>JAPDNY010000013.1:77440282-78653048 GCA_029375565.1 Gekko gecko | reverse complement strand
CCTGGCCTGGCCTGGCCTGGCCTGGCCTGGCCCTGGCCCTGGCCTGGCCTGGCCTGGCCTGGCCTGGCCTGGCCTGGCCCTGGCCCTGGCCTGGCCTGGCCTGGCCCTGGCCTGGCCTGGCCTGGCCTGGCCTGGCCTGGCCTGGCCTGGCCCTGGCCTGGCCTGGCCTGGCCTGGCCCTGGCCTGGCCTGGCCTGGCCTGGCCTGGCCCTGGCCTGGCCTGGCCTGGCCTGGCCTGGCCTGGCCCTGGCCTGGCCTGGCCTGGCCCTGGCCCTGGCCTGGCCTGGCCCTGGCCTGGCCTGGCCCTGGCCCTGGCCTGGCCTGGCCTGGCCCTGGCCTGGCCTGGCCTGGCCTGGCCTGGCCTGGCCTGGCCTGGCCTGGCCCTGGCCTGGCCTGGCCTGGCCTGGCCTGGCCTGGCCCTGGCCTGGCCTGGCCTGGCCTGGCCTGGCCCTGGCCTGGCCTGGCCTGGCCTGGCCTGGCCTGGCCTGGCCTGGCCTGGCCTGGCCTGGCCCTGGCCTGGCCTGGCCTGGCCCTGGCCTGGCCTGGCCTGGCCTGGCCTGGCCCTGGCCTGGCCTGGCCTGGCCTGGCCTGGCCTGGCCTGGCCTGGCCTGGCCTGGCCTGGCCTGGCCTGGCCCTGGCCCTGGCCCTGGCCCTGGCCTGGCCTGGCCTGGCCTGGCCTGGCCTGGCCTGGCCTGGCCTGGCCCTGGCCCTGGCCTGGCCTGGCCTGGCCTGGCCTGGCCCTGGCCTGGCCTGGCCTGGCCCTGGCCTGGCCTGGCCTGGCCCTGGCCTGGCCCTGGCCCTGGCCTGGCCTGGCCCTGGCCTGGCCCTGGCCTGGCCTGGCCTGGCCTGGCCTGGCCTGGCCCTGGCCTGGCCTGGCCTGGCCCTGGCCCTGGCCTGGCCTGGCCTGGCCTGGCCCTGGCCCTGGCCTGGCCTGGCCTGGCCCTGGCCTGGCCTGGCCTGGCCTGGCCCTGGCCCTGGCCTGGCCTGGCCTGGCCTGGCCCTGGCCTGGCCTGGCCTGGCCCTGGCCTGGCCCTGGCCTGGCCCTGGCCTGGCCCTGGCCTGGCCCTGGCCTGGCCCTGGCCTGGCCTGGCCTGGCCTGGCCTGGCCTGGCCTGGCCTGGCCTGGCCCTGGCCTGGCCTGGCCTGGCCTGGCCTGGCCTGGCCTGGCCTGGCCTGGCCTGGCCCTGGCCTGGCCTGGCCTGGCCTGGCCTGGCCTGGCCTGGCCCTGGCCCTGGCCTGGCCTGGCCCTGGCCTGGCCTGGCCTGGCCTGGCCTGGCCCTGGCCTGGCCTGGCCCTGGCCCTGGCCTGGCCTGGCCTGGCCTGGCCCTGGCCCTGGCCTGGCCCTGGCCTGGCCCTGGCCTGGCCTGGCCCTGGCCTGGCCTGGCCCTGGCCTGGCCTGGCCTGGCCTGGCCCTGGCCTGGCCCTGGCCCTGGCCTGGCCTGGCCCTGGCCTGGCCTGGCCCTGGCCCTGGCCTGGCCTGGCCTGGCCTGGCCTGGCCTGGCCCTGGCCTGGCCCTGGCCTGGCCTGGCCTGGCCTGGCCTGGCCTGGCCTGGCCTGGCCCTGGCCCTGGCCTGGCCTGGCCTGGCCCTGGCCTGGCCCTGGCCTGGCCTGGCCCTGGCCTGGCCTGGCCTGGCCCTGGCCCTGGCCCTGGCCTGGCCTGGCCCTGGCCTGGCCTGGCCTGGCCTGGCCTGGCCTGGCCCTGGCCTGGCCTGGCCTGGCCTGGCCTGGCCTGGCCCTGGCCTGGCCTGGCCTGGCTGCCTGGCCTGGCCCTGGCCTGGCCTGGCCTGGCCTGGCCTGGCCCTGGCCTGGCCTGGCCTGGCCCTGGCCTGGCCTGGCCTGGCCTGGCCTGGCCTGGCCTGGCCTGGCCTGGCCCTGGCCCTGGCCTGGCCTGGCCTGGCCTGGCCTGGCCTGGCCTGGCCTGGCCTGGCCTGGCCTGGCCTGGCCTGGCCTGGCCCTGGCCTGGCCTGGCCTGGCCTGGCCTGGCCTGGCCTGGCCTGGCCCTGGCCTGGCCTGGCCTGGCCTGGCCTGGCCCTGGCCTGGCCTGGCCTGGCCCTGGCCTGGCCCTGGCCCTGGCCTGGCCTGGCCCTGGCCTGGCCCTGGCCTGGCCTGGCCTGGCCCTGGCCTGGCCCTGGCCTGGCCTGGCCTGGCCTGGCCCTGGCCTGGCCTGGCCTGGCCCTGGCCTGGCCTGGCCCTGGCCTGGCCTGGCCTGGCCTGGCCTGGCCCTGGCCTGGCCTGGCCTGGCCTGGCCTGGCCTGGCCTGGCCTGGCCTGGCCTGGCCTGGCCTGGCCTGGCCTGGCCCTGGCCTGGCCTGGCCTGGCCTGGCCTGGCCTGGCCTGGCCTGGCCTGGCCTGGCCTGGCCCTGGCCTGGCCTGGCCTGGCCCTGGCCTGGCCTGGCCTGGCCTGGCCTGGCCTGGCCTGGCCTGGCCCTGGCCTGGCCTGGCCTGGCCTGGCCCTGGCCTGGCCTGGCCTGGCCTGGCCTGGCCTGGCCTGGCCTGGCCTGGCCCTGGCCTGGCCTGGCCTGGCCTGGCCCTGGCCTGGCCTGGCCTGGCCTGGCCTGGCCTGGCCTGGCCTGGCCTGGCCCTGGCCTGGCCTGGCCTGGCCCTGGCCTGGCCTGGCCTGGCCTGGCCTGGCCCTGGCCTGGCCTGGCCTGGCCTGGCCCTGGCCCTGGCCCTGGCCTGGCCTGGCCTGGCCTGGCCTGGCCCTGGCCTGGCCTGGCCTGGCCTGGCCTGGCCTGGCCTGGCCTGGCCTGGCCTGGCCTGGCCTGGCCTGGCCCTGGCCTGGCCTGGCCTGGCCTGGCCCTGGCCTGGCCTGGCCTGGCCCTGGCCTGGCCTGGCCCTGGCCTGGCCTGGCCTGGCCTGGCCTGGCCTGGCCTGGCCTGGCCTGGCCCTGGCCCTGGCCTGGCCTGGCCTGGCCTGGCCCTGGCCTGGCCTGGCCTGGCCCTGGCCTGGCCTGGCCTGGCCTGGCCTGGCCTGGCCCTGGCCTGGCCTGGCCTGGCCTGGCCTGGCCCTGGCCTGGCCTGGCCTGGCCCTGGCCTGGCCTGGCCTGGCCTGGCTGGCCTGGCCCTGGCCTGGCCTGGCCTGGCCTGGCCTGGCCTGGCCTGGCCTGGCCTGGCCTGGCCTGGCCTGGCCTGGCCTGGCCTGGCCTGGCCTGGCCCTGGCCTGGCCCTGGCCTGGCCTGGCCCTGGCCTGGCCTGGCCTGGCCTGGCCTGGCCTGGCCTGGCCTGGCCTGGCCTGGCCTGGCCCTGGCCTGGCCTGGCCTGGCCTGGCCTGGCCTGGCCCTGGCCTGGCCTGGCCTGGCCTGGCCTGGCCTGGCCCTGGCCTGGCCTGGCCCTGGCCTGGCCTGGCCTGGCCTGGCCTGGCCTGGCCTGGCCTGGCCCTGGCCTGGCCTGGCCTGGCCTGGCCTGGCCTGGCCTGGCCTGGCCTGGCCTGGCCTGGCCTGGCCTGGCCTGGCCTGGCCTGGCCTGGCCTGGCCCTGGCCTGGCCTGGCCTGGCCTGGCCTGGCCTGGCCCTGGCCTGGCCTGGCCTGGCCCTGGCCTGGCCTGGCCTGGCCTGGCCTGGCCTGGCCTGGCCTGGCCCTGGCCCTGGCCTGGCCTGGCCTGGCCTGGCCTGGCCTGGCCTGGCCTGGCCTGGCCTGGCCCTGGCCTGGCCTGGCCCTGGCCTGGCCTGGCCTGGCCTGGCCTGGCCTGGCCTGGCCTGGCCTGGCCTGGCCCTGGCCCTGGCCTGGCCTGGCCTGGCCCTGGCCTGGCCTGGCCTGGCCTGGCCTGGCCCTGGCCTGGCCTGGCCTGGCCTGGCCTGGCCTGGCCTGGCCTGGCCTGGCCTGGCCTGGCCTGGCCTGGCCCTGGCCTGGCCTGGCCTGGCCTGGCCCTGGCCTGGCCTGGCCTGGCCTGGCCTGGCCTGGCCTGGCCTGGCCTGGCCTGGCCTGGCCCTGGCCTGGCCTGGCCTGGCCCTGGCCTGGCCTGGCCTGGCCTGGCCTGGCCCTGGCCTGGCCTGGCCTGGCCTGGCCTGGCCTGGCCCTGGCCTGGCCTGGCCCTGGCCTGGCCTGGCCCTGGCCTGGCCTGGCCTGGCCTGGCCTGGCCTGGCCTGGCCTGGCCTGGCCTGGCCTGGCCCCTGGCCTGGCCCTGGCCTGGCCCTGGCCTGGCCTGGCCTGGCCCTGGCCCTGGCCCTGGCCTGGCCCTGGCCTGGCCTGGCCTGGCCTGGCCTGGCCTGGCCTGGCCTGGCCCTGGCCTGGCCTGGCCTGGCCCTGGCCTGGCCTGGCCTGGCCTGGCCTGGCCCTGGCCTGGCCTGGCCTGGCCTGGCCCTGGCCTGGCCCTGGCCCTGGCCTGGCCTGGCCTGGCCTGGCCTGGCCCTGGCCCTGGCCTGGCCTGGCCCTGGCCTGGCCTGGCCCTGGCCCTGGCCTGGCCTGGCCTGGCCCTGGCCTGGCCTGGCCTGGCCTGGCCTGGCCTGGCCTGGCCTGGCCCTGGCCTGGCCTGGCCTGGCCTGGCCTGGCCTGGCCTGGCCCTGGCCTGGCCTGGCCTGGCCCTGGCCTGGCCTGGCCTGGCCTGGCCTGGCCTGGCCTGGCCCTGGCCCTGGCCTGGCCTGGCCTGGCCTGGCCTGGCCTGGCCTGGCCTGGCCTGGCCTGGCCTGGCCTGGCCTGGCCCTGGCCTGGCCTGGCCCTGGCCCTGGCCTGGCCTGGCCTGGCCTGGCCCTGGCCCTGGCCTGGCCTGGCCTGGCCCTGGCCTGGCCCTGGCCTGGCCTGGCCTGGCCTGGCCTGGCCCTGGCCTGGCCTGGCCTGGCCTGGCCTGGCCTGGCCTGGCCCTGGCCTGGCCTGGCCCTGGCCTGGCCTGGCCTGGCCTGGCCTGGCCTGGCCTGGCCCTGGCCTGGCCTGGCCCTGGCCTGGCCTGGCCTGGCCCTGGCCTGGCCTGGCCTGGCCTGGCCTGGCCCTGGCCTGGCCTGGCCTGGCCTGGCCTGGCCTGGCCCTGGCCTGGCCTGGCCTGGCCTGGCCCTGGCCTGGCCCTGGCCTGGCCTGGCCTGGCCTGGCCTGGCCTGGCCTGGCCTGGCCTGGCCTGGCCTGGCCTGGCCTGGCCTGGCCTGGCCTGGCCTGGCCCTGGCCCTGGCCTGGCCCTGGCCTGGCCTGGCCTGGCCTGGCCCTGGCCTGGCCCTGGCCTGGCCTGGCCTGGCCCTGGCCTGGCCTGGCCTGGCCTGGCCTGGCCTGGCCCTGGCCTGGCCTGGCCTGGCCTGGCCTGGCCTGGCCCTGGCCTGGCCTGGCCTGGCCTGGCCTGGCCTGGCCTGGCCTGGCCTGGCCTGGCCTGGCCCTGGCCTGGCCTGGCCTGGCCCTGGCCTGGCCTGGCCTGGCCTGGCCCTGGCCTGGCCTGGCCTGGCCCTGGCCTGGCCTGGCCCTGGCCCTGGCCTGGCCTGGCCTGGCCTGGCCCTGGCCTGGCCTGGCCTGGCCTGGCCTGGCCCTGGCCTGGCCTGGCCTGGCCTGGCCTGGCCTGGCCTGGCCCTGGCCTGGCCTGGCCTGGCCTGGCCTGGCCTGGCCCTGGCCTGGCCTGGCCTGGCCTGGCCTGGCCTGGCCCTGGCCTGGCCCTGGCCTGGCCTGGCCCTGGCCCTGGCCCTGGCCTGGCCTGGCCTGGCCTGGCCCTGGCCTGGCCTGGCCTGGCCCCTGGCCTGGCCTGGCCCTGGCCTGGCCTGGCCTGGCCTGGCCTGGCCTGGCCTGGCCTGGCCTGGCCTGGCCTGGCCTGGCCTGGCCTGGCCTGGCCTGGCCTGGCCTGGCCTGGCCCTGGCCTGGCCCTGGCCTGGCCTGGCCTGGCCTGGCCTGGCCTGGCCCTGGCCTGGCCTGGCCTGGCCTGGCCTGGCCCTGGCCTGGCCTGGCCTGGCCCTGGCCCTGGCCTGGCCTGGCCCTGGCCTGGCCTGGCCTGGCCTGGCCTGGCCTGGCCCTGGCCCTGGCCTGGCCTGGCCTGGCCTGGCCTGGCCTGGCCTGGCCTGGCCTGGCCTGGCCTGGCCCTGGCCTGGCCTGGCCTGGCCTGGCCCTGGCCTGGCCTGGCCTGGCCTGGCCCTGGCCTGGCCCTGGCCTGGCCTGGCCTGGCCTGGCCTGGCCTGGCCTGGCCTGGCCTGGCCCTGGCCCTGGCCTGGCCTGGCCTGGCCTGGCCCTGGCCTGGCCTGGCCCTGGCCTGGCCTGGCCTGGCCTGGCCTGGCCTGGCCTGGCCTGGCCTGGCCTGGCCTGGCCTGGCCTGGCCTGGCCTGGCCTGGCCTGGCCTGGCCCTGGCCTGGCCTGGCCTGGCCCTGGCCCTGGCCTGGCCTGGCCTGGCCCTGGCCTGGCCTGGCCTGGCCTGGCCTGGCCCTGGCCTGGCCTGGCCTGGCCTGGCCTGGCCTGGCCCTGGCCTGGCCTGGCCTGGCCTGGCCTGGCCCTGGCCTGGCCTGGCCTGGCCTGGCCTGGCCTGGCCTGGCCTGGCCTGGCCTGGCCCTGGCCTGGCCTGGCCTGGCCTGGCCTGGCCCTGGCCTGGCCTGGCCTGGCCTGGCCTGGCCTGGCCTGGCCTGGCCTGGCCCTGGCCTGGCCTGGCCTGGCCTGGCCTGGCCTGGCCCTGGCCTGGCCTGGCCCTGGCCCTGGCCTGGCCTGGCCTGGCCTGGCCTGGCCTGGCCTGGCCCTGGCCCTGGCCTGGCCTGGCCCTGGCCTGGCCTGGCCTGGCCCTGGCCTGGCCTGGCCTGGCCTGGCCTGGCCTGGCCTGGCCTGGCCTGGCCTGGCCCTGGCCTGGCCTGGCCTGGCCTGGCCTGGCCTGGCCTGGCCCTGGCCTGGCCTGGCCCTGGCCTGGCCTGGCCTGGCCCTGGCCCTGGCCTGGCCTGGCCCTGGCCTGGCCTGGCCTGGCCTGGCCCTGGCCCTGGCCCTGGCCTGGCCTGGCCTGGCCTGGCCCTGGCCCTGGCCCTGGCCCTGGCCTGGCCTGGCCTGGCCCTGGCCCTGGCCCTGGCCTGGCCCTGGCCTGGCCTGGCCCTGGCCTGGCCTGGCCTGGCCTGGCCTGGCCCTGGCCTGGCCCTGGCCTGGCCTGGCCTGGCCTGGCCTGGCCTGGCCCTGGCCCTGGCCTGGCCTGGCCTGGCCCTGGCCCTGGCCTGGCCTGGCCTGGCCTGGCCTGGCCTGGCCTGGCCCTGGCCCTGGCCCTGGCCTGGCCCTGGCCCTGGCCTGGCCTGGCCCTGGCCCTGGCCCTGGCCTGGCCTGGCCTGGCCTGGCCCTGGCCTGGCCTGGCCTGGCCCTGGCCTGGCCCTGGCCTGGCCTGGCCCTGGCCTGGCCTGGCCTGGCCTGGCCCTGGCCTGGCCTGGCCCTGGCCTGGCCTGGCCTGGCCTGGCCTGGCCTGGCCTGGCCCTGGCCTGGCCTGGCCTGGCCTGGCCTGGCCTGGCCTGGCCTGGCCTGGCCTGGCCTGGCCCTGGCCTGGCCTGGCCCTGGCCCTGGCCTGGCCTGGCCTGGCCTGGCCCTGGCCTGGCCTGGCCTGGCCTGGCCTGGCCTGGCCTGGCCTGGCCTGGCCTGGCCTGGCCCTGGCCTGGCCCTGGCCCTGGCCTGGCCTGGCCTGGCCTGGCCTGGCCCTGGCCTGGCCTGGCCCTGGCCTGGCCTGGCCCTGGCCTGGCCTGGCCCTGGCCTGGCCTGGCCTGGCCTGGCCTGGCCTGGCCTGGCCCTGGCCCTGGCCCCTGGCCTGGCCTGGCCTGGCCTGGCCCTGGCCTGGCCTGGCCCTGGCCTGGCCCTGGCCTGGCCTGGCCTGGCCTGGCCTGGCCTGGCCCTGGCCTGGCCTGGCCTGGCCTGGCCCTGGCCTGGCCTGGCCTGGCCCTGGCCTGGCCTGGCCTGGCCCTGGCCTGGCCTGGCCTGGCCTGGCCTGGCCTGGCCTGGCCTGGCCTGGCCTGGCCTGGCCTGGCCCTGGCCTGGCCTGGCCTGGCCTGGCCTGGCCCTGGCCTGGCCTGGCCTGGCCTGGCCTGGCCTGGCCTGGCCCTGGCCTGGCCTGGCCTGGCCTGGCCTGGCCCTGGCCTGGCCCTGGCCTGGCCTGGCCTGGCCTGGCCTGGCCTGGCCCTGGCCTGGCCTGGCCCTGGCCTGGCCTGGCCTGGCCTGGCCTGGCCCTGGCCTGGCCTGGCCTGGCCTGGCCCTGGCCTGGCCTGGCCTGGCCCTGGCCTGGCCTGGCCTGGCCTGGCCTGGCCCTGGCCTGGCCTGGCCTGGCCTGGCCTGGCCTGGCCTGGCCTGGCCTGGCCTGGCCTGGCCCTGGCCCTGGCCTGGCCTGGCCTGGCCTGGCCCTGGCCTGGCCTGGCCTGGCCCTGGCCTGGCCTGGCCTGGCCTGGCCTGGCCCTGGCCTGGCCTGGCCTGGCCTGGCCTGGCCTGGCCCTGGCCTGGCCTGGCCTGGCCTGGCCTGGCCTGGCCCTGGCCTGGCCTGGCCTGGCCTGGCCTGGCCTGGCCTGGCCTGGCCTGGCCTGGCCTGGCCTGGCCTGGCCTGGCCCTGGCCTGGCCTGGCCTGGCCTGGCCTGGCCTGGCCTGGCCTGGCCTGGCCCTGGCCTGGCCTGGCCTGGCCCTGGCCTGGCCTGGCCTGGCCTGGCCTGGCCTGGCCTGGCCCTGGCCTGGCCCTGGCCTGGCCTGGCCTGGCCTGGCCCTGGCCTGGCCTGGCCTGGCCTGGCCTGGCCTGGCCTGGCCTGGCCTGGCCCTGGCCTGGCCTGGCCTGGCCTGGCCCTGGCCCTGGCCTGGCCTGGCCTGGCCCTGGCCTGGCCTGGCCTGGCCCTGGCCTGGCCTGGCCTGGCCTGGCCCTGGCCTGGCCTGGCCCTGGCCTGGCCTGGCCTGGCCTGGCCTGGCCTGGCCTGGCCCTGGCCTGGCCTGGCCTGGCCTGGCCCTGGCCTGGCCTGGCCTGGCCTGGCCTGGCCTGGCCTGGCCCTGGCCTGGCCTGGCCTGGCCTGGCCTGGCCTGGCCTGGCCTGGCCTGGCCTGGCCTGGCCTGGCCCTGGCCTGGCCCTGGCCTGGCCTGGCCTGGCCTGGCCTGGCCCTGGCCTGGCCTGGCCTGGCCTGGCCTGGCCTGGCCTGGCCCTGGCCTGGCCCTGGCCTGGCCTGGCCTGGCCTGGCCTGGCCTGGCCTGGCCCTGGCCTGGCCTGGCCTGGCCTGGCCTGGCCCTGGCCTGGCCTGGCCCTGGCCCTGGCCTGGCCTGGCCTGGCCTGGCCTGGCCTGGCCTGGCCTGGCCTGGCCTGGCCTGGCCTGGCCCTGGCCTGGCCTGGCCTGGCCTGGCCTGGCCTGGCCCTGGCCTGGCCTGGCCTGGCCTGGCCTGGCCTGGCCTGGCCTGGCCTGGCCTGGCCCTGGCCTGGCCTGGCCTGGCCTGGCCTGGCCCTGGCCTGGCCTGGCCCTGGCCTGGCCTGGCCTGGCCTGGCCTGGCCTGGCCCTGGCCTGGCCTGGCCTGGCCTGGCCTGGCCTGGCCTGGCCTGGCCTGGCCTGGCCTGGCCTGGCCTGGCCTGGCCTGGCCTGGCCTGGCCTGGCCTGGCCTGGCCTGGCCTGGCCTGGCCCTGGCCTGGCCTGGCCTGGCCTGGCCTGGCCTGGCCTGGCCTGGCCTGGCCTGGCCTGGCCTGGCCTGGCCTGGCCTGGCCTGGCCCTGGCCCTGGCCTGGCCTGGCCTGGCCTGGCCTGGCCTGGCCTGGCCTGGCCTGGCCTGGCCTGGCCTGGCCTGGCCTGGCCTGGCCTGGCCTGGCCTGGCCCTGGCCCTGGCCTGGCCTGGCCTGGCCTGGCCTGGCCTGGCCTGGCCTGGCCTGGCCCTGGCCCTGGCCTGGCCCTGGCCTGGCCTGGCCTGGCCTGGCCCTGGCCTGGCCTGGCCTGGCCTGGCCTGGCCTGGCCTGGCCTGGCCTGGCCTGGCCTGGCCTGGCCTGGCCTGGCCTGGCCTGGCCTGGCCTGGCCCTGGCCTGGCCTGGCCTGGCCTGGCCTGGCCTGGCCTGGCCTGGCCTGGCCTGGCCTGGCCCTGGCCTGGCCTGGCCTGGCCCTGGCCTGGCCTGGCCTGGCCTGGCCCTGGCCTGGCCTGGCCTGGCCCTGGCCTGGCCTGGCCTGGCCCTGGCCTGGCCTGGCCTGGCCTGGCCTGGCCCTGGCCTGGCCTGGCCTGGCCTGGCCCTGGCCTGGCCTGGCCTGGCCTGGCCTGGCCTGGCCTGGCCTGGCCTGGCCTGGCCTGGCCCTGGCCTGGCCTGGCCTGGCCTGGCCCTGGCCTGGCCTGGCCCTGGCCTGGCCCTGGCCTGGCCTGGCCTGGCCTGGCCTGGCCTGGCCTGGCCTGGCCTGGCCTGGCCTGGCCTGGCCTGGCCTGGCCTGGCCCTGGCCTGGCCTGGCCTGGCCTGGCCTGGCCCTGGCCTGGCCCTGGCCTGGCCTGGCCTGGCCTGGCCTGGCCTGGCCTGGCCCTGGCCTGGCCTGGCCTGGCCCTGGCCTGGCCTGGCCTGGCCTGGCCTGGCCTGGCCTGGCCTGGCCTGGCCTGGCCTGGCCTGGCCCTGGCCTGGCCTGGCCTGGCCTGGCCTGGCCTGGCCTGGCCTGGCCTGGCCCTGGCCTGGCCTGGCCTGGCCTGGCCTGGCCTGGCCCTGGCCTGGCCTGGCCTGGCCTGGCCTGGCCCTGGCCTGGCCCTGGCCTGGCCTGGCCTGGCCTGGCCCTGGCCTGGCCCTGGCCTGGCCTGGCCTGGCCTGGCCTGGCCCTGGCCTGGCCCTGGCCCTGGCCTGGCCTGGCCTGGCCTGGCCTGGCCTGGCCTGGCCTGGCCTGGCCCTGGCCTGGCCTGGCCTGGCCTGGCCTGGCCCTGGCCTGGCCTGGCCTGGCCTGGCCTGGCCTGGCCTGGCCTGGCCCTGGCCTGGCCTGGCCTGGCCTGGCCCTGGCCTGGCCTGGCCTGGCCTGGCCTGGCCTGGCCTGGCCTGGCCTGGCCTGGCCTGGCCTGGCCTGGCCTGGCCTGGCCCTGGCCTGGCCTGGCCTGGCCTGGCCTGGCCTGGCCTGGCCTGGCCTGGCCTGGCCTGGCCTGGCCTGGCCTGGCCTGGCCCTGGCCTGGCCTGGCCCTGGCCTGGCCTGGCCTGGCCTGGCCTGGCCTGGCCTGGCCTGGCCTGGCCCTGGCCTGGCCTGGCCTGGCCTGGCCTGGCCTGGCCTGGCCTGGCCTGGCCTGGCCCTGGCCTGGCCCTGGCCTGGCCTGGCCTGGCCTGGCCTGGCCTGGCCTGGCCTGGCCCTGGCCTGGCCTGGCCCTGGCCCTGGCCTGGCCTGGCCTGGCCTGGCCTGGCCTGGCCTGGCCTGGCCTGGCCCTGGCCCTGGCCTGGCCTGGCCTGGCCTGGCCTGGCCTGGCCTGGCCTGGCCTGGCCCTGGCCTGGCCTGGCCTGGCCTGGCCTGGCCCTGGCCCTGGCCTGGCCTGGCCTGGCCTGGCCTGGCCCTGGCCCTGGCCTGGCCTGGCCTGGCCTGGCCTGGCCCTGGCCTGGCCTGGCCTGGCCTGGCCTGGCCTGGCCTGGCCTGGCCTGGCCTGGCCTGGCCCTGGCCCTGGCCCTGGCCTGGCCTGGCCCTGGCCTGGCCTGGCCTGGCCTGGCCTGGCCCTGGCCCTGGCCTGGCCTGGCCCTGGCCTGGCCTGGCCTGGCCTGGCCTGGCCTGGCCTGGCCTGGCCTGGCCCTGGCCTGGCCCTGGCCTGGCCTGGCCTGGCCCTGGCCTGGCCTGGCCTGGCCTGGCCCTGGCCTGGCCTGGCCTGGCCTGGCCTGGCCTGGCCCTGGCCTGGCCTGGCCTGGCCTGGCCTGGCCTGGCCTGGCCCTGGCCTGGCCTGGCCTGGCCTGGCCTGGCCTGGCCTGGCCTGGCCCTGGCCTGGCCTGGCCTGGCCTGGCCTGGCCCTGGCCTGGCCTGGCCTGGCCCTGGCCTGGCCTGGCCTGGCCTGGCCTGGCCTGGCCTGGCCTGGCCTGGCCTGGCCCTGGCCTGGCCTGGCCTGGCCTGGCCTGGCCTGGCCTGGCCTGGCCTGGCCCTGGCCTGGCCTGGCCTGGCCTGGCCCTGGCCTGGCCTGGCCTGGCCTGGCCTGGCCTGGCCTGGCCTGGCCTGGCCTGGCCTGGCCTGGCCTGGCCCTGGCCTGGCCTGGCCTGGCCTGGCCTGGCCTGGCCTGGCCTGGCCTGGCCTGGCCTGGCCCTGGCCTGGCCTGGCCTGGCCTGGCCCTGGCCTGGCCTGGCCTGGCCTGGCCTGGCCTGGCCTGGCCCTGGCCTGGCCTGGCCCTGGCCTGGCCTGGCCTGGCCTGGCCCTGGCCTGGCCTGGCCCTGGCCTGGCCTGGCCCTGGCCTGGCCTGGCCTGGCCTGGCCTGGCCTGGCCTGGCCTGGCCTGGCCTGGCCTGGCCTGGCCTGGCCCTGGCCTGGCCTGGCCTGGCCTGGCCTGGCCTGGCCTGGCCCTGGCCTGGCCTGGCCTGGCCTGGCCTGGCCTGGCCCTGGCCCTGGCCTGGCCTGGCCTGGCCTGGCCCTGGCCTGGCCTGGCCTGGCCTGGCCTGGCCTGGCCTGGCCCTGGCCTGGCCTGGCCCTGGCCTGGCCTGGCCTGGCCTGGCCTGGCCTGGCCCTGGCCTGGCCTGGCCTGGCCTGGCCTGGCCTGGCCTGGCCTGGCCTGGCCCTGGCCTGGCCTGGCCCTGGCCTGGCCTGGCCTGGCCTGGCCTGGCCTGGCCTGGCCTGGCCTGGCCTGGCCTGGCCTGGCCTGGCCTGGCCTGGCCTGGCCTGGCCTGGCCTGGCCTGGCCTGGCCTGGCCCTGGCCTGGCCTGGCCTGGCCTGGCCTGGCCTGGCCCTGGCCTGGCCCTGGCCTGGCCTGGCCTGGCCTGGCCTGGCCTGGCCTGGCCTGGCCCTGGCCTGGCCTGGCCTGGCCTGGCCTGGCCTGGCCCTGGCCTGGCCCTGGCCCTGGCCTGGCCTGGCCTGGCCTGGCCTGGCCTGGCCCTGGCCTGGCCTGGCCTGGCCTGGCCTGGCCTGGCCTGGCCTGGCCTGGCCTGGCCTGGCCTGGCCTGGCCTGGCCTGGCCTGGCCTGGCCTGGCCTGGCCCTGGCCTGGCCTGGCCTGGCCTGGCCCTGGCCTGGCCCTGGCCTGGCCTGGCCTGGCCTGGCCTGGCCTGGCCCTGGCCTGGCCTGGCCTGGCCTGGCCTGGCCTGGCCCTGGCCTGGCCTGGCCTGGCCCTGGCCTGGCCTGGCCCTGGCCTGGCCTGGCCCTGGCCTGGCCTGGCCTGGCCTGGCCCTGGCCTGGCCTGGCCTGGCCTGGCCTGGCCTGGCCTGGCCTGGCCTGGCCCTGGCCTGGCCTGGCCCTGGCCTGGCCTGGCCTGGCCTGGCCTGGCCTGGCCCTGGCCCTGGCCTGGCCTGGCCTGGCCTGGCCTGGCCTGGCCTGGCCCTGGCCTGGCCTGGCCTGGCCTGGCCTGGCCTGGCCTGGCCTGGCCTGGCCTGGCCCTGGCCCTGGCCTGGCCTGGCCCTGGCCTGGCCTGGCCTGGCCCTGGCCTGGCCCTGGCCTGGCCTGGCCTGGCCCTGGCCTGGCCTGGCCTGGCCTGGCCTGGCCCTGGCCTGGCCTGGCCTGGCCTGGCCTGGCCTGGCCTGGCCTGGCCTGGCCTGGCCTGGCCTGGCCTGGCCCTGGCCTGGCCTGGCCTGGCCTGGCCTGGCCTGGCCCTGGCCTGGCCTGGCCTGGCCCTGGCCCTGGCCTGGCCTGGCCCTGGCCCTGGCCTGGCCTGGCCCCTGGCCTGGCCTGGCCCTGGCCTGGCCTGGCCCTGGCCCTGGCCCTGGCCTGGCCTGGCCTGGCCTGGCCTGGCCTGGCCCTGGCCTGGCCTGGCCTGGCCTGGCCTGGCCTGGCCTGGCCCTGGCCTGGCCTGGCCTGGCCCTGGCCTGGCCTGGCCTGGCCCTGGCCTGGCCTGGCCTGGCCTGGCCTGGCCTGGCCTGGCCTGGCCCTGGCCTGGCCTGGCCTGGCCTGGCCTGGCCTGGCCTGGCCTGGCCCTGGCCTGGCCTGGCCCTGGCCTGGCCTGGCCTGGCCTGGCCTGGCCCTGGCCTGGCCTGGCCTGGCCTGGCCTGGCCCTGGCCTGGCCTGGCCCTGGCCCTGGCCTGGCCTGGCCTGGCCTGGCCTGGCCTGGCCTGGCCTGGCCTGGCCTGGCCCTGGCCTGGCCTGGCCCTGGCCTGGCCTGGCCTGGCCTGGCCCTGGCCTGGCCTGGCCTGGCCTGGCCTGGCCTGGCCTGGCCCTGGCCTGGCCTGGCCTGGCCTGGCCTGGCCCTGGCCCTGGCCTGGCCTGGCCTGGCCTGGCCTGGCCTGGCCTGGCCTGGCCTGGCCTGGCCCTGGCCTGGCCTGGCCTGGCCTGGCCTGGCCCTGGCCTGGCCTGGCCTGGCCTGGCCCTGGCCTGGCCTGGCCTGGCCTGGCCTGGCCTGGCCCTGGCCTGGCCTGGCCTGGCCTGGCCTGGCCTGGCCCTGGCCTGGCCTGGCCCTGGCCTGGCCTGGCCTGGCCTGGCCCTGGCCTGGCCTGGCCTGGCCTGGCCTGGCCTGGCCCTGGCCTGGCCTGGCCCTGGCCTGGCCTGGCCTGGCCTGGCCCTGGCCTGGCCCTGGCCTGGCCTGGCCCTGGCCTGGCCTGGCCTGGCCTGGCCCTGGCCTGGCCTGGCCTGGCCTGGCCTGGCCCTGGCCTGGCCCTGGCCTGGCCTGGCCCTGGCCTGGCCTGGCCTGGCCTGGCCTGGCCTGGCCCTGGCCTGGCCTGGCCTGGCCTGGCCCTGGCCTGGCCTGGCCTGGCCTGGCCTGGCCTGGCCTGGCCCTGGCCCTGGCCCTGGCCTGGCCTGGCCTGGCCTGGCCCTGGCCTGGCCTGGCCTGGCCTGGCCTGGCCTGGCCTGGCCTGGCCCTGGCCTGGCCTGGCCTGGCCTGGCCTGGCCTGGCCTGGCCTGGCCTGGCCTGGCCTGGCCTGGCCTGGCCTGGCCTGGCCTGGCCTGGCCTGGCCTGGCCCTGGCCTGGCCTGGCCCTGGCCTGGCCTGGCCTGGCCTGGCCTGGCCTGGCCTGGCCCTGGCCTGGCCTGGCCTGGCCTGGCCTGGCCCTGGCCTGGCCTGGCCTGGCCTGGCCTGGCCTGGCCTGGCCTGGCCTGGCCCTGGCCTGGCCTGGCCCTGGCCTGGCCTGGCCTGGCCTGGCCCTGGCCTGGCCTGGCCCTGGCCTGGCCTGGCCTGGCCTGGCCTGGCCTGGCCTGGCCTGGCCTGGCCTGGCCTGGCCTGGCCTGGCCTGGCCTGGCCTGGCCCTGGCCCTGGCCTGGCCTGGCCTGGCCTGGCCTGGCCTGGCCTGGCCTGGCCTGGCCCTGGCCTGGCCTGGCCTGGCCTGGCCTGGCCTGGCCCTGGCCTGGCCTGGCCTGGCCTGGCCTGGCCTGGCCTGGCCCTGGCCCTGGCCTGGCCTGGCCTGGCCTGGCCCTGGCCTGGCCTGGCCTGGCCTGGCCTGGCCTGGCCTGGCCTGGCCCTGGCCTGGCCTGGCCTGGCCTGGCCTGGCCTGGCCCTGGCCTGGCCTGGCCTGGCCTGGCCTGGCCTGGCCCTGGCCCTGGCCTGGCCTGGCCCTGGCCTGGCCTGGCCTGGCCTGGCCTGGCCCTGGCCTGGCCTGGCCTGGCCTGGCCTGGCCTGGCCTGGCCTGGCCTGGCCTGGCCTGGCCTGGCCTGGCCTGGCCTGGCCTGGCCTGGCCTGGCCTGGCCCTGGCCTGGCCTGGCCTGGCCTGGCCTGGCCTGGCCTGGCCTGGCCTGGCCCTGGCCTGGCCTGGCCCTGGCCTGGCCTGGCCTGGCCTGGCCTGGCCCTGGCCTGGCCTGGCCTGGCCTGGCCTGGCCTGGCCTGGCCTGGCCCTGGCCTGGCCTGGCCTGGCCTGGCCCTGGCCTGGCCTGGCCTGGCCTGGCCTGGCCTGGCCCTGGCCTGGCCTGGCCTGGCCTGGCCTGGCCCTGGCCTGGCCCTGGCCTGGCCTGGCCCTGGCCTGGCCTGGCCTGGCCTGGCCTGGCCCTGGCCTGGCCTGGCCTGGCCTGGCCTGGCCTGGCCCTGGCCTGGCCTGGCCTGGCCTGGCCCTGGCCTGGCCTGGCCCTGGCCTGGCCCTGGCCTGGCCTGGCCTGGCCTGGCCTGGCCTGGCCTGGCCTGGCCTGGCCCTGGCCTGGCCTGGCCTGGCCTGGCCTGGCCCTGGCCTGGCCTGGCCTGGCCTGGCCTGGCCTGGCCTGGCCTGGCCTGGCCTGGCCTGGCCCTGGCCCTGGCCTGGCCTGGCCTGGCCCTGGCCTGGCCTGGCCTGGCCTGGCCTGGCCTGGCCCTGGCCTGGCCTGGCCCTGGCCCTGGCCTGGCCTGGCCTGGCCTGGCCTGGCCTGGCCTGGCCTGGCCCTGGCCCTGGCCTGGCCCTGGCCCTGGCCTGGCCTGGCCTGGCCTGGCCTGGCCTGGCCTGGCCTGGCCTGGCCCTGGCCTGGCCTGGCCCTGGCCTGGCCTGGCCTGGCCCTGGCCTGGCCTGGCCTGGCCTGGCCTGGCCTGGCCTGGCCTGGCCTGGCCTGGCCTGGCCTGGCCTGGCCTGGCCTGGCCTGGCCTGGCCTGGCCTGGCCTGGCCCTGGCCTGGCCCTGGCCCTGGCCTGGCCTGGCCTGGCCCTGGCCTGGACCTGGCCTGGCCTGGGCCTGGCCTGGCCTGGCCCTGGCCCTGGCCTGGACCTGGACCCTGGCCTGGACCTGGACCTGGCCCTGGCCTGGCCTGGCCTGGCCTGGCCTGGCCTGAGCCTGGCCTGGCCCTGGCCTGGCCCTGGCCTGGCCCTGGCCTGGCCTGGCCTGGCCTGGCCTGGCCTGGCCTGAGCCTGGCCTGGCCCTGGACCTGGCCTGGCCTGAGCCTGGCCTGGCCCTGGCCTGGCCTGGCCCTGAGCCTGGCCTGGCCTGGCCTGGCCCTGAGCCTAGCCTGGCCAGGCCTGGCCTGGACCTGGACCTGGCCTGGCCTGGCCTGGCCTGGCCTGGCCTGGCCTGGCCTGGCCTGGCCCAGGCCTGGCCTGGCCTGGCCTGGCCTGAGCCTGGCCTGGCCCTGGCCCTGGCCTGGCCTGGCCTAGGCCTGGCCCTGGCCTGGCCTGAGCCTGGCCTAGGCCTGGCCCTAGGCCTGGCCTAGCCTGGCCCTAGGCCTGAGCCTAGGCCTAGGCCTAGGCCTAAGCCTAGGCCTAGGCCTAAGCCTAAGCCTAAGCCTGATCACCCACAGGACCAGTCGTCTTTTCAGGAAGCTCTGTCCTTCAGTGATCGTTTTGAGGTAAAATCGCCGGGTTTTGCTCTTTTGCCACCCGGATTTCAACAGGGGATTGTCGGGGAAGGTCCCCTCTATTGACTGAGTAATTATGGAGCCCCCCCGGCTGGGGGGACTCAGAAATCAAGATTGAAAAATCGTCCATTGTTCCCTATGGGGATGACTCAGCAAGTCAAGCCTCATTGCAAAACAGTCAAGCCTCACTGCATAGCAGCCAGGGCTTTTGCAGCCTTTGGAGGATTTTTCGAAGACTTTCAAGCCAGGACTCTCGGCTTTTCAAGTGAAAGGGATGGCAGCGACCCCCCAGAGATGGATGGTGATTCTGTCACGCGACCCCCGGAATCCTCGGCTGAGGAGAAGGTAAGGCCTTTTCCTTTATCTATGGATGGGCCCCCCTCGGTAATGGTGACAGTGATAGATTCATCGGGGGAGGAGTGTGACCCTACTAAAGAAATGCCCCAACTCCCAGAGGAGCTTTTCAAACTCCTGAAGGCAGCTCCTTACACCCTATGGTGGCGCAGGATTTTTCAATGTCTCCCATTATTCCAATTTTTGACTTCAAAACTAAACCTGAAGACCCGGGTGATGTGGTTAAGGGAGACCATGATTATTCTAAAGCTGAGTTAAACCAGCCGGTCCCAACAGACCCTCAGATGATGTGCGAGACGACTGAGTCCATCAGCAATGTTGTTTGTAGTCAAGAAGGCCGTATGGCTATGGAAGGGGAGATGTTCAAGATGGAAGACCTAGAAGCCGAAAAGAGACTAAGATGTTATGAAAAGCATTTAGAAACCGAAATGGGCTTAGCTAAGTCCCCTTTATCAAAGAAAATTGATGTTGAGCACAGTGACGAAATTTCTGGACGCCCTCTGTGTCGTTCTAAACTAGTGCAAGTTGCGGAATTTCGCCCTCCCGTGAATTTAACTGAACGGGCATGTTCATCGGTACCCTTGTTAACTGTCTTAACCCACCCCCAAGGGATGGGGCCGGAACTGGTGACAACTATGACTGCATCTGAATTTTTGGATGATTCCCACTCACAAGTGAGGCGAGAGGGAGAATTTTCTTTACAATTTTATGGGGATCAGCAGGTTAAAGGTGATGAGGCAGCTTGCGCTCCCAAGCATGTTAAGGAAGACGCAGCCCTTGAATTGGGGGAGCATAAACTTCAGTTGCGGAAAGCTTCTGAGACACTGAGTATCTCCTTACAAAAATTGTCATCTTACACTAAAAACATACGTGATTTAGACCTGACCATTGCCTCTTCTGCTGACCCTCTCCAGGTGGAGAGACTTTGTCATAGGAGAGACCAATTAAAGTCTTCTGTAGAGGCTGTGGAGTTAGAGGTGTCACAGCTTAATGCTACCATGGACATTCTAGGCCAGAAGTTGTTAACCTCTGACACTGATATTAGTGATTTAGTTTCATTACCAGAACAGCGAGAATATCCTTTGGATAAGGTTGAAGACATGGAAGAAGAAGAACCTCTTCCTCCTGGTGAACTACAGTCTTCGCCAGAAGCCCGTCCAGCCAAACGGCTCAGAAAACAGCAAGAATCGCCAGAATCGGTGGTTTTTGTCGGTGAGGACTTAGGCAAAAAGGCTTCCTGCCAATCGGTGGTTGTCATCAATTCGGAGGTGAGTGAATTTATTCCCGCCTACCGTTACTCACTCTCTTCCACGTCTAAAGAGGAATTAGCCGATATGCTCCGTGGTAGACTCGGAGCTGATGATGAAGATATATTACCTGACCAACCCCAGACGATAGAAATCGTTCATGTTGACCAGACCACCTCAGGGAGCTGTACTAAAGGTATGGCCCGTGACACCCCAGGGGGTCGTCGGATTGGTAGAGAGGTGCGCTTGGCCCGTGAATGGGCAGAGTACAAAATTCTTCCCATGTCTGAAGGCTTTCGACTTCTTGTACCACAAGAGCTTAAGCAGATCGATTTAGCAAAGTTTTGGGCCTTTATTTTGGCCCATATGGGCCTGCCAGATGTTCTTACGATGGCATTGGATAAGAGGAGTAGAGACTTTATTTTGGACCTGTTGACCGAAGTGAAACCGGTTTTGCTACAATTTTTTACAAATAGAGAGGAGAAAGCCCCAAATTACATGGATCGAGTTATCTACGCTCGTGCCATATCTCTGGCAGTCGTAGACCGTTTGATTATTGGAAGGAAAGTGCGAACGTCAGCCGGAAACTACCCCGCTTGGCTTACTGAGCAGGGGATGATAGAGACTCTGAAAGCAATAACTCATTCCTGGGAAGGGGCAGAGCCTGGACTGTTAACTGACGTGTTTGACGATCCCGAGAAAAGAAGCAAGGAATTGACCCCTCAGGGTTGGTCCGAATGGTGCCTGCA
This sequence comes from Gekko gecko, assembly GCA_029375565.1. Classification (NCBI taxonomy): domain Eukaryota; kingdom Metazoa; phylum Chordata; class Lepidosauria; order Squamata; family Gekkonidae; genus Gekko; species Gekko gecko. Next base: position 78,633,565 of record JAPDNY010000013.1, on the reverse strand, counting down.
GGCTATACACGTTCTAAAAATTAGGTCCGATAGACTTAAGGGAGAAAAGTATTGGCTGTGGAAGCAGCATGTTGCCGTGAGTGATCAGGAGGGGGCCGACCCTAAGGGTATTCGTGTTAAGGTCACTAAGACCGGGAAACCCAAAACAGCAGAATGCTTGACCTCAACTGAGTTCTTGCTGAGTGTTCCACAGGTGGAGACAACGAATGCTGTGTCTCAATCCGGAGCCAAGACCAGAAGAGATAAGAAGAGGATCCAGGGAACGGCGGCGATGAAGGATCGGGAGTCCCGGGGGAGCGAGGCAGCGGCTCAGGAGGAAGCGGACGCGTGCCGTACACCGATGACGACATCTGACGATTTCAAGGCCCTTTCACGTCGACAGGGGGACTCCGATCTTGGATGTCCCCCGCAAACCGGTGAGGATGGTCGATCGGTGCGACGAGAGACGGAGCAGAGGCAGTTAGAGTCCTCCCACCAATCAGTTGCGATAGACGAGTCGGGGGAGGTGCAGAGGGATAGTGGGAAGGGTCCTTACAGGGAGTACCTGGGGAGTGACCTATCGGGAATTGAGTCTTTGAGCTACAGCGAAGAGGAACCCGATAGGGAAAGGGAATCTAGTGAGTTTGAGGAAGAACCTTCAGGAGATATCAGAGGTCGAAAGTTTAAGACGGTTGGGAGGGGTGGTGTCGGGAGGCATGGGACGAAAGAAGGGGTAGGGATAAAGGGGATCTCAACTTGGTTTAGAGACGTGGATACCCCGGTACTGGCCTCTCCCCGCTTTGTTCCCCCCACTCCAGTGCACATAGAATCCACTCCGAGTATGGTTGATCCTCTGTCGTCGTCATCGACCCTGATGGAGAACGCGGAAAGAACGGAGACGAGAGCGGCGGTGGCAGCTTTGGAGGTCTTGATGGAGACTCAACCGGGGTCCCCGGTTCGTACGGACGCTGTGCAGATACACGACCTCACTCGAGACTCGCCTCCGCCACCCCGCGCTGCCTTTCTTCCTCTTCCCCAGCGATCTGTGACGCGAGATGGGGGAAAGAAGAAACAGTCTCGTGTGCGCTTCGAAGATAGAGAGACATTGTCAGCAGATCTCGGGGCGGGGAGTGACACTCGTCCTACGGGATCTGAGACTGTTGTGAGTTTAACCGGTGGGGACTCTGAATCTGTTGTCGTTAAGTCTCTTCCCCCTGGGAGTCTGGAACACCAGGGCGATGAGTCTCAGGTCTCATCTGAGGTCAGGGCGGGAACCCCATTGAGTGGAATGCAAACTCCTTTGGAGAAAACAACCGACCTTGTTGGGGGCTGGGGTGATGGGGAGATGATAGTGGATTATGATAGACAGAAGCAAAAACGACCCAGATCTTGGTCCCTCAATGAAGATCGGGGGAAACTTACTATGGGTTTGGGGGCGATAACATCTGCGGTACCTAAGAGAAATCAGAAGAGGGAGAAGAGGGAATCATCCTTGCTAAAGGGGATGAGACCGACCGAAACCCCACGGGGTCTTCCTGAGGAGTTGGGTACGGGTCCTGAGGGTGTAACGGGGCCTTTACCGGCGGGGAACACACCTAAGAGTGTTACCGGATCTTCTCCAGGTTCCGGGGAAGCCCCTATTCAGCAGAAAACCCCCACGAGGGATTCCTCCAAACCCCTTTCTTATTCCCAAGCCCTTAGAGGGACGAAAAGGGCACAGCAGGGAGCTGGGGACGGACGGGGGACGGAGGGTGTGGGGAAGGGAGGGACCCCGGGCGAGTCCAGAGACCTTCCCCGCAGGACCTTCGACTACGAAAGGGATAGGAAGGAGGATGAGAGGTTTTTGGAGGAGTTTTTGAAGAGCTGGGAGAGGAGGAGGGACAAGACCCGCGACAGCGATACGTATTAAGATTCCGTTATAAGGGTCTCGACAATCATAAACTAACGGAGGATTATATGATCGGGTCTCTGTTGTTGGGTGACTTGGGCATTCCCAAGGGAGACATTCTGGCGGTGATTATGCCGCCAGGGTTACGAGAGACGGATGTCTGTCTGGTGTCGGAAAGAGCCTACCAGCGAGCTTGGGGAAAGATCAGGGAAGCCCTTCGCTTTGCCCCTGAACTTTTTGACGATTATGACATCATTCCTCTCTTTCGGGGCGAGTCCAGAGTTCTGACGGTCTCCTTTAGGACGACCAACATACCCGAGGAGGACGTGGAACTCTGGCTGTCTCGCCACTGTAAAATTCTAATGGCACCCCGTAAGCGGCTTAATCAGTGGGGTGTTTGGGGAGGGGAATACAAAGCGGTGATCTCGCTCCACCGCGATACCAGAAGCAATTTAAAGCACCTCCCCAAGTACTTCTTTTTGAGAAACGACCGAGGAGTCACCCGCTATAGTGGTCAGCCCCCCGCCTGTTTTCAATGTGGGGGATACGACCACATAAGACAACACTGTACTTCCCCCCTTTGTGCCAGCTGTGGGAAGAGAGGACATAACTCGGTCCATTGTTCAGTGGGGATTGTATGTAACCTTTGTGATCGTCAGGGCCACACTTATTTGTTGTGCCCTCGAGCTTACTATAACACCCAGTTCCCTAGGGCTTACGCCAGGTTCCAAGCTTCCCATCAAGATCCGAAAGGGGACAGGCAGGAAAGGGCAGGGGATTCCGGCGTACCGGAGGCCTCAACATCGTCCGAGACACCGGTTCCGAAGGCGACACCTGCCAGGGCTACAACTTCTGGAGACGACCTACAAGGAGCAGGATGGGAGAAGGTGCAGAAAATGAAGAAGAAGCTGGAGAGGAAGAAGAAGGTCTCGGTTCAGAGGGGAATCGTATTGGACGGCAAATACCAACCGAGGAGTGAACTCACGAAGAATCGGTTCGCGGCCCTCTCAGGTGAGGATCTTTCGGAAGGGGATGCTGATGGAGATGAACCCCGCAGCCCCAGTGACAGAGGTGAGGCTGCGCAGACGGTGAGCCGGGATGAGAGTGAAGGGGCGATGGGATCCGTGAGAAAGACATCCAGAGGAGCGAGAAGAGATTATCACCGCCGCGCTTCAAGACAATGGAGGATCTTACGGTGCTGGAGCTGGACGACTTGATTCGGGAAAGTCGGAAGTCCGTACAGGACATCCAATTGAAGAGGGTTATGCTGGGGGACGATTCCCCGGGATGCGTAACCGGTTCTTTAGAAGACTTCCAGGAATCGGTCCGTGAAGAGTGTCAACGACTCCGGAATAAACAACTTTTCTTCCAGAATCGGCTTCTACTCCTGGACTGCGAGCGGGAGAAGAGGATGGAGGAGGAGTCCGGGGAGAAGAGGGCCGAAGGTGAGAGCTCGAAGATCGACGGGGACGTGGCGGACGACGCCACCCCTCCTCCCAATCAAGAGGCCCTGGGTCGACAGCATCTTCAGGATTATCCTCCACCGTTTAAATTAGATCTCGCAGCGCAGCCGGGGAGGCTTCGGCCCCCTGCAATCTTCTAGTCAGGCCACACCTCCAACACAACAGGAGGGGGTGGATTCAATGGAGGTGAGAGAGGAAGAAGGAGACGAGGCTGGGAAGGAGGAAGGCTCTCTGGAAGACTCCGAGATGGCCTTCTTCGACGCACAGACCTTTGATGGGGAAATGGACGTACAGTAAATCTGAGTACTCGGTTAAGTGAGTTAATAAAATTTTCTATTTTGTGTTTGAAGTACGGGTTTCTGTGGTTTTTCGATTGATTCTTTGGATTTTGGTGAACTTTCCTTTCCTTTCTTAATTATGGAGATTAAGTTAATTACTTGGAATTGCAGGGGTCTTCGCCAACCATCGCGTCGGGAAGACATTTTCTTTCATCTGAGGAAAACTAATGCTGACCTCTGCGTTTTGCAAGAAACGAATATCTCCACTCCACGGGATCGCAGTTTAGCCCAACGAGCTTGGACTTGGGGCCCCTCGGTGTGGTCTCTGACCGACGGGGGGTCCGGAGGCTTGGCGGTTCTCTTCTTTTCTTTTACAAGGTGGAAGGTCAGGAGGGTGATCGAGGCGGTCCCCGGACATTTACTGATAATGGACCTCGACCTACGAGACCCCAGTGGGAAAACGCTGACTAGGTACAGACTCTGTGCGATATATGCACCTGTTAGGAAACAGCAACGGCTTCCTCTGTGGGAAGCTTTGAAAGACCACACGCTGACAAACCGAGCTCTCTTGGTATTGGGGGACTTTAACGTTCGATCGGAGCAATCCGATCGTATCGATCTTCGGAAACCGCAGGCGTGGCAAAACAAGCCCCTGACGGTAGAGGAGAAGCTTCTCAGATCCTTCCTCATGGACACGAAGTTACTCCAGGACTCTGCCCTCCACATCCTTAACCGGCTTGATTATCTACCGACTCACCACAGGTCTTTATTTCGTCATCGCCACGCTCTCCCTGTTGGGGCCACGGCGACTTATTTTCACCCATTGACCACGAGCAGGTTGGACAGGATCTGGGTCCCGTCTACATTACACCTACGCGACTGTGTTCTGATGGCCAACCCGTGGTCCGATCACGTCCTTCTAGAGGTGGTGCTGGGCGTAAAGAGCGACGGAGATGCGAGAGGCGGAAGATCGAGGTGGATCTTGCGAGACAAGGACGTCCATCTCTACAGGCTGCAGGCAGAGGTCATCCTGGCACTGGAGTCACGCCGACGGACGAAGGCGGCTTCGGACTTGTTGGAATGGTGGGACGGAACGAAGAGGGTCATCCGGAATTTTTGCCTCCGGGCTCGGAGAGCGGGATTAGCGAGAGAAGTACGGGACTACCATCTGGCCGTGCAGAATACTCTGGCGACCCGTTGGAAAGTGGCGGCGGGGCTCCCTCACGACGCTGCGAAATACCGGAGGAGCCAGCGGGTGATCCAGGACTACCGTAGGCTCCAACGAGAGAAACGGAGGGCCGACCGGATGGCCTCCTTCACCGGCCCCGTCATCCGAAGAGGAGAGTGGGAGAAGGACCGCGCGCCGTCGACCCACCAGACATTGCAGGGCTTGCGGATGCGATCGGAGGATGACGTGCAGCATTCGACCGTCGGGACCCTGTCCGTGATCGCGTCCTTCTACGGGAGTCTCTATAGCGCCCGCGAGGGGAACCCTTCGGAAGCAGACACCGATGCTTTCTTGAACAGCGCTCTGGGGGAGCGGGAGCCCCTGGATAACGCGGAGATCGAGGGACTGTCGCAACCGATCACGAAGGAGGAGGTCGCCGAGGCGCTCGGGATCGGGAGGCGGACGTCGACCCCCGGACCAGACGGGCTATCGTACGGGCTGTATCGGGACCTGCGGGATTACTTCCTACCCATCCTCGTCGAGGTCTTCAACTGCATCTTAGAGGAACGGAGGGTGGGGAGGAGCTTCCTGGAAGGGGTCATGATACTCCTGTACAAGTCTGGGGACCCGACGTTGGTATCGAACTGGCGACCCCTTACCCTTAACAACATCGATTATAGAATCTTCACAAGGGTATTAAACACCAGGCTCAAGCGGATCGCGCACTCTCTCGTGGACGCGGGACAGACCAGCGCCGTTCCCCGTCGTAAGATGAGCCACACCGCCTGTCTCTTTCGCCAGATCTTTCAGGCGGTCGCGGAGGATGGGAGGAAGCCATACTTGCTACAGCTCGATCAACATAAAGCTTTCGATATGGTGGACCATGCTTACCTGTGGGAGATCTTGCGATGACACGGCGTTCCGGAGCGGTTGGTGGCGGTCTTTCGAGCTCTTTACACGGGGGCCCGCGTCTATCCCTACGCCCGGGGAAGCTCTGGAGACCCGATTCCGGTGACCAGGGGGTGAGACAGGGATGCCCCCTGAGCCCTCTACTCTACGTGCTCTCGTTGGAACCGTTCCTCAGAGTGGTCCGGATGGATGCGACGATCCGAGGGTTGAGGCTGAGGAGCGTCCCCGATGTCCGCATCACGACGGTAGCCCACGCCGACGACGTTTACTGTTGGTTGGCGGATGAGTCGGATCTCCGTAGAGTGCGGAAACATCTTGAGGCGTATCGGAGAGCCTCCGGGGCCCGGGTCAACGAGGAGAAGAGCAAGTTGCTCGCTCTGGACGGAGAAACCGCGACGATTCGTGTGCGCCCGTTGACCCCCGAGGATGCCGTGTCACGAGGCGGAGATGCCGGGACGGAGCCGGATCCCTTGGAGCACGTGAAGATCCTGGGGGTTCTCTTCAGCCTGCGGCCGGGAGGATGGCGGAAGAACTGGGACGAGTGGGGCCGGAAGGTGGAGGAGCGCTTGCTGAAATGGAAGAATTGGCGCCTCAGTACAGCGCAGAAGGTGACCTTCTTCAACATTTATTGCGTTCCAGCTGGGAATTATCTCGCTGGGGTCTATCCACCCACCGAGGAGATCATTAAGACGATCTCTACGAGGCTCTACAGATGGGTCCTCGGCATGGCGACCTTCCCCCTCGCGAGGACGGTGGTACAGAGACCATGTGCCGAAGGGGGCTTGGCGCTCTTAGATGTGGGACTCTGGTTCCTCGCCAAGTTCCTCGCTTTCAATTGCGGGGACATGTGTCGACGGGAGGAAGACCCGGGGGACTGTGACGGAACTGCGACGGAGATGGTGGCCCGCGAGGCTTTTCGGAGAGCGTGGGCCGAGACGACCTGGGGTCGAAGATGGTGGGTCGACGGACTGAGGATTCCCCGACTCACTCGACGCCTTAAACAGTCGCTCCCAGACTTCGTGGCGGAGGTGGCGATCTCCATCCAGAGGCGGCGTATCTCGGCGGAGGAGGTCCGGAGGACCTTCCGGCAGCACCCCGACTCTGCGGGCCGCCTTTATTGGCACCTCTTCCGTAAGTTCAAGGCCGAACCGTACGACCGCGGGCGGAGGGGTAAGCTGTCTCTGTCGGAGTATCTGCGCGATCAGGTCTTCCCGGTTCCGACCTTCGTCGATAAGGCGATTCCCTTCGCTCTCCGGGACCTTCGTTGGAGAGCGTACCATCAAGTCCTCCACGTCGGTTCGAAGAAGAAGACGACGAGGGATCGGGACCAGATGGTGTGCCGACGTCCGAGCTGCCTGGGCGCCGACACCGGAGGAGAGCTGGAGTCCATCGAGCACGCCCTGAAGACGTGTCTGCCCGCTCGACGGCTTTGGGGGATGGTCGGGCGCGCCCTGGGTTGGCCTTTTCTGGGTGTCCAAGACTGGGAGACCATAGCTTCGGGTCTAGAGCCGGACTCTGGTTACGGCGCACCGGGAGAACCCTGGTCTTGTTCCGACGTACGACGTACCCCGCGGTCAGACACCCCCGCTCTTTCCCGGAGACCCGCGCGAAGGCCGCCCTGGGCGGTGGTCCGCCTCCTGAATCTTATCGTGGCCCACACGATTCTTCGAGATCGCAGAGCGGAGCTCTACTCACGGACGGCCGTACCCGCTCGAGTTTCGCTGCAGTACGTGCTGGAATATGTGAAAAAGGTGGTTTCTTGGGAGCGCCGGAACACGAAGCCGTTGTCTTTTCGTAACCGTTGGCAGTGGTTCAGTGAGATTAATCCTCCGGTGCCCTGAGGGGTACCCTAATCCTGAGGGTTATCTGGACCTTTTTGAGACCTGTACCGAGTCGCCAAAACTCTTATTTGGGGAGTTGATTTCCTGGGCCACTGATATGTGACCCCTTGTAACTATTTAACTCTTTTAGGTGTTAAATTGTGATACCTATGTAATACTTACCACTTTGTTTCATTGATATATTATGTATTTTATGTATTTTCATAGAATCAGAACGGATCCGCTACCCTTTTCAGAAACACCGCTGTTGTCGAGATCTCTAGACAAGCTAGGAGAGAGCTGTGGATCATAATGTTCTTTGCCTTTTTGGCGGTTTTATTTGTTACTGTTTTCGTGGGGCTCTCCATTTATTTTTGGTGGGTGACTGGGAACGTCTGATCGTTAAATCGCCTTTGGGGGATTGATTGGTTAAGGTTTTTGAGATCCTTGATTTTAGATTTTGTATTCTGTTATTAGTATCTTGTTATTTGTAACTCAATTTTTAAAGTTCTGAACCTCGTCTTCGGACGTGTTTTAGAGGTATGGAGTTATATACCTTTGTATTCATTATCTGTAATTTTGGAACTCACTGTTAAAGTACCGAGCCTTTTCTTTGGACATGTTATGTATTTTTGTTATGTATTCTTGTATATGTTAATTTGAACGGATCTTCTTGTTAACGTTAATTCTTGTTGTATATTTAGGTAGTATTATGGGATTTTCTGTATGTTATGAATCCCCTTGTAGAAGACTAAATTTGAATGTATGCCGACACATGTTATACTATACATCTTTAATGTAATCTACCTCACTGGCTTTTCTTTATGTTTAAATCTCGGAATTTGTATTTGATATTCATATTTGAAAGTTCTCTGTTATTGTTATCGTTTTGGCTTTGTACTGATGGTGTGTTTATGTAGAAAGGTTAATTTTAAATAAAAATCTATTTTCCTAAAATCTATTTTCCTAACCCTAACCCTAACCCTAAGCCTAACCCTAAGCCTAACCCTAAGCCTAACCCTAAGCCTAACCCTTAACCCTTAACCCTAACCCTTAACCCTTAACCCTAAGCCTAAGCCTAAGCCTAAGCCTAACCCTAACCCGAACCCGAACCCGAACCCGAACACTAACCCGAACACTAACCCGAACCCGAACACTAACCCTAACCCTAACCCTAAGCCTAACCCTAACCCTAAGCCTAAGCCTAAGCCTAAGCCTAACCCTAAACCTAACCCTAAGCCTAAGCCTAAGCCTAAGGCTAAGCCTAAGCCTAACCCTAAGCCTAACCCTAAACCTAACCCTAAGCCTAAGCCTAAGCCTAACCCTAAGCCTAACCCTAAGCCTAAGCCTAAATCTAAGCCTAACCCTAACCACGCCCGAGGGAGGACGTGTGCAGGAAGAGCTCCTGGTCACTGAGAGGTATTTAGGCTTTTTAAAGCCGTTTTTTGTCCGATTTTCACCAAATTTTCAGTGGGGGTACTTAGAAGAAGGTCCCCCAACTGATCTAGTGGAAAATGGAACCCCCCGTGGGGGGGTCCCCCTAGAAGCAGAGGAAAATCGCCCCATTGAAGAGAATGGAAAGCGAAACCAAGTCCATTTTAAACAGAAAGGCTTGGAAAAACCTTTGAAAATAGCCCCAAAACAACTGGATTTGGAGGGGGGAAGCCCCCGCTTTTGGAGGAGGGACCCAGGGGAAGGTTCAGGCACTGGCAGAGGGGCACCCTGACAGATCTCTGGAGACCCCAAATTATGGAAAGCCCCAGGAATTTCTTTTCAAAGAGCCAGAAAAAACGCCAGGGAAAACACAAGGAAAAATGCAATTTCTGGAGCCTGCAGCCCCTTCCCCTTTGGGAGAAGACCTTCCAGAGGGTCCCCAGAAGATGGTAGAGGATTACCCTGATGAAGCACAGAAGATCCTGACCACGGAAATGGTAGGAGACTTTGATTTTACCCCCTCTAAACTGTGCCAACCCTCTGAAGGACTGGGAATGGAGTTAAATGCAGGGGAAAAATTCTTAGGCACTGTGGGAATGGAGTTAAATGCAGGGAAAAAATTCTTAAGCACTGCAGGACCCTCTCCCCAAATTTCTGAAGACACCCAGACTTCTTCAGGGGCCCCTGAGGAATTCCTGGAGATCCAGACCTCCCCAGTGATCCCAGTTATAACAGGCAATTGTCTTAAAGAGTTGCATGACATTAAAAAAAGGGAAATAGGGGAGCAGCCTAATTTTATCCAGCTCCACAGCACCCAGCCACAAGCCATGCAGATGCCTGGCAATCAGCAGGCATTGGAAGAACAATTTAAAATGCAACAAACAGTAACAACTTTTACTAAATTTGTCTGCACTCAATCTGGAATAATCACAAAAATCTCAGAAGCTGTAGAGACACAAGTTAAGACCCAGGTCAGGACCAGAGACTATGAGAAGCACCTGGAGTTGGATATGGGCCTGGCCAAATCCCCTAGATCAAGAACCCCCTCCAAAGAGATGGAAGGAATGCAGTCTCATAGTCAAACGGTGCGTGTTGTTAAGAGAACACAGCTCCAGTTTTCTTCTGAGTCCAGATCATGCCAAGAACTGGGAGTCCAACAAAATACCATGATAGCAATGCGGGCCTCCATTGAGCCAGCAGAGACAGAGAATATTAAAGTAATGGAACAAGGGGCCCAACAGGAGAGTAAAGGCAGTGAAGGTTTGAATACAGACTCTAAGCGGCAGGTGCAGCAGGAACAGCAGGCCCAACAGGCCCAGGAAACACAGGACAAGGAGCAGACACAGGAACAGTTGCAAGAGCAGGCACAAGAAATAAGAGAAGAAAATATAGAGGCCTTAAAAAACCAATTGAAATATCAGGTCAGAGACCTGAGTCAGAGACTTGTAGAGGTGACTTCGTTTAATGCTGCCATTAAAGAGTTGGACAATGCTGTGATGCACTGTGCGGACCCCTTGAGTATGCAATCTATGATAGTTAAAAGAGGGGAACTGTCTACTTTAGTGCAGAATTTAGAATCCAATATAGTATTGCTGCGCCAGTCAATAGACGATGTGATAGCAAAATTAACAGCTTTAAATGTTGATGTTGACAAATTAGTCTCTTTACCTGAGTATATTAAGAAAGACGGAGAAGACCAGACCCAGGACGTGGAAGGTGACCCAGAGGTGGTGGAGGAGGAGATCCAGTCGGAGGAAGAGGACACCGGTGACCACGGGATAAACCTGATGCAGGCGAAGGTCACTCCGCTGTTCCAAGAGGGATCGTCTCCAGAGGTGAAGCCTGCAAAACGTCAAAAGAGACAGAACGAAGAGGATGAGGCTGAAGAGACGATGGCACAGCTCGCAAAGAGTGACTCGGGTGAGTCTTTTCCAGCTTATCGTTATACACTGTCCTCAACCTCTCACGATGAACTAGTAGATATGTTACAGGGAAAGCTGGATGACACGGAGGATGATTCAGAAGATTTACCCACTCTTAAGGACCCACCGGGGCTTACTCTTAGGCGGAAATCTGCTAGTGACTCTCACGTGGGGCCTACAATAGGAACCCCGGGAAACCGCCGGATGGGCAGGGAGGCACGTTTAGCCATGGAGTGGGCGAGATGGAGAGTTTTACCGATGTCGGAAGGCTTGCGGTTGCTGGTCCCACAGGATCTGAAGCAGCTGGACCTAGCTAGATTTTGGGGTTTCATCCTCGCACATATAGGCCTACCAGATGTTCATACAGCAGCTCTTAATAAAAGAAGCAGAGATTATGTTTTGGATCTCTTGAGTGATTTTAAATCCACCCTCTTGAGTTTTCTCACAGACAGAGGGGAGAAGTCACCTGCCTTTATGGACAGGACGATCTATGCTAGAGCCCACTCTTTGACAGCGATAGATCGCCTAGTCATTGGACGCAGAGTGCGCACCTCCAAAGGAAACTACCCAGCGTGGCTGACGGAGCAGGGAATGACGGGCATGTTAAAAGATATTCTGCAGTCTTGGCAGTCCTTCACCCCAGGGCAAGTCACGGATTTATACGATGACCCGGAGCAGAGAAGGCGGGAGCTTACACCTCAGGAATGGATGGACTGGTGCCTGCAGGCGATCCACGTCTTAAAGGTCCGTACAGATAGATTGAAAGGAGAGAAGAATTGGCTCTGGAAAAAACAGATGACCGACACCGATACTGGCCAAGGCCAGAATCCGGCCAACCCTTCTCGTAGGCCGATACTTAGGAGTAAAGGGGGAAAAGTCCAAAAGGAGGTATTGACTGATTTCTTAGTAAGTCCGATGCAGGTCTCGCGGGATACTGTGAATCCAGAACCCCTGATGACATCTGGCTCAGAGGGTAGCAGACAACCGGGAAATCGGAGGCAGCGGAGAAGCGGAGGATCGATAGCGGAGCGGGATGCGGTGGCGGAGAAGGAGATCGGGACGACGGAGACTTCGAGGGCCTTACATATTCAGCAGGGGGACCCTGCGCCTCGGGGTTCCCCGCAATCCGGTGAGGACCGTGGCCTGTTCCAGGAGCGAGACCTAGACCGGGACCACCCATCCGAGAGGAAGACATTGGAGTCTAAAGGGGAGGGAGGGACGGGTTCACAGAAAGCTTCACCCACTTATAGGGAACCGATGCACAGTGATATTTCCGGGGTAGAAACCCTCAGTGATAGTGATATGGAATATTGTGATGCATTAGAACCAAGTGAGGAAGAGGGAAAGGGAGCAGATGAAGTGGAGGAGAGGAATAGAGGAAAGCAGGAACGAGATCAGAGGGTGGAGGGAGAAGGAGGGGGAGGTCTGAATAGTAGGGGGAGGGAGATGTTAACACACTTTAGGGCTTTAGTACCTCCAGTACTGGCTCCCCCCCGTTTTCTTGCACCAACAGTTTCAACTTCGAAACCTGTTCCTGACCTGCCGGAGGACGGTCCTACGGAAGGAGATACGGAAATGGAAGCCGGCCAAACAGAGGGGCGACAGGTGACTCTGTCTGATGGAAAGGAGACTGAGACTTTGGGGACTGGGACCTTCGGGACTGAGAACCTCGAGACTGAGACGAGGACTACCGAGCATCTACAGTCGTACTCTGTGCCCCCGCTGTTAACCCCACTTCCTCAACGAGTCGGGAGGGAAGACGGCCCGACTTAAATCCTTGACTAAGGCTGCGACGGAGATTTCAACGGAGGACTCTCTGCCGTCTGAACCTGTCGACCGGCAGACCGCCTTGGGATCCGAGGACACAACTGTTGCTGTAAGTCAAAATGTAGAGCCCCCTGCGACTACACAATCTGTAAACCTTTCCCCGGGAAGCCCTGCGCTCCCGGGCAAAGGGCTCCTTTCGAACCCTGAACGTCTTACACCGCGACGCTGGTCGCTGGAGTACAGTAAAGAGGACCTCCTCTTTGTGAAGGTTTTAGAGGAGGGGGAAAAAGAGCGATAAGAGAGGGAGGGGAGGAGCAGATGCAAATACAAACACAGCAACAGCAACAGGCACAAGCACAGTTACAGCTACAGGAACAAACCCAGTCACAGTCACAGGGGCAATCACGGAAAAGATCTAGGGCCCTTTCCCTTCCCGATATTTCAGACCCCACTAAGGGAGTCCCAGAGATACTGCAAGCACCACACGCGGTGGTTAGGAAAAGGGGTCCGATCGAAGATAGGGGAGTGCCACAGAGTGACGCTAGGACCAAAATTCCACCGGATAGGTCAACCTCGGCCGACGATAGCACTAGGGTGGAGAAGGGAGCTTCGCTTGGGAAGAATCCGGCCCCGAGTAAAGATCTACGTATTGAACCGGGAACGACAGAAAGAGTCGTGGGAGGAACACGGCCCCCGTCCCTTTCCTATTCGCAGATACTTAGAGGGGGAGATCTACTCAGGGAGGAACCAGAGGTAGAGAAGATGGCGAAAGAGCGGAAAGGGGGTTTAGAGACCGAGGGGGAGGCACGGACAGGGATGCGAGGGATATTCCACGAAGGGTTTTTGATTATGAACAGGAAAGACGAGAGGATGAGATCCTTTTGGAGGATTTTTTTGCAGAGAAGGGAGAGGCGGAAGACCACGACCCGAGGCAGAGATACGTCATCAGGTTTAGATACAAGGGTTTAGAAGGGAAGAAGCTGACTGAGGATTACATGGTGGGTACCCTGTTATTGAATTACTTGGGAATCCCTAAGGAAGACATATTGGCGGTAATTATGCCCCCCGGTCTCAGAGAGACAGATGTGTGTTTACAATCAGAGAGAGCCTACCAGAGGACGTGGGCGAGGATTAGGTATGGCGTTAGACACACGAGTGAAATACTGGAAGAATACGATATTATCCCATTGTTCAGAGGGGAATCTAGAGTACTCACCGTCTCATTTCGGACGACTAATATACCGGAAGAGGATGTAGAGAGGTGGCTCCAGAGGTATTGTAAGATCCTCATGCCCCCGCGGAAAAGACTGAACCAATGGGGTGTTTGGAGCGGGGAATATAAGGCGGTGATTTCTCTACACAGAGACAGTAGGAGTAACCTGCGCCATTTGCCCAAATATTTCTTTCTCGGTGGGGATAGGGGTATAACACGATACAGTGGTCAACCCCCAGCGTGTTTTCAATGTGGGGGATATGATCATATCAGACAACATTGTGCCACCCCCTGTGTTCTTCCTGTGGGAAGCATGGACATACCGCTGGGAATCGTGTGTAATCTATGTGACACCCAGGGACACACGTATCTGCTCTGCCCAAAAGCCTATTATAACTGGAGCTTTCCGAGAGCATACGAGCGGGCTAAGGCCTCACATTCCCATTCTGCGGAGGGAGAAACAGAGGAAAGGGAAGAACCTACTACCCCATCCAGCCCCACACAGGCATCCCCATCGACCCGACTCGAACATGTGGCAGAGGAGGGTGAGAGTGGAGAGAAGGGATGGACGCAAGTGGGGAAGAATAAGAAGAGGCTTCAAGGGGGACGGGTGGTCCAGGGAGTCTACCGACCCACACGGGACGCGACATCGACAGCAAAGAATAATCGCTTTGCCCTATTGGAAAATGTGGACACAGAAGGGAACACAGAGGAGAGGTCCATGGAGGTGGAGGAAACTGATAAGTCAGAGTCGGAAGAGGGCAGGAGGAAAGTGGAAAAGGGACAGAAGGCGGGAGGAAAGAAGGAGAAAGAAAAGGAGGGGAGAAGAACGGCAGAAGATAGAAAACAGGAGAAAGTTTCTACTAAATTGAATTTCCAGACGCTAGACACCTTGACGTTGTCGGAACTGGACATCTTGATCGGGGATACAAGGAAGGTCATCGAAGAGGTACTATTGAAGAGGATCATGCTAGGAGATGATCCGGATGATTGCCGAGAGGAACCCCCGGCATCTATGGAGGAACCGGCCCGCAGCGCCTGTCGACACCTGCGTAAGAAACTACACTTCCTTCGGAATAAGATGACCATAATCTCCTGTGAAAGAGACAAAAGAAGCGATGAACAAAGTGAACAACAACAAGCTATGGAATACCAGGAGAAAGGAGAAGAAGAGGAGGTAAGAGAGACTGAAGATGGCAAAGCGGGAGGAATGGACACTACGGAAGGTGAGGAAGTTATGCAAACATCTGAGGAGAGTGTGGAGGGTCAGACCCTCCCTCCCAATCAGGAATCATTCCTTGCCCAACAGCAACGGGAACAGCAATTGGCTCGACAATTACAAGAGGAGCGTCGTGAGCAACAGAAACACCATTATCCACCTCCAGTTAACCTTCTGGTTACTGGAGACGAACCCATCGGCGGTTCCATGATTTGTAAGGCCACACCTCTTGGTACTCGAGAGGGGGTGGAGGAAAAGGATAATGCAGAAGGAGTGGAGGAAAGACGGAAGGAGATGCAGGAGGAGGTCGAGAGGAAAGATAAAGCATTGAAGGAAACGCCACGGATAGAGGACACATAGATAACAGCCGGAATATTTTTTCGGGAACATCCCTTTGGATCCTATCCTTTCCTCATTAACATGGAAATAAATATCGTCACATGGAATTGTAGAGGTCTTCGCCAGATGGGACGAAGAGAGGATATCCTTTTTCATCTGAGTAAATTGAAAGCGGACTTTGTGATTCTACAGGAGACCAACATTGCCAACCCGCGGGAACGCAGCCATGCACAGAGAGCGTGGACCTGGGGTCCTTCGATCTGGTCATTGGCGACGGAAGGAGTAGGGGGATTAGCAGTGCTCCTAAACTCCGTATCTAAATGTATAGTTCATAAAGTGATTGAAGCTATCCCGGGCCATTTGTTGATAATGGACTTTGACGCACAAGCTACCGCAACTAAACCGAAAGGACGATACAGGTTGTGCGCTCTTTACGCCCCGGTTCACAGGCAGCGGAGGAAAGCAGTGTGGGAAGCGCTGCGGGATTACGTGGGGACAGATAGAGCGCTGATTGTGGCCGGTGACTTCAACATTCGATCTGAACAATCGGATCGGATTGATCTGAGGAAACCTCAGGAGTGGCAAAACAAGCCCCTGACGGTGGAGGAAAGATTGCTCAGGAGTTTTCTACAGGAAACCCATCTATTGCAGGACTCGGCGCTCCATGTTCTCAATGAGATGGATTATCTGCCAACCCACCACAGGGCAGCCTTTCAGAAGAATTTCACCTGTCCCACGGGCGCGATGGCGACGTACTACCATCCCTTTACTGCCAGTCGTCTGGATAGGATATGGATCCCGCATTTTACAATGTCGCAGCGCTGTCTCTTATTGGCCAATCCGTGGTCTGACCACGTCATGTTCCACCTGACCTTGGCCGTGGGGGACGTGCGGGACCATCAGCGGATGCGACCTCGTTGGATTTTGCGGGATAGGGACGTGGTGGCTCACAGACTCGAAGCCGAGGTGATTCTGGCGATCGAGATGTGTAAGAGAGCGAGAGGGGAGCTGACCCTGCGACATGGTGGGACAACCTGAAGCGTACCATCAGACGTTTTTGTGTCAGAGCGAAGCGCAGCAATGCGACGAGGGAGCTTAGAGACTATCACGCCGCGATCCAGAACACCCTGACGACGAAGTGGCGGATGGCAAAGGGTCTTTCTTACGATGAGACGAGGTACCGGAAGAGTCAGCAGACCATCTCGACCTACCAGCGGATGCAGAGAGAGAAGAGGCGGGCGAGTCAGATGGCCAGGAGCACCGGTCCGGTACTTAGGAAAGGAGAATGGGAGAAGGACAGGATACCGGCAAACCACCAGAAATTGATGGGTCTGAGAACACGACCCGATGAAGAAACACACCACACGACGTCCGGGATAATGGACACCGTCTCGTCCTTCTACACACACCTCTATGCCGCGAGAACGGAGAGACCGGCTGAGGAGTTGACAGAGATGTACCTGGGAGGACGGAGGATCCATAGAGCGGACTTTGAAGAAGAGGAACTGCGAAAGGTGTTGGGCCCGATAACGGAGAAGGAGATCGCGGAAGCCCTGGCGGTAGGCAGACGATCCTCGACGCCGGGACCCGACGGGATCCCGTACGGCCTATACAGAGACCTGAAGAACTATTTTGTCCCTATCTTTGTGGAGGTGTTCAATTACATCTGGACGACAAAACAGGTGGGGAGGAGTTTTTTGCAAGGAGTCATGATCCTCTTGTATAAAAATGGAGATCCAACATTAGTTACTAATTGGCGTCCCATAACACTCACCAACGTAGACTATCGGATCTTTGCTAGAATTTTAAACTCCAGACTCAAACGGGTCGCCCACAGGATGGTATCCCCGGGACAGACCAGTGCGATCCCGGGGAGGAGGATGATCCACGCGACGTGCCTCTTCCGTCAGATTTTTCAGGCCATACGTGAGGAGAGGAAAGAGCAATGGCTCCTACAGTTGGATCAGCACAAAGCTTTCGATAGGGTGGATCACGATTACCTATGGGCAGTGCTGGATCGACAGGGCGTACCCGAACCGATGATCGAGATGTTTCGCACGCTCTACCGGGGAGCGACCGTCTCGCCCTACGTCAGGGGAACGATAGGGCCATCTGTCGCGGTGACGAGGGGCGTACGCCAAGGCTGCCCCCTCAGCCCCCTCCTCTATGTCCTCACTCTGGAACCCTTTCTTCGAGCTATCAGGACTGACGGAAACATCCAAGGACTGCGGATGGCGGGAGTCGACGGCTCAAGAATCACGGTAACGGCACATGCCGATGATACTTACCTATGGTTGAAGGACGGGGAGGACCTTCGGAGAGCACGACACCATCTGTGGGTCTATGAGAAGATTTCTGGGGCGAAGGTTAATGAGGAGAAGAGCAAGCTCTATGTCATGGATGGAGCGACGGCAGATATCCGGGTGCGACCTATGAAGGGATCCGCCGGGGAGGAGGAGGAGAAAGCCAGTCTCGAACCTGTAAAAGAGATTAAGATCTTTGGAATTTATTTTTTCCTGGAGGAAAAGGGATGGCGAAAGAACTGGGATATCTGGCAAGGCAAGGTGGAGGAACGGCTTCAGCGCTGGAAACACTGGCGATTGGCAACAGGACAGAAGGCCCGGTATTTCAACACCTACTGTGTTCCGACGGCAAACTACCTAGCGGGAGTATACCCGCCCCCAGCACCGGTAGTGGCGATAGTGAAGAAGATCTATCAGTGGATCTTGGGGATGGCAACTTTTCCTCTGGCGAGGATCGTCACCCAGAGAAAAGAGTGCGACGGCGGATTAGGACTACTGGATCTTGGCCTCTGGTTCCTAGTCAAATTCCTCCACCTGAATTGCGGACAAATGGAGAACACCCGAAGGACACCTCGCGAACCCACGAGTGCCGAAGGAGAATCTGTGGCATGGAGAGCTTTCGAGGCCAATTGGAGAACCACACCCTGGGGCCGGAGATGGTGGGAGGAAGATCGTCCGATCCCACGTCTGACACGGAGGATGAAGGACCCCCTTCCTGACTTTGTGGTCGAGGCGACCCTCTCCATACAGAAGTACAAGATTATGGCGGGAGAGGTACGGGCGGCGATCCAACGTTCCGCTTCGATGGGGAACCTCTATTGGCATCTGTTTGGACAACTGAAGGCGAAACCGTACGATGAGGGGAGAAAGTTTAAAACCACACTTTCGGAATACCTCCGAGTGCAATCTTTCCCCATCCCGACATTTGTGGATAAAACTATTCCGTACATGCTACGGGATCTCCGGTGGAGGGCCTATCATCAGATCCTTTACGTGGGAGTGAAGAAGATCACGGGGACGGGACGACAACAGCAAGGCTGTCAGCGTCCAGGATGCATCGGAGTGACCACACCGGAGACAATCGAACATGCGCTGAAGACGTGTATCCCGGTGAAGCGTCTATGGAAGGCCGTGACCCGAGCGCTCCGGTGGCCCTACCTAGCAGAGCAGGACTGGGAGACGATCGTTTCGGGTCTGGAACCAGAAGTGGGTTACGGCCTGCCGGGACAACCGTGGCCGCCGACCCCAGACGTACCCCAAGTTACACCTCGGAACCCCTCTAGTGCTATTACACAAAAAATCCAAAACGTTCAAGATGCCCAGGACATTCCAATCGGTACCCAACCACCTCGTTCTACGACAACACGGAGCCCACCTTGGCCGTTGATTCGACTGGTAAATTTGATTGTTGTCCACACCATCTTTAGGGACCGCAGGACTGAAGCCCACTTAAAAACTGCAGTTTCCATCCGGAGCAGCATTGCGTACATCCTAGGCTATCTAGCAAAGATTAAAACATGGGAACAGAGACATACGAAACCATTGCCCTTCAGTAACCGGTGGAGGTGGTTCCGAGAAATAAACCCCCCAGTTCCATGAGTTGATATCACATAACATAATATAACATATAAGAAATAAAGTACTTCATATTACATCATATATTCATACCCGATAGTCTGTTAGCTTGATAGAAGGGTGAAACTGAATAAATTTGAAATCTGAAATTCGAATTTGAATATTTCTAATATTTCTATTATTATTTATATGATTTAGAATAATTGAATAATTGGTATTATTTGTATTATTTGTATTATTAGTATTATTTGTATTATATGTATGATCTGTATTTATTATTTCTGTACTCTATGATAGCTGTAATTTTTAGTATATGACGAGTAATATTTTGATATTCCATTGCAATTTGAAGTTTATGGAAATATTGTATATATGGAAATATTGTACTTATAACATTTATCGCCTTTATTGTATTTAATGTATTTATAGTATTTATAGTATTAATAGTATTAATAGTATTTATATCAATTTCTATGTAATGTAGCATGGAAATATGGTATTGTACGGTGATATAAGGTGATTTGTTATGTAGTTTTAAGTTTGAATTTGAAGTTGGAAGTTGGAAATTTAAATGTTAAAGTTTGATTGTTCTGTATTGACTTAATAGTTTGTAAGTAGAATGGTTTAATTTTAATAAAAAATCTATTTTCCTAACCCTAACCCTAACCCTAACCCTAACAATACAACTACCCCTACCCCTACCCCTAACCCTAACCCTAACCCTAACCTACCCTAACCCTAACCCTAACCCTAACCCTTAACCCTAACCCTAACCCTAGCCCTAACCCTAACCCTAAGCCGAACCCGAACCCGAACCCGAACCCGAACCCTAACCCTAACCCGAACCCGAACCCGGAACCCGAACCCGAACCCGAACCCGATCCCTAACCCTAACCCTAACCCTAAGCCTAAGCCTAAACCTAAGCCTAACCCTAAGCCTCACCCTAACCCTAACCCTAAGCCTAACCCTAAGCCTAAGCCTAACCCTAAGCCTAACCCTAAGCCTAAGCCTAAGCCTAACCCTAACCCTAAGCCTAACCCTAAGCCTAACCCTAAGACTAAGCCTAAGCCTAAGCCTAAGCCTAACCCTAAGCCTAAGCCTAAGCCTAAGCCTAAGCCTAAGCCTAAGCCTAACCCTAACCACGCCCGAGGGAGGACGTGTGCAGGAAGAGCTCCTGGTCACTGAGAGGTATTTAGGCTTTTTAAAGCCATTTTTTGTCCGATTTTCACCAAATTTTCAGTGGGGGTACTTAGAAGAAGGTCCCCCAAACTGATCTAGTGGAAAATGGAACCCCCCCGTGGGGGGTCCCCCTAGAAGCAGAGGAAAATCGCCCCATTGAAGAGAATGGAAAGCGAAACCAAGTCCATTTTAAACAGAAAGGCTTGGAAAAACCTTTGAAAATAGCCCCAAAACAACTGGATTTGGAGGGGGGGGAAGCCCCCGTTTTTGGAGGAGGGACCCAGGGGAAGGTTCAGGCACTGGCAGAGGGGCACCCTGACAGATCTCTGGAGACCCCAAATTATGGAAAGCCCCAGGAATTTCTTTTCAAAGAGCCAGAAAAAACGCCAGGGAAAACACAAGGAAAAATGCAATTTCTGGAGCCTGCAGCCCCTTCCCCTTTGGGAGAAGACCTTCCAGAGGGTCCCCAGAAGATGGTAGAGGATTACCCTGATGAAGCACAGAAGATCCTGACCACGGAAATGGTAGGAGACTTTGATTTTACCCCCTCTAAACTGTGCCAACCCTCTGAAGGACTGGGAATGGAGTTAAATGCAGGGGGAAAATTCTTAAGCACTGTGGGAATGGAGTTAAATGCAGAGAAAAAATTCTTAAGCACTGCAGGACCCTCTCCCCAAATTTCTGAAGACACCCAGACTTCTTCAGGGGCCCCTGAGGAATTCCTGGAGATCCAGACCTCCCCAGTGATTCCAGTTATAACAGGCATTTGTCTTAAAGAGTTGCATGACATTAAAAAAAGGGAAATAGGGGAGCAGCCTAATTTTATCCAGCTCCACAGCACCCAGTCACAAGCCATGCAGATACCTGGCAATCAGCAGGCATTGGAAGAACAATTTAAAATGCAACAAACAGTAACAACTTTTACTAAATTTGTCTGCACTCAATCTGGAATAATCACAAAAATCTCAGAAGCTGTAGAGACACAAGTTAAGACCCAGGTCAGGGCCAGAGACTATGAGAAGCACCTGGAGTTGGATATGGGCCTGGCCAAATCCCCTAGATCAAGAACCCCCTCCAAAGAGATGGAAGGAATGCAGTCTCATAGTCAAACGGTGCGTGTTGTTAAGAGAACACAGCTCCAGTTTTCTTCTGAGTCCAGATCATGCCAAGAACTGGGAGTCCAACAAAATACCATGATAGCAATGCGGGCCTCCATTGAGCCAGCAGAGACAGAGAATATTAAAGTAATGGAACAAGGGGCCCAACAGGAGAGTAAATGCAGTGAAGGTTTGAATACAGACTCTAAGCGGCAGGTGCAGCAGGAACAGCAGGCCCAACAGGCCCAGGAAACACAGGACAAGGAGCAGACACAGGAACAGTTGCAAGAGCAGGCACAAGAAATAAGAGAAGAAAATATAGAGGCCTTAAAAAACCAATTGAAATATCAGGTCAGAGACCTGAGTCAGACACTTGTAGAGGTGACTTCGTTTAATGCTGCCATTAAAGAGTTGGACAATGCTGTGATGCACTGTGCGGACCCCTTGAGTATGCAATCTATGATAGTTAAAAGAGGGGAACTGTCTACTTTAGTGCAGAATTTAGAATCCAATATAGTATTGCTGCGCCAGTCAATAGACGATGTGATAGCAAAATTAACAGCTTTAAATGTTGATGTTGACAAATTAGTCTCTTTACCTGAGTATATTAAGAAAGACGGAGAAGACCAGACCCAGGACGTGGAAGGTGACCCAGAGGTGGTGGAGGAGGAGATCCAGTCGGAGGAAGAGGACACCGGTGACCACGGGATAAACCTGATGCAGGCGAAGGTCACTCCGCTGTTCCAAGAGGGATCGTCTCCAGAGGTGAAGCCTGCAAAACGTCAAAAGAGACAGAACGAAGAGGATGAGGCTGAAGAGACGATGGCACAGCTCGCAAAGAGTGACTCGGGTGAGTCTTTTCCAGCTTATCGTTATACACTGTCCTCAACCTCTCACGATCAACTAGTAGATATGTTACAGGGAAAGCTGGATGACACGGAGGATGATTCAGAAGATTTACCCACTCTTAAGGACCCACCGGGGCTTGCTCTTAGGCGGAAATCTGCTAGTGACTCTCACGTGGGGCCTACAATAGGAACCCCGGGAAACCGCCGGATGGGCAGGGAGGCACGTTTAGCCATGGAGTGGGCGAGATGGAGAGTTTTACCGATGTCGGAAGGCTTGCGGTTGCTGGTCCCACAGGATCTGAAGCAGCTGGACCTAGCTAGATTTTGGGGTTTCATCCTCGCACATATAGGCCTACCAGATGTTCATACAGCAGCTCTTAATAAAAGAAGCAGAGATTATGTTTTGGATCTCTTGAGTGATTTTAAATCCACCCTCTTGAGTTTTCTCACAGACAGAGGGGAGAAGTCACCTGCCTTTATGGACAGGACGATCTATGCTAGAGCCCACTCTTTGACAGCGATAGATCGCCTAGTCATTGGACGCAGAGTGCGCACCTCCAAAGGAAACTACCCAGCGTGGCTGACGGAGCAGGGAATGACGGGCATGTTAAAAGATATTCTGCAGTCTTGGCAGTCCTTCACCCCAGGGCAAGTCACGGATTTATACGATGACCCGGAGCAGAGAAGGCGGGAGCTTACACCTCAGGAATGGATGGACTGGTGCCTGCAGGCGATCCACGTCTTAAAGGTCCGTACAGATAGATTGAAAGGAGAGAAGAATTGGCTCTGGAAAAAACAGATGACCGACACCGATACTGGCCAAGGCCAGAATCCGGCCAACCCTTCTCGTAGGCCGATACTTAGGAGTAAAGGGGGAAAAGTCCAAAAGGAGGTATTGACTGATGTCTTAGTAAGTCCGATGCAGGTCTCGCGGGATACTGTGAATCCAGAACCCCTGATGACATCTGGCTCAGAGGGTAGCAGACAACCGGGAAATCGGAGGCAGCGGAGAAGCGGAGGATCGATAGCGGAGCGGGATGCGGTGGCGGAGAAGGAGATCGGGACGACGGAGACTTCGAGGGCCTTACATATTCAGCAGGGGGACCCTGCGCCTCGGGGTTCCCCGCAATCCGGTGAGGACCGTGGCCTGTTCCAGGAGCGAGACCTAGACCGGGACCACCCATCCGAGAGGAAGACATTGGGGTCTAAAGGGGAGGGAGGGACGGGTTCACAGAAAGCTTCACCCACTTATAGGGAACCGATGCACAGTGATATTTCCGGGGTAGAAACCCTCAGTGATAGTGATATGGAATATTGTGATGCATTAGAACCAAGTGAGGAAGAGGGAAAGGGAGCAGATGAAGTGGAGGAGAGGAATAGACGAAAGCAGGAACGAGATCAGAGTGTGGAGGGAGAAGGAGGGGGAGGTCTGAATAGTAGGGGGAGGGAGATGTTAACACACTTTAGGGCTTTAGTACCTCCAGTACTGGCTCCCCCCCGTTTTCTTGCACCAACAGTTTCAACTTCGAAACCTGTTCCTGACCTGCCGGAGGACGGTCCTACGGAAGGAGATACGGAAATGGAAGCCGGCCAGACAGAGGGGCGACAGGTGACTCTGTCTGATGGAAAGGAGACTGAGACTTTGGGGACTGGGACCTTCGGGACTGAGAACCTCGAGACTGAGACGAGGACTACCGAGCATCTACAGTCGTACTCTGTGCCCCCGCTGTTAACCCCACTTCCTCAACGAGTGGGAGGGAAGACGGCCCGACTTAAATCCTTGACTAAGGCTGCGACGGAGATTTCAACGGAGGACTCTCTGCCGTCTGAACCTGTCGACCGGCAGACCGCCTTGGGATCCGAGGACACAACTGTTGCTGTAAGTCAAAATGTAGAGCCCCCTGCGACTACACAATCTGTAAACCTTTCCCCGGGAAGCCCTGCGCTCCCGGGCAAAGGGCTCCTTTCGAACCCTGAACGTCTTACACCGCGACGCTGGTCGCTGGAGTACAGTAAAGAGGACCTCCTCTTTGTGAAGGTTTTAGAGGAGGGGGAAAAAAGAGCGATAAGAGAGGGAGGGGAGGAGCAGATGCAAATACAAACACAGCAACAGCAACAGGCACAAGCACAGTTACAGCTACAGGAACAAACCCAGTCACAGTCACAGGGGCAATCACGGAAAAGATCTAGGGCCCTTTCCCTTCCCGATATTTCAGACCCCACTAAGGGAGTCCCAGAGATACTGCAAGCACCACACGCGGTGGTTAGGAAAAGGGGTCCGATCGAAGATAGGGGAGTGCCACAGAGTGACGCTAGGACCAAAATTCCAACGGATAGGTCAACCTTGGCCGACGATAGCACTAGGGTGGAGAAGGGAGCTTTGCTTGGGAAGAATCCGGCCCCGAGTAAAGATCTACGTATTGAACCGGGAACGACAGAAAGAGTCGTGGGAGGAACACGGCCCCCGTCCCTTTCCTATTCGCAGATACTTAGAGGGGGAGATCTACTCAGGGAGGAACCAGAGGTAGAGAAGATGGCGAAAGAGCGGAAAGGGGGTTTAGAGACCGAGGGGGAGGCACGGACAGGGATGCGAGGGATATTCCACGAAGGGTTTTTGATTATGAACAGGAAAGACGAGAGGATGAGATCCTTTTGGAGGATTTTTTTGCAGAGAAGGGAGAGGCGGAAGACCACGACCCGAGGCAGAGATACGTCATCAGGTTTAGATACAAGGGTTTAGAAGGGAAGAAGCTGACTGAGGATTACATGGTGGGTACCCTGTTATTGAATTACTTGGGAATCCCTAAGGAAGACATATTGGCGGTAATTATGCCCCCCGGTCTCAGAGAGACAGATGTGTGTTTACAATCAGAGAGAGCCTACCAGAGGACGTGGGCGAGGATTAGGTATGGCGTTAGACACACGAGTGAAATACTGGAAGAATACGATATTATCCCATTGTTCAGAGGGGAATCTAGAGTACTCACCGTCTCATTTCGGACGACTAATATACCGGAAGAGGATGTAGAGAGGTGGCTCCAGAGGTATTGTAAGATCCTCATGCCCCCGCGGAAAAGACTGAACCAATGGGGTGTTTGGAGCGGGGAATATAAGGCGGTGATTTCTCTACACAGAGACAGTAGGAGTAACCTGCGCCATTTGCCCAAATATTTTTTTCTCGGTGGGGATAGGGGTATAACACGATACAGTGGTCAACCCCCAGCGTGTTTTCAATGTGGGGGATATGATCATATCAGACAACATTGTGCCACCCCCTGTGTTCTTCCTGCGGGAAGCATGGACATACCGCTGTGGGTTGTAGAGTGGGAATCGTGTGTAATCTATGTGACACCCAGGGACACACGTATCTGCTCTGCCCAAAAGCCTATTATAACTGGAGCTTTCCGAGAGCATACGAGCGGGCTAAGGCCTCACATTCCCATTCTGCGGAGGGAGAAACAGAGGAAAGGGAAGAACCTACTACCCCATCCAGCCCCACACAGGCATCCCCATCGACCCGACTCGAACATGTGGCAGAGGAGGGTGAGAGTGGAGAGAAGGGATGGACGCAAGTGGGGAAGAATAAGAAGAGGCTTCAAGGGGGACGGGTGGTCCAGGGAGTCTACCGACCCACACGGGACGCGACATCGACAGCAAAGAATAATCGCTTTGCCCTATTGGAAAATGTGGACACAGAAGGGAACACAGAGGAGAGGTCCATGGAGGTGGAGGAAACTGATAAGTCAGAGTCGGAAGAGGGCAGGAGGAAAGTGGAAAAGGGACAGAAGGCGGGAGGAAAGAAGGAGAAAGGAAAGGAGGGGAGAAGAACGGCAGAAGATAGAAAACAGGAGAAAGTTTCTACTAAATTGAATTTCCAGACGCTAGACACCTTGACGTTGTCGGAACTGGACATCTTGATCGGGGATACAAGGAAGGTCATCGAAGAGGTACTATTGAAGAGGATCATGCTAGGAGATGATCCGGATGATTGCCGAGAGGAACCCCCGGCATCTATGGAGGAACCGGCCCGCAGCGCCTGTCGACACCTGCGTAAGAAACTACACTTCCTTCGGAATAAGATGACCATAATCTCCTGTGAAAGAGACAAAAGAAGCGATGAACAAAGTGAACAACAACAAGCTATGGAATACCAGGAGAAAGGAGAAGAAGAGGAGGTAAGAGAGACTGAAGATGGCAAAGCGGGAGGAATGGACACTACGGAAGGTGAGGAAGTTATGCAAACATCTGAGGAGAGTGTGGAGGGTCAGACCCTCCCTCCCAATCAGGAATCATTCCTTGCCCAACAGCAACGGGAACAGCAATTGGCTCGACAATTACAAGAGGAGCGTCGTGAGCAACAGAAACACCATTATCCACCTCCAGTTAACCTTCTGGTTACCGGAGACGAACCCATCGGCGGTTCCATGATTTGTAAGGCCACACCTCTTGGTACTCGAGAGGGGGTGGAGGAAAAGGATAATGCAGAAGGAGTGGAGGAAAGACGGAAGGAGATGCAGGAGGAGGTCGAGAGGAAAGATAAAGCATTGAAGGAAACGCCACGGATAGAGGACACATAGATAACAGCCGGAATATTTTTTCGGGAACATCCCATTGGATCCTATCCTTTCCTCATTAACATGGAAATAAATATCGTCACATGGAATTGTAGAGGTCTTCGCCAGATGGGACGAAGAGAGGATATCCTTTTTCATCTGAGTAAATTGAAAGCGGACTTTGTGATTCTACAGGAGACCAACATTGCCAACCCGC
This sequence comes from Gekko gecko, assembly GCA_029375565.1. Lineage (NCBI taxonomy): Eukaryota > Metazoa > Chordata > Lepidosauria > Squamata > Gekkonidae > Gekko > Gekko gecko. The sequence continues at coordinate 78,606,393 of JAPDNY010000013.1, read as the reverse complement.
GGGAACGCAGCCATGCACAGAGAGCGTGGACCTGGGGTCCTTCGATCTGGTCATTGGCGACGGAAGGAGTAGGGGGATTAGCAGTGCTCCTAAACTCCGTATCTAAATGTATAGTTCATAAAGTGATTGAAGCTATCCCGGGCCATTTGTTGATAATGGACTTTGACGCACAAGCTACCGCAACTAAACCGAAAGGACGATACAGGTTGTGCGCTCTTTACGCCCCGGTTCACAGGCAGCGGAGGAAAGCAGTGTGGGAAGCCCTGCGGGATTACGTGGGGACAGATAGAGCGCTGATTGTGGCCGGTGACTTCAACATTCGATCTGAACAATCGGATCGGATTGATCTGAGGAAACCTCAGGAGTGGCAAAACAAGCCCCTGACGGTGGAGGAAAGATTGCTCAGGAGTTTTCTACAGGAAACCCATCTATTGCAGGACTCGGCGCTCCATGTTCTCAATGAGATGGATTATCTGCCAACCCACCACAGGGCAGCCTTTCAGAAGAATTTCACCTGTCCCACGGGCGCGATGGCGACGTACTACCATCCCTTTACTGCCAGTCGTCTGGATAGGATATGGATCCCGCATTTTACAATGTCGCAGCGCTGTCTCTTATTGGCCAATCCGTGGTCTGACCACGTCATGTTCCACCTGACCTTGGCCGTGGGGGACGTGCGGGACCATCAGCGGATGCGACCTCGTTGGATTTTGCGGGATAGGGACGTGGTGGCTCACAGACTCGAAGCCGAGGTGATTCTGGCGATCGAGATGTGTAAGAGAGCGAGAGGGGGAGCTGACCCTGCGACATGGTGGGACAACCTGAAGCGTACCATCAGACGTTTTTGTGTCAGAGCGAAGCGCAGCAATGCGACGAGGGAGCTTAGAGACTATCACGCCGCGATCCAGAACACCCTGACGACGAAGTGGCGGATGGCAAAGGGTCTTTCTTACGATGACACGAGGTACCGGAAGAGTCAGCAGACCATCTCGACCTACCAGCGGATGCAGAGAGAGAAGAGGCGGGCGAGTCAGATGGCCAGGAGCACCGGTCCGGTACTTAGGAAAGGAGAATGGGAGAAGGACAGGATACCGGCAAACCACCAGAAATTGATGGGTCTGAGAACACGACCCGATGAAGAAACACACCACACGACGTCCGGGATAATGGACACCGTCTCGTCCTTCTACACACACCTCTATGCCGCGAGAACGGAGAGACCGGCTGAGGAGTTGACAGAGATGTACCTGGGAGGACGGAGGATCCATAGAGCGGACTTTGAAGAAGAGGAACTGCGAAAGGTGTTGGGCCCGATAACGGAGAAGGAGATCGCGGAAGCCCTGGCGGTAGGCAGACGATCCTCGACGCCGGGACCCGACAGGATCCCGTACGGCCTATACAGAGACCTGAAGAACTATTTTGTCCCTATCTTTGTGGAGGTGTTCAATTACATCTGGACGACAAAACAGGTGGGGAGGAGTTTTTTGCAAGGAGTCATGATCCTCTTGTATAAAAATGGAGATCCAACATTAGTTACTAATTGGCGTCCCATAACACTCACCAACGTAGACTATCGGATCTTTGCTAGAATTTTAAACTCCAGACTCAAACGGGTCGCCCACAGGATGGTATCCCCGGGACAGACCAGTGCGATCCCGGGGAGGAGGATGATCCACGCGACGTGCCTCTTCCGTCAGATTTTTCAGGCCATACGTGAGGAGAGGAAAGAGCAATGGCTCCTACAGTTGGATCAGCACAAAGCTTTTGATAGGGTGGATCACGATTACCTATGGGCAGTGCTGGATCGACAGGGCGTACCCGAACCGATGATCGAGATGTTTCGCACGCTCTACCGGGGAGCGACCGTCTCGCCCTACGTCAGGGGAACGATAGGGCCATCTGTCGCGGTGACGAGGGCGTACGCCAAGGCTGCCCCTCAGCCCCCTCCTCTATGTCCTCACTCTGGAACCCTTTCTTCGAGCTATCAGGACTGACGGAAACATCCAAGGACTGCGGATGGCGGGAGTCGACGGCTCAAGAATCACGGTAACGGCACATGCCGATGATACTTACCTATGGTTGAAGGACGGGGAGGACCTTCGGAGAGCACGACACCATCTGTGGGTCTATGAGAAGATTTCTGGGGCGAAGGTTAATGAGGAGAAGAGCAAGCTCTATGTCATGGATGGAGCGACGGCAGATATCCGGGTGCGACCTATGAAGGGATCCGCCGGGGAGGAGGAGGAGAAAGCCAGTCTTGAACCTGTAAAAGAGATTAAGATCTTTGGGATTTATTTTTTCCTGGAGGAAAAGGGATGGCGAAAGAACTGGGATATCTGGCAAGGCAAGGTGGAGGAACGGCTTCAGCGCTGGAAACACTGGCGATTGGCGACAGGACAGAAGGCCCGGTATTTCAACATCTACTGTGTTCCGACGGCAAACTACCTAGCGGGAGTATACCCGCCCCCAGCACCGGTCATAAAGGCGATAGTGAAGAAGATCTATCAGTGGATCTTGGGGATGGCAACTTTTCCTCTGGCGAGGATCGTCACCCAGAGAAAAGAGTGCGACGGCGGATTAGGACTACTGGATCTTGGCCTCTGGTTCCTAGTCAAATTCCTCCACCTGAATTGCGGACAAATGGAGAACACCCGAAGGACACCTCGCGAACCCACGAGTGCCGAAGGAGAATCTGTGGCATGGAGAGCTTTCGAGGCCAATTGGAGAACCACACCCTGGGGCCGGAGATGGTGGGAGGAAGATCGTCCGATCCCACGTCTGACACGGAGGATGAAGGACCCCCTTCCTGACTTTGTGGTCGAGGCGACTCTCTCCATACAGAAGTACAAGATTATGGCGGGAGAGGTACGGGCGGCGATCCAACGTTCCGCTTCGATGGGGAACCTCTATTGGCATTTGTTTGGACAACTGAAGGCGAAACCGTACGATGAGGGGAGAAAGTTTAAAACCACACTTTTGGAATACCTCCGAGTGCAATCTTTTCCCATCCCGACATTTGTGGATAAAACTATTCCGTACATGCTACGGGATCTCCGGTGGAGGGCCTATCATCAGATCCTTTACGTGGGAGCAAAGAAGATCACGGAGACGGGGACGGGACGACAACAGCAAGGCTGTCAGCGTCCAGGATGCATCGGAGTGACCACACCGGAGACGATCGAACATGCGCTGAAGACGTGTATCCCGGTGAAGCGTCTATGGAAGGCCGTGACCCGAGCGCTCCAGTGGCCCTACCTAGCAGAGCAGGACTGGGAGACGATCGTTTCGGGTCTGGAACCAGAAGTGGGTTACGGCCTGCCGGGACAACCGTGGCCGCCGACCCCAGACGTACCCCAAGTTACACCTCGGAACCCCTCTAGTGCTATTACACAAAAAATCCAAAACGTTCAAGATGCCCAGGACATTCCAATCGGTACCCAACCACCTCGTTCTACGACAACACGGAGCCCACCTTGGCCGTTGATTCGACTGGTAAATTTGATTGTTGTCCACACCATCTTTAGGGACCGCAGGACTGAAGCCCACTTAAAAACTGCAGTTTCCATCCGGAGCAGCATTGCGTACATCCTAGGCTATCTAGCAAAGATTAAAACATGGGAACAGAGACATACGAAACCATTGCCCTTCAGTAACCGGTGGAGGTGGTTCCGAGAAATAAACCCCCCAGTTCCATGAGTTGATATCATATAACATAATATAACATATAAGAAATAAAGTACTTCATATATTCATACCCGATAGTCTGTTAGCTTGATAGAAGGGTGAAACGGAATACATTTGAAATCTGAAATTCGAATTTGAATATTTCTATTATTATTTATATGATTTAGAATAATTGAATAATTGGTATTATTTGTATTATTAGTATTATTTGTATTATATGTATGATCTGTATTTATTATTTCTGTATCTATGATAGCTGTAATTTTTAGTATATGACGAGTAATATTTTGATATTCCATTGCAATTTGAAGTTTATGGAAATATTGTATGTATGGAAATATTGTACTTATAACATTTATCGCCTTTATTGTATTTAATGTATTTATAGTATTTATAGTATTAATAGTATTAATAGTATTTATATCAATTTCTATGTAATCTAGCATGGAAATATGGTATTGTACGGTGATATAAGGTGATTTGTTATGTAGTTTTAAGTTTGAATTTGAAGTTGGAAGTTGGAAATTTAAATGTTAAAGTTTGATTGTTCTGTATTGACGTAATAGTTTGTATGTAGAATGGTTTAATTTTAATAAAAAATCTATTTTCCTAAAAAAAATCTATTTTCCTAACCCTAACCCTAACCCTAACCCTAACCCTGTGTCCTAACCCTAACCCTAACCCTAACCCTAACCCTAACCCCAACCCGAACCCGAACCCGAACCCGAACCCTAACCCGAACCCTAACCCTAACCCGAACCCTAACCCTAACCCGAACCCTAACCCTAACCCTAACCCGAACCCGAACCCGAACCCTAACCCGAACCCTAACCCTAACCCGAACCCTAACCCTAACCCGAACCCGAACCCGAACCCGAACCCTAACCCGAACCCGAACCCGAACCCGAACCCTAACCCGAACCCGAACCCTAACCCTAACCCTAACCCTAACCTTGAGAGGTCTTTCCTTTTCCCTTCGAGATTCGTATCTGATTGTCCATGTTCCCTACCGGTAGTTGACTTTTGCCGTCGACTGGTATTTTCTTATTTTCTTATTTTCTTATTTAATTTACTTAATCTATAAATTTTAGTTTTCCTTTACGTTGCTTTGTGAATTTCACGTAAAACCCATTGAGTGAACTGATTGATGTTATGTATCTCCTCATATAGAAACAGAACGGATTCGCTACCCTTCTAAGAGATACCGATGCTGTTGGGATTATTAGACAAGACAGAAGGGAGCTGTGGATCATAATGTTCTTTGCGACGCTGGCAGTTCTTTTTGTTACCGTTTTTGTGGGGATTTCCATCTATTTTTGGTGGGTGTCTGGGAACCTTTGATTTTCTTTAGATCTTTTCAATTTTGTAATGTACCTGGATTTTCATGTTAATTGACATCGGAACTGTTGTAAGTTGTATTTTGTAACCGGAACATTTCCAATTTCTTAAGTCTTGTACCTTGTCTTCGGACATGCACGGATGTATCGAAATATGTATGCCTTGGGGCTCCGTTTTGTATATCTTGTTGTATAGTATGCCTTGTTGCATTAATTGCTAAATCTTGTTTGTATTTGTATTTGTATTTGTACTTGTATTTAGATAGCTTTGATCTTTGTATTTCACGAAATTTCAAATATGTTTTTCAAAATATGTTCTTTAAAACTTATGCTATACAAGACACTGCAGAACCTACCTCAATTAGATTTACCTCACCGACATTACATACTTTTATATGTAGAGTTACTTAGGATGTGAACTTGTATGTTCTTAGGTTAAATTTTGTATGTACTTAGATATGGTTATATTATGTTATGGTGTTCCAAAGGTTATGGATTTGTATCGTTTTGTATTGTATTTGAAGTCATTTATGACTTTGTTGTGGTTATGTAGAAAGGTTAATTTTAAATAAAAAATCTATTTTCCTAAAAAAAAAAAAAATCTATTTTCCTAACCCTAACCCGAACCCGAACCCGAACCCGAACCCGAACCCGAACCCTAAGCCTAAACCTAAGCCTAAGCCTAAGCCTAAGCCTAAGCCTAAACCTAAGCCTAAACCTGACTGTTCCCAGGAACAGACGTGCGTCAGAGGAGCTCCTTTCCCCTTTCGGCTTTTTGTGAGTAAAAACCTTGTTTTTTGGTCTTTTGGACCCGGGTTTTTTCGTGATATCGCTTTCGGAAGCTCCCCCCCATCTAGTGAGTGGGGTATGGAACCCCCCCCAGCTGGGGGGGCCCCAAAAAACCGCTAGAAAATCGCCCCATAGGCTCAATGGAAAATGAAAGCAAGGCCTCTCCGTCGCTGCAAATTGCAGAGACCTTTTCCAAGCTGCCTGTGCCTTTTACTGGAGTGCAAGAGGAGGTTTTAAAAGGGGAAATTTATAAAAATATAGAACCTCAAGGAATGCAGGGCCTGGGGGAGACATTATTTCCTACATTGAGGGTTTTGTCTGAGCAGGAAGATTTAAAAGAAGACCCCCCTTGCAGGACTGGCCCCTTGATTTAACTATGACCACGCTATCATCTGCAAGTTTTTCAGAGCCTTTAGAAATAATGACCCAAGTGCCTGAGGATTTTCTCCAGCCTGCTATAAGTTCTCAAAGCCTACAAAGCTCCCCAATTATTCCAATTACAACTCTAAAGGAAAATATGCCTTTTAAAAATGCCACAGAGGGGCAGCTTTGTTTACAAACCAGGAAGACTGTTGAGAAACAAAGCTATACCTTTTCTAAGAGGTTTGTCTGTACACAGACAGGGGTAGTGACCATAGAAGACCTGAAAGGGGAAGACCCCAACCCCATAATTAAGAGAAAAATCACCTCTTATGATTTACACCTGGAACAACAGATGGGCCTTGCAAAGTCCCCTCTATCTAAAAAAATCCCTGGTGGGAATAAAAAGGAATTTTGGAGCCAAGAAGAAAATCTTACACAACAGACAGTAGCCCAACTTTCACTTGCTAGGGCCCAGAACCTTGAGACCCAAATTGAACATGACACTATACTGCAATCATACCCTGTCCAAGCTATAGGAACAGACCTTCAGGGGCAGGCGTCCCAACATATCATAGAAATGAAAGGGGATTCCTTGGAAGTGACACTCAGCAAGAGACAGGACTCCTTGACTGTAAATAGAGAACAGGCCATGCAGGATGGCCATTTTAAGGAACATTCTTATTCTGAACATCCCAGTTCAGGAAAACTTAGTCTAGTGAAAACCCAGATGAGAGAAGTTTCAGAGGCCTTAGGTAGAGCCCTACAGGACCTAGTTCACTACAACTCCAACATAAAAGAACTGGACATGGCAATGATCTCTCAGGCAGACCCTATACTTTTGCCTGATTTAGCTAGGAAAAGGGACCGTCTTAAAGTCCTAGTACAGATTACTGAAACTAAAGTGAACCAGCTAAATGCAGAGATGGATCTTTTAATTGATGAATGCAAAGCCTTTGGTGTTGATGTCAGTGCCCTAGTATCGTTACCAGATGACCCCTCGACCTACCAGGTGGTGGGTAGCCAGCTAACCCCAAGAACGGATTCCTCCCCTGAAGAAAAGCCTGTGAAGAAAAAGAAGAAGTTGGAGAGCCCAGGGGACCAGGAGACAGAGCGGGAAGAGGGTGAAGCAGCACCTACCCAGGCTGGCTCAGAAGAGGAAGATGCGTCATCAGGGCCTTCTCTGACTGAAGCCAGACTAGCGGTAAGGCAGAAAAGAGGTGAGTCCGCCGCTTCCTTCCGTTATACCCTGTCATCGGCCTCACGAGAAGAACTAGCTGACATGTTAAAGGGTAGGCTAGAAGAAACAGAAGAGGATTCGGAGGAAAACTTGATAATAGACTCACCGAGCATTCCAGACATATCTGTGATGCCGAAACCACAGAGGACTTCCTCTTTCTCGACCCGTGGCAATCGTAGGATGGCTAGGGAGACCCGACTGACACAAGAGTGGTCAGCCTTCAAATCGGCCCCAATGTTAGATGGCTTCCATCTGTTAGTTGCCCACGAGTTAAAACAGGTGGACATTGCCAAATTCTGGGCCTTCATCTTGGCCCATCTAGGTTTACCAGACGCACCGACGATTTCAGTGAACAAAAGAAGTCGGGACTTCATTCTAGACTTGCTCACTGACTTTAAAACTATTTTGCTCCATTTTTTGACAAACAGGGGAGAAAAGCCCGCTAACTATATGGATAGGGTGATCTATGCCAAGTCACTCTCCATACAAGTGGTAGACCGATTAGCGGTGGGCAGGAAAGTGCGTACCTCGGCGGGCAACTACCCGGTGTGGCTCACTGAACACGGATTGTCTACCATGCTAAAAGAAGTGGTGGCCTCCTGGGACTCGGCGGTCCCGGGACAAGTGACTGATGTCTACAATGATCCACAACACAGGCACTGTGAACTTTCCCCTAGGGAATGGACGGATTGGTGTTTGCAGGCTGTCCATGTTTTGAAGATTAGAACAGATAGGCTAAAAGAGGAAAATTACTGGCTCTGGAAGCAGCAGCTAGAGGACATTCAGGCTAGTGAATCCCTGCCAAAACTAACACCAACTCAGGTGACCAAAGCGATTAGGGATAAAGGGACTCAGAAAGCTGTTTTGAGTGATTTTTTGAAAAGTGCTCCGCAGGGTTCAACGGAGGGGAGTACCTCCAAAGGCCGTCGAGACCTTCTGGGGAAAGGAGCTCGTAAGGGGCATGAGACCGAGGTTGTCGACCGAGGAGTCCAGGATGCCGAGCAACGAGGAAGCGGTCATAAGAGGGACAGATGGGCGGAGACGGACACAAGACGCAGCGCTGCCGTGACAGCATCGTTACCGGTTGTGAGAAGGGCCCTTCAACCGCAACAGGGGAACTCTGAGTCACAGGGTTCCCCGCAAACCGGTGAGGGATCCCAGTTGATGCTTTTAGCGGAAGTCTCGAGTCGAGCGGAGCAGCCGCCAGTTGTAGAGATTTCCTCGGGGCAGCTGAGAAGGGATTCTATGAACTATGGGAATTATAGAGATACTGCAGATAAAAGATACATAGACCTCTCTGGTATCGAATCTCTAACTGATAGCACGGAAGGGGGGAAGGGGAGGAGGAGTCTGGGTGTGGCCCAGAAACCGGCACAGGCGTCGCCCAGATTATGCTGGAGGGTGGCTCTCAGGATGGGAAGGGAGCGGGGAAACTGAAAGGGAATGGAAGAAAGGGTATGGCCGAGGACATGTCGAGTTGGTTCAGGGATATGGGGAGCGCAGGGGAGGGGAGGGACGCGATTCCCAGTTCCCAGGTGCTCGTCTCTTCCCGTTTCTGTTCCCCTGTCATAGCTCCACCACGTCTTCAGCCCCCTAAGGCGGAAAGACCCACAGAGACTGTTGCAGTGTGCGGAACATCGGAAAATGAGACTGTAGGAAAGGAGGCTCCAGAGAGCGAGACTGTGACAATAGACCTTGAGCCTACTGTTGCGACGAGCGGTGGGGATGGGACAGTCGGTGTGGTGACCCCGCTCGCTTCAACTCACACCTACCGGAACTTTCCTCCCGTCTACCAGAACTTTCCTCCCGCCTCTACTCCCCTTCCCCAGAGGAACCTCACGAGGATGGAGGCGAGAAGACTGCTGTCTTCTATGGAAGAAGAGGATGACCCGGGGCCCCCGAGAGCCCCTCCCCGACCTGACGTAAGTGTTATAAATGTCACAGCTTCTGTCACCCAGACGCCTGTTACCTGTGTCCCAACCGATAAGTCTCGGCTGCCCGTAAACCTTTCCCCGGAAAGTCCTGGACGTCCAGGCAAAGGGCAAGAAATATCACCCGATGAGACTCGGGTGAGCGATCTCTGTTATGACGATGTCAGCTCTGAACCCCTCTCCTCTTCTAGGATGGGTACGGGGGGAAATGACATGAGTATGGAGGCGACGACGAGTGGGGTGGGAGGGCCTCCAGAGGAGGAAAGAATGGAGTTAGAAGTAGCGGAGGGAGGAGATGTGAGGGCCAAGAAAAGACCTCGTGCCCGGTCCATGTGTGACCTTATAAGCAAAACCCCTATTTCACCAACACGGTATGACACACCTTTTCGTGTGGAGCCCAGATCTTCCACGCAATCCGCCGGACTCTCCCGGGAGTCACAAGGGGTACGCAACACCCTAGATGCAGGAGGGAGGGCCACAACCCACGAGAGACAGCCAAAGGGTCCCGTTTCCCGATCAACCCCCTCTGTCGCCCCAGCACTAGACTCAGGGGACGCATCGAGGGTGCCAACGGTAGGAACTGGCTTGAGGCCCTTATCCTATTCCCAGGCTTTGAGAGGGACCTCCGTGACCCGAGGGACATCCAAAGGGGTGGAGAGGGATGGACCTTTACCCGCCAATACCTCTGAACGGGGAACCTCCTCGAGAGAATCGAGAGAGCTACCGAGGAGGCAGACAGATTACGAGAGGGAAAGAAGGGAGGACGAAGCCTTCCTTGAGTTTTTCATAGAGGTTGGAGACGAGGAAGACCCAGACCCACGCCGCCGCTATGTCTTACGTTTTAGATACAAGGGTACGGACCCCCACAAGTTATTGGAGGAGTTTGTGGTGGGTTCTCTCATTTTGGACTGCTTAGGGATCCCAAGGGAGGATATATTAGCTGTCATCATGCCCCCGGGCTTGAGAGAGTCAGACCTATGCCTCGTCTCCGAGAGAGCCTATCAAAGAGGTTGGGCACGCATCAGGGAGGCGGCTAGACGCGACCCAGACCTGCTGGCGGACTATGACATCATACCTTTGTTCAGGGGAGAATCCAGGGTGTTGACCATCTCCTTCCGCACCACAAACATCCCCGAACGAGACGTGGAGTTCTGGCTACAGCGACACTGTAAAGTGCTCCTGCCCCCCCGCAAACGCCTGAATCAGTGGGGAGTTTGGGAGGGTGAATACAAAGCGGTCATCTCCCTGAAAAGAGACAATAGAAGCAACCTGAGACACCTCCCCAAATATTTCTTCTTAGGGAGCGACAGGGGGATCACCAGGTATAGCGGTCAGCCTCCGGCCTGTTTTCAGTGTGGCGGGTACGACCACATCCGCCAACACTGTGCTTCCCCTCTGTGTTCTCTCTGCGGGACCCGAGGGCACAATTCGACACAGTGTAAGGAGGGGATAGTATGTAACCTGTGCAGGACCCATGGCCACACCTACCTTCTCTGCTCAGAAGCCCAATACAATCAGGCCTTCCCCAGAGCCTACGCCAGGTTTAGGTAGTCCCACGCGAGCACATCGGAAAGAAGACACTCTGGAGGACGCGAAGGTCGGTCCCCCTCTGGCAGCGGTGTGAACCCCTCGTCGGAGACCCCCGAGGAGGAAGCGATGGCGACAGGAGGGGCAGAGGGAGCAGACCAAGGCTGGAGTCTAGTCGGGAAGGACAAACGTAAAGGGAGTAAGCAGAGAGGGAAGGTGCTCGATGGGGTGTACCAGGTATCGAAGCGACCCACCCCTAATCGTTTCGAAGTACTGAGGGAGGATAGCGATCGCTGTGCATCGTCGGAACAGGAGGTTACGGTCATGGAGGTGGAAAGGGCTGACCGCTGCATCGATCCGGCCGTTCATTCCGGACAAGATGATAAAGGACCCCGAAGCCCCGGACGAGGCGACAGATCTCAGGGCGGTACGCCTAAGAAGAACAGGAATCAACAAGAGACAGCGATGGGGCAAGTAGAGCGAGTAGGGAAAACGGAACCCGAATCACAGACGCTGGCGGAGCTGACCCCGGAGGAGCTGGAGGAGCTGATTAATGTATCCAGAGCCACGGTGGAAGACATAAAATTGAAACGATCCATGTTGGGGGACGATTTGGCAGATTGCCGGGAAGAGCTCTCGGCCGACCTTCCTGACATCGCTCGCATAGAGTGTAGGCGTCTCCGTAAGAAGCAACGGTTCTTTCAAAATAAGCTCCTGGTCTTGCACTGTGAGAGGAGTAAGAAAGGAACTTTTGAGCATGGGGAGGATTCCGAGATGGAAGCGAGTAGTGTGGTCACTGTCCCAGCTATCTTTCTTGGAGAGAATGTAGCTTCCCAATCCTCCTCTATACCCCCGAACCAGGAGGCCTTCCTCCTGCATGAAAAACACCTATATCCTCCACCCTACAAACTATCTAGCACTTCGGGGACGGGTGACCCTTCCGAGGACCCAACCTCCCACAGTAAGGCCGCACTTCCCGAGCACCGGGAAGGGGCGGAAAATATGCAAATCGGAGAAGTCGCTCTCCCGCTGGCCCAATTGCGGAAAGAGATTTCTGAGTGATGAATGGCCCCCTCGTACTTTGGATTTTGAATTTTGGAATTTTTGGTATTTTCTCCTTTGACGGTGGATACCTGAGGTCTTCTTTGTTTGAATCTTAAAGTGTATTGGTTTTTCCCTTTGATCCTCGCTTGGTTAATCTGTCATCCAGAGTACATTCTGAGCCTCATTCTCACTCCGAACTCGTACGGATTCTTTGCGAAGCCTTTTCTGCGGCCACGTTTATTTCATTTCATTTTATCTAATTATGGGGCTAAGACTCGCCACCTAGAACTGTAGAGGACTCCGCCAATGGAGTCGGAGAGAAGATATCTTCTTCCACTTGAGCAAGGTGAAGGCAGACTTCATCATCTTACAGGAGACGAACATCTTATCTCCCCGGGACCAGAGCAAGGCACAGAGAGACTGGACGTGGGGCCCCTCGGTGTGGTCTCTAGTGGAAGAAGGGGTCGGGGGTCTTGCGGTCCTAACTAGACACACCTCCTGTTGGACGATTCGGCGCGTGATAGAGGCGAGTCCGGGCCACTTGCTCGTCGTTGACGTCGACGGGCGGATGAAGGACGACAAGAAGAACCTGGCCTACAGGTTGTGTGCGCTTTACGCGCCGGTCAATAAGCAGAGGCGCTTAAGGTTGTGGGAAACCCTAAAAGACTACACTCGTACTCAGCGAGAACTTCTCGTGGTGGGGGACTTCAACGTCCGGTCGGAGATGTCCGACCGCATCGACCTGCGGAAACCGACGGCCTGGCAGGATAAACCCCTCACGGCGGAGGAAAAATTATTGCGCAGCTTCTTGGCGGACACCCATTGCCTCACAGACTCGACCCTCCAGGTAGTCAACCGACTGGATTACCTTCCGACGCACCACCGAATGGCCTTCCAGCGCCGTTACCAGCTGCCCGGGGATTGTAAGGCCACCTATTACCATCCGATGTCGGTCAGTCGGCTAGACAGGATCTGGACCTCCGCCTCTCTCTCTCTCTCCCACCGCCTGTTCATTGGTGATCACCCCGTGGTCTGACCACGCCCTTGTGGATGTGACTCTGTCGACGGGTCTCTGTGAGCCCGAACAGCGGAGCAAGTCCCGTTGGATGTTGAGAGATAGAGACGTGGTTGCCTACAATCTTCAGATGGAAGTGATCCTGGCGCTGGAGCTCCGCAGGAGGACCAAGGGCGACGCGGACCTGTTGGAGTGGTGGGATGGGACCAAGAGGATGATCCAGCAGTTCTGTAGGAGAGCCCGACGGGCGGAGATATCCCGAGAGTTGGGTAGGTACCACGCGGCGATCCAATGCAATCTCGGGATCAGGTGGAGAATGGCAACGGGACTCCCTCACGACCATCAACGCTTTCGAGACTCGCAAGAGGTGATCAAGGAGTACCAACGGAGACAGAGGGAATGACGGAAAGCCTCCCGGATGGCCAGCTCGATGGGGCCCGTGGTAAAGAAAGGGGAGTGGGAGTGCGACCGGGCCCCCGTGTCCCAGCAGAGGATGGAAGGTCTGCGGGTCACGGAAGGGGAGGAACCCTCGCCGTCGCTCCGGAAGATGTTAGAGGTGGCCGCCTCCTACTACGAGGCCCTATACTCTGCACGTCACCCAGACCCGACCCGGGAAGAGGCGATGGAAGAGTACTTGGAGCGGGCCCAGATGGGAAACGTACCGTACGACGCCGGGGAACTGGAAGAGCTCGCCGCCCCGATCTCCGCGGAAGAGGTCTCCGCAGCGCTTCTGGTCGGAAAACAATCCTCGACACCGGGACCGGACGGCCTCACCTACGGTCTGTACAGAGACCTAAAAGAATACTTTTTGCCACTCCTGACGGAAGTCTTCGATTGCATCTGGCAGACGAGGAAGGTCGGGAAGAGCTTTCTACAGGGGATCATGATTTTTCTGCACAAGGGTGGGGACCCGACGCTCATGACGAATTGGCGGCCAATCACCCTGAATAACGTCGACTATCGGATCCTCGCCAGGGTGATCAAAAACCACCTGAAGAGACTCGCCCACAAACTCGTTTCGCCGGGCCAGACCAGCGCCGTCCCGGGCAGACGGATGACCCACACGGTCTGCCTGCTACGCCAGATCTTCCACGAGACCAGAGTGGACCGAGGGAAGCAGTGGCTCCTACAGCTCGACTAATCCAAAGCCTTCGACATGGTCGATCGGGACTACCTGTGGAAGGTGATGCTGAAACAGGGCATCCCCAAGGCGGTGGTGGCGGTGGTGAGGACCCTCTACGACGGGGCGACTATCTCCCCCTACATCCGCGGGAGTCTGGGCAGGGCTTTCCCGGTGACGAGAGGCGTGCGTCAGGGTTGCCCCTCAGCCCCCTCCTATACGTACTCTCGCTGGAGCCCCTCCTCCGGGCAGTCCGAGCGGACGGACATCTCCGCGGGGTCTCCCTGCGCTCCTTTCCGGATGTCAGGCTCATCTCGATGGCGCACGCCGACGATACCTACTTCTGTCTCAGAGACGGCGGAGACCTGGGGAGGATCAAGGACCACCTCCGCGAGTTCGAAGGGGCGTCCGGGGCGAGAGCCAATGAAACGAAGAGTCGGATCTTCATCCTGGACGGCCTGTCGGAGAGCATCACGGTGCGCCCTATGATGTCCGTCCACAACCCATCCGCGGAAGGGGACGGCCCGAAGACCGTGGAGACGGTAAAGATCCTGGGGATCTCCTTCGGGTTGGCCAGAGAGGCCTGGAGAGGCAACTGGTCGACCTGGCGGGAGAAGGTGGAGAACTGGCTGCAGAGATGGAAGGACTGGCGCCTGACGACCGCCCAGAAGATCGTCTACTTCAACACGTACTGCGTCCCGGCCGCAAACTACCTGGCGGGCGTCTACCCCCCTCCCCTGGAGGTGATGAAGACGGTCACCGCGCGCCTGTACAAATGGGTGTTGGGCATGGCTACCTTCCCGCTCGCCCGGGTAGTGGTTCAGCGGAAGCATCGGGAAGGAGGTCTGGGTCTCCTGAACCTGGAACTGTGGTTCTTGGCGAAGTTCCTGTCCCTGAACTGCGAGGGGATGCTGCGCCTGGAGAGGAACGCGGACGAACCGCCGGAGGAGAGCCTGCCGTGGCGCCTTTTCCGAGACAGCTGGTCCCGGACGAGATGGGGGAAGAGATGGTGGGAAGAGGACCTCCCGATCACCCGTCTGATGGCGAGCATCAAGGCTGCCCTCCCGGACTTCGTAGCAGAGGCCGCGACCGTCATCCAGCGGCACCGGGTGTGCGCTCGAGACATCTGAGAGGCGTCCCGGAGCCGGCCGGGTTCGGTAGGAACCTTGTACTGGTTGCTCCTCAAGCGTCTCAAGACGGACCCCTACGATCGAGGACGAAGCGCGAAGCCCTCGCTATCCGCCTACCTCAGGGATCAGGTGTTCCTGCTGGCCAACTTCGAGGACAGATCCATCCCCTACGCCCTGAGGGACCTGAGATGGCGCCTCTACCACCAGATCCTGTACATCGGGGCGAAGAAGAAGGTTCCCGCGGGACGACTGGAGGTCCTTTGCCAACGGGTCGGATGCCCCGAGGGGACGGGCCCGGGTGTGCCGGAAACCATGGAGCACGCCATAAAGACGTGTCCGCCTGCGGCGCGCCTTTGGAAGGCGGTGGCGAGGTCCCTGGGATGGCCCTTTCTCTCGAGCCAACATTGGGAGACTCTGACCTCCGGGCAGGAGCCGCAGTCGGGCTACGGGGCGCCCGGAGAGCCCTGGCCGAATCCGCGTCAGGACCGGGGGCCAACGAGACCGCGAGCGTCGGGTACAGCGAAGAAGAGACCCCCCTGGTCCATCGTACGGCTGGTGAACCTGATCACGATCCACACCATCTTACGGGATCGGAGGGCAGAGCTGTGCTCCCGGGTGGCGAGTCCGTCACAGAGTGGTCTCCGATACGCCCTGGACTATCTCTCGAAGGTGAGGGCGTGGGAGCGAAGGCACACTAAGGCGGCCCCCTTCTCCGTCCGCTGGGCTTGGTATAGGGAGACCAACCCCCCTGTACCGTAGATCGGGTGGGCTTAGTTTCGCGGGAACCCCGCACTGTGCTATCGATAGGTACCCGAACGGCAGTAGGAATCTCAGTTTAGCCTCCTTTCCTTTATTTTAGGGCCATCGCAGAAGCCCGTACTCCAGAGAAGTTCCGAGAGTTTCTCAGACGGAGATCAAACTTCTCATTGCCATGACAGCCGTTGCCGTAGTGTTCCTCTTCGCTGGGATACTGATTTATCTATGGTGGGCCCTCGCGGGTGGTTTCCCTTTATAGGTACCTCCCTCTCAGGTTCAGCAAGAGTGTTCTACCTGTTCACCCGTGTAGCGTTATAAGCTATAAGTTATAAGCTATAAGTTATGAGTTATAAGTTATAAGGTATAAGTTGTGTTTGGCACCCTGTATTTGTATCGCCTGTTATCCTTATAGTTGTACTTATAGTTATACTTGTACTTGAATTGCATCTTGTACCTAAATTGTATTTTGATTTGTGGGTTTTGTACTATCTGTATTTAGGTATTGAGACGGACGAATTCACATGTACTTTGTTTGTTTGCATGCATGCACAACCTGTAATCTGAATGTCACATTTATCCTTTTTTATTGGTATTTACACTGAACAATTGTAACTTGGTTTTTTGCCTTCTGTATTGATCTTTGTATTTGATCTTTGTATTTGACCCTTGGTTTTGTATTTAAGCATGTTCGCTCTGTAGTTATGTAGAATGGTTTATTTAAAATAAAAAATCTATTTTCCTAAAAAAAAAAAAAAAATCTATTTTCCTAACCCTAACCCTAACCCTAACCCCCTAACCCTAACCCTAACCGTTGCTGCTGAGTCTCAGCGACAGGAGGAGGGGCAGCAAGAGTTGTCCATGGGGTTGAGCTTTGGGGACATTCTGTTTTCAAGGCTCACTCCAAGAACTAAGAGGGTGGTAGAGGAACTGGAGGAGGAGCTGGCTGGCCAGCCCACTCCTCTGGTATCTCTAGGCTTCAGCAGACCTCCTGAGGGAGGACAGGAGGAGAGACTGGGAGAGGAGGAAGAGGAAGAGATGGAGGTGGTGCGCCCCATGCACTTGCCATCTCAACCCCCTCCCCCTGCTCAGCCATCTCTTCCTGCCCCCCAAGACACGATGTGTCTGGCCCGAGCTCCTCACAGGACGCAGCTCCAGGGATGCCCAGAGCTGCTGGTCAGCGTGGGTGCCCCTTCACCTCTGGCGTCTGGAACCACTTCCAGGTCGTTACAGAGAATCCCGCTTTGCACAGTGCCAGCTGTGTAGGGCCCAGGTAAGTCACGGGAAGAACTTGGATCATCTCTCGACCTCTGGGCTGTGGAACCATCTGAAGAAGCACCACCAGGCGGTGCTTCTTCGGGAGGGGAGACAGGCTGCTGCTGGGGTACCCAAACAGCCACCACCAGCCAGCCAGGAGGTGAGTCATCCTGTGACCACCTCCAGCGCTCCCCTTGCGCGTTCCACAGTAGGGACGGGACAGGGATGCCAAGCATCTCGGATGGAGATGTTTGGTGAGGTCGGCACTAGAGTGCCTGGGGGGGGAAGCACCAGGCCAGCAGGAGGGTCACTCGCCTCCTTGCTGAGATGATTGCTATAGATGGGCAGTGGAAGACATCAGTTTCTGCAGGGTTCTCCAAGATGCCTATCCCTGGTACACACCTCCTTCTCACACCATGATGAGCAGGACCGTGATGCCCTCATTGTACAGGGCTGCCAGGGACCACATGAAGTCACACTTGTCCCGTGCGCACGGGAGATATGTGCACTTCACATCCGACATCTGGACCTCCTGTCAGGCGCATGAGTAGTACATTTCACTCACTGCGCACTGGTGGCAACCGAGCAAAGCTTTGGGTGGGGGAGGGGAAACTAGTGACAGGCAGGGTCAGGGCCGCCAGGCCGGCTACCGCAAGGTTCTGCTTCACATCGGGAAACTCGATGGGTCGCACACGGCAAACAACATCATGAGCGCCATCAAGACACAGACATGTGGGTAGGCAGGGGCATCACCAAGGGCTTCCTGGTGACTGATGGCGGCTCGAACATTAGGGCAGCGGCAGACAAACTGGGCCTGACGCGCATTTCCTGTGCGGCCCACCTTACCCACCTCGTGGTTAAGGATGCTCTGGGGTTGGGTTCAAAGAATCCCAATCTGGACGCTGCGACTCTTGAGTTCCGGCATATCATCGAGAAATGCCGGTTCATCACGAGTCACTTCTCGCGCAGTACAAAGGCCCTCAATCTGCTGCGCGAGAAGCAGGTGCTGGCAGGTCTGCCGGAGCACGACCTGCTAGGCGACGTCTCCACACGCTGGAACTCCACCTGTGTCATGCTTGAACGCTTGGTGGAGCAGGAGAGCGCCCTGACTGCCCTGATCTCTGAGAGCGGGGTCATTCAGGAAGAGAGCCGGCTCAACCGCGAGGAGTGGTTGACCATCTCTCAGGCTGTGGAGGTTCTTAAGCCCTTAAAGACCTTCACAGAGTTGCTCTCGTCTGACATGGTGAGTCTGGCTCTTGTCATCCCCATGGTCCAGACGGTCCATGAGGAGTTGGCCTTGTTTTTGGAGCCAGCTGCAGGACGCGCAGACATTGTTCCAGCGGTGTGTGCGCTGGTGAGAAGGCTGCAAAGTGCACTGCAGAAGCGCTTTCAGTCTATCCTCCAGAGTAGGATCTACATGTTGGCGACCATGTGTGATCCGCACATTAAGGGCAAGATCGCCGAGTGGGCCAACGAGTTCACTCAATGGAGAGACGCTCTCTCCGAGCGAGTTGAGCGCATGCAAGCCAAGAAGGGCACGTCATCACAAGCTGCGGGAGAGGAGGGTGCCAGCAGCTCGACTGCTGTTCATCCTCCACCTCCCCTACTAGGCAGCGTCCCCCTCACAGCTCCCGCTGCCATGAACCCTGAGATGGCATTCATGGGGCGGATCCTTGGCCCCTCTGGGAGCGGCAGGCGCATGAGAGAGGACATGGCGGCTGCGATGGTGAGGGACTACCTTGCGGAGCCCTACAAACCGCAGTCCACCTGCCCGCTGAACTACTGGGCCATGAAGGAGACGGTCTGGCCAGCCCTCTCTGCCGTGGCCCTGAAGCTCCTCTCATGCCCTCCGACGAGCGTGCAGAGTGAGCGCGTCTTTTCCCATGCAGGCGACATTGTCTGCCCGCATCGCTCACGCCTGAGCCCCTGGGCAGTTGAGCAGTTGGTCTTCCTGAAGATCAACTTGCGGCTGTTCGGTTTCCCGACCCTAGACTATGAGTGATTGAAGTGAGCACGCATACTTGTGCCTGCAATCCCCTCTCAGTCTGTGCTGGGAAGTTGGGCTACGCTCTTCCCATGATTAAAACTAGAGGCTAGGGAGAAGTAGCAGCCAGCCATTACCATACCATCTTGATTGGCATAGAGAAGCCCCAGACTTTCATCCATCCCACCTGCAGCAGAAATACCTAAGCAGAACTCTGGTAGCAGGGTGATGTTGAGGGTGGTGCGTGTATGCACCTACACTGCTGGCAAGCAACCACCCCACCAAAATTGCATGCTGCAATTAAAACAGCATCACAAAAACAAGGTAGAAGAGTAGGGCCAAGTAAGCAGCCAGAAACCAGCAGCACCCACAGGAGCACCACCATCCATAACTGTAATGCATGTTGTGTGCAATGCTCCCTCTAAGCTGTGTACTAACTGTAACTGGAGTCTTAAGTTGTGAGGTAAAATTCCACTTTGTGAGAAACTGTACTGAGCGATTGGGCTGCTCATCAATTAGTTTGCTCTGGAGCCATTCCTTTGTTCTGACCGTAGACAAAAATGTGTGAGTTGGAGGCTAAAAAACTGTGAGCTAACTCACACTAACTCAGCTTAGAGAGAAAAATGTGTGTATTATTTGAAATACATAACTTTTCTTTTTTTTCCAGAGGTGAGGTGGGATAAGGGAGGGAGGGCCTGTGATGAATGACAGCTGCCTCACCTAGGCCAAGCCTCCTCCACTGAGGCAGGCAGTGATGGCTGGTGTTGGTGTACTGCTGTGAGAGAGGAGGAGGATCCGTGGACAGACTGGACAGATAGACCCACCCTATCCCCTCCCTTTCACTTTCTGAGGCATTAGTGGGCAGGGCTTCTTGTTGTGGTGGTTTTTCATGTAGGTTACCAAAGCAAGTCTTGGGCACATCAACACACTGAAGTAAGCTAGCTGACATCATGAGACAGAGAGGCTGCGTGCTTGGCTAGATGCATGGAGAGTAACACTGTGCTACCTAGAAGTGTATTACTGTACATGCATCTAATGAAGTGGGCTGCATCGAGCCACGGTTTTGGGGCAAATCATTGTTTATAACAGGTCAGGGTCCCAAATCTTTTTGAGCCTGTGGGCAGTAGTGGGCACTGGGCACCTGGATTTTCAAAATAGGCAAGGCTCACCTTCTGGGCATGGAGAAGAGGCCACTGGAGGTGCAGGGGAGAGGTACTTGTGAATTTCCTGCATTGTAGGGAATGGGGACCTGCCCTCAGCCCTGGGAGACTGAGCAGCCATTCTGTGGCTCGCGCAAGCCCCTGTTTTTGCTTGCCCAGTGCCCACCCTGTCTGGTGGGGCTATTTTCCTTCCTTAGTCGCTGACACCACTCACTGGATTCACACCCCCTTCCTAGAGGGACAGTGAGACCCCCCTGGCTGATTCCCCAACCCAGGGAATTCGATACCTCAATCTTTGGGCACCCCCTGGAGTGTTGGCAACCCCAATGATTTGGGCCAGTTTGGGTTCCTCTGGCCTCCCTTTGCCTCTGGTAACATGCTGAGTGGGGAACTGCACACCCCTAGTGATTAGTACCTTGTGCAGGTCCTGCCTGGCCCCCCTCAGTTCATATGTTGCAGAGGTCCTCTGGTTTGACCTGATTCCAGTTGGGTTCTGGCAGTGACTGGCACAGTGGCACAGGTTGTGGGGGCCACTGTGCGGTGGTCCTCTGGTTGTCTAACCTGAGTATTTTCTTGACATAAGCTGATAGGAGACAGAGGCTGCTTGCTTGGCTTAGTGCATGTTTTTTCACCTTGTGTGCTAAGTAGAGGTGACGCTTCATGCATTATACGAAGTGCGCCGCGTTGGGCAAATCATTGGGGATTGTGTGCAGGCCAGGGGGTTGGACTAGATGACCCTGAAGGTCCCTTCCAACTCTGTGATTCTACTAGCCGCAGAGAGACTCATTGGTCGACTTGCGAGGGCCGGTTGGCACAGGTTGCGGGGGCCACCCGTGCACTGATTCTGCTGATGGCCTAGTGGCAAATCCTTCCTCTCTTATGCTGCAGAGGTCCTCTGGTTGTCTGGCCTGAGTAGTTTTGGCATCACGTAAGCTGACAGGAGAGGAGGAGACACAGGCTGCTTGCTTGGTCTGGGTGCATAAAGAGACCACTTTGTGTACTAAGTAGAGTGGTGACTTCATGCATCAGACAAAGTATGCGCACTAGGCAGCATTCACACCAAGCCACGGTTTCTGTGCGAATCGGGGTCCAAAACCTTTTTCAGCCTCTGGGCACCTTTGGAATTCCAAAGCAGGCTAGACTAGTTGTTATCTTCTGGGCATGGAGCAGGGGTCACTGGCACTGCTCACTGCTGGGGGTGAAGGGGGAAGTATTTGTGAATTTCCAGCCTTGTGCATGGGCCGGGGGGTTGGACTAGATGACCCTGAAGGTCCCTTCCAACTTTGTGATTCTACTAGCCGCAGAGAGACTCATTGGTTGTGAGGGCCGGTTGGAACAGGTTGCGGGGGCCACTTGTGCATTGATTCTGCTGATGGCCTAGCTGGCAAATCCTTCCTCTCTTATGCTGCAGAGGTCCTCTGGTTGTCTGACCTGAGTAGTTTTGGGTGTAAGGAGACACAGGCTGCTTGCTTGGTCTCGATGCATGAGGCGAGCGCTTTGTGTACTAAGTAGAGCGGTCACTGCATGCATCGGACAAAGTAGGCATTAGGCAGCATTCACACACCAAGCCATGGTTTCTGTGCGAATCGGGGTCCAAAACCTTTTTCAGCCTCTGGGCACCTTTGGAATTCCAAAGCAGGCTAGAGTAGTCGTCATCTTCTGGGCATGGAGCAGGGGTCACTGCTCACTGCTGGGGGTGAAGGGGAAAGTATTTGTGAATTTCCAGCCTTGTGCATGGCCCGGGGGTTGGACTAGATGACCCTGAAGGTCCCTTCCAACTCTGTGATTCTACTAGCCGCAGAGAGACTCATTGATTGCGAGTTGCGAGGGCCAGTTGGCACAGGTTGCGGGGACCACCCGTGCACTGATTCCGCTGATGGCCTAGCTGGCAAATCCTTCCTCTCTTGCTGCAGAGGTCCTCTGGTTGTCTGACCTGAGTAGTTTTGGACATAAGCTGACAGGAGAGGAGGAGACACAAGCTGCTTGCTTGGTCTGGATGCTTAAAGAAGACCACTCTTCGTACTAAGTAGAGTGGTCACTTCATGCATTGGACAAAGTAGGCATTAGGCAGCATTTACACACCAAGCCATGGTTTTTGGGCAAATCGGACAATAGCTAAGCTGACAGGAGAGGAGACAGAGACCGCTTGCTAAGCTGGATGGCTGAGAAGAGCCACATTCTGTGCTAAAAAGATGTGATGTGACACTTCAGGCATCTGACAAAGTGGGCTGCGCTGGCGTTCACACAAGCCATGGTTTCTGTACGAATCATGAAGGGGGAAGTATTTGTGAATTTCCAGCCTTGTGCATGGCCCGGGGGTTGGACTAGATGGCCCTGGAGGTCCCTTCCAACTGATTCTATGAATCTGGCTGCAGATATGTCAAACTGTAGTCTGGATCATCAGACATGTTGGGCTGAATTCCACACACAGGTCCTCCTGCCCTCTTCACTCAGTTTATGATGCAGTGCAGTACAGGGATTCTTTGAACTGAGTTCTGTTGGGTTTGGGGGTGTGGGCACTGACTGGCACAGCGGAACAGGTTGTGTGTCAGGGGGCAGATTGTCGATGTAAGGTGGAAGTAGCAGGCACAAAGGGGGCCAGGAGAGAGTGCGACGAGTATCCAATAAACACTGGAGGCTTTGGCTATGTGCAAAATATATACATTTATTTACCACAGCCATCATCAAACAGAGTGTCAAAGTGCTCTGCTGCAATCGTACATAAGAGAGGAAGGAACTGTACATTATCACTCACTGTACATTTATACAAACACTAGCCAATCAGGCTTCAGTGCTGAGTCACATCAGGCAGTGGCAAGACTGCCCTGAAGCAGCTGACAGCTACATGTCACTAGATCAAACACATCTAGACAGACTTATATGAACATGTGGATCTTAACACAGATTGCTCTGGTTCTGCTGGCCTGGAAACGTGCTGCTCCCTCAGTAATGTAATGTGTGTGTTGCAGATTGAATGCAGAGATTCTCTGGTTTGAACTCAGTCCAGTTGGATTGGCACTGACTGGCACAGTGGCACAGGTGGTGTGTGTGGAGGGGGCAGACTGCACTGGTTATTCTGTTGCTGCTGGCCTAGCTGGCAAAAGCCAGCAGCAATCCATTCCTCCTATGTGGCAGGGGATTCTCTCTGGTCTGGAACTGGGTTCTGTTGGGGTGTGGGCACTGACTGGCACAGTGGCACAGGTTGTGTGTCAGGGGTCAGATTGCTCTGGTTCTGCTGGCCTGGAAACGTGCTGCTCCCTCAGTAATGTAATGTGTGTGTTGCAGATTCTCTGGTTTGAACTCAATCCAGTTGGATTGGCACTGACTGGCACAGTGGCACTGGTTCTAGGGGGTACATTGCACATGGTCTGCTGCTGGCTTGGCAAACATGCCCCATCACACCACCACCACACCTCTCAGGTTTTTTTACAGGGAGAATCTGCTTGCCTGATCCATTCCCATAGGAAACAATGGAGAACTGGGGGCACCCTCTTTGGATGCCCCTGGAATTGGACCCCCTGGTCCAATCTTTTCAAAACTTGGGGGGTCTTTTGGGGAGAGGCTCCAGCAGCTACAGTCAAAATTTGGAGTCTCTACCTCAACCCCCCCTCTCCAGCCCCCTGCAAACTTTCCAGAAAATTTTGCCATTGAAGTCAATGGCCCCATTGGATATAATGGACCCGAATTTTTCGGGAATCCCGAAAATTTTCGGATCTCAATGCTTTACCGGTATAGGTATTCGGGTTTTTTCGGAAATACCGAAAAAAATTCGGGTCCAATATACCCGAATCCGAATTTTACCGAATTTTTTTTTTTGCACACCCCTACACCATAATTCAAAAGAATCTATTATTCGGCATTCGGCCTTCCTTATAGTCCAACACTGACAGCCATACATTACTACTGGGAATACCATTGCTTTGACCATGCGGACTTTTGTTGGCAGGGTAATGTCTCTGCTTTTTATCATGCTGTTTAGGTTTGTCATTGCTTTCCTCCCAAGGAGCAGGCATATTTTAATTTCATGGCTGCAGTCACCATCTGCAGTGATCTGGAATCCCAGGAATGTGAAGTCTGTCACTATTTCCATGACTTCCCCTTCTATTTGCCAAGGAGTGATGGGGCTGGATTCCATGATCTTAGTTTTTTTGATGTTGAGCATTAAGCTCACTTTTGCACTCTCCTCTTTCACTCTGAGCAAGAGGCTCTCTAGGTCCTCTTCACTTTCTGCCATCAGAGTGGTACCGTCTGCATATCTGAGGTTATTGATGTTTTCCCCAGCAATCTTAACTCCAGCTTGGAATTCATCCAGGCCAGCATTTTGCATGATGTACTCTGCATATAAATTAAATAAGCAAGGATATACATCCTTGTCGTACTCCTTTTCCTATGCTAAACCAATCAGTTGTTCCATATCCGGTTCTAACTGTTGCTTCTTGACCCTTATACAGGTTTCTCAGGAGGCATGTGAGATGGTCTGGTACTCCCATCTCTTTAAGAACCTGCCATAGTTTATTGTGATCCACACAATCAAAGGCTGTAGCATAGTCAATGAAGCAGAAGTACATGTTTTTCTGGTACTCTCTTGCTTTCTCCATAATCCAGCAAATGTTGGCAATTTGATCTCTGGTTCCTCTACCTTGTCAAAACCCAGGTTGTACTTCTGGCAGTTCTCTATCCATGTACTGTTGGAGCCTAGCTTGTAGGATCTTGAGCATGACCTTGCTAGCGTGTGAAATGAGTGCAATTGTGCAATAGTTTGAACATTCCTTGGCATTGCCCTTCTTTGGGATTGTTATGTATACTGACCTTTTCCAATCCTGTGGCCACTGTTATGTTTTCCAAATTTGTTGGCAAATTGAGTGCAGCACTTTAACAGCATCTTCTTTTAGGACTTTGAATAGCCCAGCTGGTATACCATCACCTCCACTAGCTTTGTTGTTAGTAATGCTTTCTAAGGCCCATTTAACTTCGGATTCCAGAATGTCTGGCTTGAGATCAGTGATTATAACGTCATGGTTGTCAAGGACATTGAGGTCCTTCTTGTATAGTTCTTCTGCTTCTGTTAGGTCCCAAACGTTTTTGTCATGGCCAGCTTTGCACAGATCATTCCCTTGATTTCTCCAATTTTCTTGAAGAGATCTCTAGTCCTTCCCATTCTATTGTTTTCCTCTATTACTTTGCATTGTTCATTCAGGAAAGCCTCCTTATCTCTCCTTGCCATTCTCTGGAAATCTGCATTCAGTTGGGTAAATCTTTCCTTTTCACCTTTGCCTTTTGCTTTCCTTCTTTCCTCTGCTATTTGTAAAGCCTCATCAGATAGCCACTTTGCTTTCTTGCATTTCTTTTTCTTTGGGATGGCGGTGATTGCTGCCTCCTGTACAATGTCACGAACCTCTGTCCACAGTTCTTCAGGCACTCTGTCTATCAAATCTAGTCCCTTAAACCTATTCTTCACCTCTACTGTATATTCATAGGGGATGCGATCTAGGTCAAATCTGAATGGCCTAGTGGTTTTCACAACTTTCTTCAGTTTGAATTTTACAATGAGTAGCTCATGATCTGAGCCACAGTCAGCTCCAGGTCTTGTTTTTAATGACTGGATAGAGCTTTTCCATCTTTGACTGCAAATTATATAGTCAATCTGATTTCGATGTTGCCCATCTGGTGATGTCCATGTGTAGAGTCACCTCTTAGGTTGTTGGAAAAGGGTGTTCGCTATGACCAGCGTGTTCTCTTGACAAAACTATTAGCCTTTGCCCTGCTTCCTTTTGTTCTCCAAGGCCAAACTTGTCTGTTATTCCAGTTACCTTTTGATTTCCTACTTTAGCATGCCAGTCCCCTATGATGATGAGGACATCACTTTTTGGTGTTAGTTCTATTAGGAGTTGTAGGTCTTCATAGAACTGGTCCACTTCAGCCTCTTCTGCAGCAGTGGTTGGGGCAGAGACTTGGATTACTGTGATGTTGAATGGTTTGCCTTGGATTCAGACTGAGATCATTCTGTCATTTTTGAGATTGTATCCCAATACTGCCTTTCTCACTCTCTTGTTGACTATAAAGGCCACACCATTTTTTCTACGGGATTCCTGGCCACAGTAGTAGATATAATGGTCTTCTGAGTTAAATTCGCCCATTCCTGTCCACTTTAGTTCACTGATTCCCAAGATGTCGATGTTCATTCTTGCCATCTCATTTTTTTTTTAATAATTTTTATTAATTCTTGTAACAATAAACAAACTTGTAACAAACAATTGAAAGAACCATTTAGCATATTCAAATTTCAATCACATCTAACGAAACAAAACGTCTAACAAAATCTTGCCATCTCATTTTTGACCACATCAAGCTTACCTTTTTCTTTGCAGCATCGGACTTTCCTTTCACCATCAGACACATCCACAATTGAGTGTCCTTTTGGCTTTGGCCCAGCTGCTTCACTCTTTCGGGGTTACTTGTACTTGCCCTCTGCTCTTCCCCAGTAGCATATTGGACACCTTCCGACCTGAGGGACTCATCTTCTGATGTCATATCTTTTAGCCTTTTGTTACTGTCCATAGGGTTTTCTTGGCAAAGATACTGGAATGGGTTGCCATTTCCTTCTCCAGTGGATCACACTTGGTCTGAGTTCTCTGCTGTGGCCTGTCCATCCTGGGTGGCCCTCCACAGCACAGCCCACATATATAGTTGTACCGATTCATAAAAAAGGGGACAAAGCTGACCCACAAAATTATAGACCTATAAGCCTTCTGGACATACAGCCAAACTGTACAGTAAATACCTGCTGCTAAAATTGGAAGACTGGGTGGCAGAGGAATAAATTATCCACCTTGCACAAGCAGGATTTCGAAAAGGGTGCGGAACCGGCTTCCGGTCGGAGTTAAAATGGCGAGTTGATGCACTCTGCGAACTGTGCAGGGTGGACGGTAGCTCCTTTTGACAGTTTGGGCCTTTTTCTGGTCCAACGGAGCACTCCCCAGGCGGGGGGGTGGCAAGCAAGCAGCCAAGTCCAAGAGGAAGCCTGTTTACGCTTTGATCCCCTCCCACGAAGCGGGCAGTTGCGAGACAACACTACAGGAGCTAACCGGGCTGACAATTCAGCATAAACCCGTCATCTACTGACCTCTTTACCATCAAAGTCAACATTAAGTTAAGAAGAAGCAATGCGAAACCCCGAGATCAAACTTTAAGGTAACAAAGAACTTTTGCTTACCTGTTTGAAGACATAGCGAAATTTGAATCAAGCGGCTAAGCGTACAAAAGCTTTTCTGATGTAATCCGCTTTGTTTGGAACTGAAAGAAGCTTTCTAGAACGTAAAAATAGTGAAAAAGAAACTCTTGTTTTGCATTCCTGTGGTCAGTTAGAAATTAACGGCAAGTTGTAAAAACGAAACTGATGTGAATCCGTGCTACCAAAAATAAGTTCCGGCTGAGAAAGACGAGTTTGGGGCAAGAGAGGCATTTGAAAAGACTGAGTAACCGGAAGGAGTAGGAAGATTTAACACGCTGCACAGGAAGTTGGATTTTTCGGGACGGACACCAATCCAGAAGTTACAAAATAGCCTACTCTTGCCAAAAAACCATAGAGAAATTGCGCCCGCCATTTTGAGGAGGACTAATTTTTTTAAATTGAATTTGAACTATAAAATTAAAGAGAAGAAACATATAAAGGCGGAGATTTGATGGAATACTTAGAAGAAAAGAGATTTGGTGACATTTAAAAGTTTCCAAGACAAAGGGCCGCCTCTACATCAAGTCCTAGAATGGCAGCAAAGGACAAAAAAGAATGGCAGGCAGCAATAGAGGCTATGGAGAAGAGGATGATGGAGGCAGTGCAGAATCTTGGAAAACAAATGGAACTACAGACTAAACAAATGGAATTACAGATGAAACAACAAATGGAAAAGCAATTGGAGCAAATAGAACAAATACAAGTGCAAGTACAAGAGAAGAATATGGCAGCCATGAAAGAACTGGTCCTAGCAGAAGTGGCAGAGTTCAAAAAAGATACAGAAGAAGTCAAAAAAGAAGTCCAAGGTTTAGCAGCTAAGTTGACGGAGCTAGAACAAAAAATCAAAAATACCCTCCAGGAGAACATAAGGTTGGAATCTACGATGGAGTACAGAGCCACGCAAAACCACCTGAGGCTAAGAGGAATTGAGGAGGCAGAAGACCAAGATATACGTGCGTTGGTAATAACAACATTGACGGCATATATTGGTGAGGACCAAGGAGATCTAGACTCAGATTTCGACTTAATTTACAGAGTAAACTCAACGTACACTCAGAGGAAAAAATTACCCAGAGATGTCATTGTGCAGTTTGTGACAAGAAAAATGAAAGAGGATATTTTCAAGAAGCAATTCACACAACCGTTGGAAATTGACGGCAAAAAGATAATAATATTAAGAGAAATCCCAAGGGTGATGTTGCAAGACAGAAAAAAATATAAAAAATTGGTCAACAAATTAAAGGCAATGGGAATTAGATTCAGATGGGAAATACCTCAAGGATTGTCATTTACGTACAATTCAGTGAGATTTACGATCAAATCAGAAGGAGACCTGTATAGGTTCAAAGAAAATAATTTTGAAGAGTTTTTGGATATATAAATCAAGACACTATGGAATACAAATTGCTATCTTGGAATGTAAACGGACTTAATTCACCTAACAAAAGAAAATTAGTAAATCATTGGCTGGAAAAACAAAAGAGCAACATAATTTGTTTGCAGGAAACTCATATCAGAAAACAGGACTATAAATATGTGATAAATAAGAAATTGGGAGAAGAATTTTTTTCACTAGCGACTAAAAAGAATAAAGGAACAGTGATCTATATTAAAAAAGAATTGGAACCCAAGCAAATTTTCGTGGATAATGATGGGAGGTACATTGGAGTAGAAATAATGATGCACAGGAAAAAGACTTTGATTGTGAATTTGTATGCACCCAATGGAGCTAAAGAAATTTTTTTTTAAAGATTTGACAAAAGAGATGGAACAATTAACTTATGATCAGGTTATTTTTGCAGGAGATTTTAATGGTACAGTGAACAACTTACTGGACAGACATTCAAAAAAAGCTGGAGATATGGCTGGGAAATTACCAAAAATCTTTAAACTGATGAAACAAGAGAAACTTGAAGATGTTTGGAGAAAATGGAACCCTAAAGCAAAAGACTATACTTTTTACTCCAATAGACATAACTCTTTTTCCAGGATTGATATGATTTGGATGTCGGAGGAGTTGGCATCGAAGACTCAAAAAATTGAAATCTTAACAAAAAATAATTCTGATCACAGCCCCTTATTTTGGATGTTGAGAGAAAAACCTAAACAATTATATTGGAAAATTAATGAGGACTTACTGGACAGAAAAATAGTTAATGAGACATTGCGTAGGGAAACACAGAACTTTTTTGAAACAAATTTGAACAAAGGTACGGAATTACAAATTGTGTGGGACGCATATAAAGCGGTCATAAGGGGACTACTTATTTCATTAAA
Organism: Gekko gecko; assembly: GCA_029375565.1. Taxonomy (NCBI): domain Eukaryota; kingdom Metazoa; phylum Chordata; class Lepidosauria; order Squamata; family Gekkonidae; genus Gekko; species Gekko gecko. The sequence continues at coordinate 78,576,554 of JAPDNY010000013.1, read as the reverse complement.
CACTAAAGATAGAAAGCAAAGATTGCAACAACAAAATGATTTACAGGAAAAGATCCAACAGAAAGAAAAAGAGTTAAAGAAAAAGCCAGGGAAGAAAAAGATTATAAGAGAAATTCACATGCTACAAGACCAGTTAAATGTACTGTCAAATCGAGAATTGTATTGGAATTTAAAGAAGCTGCAACAGAAATCGTTTGAGGGTGCTAATAAACCTGGAAAGTTCTTAGCATGGCAACTGAAAAATAGACGTGAAAGAAATTTTATAAATAAGATAATAGAAGATGGAAAGGATATTGTGGACTTGAATGGTTTAAAGAGAGTCTTTTTCAATTTTTATGCCAAACTGTTTCAAAAGAAATGTATTGATTCACAGAAACTTAAGAAATATTTGGAGAATATTGAAGTACCAACATTGGGACAACAAATGAAAGAAGTGCTTAATGGTCCAATTAAAAATGAAGAAATTGTTAGTGCGATAGAAGAAGCAAAATTGGGGAAAGCTCCAGGTCCAGATGGATTTACTGCAAAATTTTATAAAAAATTAAAGGATGAGCTAACCCCAATTTTTGTACTTTTGTCAAACGAAATAAGAGAGACAAAACGGATTCCAGAGTCATGGAAAGAAGCAAATATTTCGCTTATACCCAAAGAAGGTTTGGACCTAACTAATGTGAAGAACTACAGACCAATATCCCTCCTGAATAATGATTACAAATTGTTTGCTAAAGTAATTTCTGAAAGGCTGAAAAATTATTTGAAAGATGTTATAACAGAAGAACATTGTTATGGTACTTGGTCACAACAGCTAGAATGACTTATGCACAATTCTGGAAACAGAAAAGATACCTGAAACATGGGAATGGATTAAGAAGATGCTTTTTATGGCAGATATGGACAAATTGACAAGAAAGCTTAATAATGAAGAAGATGAAGCATTTTTTGAAGAATGGAAAGATTTCAAAGACTATCTTGAGAAAAACTGGGATGTTAAAAATAGATTGATTTGCTTTGACAGTTATTAAGGGGAAAACAAGAAAAAGAATAAGATTGTTAAAATGTTACCTAATTTGATAATGGAAGTGACATATTCTGTTAATGGTAATTAGATAATAGAGTTTATAAGGGGGTAAGAGCATTGCGGGAAACCTTGTACTGGGGGGGGAGGGGAGAAAAGAAAAAGGTATGTGATATTTATAAGAAGGAATTTTAAATATGTGAAACATATCCAATAATAAATAGTTTTTTTAAAAAAAGGGTGCGGAACCATAGACCAGTGCCAAACCCTATATCAATTAGCGTACGCTAAATGGACCGACAAAGGCACTCTATGTTGTGTTTGTTGACTTGGCTGCCGCATTAAACTCTATTAATAGACCCCATTTATGGTCAAAGCTCGCCAAGCTGAACACTGACAAACGATTTTTATTCCTACTTCGGGAGCTTCAGAGGTATACTCTTATCCAAGTAAGGGTAGGAATCTCTGGTTCCTTAACAGACAGTATCCCGTTCAGTAAAGGAGTGAAGCAGGGATGTGTGCTGGCCACTACCCTGTTCATCGTGTACATAACGGAGATTCTGTCAGGCCCCCAATTTTTTCCACCTTCTTTGGGACAAAGGAAAAATTCAGTTCTCTTATACACAGATGATATGGTACTAATCTCACGGACTAAAATTTGTTTGAGAAGGCTCCTACACCAACTAGGGCAATACTGCACTGAAAAAGCTCTCAATATTAATTATGCAAAGACCAAAGTAATGGTTTTCAGAAGAAAGCCCAAAATCTGTCATTGGAGCATCCTTGGTAATCCAATCGATCAATGCAATTCATTTAAATACTTAGGTGCAATTTTTAAGGAAACACTGAACTAGAAAACCCACGTGGCAGGGGTCAAATCATCAGCGCTAAGGATTGTTGGGTCTATTGTACACTTCTTCTACACAAAGGGTGGGCGATTAATTGACCCAGCACTGAAATTGTTCAAGCGCAAAGTCATGCCCCACTTATTATACAGAGTGGAAGTGTGGGGCTGGAAAGAGGACAACATATCTACCCGTAAGGTAATTCAAAATTATTTCCTAAGACAAATCTTAGGTCTCCCTAGGGGATCTCCTGCAGTCCTGACACAAGCGGAAACAGGACTTCCCTCTATTAGGGCAAGGGTACACCTCACAATTATAAAATACTGGAAGAAGACAAATTTGTTTGGATCTGACTCCTTAAGCCACCAATCTGTTAGACTGCTATTAACAAAAGACCCTACACATTCTGGTTTCCTTAGCAATACCTGTTGTAGATACACCATACTTGATGACCTCCTTGGGGCCTCAGGCGATAATTGCCAACTCAGGGAACGGATATTTAAATCAGATGCAGTGCTAGATCACTCTGCTATCACAGTCTAAGGTAGCTCCTTGGTATAAATTATTTAAACTCGACCATTCTAGATCACCCTACCTATTCAATATTTCCAATTATAACCTCAGGGTGTCTTTCAGTGCCTTGTGTTTCCAAACAACGTACACAGCACTGTGGGAGGGCCAATACTTTCAAATTCCAACAGAACATAGTATACGTATTTGCAGCTTGCTAGCCACTGAGAGCCTTCCCCACTGTATTTTACCTTGCTTGTTGTACAATGTACCCAGAGACAAATTCTTGACAGGAATTTTATTTACCATAAATGTGCACTCTGAAAATGAGAATATTGTGTTTCTGTTATCAGATATTGATGACTTTGTATCCTATAGAGTTTCTCTCTTTGCCCTCATAGCCAAAAAGATTAGAGCCAGGGTGGTACCACAGGGGTCATTCTTATAACATGCATGTCATTTTAATCCACTCCCATTCTACTGTATATGTACATGATTTTAGGTTTTATTCTCTTTCCTATTTTATTATTTTATTGTTGTAGTCAAATGATCTGTAATATTGTTCTGGCCTATGGCTAATACAATATATTCTATTGGATTTGGTTGGAGTCCAGGGAGAGGATAAATCTGTTTATTGCAATAATCAGAAAAATACAGGACAGGATACCTTGGCACTCAGCAACACCAAGCTGTATTCTGCCCCAACCAGGAAGGGCAATAGGTCTTATACCCCAAATGACATGACAATTTACACAGAAAGAAATCCTTAATTGGTGTTCAACAGGTATCATAATCAAAGCATCATTTGAGCTGGCACACCTCTATTGGCAAACCCTATTGGGATCTTAAGTGTCAGTAATTGTGTCTGCTTATCTGATCCTGGAACAGTGGAAAACATCAATGAACAGAGAGGCCTTTTTTGGCATAATTCCTGGCTTATTTGCTTCAGCCTGAAACTAGGGAGTTTCCTGATGCACAAAACGTAGCTCTTGGCAGTGTCGAGCCCATTCTGCGCCCTGGGTGCTGCACCTCCCAGGGCCATGATGGACCTGGTACAGTGGGTCAGTCGGTCCTGGGAGCCAGGACTTGCTAAAGGAGGCAAAGGGGCCTCAGAAAGGCAGGGGACAGGGTTAACGGCACCCCGCAGGTGTGTATGTCCAATCCCTTTCTGCTCAGCATCCCCACGGACTCTCCTTCTCTCTGGCTCCATGGGTCTTTCTGAGCACTTTCCTTCCGGTCCCTTCGCTTTCCCCCTCCTTTATCCCCGTCCCTGTTCCCAGCACCGCCCTCTATCCCTGCCTCTCCTCCCGTCCTCCTAGCCCCACCCCTTGTGATAAGCCTGGATGCCAACCCAATGCCCAGGATGGGGCTGGAGCTGGGCTGGTGGTAGCTGTGTCGGCCTGGAGCTTGTCGTCTGCTTCCCCTTGGCTGCCCTCGGGTCGCCGGCTTCCTGTGCGGCTTCTCTGGGCTCCCTGCCCTGTGTGTGGGCCCGGCCAGGATGTTGCGTCTTGCTGGTGGTGGGGGTGGCCGGCACTGTGCTGCTCCCTCATCCTGGTCTCATCCTCTGCTCCATTGCTGCCGCTGTCTGTCTGGGTGAGTCAGCTGTCTGGGGGGTCCCTGGGGGGTGGGGGCCTTGGAACCAGGACAGGCAGTCTTTCCATCTCACAGCTTTACTTCTCAATTTTATTATTTTCAGAAAAACACAAATGAGAGAGTTTATACTTATATATCTATTGAAAATACCTCCTACATATATATCTGATTTACTACCTGTCTACTGTTCAATCTTATCTAATCTTTGCAATTCAGTAGTTGAAAGATATAGCCTTGCTACTATTTAAATGTCATTTGAACAATTTCAAAAGTCCATAAACAATTCTCTTATCATTTCTAATCTTATATTTTGAATACATCATCAATGTAAAATTTTAAGATAATTTTTCCCTTACATTCATTCAATATGCATCATTGCTTTTCCATAATCAATCTGGATGTAATATAGAAGTACAGAAGGTCTCTTTCATTTTTAATTTATACAATTTGTTATATATTTTTCAATATCCTCCTACATCTACAAATCCCCTTCAAGGTACTTTTAAATTGTAAATCCCTTATACAAATCTAATTGCCACTACCAATTTATAAGCACCAGAAATAAACTTAAATGTTACACAGCCAAACTTAACACATCTGGAGCTTTCACCAATAGTAGCCAGCGCCACAAACAAATAGATTCCTGAACTCATTCTTATTCATAGAGTTCGAATCTCTTATTTTTTTGTCTGGTTCCTTCTTCTCGGTATAATCCGAAGTCGATGTTGGTTGTCCTTATAAACGGATGTTCCCCTTCAATCTCGCCTTCCACATTCCGTCCTTGAAGCGGTGATGAACTCCGCCACCAGTTCCATTTCTTCTGCGGTAGTTTCCCCTTAAGAACGGCAAAAGCCGCCACTCCTCGTGGCTCTGCGGCGCTTCCCGGCTCTTCGCGAAGGGCTGCCGTCGGCGCGGGGGAGCCCTGCCGGCCCGTCGCTCGCCCGCCCGCCCGCCCGCCCGCCCTGCAGTGAAAGGGAAACCCCCGCCCCCCCCGGCGGCCGGGCGGCGCGGCTCCCTCCTGACAGGGTGGACCGGAGCGCCGCATCACCAGGAAAGGCCCGACGCCGGGCGCCCGCCCTCGGCTTCAGTAAGGGGGGGGGAGGGAGCAACGAGCAACAACCCCAGCCCCCCCGCTTCTGCGCCCGAGCCCTTCGCCAGGCTTCTCCCCCCCCCTCCGACAGAGGGGCGCTCCGGGCACGCACACCCCGCCCCCCGCCGTCCTGAGTCACTAAGGCCCTCGGAGACATCAACGTTTGCCCGGATAACAAGCGGGGCGGGGGCGGGGCCGGAAGGAAGGGCCGCTCTAGGCCGCCTCGGCGTCCGTCGCCCGGCGGCGTTGCTAGGGCGCCCGGAAGTGCCTCCCGCTCGGTCTCCGGGGCAACCGCCAAGCCAGAGGCCGTCGCGGCCCGCCGCCGCCGCCGCCGCCGCCGGCGCGAAGGAAGGAGGGAAGGAAGGAGGGAAGGGCGGGCCTCGGGCTCTCCGGAGGGCGGCGGCGAGAGGGGGCCCGCGCAGAGGCGCCAGTCTCGGGGCCGGAAAGGCCGCCGCCACCGCCGCCAGAGGCGCGCGCCCAAGGCCGGGACCCCGCGGGGCGAGGGGCGAAGGGCGGGCGGGGCGCGGCTCTCCCTCCCTCCCTCCCTCCGCCGGGTGTCCGGGTGGGGGCGGGCGGGGGGCCATGGCGGGTCCGGCCATCCGGATCGGGGACCAGCTCATCCTGGAGGAGGACTACGACGAGACCTACATCCCCAGCGCCCAAGGTGCGGCCGGGCGGGGGGGGGGGGGGTTGGGGTCTCTCCCCTCCCCCCCCCCCGCGGGGGACACGCCTGATCGCTGACGGGCCCCCCTCTCCGCCCCCCCCTCTCTCTGCCCCCCCGCCCCCCCCCCGGCCTGCCGCCTGCAGAGATCGCGGAGTTCGCGCGGGTGATCGGGATCGACCCGGCCCACGAGCCGGAGCTGATGTGGCTGGCGCGGGAAGGCATCGTGGCGCCCCTGCCGGCCGAGTGGAAGCCCTGGTACGGCCCGCCGGCGGTGGCGGGGGGGCGGGGGAGTTCGGCTTTGGTATTTATAGCCTATCGCTTACTTGTTGTATTTTAATTATGTTCTATTTATGTATTTTATGTCAGTTGGAAGCCACCCTGAGCCCACTTTGCAGGGAGGGCGGGGTATAAATCTCACAATAAATAAATAAATTCCCATTTCCCTGTCTCTCACATGTCCCAAACCCCACATGTTGGGCGCTGCTTTCAGAGTGGAGCCATACCTGTGCCAGAGAGAGGAGTTGCCCCTCTGCTCTTTCAAGGTATGTGCCTGTTTGCTCAGGTTCTTAGAGTCTCTCTTTTTTTTTTTTGACAGTCAAGACATCACTGGTGACATCTATTATTTCAACTTTGCCAATGGACAGTCAACCTGGGACCACCCGTGTGACGAACATTACCGGCAACTTGTGGCCCAGGAGAGGGAGAAGCTTCTGGGGCAAGGAGGAGGCATCAGAAAGAAAGACTACAAGAAGAAGAAGAAGGAAAAGAAAGATAAAAAGGAGAAAAAAGAGAAACGTCCAGTTGTGAGTATTGTGGTTGCTCAGCAGATTGGGGAAGTGTGGGTTTCTCACATCTGTTTTTCTCTCCACTGTTACTGGCCTCTCTTACCTTAGCACTCTTTGCTTTCCATCCATGTGAAGTTCTCATGATGTGAAGTACTTGTCCAGTCCAGAAGCTATTCCTTTCTGTGGCCGAAACAGGATGGAACACCCTTTCACAGTGTGGCTTGTTTTGTCTGCTCTTTCCCATCCTGAGAGTCTGTCCATCCTGAGAGTAGGTGGCTTTTGGACTGGGAGCACAATAGTCACTCTCCATGGAGAGATGCATTCTGGCAACGTTACACAGGGTGGGAAGGTGACTGAACAGGATTCTTGGGGAAAGCAGTGAGAAGGTGAGGGTTGTCTTGTGGGCCTTGCTTGTGGGTTTTGCCTGTGGCACTTGATTGGCCACTGTTGGGAATAGAATATTGGACTAGATGATGACTGAGCTGATCCAGCAGGGTTACTCTTACATTCTTATAACCAACTAATCATTTCTTGAGTTTAGGTTGAGGGATGGGGGTGCAGGAGCTCCAGGGTCAAGCTGTTGCAAGCACTAGTACAGGCAGGCACATTTGTCCACGTAGAGTACATCTTCCTGGTTGGTGTGTGAGTAGTATCTGCTTCACTTGAGTTTGTACATGTGTAATTTAAATGTTACCTGATGGTATTTGTCTGATTAGGAGGTCCAGTCTGAGCCGGGGATCCTTCCTTCAACATCCTTTTATAGAGTTTCATCCCCTGTCCTGTTGTCAGAGTGCGTGAGCCCTGACCTAGAGCAGGGTAGCGTGATTGCAAGAAATGAAGGCTTCTTGAGAAACCAAAAGGCAAAGGCTTCAGGGATGCTTCTAGACTCAGCTGACTGCCCCCGGCTGTTCTCTGGCCCCACTCCGAGTAAACTACAGCCTCTTCAGACAGCAAAGTCAAACAAGGCTCATCAAATGCTTGCAGATGTGGAAAAGATTCTTGCAAGAACTTCATTTCGTAGCAGACAGGACACTGGCTACCAGCCATGTGAAGTTCTGGGTGCAGAAAGGAGCGATGCGACAGCTTCTGCCTTTTCAGACTCTGAACCTGAGGATCTAGACAATACCAAGGTCACAAAACACATTTTCCAAACCCCCACAGAATCCTTTCAAATTGTGGAGAGCACTAAAACTGCGCTAGAGCCGGGTCCTTTTGAGGACCGAAACCTCTTTCTCAGGGGAGAAGATCTAGGCAAAGACCAAGGGTGCAGTCGGGTGGGAGGGGCTGCTGGTTCCTTGACTGGACAAAGAACAAAGGAGTCTGGCAGCTGGATGGTGCGGGACGGAGGCTTCTTTCGTGACTTGGGAAATGAAGTGCTTTCTCCCACTGTTTCTTCCCCCAAACGTGTTAGCCAGAAATCCAGCACTGAGACTGTAGATGGACAAGATGACAATCATTCTACGCAGAGGCCGCTCAGCAGAATGGTAAAGAGCAGAAGGGAGGGGATACTTCCCGAGCAGGGCCAGGGTCAGATCGCTAAACTCAGCAAGAGCAGCGACTCAGGGGGCAGGAGTGGAAGGAAACATGCCCGGCAGGCTGAGCCTGAGATTCCTGGTGTCTGGGCTCAAGGCCGTAACCCCCCCTGGAGGTTTCTCAAGGGAGTGTGCTTTTTACCAAGCTTGGAGAAGAGGATAGAATTGGTGAGGAGGATGCCTGTGCTCTGCGAATGGCTGCAAATCTTCCAGTTCAGCCCAAAGTTGAAAAGGCCAGTGGTGCGGGGCTCAACTGTGGCAGCGGCGGCAGCAGTATGATGAGCAGTTTGGCGGACCACTTGGATTCCCAGATCTTGGGAGAAGTGGACAACTTCTCCTGGGACCTACAGAGCTCTCATGAATCCGATAATCTAACAGATCAGCCGGCTTCAGCAAAGAGACCTTTTCTGGAATCTCTCCATGCACAGCCTCCAAACTCTCCGGATCAGTCAGGAAGTGAGTGCTCCTCTGAGGAGCAGAAGCTTGGTCAACCTGTGTGTCATGGGAGGAAGAGATCCCGGGGAGCTGAGCAACCTGTGTCTGAACCCCTGGAGCAACAGCAGAAGGGCACCAGAGAGCCAGGTCTAGAGCAGTCAAGTGGCTGTAGCAATCGGGCACTTCGCATTGCCCAGGAAGGGCATGAGGAATCAGGTGGAAGGCCAAGGCCAACTATTGCAACATTTGGGAGGGGGGAACTGCAGAGTCCAGGTGAGCGTCAGGTGTTCATATTTCAAAATAGGCATGCAGAAGCCAATTCAGTCCAGAACCGGAAAGGGACAGAGGATGACGGCAAGCCTGAGCATTCACCAGAAGGAGACAGTAAAGAGGTAGGCAGCTTAGATTTATTTTCTCATTCCATTTTTGTCCTATCCTTTTCTGAGGAGCTCAGAACCCCACCCCTGTGTGTTCACAATAACTTAGTAGCCTTGTTCAGACTGAGAGACCGTGATAGGCTCAAGACCACCCAGTACAGGGACGGGAACCTGGGTCATGAAGCTACTTCACAGCATGGATTTGGGTACACTGGAAGGGCCTCTGCCTGGTGCATGAAACAGCCAGGATGGTGACTGGGGGGATATTGCAGAGTGGAAGGAGGCAGCAGGTAGAGGTCACCTGTAAAGCTTATAATGCAGTAAATAAATATATGGATAATTTTAGAATGAACCTGATTATCCTGTGGCACTGAAAAATTTCCATAATCCCACTGAAGGTTTAAGATCATTTTTAAGAGGGAGGGCAGAAAGGAGAGAGGAACCGTGGGTTTGAGGTAGCACACACAAACATTACTAGTAGAGTCACAAACATCAGTAATGATTGACATGTTGCTCAGTAAACCATAGAGATTTTGCAGCACAAACCCAGGCTGTTGCAAGTCCTTTATTAAGGGCAGAGCACATGCAATCTTGCTGTAAGTGCGCACCCAACACGATTGTTCTAGCTCATGGGCATAAATGTGTGCCTGGCTGCCACCAGGGTTGCTAGCAAGTGTTCACCTATATAATTTCCCTTTCTGTAAAGCATCTCTAACATGTGCTTTCATCCCATAAAAATCTCTGTCCCACATTTCCTTCACAGGCTGGTTATTCTAACATCCCGCCTCTCCCTCCATTACAGTGGCTAAAAGAATGAGGGGGTGTCTGTGAAGTTCCTGGCCCGAATCTGCCACAAACTTACATGGCTCTCATCGGCCAGCAACATTCTCGGCCAACCATTTGCAATATGTGAATATTTCCAGAAACTTCTAGACATTTTGAAGCAGGGGTGGGTGGGGGAATTTTGTTGAAGAAAATCCATACATTTTAGGGGGGAAATGAAATACACGCAGTTCTTTTCTATCAGGCCTAAACACTTTCGTTTATGATTTTATCCGTCCAAAACGCATAACTTGTATCTCTGGGTATGTAATTGCACTATTTGGGAAATTAATGGCATTTACAAGTATAAATTCTTTAGTATTTTAAAAGCAAAATTGCAACTATATCCAGTACCAGAGAGAGCGAGCCGCAAAGCGTTGCCCTCTGTGCTGCCTGGGTGCCGGGGGAGCCTCTGTCTCCTCCCTCCTTTTTTATTCCCTCACTGAGGATGTTGAGGCAGGGCGTGACTGCCGTAAAGAAGGCCAGCACTGTGCTGGGGATTATGAGGAAGGGCACTGAAAACAGATCAGCCAGTATCATCATGACCCTGTATAAATTGATGGTGCGACCTCATTTGGAGTACTGTGTGTAGTTCTGGTCACCACACCTCAGAAAGGATATTATAGCTTTGGGTGAAGTGCAGAAAAGGCCAAGTTGAATGATAAAAGGGTTGGGACACTTTCCCTATGAAGAAAGGTTAAAACGCTTGGGGCTCTTTAGCCTGGAGAAACAACGGATGAGGGGTGACATGATCAAGGTTTATAAGATGATGCATGGGATAGAGCAGGTTGAGAAAGAGGTACTTTTCTCCCTTTCTCACAATACAAGAACTCAAGTAGGCACTCCATGAAATTGCTGAGCGGTTGGGTTAGAACAGATCAAAGGAAGTCCTTCTTCACCCAAAGAGTGCTTAACCCATGGAATTCACTGCCACAGGAGGTGGTGGCGGCTACAAGCATGGACAGTTTCAAGAGGGAATTAGATAAACATCTGGAGCAGAAGTCCATCAGTGGCTATTAGCCACAAGGTATAGATAGGAGCTCCTGGTCTGGGTCTGTCAGGCCTCTGTACGTACTCACTCCCGACAATACTCTTCATGTGTAAGGTGTGTTTATTGAGATATGCAAAACTTGTTCCCAAACATTCCGTCCCCCAATCTCTCCCTCTGCTTCCAGCTCAAAGCGAAAGCGTCACAGAGAACAGAAATCAACATGGCAGACAAAGTCCTGAGTTTGACATACTGCCCCGCCCAAGTCCTTGTCCACCCAACTTGAGAGGGAAGCGTTTATGGAAGGCTCGCACCGGCTGGGAACCCTTGTCGTGTTCCCCCCACACCCCTCCGTTGTGATTGGGGTCAAAGTCCCTCCACTTGATTAGATAGTAGAGGTGGTCACATTTTAGAGAGCCAGTTTGGTGTCGTGGTTAAGTGTGCGGACTCTAATCTGGGAGAACCGGGTTTGATTCCCCCACTCCTCCACTTGCACCTGCTGATGTGACCTTGGGTCAGTCACAAGCTCTGGCACAGCTGTTCTCTCAAGGACAGTTTCTGTCAGAGTTCTCTCAGCCCCACCTACTTCACAGGGTGTCTGTTGTGGGGAGGGGAAGGGACAGGAGTTTGTAAGCCGCTCTGAGACTCCAAGTGAAGGGCGGGGTATAAATCCAATCTCCTCTTCTCCTTCTCCTTCTCCTTCTCCTTCTCCTTCTCCTTCTCCTTCTCCTTCTCCTCCTCCTCCTCCTCCTCCTCCTCCTCCTCCTCCTCCTCCTCCTCCTCCTCCTTCTCCTTCTCCTTCTCCTTCTCCTTCTCCTTCTTCTTCACAGCATGGGAACAGGGCAGATCCCTGAAGGCCTGGCCTACATAGCTCTATTCAACAACTCCAGCCTCAAAGGAAAAATATAGTACCCTCAAGAGCCAGGAGCTCTGTGCATGGAGCACAACCCCCACAGTTTCTGTTCACCAGGCAGTTAATTGCACTTGTGTTTATCTCTCCCCCCCCCCCCAGTGGCTCTCTGTCTTCTTTGCTAGTTTAATTGTTCAGAGGTCTTTGAGCTGCAAGGAAGGGTGCACACCTGAGACGATGCAGAATCCTGCTCCAAAAAGGATGACGGGTTTTTGTCATTCGGAGTGCTTCTGGCCTAGCCCATATTCTGTTGGGATCCAAAAATATTCCATGAAGTTTTTTAAAAAATACATATATACGTATACACACGCGCACACACACACATAACCGTAGAATCACACAGAGCTGGAAGGGGTCCCGCAGAGGCCATCCAGTCCAACCCCACCCCCTGCCCAGTGCAGGATCAGCCTCGAGCATCCCTGACACGGGTTTGTCCAGCCGCTGCTGGAAGACGGCCAGGGGGGAGGGGGAGTTCACCACCTCCCCGGCAGCCGATTCCACTGTTGCACAACTCTGACTGTAAGAAAGTTTTTCCTAGGATCCAGCTGGTACCTTCCCGCCCTTCATTGAAACCCATAATTGCGAGTCCTCTCTGCTGCCAACAGGAACTGCTCCCTGCCCTCCTCTAAGTGACAGCCCTTCAAAGACTTGAAAAGAGCCATCCCGTCCCCCCACCCCAACCTCCCCTTCTCCAGACTGAACATTCCCAAGTCCCTCAGCCTTTCATTGCAGGGCTTCTTGATCTTCAGGCCCCCGATCCTCCTCGTCCCTCTGCTCTGCACCTGCTCTATTCTGTCCACGTCCTTTTTGAAGTGAGGCCTCCAGAACTGCACACAATCTCTCTATATAGAATCATAGAATGTTAGAGTTGGAAGGGACCTTGCAAGTGATCTAGTCCAACCCCCTGCACTCTGCAGGAGTGAAGAGAGAGCATTGATCCAGAAAAGCAGTTTTAAGTGCTCTGAATTGATACTGCCTCTCCTGATAATCTTTTCCAGTAACCTAGACAACCTTTACCTTGTTGAGGCAGAAAAATACCCCAAGATATTAACAGTGTTTTAATTTTAGATATTTTTTCTTAACATTTGTTGAAGCTTGTTTTCCAATATCTGAGGTTCAAAGTACAATTTTTATTGTTTTAAATTGGGAAAAATGTAATTGTATAAGGAGCCACTAATGTTACGTGCTACACAGTATGCAGAAGGGGAGGGGTGAATTTGCTGAAAAGAATAATTTTGCCTCATATGAAAGTGTGTATTAGGCTATAGGTGTGTTTGGGTATTGCAAAATATTGTGACTTTTGCTGCCACAAACAAAAATTGTGGAAACATTGTTTTACCCCAGGGTGCATTAGGAATGTGACTTGGGGTAGAAGTATATTCCAAAGTACCATTTGCTTAATTCTTTCCCAAAAATTTACTAGCTGGTTAATTGTGCATTGGACTTCCCATAGTTTATAAGCTGCTGAGTGGCGCTTTTAAATTCTTTGCACCTTCCTGGTTTGTTAGGAAGCTGGTGGCAACTGTCTGAAGGCATTTAAATATCCCCTCTTTACAGTCTGATGAGGTCTTGTTAATAACCCGTTGCAGCAAAGAGATGAATCTGCACTGAGAACATCCCAAGGGGATCATGAGGCCTAAGGTTTTGTGAGCTGCTTTTTTAGTGTGGCTTATTGATTAGACTGGTCAGAAAAGAGTTCCACTGAGAACAGCCATCCTGTGGGGTGTTTCTTTGCATCCCTGTGGAGGAAGCAGCCAAGTACTGCTTAGAATCCTGAAGATGTTGCTACTGTGGAAACTTTACTGCATCAGACAACTAAATATGCTGCCCAGCTTCAAAGAGACAGTTTAGATACTGGTGCATCTGATCAGGATCGCAATATTGTTCTCTTCTTTCCTTGATCTCAGTTTTGTGTAGTGGTTAAGTGCGTGGACTCTAATCTGGGAGAACCGGGTTTGAGTCCCTGCTCCTCCTCCACTTGCAGCTGCTGGTGTGACCTAGGGTCAGTCACAAGCTCTGGCACAGCTGTCCTTGAAAAGAGCAGTTTCTGTTAGAGCTCTCTCAGCCCCACCTACCTCACAGGGGGTGTCTGTTGTGGGGAGGGGAAGGGAAAGGAGTTTGTAAGCTGCATTGAGACTCCTTTGGGTAGTGAAGGGCGGGATATAAATCCAATCCTCCTCCTCCTCCTCCTCCTCCTCCTCCTCCTAGATGAAATTCAGTGGAATTCTCTTTGCTTTGGAATACGTAGGAGAAACCTCTGCAGAAAGTACCAGAGTGTTCGGCCGGTTACAGCAGCCTTATTTGAATGAATGTTCACAGTGGTGCCGGAGTTGTATCTTCTGGTTGAAGGCTTCTTGTGGCTTTAAGCATGCCAGGTGTCTTTTGTGTTGAACGAGACACAGAAATGAGTGTGCTTCTCCTGTCTGCTCAGTGGTAAAAGCTCTGACAAGTTACAGCACAAGAAGAATTGTGCCAGAGTTCGTCCTCTTAGCGTTCTTACATGGTTTTCACGAGAGGGGTCCAAGGATCACCCCCCTGAGCCTCATTGGGGCCTTTCCAGTTTGGGATTGTCAATAGATAAATGCAAGTTGGGTCTGTGCTAAGCACAGAGGTGATCTCTTTACCTATTAGTTCTCTTTATCCTATTTTCTTCTTTCCATGTGCTCTCTGGTATCTTTTACTGGAAGGAACCAGCTGAAAGACCACTGAGAGTCAGATAGATAGTTACCTCTTTCTGCTCCAGCACTGATTTTGTGGCAGACACAAAAATGTTTGCTTGGCAATATAAACAGAAAATGATGGAGAATGTTAATTTCAGTTGACAGCAGTATGAATATTACACATATCTTGAAATAAATTTCATCCAAGTATAGATGCAATGCTTTGAATCAGTGCTTAGATCTCTCAGAAATGAAATGCTTTCAGCTGGCCAAGACTGAAGGCCCAGGTATGCTGCAGGAGTTAGAAAAGGACAAGCCCTGTTGTCCTGCCGGTCCTGTGGCTGTTTATGCCTTTTGTGGCACTCACTCCAGTGCTTTCTGTCACCTTGCAAAAAGGGAGCTTATTGATAATGTAGGTTGGGAGACCCTTTAACTCTAGAATGCAGACGCGTGTCTCCTGTTGCATTGTGGTCTTTATTGGAGGAGCTTTTGATGTGTTGATGGATCATCCTGACCAGATGGCTGGGCCTTGGAGCAACAACTTCAAAATGGTAATTTAAGTGTCACCTTGCTCAGTATGGGGGGGGGCTGAGTTTGTTGTTATGATTTCCATGTCAGGAGGCATCTTAAGTGCATATCTGTAGTACAAACTTATGTCAATTATTAGTTGCTTTCAAAAACATTCCTTTCACCAGGGAGTCTGAAAATTGTGATGGGAATTTAAAACAAATAAAACAAATCTACTGTTGGTATGGCTGTCAATTATTAGGCATGATACCTTAGCAAACCCTCAGTGTTTAAGGGGAGTATGCTTCCGGATCCCAGTTAGCTGGAACAAATATGGGAAGAGTTGCCACCTTCATGGCCTCTCCCCAGAAACATGCAACGAGCAGCTGTTCCAAGACCTGATTTTTGTGTCTGTCTGTCTGTCCCCAGTCTCCAGGATCTGTCCTCACGCCTGTTCAGACTCCCTTGGGGAGTTTGACTCCTTTACGTGGCTTTGCAGGCACTACTTCCGGTGCAGTCCATGACTTGCTAAATTCTAGTGGGAGAAGCTCAGAGGAACCCAGGCTGCAGGGCCGAACAACTGAAGTGGTAAGCATCTCCAGGTTCCAGAACGTGTTGATGTACTTTTGCATATTAAGACGATTTCACTGGGTTTCTGTCTCCTTTTTCATATTGTTATCATCTTAACATGTGGACAAACATGTTATCATTTTAACATGTGAACAAACATGTGGACAAGGGGGACCCAATAGATATTATTTACCTTGACTTCCAGAAAGCTTTTGATACAGTTCCTCATCAAAGGCTCCTAAGTAAGCTCAATAGTCATGGGATAAAAGGACAAGTCCTCTTGTGGATCAAAAACTGGCTTATAAATAGGAAACAGAGAGTGAGTATAAATGGGAAACTTTCTCAGTGGAGGGTGGTAAGCAGTGGGGTACCACAGGGATCAGTACTCAGTCCGATGCTTTTTAACTTGTTTATTAATGATTTGGAATTGGGAGTAAGCAGTGAAGTGGCTAAATTTGCAGATGACACAAAGTTGTTCAGGGTGGTGAAAACCAGGGAGGATTGTGAGGCACTCCAAAGGGATCCGTGGAGGATGGGTGAGTGGGCGTCAACGTGGCAAATGGGGTTCAATGTGGCCAAGTGCAAAGTGATGCACATTGGAGCCAAAAATCCTAAGTATAAATACACGTTGATGGGGTCTGAACTGGCAGAGACGGACTAAGAGAGAGATCTTGGAGTCGTAGTGGATAACTCAAATGAAATTGTCTAGACAGTGTGTAGCTGCAATAAAGAAGGCCAACGCTATGCTGGGGATTATTAGGAAGGGAATTGAAAACAAATCAGCCAGTATCATCATGCCCCTGTATAAATAATTGGTGCGACCTCATTTGGAATACTGTGTATAGTTCTGGTCACCACATCTCAAAAAGGATATTATAGCATTGGAAAAAGTGCAGAGAAGGGCAAATAGAATTATAAAAGGGTTGGAATACGTTCCCTGTGAAGAAAGGTTAAAACGCTTGGGCCTCTTTAGCTTGGAGAAACAACGGCTGAGGGGTGACATGATTGAGGTTTATAAGATCATGAATGGGATTGAGCAGGTTGAGAAAGAAGTACTTTTCTCCCTTTCTCACAGTACAAGAACTCGTGGGCACTCCATGAAATTGCTGAGCAGTCGGGTTAGAACAGATAAAAGGAAATACTTCTTCACCCAAAGAGTGATTCACACATGGAATTCACTGCCACAGGAGGTGGTGGCAGCTACAAGCATGGACAGTTTCAAGAGGGAATTAGATAAACATATGGAGCAGAAGTCCATCAGTGGCTATTAGCCACAGGGTATAGATGGGAATTCTCAGTGTGGGGCAGGTGATGCACTCTATTCTTGGTGCTTGGAGGGGGCAGCAGTGGGAGGGCTTCTAGTGTCCTGGCCCCACTGCTGGTCCTCCTGATGGCACGTGGTATATTTTGGCTGCTGTGTGACACAGTGTTGGACTAGATGGGCCATTGGCCTGATTCAACATTGGCTTCTCTTATGTTCTTATGTAATATACCTCCTATTTTTTGTTTGCCTTCTGTAGCCCTCCCAGACCCTCAAATCTGTCAGCTGCAGGAATGATTTCTTTGGACCCAGTGAAGAAGCAGCATCATTGAAGCAACTGACCCTTGACGGGGCAGAAAAGGAAGAAGGCAGCAATGAGGTAGTTAGATGGTGTGGTAGTCCTTGGTGAAAATGTACTGTGGAAGCTGAAGCTCAACCTGGTTAGGCCACAGCCAAGTGACCCATCTTGTCTGGTGAGCCAACAGGTGAGTGACTCACCCTGGATGGGAGCTGAGTCAAATCCATTGCTCAAGATAGACCGTCGTTATTCTGGAAGAGTCCTCTAGGTGTGATCACTTCATTGGAGCCCTGAATGGGGTTGCCCTCTCTGCTAAATACAAGCATAGACAGCTTCAAGAGGGAATAGGATAAACATATGGAGCAGAGGTCCATCAGTGGTATAGATAGGCTGCGGTGGCTCAAGTGGTTAAGACGTTGAACTGCAGACTGGAAAGTCAGTGGTTCAGCAGTTCGAGATCCAAGTGCCGCATGACCGAGTAAGCTCCCATCTCTGGTCCCAGCTCCTGCCAACCTAGTAGTTCAAAAGCAAGAAATTGCAAGTAGATAAATAGGTATCACTTCAGTGGGAAGGTGACAGTGTTCCGTGTGTCTCAGCATCTTGTCATGCTGGCCACATGACCATGGAAACGTCTTTGGGCAGCGCTGGCTCTTTGGCTTGGAAACGGAGATGAGCACCACATCCCTAGAGTCAGAGTCGACTGGCTTTTGAGCAAGGGAAACCTTTACCTTTGCCTACAGATAGGAACTCTCAGTCTGGGGCGAGGGATGCTCTGTATTCTTGGTGCTTACGTGGGGCAACAGTGGGAGGGCTTCTAGTGTCCTGGCCCCATTGGTGGACCTCCTGATGGCACCTGTTATTTTTGGGTACTGTGTGACACAGTGTTGGACTGGATGGGCCGTTGGCCTGATCCAGCATTGGCTTCTCTTATGTCCTTATCAGCATTCAAAGGAACGCTGTTGATGTTGATCACCTGGATTTCAGTAAAGCTTTTGACAAGGTACCCCATGCGGTTCTGATGGGTAAACTAGAGGATTGTGGACTGGACTCTAGAGTAGTAAGGTAGATAGTGAAGTGGTTGGAGAACTGCACTCCAATGTCCATGACATGTCATCTGAATGGAGGGAGGTGTTTAGTGGGGTGCCACAGGGCGCGGTTGTGGACCCGGTACTTTTAGATATCTTTATAAATTATCTGGATGAGGGCGCGGAGGAGCTACTCATTAAATCTGCAGATGACACCAAATTGGGAGGAGCAGCGAACACACCAGAAGATAGAGATAGAATTCAGTGAGATCTGAACACACTGGAAAAGTGTGCGGATGTGAACAAGATGCAGTTTCACAAGGATAAATGCCAAGTTCTACATCTGGGTAACAAAAACGAGGAATACGCATACCGGATGGAGGATACACTTCTGGGCAGCAGTATGTGTGAACAAGATCTTGGGGTACAGGTGGACCAAAAGTTAAATATGAGCAGTCAGTGTGATGCAGCGACAAAAAAGGCTAATGCAGTCTTGGGGTGTATCAACAGAGGCCTAACATCCAAGATTACCAGGGCCAATCATGGGTCCCAGGGGGTGCGGCATCAAGAGGACCCAGACCCAGGTATGACCAGTGAGGTCTCAGAGGGGCAGAGTCTGGATTCACAATAGCTATGATGGGGTTACTGGAGATGGCTGAATGAGTTTGAGGATTACTAATGGTTCTACCAAGGCAGCTTGAATAGGTTCCCAAGTATAGACAAAAGGTGGGAGATGAGTCCCTGATTAGCATTAGGAAGGATTGCTAAACATTTGAATGTATGATTGGTTTATCTCAGTATCCTGAGCGAAGGAGCAGGAAAGTCAGTTGTGAAGACAAAAGATTCTTACATAGGTGCACACAAAAGGGCTGGGTGAAGTTCTGGAGGCAAAAGAGCTGTTTGCTAGGTGATCTTTGAATAGCCTTTAGAAATGCAAATACTTTACCTGGTGGGACTGCTGTTGTTTCATATGCATACCTTTCTGGGTGAGGGGAGAAGACCGGAGGTTTGCTCTGAGGGCTGCCTTTATGCCACCTGAAAATGGAGGCCCTTTCCCCAGAACTGTGGCTAGCTCTGTGTTTCAGGCCAGGAGTGCCTTCCTTGGCTTGAGTTTGTAGGTCTCTGGTTCAGGTTAAAAAGTGGGGTGTCCCTGCTATTGGGGCTACCCTAAAGTAAGGCGGTTCCTCTGGGTTACATCCCCTGCTACTTCCATGCCTTCTGATCCTCCCTGTGGCAGAGTGCCAAAGCTTCCCTGTTGCTGAGGCTAACCTAGCTGTAGCCACTTGCCCCTGGTCCCACTCAGCTCCACCCAGGTATCAGGTAACCCTGCCATAGCTGTGAGTGTGTGTATGTGGGGGGGGAGACATCTTTCACTGTTCTGGAATGCAGGAGGAACTTAGAGTCTCCAGTCTCTGTAAATTAGTGTCTCTGCTGTGTATCTTATCAATTTGCCTGACCTTGGGTCCCATGCTGCCTTGGCATGTGAAATTTACTGGTCTAGGTGTTTTTCTTTCCTAGTTTAGCATGTCGGCAAAATGTACTCATTGGCTTGTAGGTGTGTGTGTGGGGGGGTAGTTCGAATGGGCTATAATTGACCATGCTTTGTACTATCTGGCATCACTGACAAAGAACTGGTTCATGCAGCTCTAAGACTGGTCTTTAATAAATACTATCGCTGTTGAGTGAGTCTCGCTGTTGGGCCCAGGGGTGTGTCCTTCCCCACCAGGTGGTTGTTGCTAGGTAGCCTGCTATAGGCATTACACAGGAGATTAGGCAGAGTACATGTGAGTGTCCAAGAGATACAGGGAATTAATAAACACCTTGAATTATAGTGCTGCCATATTTTTTAACATTTATTTCATAATGGTCATAATAGTACACGGTTATTGTTGTAGATCAGTATCAGCCTTGTGTGATCCTGAATGAGATCCACTGGATCTTCGTCGTGGTCTCTGCGCAGTCCCACACATGGGTTTGGGCGCCTGCGCACGACCTCGATCGGAGAAACTGCCTCAGAAGAGCTTTGGCGGGCTCTCTTCCCACCCTGGGGAGGAGGCACACACTGCGCATGCCCAGAGCGGGGGAGAGAGCCGCCTCCCACTCAGTTCTTCTTCAACTGCTTTTGCGTTCACACCTCGTTGCTGCTGCTCCCTCATTGGCTCAGTTGAGTATTTCTCCTCTTTTTCTTCTCTTTTCCTCTCTTCGTCTTTCTTATCTTCATTCTTTCCTTTACTAAATAAAAAATTATATCTTTTTCTTGCCTTTTGTATTCTCTCCCCCCCCCTCTTTTTTCTTGGTGGGTGGGTGCTTCTATATCAGGCTATTTTGCATTCTTCATCTCTAGCATGAATTTTCAAAGCATGACTTGGGAATGATCCTGTGTAAGCATACTCTCTGCTCTGTTTGTTGCATGTTTAGTGTCCCCGTGGGACAGCCAGACTTCTCAGGAACCTACATGTGGATGTTAGTGCCCTTGGCACCAGCTTTGACAATGAGGTACGTGTTGCTTCTGTGGAAAGAAAGTATGCTGGTCTTTTATAACAGGAAGTATCTGTTTCCCTGTCAGAGCTGCACCTCTGATAAAGGAACAGGGGTTGGGGACGTGCTTCACTATATCATTGTTCTAAATCCAGAGAACTCTTTGGAACTGTGTGTCTTGCCTTCTGTTGTTTTCATGGAAATAAGTGATTGGTGTTATGTGCAATGTATAATTGAGAAATGAGAGTTGTCTTGCTAAAAATTAAAGGAGATGTAGCTGTCGTTTCCCTTTATTGGACGTCATCAAAAATCCATTCTTGGAGGGCAAAATTATCTAGGATGATTAGTTGTCTGTTAGCCATAAGCCACATAATACCCCCTGCTGTACAGCAGTATCGATTTGAGCATCAGCTACTGTCCAGTCACTGGAGAGATCCTGTGCTGGGTCTGTACCGAAGGACGTAGACAAGACTGAGGTTCTGGAAACTTTTACTGAATAACAGAAGGTGGCTTATCCATGAATCTTATTCCTTCAGGTTGCTCCCCGCCCCAACAACTCTGGCATTGAATGTGTTGGTCTACCATGCAATGTCGAGGAGCATTTGGCTATCTGGCTAGTGTACCAACCACTTAATGCACCAGCAGATGCCCTGTCAGACCTGTTAGATGTGGTATCCGCTTGGGCATGGGAACACCCCAGGCTTTAGGTCCTGGGGGATTTTAATGTCTGTTCAGATGATGCGGTGTCTTCTCAGGCCAGGAACCTAGTGTCATCCAGCCCACATGCTGGATTTGATTTTGGGGATGGGGATAAATGTGGATCAGATGGCTATAGATGTAGTCCCATGGTCTGGCCACTTTGCCCTAAAGGTCCGATGGAGCATACCATGCCCTCCTTGTTTTGGCAGCAAGTGCATTTATGTTCGCCTGTGGAGCCAAATGGACCCTGACAGGCTTCAGGAAGCTCTGCGGGATCCAGTGCCCCCTGGCAGCTCGTTATAAGCCGGTGGAGGACTGGGAACACCAGCTCTCTGGAGACATCGGTGAGACTGCCCCTGGCACCCTCTGTGCCCTCCTCATACCAAAGCAGCACCTTGGTGTACCTCGGAACTGTGGAGGATGAAGCGGGAGCTAAGATGGCTAGAGCGAAGGTGGCAGTGTGCCCGCGATCAAGTGTCACAAACATCCTGTAGAATGCTTATGAACACCTATGAGATGGCGATGAAGGTTGTGAAGAAAGATTTCTGTGCGGCCTCCATTGCATCTGTGAGCTCGCGCCCAGCCCAATTATTTAGAATTATTCAGTCTATTACAACTCTGCCACAGGGCAGACCAAACAGTAGGGAATTGGCTATTGGCTGTGAGGCATTTGTAAGCTATTTCGCAGACAAAATCATGACACTTCACCATGACCTCCTGACCACACTTGAATTCACTGGAATTCACTGCCACAGGAGGTGGTGGTGGCTACAAGCATGGATGGCTTCAAGAGGAAATTGGATAAACATATGGAGCAGAGGTCCATCAGTGGCTATTAGGCAAAAGGTATAGGCAGGAACTCTCAGTCTGGGGCCAGTGATGCTCTGTCTTCTTGGTGCTTGGGGAGAGGTAACAGTGGGAGGGCTTCTAGTGTCCTGGCCCCACTGGTGTACCTCCTGATGGTACCTGTTTTTTTTGGCCAATGTGTGACAGTGTGTTGTTTTTTGGCCAATGTGTTGTTGTTGTTGTTATTAATTTGATTTATTAATCACCCTGTCCCGGCTATGCTGGGCTCTGGGTGATGTACAAGAGAGTCATAATGCCATTGAACAGAATACAATTTTTAAAAATCCAATACAGGTAATAAAATATATGTATAAAATACCGGTATTGATATTCGGGTTTTTCGGATTTCCCAAAAAAATTCAGGTTCAGTATATCTGAATCCGGAAAAAAATGATTTCCCCCCCCCCTGCATTGACCAAGATCTGACTTATTTTTTAAGGATGACCTATACAAAGATTGTATGCAGATGACTGACAAGACTAGGAGTGCGTGCAGGGCTGCTGATGTGTGTGCTCTTTGTCTTCTCGAAGGCTTCTGACGGCAGTAGTCCCATGAATGAATGGCAGGTATCGGACCACTTGAACCCTGAGCCAAATGATGTCGAGGTGAGACTGCAGTTGAGAGTGACTGATTACTGCCTGCAAACAGCTAGGCAGGGGCCATAATGGGGGTCAGAGCAGTGGACCACTCTAGTTCTGCACAGTCAAGACACTTGTGTTTCAGTGGCAGGGGTAGATACCTCCTGAGATGAGAAACTACAGTTCGGTGTCATGTATTAATCTTATTCCTCTTCATTAGCGAGTGACACTTTAAACATTCCCAGCATTACTTGGAAAGTAAGAAAGCTAGTCTGTCCTGACCATTTTATCTTGTTTGGTTTTCAGGTTCCAGTCTTTGAGAATGGCTTAGATAAGGATGTATTTCCTCCAGCCCTGGACAGTGTGGAGTTTGCAGTGAGCAGAGCCACTGTGGAAAGTACTTGGAAAGAGGAGGTAAGAAGGACAGTTGAACTCCTTGAGTTAATTGTCTTGGCAGACTTTGGTATCTTGTCAGGAGAGCTGAAGGTGACAGAGGAGAGCTGAAGGCCATTGGCCTCCATTTGACTCTTAAGGCTAGGCTAAGGGGAGATTTAAGGTGCAGGAAACATGTTGTTGTTGTTGTTCAGTCGCACAGTCGAATCCAACTCTTCGCGACCCAATAGACCAGATCACGCCAGGCCCTCCTGTCTTCTGCTGTCCTCTGAAGCTTGCTCAATTTCATGTTCGTCGCATCGATGACACTGTCTAACCATCTCATTCTTTGCCGTCCCCTTCTTCTTTGACCTTCAATCTTTCCCAGCATCAGGGTCTTCTCCAGTGAGTGCTTCCTTCTTATTTAGTGGCCAAAGTATTTGAGCTTCAGCTTCAGGATCTGGCCTTCTAGGGAACAGTCAGGGTTGATTTCTTTTAGGATTGAATGATTTGATCTCCTTGCAGTCCAAGGGACTCTCAAGAGTCTTCTCCAGCACCATAGTTCAAAAGAATCTATTCTTCGGTGTTTGGCCTTCCTTATAGTCCAATTGTCACAGCCATACATTACTACTCAGGAAACATACTTGGTGACAATTAGTAAGTAGCTCTTCTGTGAATTCTTCAACTGAACTCTGGTCCATCCCTGCCCATTCAGCAGGCCATGTTTCTGATGTGCTGGGGTCACGCACAAGGCCATATACACCCTTGGGCTGCAGTAGGTCATGGCCCCACGAGTGGGGTGAGCAAGAGAGGAGTCTTCAAAGGAAGAAAACACACCTCAGTTGCCTTCTATCACGAACATCATCTGACAGAGATGCGCACATTTTGGGTGGCTTGCAGGAAGGGAAGAGGATCTCCCATCTCAAGGGCAAGGCAGTGTGTGGGCAGGTGCATTCACAGTACCTGGGAAAGCATGTCCATACCGAAGTAGGTTGTATACTTGCATTTTTTGGTTTTTCATAGAACCATAGAATGTTAGAGTTGGAAGGGACCTTGCAGGTCATCTAGTCCAACCCCCTGCACTCTGCAGGAGCATAGCCAAAAGATAGCCCTACAACATACCCGAAAGATGGTCATCCAACCTCCGCTTAAAAACGTCCAGTGAAGGAGCATCCACCATCTCCCGAGGCAGACTGATCCACTGCTCAACCACTCCTATAGCCGGTAACGACTTCCACCCATTAGATCTAGTCTTGCAATCCGGAGCAAGAGAGAATAGATCTGCTCCATCTTCTGCATGACAGGCCTTCAAATATTTGGAGACTGCAATCAACCAACCATGAATCCGTCCAACAGTTGCTCCATCCAGCCCACACTTAACCAGCTTATCCTCAAGGATATCATGAGAAACTTTGTCAGATCCTTTACTGAAATCTAGATACACTATATCCACAGCATTGCCAGAGTCAACCATTTTAGTAACTCTGTCAAAAAAGGAGATAAGGTTGGTCTGGCATGACTTATTCTTGATAAACCCATGCTGGCTACTACCAATTAACTCATTCCGTTCAAGGTGCTCACAGACAGAGTGTTTAATAATCTGCTCTAGAATGTTTCCAGGTATTGATGTCAAACTGACAGGCCTGTAATTTCCTGGGTCTGTCTTTTTTCCCTTCTTGAAGATCAGGACAACATTTGCTCTTCTCCAGTCTTTCAGCACAACACCAGTACTCCAGGACATCTCGAAGATTAGAGCCAGAGGCTCTGAAATAACATCTGCAATTTCTTCTAGCACCCTGGGATGCAAGCCATCTGGCCCTGGAGTTTTGAAAGTATTTAAGGCAGCTAGATGCTCTTCAACCATTTCCTTACTTACTCTAGACAGGCAGTTCCTCCTTCCTTCATATGTCCTGCATTCTTCAGTATGTATACAGCTCGCCTTACAGTTAAAGACCGATGCAAAGTGAGAGTACAAATGCATCATTCAGTTCCTCCGGCTGGTTCGGAAGTCTGTAGTATTAATCTGACCTGTCTAGCCCAGAGGTGTCAAACTCATTAGTTATGAGGGCTGGACCTGACATAAATTTCACTTTGTTGGGCCGGGCCATGTGTGCCACAAATGTAATGCTAGGTACCAGAGATATAAACTGTATAAAGGACAGCAGCCAGTAAGCCCCAAGTTCATGTATCCTCACTGCAAGGACCCATTGCAAAGGAAAACCCATTATGTGCAGACTGGAGAGCCAGCGGTGCAGCACTGGGCAGACACTTCCATGCTGCTTGACTGCTGCCGCAGACAAGGTTGTTCTGCCATGCTGAAGCCACAATAGGAGTAGCTTCACCCATTCCCCCCCCCCAGCAGTCTTTTGTCCCCTCCCTTGCACTAGCTGCTCGCGGGCTGCCTAAGAGCTCTGGGCAGGCGGCTCCCAGCCCCCGGGCCTTCTGTTTGACACCCCTGGTCTAGCTTGTCACCTCATCATTAAGCAGTTTTCTGGTCTACACTCCAGAAGTTGCGGCACTGGTGGCCTCTGTCTCCTAACTGAAAGGACAGTGTTCTGGTGAACTCTCCACTCTTTGCTCTCCCTTGCAGGTGAAGGGGTCATTGGCCCAGGGGAAGGACCAGAGCAAAGAGGAGCAGAGCCCGGCAAGCAGAGGACAGGCGGGAGCGGATAAGAGGTACGATCCCCGAGCCTTGTGTGTGGCATCCCATTCCAGTAGCGCCCCCCGCGGCAGCCATCGTGGCAGAGCACCCTGGCAACGTGCTGAGATTTCTGCCGTGCACACAGAGGCCATCCTTCGTGCCCATCCCTTCCCTTTTCTTGGCCGGCCGACAGCTAGCAGAAGGTTCTGTTCATTGGCTTCTGTGAGAACATCCACCTGGCATCCTTCGACACCTGTTCCTGTTACAGACGTCTTTTGTGTCATACCCAGATTGGTTTATCCCACAGTAGAAAATGGCAGATACCTTACAGAATTCACCTTCCTAAAGCAGATGTTGCTTTAGGAAAGCAAGATTCTAGTTTTCACGGATGCAAGGAAAAAGTTGAAAGCATATAATCCCAGTTTCTAGTGTTTCCATATAGCTTGTGATCTGTTGCCATCTGCCCTGCCCTGTCCTTTTCCCACAAGGCCTAAGACTTTAAGAAGCCAGCACAAGAGGGCACGGTTGATTCTTGATGCACAATACATTTTGAGTTCTGAAGCAGAAGTATTTCCTTTTTCCCTTCCCCTCTGAGGGTGGTGGTCTGGCTGCCTCTCTAAAAACATGCTTTTCACTAACTGGTTTCTGGGCCGTGGGGGTGCCACTTTGTCAGGAGTCAGCAGGTGTATGGTTCGAGAGGTGGGGCAAGTAGTGTCCACCTTTTAACTCTGTCCAGGCAGACATTCCACAAGCTGTTGCATGCTGCCTAGATAAGAAGCTGGCCGATGGAAAGTGTAAAAGCTGCACAGGATAAGCCTTTACGGGAACGGTCCTCTGCTTGAAGCACCATCTTTGTAGACGCTTCTGATGTTACGCTTTTTTGGTCCAAGCCAGGCTTTCGTCTTTGGTTTTCTGCTGTTCTGCTGAGTACTTGTCTCTGTCCCAAGGATTTCATAGGATGGGCACCATGGACATGGCTTCCAGTCTGTCTAACTATTGTACAGGTGTCCCGCAATAGGTATTGGGAACAGGGCTGTTTTGGGGAATTCTGCAGGGAAGAGGCCCAGTGCATAGCCAGTGTTAATGCACTCCAGCCCCAGCTGCCTCTGAGCTTCTTGCTCTAGCAGCCCTTTTTTCTCTTCTCTTACATGAAACCTTCTTTCTCTTTTTAACAGGTAGAAGGTCTGTTGTTGTGAAGGCGAGTCAGGTAGTTCCCTTGACTTTGTGGGTGTAGCTTGGCGTGCAGCCCAAGGCTAATCAGAAGTGTGGGCAGAGCTCAAACTCTTCCCATCATAAACAGTTCATCAGAACTGCAGAAAACAGTTCATTAGCCCTGCATAAATAGAAGTGATAGGCAGTAATTGGAGATAGTTGATTCCTTATTTCTTCCTTCCCGTAGAGTGCACAAAAGCCGCTGCTTGGTCATTGCCATCTCGGGTGACTCCGGTTGTGAAGGCATTTTCCAGTGCCTGTCGATTGTAGAATCTGGCTTTTCCCTCACCTGCCAGGGTAGATATAATCACGAAACCTTCTGCCTGGTAACCTTTTGTCCTTTTGTCTTTTAACTGCTGCCAAGTGAGAAGAGTGAAAACTGTTCCAGTGCTCACAAAAGGGTTGAAGAGAGGTGTTCCAGTGTGGAGAAGACAGGCTTGGTAGATGCTGGTACCCAGGAGGAGGAGGAGGAGAGAACTTTAGATGGACTGAAGGACACCAAGGAGCCTGACATGCCGTGCCAGGAGTAAGCCGCTGCTTCTTATTGAGGGCCATAAAAGGAGTGGTCAGACAGGTGTTTGTGAGGAGTAGAAGTTCATTATCAGGAGCTGTATGTTAATCTGAGCTATGTGAAATAGCAGGGTGTTGCTTTTCTATATGCTCCTTTAGCAGTGGCAATCTATTCTGCACACCTGTTAGAGAAGATGATCAGGGCAGGGCTTCTGCGTAAGAGGATGTATCTGGCCCCTGTCCTACCTGAACTGCGGCAAGAAGAGGAGGTTCACGAAGTGCTTCCGGAACTCAGGTCCATCTCCTGGCTCGGAAAAACGTAGCTGAGCTAACCAGGTCAGGCTGTGTGTTCATCAGCCTTGTTGCCGACTTTGGCAATCTTCCTCATTTCCTTCTTGCTCCGGGCCAGTCAGCATCTTCCTGATCCTGTTTCTCAGTTCTGTGAACTGCAGTCCCTTTTGGAGGAGGGACTACCTCCTTCCTGATCAGCTTGAGCCATTTGTTAGTTTTCTTTTTATTTAACTCTGTTGTCCCTGGAATTGAAACCAGTTTGTATTTTCTGTCTTGTGATTTTTGTTGTTTCCAGTGAGCTTTGTGAAACGAGAATCACAGTTTCTGGCTTGTGTAGGAATTCCACTCTGAACCGATGCGTACAACGTAGGGGGTGGAGTTTTATAAGAACCCAGTATCTTAGTTCCAGGCTGCATAGGGATGTAAAGCATTAGACATTCAATGGATGAAGCAGTAAGGATTTTTTTAAACCATTTATATGTTGCAAGAAAGGTTTAAACATTTTCCAAGGAAAGTATTTGCCAAGAAACCTGGCCAAGAGTTTCCTGTGTATTCCAGGATAGTTTGTGCCTGTGGAATGTGTTGGCCTTACTGTTAACTTTCTGTACACAAGATTGACTCTGGATGTTCCTTAACATATCAGATTAGTAGCAGAGTGACTGGTATTTATAACTGTGGACTAGATTGTGAGCTTGTTGGTGTGTAAATGATAAAACTGTTGATAGTTTAAACAATTGCTTTGTTAAACAAATTTGACACCTCTGATTCAATGCCACCAGCAGCTTGTGAGTAAATATTGCTAATAAGGGCTTTGATTTGAAAGAGCAACAGTAGTTCCCTTGTAAAGCATCGGCAGAGCCGTTACCGCCTGCCCTCTGCCCCTCCCCCGGAGGAAAGCGCTGGCCACCGTGTGCTGATTTCTGAAGGCTGAACTGTGAATTGTGGGTCTGTTTAACACACCATTTTTTTTGCTTATTTTAGGGCTTACAGGTGGGTAGCCCTGTTGGTCTGAAGCAGCAGAATAAAACTTGAGTCCGGTGAGGGCACCTTTAAGACCAACAAAGTTTAATTCTTGGGGATGAGCTTTCATGTGCTTGCACACCTCACCAGACACACGGAGACAGTTTTCCTCAAGCCTTACGTAGAGGTAGAGGTCGTTGCCAGGAAGGGCTAGTTTGAGTCAAGGTGCAGAAGTAGCTGTGCATAAGTATTGCTGAGATTGGTTTACAGCAGTTTTTGAGGCCTGTGGATGGCAGCAAATTAGCATACAAGTAAAAGAGTTAACAGACAGATGCGAGAACTAAGAGTGGGTCCAGCCCTACCTCCAAGACCAACAAAGTTCAATTATGGATATAAGCAAGAAGTGAGAGATTTCTCATGTGTGGATGCGCACTTCCTCAGATAACATTGGAACATGTTTCCTCAAGTGTGTGTGTGGGGGGGGAGGGGGGTTAGTTGCCAGGAAGGGCTAATTAGAGTCAAGGTTGGAATAATGCGGTTGGTAAGGTCTGTGAATAGCAGCAAATAGCACAGAGATAATAAAAGAGTTCACAACAGATGTGAGAACCGAGTTTGAGTCCATTGGCACCTTTAAGACCCACGAAGTTTAATTCTGGGTACAAGTGAGACTTAGGCTGTGTAGTGAGATAAGAAGCCAATCAGTCCCTCTGATCAGCCGTGGGGATTCCACTGTCCTGAGAGTGGTGATAACTCGTCATTCAGCCATCTCCAGTTCCAGTCTGTTTCTGAAATTCCTTTGCCATAAAACAGCTATTTTGAGGTCCCCCCACTGAGTCCCCTGCAAGGCTGAAATGTTCTCCTACAAGTTTCTTGGTTTTGTGATTCTTGATGTCAGATTTGTGTCCATTTATCCTTTGACGTGGGGTTTGACCTGTTTGTCCTATGTAGGGAACTGAAGGGCATTGTTGGCATTTAATGGCTTGTACAGTGTTAGACGAGGAGCAAGCGAATGAGCCTGAGATGGTGTAGTTGATTGTATATGCCAGTGGGTCCAGTGATTGTGCTGTCCGGGTGTCCGTGGCAGCAAAGTTGGCATCTGGGTTTATTGCAAGCTCTGGTCCCAGAGTCCATGTTCAAGCTAGATATTGTATTATTGTGGGTGAGGAGTTATTTAAGATTAGGCGGCTGTTTGTGTGCAAGAAAAGGTTTGCCCCCCAGTGCTTGTGGAAGAGAACTGTCATTATCCAGTGGAGGTTATACAGTTGCCAACCTCCAGCTGGTAGCTGGTGATCTCCCTCTTTCACAACTGATCTCCAGGCACCAGAGATGGGTTCACCTGAGGAAGAATCGCCCTTCAGCACGTGGGCTCTGTGGCACTGAAACTCTTCCCCTTCCCCAATCCCTGTCCTCAGGTGCAACCCCCCTCCCCCCAATCTCCAGGTATTTCCCAACCTGGAGGTGGCAAACCTAAGAGGTTGTAAGTCAGCGATGATGCAGTGAACTGTTCTGAGTTGTGGAATAAGGTCTGCATTAACTTTGTAAACCCTTGTAAACCATTTCGAGTCTGCCACGAGTGGAAGAAAGCATGCTGCCCTAAATATATGAGCCTGGTATACCCAGGGAGTCCAAGACTACCTATGACTTCAGGACATTAATCAAATATATATCGCATAAGTGAGATGCTCTTATCCACCCTGAACCTGCTTGTGGGAAGGGCAAGCTATAAATATGAATAAATAAGTAAAATAAACAAAGAGCAGTAAATTGTACCATCTTCCTTTTCCCCTCACATCTGAGGAGGAGATCCTATTCCTGGCTGAATGCAAGGCAGGGAAGCATTATGACTTCTGTCAGCCCTACGCGCTTTTGCCTTTGTGGGCCCTTCCCAGCATAATAATATCAATATTAAAAATTACTTTTGATAAACTTTAAATACTTCAACTTTTTGTTTCTTGTTCTGTTTTAGGCAAAAATTAATAGATTTTCATGGGCCCTACACATTTCTGATGTGAGAAAAAAGTTAAAACATTTCCTTCAGCCCTAAAAGTTCATTTCCCCCCTAACTTTAAAAGAAATAAAAACACTTTTGTGGGCCCCTAAAAATATCATGGGCCCCCTAAGGCATTGTGCCTGCTGTACCTAATGGATCAATCAGCCCTGATTCAAAGTCATATGATTTCTTGGCAGGATTTCAAACCATAGTGAGCTGAAGCCCTCCAGATCTTAGACTTTACAGAGGAAATATGAGCTCCCCAGGGGATGGAATTGGAATAGGTCAATGAGAAAGTGAAACGGAGGTATTCCCAAGGGGAAGAACCCATGGAAAGGTTATCTGTTTCACATAATTCTTTGCTTCTCAGATGAGGGTGCTGGAGTTCTGTACTGGCTGTTGTCCTAGTGTCTGGCGCAGGGGTGCTAAACACAAAGATGGCCCTGTCGACATTGCAGCAGTTCCAAAGGAAGTTCTTGCCCTGTGCAGAGCCCACAGACGTCCCCTCGGATGATCAGGTACTTGGTACCTGTAGGTCTCTTTGTCAGAACATCCATAATGTAGACGTGCAAGGTCATGGAGGACATATCTGAGGGTTATAGAATATGAGAGAGTGGATTGTAGTAACCGGGGGGATATTTTATTTGTTTTTAGTGGGTAATTGTAGTTAGTTCCTTGCAGAAGCCTTGCAGTTCCTTGCAGTTTGGTTCTTGAGCCTGAAGTGTGGGCCACCTGCAGGCTGTTAGTTTGGTTGCTTAACACTGACTCTGGGGAAAGGGTCAGGTGAACCTGGTTAAGCCTAGTTGGCAGTTAGTGCTGGTGGTCAGGGCTCCAGAAGGGTTTAAAACTGGAGTCCTTTTTATCCTTGTTGTCTGACTTGAGACCCGAAGCTGGATGCTATAGGGTGTTATGGTGTTTCATTTTGGAAAAACCCTGACTTCAGCTGATGGACTGAGCTTGTAATGGCCTACCCTGGTTAACTGCTGTAGCAGAGTGCTGGGGTTTGTGCTGAAGAACTGTGGGGAACGACGGGGGCTACACTATCCAAGGTAAATTAGCTAGAGATTAAAGATTTTTGTTGTTTTCTGTGCACAGAGTACTGGTACTACTTTGCCCCTTAAAATAAACTATTTTGTTACCTACCTGTTTGGCATGGTGTGTCTGGGGGTCTGCAGAAGGTTTTTCCGGTTGTTGTTGTTTTTGTTGGCCCTACCAATATTATCTTGGTGGGACCCTGGATCCTGGTGAGGGTTTGGATTCCTGTTGGAGGTTTTAGAGACAGCCAGGTTGGCACCACCTTGTCTTTCTGAAGAGAGCGGGGCAGTTGCACTACGTGGATAAAGAGAGCTTTTTCTGTTTCCAAAAAAGTTTGAACTTGGGGGCACCCACTGAAATGGATGGGCAATCATTTCTTCATGAACAAAATACTTCCTTGTACTTCTTTACTCAAAACTTATACTTTTTGCTCAATAAGTAAAGAGATTGTGGAAGTCACTGCTTGTGGATATAGTAATGGCAAGGAACATAGATGGCTTGAGAGCAGGGTAAGGATGGAAGCGTGGAGGGCAGGTCCATCCGTGGCTACCAGCCGTGGTGGCGGGGAGGAGCCTCTGTGTTCAGAGGCAGTAAGCCCCTGAACCCCAGGAGACAGCGTTGGGCAGGTTTTGGCCTCTCCCTTGGCTCTGTCTGTTGCCCCTCGGGAGCAGCGGGCTGACCGCTACGTGAAATGATATGCTGGACTGGAGGAATCACTGATCTGATCCGGCATGGCTGTTCTTGTGTTCTTACTGGTTGATTTCTTTGAAGTATTTTGTATCTGAATTATTTTTATTCTTTTGAATGCATTAATGAGAAAGCAAGATAAACTTCTGCTAACAAACAACTGAATTACTTTTCTTCTATTAAAGCCTCCCTATCTATTTATCTCATTACTTCTTTATACCACAGCAAGGCAGCACCGCTCAACCATAAAACACATCAAGCTTAACATTTCATTTTAATTTTTGTAAAACGTGCAGTGCCTTAGGAAACCTGCCTGCATACTGAGCAGACTGCATTGTGGTGGTTCAGGTTGCTTCTTTGGCAAGAGAGAGTTTTTGCCTCTTTGTAGTTGCCATGGCACAGATATTGGGAGGTTGGCTAACGTTCCAGAAGGAGCCATGTTTCTTCTCATTGGGCTTCTTCTTCCTTGGTTACGGAAGGGGCAGCTATGTCAGTCTGCTATAGTAAAGTAAAACAAAAGCCCAGTGGCACCTTAAAGACTAACATGTATTTCCATATGAGCTTTTGTGGGTCAGAGGTCACTTCCTTGGATAAGTGGATGGAGATCAAACTGGAAACTCAACTTAAGGGGAAGATTGCAAATATACAAGTGGGGTTGAGACCAGCTTTGTGTGAATTCCATTATGAGTCTTTCAAGTGTATATTCTCTGTGGAAGTGACCGGAACGAGACTGCCAATAACAGCTAGATTTTGAGTCCAGTAGCACCTTAGATGAAAACAGGATTTTTTTTGGGGGGGGGGGGCGGGGGGGGATAAGCTTCCCAGAGTCAAAACTCCCTTTGTCAAACAGATAAGTAAGGTGCTATCCTCCTTGCCACCGTGGGCTTGCAGAATCCTAATCCTTGGTTTCTGGGAACAGGTTGTTTGGTAAAACGCATTTTTCTTCCTTGCAGTGAGTTCGGGGCTGCAGTTAGACAAACAGAACCTCAGAAGCCACATTCTGGGGACTCCCCGGAGGAAATATCCAAGGAAGAACAGAATACACTGGAGCAATTAAAAATGCGCCTGCAGCAAGAGAAAGAGACTCAAGTCCAGCACTTCCAGCGAGAGCTACAACGGGAACAGGAGGAGGAGATTCAGCGGCTCCGTCAGCAAAAAGAGGGCGCCCTCTGGTGAGGAGTTCCTCCACACTGCAGCTCGTCTCTCCGCAAGGGCAGAAGCTGCTCGGCAAGCTTCCACATGTTCAGGCTGCCCAGAGTAGTCTGTCCAATTTTGTGCTCACCAGGGCCTTCACCCAGAAGAGTGGTGGTGATGGGGGGTGGACACACACAGACCCAGCTGTGAGGGGGCACTGCCTTGAAACAGCCACATGTTTCTTGGGCTGAATTAAATCAGTGCATGAACCCTTATATGTCACAGCGCTGTACAGTGGCTGCGTACCTGCTTAAAACCTCTCGACCCTCGCAACAGCCCCCCTTCTCTAAGGGAGAAGTTGAGGTGTATTTATTTGTTCCAGGTCCAGAGAGAAGCCCCTGTATTTACCAGCCAATAAACAATCAATGTATTAATTAAAACTTTTATTTAAAAATCTGATAACTATAGATACGATGAAATAAAATTATTAGATAGATGCACAGAACACTGGCATACCCCACAGAAATTAATCCTATATCAGCATGCATGTTGTTCCTATTCAGCCTAAACTGATCTGAAGACAAAACACTAAATTCATAAGCTGCTTATTCAGAACCTATTCACTCATTTTTGGCCCCTGTGTGACAGAGTGTTGGACTAGATGGGTCATTGGCCTGATTCAACATTGGCTTCTCTTATGTTCTTAATCTTTTATGAAAAGGAGAATGCAGAATTCATGAGAGATTCATGGGCTATAGGATGTGGCCAGCTTATATGGGGACAGTTACATGGACCAACATATTTGCAATGCCTGATTTTTACCAGTCAAGGTGGGATATTCTGCTGAACATGCCATAGTGCTTTCCAACTAAATAGAAAACTTGTTCCTGAGATTTTTCTGGCCATAGAACCAGTTATTACCTCACTATGGCTGTGAACAATAGACTTTTGTAGGAACTAACATCTCAAATGTTTGCTTGTAATTCTACAGAAAGCAGAATACTGGGAATCAAAGTAAATCCAAGTTGCTTAATGTCATGGAGACGTACATGAACTACAGAGCATATGTCATTTATTTCACTTCATTTATCCAACTTATATCCCACTCATTTCCCCATCAAGCAGGGCTCAGGGCAGCTTCCAATGGTTAAATATACAATACGATCAAGATATCACAATTTAAAAATCCAAATATTACAGATTTAAAAACTAACAGTCTACTGTGTCAGATGGTGCCCCAACAATCCATCATGGGCAGGCAGCTAGGGAGGCAGCCAGCAGAGAGAGATTCACGACCCAACAATAAATGAAAAAAGACCTAGAAAAAAGAGCAAGAAAGGAGGGAGAGGAAGGAGAAGGAGGAGGGCAAGATCAAGACAGGGAGCAACAGGATAAGAGAAATAGGACAACCAGGGTGGAAGGAGGGGAAATGAGGAATAAGAGGGGGGATGCGGGAGAAAGAGGGAGACCAGCTGATCTTTCTAGCGGCCACTCTCCTTAACCATATGCCGAGTGGAATGTCTCGGTCTTACAGGCCCTGCCGAAAGGAACCAAGTCCCACAGGGCCCAAGTCTCATGAGACAAGATGGAGCCAGGGCCAAAAAGGCCCTGATCCTGGTTGATCAACAGTAAATTCCATCACTCTGGGGACTCGGTTCAGATGCTGTATTGAGCCTCAGAGTTCAGTGGAGTCCGGATCCCCAGAGTTAGTGTGTGTGTGTGTGAGTGTGTGTGTGTGTGTGTGTGTGTGTGTGTGAGAGAGAGAGAGAGAGAGAGAGAGATGTTACCTAATGGGAATTCATTAGCAGATGTAACATGGTGGACGTTGTTCTCAACGTGCCCTAGAAGATCATATTCTCTCTTGGATCTTGCCGTGTGCTCATTTAGGGAGTGCTGCCACCACCACCAGCTGGCAGTGGTTCAGGCCTGTCCTGACTGGATCTTGTATTGGTTGTGTTGGCTTTTGTGCTCCATGTAACAGTACTGAGACGCCCTGTTGCTGGAATTCATGGCCTTAGTTTGTGTAAGAGATTATTTTATTCTTTCCTCAGTAGGTGCCACTCAGGTGAGAGTGCTGCACGTCACTGACGTTGTGTTTTCTGGCCCTGGAAAGCTTATATACCACGATGAGTTTGTTTGACCTTTAGGGGTGCTTTTGTTAGTTTGTTTTGTTTTTTGAATTGCTGAAATGCTCTGAGCACCTTCCAAATGAAGCACAAGGTTAGGGACAGTTCTTTGCTTTCCCCTCTCCCTTTCTCTGTCTCCAGCCTGAAAGGAAGGATTGGAGGGAATATAGCAAGCATGCTGCACTACCAATGAAATGTGACATGGATGAACTCCTGAAGGGCGCATGTGGCTGTCCCCCCCCACAGCACTGCACAGTGGAGTGTCCAGGAGTTGCAGTATAATGGCAGAAATGAGCAGCCCTCCCCTTCCTGAGCTCGGGCTCACCGGAGGGAGGGAGGGAGGATGGCCACGGGTGTGCACAGTGAACAGAGATGTCGGCCCTTGTTGCAGTCCTTGCCTGGGACCTGGGGCAAACCATTGTCTCTCTGGTGAGGATGGAGACGGAAGAGTGCTAGCACTTTGCTGTCTTAAATGTTTCATAGGCAGACATTGGTGGAAGAATATGCTCACTGGAGTAATTTAGAGTGTCAGGCTTGGCCAGCAGGTGGGTGTGAATGGGCAGCTGTGAAGTCGTTTTCCTGTCTGCAGAGCCCATGCAATGCTGTTGTTGGAACCTTGGACGAGGACTGGGGAGATGGTGGTTCCAGTACCACCCCCCACCCCCACTTTCTGGAGCTTAGACTCATCCCACACAAAATGATGCCTTGGATACCAGTTTCCTAGCATGCTTTAGAAATTGGGAGTGCCAGAAAATGCATACAGTAGAAGCACACTAGGCTGAGGCTGTTTGCCTGTAGTTCATCTTCCGCCTGCTTGTGCAGCCCCGCATTGGGACTGTGCTTGAGCAGGCCGGTTGCAGACACTTTGTTTCCAGCTGAAAAAACTTCAGAATGGGGGTGCTCTGCCCCTTTTGGAGCCAGAGCGTGCACGGGGTTCCCCACCAATGAATGCATCACGTGCTCCAACAGCAGATCCCCCCTTTCCCTCAGTTCCTTTTTCTCCGCCACCAGGACAATACACTTCTAGCAACAGTCCGTTGATTGCTTCATTGTTTGGTGCAAACGAGGCCTTCTTTGTCATGAAGTGGTGTTTGTTGTGCTTGATTTCGAGACTTTATCCATTTGAAGAGCAATCTCCTGCCATTATCAGGGTGTTCTCTTCCGCTGATTATTATTCTTGTGGTCCCTCCAATGGCATCTGAACTTTAAAAGAGTGGGTTTTTTTCTCTCTCTGGAAGTGACAGGAAGCCAGGTCAATTGCCTGCTAGATTACATGTATACATATGCTGGTGGCTCTGGTGAGGAAACTACCTAAGGAATTTGGTGCTAGGAAGTCTCCAGGTGATTACTGGAGATTTCCCAGAATGCCTTCCAGGAGGGCTCCCGGGATGCACCTGCGACCTGGGTGGACCATGTCAAGGGAGTGGAGTAAAGGGAGTGGAAACACAGGTTTGATAAAGGCTCTGGCTCTGAGGAGGAGGGGTCTTTTGGTGCTGAGTCTTCAAAGAGAACAGAATTCTGAGCCATGGTCAGTTGTGGCAGCCATCTTTTGCTGCCCATGTGGTCTCCCAGGTAATGGGACGCAGTTCCCAGTTCTTATATTTATTATTTTATTTATTTATTGCATTTCTACCCTGCCCTCCCCACAAGCGGGTTCAGGGTGGCTTACAATAGGGCACCATGTGCCAACACATAAAACAGCATAAAAACAGGATAAAACAATCAACATTAAAATGTTCATTAAAACCACTAACAAGATGAAATCACATTAACAAGATACCTTGTAACTTTTTAAGATCATTACTGACTGCACTATTTTAACATCAGTTAGGATATGTCTAGAAAAGGGAAACAGGATTGCATTTAGGACCAATTTTCTTTTGAAATCCTTTGCTGATCTAGTGCTGTGCTTAAGGATGCTTTTAAATATTTTCTTTTCAATAAATCTTTTTTTACTTTGGAGGCTGCTTCTCAGTCTCTACCACCTAGATTTATAAGAGGTTTATAAGATTATGCACGGGATAGAGCAGATAGAGAAAGAGATACTTTTCTCCCTTTCTCACAATACAAGACCTTGTGGGCACTCAGAGGGATTAACACATGGAATTCACTGCCACAGGAGGTGGTGGTGGCTACAAACATGGATAGCTTCAAGGGGGAATTAGATAAGCATATGGAGCAGAGGTCCATCGGTGGTTATTAGCTAAGTTAGTACAGCGTTTCCTGAGAGGGCTATCTAATATCTTTCCTCCAACACCTCGTATCGTCCCACAGTGGACTTTGCCTTTGGTGTTAGTGAGTGTAATGAAGCCCCCTTTTGAGCCTTTAACATCCTGTTCACTGGCATTGCTTTCTAGGAAAGTAGCCTTCTTGGTAGCCATCACCTCAGCCAAGAGAGTGAGCGCGTTAATGGCACTAACGGTTGACCCTAACCCTTCCTTAAACTTTTCAGTGATTGGTTGGTGTTACATCTTAGCTTAGACTTCTTCCCTAAGATGGTGTCCCGATTCCACCTAGCATTGGAGATTACTCTCCCAGTGTTTTTTCTCTCCCTGAGTTTGCAAGCTGAGAGGAACTTGCATACTCTTGATGTTCGGAGGGCTCCCCTATATTACCCTAACCCTATATTATCTAGAAAGAACCAGATGTTTCCATAAGGCTAAATCACTCTCTGTTTCTTGTTGGGGCCCCAAAAAGGGCAGAGCAGTTTCAGCCCAGACAGTGACCAGATGGGTATCGGACGCAATCTATTCCTGCTACAAGGCAGCTGGGGAATGGGTGTCCTCTCGATGCGAAGGCACACTCGACCCAGGCGCAAGGCCTGTTGGCTGTCTTTCATCAGCAGGTCCCCCTTTGGGAGGTCTGCAGAGCTGTGGCCTGGTTGTCCAGAAGCCTTTACGCTCCTGGATCTGCAGGCAAGAGAGGAAGCAGACGTGGGCAAGGCTGTTTTGCAGACCTTATTCCAGTGAGAGTCTCACCCTGCCCACTTTGGTGAGTAGCTTGCTAATGGGGCTGCACAAGAAGATGAAAGATGAAAACAGAGTAGCACTTGTCTGTAACTGTTGTTCATTGATATCATCTGTGCAGACACCCTCCTGCCTGGCTGTGAGTTCTCTTGGCAGTTTGGGCCCCCTAGAAAAGAGAAAGGGTTGACTTTAATGAATAGTTACAGCTAATGTGTATAAATACTTTGAGAGGACACACGGTGGCTTAGGGAGAACTGAGGGAAAAGGGGCGTCCACCGTTGGAGCACATGACACACACTGGCGGGGAACCCCACACATGGGCCAGCCCCGAGAGGGGCGAAGAGGCCCCCATTTTGGAGTTTTTTTAGCTAGAAACCACATGTCTGCAGCTGGCCTCTGCGCAAGCACAATCCCAATCCCAATGTGTGTGTTTGCACAGAACACGTCAGTGAACTACAGTTACAGGTAAGTGCAACTGTTCTCATTTTTAGTCTTGGTCTACATTGAGCTTTTCCTCTAGATTGTAAACACTGAGTGAATCTTGTCTAACCCTTTTGGCCACTTCCTCCTGTTCTTGGAAAAGATAGAAGGACCTTAGCAGTGCTCAGCAAGGAGGTGATTTTGGGAGATACTCAAACCATCTTCTGCTCATCCTTTAGGTCACTGAAAACAGAGTTGGAGAAGACCAGGCAAGAAGAGGAGCTGCGTTTGAGGGAGGAGCTGCAAGACAAACTCCTGAAACTCCAGAGCGAGAGTCAGTCTGAACTGGAAGCAGAGAAGGAGAGACTCAGGTGTCACTTTGAGTGGGTAGGGTCTGTGAGTACTGGCCTCTCCCAGAGAGGAGGAAGTCCATGGCCTTGTGTGTGAGCACAGGCAAAAGACCCTTGGTTTAAGCTGGTTTTGCATCTGCCTCATCATTGCCTGAGACTCGGCATAATTTCTTTCTTGGGAAGAGTTTTGAAAGAGCTGGCTCTTCTTCTTTGTGAAACACTTGATCCTCCACTGGGGATCATTTTAAACTTTCTGCAGCTAAACTAAAAGCTTTAAATGATAATGGCTCCACCCATCTTGAGGGCAGACATGGAACACATGTGCCTGAAGTGGGCGGAGACGCTCATTCTTTATTGGTCACCTTTGCAGCAACATTGTGAAGAGTCTTTTTGCTGTGAAATAGATTTCATCTGCTTTCCTTCATGCTTTTATCTCTCACTGTACTTACTGTCTCTGCTTTCTGTTTCTCCTCATTCTCTTAGTGCTTGACTTTGGAAGGTCGTATTTCCTTTTCCATCTATGGCTGTCAGGAGTGTGTTTGAGTATGGAGAAAATCATGGGATCAAACTGCCTTACACAAAGTAGGGATGGGCATGAACCAAAACACAAAACAAAATTAGTCACTAATTCACAAACAAAAGTTTGTGAGGGGTTTACCATCACAACCTTCCACAAACCTTTTAAGGACTTCATGGTGGTTCATGAATAGAGCAGAAAGCAGGGGTTTAAAGGGACTATTCCCCATGAAGTCCACATTAACAGCTGAACGGCGAGGAGGCACTTCCTGTCGCTAAGCCCTTTAAAGTGACTACACAAGACAGCCCAAAACATGAGCAGCATGAAGCAGGCTGCTCCCTGTGCTCAGCTGTTTTTTGGACTTTTTGCAAACCCTATTTAAAGGGACTGCTGCCTTTTCAACCAAACCACAAACCAACGCAAACTTTCCTGGTTTGTGCCCATCCCTAATCCAAACCTTCCATATTGTTGAAACCAGCAAGGATGAAAAGGGAAAATGTGGAGTGGTTGCTCTTTTCTTTTACTGTCCCCATTTTACCATCCATGGGGAGGCTGCTGTAAAGTTAGGCACCCGCTGCCTCAAGCGACGGCCTGGCAGAACATCTCTGTTTTACAGGCCCTGCAGAACTCATACAGGAGGGTGTTCCACCAGGCCAGGAGGGTGTTCCACCAGGCCAGATCTCATACAGAAGGGTGTTCCACCAGGCCAGAGCCAGAGCCAAAAAGACTCTGGCTCTGGTTGAGGCTAGATGTATGTCTTTTTGGGGCCAGGGATCACTAGCAGCTGTTGGCCTGCAGAGCGTAATGCTCTTTGAGGGACATATTGGGAGAGAAATTTTTAAAAATCACTAAAGAGCTTCAGTGCTGAATAGCAACTGCAGGAGCTGGAAGAGTATGCATCTGACTGGTTATTGATGATT
Source organism: Gekko gecko (assembly GCA_029375565.1). Classification (NCBI taxonomy): domain Eukaryota; kingdom Metazoa; phylum Chordata; class Lepidosauria; order Squamata; family Gekkonidae; genus Gekko; species Gekko gecko. Next base: position 78,535,935 of record JAPDNY010000013.1, on the reverse strand, counting down.
GTCTTTCAGACTAGAGCAGGAAGCTGCACTGCATAAGCTCAAAGAGGATATGGAATCATTGCAACAATTGGAGAAGGGAAGGCTTCAGGAGCAGAAGCAGTTTGCTCTGGAGGGACTGAAGATGGAAGCAGAAGCTATTAAGCAGGCAGAACTGAAAAAGCTGGAGCAAGAGAACATGAGAGTCGTGGGCGAGATGAAGGAGAGACTGCAGAGGGAAAAGGAAGTGGTGAGGCTGACCTTTCTCTGGGTACCATCGGCTTCTCTGTCTTGAGGTGGCTTAATACACGGGCCTCTAGGAAAGCCCAGCTTGGGTAGCAAGTTGGAGCAGAGCAGCCTCTTCGTTGCACCGTAATGGTTGCAAAGATTTCCTGTAGCTGCTGAGATCTCTTTATCTTTTCATCTTTACGTTTTCTCTGGATGCCTCTTGTGTGGCCTTCCCCAAACCATCAGAAGAGTACATGCTGCCTTGCAAATGTAGGTGCATAGAAGTGGATAGGTTGGAGTTCTGCAGCAGTGTGTGGCATATGAGTGCAAAGGTGGAACTCCATTGGAACCTTTGGTGTAAGAGGTCAGGGGTGCTGCTGAACTATGTGGGAACAGCTACATGGCAGAGCGCTTTTAAGGCTAGTGTATGGTTTTACGGTCAAAGGCAGGGGAAAGGATTAAAGTAAAAGAAAGCTGAATGTCACAGAATTTAGGAAGTTAGTAAAAACCTGTGGGATGTAGCAGAGGAGGTACTAACCATGTTCAGATCATCATTTGGGAATGAAACCTACTGGGTAACCCTGGGCTGGCCTGCCTGCCTGCCTGCCTGCCTGCCTGCCTGCCTCTCTCTCTCTCTCTCTCTCTCTCTCTCTCTCTCTCTCTCTCTCTCTCTCTCTCTCTCTCTCTCTCTCTCTCACACACACACACACACACACACACAACCTAACTTATCTCCCATGGCTGTTGTGAGAATAAACTAGGAGGAGCATACTTCTCTGAGATCTTAAAATATTGCAGGTAAATATAATAGAAGCCTACATAGAATGTACACCATATATTAGAGAGACAAAGTATTCTAAAAGGACTACTTCATTTCGATCTGGCTTTGGGCCCAAGCTTGGGTCAGAAACTGCCTTTTTCACCTTGACTTCCTGGTCTGTGTTTGGTTTCCTGTATATGGCTGCACACTCCATTGGGCAAGGCTTTACCCTGACCTGGATTATAGAGAAATCTGGACCACTAACAACTACCATCACAAAAGCTATGGTCCTAATTAATTATAACAACAAAGAGAGATACCCATTCCATGTAAAAGTTTTTATATCTAGATGTTCAGTGCTTTGGCCAGGAAGGGAAAGAAGAATGCTGCAGATAAATGACTGGCTATGCAGATGGTGTGTCATCAGGGATGGTTTGGTTTTTTGGACTGTGGCTTACGCAGAGAAAGAGGACTTATAATAAAAGAGCTGATAGAGAAGAAGAGCAGGGCCAGAGGGAAGCCTGCTGCTGCTGGGAGAGACCCTCACCCTGAGAGGAAGGGGGAGCAGACTCGGGCCCCGCTGAGACACTCCACCTGAGCCGTGACATGGTGGCTACAGCAGTGGGATGGACTAATTTTGGACCCTGGTGAGGCAGAGTGCCATTTGGCCTAGACAGAGGGGGGGAAATGGGTTTTTGTGTTTTTTTTTTTGCTTTTGGGCTTAAGGAAGCCCCATTTTCTGAAGGTGCTTGCAAGACTCTGACTACAAGGTCCCCTACATGGAAAAGCTGAGACCGCAGCTGAGTGGTGTCCTGGCTTCAGTGTCTGGGCAGATGGAAGGCGAAGAGAGAACGGACTACAAGCTGTTCAAGCAGAGAGTGCGTGAGAGGGTGGGGTTCACCAAGGAAGGGGCCTGGAAGCACTTCAGAGAGATCAGGCTTGAAGGGAAAGAGTCCTGTCCACAGTTAATACACAGACTGGGAAAAGCCTATGACTTGTGGGTGGAGGTTGCTGATGCCAAGACCCTGGCTGACGTCAAGGCCCTGATGTGCATTGAAGAAGAAGAAGAAGAAGAAGAAGAAGAGATTGGATTTATACCCCACCCTTCACTTGGAGTCTCAGAGCGGCTTACAAACTCCTTTCCCTTCTCCCCACAACAGACACCCTGTGAGGTAGGTGGGGCTGAAAGAGCTCTTGATAGAAACTGCTCTTTCAGGAACAGCTGTGCCAGAGCTTGTGACTGACCCAAGGTCACATCAGCAGGTGCAAGTGGAGGAGTGGGGAATCAAACCTGGTTCTCCCAGATTAGAGTCTGCACACTTAACCACTACACCAAACTGGCTCTCCGGTTCCTGACTCTTCTTCCTGAGTCCATTAGGTGCCCCTTGGTGGACAAGAGCCCTTCTACCCTTCAAGAAGCAGGACAGTGGGTGGAGCGACTGGCTGAAACCTATGGAGGGCAGAGGTACCACACTAATCAGGACTGGCATAAGAGGGAGTTTACTACATCCCCACCCCAGCTCAGAAAGCAGCCAGAAGTAAAAGGACAGCCATCCCAGGAGCAGCGTCCTGATTCGCCAAGGGCTGGTATACAGTTGCCGACATAGATTGGAAGGCACTCCGATGTTATGCTTGCAATGAGTTGGGACCCATTGAAAGGCAGTGCCCTAAGGCAAGTACCAACTCATACCATATGATTCCAGTGGGACCCCACCCCACTCCTCCTGAGTTCAACCCAGAATGAATTCCTTGGTGCCGCCATAAGGAAGTCACTGTGGATAGGCGTGGTGTTGCAGTCTGGTGAGACACCGGTTCCCTGTTGACCACCGTCCACTGCTCTCTTGTGGATCCCAAGTATCTCATCTTGGGTGAAGAAAGATGAGTGCGGCACCTCCAGGATGCCAAAGGGATCGCCCTCGAGGCGGCCAGGATACCTATCCAAAATGAGGGGTGGAGCAGACAGTGGAAGGTTGCTGTGTATGAACATACCCCTGTGGCTATGTTTGTAGGGGAAGATCTGGCAGAACATGTACTTCGATGGCAGGAAGGACAAAATAGAGGTCACAAGAAGTGGGGACCTGCGATACTCACGGGGGTGGGGGGAGGAGATGGAACTCCACATGGAGGAGGAGGAGGAAGCAGCCGCAGGTGAGCCTTCTCCCCCATCCCCCTGCACTGACGGCGAGGCCCGGGCCCACCAATCCTCCCCCCCCCACCCCCGGGCTCTGGCAGCAAGGACCGAGTGGCTCCCAGCTGCCAGGTCCACCAGGCCTGCCGAGCCCTCTCCCGCCCCACCAGCAGCAGTGGCAAGGCTTGAGCGGCTCCCAGCTGCCGGGCCTGCCAAGCCTTCTCCCGCTCCCCCTGGCACCAGCGGCGAGGCCCGAGTGGCTCCTAGCCACCAGGCCTGCTGAGCCTCCCCCAGCAGCCAGAGCATTCTCTGCGCATGCGCAGGGAATGCTTTTACTTTTGGGAGGATTTAAATATCCCCCGTATATTTTTTTCAACTTTTTAGATTTTTCTGCACACCTGGGGACTGCTCCAAGTGTGCAGGAAAATCTCTCTGCCCCCCAAGTGTCCCTGATGTGCGGATTTAGATATCTGCACGGAGGGGGCAACTTGGCTATTAGATATATAGATGGCCAGCACTGCACAGAAGGAGAGGCAGGCAGGCTGTTACAAGGAGCAACTGAGTCAGAACACGTCTCCAAAATGGCATGCGAAGACAAGAAGAGAAGAGGATCTTCCCCTGAGGGCCAGAATTCTAAGGAGCCAGAACAGTTGAGGAAGCTATTTATTGGTGGCCTAAACTCTGAAACTACCAATGATAGTTTGAGAGAACACTTTGAAGCATGGGGCACACTCACTGACTGTGGTAATGAGGAACCCACACACAAAACGTTCCCATGGGTTTGGTTTTGCAGCCTATTCTTGTGTGGGGGGAGGCAGAGGCTGCCATGGCAGCTCGACCACATAAAGTGGATGGACATAACTGTGAAGTGAAAAAAGCCCCCTTCAAGCAAGAAATGCAAGTTGCTACTGGGAAATCGTGGAAGCTTTGGTGGCAAAGGAGACCAGGGGGCTCCCAGCAGCCAAACTTAGCAGAGCTTGGAGTGTATCTTACTGTATATATTTCCTATCTGATGTTTTATTGCTGTTGTGTTTAATTAATTAATTTATAGTTACCCCAAGTTCTATGAAAATGGGTTTTAAATTTTGTATATTGGATTTCAGGTCTTGCAAAATATACGACACTTTCGTTCATGATATGTAGACCTCATCAGTGGGGATCCAGATAGCCAGACCCCATGACTTGGTCCGGGCAGGGGCTGTCATGATCATGGGTCTGTAGTGCAGCCTACAGGTGGCGGGGGGTGGGGGGGGCTAGTGGCTCCCAGGAGGGCCAGCAATGAGGAGTAATCTGATTTGTTCATTTGTTAATACTTATTACTGTGTTTATATGTTACTGTTAATTGAGTTGAAAGGGCAAAGCACAGCCCAAATCCCGAGTGCAGACTGCATCAGTGGGGATCCGGGGATGGACCTCCATGATTTGGTCTGGTGGGAAAAGCCTATGAGGAAGGGTGAGCAGACTCAGGCCCAACTGAGACAGTGGCCCAGGGACTGTGAGTCTAGCCGCGTGGGGGCATTTGGTTTCTTTTCCCTTCACCCACTTATCATTATTGTTCTCACACCTTGTTTGTTTCCCGCATTGGGCTGACCTCCTGTAAAAACAAACCTTTTATTTGTTGTTTACTCTGCCTGGTCCTTGCGCCTATTATTTGCCCAATTAAGGGAGGTTGGGAGGGCCCTGGGAGGGTGCTCTGGGTCTTCTCAAGGGATCCTAAAACCAGAGTGGTGGCGGCAGCAGCAGCAGCAGGTGACACCCCACCTGAGCCGTGACGGGAGGTGTATTTGTATGTTACGTTATTAATAACTGTGCCTGGTTACAGGAAAGATGCTTGTAAATGCGTGACATCCTCATGTGTCTAAGTATTATCTTACCCTCAAAAACCGTACTTTTACGCTAAGTTGATGGATTTTTATGGACAGTTTTTAATATTCACAATTTGTTTAAAGATTCTGTAATTTCAATATAATTTTAGGGTATTTTGGAATTGACCTTGATAGTTCTACAAACAAGGGTTTTCTTCTTCTTCTTCTTCTTCTTCCAGCCTCCCCGGGCTGCACTTCAGGGAGCCCCGACGGTGAAAGGGGGAATCCGCGCAGATCTCCAGACTCTGGTCTTGCCGATAGCCAATAAAAACCGTGTGTGTGTGGGGGTGGGGTGGGGGGGGGTGTCTCATTGTTGGCGGCCTTACTTGGCAAAGGGGCTGTGGCTGGCTGAGAATTGGAGACCCTGGCAGGCAAAAAGAAACCTCCAAAGGCACCACAAAACCCAGCCAAAATGCCTGCCTCTAAAGTCTAGGCACAGGATATTGCAACCATCCTGACCCCGCTTAGGGAAGCATATATAACCATTAGGAGGAGGAGGAGGAGGAGGAGACTGGATTTATGCCCCCTGCCCTTCACTACCACCCAAGGGACTCTCTGAGCGGCTGACAATCTCCTTCCCCTTCCCCTCCCCACAACAGACAGACACCCTCCGTGAGGCAGGTGGGGCTGAGAGAGAGCTTTTTCGAGGACTACCCTCGAGAGAACAGCTCTGACAGAACTTGTGACTGACCCAAGGTCTCGCAGCAGCTGCATGTGGAGGAGTGGGGAATCAAACCCTTGGTTCTTCCAGATTAGTGTCCACGCGCTCCTCCTAACCACGGCGCCAAACACTCCCAAGGCCCTAAACGGCCTGGGACCAGAGCGTACCTGCGGGACCACCTCTCCTGGTATGTCCCCCAAAGAGTGCATTATGCTCAGGAGATAACAACTTATGGGCGATCCCTGGCCTGGAGAGCATCCGGCTGTCCTCCACCAGAGCTGGGGCTTTATGGGCCGTGGGGCCCACCTGGTAGGCCTCTCTGCTGTATTATACCCGTGCCCCGTGGGACCTGATGCAATCCTGCAGGGTCTGCAAGACAGGGATGCTCTGCCCGGTCTGTAGTTGAGGACAGCAATGGCTTCCATCTAGCCTGGCTTCTCTTCCTTCCTTCCTTCCTTCCTTCCTTCCTCCCCCCACCCCCACCACCATGGGGCAAGGACACAAATTGGTGTACCTTTTTATGCACCATCTGTAAATTGTTATAGAATTTCTTAAGATGTTTTGATTGTTTTAACTTAACTGTGAACGTTGTTTATTCGGAAGTGTTGTTCCCCGCTCTGAGCCTTGTGCACAGGGGAGGGCAGTTGCAAATGGAATAAACAAGTAAGGTCATAAAACATCTTAAAGAGGGACCGGCCTCTCCATAAGATCTGAGGCTTTTGTCAGCTAGTAGGCGATTGGCAACTACATAATTTCACAAGGATGTTTTCAACGCTATGAAGTAACCTGCTGTATATTGGCTTCTAATGTAATTTATTCTAGTAGGCTTGACCTTTTCTGCTTCTGGATTATTTACCGCTTCCAGCCTTGATGAAGATTGTTTTTAAAATGGGATTGTTAACCAGCTGCCCATAGTGTTGCTCTATAATTGTTGAATATTTCTTCTTTTTGCTCTATATTGCTGAATATTTGTGGTAATTGTTTGTTTCTTGGATATTGTTCTTGTTCACTCTAATACATTATTCTAGAATTTGAGCAGTGGCTGTAAATAGTTACACAAAGCAAAGGTTTCAAAAAGTTTATTTAGTTGGAAAGTTATTCTTACAGCTGATTAAAAAATTTAAAGGAGTCATTCTCACTGATTGGCTCAACAGCCAGTCCACACGGCTTTATTGTTATTGTTTGGGTACACCATGGTCCTTTGCTTAGGTTTAAAATGGCTGGCAGCCCTTTCAGCACTCCGTTCTGTTTCCTCGTGCTTTGAAGTGGGGGGGAGCAAAATGTACGGGTTTAGTGGCTTGTGGCTGCTTAAACCTAACAGCTGCCAGGCAGATCTGCCATGCTGTTAGGTTTAAATGGTTGGCTGGCAGCTATCAGGAGGGCATTCTGTGGAAGTAGACTTCTCACCCAGTAGGGAAAAGACAGGAGGTGTGCCCTGTCAGTATGACCAAGCCAAGGAGGAGTTTGGGAAGCCCATTGCTGTTGGCCAAAGAAAGGAAGACCACAAAATCCAGTCAGAAGTCTTCACTTCTGAAGCAGTTTGAATGTAGCAGGGATTTCATTTCAGCAGGCTTCTTTGTGGTTTTGCAGGCTATGGAAGAACTAGAGAAGCAGTTTGCGGCTGAGCTGCAGTATCAGAAGACCGTAGCAAGCGTGGAGCACCTCAAGGTAAAATACCTGGAGAGAAGGAGCTTTTTATCCTGTTGCTGCTGCCTGGCATCTGCTGTGGCTTCTCTAGCCTCTTGAATGCAAGTGTCTTGTTGTTCAGCTGACCTCTCCACTGTCCAGCAGAAAGCAGCTGATGGAATGATCCACACGGGGCAGGGCAGGGCAGGGAGGACTGTTGGCTGACCATCTCCTTCTATACCCTGGCAGGTGGTCTCCGGCCTCCCATCGCAGGGAGTCACAGAGGCCCCCAGAATGCAGGAGGCCGAGCTGCAGGAGGATCTGGTGCGCACGGAGCAGAGAGCGCAGCAGAAGAGTCACCAAGTGGCTGAATACGAGGAAGAGGTATTGCTTCTCGGAGGCGGGGACTCTCCCACCCGCGGCTTTGTTCTGCGCCACAGTGTGGGCTGGGGATCAAGGCAGAATATTTCCTACCTTGACTGGCCAGGGTTGGTGCAGGGCTTAACTCAGCCAAGCCCCTAGCACCCGTTTGGCTAACGTCCCCCCACCACCTAAAGGCTCTGAGCAGGTGCACATACTCTATGCTGGGGGCCACACGGCGTGCGGGGGTGTAGAAGGAGCAATCCTGTATCACGGGACAAGAAGCTAAAGCATATGGCAGGACCGATTCCCACCCTGCGCCTTGCCCCGACAAAGCCAGTGCCCACTTAAGCCGCCTCCTCCTCCTCCTCCCCTGCATTCTTCCACAAAACTCACGCAGTGCCTTTGCAGTTCGGTGTGGCTCAGATTTCTGAAACAGGAAAGCAGGCATCCTCCGTCACGTTGGCTTCATCCTCTGGTGTGCAGGTCCAGGGTCAGGGTTAACTCCCATTGGAAGCCACAGTTTGAGGGAGTGCAATTCCACAGACACGGCCTCTTCCAGTTAGCCCCCACTCCCGCCGAAGTCCCATCAGACAGCCAGCACTGAGTCTGTCCTCTGCTGGAGGGTTTTCCACTCTGCGGAGGGTAGTCACAAAGACTGTGGGATTTTATTAAAACTGGTTAAGTGACGGGAAGCAAAGAGCAGGAATCAATTGAGGGAAGTAAGTAGTGGGGCCCCACAAGGGTCGGTGTTCTTAATTTATTCATAAATTATTTGAAACCGGGGGGGGGGGGTGAGCAGTGTAGGGGCCAAGTGTGCAGATGACACAGGACTATTCAGGAGGGTGAAGGCCAAGGCTGACGGTGAAGAGCTCCAAGGGGACCTCCCCACCAACCGGGCGAGGGGGCGGGTAGCGTGGGGCAAAGGACATTCAGGGTGGTGGTCAGTGTCAGGTTGGGACACATTGGGACAAAAACTCCGAGCTTCAAGCATAGACGAATGGGGTCTGAAGTTGCTGAGATGGATAGTGAAAAATATCTTGGGGTTGTAGCGGATAGCTCAATGAAAGTGTCAGTCCAGTTGCTGCAGTGGTGAAAAAGGCAGACTCCACGCTGGGGATTCTTAGGAAAGGGACTGAGAATAAAATGGCCAATATTGTAATGCCCCCGTATAGATTCATGTTGTGGTTCTCTTTGGAATCCTGTGTACAGTTCTGGTCCCCATATCTCAAAAAGGGCATTGCAGAGCTGGGGAAGAAGTACAGAGGAGGGCAACCATGACTTGGAGGCTGAGGCGGAACCCAGCAGGGACGGAGATTCTGGGGCGGGAGGGCGGGGCTTCAGGGGCGGGGTTCAGACTTCCCACTCTTGATGGGGTGCCCTTGATACCCACACAGTCCCCTCAGGAGTTTGGGCGTGACCCTGGATGCCCCCTGAATAAGGAGGCCCGGATCTCACACACACTGCCAAGCTGGTGTTGTCCCACCCAGGCCAGGCTCAGCAACTGGCCCCTTTCCTGTCACATTTCAACCTAGCCACGGTAATCCATACAACAGTCCGCTCTGGGCTAGGCTATGGTAACTCGCTGTATGCTGGCTTGCCTTTGAGACTGACCCGGAAACGCTAACTGATCCAGAATGCCGAGGCATGAGTCGTGATGGCACACGTATGGCCTGTGCTGTGCCAGCTACACTGGCTTCCAGTGAGGTACTGAGGCAAGTTCAAGGTTTTGGTGTTGACCTTCAAGGCCTTGAGCGGTCAGGGACCGACGTATCTGCGGGACCGTCTCCTCCGATATGTCCCCGGGAGAGGGTTAACGCTCCTCGGATAGCCATCTGCTGGTGGTCCCCCGGCCTGTCCTCGGCCATGGCCCTGGGGCCTTCTCAGTCCTGGCCCCGATCCAGTGGAACTCTCCGCCAAACCCACTGCCAGCAGTTCCGCAGGGCCTGCAAGGCAGAGGATGTTCGCACCAGGCTTTGGGTTGAGGGCAGCGACGGTTTGCATCTGGGCTGGCAGGCACCCTCCTCCCCCTCCCCCTCCTCCGGCTGTTTTTATCCCCTCCCCCACACCCACGAGGTGGTCACAGGCTGGAAATGGGAGGAAACTGTAATTTTTGTCACTTGTTTTTTTAAACAAGGGATTGGGCGATTCATAAATGTAATATAATAAATTAATAATAATAGGATGAGGGGGCTGGAGCCCCTTCCCCAGGGGAAAGGCTGAAGAGACTCCGGGGCCTTTTTCAGTTTAGTGAAGACCTGGGGTGGGGGGCGGGGGGAGTGTGAGAGAGGTTCGTGGAATTACGTTCAGGGGGGAGAGCGGACAAGGAGGGCTTTCCCTCCCCCCCCCCAAAGTACTGGGACTCGGGGGCATCCAGTGACGCTGGTGACCCGTGGGTTTGGGGGGGGCGGGGACGAAAGGAGATGCTCCTTTACACAGGGAGTGTGTAAAATGTGGGATTCGCTGCCAGAGGGTGTGGTGAGGGCCACAGGGAGAAACAGCTTTAAAGGGGGATGAAATAGATTAGTGGAGGGCAGATCTGTCAGTGGCTCCTGAGGGGAACCTCCACAGCCAGACGCACTAAACATCTGGAACTAAGAGCAGGCCTCTGTGTCCTGGTGTGATCCAGCAGGGCTCTTCCTATTTTCATATATGGTGATAAGAACACTGGTGTCTGATGTGAGAGTTTCGTTTAGAGGCATCTTGAGAGTTATGCTGGTTCCAAGAACCTGAAGTCACCTCCCAGCATAGGTAAGAGTGGTCGTTGCCCCTCTTCCCCACCTGGTACCAGACCTGCACGAGAGAGAGCCCTCCTGTTAACCCACCGCCGCCGGCCTTTGCCTCACTTGGCCTGAAGGGAAGTTTGCGGGGGCGAGGTGGGCCAGGTGGAAGGAGGCCGTCATTCAGATGCAGAGAGAGTTAACTAGGGAGGGCTCCATGGGTTACAAGCGCCACCTTGGAATTATCCCTGGAAGCACATCAGCAACTGCAGCCATTTTGAAGCGCATAATAGCTCCCACACACACACACACACACAGACACTTGAGAGGCAAGCCGTTGTGTTCAATGCAGGCTGCCGCTTCTCAACGGTTTCCTGTGGCCCTGTGTGGCCTTTTGTGGTGTTCGCAGAAGATGGTGTGACAGCATGATTTTGCCGCCACTACAGCTTAGCTGCCTCCTGACGGAGAAACGGCAGGAGATCGAGCAAGACCATGCAAGAAGAATGGAGAAGATGAGAGAGGCACACCAGGAGGCCCTGGCTAGGATCCAGCAGCAATATGAGGACGAGGTAAGTTTGTGGCCAGGCCCTGGGGAATGAGCCATGCGGGATGCCTGTGCCTGGTGATGGGTTTAGGGTAAAGAACCTGACCATGTTGGGGTGTAGTGGTTAGTGTGTCAGATTAGGGTCCGATAGAGACTGCTGGATCAGAGCAGTCAGGGTGCATCTAGTCCAGCATCCTGTTTCACACAGCCGCCAACCAGTTGCCACATAAACAGGGCACAGAGGCCTTGGGGCCCTCCCTTGACGCTGCCTCCTAGCACTGGGGTTCAGTGGTCTGCCGCCTCTACATAGGATGGTTCCCTTTAGTAGCTGTGGACTGACCTCTCCGCTGTGAATTTGTCTGATCTCTGTTTAAGGGCCATCTGTGCTCGTAGCTATCGCCATCTCTGCTGGCTGTGGATTCCAATTTGAGTAGAGAAGTATTCCCATTTGCCTGTCCTGAACCCATTTCCCAACAATTTCCTTGGACACTCCTACCTTCTGGTAGTAAGAGGGAGAAAAAGCTGTCCCTATCCACTTTCTCCTTCCCATGCATGATTTTATAAACATGTATTGTGCCCCCCCCCCCGTTGTCTCTTTTGTAAACTGAGAAGTCTCAGACCCTTCAGCCTTTTCTTGTGGGGGGTGCTCCAACACCTTAATCCTATTGGTTGCCCTCTTCTGTAGTGTGTCCAGCTCTGCAGTGTCCTTTTTGTGACGGAACAATCAGAGCTGCACACAGTATTCCACATGAGTCTTCTCTGACTGAAATCCACCAGTGGAAAGTTTGATTATCCTTTTATACAACATTTTTTATAGAGAAGGTGACAGGAACTGAAATAAACCTAGCTTTAACATGATTGTCCTCTAAATAAAACACTTATTCCCTAAAGGGATTATAAAAAAGGTAAAGTTCTCTTGCTCGAAAGCCAGTCGAATCCAACTCTAGGGTTGCGGTGCTCATCTCTGTTTCAAAGCCGAAGAGCCAGCGCTGTCTGAAGAGTTTCCGTGGTCATGTGGCCGGCATGACTAAACACCAAGGTGCACGTGTAATAGATGGACTGGAATACATCTTGATAACTCTCGTTAAGATGGACTGGAATACATCTTGATAACTCTTATTAAATTCTCAAAGCAAGGTTATAAGGCTAAAATTAGCACTTGTTCACAATTAAAGAGCAATAAATCTGTTATTTCTTCAGCTATACTAATGAACTATCAGGTTGAGAGGCAATTCTGTACTTTTCCTGATGAAATGCTAAACCTTACAGAACTTATGAAGCTACATAAGAATGCACAGATTCACATGCATAGATATGATTAGAATCATGGTTATGTGAGACTTCAGTATCTGTGTCTCACATCAGATCTCCAACTCTGCTCAGAGATAACTCTAGAGTTGCCACTGCTCTGGTTGGCTCTGTGACAAGCTGCTTCTATGCAGAGTCATTTATGAGATCTATTAAACCCGCCTCTGTGGCATGACTTGAGAAAATACTTATCCAATCAATGTAGGGTAGTTGAAGTTACCCGGTATTACAATGTTTTCCTCTTTGCTCTCCTCTCTTATTTCTCTTTCCATCTCAAAATCTGCCTCATGGTTTTGATTAGAGTGGCAGCAGTGCACCTTTATTTTAAAGTAATCCTTAGGGCCTCGGTGTGTGTGTAGAAAGTGCCATCAAGTTGCAGCTAACTTAGGGTGACGGTGCAGGGTTTTCAAGGTAAGAGATAAGCAGAGGTGGTTTGTCATTGCCTGCCTCTGCATAGCAACCCTGGACTTCCTTAGCTTCCAAGATTTTATGAGGGTTAGGCTAGCCTGGGCCTGCTACCCACAGTGATTCCACGGGGGAGTTTCTTCCCCTGATGTTTTGTAGCTTATTTGATCCTATGTCATCTTTGATATACTGAGCAATGCCCTTCCCAACACGTCCCTCCCTGTCCTGTCTATAGCGTTTATATCCAGGGATAGCTGTCCCATTGATTTTCCCCATTCCACTAGGTTTCCCCTATACCCACTACATTGTTATTAAGTGCCAAGCACCCCAGTGCCCCAATCTTGACGCTGGCGAATGGGGCACCTAAATTTCATTTATCTCACTGAGGATCTCCCCACTCCCTCAGCCCGTGTACCTTTCTGCACATGGGCCGCCTTTACTGCCCTGCTCCCATCGTCAGGTTCCTGCCCTCCCCCAACAATATTTTCCGAAGAAGGAGAAGAGGAGAAGATTGGATTTATACCCCCTGCCCTTCACTCGGAGTCTCAGAGCGGCTTGCAAACTCCTTTCCCTTGCCCTCCCCACAACAGACACCCTGGGAGGTAGGTGGGACTGAGAGAGCTCTGAGAGAACTGCCCTTTCAAGGACAGCTCTTGTCAGAAGGTCATCCAGCTCTTGCCCAAGGTCATCCAGCAGGTGCATGTGGAGGAGTGGAGAATCAAACCTGGTTCTCCCGAATTAGATTCTGCACACTTAACCACTAAACCAAACTGGCAGGAGTTGTTCCAGACTAGTTTAATAGCTGCTCTGACACTTTTTTGAGACTGAGTGCCAGGAGCCTGGTTCCCTGTTGGTTCAAGTGAGCTTTGCAGTCACATGCTGTCAGCTGAGCCAACCCCACAGGGTTGCTGTGAGGATAAAATGGGGAAGAGGAGAATGATGTAAGAGGCTTCGTGTGTCCCCCCTCCCCCGTGGGGAGGAAGGTGGGGTGTAAACACAGTAGACAGAGAGGGGTGTAGTAGGGGAGTCCCTGCTGTCCGGGCACAGGGCTGCAGGAGCGCCAGGGAAAGCAGTGTGCATGCCCTTCCTTCCTTCCTTCCTTCCTTTCTCTGGTTTTGGCAGGAGAGGAAGCAGCGGGCAGAGCGGATGGAGGCCTTGAGAAGTGAGCAGTGTCACCTGGAGGAGCTCCATGAGGCGGAGCTCCAGGCTTTGCAGAAGAAGCAGGCTGAGCAGCTGAAGGACTTGCAGAAGAGCCATCAGGAGCAGGTGGGACAAAGGCCGGGAGCCCCGCAGCAGGACATGGGACCAGTGGGGCGGTGTGGGTGGGAGGCCAGGGCACAAGGGGCTCTAGAAAGGGTCTGTGGATGATGTTCCGCCCCACCCTGCCCTGCCCCGCCTCCCCCTGGCCAGTCCTGGAGAGCCTTGTCCCTATATCGATCTCCCAGTACTAGGAGGATCTTCTCTCCCCTCCTTTTGGTGCTCAGCAAGAGAGGCCCTGCGCTCCTTCTCCACCTGATCATTTGCTCCCTTTTCTCCTTCCCCAGCAAGTAACATCTTGCCAGGTCTGCCTCTGGGTCTTGGGGAAATTCCTTCCCTCCTTGCTCACTCACGTTGGACTGAAGCAAAAGGTGCTGCCACCGGGGAGGGAGCTGGCGATGGGGACTGCAGATATGCCAGCCAAGGAGACCAAGCTCCAGACCCAGGGAATCTGGCTAGCCGAAGCCTAAATGTTTTTCTCCACAGAAGTATTTTTGCAAGGCTTATGGTCCTGGAAAGGGGCACGTACGTGTGGGTTTTAAAAGAGAGACCCCCAATTCAGAATGCATCTGTCTCGGCAGGTCCTGCTCCTTATCCCGTTGGGATTTCTTTCACACACTTTGCTCTTTGAGAGCTCTCTCCACTGCCTGCTTCCACGTGTGGGAAACACTGCACGGTTGGTTTCCCGGGAGCTGGCTGCACAGGCTGGGTTAAAACGGCAAGAGGCCCGGTCCCAGTGCAGTGCTCCTTCTTGGGCACGATCTCTCTACCATCCCTCGCGGTGGGGCAGGGGGGAATATGCCCTAGCTGAGCTTCCTTTATCTGTGCAAGAAGGAACCAAGGACTACTCTGATGCCTGGAGTGGTTTTGCCAACGGCCCCGTAGCTAGGGATTTTTTTGTGTGAGGGGCCTGGGGGAGGTCGCCAGCTAATTAAATGGGGGGGGCAGCTTCCCTTCCCCCCAGCAAGGGCAGCCCTTCCCTGTGGAGCCTCTGGCTCCCTCCCTCCCTCCCCAAGGAGCCCCAGTGCCCCTTCCCACGTCACCGCACTGGGGGCAGCCTGGCCTCCACCCTCTCCTCCCTCCCAGAACCGGGAGAGGCGAGGCATGTGGTGGCTGGGCTGGCCACGAAGGTGTGGCGGGTGGGCGCATTAGCACACAGGAGCACAGCCGGGCGCGCCTGGCCAGGACCAGGTGAGGATCCCACTTGCCTCCTTGCCCTGCCTGGCTGGGTTTACCTGCTGCTGGCCGGGCGGGCGGAAAAGTGTCTCTCAGCCCAGCCTCGCTGCCTCTGCTGCTTCTTGTGCCGCCGCCGGTGCCGCCGCTGCTTGTACCACCCTCGTCCTCCCCCCCTCACCCCCACAGGCAATCGGGAGGCAGGCTCATAAAAACCACTAGGGGGCCAGGCCCCTTGGGCCCTGTGGTAGCTATAGGCCTGGGTGCCAACATCTTAGCCTGCAGGTTGTGTTCTTGCTTATGGAGGCAAATAAAGGTGTTGAACTCAGGGTTTGGTGGCTGATTGACATGTGCGTGACAGTTTGGTTTTTTCTTTTCTTTTCGTTATTAACTCCACAGTGGATTCTTTCGTTCATTGGGTTGCTTCATATGGTTTTGTTGTGGCAGTGCCTCTTTTGTTGGTCTTGTTTTGTCTTCATAATTCTATATTGTTATTAGTTCCCATTGGTTTCAATGGAAGCCCCTTCCCACCTTTTCTCATTTCTGTATCTTCACGGTTTTCCATCCAAATTGGACAAAACTAGGAGGGATTATAGTATTCCCTCAGGACACCCACATTACCAAGTATAAGACAGAACTGGAGGCTATGAAAGGTATATGGGAAAATTGATAGGAGAGATCCCAAGCCAGTAACACGGCTGCAGCCATGAAGCTGGAAGAACAGTGGCCTGAGGAAGAGGCAGACTGGCAAGGCAAGGGCATTTGGTGGCACAAGGAGGGGAAGGCATCTGGGCGGGCGGGCGGGCGGGCAGGCAGCAGGAGAAGGACCAGGATGTAGATTTGCTTTTGGCTAGCGATTTGGAGAGCGGTAGACAAGCAGGGGATTGCAGACCACGAGGGAAGACTTGGTATGGGGCAGAGCAGGCACTGGAAGGAGAGACGAAGGCAAAGTCCCACCCCATATCTTTCAGGATGGGAATTATATATATATAACAACATTTATATCCTGCCTTTCCTCTTAGTTCCAGGTGGCTTACAATAATAATTAAAACAGTGTTAATTTAACTCTATTAACTATTGCCAGAATTACAATTGTGACAAAATGGAGAGTGGAAACAGGACCTACTTTCCACATGTGGCAAAACAAAGTTTGGGAGCGTTGCATTTATGGCAGAATTACGAGTCAGTCTGTAATTCCTAATTCAGAAAATTATCAAAAATTTTTTTAGGGGTCTTGGTATCCTGTAGTGGTATATTTAGCCAGAGACAAAATTGTTCTAAAGAACCCACATTATCAAGATTTGTTGTATTTTTGAATATTCACTGTTGTAACTCTTAGTTTAAGTATTAGCATAAAATAGTCATTTAGTTGTACGTAGATTATGGTTAAGCTCAAAAGCTAATTGTTATCTTTGAATTTTAATGTGGATATAGTTATTGTTATGTACACAAAATTTAAATAAAATAATGATATCACACACACACACAAATTAAAACATCCCCGGCTGAAACCAAAAGTAAAATAACAAGCCCCAAATCCCTCTACCCCTTAAGATATGCCTACTGCTGAACGCCCCTCTTAAGGCAAACAGGCAGGATTTCCGGAAGATCTCCCAGGAAGGGGGCCCCTCTCACCTCTCCAGGCAGCCCATTCCACGGTGGAAAAGGCACCTGGCCTCCAGTCAGGGCCCGGCGGGCCACCCTAAGTAGCTAGGTAGCCAACGGGTGGCTGCCGGATGACCATAGTTGGTGCACAACTAATAAATAAATACATAAATAAATAGAGAAGTGGACGCTTCTTCAAAAATGTGCGTCCTAGGTCATGAAGGGCTTTAAAGGTCATGAGCAGCACCTTGAATTGAACTTGGAATCAGACTGGCAGCCAGTAAAGCAGTTTCAAAAGGGGCAAGAGAGGTTCGCAGGGGCTGGCCCCTGGCAGCAGTTGGGCTGCTGCATTCTGGACCGGTTGCCATTTCTGGGTTGTCTTCAAGGGCAGCCCCATGTTGCAGTAATCCAATCATGGCCAGGTCAGCTGAGTCTAGGTAGTGAGAAGATACCCTACACATATATGTAATTCCAGTGGCTGCAGCTTGCAGTCAGTCAAGGGAGCCCAGGACCGCTCCCCCCCCCTCCCCCCAAGGAACTCTCTGTATGCCTCTTATGAGGAAGAGGCTGCTGGCTGCCTTGTGAAAGAGAGACCAACAGAGGCAGAGACTGCAATAATGAAAGAAGCCAGAACAAAACTAAAGAAAATAATATTTTTAAAAGGGTTTTTTCCTCTGGGCAGAGACAGGCAGGAGGAGGGGGAAGGTAAGTGCAATTGCTTTCCAGACAGCTCACCTTCATACAAATGCTAATATATCTAGCAGGAGAGATACTGGGTGGGTCAAGCTCTTCCCCTTCTCCAAGCAGGGAACAGAGACTTGAAGGGATTCAGGCTAGAAAGTCTTCAGGAACGAGAATTCTAGAGACGTGCAGGAACAGCCTCTTTGACCTAGCATGCCCTGATCAATGGGTGGAGAAACAGATAAGATAAAAATTCCTTGCAGCAGGAAGGAGATCTCTTTTCCTGGGCTGCTGAGTCCATGAGCGCATGTAGACCTCTCCTCTGAGAAGGCAGCCATTTTTGATCATGTGCTGGCCTAAAGGACTGGATGGAACTTCGAGGTAATGGAACTTTGTAGGGGTTTGGTTGCTGAGCACCGACTTTTAATTGTTTTATAGGGAATGACTGTTTACCATTTTAGTGTTTTATGGATGGCATTTACCTCTATGTTCGCCGCCCTGAGCCCATGTTGGAAGGGCGGGATATAAATCTAATAAATAAATAAATAAAAGTGAATAAATTTGTAACTACCTAAGTTAAAGGGGCCTGTCCTATAATCTAACATCTGATAGGTCATATATAGAGAGAGGATTTGCATTTTACCTATTTCTTTTGGAATCCCTTGCTCAATCTAGTGTTTTGCTAAAAGTATGCTTCTGAATATTTTCTTTTTAATAAATACTTTATAATTTTGGGTGCTGGTAGTGGTTCTCTGTACCACATAGACCTCCACCATCTTTGACAGACTGTTTTAAAAGGAGCACGGGGGGGAGGCAGTTGTTTGGTAAGTGGCTCTTCCTCCAGGGGTGCATCGAGCAATAAACGGTCCCCATGGTGACCAGGCACTGGGCAGTGGGAGACCCAGAGGCAAGGCCTCAGAACTTGGAAGTGCAGCTGAGGGTCCTGACCCTCCCAGTGGGCAATTCTGTGCAAAGGCTGGGTGGCTGTGGCAACCTAACTGAGAGTGGAAGAAAAGCCTCTCCAGGTATGGAGACACCCCTAGGAGGGCAGGGTGGAATAGGGCCTGCAAACCACAGCAGGCACGTTCCACCACACGGGTGATGTCATTTTTACATGTCAGCATTGCCCCAAAGTTTGCCCAGGCAGCCTCCTTCTCCTTTGCTTCCTTCTTTCATATGCAGAAAAAGGTCTTGAGGAAGAAAAACCAGGAAGCTCTTGATGAAGGGAAGAAACTGGAGCAAGAGATAAACGTACGTGATTGCTCAGTCTCACCGCTCACCCTCTGGTTCCCCACCACTACCCTCCTTTAGTTATCCAGAGGGGGGTGTTTTGTTTTGAGGGGAGGGTGGGGGACAGATGCCAGCTCCCACCATCAGGCAAGTACAAGGGAAAAAGGCGGGATCCTGTGCAGGTCCCTGGGTGGGGGTGGGGGCGGAAGAAGGGGGAAGCGCAGTGCTTATCGGAGGCCGTGGTCAGATATTCAGCAGCATCCGGCTTGCAGCGTGGGGAGCCAGCCGGAGTGTGTGTGTGTCTGTGTGGGGCGGGGGGGGGGTCTTCAGAGCAGAGGAAGTTGGTGAGCACCAGACCCACAGCGGCTGCCACTTGCGAGTGCTGTTCCCTGGACAGGACCAGAGGTTTCGTTTCCAGCAGGGCTGGGGGTGCCTGGAGGCCCGCTGGCGGCCATGCTGGTGCCCGCACTGCCAGCCTCTGGGCGCCCAGCAGGCCAGGCACCCCATAAGGCCGCCCCAGGAAAGGAGAGTAGTCAGCTGAAGGGCTAGTGGCTTGGTACCTCCCGCAAGAGCTGTGCTGAGTGAGAAAGGATCCCAGAGGGAACAGTGTTCGGAAATGAAAGGTTATTCTCAAAACACAGCTTTGCAAACGTGATCTGCACAACTGCAGGGGTGGTATTTAGTCTATTCCTCTACCCACTTCGGGCTTATATGACCTCGTCATAGAGCATCTCCAGTGCATGCAGAAGGTCCCAGGTTCGATCTGCTGTCAGTCAGTCTGAGTTGAAATAAGCCAGTAGTCTGCTTTGGTATCAGGCAGACAACAGCCAGTTGCTTTGAAGGGCCAAGGACCAGGGCACAGCGGCCAAGGCCTCCCTCCAGCATAGCTTCCATTGACCCTGGGATTCAGGCATTAGCAGCTTCTGACTATGAAGGTCGTCTTGCCTGGTATCCACTGAGGGACCTCTCCCCCCTGACTCCATCTGGCCTCCTTTTATAGCCTCCTGTGCTCATGTCCACTCACAGTGGATTCCACAGTTCAGTTACTCACAAGTGGGAACCCACAAGGTCTTGTGGGAGGCATCTCATCCCCCCTCCCATTATTTCGTCTTTCCCCCTTCCTGAAAGCCCCCATAGCCTCTCCCTGTTTCCTGCTTCCTTCTCCCCTTCCCACCCAACAGCCAACCTACATTTATCTGCACCCCCATCTTCAGCTTTCCCTCCCATCTTCAGCTGTATTTATTATTTACTTCATCTGCACCCCAGGTTTCTCCGCCGTGGGGAGCAAAGCCGCTGGCATCCTTCTCCTTTTTATCCTCTCCACCATACTGTGAGGTGGGTCAGCCTGGCAGGGAGAACGTGGCAGGAACATTACCTAGGGACCTTCCATGGTAGACTGGTGATTTAAACCCACGTCTCCCAGACCCGACTCTGAAGCTCTTACCGCCGGCGTGTTTTTTCTGGGGGAACGCACCAGAACAGAGTTCCAGAACCTCTTTGACAGAATTCTTTTTAAAATTTTTAAAACTTCATGAGTTTTCTGTATACGCAGATTGAAAACTTCATTTCCCTCTTGAGAGTGCTGGCCCCTCTCTTCTTCTTCTTTCTTTATTTAAAGGCCATGCAGGCTTTCACGGGGCGGCTGCTGTTGAAGAGGATCCAGCCGCCGCCAGGCCTGGCCATGCTAGGTCCTCCCTCAGAGGCCCAAACAACCCTGGGAAGGCCCCGCCCCTCCCTCTGCCTTTTACTGACAGAAACCAAGCCTAGAATCCTGTGGTTGCTTAGCAACTGCAACGGAGAGCTTCCATTTTTTAAAGCAACAGACGATCCTTTTATCCTTTTGATTTTTTTTAAAAAAACACTCCCCCCTCAAATTTATACTTTTTTGGGTTTCAGATTTTTCTGCAAACCTGGGGCATTTTTTAGATATGTAGAAAGAACTTTCTTGTCCGTTCACAGCTCCAATCAACAGATTCAAGTATTCTCAGATTTAGCTGACTTGGCTGTTGGTATAAAGAAGTATTTCCTTTTGTCTTTCCTGAATCTGTTGCCTATCAAATTCATTGGGTGCCCCCAAGTTCTAGCATTATGGGAGGGAGGGGGAGGGAGGGAGGAAAAAATTCTCTGTATCCGCTTTCTCCACAGCCAGCGTGCGTCGCTTCCATAAACCTCTGCGGTGCCCCCCCCCCTGTCTTTCTTTCCGAGCAGGAGAGCCCCGAACTCTTCCGCTTTCTTCACAGAAAAGGTGTTCCAACCCCTTAATCCTCCTCTGAACTTCTTCCAGCTCCACAATATCTCTCTTTTTGAGGAACGAGGTGCAGTCTTCCAAGCAAGACCGTCCCGTTGATCTGCACAAGGGCACTGTTAATAGTGGCCTTTTTATTCCCAGCCCCGAGTCATGTGTTCATTGTGGAGCAGCGGGCGTGCCATAATGACCTGGCGTGCATGTGTAAGAGGAGCAGAGCAAACTCCTGGCGTTCATTCCCTTTCTCAGGAAGCAGCCTTGGCAGCTCAGCTCCGTATTGCAGAGTCCCAGAGAGAGCAGGAGGCTCTGTCAGAGACGATACAGCAGCTGCACAAGACTGTGCTGGAGCTCCAGGCCCAGAAGGCAGAGCTGGGGGCGCAGGTGGAGCTGCTATGCTTGCGGGGAGAGCGCCTGCAAGAACAGATCAGGTATGCCTGTTGGCTGTATTCAGCTGTGTGGCGTCTGGCTGGTCTCCTGTGTCCTCCCCGCCGCAGACCTGCCAGTGCCTGGTTTACATCACTGTCACCGTCCCCACCGCCCCCCTGTGAGCTCCTCCCCGAGTGAGCTCCTCTCCCCTTCCTCAGTGAGCGTTTGCGGGGGGCGGGAAGCTCGAGGAGGCAGGGAGGCTGCTCTTTGGCCTGGCAGGGCAGTGCTGGCGACGACAGCCTCTCCCGCCTCTTGAATGTTGAGGGTGAGGGCCTGCTCGTGGCCCTCCGTGACGCTGCTCGGGCGGCTCGGTGGAGGGTGCTTTAGCTCTCCCCTGGTTCATCGGCAGGGAGCTGGAGGCTGCAAGCCGGAGCAAGCAAGAGCTGCTGGAGAAGCTGGCAGGGCCGAGCAGCGTGGCCTCTCCGAGGACAGCGGGCGAAGCCCTCCGAGTGGAAGACCTGGGAGAGAGGAGCGGTCCAGCGGTTAGTAGGACCCGGGTGCTGGAAGGGGGGGGGCGGCGTGGCTGGATTGGGATTGGGATTGGTCAGCCGTTTTGAGTCCCAAGCGATCGTATCCCCTGGTTTCGAGTGGGGTTCGTATTCGAGGAATGATGCCAACAGGTTAGGTCCTGTGGCTTCTTCCTACTCACTAAGGATTCTTTTCCTCCCCCAGAGAAAGGGATCTTTCCCTCCAGAGCACCTCTCCTTGTTCAGCAAAGGGAGTTATCGGCTCTCCGTAGGCTAAAGAATCATTGCTGTGATCTCTGTGCCTAGGGAATGTTCTAGAGCTCTTTGAAAAGGCATGAGGCGCTCCTCCCCCGTGCCGTCTTTCCCCGCCCTCTCAACGGGCGTGTGTCAGGAGGGAGCAGGGCACCCCCCCCCGGTCCTTTATCTGGCAGTCCGGAGGGAGCACCGCCTCTGGCGAACTCTCTTGTCTCCTGCCTTTGGTTAGAGTCGGTCCTCCTCCTTTCAGAAACTGCAAAAAGAATAAGGCAAGATGGAAAAGGAGAGTTATTCCAAGGAAATAATTGTAGTAGTAGTAGTAGTAGTAATAGTAGCAGGGGACCAGTGATAGTCGTGGGGGGGGGAGAAAGAGCTCAATATGGAGGAGGAGGAGGAGGAGGAGGAGGAGGAGGAAGCAGCCGCAGGTGAGCCTTCTCCCCTGCTCCCCTCGCACTTACGATGAGGCCCGGGCCCACTATTTCTCCCCCAACCCCCCAGCACCGAAAGTGAGGCCTGCGCAGCCTGCCAGTCCTTCTCCCCTGCCCCCCCACTGGGCACTGGTGGCAAGGCCTGAGTGGCTCCCAGCCACCAAGCCCGCTGGGCCTCCCCCTCCATGGCCAGAGCGTTCGTTGCGCATGTGCAGGGAACATTCTTTTACTTTTGGGGAGAATTTAAGTATCCCCGTATATTTTTTCAACTTTTCAGATTTTCCTGCACACCCAGGGACTGCCCCAAGTGTGCAGAAAAATCCCCCCCCCCCAGTTCCCCCGATGTGCGGATTTAGTATAGATAGTACTGGGACGAGACTCAAGGCAAACCCCAGCCATAGAGCAGAAGGCGTTATTCAGGAGAAGTGTGGGGGTGGGCTGCAGAGCCAGAGCCCTTCAGCTGGACCGTCCTTCTCTTTGTTCCGTGTCTCTCGGGAAAGGATATGCCCAGCTTGCTGTCCATTCACTGTGGTGGCTTGCCAGGGTAGAGCTTCAAGGCGGCATGTGGGGAGAAGGCACTTTCAGCACCGATCCCCTCGAAGTCCTTGGCCTCACTTAGAGGGAGGTGAGATCAGCTGCAGGTCCAGCAGTTTTGAAGTCGGGGCCAGCAGGTCCAACCTCACCACCCTCAGTTTTGCCTGGCCTTGCTGATTGTGCTAGGAGGTCAGAGCTTCCAGCAAAGAAGGCAAAGTAAAAAATTCAGCATAAGGGACCCAGCCCTTCAGAACCAGGTAGCCCTAAGCGTAGGCATGGGCATCACGGCACCCCTTGAGTTCTAGCAAGGAGAGGGGATCTGCAGATCCAGGTCCTGCATTGGTTCCAAGCACACCTTCACTGCTTCTGCGCTCACCTGCTGCTGCTGCCAGGTTGCCCATTTTTGTTTCAGAGGGTGAGCTGCTAGAAACAAATGTGACCGTTCCAATGGAATCTTCTACTGCTCCGGACCCTTCCACTCCAGCTCAGGACAGGCGTTCGATATATCCTAGCTTTTTGCTGGCCATCGGCAATCGGCATTTTACTTGGGGGGGTTGCAGGTTCAGTTACAGACTCACCACCTGGTCCGCACCATTACAGCTGGCCTCACCCTTCATATGGCCTTTCGATGAAAGGAGCTTTCCCTGCTCTATACAGATGCCCCCCCACCCCCCGCGTCCAACGTGACGTTGATTTGCATGGAAACTGGAACTGGAGCTGGAGCATTCCCCACTGGCTTCCACTTCTAAAGCTCCTTTTGCTCCCACAGATCCAGCCATGTAGGAGAAGGGCACAGGACTTGGGCCTGATCCTTTCGCCTTCTCGGAGTCAGACTCTGAGGCTGTGTCAGAACTTTGGCCTGTTGACCAATAGTTGTCCCTAAGCAATGACTGCTGGCTTTACAGTAAACAGTTTATTGGAGTTGCCCAATCTCTGGCCGTGGAGTTCACTGGTGCAGCCCTTCACTCCAAGGGGTCATGCGTTTGGGTACATCTGGTCCCATGCCATTCCCAGTGACAGTCAGGCTTCTGGAAGTTACCTGGGGACTGTGGTTGGAGCTGGCATCCATTTTAGTGTCTCAGAAAAAACTGAGCCTGCTGGAGTGCCTGGAGTTGGCAAGCAACATCTAACACAGAGCACACTTGGGCAGTTTTGTCTGCAAAGGCACTAGCAAATGGATCACAGCGGACCATCATGTGGCCAGAATCCCGTTCCATGGGGCTGTGATGTAAAAGCTCCTGGACCACACGTACTGTTCATGCAGACAGGAAGGTGGCGGAGAAATACAGCCTCTTTGCCGTCATCATGGCCATGGAATAGGCTCTCATTCGGGCCCCATGCCACGTTCAGTCAGCCTCACTCTGGCTGCTCCTCCTCCGCCGGCCAGCAGCACTCCCGTTCTGTTGCCATCAGTTCCTCGGTGAAGCAGGGAGTCTGCGTGCCTTTTTCTGGGGAGAGGGGGCGCTCGGGGTGAATGCGTCGACAACTCAAGCCGCCTCTCTGCTGCAGAGAGTGGTCAGGGCCCCAGCAGAATCAGCAGCCGCCGAGACGGGGAGGTCCCCAAGTGCCGACAGGGAACCCTCGGGGTTCATCCAGCACCTGAGGCGGACCAGCTTAATGGGTCCACCGCACCTGCAAAGGAAGGAGGAGGCAGTAAGTCTAGTAGACTCTTATCAGGTAATGATCTGTCTGTGACATTTTATTCATCGTATGGCAGAGTGATCTCCCTCATGGATCACTGCCTTGTCATGGCGAGGGGGCTTGCGTGGTTCGATGAGGCTGTGGGCTATGCCGTGGAGGGCCACCCAGGATGGACAGGCCACAGCAGAGAACTCAGACCAAGTGTGATCCCCTGGAGAAGGAAATGGCAACCCACTCCAGTATCTTTGCCAAGAAAACCCATGGACAGTAACAAAAGGCTAAAAGATATGACGCTGGAAGATGAGCCCCTCAGGTCAGAAGGTGTCCAATATGCTACTGGGGAAGAGCAGAGGGCAAGTACGAGTAACCCCAGAAAGAGTGAAGCGGCTGGGCCAAAGCCAAAAGGACGCTCAGTTGTGGATGTGTCTGACGGTGAAAGGAAAGTTCGATGCTGCAAAGAACAATACTGCATAGGAACCTGGAATGTAAGATCTATGAATCAAGGTAAGCTTGACGTGGTCAAAAATGAGATGGCAAGAATGAACATCGACATCTTGGGAATCAGTGAACTAAAGTGGACAGGAATGGGCGAATTTAACTCAGAAGACCATTATATCTACTACTGTGGCCAGGAATCCCATAGAAAAAATGGTGTGGCCTTTATAGTCAACAAGAGAGTGAGAAAGGCAGTATTGGGATACAATCTCAAAAATGACAGAATGATCTCGGTCCGAATCCAAGGCAAATCATTCAGTATCACAGTAATCCAAGTCTCTGCCCCAACCACTGCTGCAGAAGAGGCTGAAGTGGGCCAGTTCTATAAAGACCTACAACAGCGCATAGAACTAACACCAAAAAATGATGTCCTCATCATCATAGGGGACTGTAATGATAAAGTAGGAAATCAAAAGGTAACCAGAATAACAGACAAGTTTGGCCTTGGAGAACAAAATGAAGCAGGGCAAAGGCTAACAGAGTTTTGTCAAGAGAACACGCTGGTCATAGCGAACACCCTTTTCCAACAACCTAGGAGGCGTCTTTACACATGGACATCACCAGATGGGCAACACCGAAATCAGATTGACTATATAATTTGCAGTCAAGGATGGAGAAGCTCTATCCAGTCAGTAAAAACAAGACCTGGAGCTGACTGTGGCTCAGATCATGGGCTACTCATTGCAAAATTCAGACTTAAATTGAAGAAAGTTGGGAAAACCACAAGGCCATTCAGATTTGACCTAGATCGCATCCCCAATGAATATACAGTAGAGGTGAAGAATAGGTTTAAGGGACTAGATTTGATAGACAGAGTGCCTGAAGAACTATGGACAGAGGTCCGTGACATTGTAAAGGAGGCAGCAATCACCGCCATCCCAAAGAAAAAGAAATGCAAGAAAGCAAAGTGGCTGTCTGATGAGGCTTTATACATAGCAGAGGAAAGAAGGAAAGCTAAAGGCAACGGGGAAAAGGAAAGATTTGCCCAACTGAATGCAGATTTCCAGAGAAAAGCAAGGAGAGATAAGGAGGCTTTCCTGAATCAACAATGCAAAGTAATAGAGGAAAACAATAGATTGGGAAGGACTAGAGATCTCTTCAAGAAAATTGGAGAAATCAAGGGAACGTTCCATGCAAAGCTGGCCATGATAAAGGACAAAAATGGTAGGGACCTAACAGAAGCAGAAGAGATTAGGAAAAGATGGCAAGAATACACAGAACAACTATACAAGAAGGACCTCAATGTCCTTGACAACCACGATGGTATAATCACTGACCTCGAACCAGACATCCTGGAAAGCAAAGTTAAATGGGCCTTAGAAAGCATTACTAACAACAAAGCTAGTGTAGGTGATGGTATCCCAGCTGAGTTATTCAAAGTCTTAAAAGATGCTGTTAAAGTGCTGCACTCAATTTGCCAACAAATTTGGAAAACACAACAGTGGCCACAGGATTGGAAAAGGTCAGTGTACATTCCAATCCTAAAGAAGGGCAATGTCAAGGAATGTTCAAACTATCGCACAATTGCACTCATTTCACACACTAGCAAGGTCATGCTCAAAATCCTACAAGCTAGGGTCCAACAGTACGTGGATAGAGAACTGCCAGAAGTACAAGCTGGGTTTCGAAGAGGTAGAGGAACTAGAGATCAAATTGCCAACATTCGCTGGATTATGGAGAAAGCAAGAGAGTACCAGAAAACCATCTACTTCTGCTTCTGCTAAAGCCTTTGATTGTGTGGATCACAATAAATTATAGCAAGTCCTTAAAGAGATGGGAGTACCAGACCACCGCACGTGTCTCCCAAGAAACCTGTATAAGGGTCAAGAAGCAACAGTTAGAACCGGATATGGAACAACTGATTGGTTTAGCATAGGAAAAGGAGTACGACAAGGATGTATATTGTTACCTTGCTTATTTCATGTATATGCCGAGTACATCATGTGAAATGCTGGCCTGGATGAATCACAAGCTGGAATTAAGATTGCTGGGGAAAGTATCAATAACCTCAGATATGCAAACGATACCACTCTGATGGCAGAAAGTGAAGAGGACCTAAAGAGCCTCTTGCTCAGAGTGAAAGAGGAGAGCGCAAAAGTGGGCTTGAAGCTCAACATCAAAAAAACTAAGATCATGGCATCTGGCCCCATCACTCCTTGGCAAATAGAAGGGGAAGTCGCAGAAGTAGTGACAGACTTCACGCTCCTAGGATCCCAGATCACTGCAGATGGTGACTGCAGCCATGAAATTAAAATATGCCTGCTCCTTGGGAGGAAAGTGATGGCAAACCTAAACAGCATGATAAAAAGCAGAGACATCACCTTGCCAACAAAAGTCCGCATGGTCAAAGCAATGGTATTCCCCGTAGTAATGTATGGCTGCGAGAGTTGGACTATAAGGAAGGCCGAGCGCCGAACAATAGATTCTTTTGAACTGTGGTGTTGGAGAAGACTCTTGAGAGTCCCTTGGACTGCAAGGAGATCAAATCATTCAATCCTAAAAGAAATCAACCCTGATTGTTCCCTGGAAGGCCAGATCCTGAAGCTGAAGCTCAAATACTTCGGCCACCAAATGAGAAGGGAGCATTCACTGGAGAAGACCTTGATGCTGGGAAAGATTGAAGGTCAAAGAAGAAGGGGACGGCAAAGGATGAGATGGTTAGACAGTGTCATCGATGCAACGAACATGAAATTGAGCAAACTTCAGCAGACAGCGGAAGACAGGAGGGCCTGGCGTAATCTGGTCCATGGGGTCGCGAAGAGTCGGACTCGACTGTGCGACTGAACAACAATGGCAGAGTTACACACAGGAAGTATATAACAATGTAAAATAGGTAACCAAGTTGACACAACGGGTATGCAGACTGATTGGGCAGCCCCCCTAAATACTAATATCTAGATTTTCAGTCCACTCAGTCTTAGTGGGGGAGAGTCCAGAGAACTCCGTTGTGTCTCCCTGGAAAGCACGACGGTCACATTCCTGTGACAGATGGAAAATAGGTTGGCGGGCTACACCACAATCACATTCAGGTTCTGGTATTTTGCCCAATTTAAACAACAGGTCTGTACAACTGGCAACAGGAGATCCTACAATTGTCTGGCTGCCAGAAGTTCTAGCTCTTTAGCGTTATCCAGGATGCACCATGAGGAGGCAAACTAGAACTGCACCCCATTTTTTTGTCCATGACAAAAGAGTAAGCTTTAACTCCCCCACCTCCAGATCCCCTTCCCCACCAGTATGATAGGTCTGACGTGTGTCCTGCCAAATGTGTGGGGCCGGCAACTACTTGGGACAGGCCTGTGGTCGTCATGGAGGCCCGGAGGTCATGAGCCTTGGCACGGATGTCAGAGTCACCCAGAAACACCACCAGGCTCGGGATCTCCACCAGCACACCCAAGACCAGTCCAGCGAGCTCGGGAAAAGAGAGAGGGCTGGGCAGTGGGGTGGATGCTGCACCAGCAGAATTCCCCACACTTTCCTCAGGAATGCGCACTCAACACTGGCAGACTGTTGCAGGAGGCACCTCAGTGGGTGGATGAAGTCAGGACAGGCCAGCATGACTCTCTCCCCCCCCCATCCCCCTGGCTGAGGGTGCTGCTGCTGCTGTGCAGAGAGAAGCCTGGAGAGCACAGCTGGGTCAGATCGACACGCCCAGCCTCATCCAGCCAGGCCCTCTTGGTACCTGCGCCAGATCAGCCTGTCTGTCCGGATTCGCCTCTGCCAACCTCAGTAAGGCCGCCTTTCTCATCTCTACCCACAACCTCAGTAATATTTTCGTTTTACTGTGGGAGGTGTCCTTCAGCCTCCCCACCGCTCTGTGGGTTTTCACCAAGTGCCTGGCTGTGTAGTTGGCCGCATATTCTCTGCATCAGAGGATCTACCATCTTCCCTCATCGCGATGGTTGGCTCCCCACAGCCCCGCTTGTCTTGTGTTCCTCCATTTCCGGGACTTTGTGCAAATGCAGAGGTTGCATCCCTGTCCTACGAGAACTCTCCAGTTTATTGGAGCCGTGCTTGACTCATACACTGGGAGGACGTGTACCTTCCATGGGACTAGTGCTCAGCTCTTACGAGTATGGCACAAACTTTCATTCATCACCCTAGATGGTCCATGCTCAGCAAGTCCTCTGACTTGCGGCAGACAGCATCTCAGCCATATACTTTGCAGGGGAAGATGACATACAGAGGTGGACGCTGTGTTGGCCAGGTGCCGTGGCACACAAGTGGACCATCAAGGACAGTTACTTAAATCCTATGTTTCAGCAACGGGGATGCCCCAGACTGGGCATTTGCTACATGCTACAACACCAAGTGTCATCGTTTCTGCTCCAGGTAGGATGCAGATACCTTCCTACCTGGTCAGGATGTCTATTCTATCCACAAAGGTTTGGCAATTTTCCTGAAGCTATTATATAAACTTGCCTGTGGTGCCAAATCTCCTGTTATAGCATCGTGGCACGATCCTGCGTCTGGGCACACTTCACTTAGTAGCCTGTAGGATTCAGCTGATCTATGTTCCCAGAGGCTTTGAGAGAGGTCCACCCCAGGGGCCAGAAGCCATCTACAAGGAGCCCTTATAAGTGGAAGTACTTCATTACCGTTGCTTCTCAGCATGGGTGAGATTCATCTACCTGCCCACAGACTTCTGTTCTAGAATACCTGCTCTGTCTCTGCTTTCTCAGATTGGTACACTCATCTCTGATGTCTTTCTGCCAAAGTGTCACCTCGCAGGCACAGGCAGGCAAGCCAGACACACATTCAGGAGCTCAAACAAAGACCAGAGTTCAGTCCCAGAAGTCCACAAGCCGTAGAACCATTACCAGAAGAGCGTAGTCAGGAGTTCCAAGGGTCATCCACAAGCCAGAGAGCGCAAAGTCAGAGTCCCAAGCTGGTCCAGGATTGCACAAAGAAAGCAGGGTCAGGAGTTGTGGTCACAGAGTCCAGAATGACTTGTTCATAGAATCACAGAATCGCATAGTTGGAAGGGGCCCATAGAGGCCATCTAGTCCAACCCCCTGCTCAATGCAGGTTCCGCCCAGAGCATCCCTGACAAGTGTTTGTCCGGCTGCTGATTAAAGACTGCCAGAGGGGGGGAGCTCACCACCTCCCAAGGCAGCTGATTCCACTGTTGAACAACTTTTACTGTCAAAAAGTTTTTCCTAAGATCCAGCCGGTACCTTAATTTAAACCCATTCTTGCAAGTCCTCTCCTCTGCTGCCCAGAGGAACAGCTCCCTGCCTTCACATACTTCAAGAGAGCCACCATGTCCCCCCTCAACTTCCTCTTCTCCAGACTGAACATTCCCAAGATGTCCCTCAGAGCCTTTCCTCCTTGCAGGGCTTCTTGGTCTCCAGGCCGCCAATCATCCTCCTCACTCTCCTCTGCACCCGCTCCATTCTGCCCACATCCTTTTTGGAGTGAGGCCTCCAAAACTGCACACATTAGTCCAGGTGCGGCCTGACCAATGCAGTGTACAGCGGGACTCTGACTTCTTGCGATTTGGAGGTTATGTCCCTGTTGATACACCTCAAGTTTGCATTAGCCTTTTTTTATTGCTGCATCACACCAGTTGCTCATATTTAACTTTTGGTCCACCTGTCCCCTAAGATCTTGTTTACACACACCACTGCCTAGAAGTGTATCCCCCATCCAGTATGCGTGTTCTTCATTTTTGTTACCCAGACACAGAATTCGGCACTTACCTTTGTTAAACTCCATCTTGTTCACATCCACCCACTTTCCCAATGTCTTCAGATCTCATTGAATTCTCTGTCTTCTGGTGTATTTGCTGCTCTTCCCAATTTGGTGTCATTTGCAAATTTGATAAGTAGCCCCTCCACACTCTCATCCAGACAATTTATAAAAGTATTGAAAAGTACCAGGCCCAGAACCAAGCCCTCTGGCACCCCACTGGACACCTCCCTCCATTCAGATGAAATGCCATTGACAACTACTCTCTGAATGTGGTTCTCTAAGCAGTTCCTTATCCACCTAAACTATCCTAGAGTCCAGTCCACATTCCTCTTAGTTTACTCATCAGAACATCATGGGGAACCCTGTCAAAAGCTTCACTGAAATCCAGGTCATCAACAGCATTCCATTGTGACTTCCACAACATGCAGGCTCCCAAGCCCTGGGTTTTATAGGCACTTCTTAACAAGCTCTTGTTAGCCGCCAGTCCTGCTCCAACTACTCCAGGCTGTCATCAGCAAGCATCTGGCAACGGGCTGGGAGACGTGCACTCTGCCTCCTTGCTTGCAGCTCCCTCCCGAGTTTCTGTCTCTGGCACTCAAAGGGTGGAGGGGAGCCTGGTGGACTGGGCTTAATCACCTGAATTTCCCCTGCTGCCTTGAAGTTGGGCGATGGCTCTGGATCAGCTGTTGGTCAGCCTGGATCATCTTGTTAGCAGCCAGCTGTTTGGGAGTCCTGCTGCAACTATGCCAGGCTGTCATCAGCAAGCAGCTGACAACGGGCTGGGAGATGTGCACTATGCCTCCTTGCTTGCAGCTCCCACCTGAGTTTCTGTCTCTGGCACTCGAAGGGTGGAGAGGAGCCTGGTGGATTGGGCTTACGTAGAAGTAGAAGGGTCCTCAAGGGTCATCTAGTCGATCCCCAGGTATAGCATTGGAAATTTACAACTATCCCACCCCCACTCTCCCAGTGACCCTTGCTCTATGTCCGGGGGGGACGGGGGACTCCAGGATCTCCGGCCAATTTGTCCTGGAGGAAAAATTGCTTCCTGACCCCAAAGTGGCGATCAGCATTTCCCTGGGCGTGTAAGAAAGGGCCACAAGAACTTGATCACCTGAGTCTCCCCTGCTGCCTTGGAGCTGGGCGGTGGCTCCAGATCAGCTGTGGGTGGTGAGCAGTGTTCCCTCTAAGCTGTGAAGTATTGTGAGCAAAAATTCTACTTTGCGAGCTACTGGCATCAAAGTGGTGAGCAAGCAATTTGGCGACTGCATAAATTCGTTTGCTCTGGAGCCATCCTTCCTGAGCTAAGGCAAAAATGTGTGAGCCGGAGGCTAAAAAACGGTGAGCTAGCTCATCCTAACTCAGCTTAGAGGGAACACTGGTGAGTCTTGGTCCGCCTGCCGCTCATCAGCCTGTTTGCTGCCTTCTGCTGACTCAGGCCAGCCATGCGTGCCCCCCTTTTCCCCCTCCCCTGGGGATTTCATGCTGAGCTCAGGCTGACCCACGGCACCAAGATAGAGGGTGGGGTCCCACCTCCAGTCAAAATGTGCTCTTCAACGCCTTCTGTCCTTCACCTTCATCAGACGTTCAAAGAGCCCTTCGTTCCCTAGGCATTGAGCAGGCTCTCTTTCCTTTTATGTTGACAGAGCTGTTTTCTGTCAATACACGAATCTTTGCCTTCTGTGCTGCCCCTAAAAATGGACAGCCTATGTCAGTAGATCTCTCAAGCCATGGAACTGTGCTCAGAGCTGGCTCATGGCTCATGTCTCACAACAGACAAAGGCAATAGCTCCATCTTCTTCTCCCTGTGGCAGAAGGATCCCTTTTCCCGGGTTTAGCGTTCTGCCTTGGTGGGGCAACGTGCAGCCTTAGGTGCCAGGGCGAGTCGAGGCTCAGCGGTCCTCAACTCCCCACTTTCCTGAAGCACCTGTACTCTGTGCCCATCAGAGCGTTGAACAGTGAGCGTGCCTAAATAAACGCAAATCGCTTGCCTGTCCCTTGTTATTAGGACGATCTCCCGTGCGCTCGCTCACACCACCCTCCCGCCTTGCCTGCAGTTGCCAGTTCCCTGAACTGGGTCCTCTTAACTGAGCGGGAAGGCGTGATTCCTTTCCTGTGGGCGTGTGTTGCCGAGGGGGAGCTTTTAGCACCTGAAAGCGAGCTCTAGACGTCCCCGATTCGTAGCTCTGTAGAGGTGCAAAGCCTGCCCATGTGAATGCCAGGAAAACCAGCTGAAGAACAATCTGCATTGTTTCTCTGAGAGCCGCTGCCAGTCAGAGTAGACAATATTGGGTTGTAAAACCAGCTTCACATGGGTGACGGACGAGAAAACCGCCTCATGGCAGCAGTGTCCTAGGCAAGCCATCTCCGTTAAAACCTCCAGTGTTGTAGCTGTTGTGGGGTGGAGTCTAGGCTTCCACTGCATATTAATTAACTAAAGTTTAAAATTCTTAACCCTCAAGCCCTTCTCCAGAGAGATGGAATCAGAAACTAACCAGAGCCATGAAGAAAGCAGTTTCATTCTGGATCAGTAAGTGTCTTTAATGCTCTCAGAACAGCCACGTGTTCTAGATGGGGCCCAGTTCAAAGACTTGGGCAACTTATGGTGGACAAGACCATAAAGCTTGGCTGCGTTTTGCCACGGGGTGTCTTCATAATAGGAAGGGGTTAATAAGACTCTGCGTGCCCCATTCCGCTAGCTGTTCTGCATCCCATGGCCTGCACGGCCTGAGTCACTTAACTGCAGGGACTGGAACATGGCTGGCCTGGGATGTGGTGTGGAGCCTTACATGGGGGGTAGGGGTGATGGCTCAGTGGCAGAGCACCTGCTTTCCGTGCCGAAGGTCCCATGTTCAGTCCCTGGCAGCATCTCCAGTTAAAAGGATCGGGTCGTAGGCAATGTTCCCTCTAAGCTGTGGAGTCTTGTGAGCAAAAATTCTCCTTTGTGAGCTCCTGGCATTAAAGTTGTGAGTGATCAATTTGGCTACTGCATAAATTAGTTTGTTCTGGAGCCGTTCTCCCTGAGCAAAGACAAAAATGTGTGAGCTGGAGGCTAAAAAACGGTGAGCTGGCTCATACTGGCCCTCAGCTTGGAGGGAACACTGGTCATAGGGGGTGTGAAAGCCCCCGGCTCTCGGGGGAGGGAACTTGGTCGACCGGCAGTCTGACGGCGTATCGGGCAGCTTCAGGTGCTCATGGTTTTAATTCTCTCCCTGCAGGGTTCGTCATTACATTTCTGCTGAAGGAGCTTCCATAAAGAATACCAAGGAATTCTTGGTGCACCAGACCCGCTCCAAGAGGAAAAGGCAGAGCACCCTGAAAACGGTTAAGCAGCACTGGAGCCATGACCTGCGGAGGGCACAGGAAGCCATCCGAGACCCAGACCAGTCCCAGGCTTTGGAGGGAGTGTACAGGAACCTGGAGGAGGTATTCACTTCATTTGTACCCTAACCCTTCTCCCCGAGGAGGAGGAGGAGGAGGAGGACTCCAAGAAGCTGGCGTTGTCCCCATATTCATGTTATGTTCACCACAACACTGTGAGGTGTCGGTTAGGCTGAGAAGGTGTGAGTGGCTCAAGGTCACCCAGCAGGCTTCCATGGCGTGAGTGGGGTGATTTGAACTTTGTCCTCAGTGGGCTGCGTGGTCAGAAGACAGCCCTGTGGGAGAACTAATTGGTGCCCTCTCAAGCTGGCCGGGAGCCTCCCGGCTGCCCAAGGAGCACGTCCATCTCCAAAGCTCGGGGGTGCCCTCCCTCCGTACATGGCCGTGGTGGGGAATGGTCGCCTAGAGAGGCGGAACTCCCCATTGGCGGCAGACTGGGCCCTGCCTGGTAACCTCCGTTATGGGCGGCAGAGCTTTAAAACAGGTGACGACAGCAAAAAAGCCCTCCTGCTTGGAGCAGGGCTGACTCTGGCCTCGTGGTGGGAGCAGGCATCTGGGACTCTTATTTGGCACACAAATGGAACCCGAGTTTCTGTACTGTCCTTCTGTGAAAACTCCAAAAAGGGGGTTTATATATAAAGTCATAATATTACATGATGTAAATAATGTTAGTTCAGGTATAAAGAAAAACTGCAATCTCGCAACTTCAGTTAACACATTTTGTAAATACAAAGGGGAGAGATGTTTTTGTGACCTCGTGACCGCTATCCCTTAACTTAATGTTTCTCCATAGTGTGTATTAACTATTTCTGTTCTAAGTCTGCAACTTTCCAGCATCACTTGTAATTTTGATGAGCTTTAAGTCACTAGTACGTACAGATTTTCAACCTTGCCCAGCAGGAAGAAGGAGAAAATGCTTTGTTGATGTTCCACTCAATATGCGTAGTTGTCACGCAAATCTGGACAGGCTTTGAAGGCGCGCCTGTGACGGGCACTGCTCTCTTGTGGGACTCAGGCCAGATGTTGGACTACTAGCAACAGCAAAGAGCAAAGCATGTTGGCCCAACTTTTGCAGGACTGAAGCTCTGCAACAAATAAATGGGCTCTTTGCTTTCCGTGGGGGTCTGAACTGCTCTGAGACTAGAAATATGGGAGGGAACACAGAGACCCTGACTGTCTCTCCTGTGCCCTCCTTGCTTTGAGGACTTCCTGATCTATAATACAATGCCTCTCATTCAGCCTGTCAGCGAGGAGGCAGCAAATTTGACAGGGCCAGAAGAAAAGGGGCACCACTATGAGAAGGCACCCCTTCCAAGCCCTCTGGTCTGGTGAACCTCAGAAGAGCTCTGCTGGGTCAGACCAGCGAGCGTCCATCTAGCCCAGCATCCTGCCTCCTCATACAGTGGCCAGCCACTTCCTCTGGAGGGCCAACAACAGGGCAGAGAGGCCGAGGCCTTCCCCTGATGTGCCTCCTAGAATCATAGAGTTGGAAGGGACCTCCAGGATCCAACCCCTCTGCACAATGCAGGAAATTCACAAATACCTCCCCTTCCACACCCGCAGTGACCCCTGTTCCACACCCAGAAGATGA
The DNA here is from genome assembly GCA_029375565.1 of Gekko gecko. Classification (NCBI taxonomy): domain Eukaryota; kingdom Metazoa; phylum Chordata; class Lepidosauria; order Squamata; family Gekkonidae; genus Gekko; species Gekko gecko. The sequence goes on along the minus strand of JAPDNY010000013.1, from coordinate 78,500,254 downwards.
CAAATAACCTCCAGAGTCCCTGGCCAAACCGGCCTGGAGAAAAATTGTTTCCTGACCCCAAAGTGGCATCAGCATTTTCCTGGGCGTGTAAGAAAGGGCCACAAGACCTAAGCACTGAGGCAGCCCTTCCTGCCCTCCGTCTCGTGATCTGCCCAGGTTCACACAATCAGCATTTTTATAAATTATTTGGGGAATGCTTATTAAGTTTGCAGATGATACTAAATTGGGAGGGGTGGCAAATATGGTAGAAGACAGAGTCAGGATACAGGATGACCTTGAAAGGCTGGAAAACTGGGCTAAAATAAATAAAATGAATTTCAGTGAGGATAAATGTAATGTTCTGCATTTAGGCAGGAAAAATCAAATGCAAAATTATAGGATGGGGGAGACTTGTCTTGGCAGTAGTATGTGTGAAAAGGATCTAGGGGTCTTAGTGAACCATACGTTGAACATGAGTCAGCAGTGTGATGCGGTAGCTAAAACGGCAAATGCGATTTTGGGCTGTATCCACAGAATTTTAGTGTCCAGATCACGCAAAGTGACGGTATCGCTTTACTCTTCTCTGTGTCAGGTGCCATTGTGAAGTTGAGGGAGGCGACTTCACCTCCATTCATCTGTTGGAATGCGGGAGTATTCGGAGCCTCTGGTCTCTCACTGATTTAGTGGTGTCTGCTTTGTATCCTATCAATTTGCCTGACCTTGGGTCTCTGTCGCTGCCATCCTGGCACTGAGAATGTACTGGTCTGGGTTATTTCCTTAAGCTTTTTTCATTAGGGGTTTTGCGCACGTGTGTGAGGTGTCTATTGGCTTAGGTAGCGGGGGGGGGGCGTTGTTTGAATGGCCTGTAACTTAGAATGCTTGCTGTTTCAAGGTATCACTGACAAGGAGCTTGTAAATGAATCTCCAGCCTTGTCTTGGATAAACACTATCTTCTGAGGAAGCCTGGTGTTTGCCTGACTATCTGGGGAACCTGACACTCTGGTTAGATCTCACCTAGAGTATTGTGTTCAGTTTTGGTCACCACAATTTAAGAAGGATATAGACAAGCTGGAACGTGTCCAGAGGAGGGCAACAAAGATGGTGAGGGGTCTGGAGACCACATCCTATGAGGAAAGGTTGAAAGAGGTGGGTATGTTTATGGAGCAGGTGCCGAGGAGAGCGACCAGGATGAACGGGGGCCTAGAGACCAAACCCTGTGAGGAAAGGCTGAGGGACTTGGGAAGAGGAATCTGGAGAAGAGGAGGTCGATGGGGGACAGGATCGCTCTCTTGAAGTATTTGAAGGAGGGCTGTCACTTAGAGGAGGGCAGGGAGCTGTTCCTGTTGGCAGCAGAGTGTAGGACTCACAACAATGGGTTTAAGTTAAGGGCGGGAAGGTACCGGCTGGATCTTAGGGAAAACTTTTTGACGGAGTTGTTCAAGAGTGGAATCAGCTGCCTTGGGAGGTGCTGAGCTCCCACTCCCTGGCAGTCTTTAATCAGCAGCTCTAGGCGGATCCTGCATTGAGCAGGGGGTTGGACTGGGTGGCCTGGATGGCCCCTTCCAGTTCTGTGATTCTGTGATTCTGGCCTGGAGAGGAGAAGACTGAGAGCTGACAGGAGAACCGTCTCCAAGTACTTGAAGGGCTGTTTTATAGAGGATGGTGCACAGTTGTTTTCTGTTGCCCCAGAAGCTCAGACCAGAACCAACAAGTTGAAATTAAAAGAGTTTTTGGCTAAACTTTAGGAAGAACTTCCTGATAGAGTGATTCCTCGGTGGAGCAGGCTTCCTTGGGAGGTGGTGGGCTCTCCTCCTTGGGAGGTTTTTATACAGAGGATAGACGGCCACCTGAGTGCCATGCTGGTTCTGTGAACTTAGGCAGATCATGTGAAGGAGGGCAGGAAGGGCTGCACCAGTGCTTAGTTCTTGTTCCCCAGGCAGGGGAGGGGAGGGGAGGGGCGGGGAGGGGGGAGCCATCATCACACACACAGACACACACACACACACCCCGTGCTGCTGGCCTTGTGGGAGGTGGTGGGCCAGGAGGGGGGCTGGAGCGAGAGCTCCTGCCATGCTTGAGCCCGCAGGGTGACCTCACAGCCGTGCGGGGGGGGCAGGGGGAGCCTTCAGCCCCACCACTGCCCCTCGGCCGCTGCGCCAGCTGGACAGGCCGCTTTGCCGGTGGGCGGCTGCCCCAGTGGGCAAGAGGGGATGGCCCCCTGCGCAGGGGTAGACGCGGTTCCTAAACAGGTGGCTTCCTACCTTCTCGTGGCCTGGGGGGGAAGGGCCTTCGCAGTGAAAGGGGCTTTCTCCAGACATTGTCCATGAGGTGCTTCTCCTCACAGGAAGCCGGGCAGCTGGAGGGGATGAGTTCTGCCACGAGGAGAGGCCAGGCTCTGGTGAAGAAGAAAGAGGAGCTGGAGTCATCCTTGCTGGAAGAGGTAAGTCCCATCCCGTCCTGTTCCCCCCCTCACCTCCGAGAACCGATCCCTGACCTTGTAGTGCAGCATCGAGTCTGGAAGAGAGAAGCGGGGCAGGCCTGCTGAGGGACTCCAGTCTGAGTGGAAGGAGCCCTCCAAAGCAGCCGGCAAGGGTGCTTGCCTGCAAAAAGCCCGGCAGGCTGCTAGTCCCCCCCCCCGTGGTTTCCCACGGGTGGGGGATGCTTGTCGCAGGCCGGAAGAGCCTTTGCTCCCTGCCGCCTGATCTGGAGAGGAGAGGGGTTGTGTCCTCTGACCTGGTGGCTCAGTTCCGTGTCTGGGCGTGAGGGGGCAGCGTGCCTTCTCACCCTCCAGAATCCCAGCGCTGCCTGTTCAGTGACCGTGGCCAGAGCGGTGTACCTGCTTTGCTTGCCATCCATCTTTGCCCCAGAGCAGGAAGTCGTGGCCTGGAGTGACTAGTAAGGAGCGCTTTTCCACCTTCTCTCCTGAAGCTCTCTGAGGAAGCGACGCTGAAGGGAACAGCATGCAAGAAGGTGGTGACCTTTGACCTCAGTGACTCTGAAGACTCGGGTGGCAGGGCAAGCCCTGAGGCGTTTCCCCAGACAAGTAAGACGCTGGTTACGCAAGTCCCACAAGTAGCATCACAGAGCCCGTGTCCAGGGTCCGTGAGGAGTCTGGGCGTGGCCCGGCGCGGCATGGCATGGCATGGCTGGGGCCAGGGTTTCTCCTCCTACTTGGAACACATGGCTAGAGCCTCCCTTTGACCATGGGTGGGCCTGCTGACGGAGCCCTCCCTTTCCTCTCTTCCCTACAGTAATGGACTTGAAAGCAGACTTGCAGTTCCCCCAGGACAACCAGATCCGGTACCTGACGGAGTCCCTGCAGCGGATCACCAGCGACCTGAACAGCGTCCTTGCCCTCCTGAGTACCGTCGGCAACCAGCAGGCCCCTCGCCTCACTCCCGCCCAGGGACCAATGCCCCCGCTGCCCAAGGATGGCATTCCTCTGGCCGCTTACATCTCTCTGGCACACGCCCACTCTGCCACACCATTTGTCTCTTCTGCTGGGATGCCTCTGGCTAATCAGTGGCCCTGGAGCACTGGCTTGGGTCCCAGGCTGGCAACGCCTCCCGGCCAGGCTGTGGACAGCATGTTGGCAGAGAAGTGGCGCAAGTATTTTCCAGGTGAGAAGCTGCGGGGCATCTTGCTCATGTGGCACCATTCCAGAGCTCTTTCCCGGTTCCTCTCCTCCCAATCCATCCTTGCCGGGGGGGGGCGGGGGGCGGGGCTGGCAGTTAGAAGACCCCGGGGGGCCCTGCTGGCGCGAGCCTGCGTCGCTTCATCTGACACGCCTGGGAGGGGGAGAGGGACGGAATGGTGACGGTGATCAAGGCGTGGGGCATTTACGACGGCACGCCCGCGTATGTGTGGCTGAGAGATTTCCCCTTTTAGCTGTTTTATTGTGGCAACCGCATCCACTTGCCTGGAATGCCAAGGGTTTCAGAATGTCGGTGTGCGGCCAGTCCTCAGGGCTTGAAATGCAGCGTGGGCGTCGTGTGACCCCGGGGGTCCTGCCTCCTGTTGGCTTTTGGGACCCCCCCTGTCATCCCTCGGGGGCTGTGGGCGTGGAATAAGGCTGACATGGGTGGACAGCTTCACGGCCGATGGCCCACACAAGGGCTGGGAGGATGGGCACTGTGTCGGCACAGGAAGGCTCTGCGTTCTCTACTCAGAAAGGCACTCTGTGCACTCTGTCCTAGGTGGCTTCCCGTTGCCCTTCAGCAGTTCTGGCTCTGTGGATGGCAAGCTGGGAGGTGCGGCATCCGGGTAAGGGCTCTCTTCTCACTGCCCATCGCTGTCCGGCCCGGCCCGGCCCTCGTTGGCGAGGACAAAAGCTCACCCGGGCAGAGTGCCAGCGTGCTGATTCTTCTGGACCCCTCCGCACCTTGCAGTGCCGTCAGTTGTGGTGTCCTCCTAGGCCACCTTTCCAGGCTGGGGCCGGGAGATACCACTGGGCAGTGGTTCTGGTCCTGGCTCTGGGTGGGGGCTGGTTTCAGAAGGTGGTCTGGGGACCGTGGCTGAGCCCCTTGGCCTCTGGGGCTCCATCTTGTCCTCCCTGCTTTCTGACATCGACACGAAGCCGCTAGGAGTCCACAGGACTGGGCTGGGCTGTCCCCGGCATGCGGATGGCGCATGGCTCCGTCTCGCGCTTCTGGCGAATCCCAGGGAGGCTGCAGCAATGCTGAGCCAGCACCCGAGGGCAGTCTGGGAGTGGGGGTGGGCCAGTACACCGAAGCTTCATCCTGGCACTCAGCAAGTGCTGTTGGTGAGCAGAAGGTCTGGCCCAGGATTTAGGGTGTCCGGATGGGGCTGCACTCCCCTTCTGGAGGAGCGGGTCCGTAGTCTGGGGGTGCTCTTGGGCGCCCCAGGCCTGCTGCGGGATAGGCGGGTGGCAGCTGGGGCCAGCAGGAGGGCCTCTTCCGGCTTCGGACTGGTTAGCCAGCTGCGGTCTTTCCTGGATAGGTAAGCTCTGGCCGCGGTGGTCCGTGTGCCTCGGCTGCATCTGCTCACTGCAATGCCTTCCACGTGGGGCTGCCCTTGGAAAGCGCTCCGGAACTTCAGCTGGTGCAGAACGCCGCAGCTGGGATGTTGACGGGAGTGGGCTGCAGGGGCCCTGTCACCAACGCTCCCTCTAAGCCGTGGAGTCCTGAGAGCAAAAATCCTACTTTATGAGCCACTGGCATTAGAGCTGTGAGCTCCTGCATCAGTTAGTTTGCTCTGGAGAAGCCATCCCCTTCCTGAGCTAAGACAAAAATGTGTGAGCCGGAGGAGGCTAAAAAACGGTGAGCTGGCTGACACTCACTCAGCTTGGAGGGAACACTGCATGTCACTCCAGTCTTGGCCCGCCCACCCTGGCTTCCAGTTTGTTTCCGGGCACCGTTCGAGGTGCTGGTCTTGACCGGCAAAGCCCTGTATGGTTTGGGACCCGCATGCCTGAGGGCTGCCTGCCTCATCCCTCGTGTGCCTGCCCGGCCACCAGGGGGACGTCGTCAGGGGCTCTGGTTCGGGTGCCCCCCCCGGCCTCCGAGGTTAGGCGGGGGGGGGCAACCGGAGAGAGAGGCCCTTCTCGGTCGTGGCACCAAAGCTCTGGGACTCCCCGCCCCGCCCCGGGAGGCAGCTCCCCCGTCCCCTGCTGTGGCCGCCTTCCGCCAGCGGGTGAAGACTTTTTCGTGCCGCTTGGTGTTCCCTCAGTGATTCCTCCTTCCTCCCCAGTGTCTTGACTGTTATATTTGTCCTTGGCTTTTATTTTAAGCGCTGGTTTTAAATTGTTTTATGTTGGTTTTAGTGGCTTTTGAGATTTTAATTCGTATGTTTTAATTGGTTAGCTGCCTTGGTGGCCCTATGAGAGCCGAAAGGCAGGCTAGACATCTTGTTAATAATAATAATGGGGGAAAAATGGTCCAGTTGTGGTGGTTGGATTCACATCCCCAGCAAGGCCCTCCCGGCCTTCTGTGCAGTCCTTCTGAACGCTCTTTCTCTGGCACGGCTGGGTTGCGGGCAGCCATTTTGCACGGCGACGACACTGCTGGCCCCCCTCTTCCCGCCCCTCTCGCTCCCCACACTTGCGGGACGAGGTCGGCCGGACAGTCTCGAGCCCTTGAGGGGTCGCGCAGCTTGGAGAGTCTGCTGGGACCGCTCAGTCCTTCCACTGGGAAAGGGGTGACTTTGCAGCCTCCGGGGCGGAGCGCTCACTGGGGAATGCCTCGGCCTCCCAGAGCTGCTCCAGTCAGCCTGCCTGCCTGCCTGGAGGGGTGAAGCGAGGGCTTTGGGTGCTTGGGCGCCGGAGGACCTCCCTCCCTCCCTCCCTCCCTCCCTCCCTCCCTCCGCAGCCTTCCAGGAGGGTGGGCAGGAGAGTGGGAGGGCGGGCGGGCGGGAGGGGCTGCCGCCAGTCCTCTTTCCCACCGGGAAGGGGGGGATATTCTCCTCATCCTCCGCCTCCTCCTTCCTCCCGGCAGTGAGCAAGTTTGCCTGTTCCAGCCGTGCCGTTTCCCGGCCCAGGAGGCTGAAATGGCGAATATCCAGGGAATGATTGAAGCCAACAAGAAATGGCTGGAAAGTTTCAAGCAGGATTCCAAACTGTATCCTTTCAGTGGGTTCTCACAGAGCACCTCAGCATCTGTGCGGCGTCCCCCTGCATGGAAGAGTGGGGGAGGCGTCGCGAAGGGTGTCTGTCTGCTGGGGAACAAAAGTCCCTGTGTGTCAGCTTGGGGGGGGGGGGGTACCAGCTCTGTTCAGGAGAGGCAGCGAAGCTCTTCTTGCCAAGGCAGCTTAAAGGCACCTGCAGGATGTGACTCACTGCCGGGGGCGGGGGGGGGCCTGAGCCAAAGGGTGTACGGGGCTGCCCTCTGCCCTGTGCTTTTGGTGCGTTAATGCCGCCGTGTCATGTGCTGCCTTGGCTCAGATGTGGCCTCTCCCATTCCTCCGTTAGACTGACACCCGGGAGCTCCCCTGCCAGGCTCCTTTGGTTTTCCTTCACCCAAGAGCTGCCAGTCCTCTCTTGCCAAGCTCACCACCAAAGACGGCAGCGAGCCTCACTGGCCCCGTGCAGCTCGGCTTGGATGACAGCAATCAGATCAAGGTCTTCCACTTCTGAACCGCGGAGGGGAGGATGCCGACCGGAGCGTTTCTACCCTTGCTGAAGTCCTCAGCCGCTCCCTCCTAGCAGCCGAGTCCTGATGACGATGACGTTGTTGTTGTTGTTGTTGAGAATACACGGCATGATCTCTGAGCCCAGCAGCCTCTGTGCCTGCTTTGGTTTTGTCCCCAGGGGCATGGTGCAGAAGCACAGGGCCGGCTGCCTACGATCTGATGCGCACGCCAGTCAGCAGCACTCCAGAGAGCTAGCCGGACCAGGGAGTGAGGGATGGGGTGAGTTCCAGGTGGAGGGCACCAGTTGGCACAGCCAGCAGAACAGCTGGCTAAAACAAAGACTTCCAGGCTTGCGAGCGCTCGGCCTCTGGGCTGCCTCCTCTCCAAACCTCGGAGTGCAGAATCCAGGTTTTGAATGTCATTGCAGAACGTCCTGTCAGTCTGCCCGGAGACCCGTCACCTCAAAAGGAACATCTGGCAGTTGTCTTTCTGACGGGTGGGACAGAAACCACAGTGGGGGTGAGGTGCTAAGTGAAGTTTATTTCTCCATTCTGAATTGCTGCCTTCTCTCCCATCCACCCACCCACCCCTGCCGCCACCAGGTGCCGGGCCCAGCTGTCCTCTGGGTGATAGACGGGCGCTCTCAGTTTCTCCCAGCATTTCCCATGGCTGTGAAGAGCAGAGCTAGGCTTGTCCCAGGCACTGGTGGCCACATGGCACCCAGTTCTTCCCCGTCCCTCCAGATTCTGGGGAGCCGAACTGGGAGCTGCTCCTGCCCGGTGGTGAGAGCTGGCGACTGCAGGACTCCCCGTGGCAGAGGTGGGTCTTCCGATGCTGTGAAAGGCTGTCGTGGGCATGTGCCGCCCTCTGTGTGGCCTGCCCAGCTGATGCTGAAGTCTGACACTTTTTTGGCGGCGCTGCCAGCGGTATGGAAGAGCGAAATGGCAGCACGTTTGTTTCCTGGCTCCCGTGGGGAGTGGGAGCAGCGTCCTTCCTGGAGCTTCCTCTGGGGCACGCAGGTTTGGGGCATTTTCCTGCTCTGAGCTGTACCTGTGGGTGCCGTCCCTTTTAAATGGGCACGGTCTGTCTGCTCTCGTCTTGGAGGGGGTGACCAGGTCTGGCTCCCTGTGCATCCCTTGGAAGTCTGGCTGCAGCCGCGCCCCTGCTTGGTGTCTGCGCCGGACTCCGCCTCCTGTGGCTCTCCTTCCTGTCAGTGGGGCGTTCTGGAGTGGGGCTTTCTCCCTGCAGACTGTGGGAATCGGCAGTGTCACTTGGGCTGACCAGCGGCCCTGGGCTCAGCAACCCCCGTAGGAAAGGCATATGTTTGGCGCATGTGTCACAGTGTATCTTTCAATAAAAGGCTTTTCATCTGTAGGCCATATTTTGCATACCAATTAAATGAACTGTTTTGCATAACTCTGGTGGTCTGTCCCTTTTTTTCTCTGCGGCAATGGTGTGTGGTCATTTTACCCCACTGCCCTTACCCCCACAGCCAGAGTTCGAGGGGCCTTCCACTCTGCTCTGCCAGTGTGTGTGTGTGTGTGTGTATATGGGGGGGAGAGTTGGTCCGACCCATCTCTCCCCCCCCCCCCCAGTCACCAAGAGGTGGAGTGCTTGGACTCATTAATATGTGGACCATTCTGCTCACGGCTTTCATTGGTTGCAGAATTTTGGCTTATTACTTGAGTGAACTAGAGAAGCCCTTTTGGGGCTGTTGTTTTTGTTGGTTTGGTTTGGTTTGGTTTTGCTCTTCCCTCCTTTCTAGCTGCAGTGCACTCGGCTCCTTGCTCAGCACTTAATCCCTGGGAAAGCAAATGAAGCCACTGGCCTCTCTGTTGCCCTGTAATTCCTGATCTGTTACTTTGTAGGCAAGGAGGTGACATTCCCTAAGCTCGGAGATTAGAAGAAGTGCCAGAGGACGGAGAGGCATTTCCACCCAGCCTGGCCTTCTCCCTAAGCTCATTAGGTCGTTTGGAGGCTGCTTACCCTGCGGCGGCGCCGGCGGCGCCAGAAGAGCTGCTCCTCATGGACTGACCTCGGGCAAGAGCTGCCCTCTTGCAGGCGGCCTCCTTCCTCCGCCATGCTGGCCACGCTGATGACTGCCCTCTTCTTCATGGTGAAGGCTCTGAGGCAGGTGAGGCTCTCTCGACTTCAGGGGCAGGCGCTTCCTCCCCGGCGACGCAGCTGGCTGGGTGTCTCTGTCTCTGGGCCAGTTGGGCTCCCGCTGCCCAGCAGAGTGACCTGCTTGGAGTCCAGCTGCTTGGAGTCCAAGGGCTCTACCATGCTGCCTAGGTGAGAGAGGCCGGAAAGGGCCGCTGCCGCCCCTGGACTGAGGGATTGTCTTGTCCTTGAGCACTGGAAGGGCCATTTTATTCTCGGTGGGGCTTCCTGCTGCTGGGTCTCTGCTCCTGCCACAGCCGTCTCCTTCCTTCCTTCCTCCCTCCCTCCCTTCCTTCCTCTGGCTGGGGGCTCATCTGGACCCCAGTGACATCTTTGCAGGGGAGGCAGAAAGGGTGTGCCCCCCCCCCGCTCCTCCTCTTGCTGCTGCTGCTTCCCAGCTTGTTGCCTGGCTGGCTGGCGTGTGTTCTGACGCCACCCTTCGGCGCTCCTCTTCCTCCCTGCTTCATCCGTGGCCATCAGAGAGGCGAATCCCTCTCCCGTCTGTGAAGGGGCACTGCCGTGGTGTGCTGGGCGGGGGCCTCCAAGGGGTCCTTCCCAAGTATTTCTCCGTCCTGTAGTGAAAATGGCACGGGAAGGGCAGAAGCGTGGTGCTCTTCCTCCGCTGCTGGCAGAAGGGGATTGTGGGGCAGGCCACGCAGGCTCTGAATCAGGGGGTTATTTTGGCCCTTTTTTAGCTGGCAGGTGACCTCTGCGACTTGGTATAAGGTGCCACGTTGCTGAAGGGTGACTCCTATGCACACAGTGTCTGGGGTGGGGGGAGATGCTGGGACGTACTGCTTGACGTTTTAATGAGCCCTTTCTCCCCCCCCCCCAGCTTAGCCATGGCGTGTTTCATGAGGAGCCCCTTCCGTACCTTGTGCATCAGCCCCTGCCGTGGCAGGTCCAGTATGTGACTCAGAGCCGGCGAACCAGTCGAGACAGTGAGGTAGGTGGGTCTCTCCCCTTTTTTGCCAGCTGGCTGCTGGGGCTTTTTAGCCCATTAGGAATGTGTTCTTTGCCGACCCTTAAAGGTGTGGTGCCGACGTGCTTCTCTTACGCTGGATGTGACACCGGGAGGGAGTATACCTGTTCGGGGAAGGTGGTCCAGGACTGGAAGCTCAGTTTCAGAAGAAAGTCCCTTTAAGACTGTAAAGAAGTTAAGCTTTGGGCCTCAAGCTGAATTGGGGAGCCTTTGGTTAATGGGGGCAGGAGAACGCAAAGGTGTAATTTTGTGGCCGGTGTGTGCAGGAGGAATGGCACGGAGGGGGGGAAGAGGGAGCTGGTGGCAGCAGAAGCGACGTGCCCCCTTTTTACTCATGTTGCCCAGTCTCGGATTTTACTACACACTAGGTGAGGGTATGTCCATTTGTGTCATGCCGAAGCGTGTCTGAACTCCTCTGGATAAAAGTGAAATTGCTTTTACTTAAGTTCTTGCTGCAACAGCAGTTCCAAAATGGTGTGGCCACCCAGAGCCAGCTCTTGGGGGCCAGAGCCACCATTAGCCTAGTCTCTTGCCGGCTTGGAAGTCCCATCCGTCAGTCAGTGGTGGGACAACTTGACACAGTGTGTGCCTAAGAACTGGAATGCATTGCGCAGGCTTTGACAGAACAAGGAAGACACACCTCTCAGCTGTGGTCAGCCATAATAGCTACATGCAAGCTCAGTGTGGCTAGAATAGCTACATACAAGCTGCAAGCTGTACATCCCCCACAGAGCTTATGCTCCGTAGACCAGCATCCTCTGGTGATCCCTGGGCCGAAAGATACCCGCTTAGCCTCAACCAGAGCCGCCTTGGCCGGGCGGAACACTCTCCCAGGTGAGATCCATGCCCCGTGGGACTTGATGCAGTTCTGCAGGGCCTGCCGAACGGAGCTATTCTGCCAGGCCTACAGTTGAGGCTGCAGAGTAGCCATCTGGACCGGCCTCTCCTTGGGCTCTCTCTCATGTATTTATTCAATTTATTCAACTTATACCCTGCCGTCTCCAGCAAGGCAGGCGCAGGGCGGCTTACATAAAATTTAAAACAGTTAAAACAATACATTTCTAAAAACCAATCATAAAGTGCTAGTGTGCCAAATTATAGACTGATGGCAAGACATAATAACAAATCACCTTAATAGCAGATCCCGTTGGGGTACAGTCAGCATTGACTGTAGAACGATCTTGGTCCCTTCACACCAGCGATGCACAGGCCGCGATGGTCATGCCGGAGCACAGGGGCCCCATGGTACGGCTCCTTTATCGAAGGCCTGGCGGAAGAGCTCCGCCTCGCAGGCCCTGCTGAACTGTAAAAGGTCCTGCAGGGCCCTGACGTTGTCTGGGAACTCATTCCACCAGTGTGGAGCTGCCACCGAGAAGGCCCTGGCCCTGCTCGAAGCCAGCCTGGCATCTTTGTGACCAGGGAGGGCCAGGCGGTTTTGTGACCCTGAGCACAGTGCTCCCTGAGGACGTGTACCCCTTTGCCCTTCACTCGGTGCCTCAGAGTGGCTGACAGACCCCTTTCCCTGCCCCTCCCCTGTGAGGTCGGGGGGGCTGAGAGTTCTCTTTCCAGAGCTGTCCTGGAGAGAACAGCTCTGACAGAACTATGGTGGGGAATCAAACCCGGTTCTCCCAGACTAGAGTCTGTGCACTTAACCACGACACCAAACTGGGGGACATGTCCTGCTCCTCTGTGTCATTTTAACTTCTGTTCTTGCATTTGATGCAAAGCCCCTCTGGTGTGTATTAATCTGTTCTAATGTTTCGGCTGCCATCGGATAGTGGTATTAGACACTGTTCTTAAGGTTAACTTACATTTACTGTTGTAAATGTTTGTATTGGCACTGTGTTCACCTGCCCTGAGCCCACTTGCAGGGGAGGGAGGGCTATAAACCAAGTCGAGTCCGTGTTCGAGAGCAGTAACGATGTGCTTGGCGTAGGCTGTGAGGCCCCTGGTGGGCCACAGAGAGCTGGACTAGCAGCATCCACCTTCTTGTCCCGGGGAGGGTTTCAGGTCCCCGGGAGGCAGAAACCTGGCTGGGATGGGAGACCAGGGAAGCTGACGTGAGCTGTGGATGGCTCCGTCCTGGAAGAAAGGTGGGATGGAACAGTGCTGCTCATACGGACTCTGCTTCTCGTTCTTTCCAGAAAGGAGGGAGTTCTCGGCACAACAGCATCTATTCAATTCCAGGACGGAGAGGTGAGGTCAAATGTCAAGCAGTGATTTTAAGGCCAAAAGGCCAAGAGGGAAGCATTTCTCACTGGCCCACTATCATTATGAGAGGGGCGCTCTCTCTCTCTCTCTCTCTCTCTCTCTCTCTCTCTCTCTCTCTCTCTCTCTCTCTCTCTCTCTCTGTAACACTGACAGTTTCGCCTGCAGGAATTCCCTGAGGCTTGTTCTGGGGAGGGGTTTGCTCCTTGTACATGCAGCTGCCACCTCCTCCATGGGTTTGCCCCCTCCCCTGTTAGAATTGATAGTGGCAGCTCAAAGTCATGTCCTGAGTAAAATGGATTTTCCTGCTGCTATTCTCAGTGGGCTTTTGCACTCTAATCGGATGAAAGGAGATGAGCGGGATGGAAAGACCAGAGGATGCTGCCCCCCCCCCCGCACGAGCCAATGACAATAATTTGTGTGGTTGACCGGGATTGTGGTGGAACCGTTTGCAGAATTTAGGCTGCTGCAATTGGATGTTGCTGGAATGGCCCTCTTGGCCTTCCTGACCCCCTAACTCCGTGCGCACTTGAGTGGGAGACAGCCGTGCTGCCGTTCAGTGGTGAAGAACACTGCCTGGCTTCAGGAGAACAAGGCTTCATCCTGCGACCTGTCTGCAGACACGCTTGGGATGCCTTCCAGAGCCAGCAGCCCTAACCCTAAGCCCAATGAGTGTGCTTTCATTAGAGCAGCTTCTTGTCTTGTTCGGCCTGGTCTGTACCACCTCGGCCAAGAGTGTCATCACCATCTTCTAGATTAAAACCAAATCATTTTTTTTTCTCGAGAAGGGCAAGCATCCCCCCAAAAAAACCCATGCACACACACTGTGTCTTGGAAGGCCCTGTTTCTGGCCTATGCAGCTGCGCAGTTCATGAGTGAAGGAGGTTGTTTGGAGAACACCGGTCTCTTGTTTGAAGGCAGGCCACTGCCCTAACGGCGTGAGTTTCCTCTGGATTTGAGGTCTGGTGTGGGTCTTGAGCATGTGGGCTGGTGCATTCTTGTGAAGCACATTGTTCTTTACCAGGCAGAGACACTGTTGTATCCAAGCCTACTCCGCCAGCCATTCCTCTTGTAGGTTCAAATGAGGTTCCCTCTGGCTTGAGACACCTGCGTTATGTGCGAGCTACAGCAGTGGTGTGTGTGTGAGTGTCCAAGGATCCTGGGAATGCAACTGTGGCCCTGTGGGAAGTGGTCCCGGGGACTGGGTTCTGTCTCCCATTCTGCTGCTCCCCAGGGCCGGCTGTCCGGGCTGTCCACGGCCACTTTGCCAGGGAGTGGATGCGGAGGATGTGCTTCCTCTCAGAGGCTCAAACTGGATGAGTTCTGGCAAAATGAGTCGAGGCCAGGCTCCTGCAGCATTCTGTGTGAGCACATCTCCAAAAGGGGGCAAATAATACCCCAAGACACTCCTTTTGATAAAGTTCCTCATCAAAGGCTCCTAAGTAAGCTCAATAGTCATGGGATAAAAGGACAAGTCCTCTTGTGGATCCAAAACTGGCTTATCAATAGGAAACAGAGAGTGAGTATAAATGGGAAACTTTCTCAGTGGAGGGTGGTAAGCAGTGGGGTACCACAGGGATCAGTACTCAGTCCGATGCTTTTTAACTTGTTTATTAATGATTTGGAATTGGGAGTAAGCAGTGAAGTGGCTAAATTTGCAGATGACACAAAGTTGTTCAGGGTGGTGAAAACCAAGGGAGGATTGTGAGGCACTCCAAAGGGATCTGTCGAGGATGGGTGAGTGGGCGGCAACGTGGCAAATGGGGTTCAATGTGGCCAAGTGCAAAGTGATGCACATTGGAGCCAAAAATCCTAAATATAAATACACGTTGATGGGGTCTGAACTGGCAGAGACTGACCAAGAAAGAGATCTTGGAGTCATAGTAGATAACTCAATGAAAATGTCTAGACAGTGTGTGACTGCAATAAAGAAGGCCAACGCTATGCTGGGGATTATTAGGAAGGGAATTGAAAACAAATCAGCCAGTATCATAATGCCCCTGAATAAATCATTGGTGCGACCTCATTTGGGGTACTGTGTACAGTTCTGGTCGCCACACCACAAAAGGATATTATAGCATTGGAAAAAGTGCAGAGAAGGGCAAATAGAATAATAAAGGGGGTGGAACACTTTCCCTATGAAGAAAGGTTAAAACGCTTGGGGCTCTTTATCTTGGAGAAATGACGGCTGAGGGGTGACATGATTGAGGTTTATAAGATTATGGATGGGATTGAGCAGGTTGAGAAAGAGGTACTCTTCTCCCTTTCTCACAAGACAAGAACTCCTTGGGGGCACTCCATGAACTTGCTGAGCGGTTGGGTTAGAACAGATCAAAGGAAGTCCTTCTTCACCCAAAGAGTGATTAACACATGGAATTCACTGCCACAGGAGGTGGTGGCAGCTACAAGCATGGACAGTTTCAAGAGGGAATTAGATAAACATATGGAGCAGGGGTCCATCAGTGGCTATTAGCCACAAGGTATAGAGAGGAACTCTCAGTCTGGGGCAGGTGATGCAGTCTATTCTTGGTGCTGGAGGGGGCAGCAGTGGGAGTGCTTCTAGTGTCCTGGCCCCACTGCTGGACCTCCTGAGGGCACCTGGTATTTTTGGCCACTGTGTGACACAGAGTGTTGGACTAGATGGGCCATCGGCCTGATTCAACACTGGCTTGTCTCTTATGTTCTTATGTTCACAGTTCTGAGCAGAACAGCCCTCTAAAGGGGAGTTCCCCACTGCTCCCTTGTGACTGGGGAAGGCGAGTCAGGTTGTCTAGCTTTTGAAGAGAGACCCCCCCCAGACACGTGCGTGCACACAGGTGGGGATTGGCTGGCAATGTGGGGAGGGTCGTGCTGCTCCTGTGACACGGTGTTGTTCTTCCTCTGTGTCCTTAGGTGACGGTAGCGCAGCGCCCAGCAGTGAGAGTGAGGAGCTGAGTGACCCGGCAGAGAGGGCTGCAGTGACCATCCAGACGCACCCCCACAAATACCAGCAGCACAAGCAGGGGAAGTAGCGCACAGCCCACGGCGGCGCCTTCTCTCCCCCCAACTCCTTTTCTTTTTGACAAGCAAGTGCCGTGGGGGTTTGGAGTTTTCTGGGTGGCAGGTCAGACCGGGGGGGGGGGCAGGGGGGGCGGGGTTTGCTCACCCTGGGTGACGAGTGCTAGTTGTGCAGCCAGGCCCATGCCACGCCTTGTGCGGGATTGCCTGGCTGGCCTGGCTGCTTCTCGGATGACGCCTGGCAAGTCTCTCGTAGCTTCCTCCCCCGCCTTGGGGACGAGTGCATGCTGGGCCATGTCTCCTGGGGGTGTGCTGGCTCTGTTTGCCCTTGTGGGGTTGCCCGAGGGCCAGAGGGCTCCAGTCTTCCAGCCAGGAAACTCACAGCTCGAGTACCCATGACAACGGTGGGTTTTCTGGCTTCTGCTTGAAGCCTCTCTGTGAGGGGAAGTATTAGGTTCCATCATCTGCCCGCTTTCACTTTCAGGAGGTTTTCCATTCAGTTATTAATTTATTTCATCAGGCTCCTTCTCTCCCACCCTCCCGACAGTGCCGGTTCAGGGGAGGTTCCAGACATACAGATCCGCAGCTAGTGCAGATTGACAATGAAAACATATTTCAAAAAATCCAGTTAAAATCAATGAAATCACAACATTCTAAAGCGACAGTGTGCCTCAAAAGATATCGAATAATCGGCCTGTGATGCCGTGATTCCAGTCGGCTTCTAGGATCTGCGGTCACTGGAGGGGGGGTGCGGGGGGGGGCAGAACGAGGTGAATGCCCGCCAGCTCAACTACAGGCCCCAGTGGAAGAAGCGTTCCTTCTTACAGGCCCTGCAGACCTGTCTCAGAGCCTGCAAGAAGGGCCCTGATCTCAGAAGGGAATTCATTCCACCAGGCAGTTGGTGGACATCCCGACCAGCGGCAGCCTGGGCAAGGCTCCCTTTCCACCCCCTCACCCCACCCCACCCCACCCCACCCAAGGCACGCCCTCTTCACTCACCCGTGTCCTGAGACAGTTGGTGGTCACCCCCTCGTCCTAAGCTGCCTTGTGTGCGGCTGAGCCCTGCGGCCAGTTTGCCTCCTCCTGTGGCCAGTTTGCCTCCTCCTGTGGCATGCGCGTTTCAGTCACACTTGCTCCTGCCTGGGGGGTTCTGGGCACAGAGGCCTCTCCAACCAAGCGCCTGTCGTCAACTGAAGGGCAGCTGCCGTGCTTAGCTGGGGCTTGATCTGTGCGGGGAGGGGGAGGGAAGGACCATCCATCTCAGTATAGCTGGGCTGTGGTTGGAGAACACCCTGCAGTGCTTCTCCCCGGTGGCTGTAAATCAGGCTTAAAAAGCCAGCCCCAAACAGAGCCCGGCTTGTTGTTGAGACGCCGGTCCCCCTGCCCCCTGCAAATGTCCTACTGCCCCAGGCTTCCTGTAGCTTTGCTGGTTGCACCTCAGGCTGACCCTGTACTTCTGAGTGCCCAAGGAGACAACCTGAACTGTCTTCTTCCTACAGCCGCCCGCTGGGGAAGGACGCTTTTTCTGCCACAAGGAGTAGCTGATGCGGCAAGCATTGGCGCCCTCGCGCGCCCCCCGGCCACTCTTGCAAAGGAGGGGGGGGGCTCGGAGGGTCGGAAGGAAGTTGAACTTGGTGCGTGCTCAACAACAAACTGGCTCGTCTCTCTCAGTTGGGAAGCTGAAGAGCCACATTCACCCGGGGTGACCCATAAGGATCAAGACCAGGTCTTTGGTTCTGGCCCTTGCAGTCTGGGCGCTGCATGCTTGTTCCTGTCTCCTGCACGGGGGGAATGGAAAGCCAACTGAAGACTCCTCCTGCACTTCCCTCTGGCAGAGCAGCAGGTGCCCCAGGATGCCGTCCCCCGTCCCCCCCGGGGGAGGGAGGCAGGAAGGAAGTGGGCCGTGGACTGGGTGCAAGTGTTGGTCAAGCCGGATTTCCGCAGCTGGCCTGGGGGCTTTGTGCTCCAAGCCCTTGGGGGTCAGCTTCCGTGTGCCCAGCATGCTCTACCGCAATGGCTGTCCAGCACAGCTGCATTAACGGTCCATTCAGTCAAGGAGCCCACTGTTATAGAAACATAACTTTTATTGCACACTGTGCCGCTTTTTAGATAGAAAAAGGTATTAACACAGAGGCAGATGCAAATCAAAGCAAGTCCCAATGTTTTCCAAACAGTAAAACAACATGCAAGTCTCAAAGGAGTCTCTTCAAAACCAACAGCTGGGTGGCTCAGTTGTGGGGGTGGGGGGGAAGAGCGAAAAGGCACACAGTGCTTCCCTTGTGTGCCCCTGGCCAATGTCTGAAACACGGAACAAAAACTCCAGTGAGAGAGAGAGAGAGAGAGCACACACACACAGTTCCAAATGCTTTGCACCCCTGGCCGACTTGTTTGCCCCAAGTTGGGAGAAGAAGAAAATAGTTTTATTTATACAAAAAGAAGTCCATTCTGTACAAGAGCTTATTTTATTTCAATATAAATAATGCAGGAAAAGAGCAGAAGTCTGTGGTGGCTTGCGTCGACTGCTACACCAGGGTATAGGACTTGGAGTAGGTGCCGGCTCCTGGCTTCTGCGCCCTCCCTAGACCAGACGTGCTCATTTCTAGGAGCGAGTCTCTGGACCCCCCCATTTTGGTGGTGGGAGGCAGCCGGGGCTCCACACTGGGGGCGGGGGGGGGTTCTGTGCCTGAGGCCGGGGCTGCGGTGGGTGCAGCAGCAGCAGCAGGGGGGGCCGTGCTCGGCAAGCCGCCCGGCATGGGGAGAGTTCGCTGAGGTAAAGTGGTTGTGGCTGCGTTCCCGTGTGGCACCGCCAAGGCTTTGCTGCTGGCGTCTAGCGTCAGGTGCCGCGCTTGCGTGTGGTAGGCCCGAGCCAGGTTCCGGATAGAGGCCTCCCGCGGGGGCACCACTGGACAGGGCTCGGGGTGGTCCGGCTTCCGGAAGAAGGCTTCTGACTTCGCGTACAAGGGCAGGTTGCAGTAGTCACCTGTGGAAGGTGGAAAGACGCTGGTGAGGCACGCCCGCCCGGGGTGGGGAGGGGGAATGGCCCGCAAGACGCTGAGCCCCGGCTGGAGAACAGGTCACTCCAGCCTCTCTGCCTGACCAGCCTGCAGCTGCCCTCCGTCTCCTCCGTTAGGAGAGAAACAGCTCCGCCGACCACTACCCAGCCCAGTGCTTCTGCAGGACAGGCATGGCCAGTCAGGGAGGGCCACGGCCGCAAAGCCTCACTGCTCAGAAAGTGGCCAAAATGTCTCAAGGGCTGGCAGGGAAAGGAGCGCCTCTGCCACCTCGAAACCCCCTCCCCAGGGTGGGACCTGAAACAGCCCCCCCCCCCCCGCTACATGCTTGCCCTGGCCACACCTTGCAAAGGTCCCTTTTAAGAAAGAGCCAATGTGTGCTTCCTTTATGAACGAGATTGGGGGGGGCAGCGCCTGGATAAACCTGGGGTTCGTACCCCACATTCAGCTGTACACGCATTGACTGCAACCAGAGAATTACTTAGCCCACCAACTAAGAACAGCCAGGTGGATGCTGTACACGTATTGCACATACGTTCCCTGTAACTTGGGAACTGGGCCAGTTGCACACTCAGGTGCATGGGGGGGGGAATGAAACCTTCAAGCAAATAAAAACAGAAATAGCCAAAGAGGCTGCGGGGAGAAAATGTGTAGAGGAGCTTACCATATAAAACATTCATTGTAATTTTTTTGATTGTTATTAAAGGACCCAATGAGTAAACAAAGGTGCTGTAGCTAAATTCAAGTTTACTTTCCATATCACTACTGCAGTCAGTAAATTTTGCAGTTTGACTAATAGTTGATCTTGTTGGGGATTTAAAAAAAAATGCTCATTTCTATTTTTTAGGTTACTGAAAACAAGCTTTTTAAAGAAAAACAAACTCCGCCTGGTACACCAAGACAATCTCCTTTGGGGATTTTAATCACAGGACTTACTTGGTGGCTTCTGGACATGCGATGCGGTGTTCCCTCTAAGCTGTGTTAGTGTGAGCTAGCTCACAGTTTTTTAGCCTCCAGCTCACACATTTCTGTCTCAGCTCAGGCAGGATAGCTCCAGAAAAAACTCATTTACACAGTAGCCAAATCGCTTGCTCACAAGTTTAATGCCAGTAGCTCACAAAATAGAATTTTTGCTCACAGGAGGACTCCATGGCTTGGAGGGAGCACTGATGTGATGTACTTCAGTTGCATGTGGAATATGACGAAGACCCTTCCTATTGGCCACGTGGGCAGACAGCAAGGGTGCCCCCCCTTCCCCCTCCCAGCAGTGACCGCGGAGTGCCGTCCTGTGCCCGGGAGGCACCCTGGACTCGTGTTGGCCCTCTCCCTCCAGGCTGCTGGCGCCAGGTCTAGCAGGGCCAGGCGGGGGGGGGGGGCACAGGCCCCCAGGCACTGCTCCATACTCACTTTTGTTTGCTCTGTGTGGGATAGGCACGGCTACACTCTTGCCACGGTCACTGTCTTGTGGCTTGGGCGGTGAGGCAGTGAAGCGGCAGATGCCCGGCTCTGAGGGCGTGCTCATGGACGTCATGCTATCCGCATTCTCGTTGGTGCCCGTGGTCATCTGGTCCGAGGAGCTGTCTGAGATGAAGCACTCGGTGATCTCGAACTTGGCATGCTGCAGCTGCTCCTCGAGTTTGGCGTGCTCGTAAGCACGTGCCAGCTCCTCGTACGTGGATGAGGCACTCTCCGTGGACACCATGCTGTTCCGTCCTTTGTCTAGAGGGGCAAGGAGGGGAGGGGGGGCTTGCACCTCCCTTGAACTGGACCCACGTCAGGGCAGAGCTCCGAATGCCTGCTGCCCCACACCACTCCCCGGTCAGGTTACGGAGACTTTTCCTGCAGGGGGCCAGTGAGCCTGGCAATGGGCGGGATGCAGGCTGGCTGGGTAGCAGGCAGGGCCTGTGCCCTCCCCCGGCCTAGAAACGGAGCTGCTGAGGAGACGGGGCCGACCAGCGCCAGCCTGGGCAAGGCTCCCTTTCCACCCCCTCACCCCCCCCACCCCCCAAGGCACGCCCTCTTCACTCACCCGTGTCCTGAGACAGGCTGGCGCTGTAGCTGTCGCTCTCGGTCACCGTGATGCCATGCTGGGACCCGACAGTCCTCCAGTCGGAGGTGAGGGTCCGTGCTGGGGTCGAGGCCTGGCACTTGCTGAGTGTCCATTGGCTGGAATACCGGTTCCTGGCACTGTGCACAGACTTGACACTTTTCCTGGAAACGGGGTCTGGAAGACAAATGTTGCAGAAGGAAATGAGTCTCATTTGCCCTTGGGAGACGGAGAAGGAGCACAGAGAGGGAGAGGCAGTGCAATCGTCTGCACCGGATTGGCTGCTCCTGGACCTGGGCCATGGGGGGCCAGCCCTGTGGCAAAGGGAAGAGCCAAAGACCAGCCTGCAGGATCGGACCGAGGGCCATCGACTCCTGCCTCCACTTTCCCACAGTGGTGGGCACGCGTTACTTTAAAATTAGATGCACTGCTTTATCGCCTTAAGAGTCCAGGTGGCTAACGAGAATAGGAGGAGGAGGAGAATTGGTTTTGATGCCCTGCCCTTCTCTACCTGAAGGAGCCTCAAAGCAGCTGACAGACTCCTTTCCCTTCCTCTCCCCACAACGGGCACCCCCTGTGAGGTAGGTGGGGCTGAGCGGGCTCTGAGAGAACGGTGACTGGCCCAAGGTCACCAGCAGGCTTCATGTGGAGGAGGAGGAGGAGTGGGGAATCAAACCCCATTCCCCAGATGAGAGTCCGCTGCTCTTCACCACCACACCACGCCAGCTCTCAGCAAAGCTCTGGCAAGCGGGAAACAAAGCATCGTGTGCCAATCAATCAACAGGATAATAAAGAGCACAGGAAGGTTCCCCCCTCCCCCAAAAAAGGGGGATTTGCCCCCCCCCCAGTGGACTTTGACAATCCGACAGATGCCCCGAAGAGCCCGCAGGCAGGCTGGGCACGTGAAACAATTAAAACAAGCATAAAAGTAATAAAATGATTAAAAAGTTAAGAAAAGCATCCCTTACTGACCATTACCACTATAATACAAATGAGGCAGTTGAACACACCGTGGGGAAGAGGCGCACACAATAAACACGAAGGCCAAGCGGGAGTGGATGGAAATGTCTTGACTTCTGCCCAAAGCAATGGCCGGCTGGGAGGCCAGGCAAGGCCCGGATGGAAGCCCATCCATCCATCCATCCTCCTTGGAGCCACTGCAGAAAAGGACCTCCCTATGACCACCAATCCGTGGCCTCTGAAGGGAGGATCAACGCAGCCGCGGGTCAAAGGAAGCAAGGCTTCTGCAACCCCCGACACCCCGCCCTCTCTGCTTCACGGGTTTTTGTCAGCTAAGAAGTGGGGCTGTCATGTCTTTTGGAAGCCTGCTTTTAAAGCAGGACACACAGATCCAGCCACTCCAAGAGGCTGTCCCGGCCCTCCTCTAACCCCAGTCCTTCCCGCGGAGGAGGGGGAGTCGCAGCCCCCCCGGCCTTGCCCTTCCTGTCCAGGGGTGCTTGTGCGCGTGTTCCCCCTCCCACCGTGAAGGGTGGTCCCTTCAGCTTGCATCCTCCTTCAGGGCTCTCTTTCTGCCACAGTGGGCGTGTGCGGGTTGTGCCGTGAGGGAAGGGGGCTGGAACGGTCCTCTTCGCTGCTGCCACACACACACACACACACACACCGCACCCTGGGAACAAGCCGGCTGCTCCCTGGCCCTGCTGGGACCATCCCCCAGGCGGCACCACCCCTCGCTCTGGGTCCACTCGTGTGCTCTGCTGCCCCGCAAGGCTGCTGGGCAAGAGGGCTGGGCAAAGGAAGCAGACAGACCCGCGGAGGCGGAAGCGTCGATCGGGGGTGGCAGCAAAATGGCACTGCCGTGAACCCCGCTGGCCAAGGGGACCCCCCGGCGCACCAGGGCCGGCCCGGCCCAGCCCAGCAGACCACCTCCTCTTCGCTGCGCAGCCCGCACGGGGGCAGCTGCAGCCGGGGGCCACTCCTCTCCGAAGTGCTCCTGAGCTGACAGGCGTTCTTGTGAGCTTGGAGCCCCCAAGAGGGTCTGGTCTGGTTTTGGAAAAGTCTGGCCTAGAGTGTCCCCTGGGGTCTCGAGCCCACCCCCTGCTTGGACACTTCTTGGCTGGGGTGTTGGTGGTGTGAAGCCGCTTCTGAGATGATGGGAGAGGGTCGTGCCTCACTCGAGAGCAGAGGGAAGCGTTGGAGGGTCCCACTCACTTGTGCCGGGGCGGATGTCAGACATGTCGATCAGAGGCCCCGTGTTCTGGATTAGTGCCGGGTGGTGCAGGGAAACACCCGTGCAGAAGCTTTGAGGGTTCACAGCCTGGTTGAACTCCGTGTCAGTCACAGGCATGGTTGCTTTGTCATCTCCTGTGGAAAAGAGGGCAGGAAATGGGTTGTACCCCCCACTGTTAGCAAACCCCTTTGGAAAATGCTCAGTTGGTCCAGGCTCCTCCTCCTCCTCCTCCAACGTGCACTGCAGGCCCCCTCCAAGACCCTCGGTATGCCTTTCCCTCCCTGTCCCTGCAGTGTGGTCCGTGCCCCCACCCCACCTGGCACGCTACAGCACTGTATGAAAACAGAGTAACTCCGGAGTAACTCCGTCTGCTTGGGCCAGGCACTCCTGGGGCTGAAGAGGCGTTTCAGCTAGGCCATCACCCCGGGCAGGGCTGGGCCAGGAGGCAGGGTGCTGTCTGCAGCCCCCAGGAAGGGGGCGGGGTCTAGCCCACGGGGCGTGAGGAAGTGAGGGTCCCAGTCGACCCAGCTGCAAGCGGTTGCCTTAGCCTCCCTCCCTCGTCCCCTTGGTGTGACAGCCCTTGAAGTCCCTCCCAGCCCCAGGGAAGGCTGGGCGGCGGCGGGGGGTGGTGGTGGTGGCTCGGGCTCAGCCTTTCCCCAGCCTGAGGGCAAGCTCACCGATCTGCTTGATGCCTTCCTTATCCTCGATGAGGAGCTGAACCCGGGGAATGTCAATGTGCAGCCGAGGACCCTGCGGGGGGCCCTTCACCGGCGTGTCGAAACTGCGGTTGTTCTTACTGCGGAGGAGAGGAGCCAAGGTCAACCGGCAGGGCTCGGAAGGAAGGAAGGAAGGAAGGAGTCCCCTTCACAGGGTGGGTGGAGTGGGGGGGGTCTTCCTGGGAAAGTGACACTTGTGCGGGATTTCTCTTTCTAGCACACACGGGCCTGCCGAGACCGCTTCTACGCCGGAGACTGAAGGGGCCAGCAGGGACGCAGGCCGGCCTCCCTGGGCATTCAGCCAGAGGCTCCCCAAGGGAGGAGCGGCCCAGTCGGGGCCTTCCTGCGGCTCTGACCCCATACCGGCCTGGGCGGGGAGCTGGTCCGGGGCCCTGGCGAGGTCCCGCTTGCCCCCCCCCGGCCGAGAGGAGCTGGGGAGGGCCCGGGGGCCCCGGGGGGGGGGCTGGCTGGTTTGGCCCGCTCATTTGTTCTGCATAAAGGAAGGTGGGAGGAGAGCATTGACCAGGTGGCCCTTCTCTCCAACATAAGTTTTTAAAAACCCTCTTCTGAAGACATAACCGAGTCAGCCTTGTGAAGACGGGTTAGGGGAGGGTGGGAAACTTGGGTGGGCCACGTTGCTTGGGTGAGGGGTGGAAGTCTGCCCCACACAGCACACACCACACACCAATGCCCCCAGGGTGCTAGCTGGCAACGCCCCCGCCCCCTCCAGGCGGCACTCGGGGGTGCCCCAGGTGTCATGGCCCTGGGATGCCACAGGCTCAGGCCCATAGCTACCGTGGGGCATCTTGGGGCCTGCCCCCCCCGACTTACTGCCAAGGCCCCCTGCCCGGCTTTCCACCCAGCCCCACCCCCCCCAACTTCCAATTTTTGATTTTATTTGTGGCGCTCCCTTGGGGGGCCCTGGCTTATTTAAAGGCCCCCAAATTCAGAAATCCTGCCTAGGGGCATGCACAGGCTGCCTGTGTGGGAAGCCCAGCTAAAGAACTGGGTGAGCTGCCACAGAGCAGTGCAGTCTCCTGGGCCGAGGGAGCAGCCCAAAGTTCGCAGGCGCTCCCAGGAGGGATTTCTATGTCCCCAGGCCCAGGGCAGACAGGCCGAGGCCAGGTCTCGGAGGGCCGAGGGAGAGTGGCCAGGCGGAAACTGGGTGCAGAACCCACTTACGTAAAACTTTTGAAAATGTCAGCAAAATTTAATAATACAAACTATGATCCGTGTGGTATCAGTGGTTCAGTGTATTTTCTTTTTGTTATTTAATATGAAATGTGTGTGCTTCTGTACAGACATCATCTATAGTAGTCCCTCAAATAAACTGTATTATATAGCAACAAATGGAAATATTTTAAATAAATGGAAATTGCAGCAAAGCTCTTGCGAATATTTCCCCTCCCAGGACCCAGGAGACCATCAGGACAGGAGGGGGTGGGTTATGTGAGGTCTGGTGTGTATGTGAGGGCCCCCCTCAGCCAGCCCCCCGACGGGGGATACAGTTCTCCGGCATGGGGGGTACAGAAATGTAGCCAAGAGGGCTCCCAGGCAAATACTTCCAGGGGGCACACTAAGCCCATCCAGAGCAGACCAACGGTGCGCAGGGATTGCGTCGGAAGACAGCCCCGTGAAAATCTGCCTGGAATATTGCCAGACATTGCTGTAGAGAGACGCGGGGTCCCCCGTCTCTCCCACCCTTGGACACGCACTGCTTTTCAGGATCTCAGAAGTCAGGTGTGCCCCGCCCCTGGAGAAGGGGTGTGTGTGTGTGTGTGTGTGTGGAGAGGGGGAATGGCAAAATACCCCTTCTCCAAAGGGGCTCAGGAGAGGAGGCAGGGTTGCGCTCCCTCCCTCTCCAGGCTTCCCTGGACCTGCCACCGTTTCAGAGGGAAGCTGCTGAAGGGCGCTTTTGTCTCTCAGGAGATTACAGGCCCTGAAGATCCGGTGGGCTGCTAAGAAGCTGCCGGCTTCAGATCGAGCTCTGTAGATGCTGCGGCTTCCCTCTTCCTTACCAGGGTAATCTGAAGCCAGGCTCCATCGGAGTCATTTCCCTCGGTACCTTCTGCGGGGAGCTTGTGATTACTTGGGTGCTGGGGGGGGGCGCGCGTCAGTGACTTTTCCAGGTTTTTGTCTGGGAGGGGAGGGGAAGTTCTCCTCTTGGTAACGTTTTCAACACGAGGGCCCTGCCTGCCATGCAGACACCACCCCATCACAGAGCCAGTGGAAATGGAAATCCACAGCAGCAGCAGCAGGCCCCCGTTTCCGTTCCATGAAAGCATGCCTGGTGCCTGGACGGAGGGGCGGGGAAGGACGCCGTATGGACACCTGAGCTCTGCTGCCGCCAGGAGGCCCCGGGGCACAGGTGAGGCAGGAGCTGCTGTGCCACGGCTCCCTCCCTGCGCTGCCTGACCTGGGCTAAAGTGGACGGAAGGGCCCCCTTCGTGCTCAGCCTGCACGGAGGAGCGGAAGCAAGAGGAGAGTGGTTGTGGCCGTCACCCACCTGATGAGCATTTCAGCCAGACTCTTGGCATCTGCAAAAAGGAAAAAGAAACAAAGTGAGGGCTTGTCTCTAGAGCCGAGGCAGGAGGCCAGGCCCACCCTTCTCCTCTAGGTCCCAAAGGGAGGGGGGACCCCTCTCTTGGCGTGGGGGACCCCCCAATGGGAAGCAAAGGCAAAGGGAGAACATTCCAAAGGACCAGTCGCTTGGTCCTGCACGGGGGGTGGGGGAGAGGGCGAGAGGGGGGGCTGCATGCTCCGCTTCAAAAGAACAAGAAGGAAGGCCCTTGCCCCACACGCCTGTTCCTGCTGGGCTGGCTCTCAACCAGGTGGGGCAGCGTCATTACACTACATCCAGGCCACGGCTGCGGGTACCACAGGCTACATCCAGGCCACGGCTGCGGGTACCACAGGCTCTCCTTGCCCTGGAGCGGAGGCCAGGCCACGGCTGCCCCTGGGGGAGGCCACTCAGCTCCCTCCCCCCACACCGGTGCTGAGGCTCCTGGCGCCACCCACAGAGACGCCTGGCCCTTCCCCACCACCCCCTCGGGGCACGGACTCCGTCGGGCAGCTGCACGGGCTGCCCACCCGGATGCTCTGGCTCTCTGGAAGCAGTCTTGAGACACCGAAACAGGCTCTAAGAGTTGCGAGCTCTTCACTGAAGTATGTGTCACATGGCGACTTTTCTACTCCTGGCACAAACAACAGCAGCTTCCGTGTGGTGGTCCTTCTCCCCCCCCGCATCCTTGGCCACGCAGCCTCCCTTGCTTTCGTTTCGCGAGGACCTTGGCGAGGCTGCAGGGGCGGGCGGGCGGGGGGGGAGCCCTGCACATCGCTCCTCAAGGGCAAGTGAGCTCACCTCTCAGGCGCTTCAGCCGCTTCTCCTTGCGCTTCTTGCGGACGACAAAGAGCAGTGCGACCCCCAGTGTGGCCAGGATGACCGGGCAGGCAATGGTGAAGAGCTTCTTCACGTCATCCCCTTCCCCCTGGGCAGACTTGATGGGCGGGATGGTGCCTAGTTCCAGAAGAACACGGGCTCTGGGTAAGAGGGGCAGAGGGAGGCCCTCCCCCCTCCCCCCCCAGAGGCCAGGCGGCATCTCCCGCCCCTCCCTTTTCCCCACGGAGGGCCACACTCACTCCCATCGTAGTCCAAGGTGGCAAACTGCACAGTCTCGTTGCCGCAGCCAGCGCTGTTGCAAGCCTTCATGCGCAGCTCATACCAGGTGGCTTCACGCAGCTCGGTCAGAAACACTTCGCTGGAGTAGTTGGCACGGAGGTTCTGCCACACCCAGGTGCCCTTGGGCCGGTACTCCAGAACAATGGCGAGGATGGGGCAGCCCCCGCTGTTCCAGCCCTGCAGGTTCAGCCGGGCATGTGTAGAGTTAACGTGGGTGAACAGATGCTGCTCTTTGCTGAAGGAGGGCTCTGGAAGCAGAAAGGAGAGTCTGAGGGATTGCTGCACATTGGCCAGAGGCGGCCCTTCTTGGCAGACTCCTCCCCCCCCCCCCGCTGCACAAGACTGCAGGGGGTGGGGTGGGCAGGGGCACACGCTCTTGGCTCTCGGGAGTCAGGGAGGACCTTGGGCGATCTCCAGACATGCCTGCAAGGGCTGGCCTGGCCCCCACTGCCGGGCGAAGTTGTGGGGAAATGCCTTTTGCCTCCTTGCAGGCTGGCAAGCAGGCTCCCCCCCCCCGCCCCAGCTAGGAACAGGCAGGAGAGGGGGAGGAAAGGAGCCCATGGCATTTCAGAAGCTCCTGGGGCTACCTCTTTAGAAATGCTGATGGATCTGGGAGAAGAGACAATGGGAGGAGCCAGCTCATTGAGCCCGCATGGTGTCCTGGTGAAGTGCAGGCAGACTCTGATCTGGGAGAACCGGGCCTGATTCCCCACCCCTCCTCCACTCGCAGCTGCTGGTGTGGCCTTGGGTCAGTCACAAGCTCTGGCACAGCTGTCCTTGCAAAAGAGCAGTCTCTGTCAGAGCTCTCTCAGCCCCACCCCACCTCACAGGGGGTGTCTGTTGTGGGGAGAGGAAGGGAAGGAAGTTTGTCAGCCGCTCTGAGACTCCAAGTGAAGGGCCGGGGGGTAGAAATCCCGTCTCTTCTCCTTCGTCTTCTTCTTCATCCCCCTTCTTCAGGCAGGAAACAAGAGTGTGGAGAGCCTTAGGCCAGGCCAGCCCCAGAGACAATCTCCAAGGGACTCTTGGAAATTTCCCAGAATGCCTTCCAGGAGGGGTCCCAGGATGAACCTGGGTGGGTGTCTCAGGGTCCCCCTGCGTGACCTGGGCAGACCAGGTCAAACGGGCTGGAGAGAGTGATGTAAAAATGAGTGGAGTCAGAGATTTAATTAAGGTGCTTGCCCCAATGAGGGAGGGTCTCTTGGTGCTGGTTGTTGAAAGAGAACAGACTGCTGAGCTCTGGTCTGCAGGATGGCAGCCATCTTTTAGCCAAGCGACCTGGCCTGCTGGCTGCAGGAAGCCCCAGGTGATGGGACACCTTTAGAACATCTTGCAGCTTTCTAAGTCTGTAAGTACCTGTTTTGATTGAGCCATCTAGTTAGAGTACATTCTGGAACCAGGGAAAGGACGATGTGTTTATAACCACCTTTTCTTTGTTCTTCTGGTTGCTGACCTGGTGCTGTGCTAAGAGTATGCTTGTAAACATTTTCTTTTTAAATAAATATCTTACTCTTTGATACTTGTGGCAGTTCTTCGTACCACATAGCATTCCAGTAGCTATTGGACATGCTACATAGGAAACGGGGGCCCCAAAGAACGGGGGCACTCAGTGTACAAGTGGCCAACCCTCCAGGGAAGCCCCAAAGATGCATTTGGTCTCTGGGGTAGCCAGATGCTGGGTAGCAGGAGACTTTAAGGCCCAGCCTCAGAACTGAGAAGGGGAGTCATAGAATCTTTTCACTTCCCCAAGCCTGTAAATTCCAAAATTACATGATGTCGGGGTGCCCACTAATTTCACCTCCTCTATCAGTTCTTCCCTGTTGGTGAGAATCAAGTCCAAAACAGCAGAGCCCCTTGTTTCCCTCTCCAATTTCTGGAAAGCGAAGTTGTCAGTAAGACAAGACAGGAATTTATTGGACCTTTCACTTTTAGCAGAGTTGGACTTCCAACAGGTATCCAGGTAATTGTGTCCCGTATCTTTGAGGACTTTGCAATCTGTTCTAGGAGTGTCTCATCCAAGTCCTCTGCCTGGCTTGGTGGTCTATAGTCTGTGTTATACCTCTGAGGATGCCAGTCACAGCTACTGGCGAAATGTTAGGTCCTACAATGCCAAGACCACAGCCACACAACCCGGAAAATCTACAGCAGCTAATGAACTCCAGCCGTGAAAGCCTTCGACAACATATTTTGTTTTTGCTATTGTACGTTAAAGCGTAGAGACATCAGAATCCATGTTTTATGCACCCTGAGGTTTTTGTTTCTGTACTTACCTGTGAGTTAATGTTACCTAGCATATGTGCCACTCCCCACAAAACTAGCATTTTATCTCCAGTTATTGGCATCATGGTAGGCATTGAATTTTCATCTCACTCCATATGATTTAATTTAAAGCCTTCCTTATTAGGTTTGCAAATGTCTTACCAAGCACACTTTTCCTACCCTCATGAGGTGAAATCCATCTCCCAATAGAACAGCTTCATCTCGAAAGCATAAGCCATGATCCAAAAATCCAAACCTTTCCTGATGACATTTATTTGCAGTATTCTCCTTTCCCTTCCTGAGCCATGGCCTCTGACAGGAAGAACTGACGCAGGCACAGCCTGTGTTTCCAGGTTCTTCACCTCCTTACCCAGAGCCACATCGTCTCTTTTAATACATTCTGGGCTGTGCCAGGTAATATCATTTGTTCCCGCATGGATAAGCAAAAAAGGATAATAATCCGTGGGCTTGATGAGTCTTCCTACCCTTTCTGTCATGTCCTGGATGTGTGCACGTGGTAGACAGCGTATCTTTCGAGACGACAAGTCCTGTCAGCACACTTTTAGCTTCTACCCCTCTCAGTTGGGAATCCCCAATTACCAGACCCCAGAAGGACAGTGGTGGCAGCAATACCCTAGTGGAAGGAAGTGGAATAGCTCCCTCCAGGAGTTGGTGGTGGAAGTGGGCAGAACAGGGTCTGTAGGAGAAGCAGGCCTGTTCCATCACAGAAGTCATCAGACACACATGGCTGTCAATCACTGGCCATGCTGAGCCACACTTCTGTAACCTCACAGTTGGATGGGCTGCCCTTGAAGACAACCCAGAAACTTCAGCTGGGCTGGAGTGGGGCAGCCCTGTTATTGCCAGGGGAATATTGCCAAGGGGGATATCTTGTGCCCACATGGAACCAGCTTTCTTGGCTGACAGTTTGTTTTTGACTTCAGCTCAAGGGGCTGGTGGTGGTGACCCTGAAAGCCCCTTAGAACCTCAGACCCCCATATCCCCAGGACTGTTGCTTTCCCTATTTCCCATGCACCAACTATGGCTGCCACCTCTGGGCAGTCTCCCCACTTAAATGTTCCCGTCTGACATCATCACAGCTTAGGCCTTTTCATCGTGGCTCCCAGTCTGTGGAATGGGCTCCCTGAAGATGTAAGCGGAGCCCCCTCGCCGGAGATCTTCAGGAGGTGCCATGAGGCCTTGGCGGGGAAGGCGGGATATAAATTAAATCAATAAATAAGGCTTGTCTGTCTGCTGTGGCTTTTGCAGGGGTATGAACGAGGGGCACTTTTTTGGGGGGGGATTTGTGGGTTTTTCTTTTATGTGGCTTTAATTTGTGAAGCTGTAATGGTTACTTGTGAGCAGCACCGAGCCAGGAGGAGGGGTGGGGGGCATGCCAGTTTTGATGTGAGGCCTGAGCCCGAGCCTCCCTGCCTTGAACAGCACCAGGAGCAGCGGGCTGCTCGCCATCAGGGGTTCGGAGGGCCGGAGCGCAGGCTGCACAGACGCGCAGGCTGGGCTTGCACAGGGAGAGGCTTTCCTCCGTATGGATTGTGTGGGACCAACAGGGAATGTGACTGGCTCCAGTCTGGGGCGGAGTGGGCGGTGCCTGTAGCAACAGATTCTGCTCCCCGGGGCGAGCCACTGTGCGACCGGCTCCAGCAGGGGGTGGGGGGGTGTTCCAGGACTCTGGTAAGCAGAACAAGCAACAGCCGTGACTCCCAAGAGCTCGCCTCCCGGCACCCGTTTTGCCAAGTCTTCCAGGCGCTCCTGAACTCTGGCTCAAGAAGGCAGACCGGAGTCGACTGGGTGTAAGTTAGTCTGACAGCCTCACCTGCCGGGGATGGTGCCTGAACCGCACAGCTGCTCCCCCGACCCCCCCCCCAGCCTGCTGAGCCCCTCACCTCTGCCGTGCGTCTTGGCCTCAATGATCTCGCTGATGCGCCCGGCTCCAACGCTGTTCTTGGCTGCCAGCTTCACCTTGTACCACGTCCCACACTTTAGGTTCTCCAGCTTGAAGGAGCGCTCCGAGGAACTGATGAACACGTCTTTCCACTCCTCACTGTTGTCCACCGAGTACTGGAGCACGAAGCCTGCAGAGACGGAGCACAGCCGCTCACGGGGGTGCGGGGCGGGAGGAGGAGGCAAGGCCCACCCGTGGCCAAGGAGCTGGGGCTGGTGGGGCCACCCCTGCCTGAGTGGGAGAGGCCTGAAGAAAACCCCCTTCCTTTGCTCCCGCCCCCCCCCCCGAACCTTCCTGGGGAAAGAAATGCCAACACTTTTGTGCATGTAGTCAGTCAGTCACGTGCTCAGATTCCTACAATTATCCACTGAAGAGAAAACGTCCTTAACAAGTGAGCCAGTCAGGAAAGGAGCAGTGAGCCGGGCTTCAGGTGGCTTCCAGGGCCCCCGTTAAGGGTCGGGCTTCTGCCTCTTAACTCTGGTGATGGGTGGGTGGGTGGGGGAGACCACCTCAGAGCCCCAGGCCAGGAAGCAGCTGCAGAGG
Organism: Gekko gecko; assembly: GCA_029375565.1. Lineage (NCBI taxonomy): Eukaryota > Metazoa > Chordata > Lepidosauria > Squamata > Gekkonidae > Gekko > Gekko gecko. The sequence goes on along the minus strand of JAPDNY010000013.1, from coordinate 78,468,439 downwards.
GAAAGACCAATGCTGACAGTGTGCTTGCTTTTCTGTGAAACCCCTGATTTCCAAGAGCTTGGTCGTGTTTGCTGTGTGAACCTCAAACTTGTCTGGACACCCGGGATGGAAGCCGTCAAGTCATCCCCCCGACTGCAACCGTTTTTACACCACCATCAAGCTGAGCACAGACCCATGCATTTCCTGGATACCCCCCCCTGTGCATCTGTGCAGCGGGCACATCCTTGCCACGCCCATTCGTGCCAGCCCTGCTTCCACCATAAAACCGTCCGGGCCTGCAGTCAAGCAGTCTGTGCCCTTTGCATCAGCTCCCACCCTTCAGGCAGGGACTCTCACCGGAGGGAGGCACAATGAGACAGATGGACACACACCGCCAGGGGCACACCCTGAAACATTCTGGCTGCTGCCAGGGACAACCGCCAGTTGCCCCCTGCGACGCGAAGCGGCCCAAGGCCCCATCCATGAACTGCAGCCTTTCCTGGCCTTTCCTGGCCAGGACTCCCTCGCTGACTGCTCCCTCCCCAGCCAGCTCCCCGCCAGCCTCCCAGAGCTCCCCTCCGCCTCCTGCTGGTGCGGCAGAGGCCAGATGCCTCTGGGCCTGGCTGGGGGGCCTCAGACACGAGCGGTGCTCCTGCATGGCTGGCCCAGTCCCGCTGAAGGTCGGGGGCAGCCCCTCCCCAGCAGAATGTGCCGGAGGGCAGCCCCAGCCTTCCCGAGGGAGACTCCTTCCCGGCAGGACCCGCTGGGACGGCTGCCCAGAGCCGTGCCCCCAGAGGCGGCTGGGGTCAGGTGGCGGGTGGGTGGGACAGGGGAAGAGGCACTCTGGGTGGGTGCCCAACTTGGCAGTCCACACGCTCCACCTCTGCACCAAGTGGCATTTTCTCCAATAAGCTGCGGCCCCTCCCCCAGCGGATGCGGCTGATGAGAAAAGCTGCTCCATCTCCGGGCCAGCGCGCCACGTGCCGCCCCCCCCTCTCCCCCAACGCTTCCCCTCCAGCAGAGGGCGCTGCTTGCTCTCCAAAGGCCGCCGCTGAGACCCACCTGCACCTCCCGCCCACGGTCCCCTGCCGGCTGTGGTGCTGCTGGTTTTGGCTGTAGGTGGCCTGTCGGCTCTATTCTACTCCCATGACGGGGAAACGAATCAAGCCACTGGAGTGACTCGGGAGACTGGCATGTAATTACTTCCCTCTTTCTAATTAATTGCAGCACAGAGGCCTCCTCCTCCTCCTCCTCCTCCTCCCCTCCTCTTCCCAGCTGCAGAGCACCCTGGAGGAGAGAGAATCCTTGCTCGCAACTTAAATACTGGTAGCTCATAAAGTAGAATTTTTGCGCACAAGACTCCACAGCTTCGAGGGAGCATTGGACCTGGCTGGGACCCAGAAACCGGGGGGGGACGTGGGGAGGGGCTGTGGCTCAGCAGGAGAGCAGCTGCTTAGCAGGCAGGGTCAATCCCTGGCAGCATCTCCACTTCAGAGGCTCAAGGCAGTAGGAGGTGATGCTGAGGACCTTTCTCTGCCTGAGACCCTGGAGAGCCTCCACCAGTCTGAGTGGGAGGAGAAAAGGAGAGACTGGATTTATACCCTGCCCTTCACCCTTCCCCCTCCCCTCCCCACAACAGACACCCTGGGAGGCAGGCAGGGCTGAGAGAGCTCTTTCCAGAACTGCCCTTGAGAGAGCAGCTCTGACCAGAACCATGCCTTGCCCAAAGTCATCCAGCAGCTGCAAGGGGAGGAGTGGGGGATCAAACCCGGTTCTCCCAGATTAGAGTCCGCCTGCACTTAACCAATACAGATAAGAGTCCGCCTGCACTTAACCAATGGGTAGACCAGGGGTGGCCAAACTTGCTTAACGCAAGAGCCACATAGAATAAATAAACAGATGTTTGAGAGCCACAAGACGTGAACAATTATTACACACACGTTTTTATGGAAAATATGCAAATTTGCTTTTTATTAACATTAAATGAGACTGCCAAAAATCAAAACAAAAGGGGTAAAAACAGATATTGATAATGGTATTTATTTGTCCAATGATATTTATTTGTCTAAGAGAGAGAGAATGAGAGGTGGAAAGAAAGAGAAAGAGAGAGACGAAATGAAAAAAGCAACTAGATGGGGAGGGAGGGGGAGAGAGAAACAAATAGATTAAGAGGGGGAGGGAAGGAAGGAAGGAAGGAAGGAAGGAAGGAAGGAAGGAAGAAGAGAGAGAGAGACAAACAAAGAAAGCAAATAGATGGGGGAGGGGGCGGTAGGGAGGAAGAGAGAGAGGGAGAGAAACAAAAAGCAAATAGGTGAGGGAGGGGAAGAAGGAAGGGAGAGAGAAAGGAAGGAAGGGAGCAAGAGAAAGAAAGATGAAAAGAAAGAGGTGGAAAGAAAACAAATAGATGGGGGGTGGGAGGAAGGAAGGAAGGAAGAGGAAAAGAGAGAGAGAGAGGTCCCCGGCCACCCTGCTGGGAGCCACACAATATGTGTGAAAGAGCCACATGTGGCTCCCGAGCCGCCATTTGGCCTCCCCTGGCGTAGACGGTATGGACCATGAGGGACCCCCAGCGGTCTGGTTCAGTATTAGGCCGCTTCATGCATGTCACAATCCCAGCCACAGTCCCTTTACCCCACCTGGCTAGGACTGTACAGAATCGCACGGTCTCTTGCGTCCTGTGGAATCCTTTACATAGAATCACAGAGTTGGAAGGGACCTCCAGGGTCATCTAGTCCAACTCCCATGCACAAGGCAGGAAATTCACAAATATCTCCCCCTCCACACCCCCTCAGTGACCGTTCTTTCATTCCCAGAAGACAACAAAAAACCTCCAGTATCTCCAGCTAAATTGGCCTGGAGAAAAACTGCTTCCTGACGCCAAAGTGGCAATCAACATTTCCCTGGGCATGTAAGGAAGGGCCACAAGAACTAAGCACTGAGGCAACCCTTCCTGCCCTCCTTCTCATGATCTGCCCAAGTTCACACAATCAGCATGGCTGCCAGATGGCCATCTAGCCTCGGTTTGAAAACCTCCCAAGACGGAGAGTCCACCACCTCCCAAGGAAGCCTGTTCTACTGAGGAACCACTCTAACTGTCAGGAAGTTCTTCCTAAAGTTTAGCCGAAAACTCTTCTGATTTAATTTCAACCCGTTGGTTCTGGTTCGACCTTCTGGGGCAACTGAAAACAACTCCGCACCATCCTCTATCTGACAGCCCTTCAAGTACTTGAAGATGGTGATCATATCACCTCTCAGTCGTCTCCTCTCCAGGCTAAACAGCTCCTCTCCAGCTCCTTCAGCATTTCCTCCTAGGACTGGGTCTCCAGACTCCTCACCAACCTCACTGCCCTCCTTTGGACATGTTCCAGCTTGTCTATATCCTTCTTAAAGCTGAACACAATACTCTAAATGAGGTCTAACCAGAGCAGAGCAAAGTGATACCATCCCTTTGCATGATCTGGACGCTATACTTCTGTTGACAAAGCTCAAAATCGCATTTGCCTTTTTAGCTACCGCATCACACAGCTGACTCATGTTCAGTGTATGGTCCACTAAGATCCCTAGAGCCTTTTCGCACATACTACCACCAAGACAAGTCTCCCCCATCCTATAATTATGTATTTGATTTTCCCTACCTAAATCCAGAACTTTACATGTATCCCCATTGAAATTCATCTTATTTATTTTAGCTCAGTTTTCCAGCCTGTCAGGATCCTATATCCTGACTCTGTCTTCTACCATATTTGCTACCCCTCCCAATTTAGTATCATATGCAAATTTAATCAGCATTCCCTCTATTCCTTCATCCAAATCATTGATTGTTGAGCAAAACAGGTCCCAGGGCAGATCCTTGAGGCATTCCACTTGTCACTCCTCTCCAAGAGGATGAGGAACCATTCACAAGCACTCTTTGGGTGCAATCTGTAAACCAGTTACAGATCCACCTAACAGTCATAGGATCCAAACTACATTTTATCAACTTGTCTACAATAATATTATATGGAACCTTATCAAAAGCCTTACTGAAATCAAGATAAATTATGTTTACAGAATTCCCTTGATCTGGTAAGGTAGTAACTTTCTAGAAAAAAGCAGATGGTAGTCTGACATGATGTGTTCTTGAGAAACCCATGCTGGCTCTTAGTAAATACAGCCATCTTTTCTAAATGCTCAAAGACAGACTGATTTGTTCTAAAACTTTTATAGGTATAGATGTCAAGCTGATGGGTCAGTAGTTCCCTGGTTTTCCCCCTTCTTGAAGATGGGGACAACATTTGCCTACCTCCCATATTCTGGCATCTCACTTGTTCTCCAAGAATTCTCAAAAATAATAGACAGAAGGTTGGAAATTACATCCATGAGTTCTTTTAGTACCCTTGGAAGCAGTTCATCTGGCCTTGAGGACTTAGTTTCATTTAAAGAAACTAGGTGTTTCTGTACTACCCCTATGCCGATCCTGGGCTGCAACTCCCTTCCCTCATCATGTGTTCGGTTTTTGCCATGTTGAGCCCCCTTTCCCTTGCGAGAGAAGACTGAGGAAAAGTAGGAATTGACCAGTTCTGCCTTCTCTTCATCACCTGTTAGAATTTCACTTTCCTGTCCCCACAATGGGCCTGCCATGTTCTTTTTCTGACTTTGAACAGCTCTCAGGAAGCGAGTGGCGGAGCACCCAATTCATGGAATCACAGAGCCGGAAGGGACCCCCAGGGTCATATAGTCCCACCCCCCCTGCACGATGCAGGAAATTCACAGATGCCCCCGCAGGGCCCCTTGTTCCAATGGCTCGGGTGTTCCCAGCTCCTCGGGGCACATGGGGGGGGGGCTGCCCTTCCCCTTCAAGCGACGTCGTGTCACTCACCCCGGATGGAGCTGCCGCCGTTGTCCCCCGGGATCCACGCCAAGGTGATGGAGGATGCGGAGGTTTTTGACACCGTCAGCCGGGGCTGGTCCGGGGGAACTGGACAGAGACAAGAGATGAGGGTGAGCTGGGCGACGTCTGCCCTTCCACGCCCACACCCATGCCCACGCCCACGCCTGGCTTCTTGTTTCATTCACTGACTGAAGCAAGCACAGACCTTGTAGCCTCCAGCACAGTATTTTAACGTGAATGTTACCAAACAACAAGAAATACTTGCTCACCAACAACGGAAATATCCGCATTCCAAAAGAGAAATGGGTGGGAGGGGCCCTGAAGGGATCTGGGCATGAGAGGCCCACCACGCCCACAGGAAGGCAGACTTCTGAGCAGATATGTCACCTGCAGCAGGGCGCCCCCCCCACGGACCCCACAGAGGTTGGCAGTTATCCATTGCAGATGAAAACAGAAGAAAAAAGGTCCGGGGCTTTCATCGCCTGGGATGCTTACGAGATAGTCAGAAAGGGCAGCCGGGGGGGGGGGCATCCCGGGTGTTCCTCTGCACCAAGGAACAAAGGGAGGTGCTGAAGCTCCCCCTGAATGCTGCTGTTGCCCTACAACCAAGGCTGTGTCGTAGCGCGCTTGGCCTGGCCTCCCCGTGCCTCAGTCCCTGCATGCCATCTCATCCCACAGCCAGGCAGGGGGCAACCCTCCCCCACCTGCTTTAGACCACCCAGTTCTGTTTCAACCAGTGCTCAACACCTGCTGGGGTGGCTGGGCTGACCCACGGAAAGCTGGCAGCAAGGAACAGGGGAGTCGGTCGAGGGCGGCGGCTGCAGCAGCCATGCAAAGGGAAATCCCCACTCAGGCGGGGAGTTGAGGCAAGAGACAGAGGCCGAGCCCTCTTGCTCTCACCGGCTCTGCCCACGGGCCCCCGCTGGCCCTTGCTGCTCCCCAGAAGGTGGTCAGGAGCCTCTGCGGAGGGAGGCCGCAGCTGCCAAGTGGCCACAGGCGAGAGGCGGGCCAGGGGCCTCTGCTGGGCCTCACCTTGCACCAGCAAGTTCACAATGATGGTGTCAAAGCCCCACGTGTTGGTGGCCGTGCAGGTGTAATAGCCAGAATCCTCGGCCTTCACCGAGCGCAGGATCAGTGTGCCATTGGCCTGGATCTGCCGATGCCCATCCACAGCCACTGGAATGGCAGAATCCTCGCTGCAAAGAAGAAGAAGAAGAGGAGGAGGAGGAGGAGGAGGAGGAGAAGATTGGAGGTACGCCTCGCCCTTCCCTTGGAGTCTCAGAGCTCCTTCCCCTTCCCCTCCCCATGACAGACAGACACCCTGTGAGGGAGGGGAAGCTCAGCCATGCCAATGAGAAAGGAGACCCCCGGTTGCCATGTGCCAGCCGGGGCTTTCAGGCTGCACCATGGACCTCGCCGCCGCACCCGTACCTGTCCTTGGTCCACTTCACAGCCGGGACGGGCTCCCCCACGGAGTGGCAGGGCAGGCGCACGTCCTTCACCCACGGAGTCGTGACGGTCCCTCCAAAGGAAATGATCTTGGCAGGGGCTGCGAAGGGAGCGGAGGGGGAGGGGGAGGTCAGGCAGGGCCCTCCTCACCCCCCCGCGGCCCAGTCCAGCACTGACCCCCTTGCCCCTCCGAGCCAGACCTTTCCCCGCCGGCTCGATGGTGACCTTCTCGCTGATGTTGCCGCGCCCGGCCGAAGTGACGGCTGCGACCCACAGCAGGTACTGCTGGCCCCGGTTCAGGTGCGCGATGCGGTAGAAGAGCTGGTCAGGGCTCGTTTCGTACTCACTGGGCGCCTAGAAGAGAAGCCACGGAGCAGCTGCTCAGTGGGGAAGGGGTGGGGGCGGAGGGCATGCAGGGAGAGAGGGGGCCACAGGGGAACGCCACTGGGGACGGCCATTTGACAGCAGAGCCAGCATTCTGGAATAAATGCAGTTTTCCGTTCGGGAGCATTTCTTTCAGCTCTCTCATCCAAACTTTCCTATATACAGCTAGACTGAACAGTGAAGGACTTGTCAGCTTCCGGTACCAGTGTGTTTCTCATGACAGACTCTGCAGTTTCAAAGGAACCGGAGCCGGGCTTTGGGAGTAAAAAACTTACCAATCGGTTGATCCCAGCTCTTATTTAAAAGTTAGCACATTTCCCCCACAGTTTGGGGATGGGAGAGACGCTGCTTTTGCGGTGAAGTGCAGTGGTCAGAGTAGCCCCGTTCACGAGTTACGGTGGACACCCACCCAGTCTGCTGACAGTGAATACTTGGCTGTTCCGTATGCACATGCCCCCTGAGTAATTCTCATGTCACATTCAACAGACATACAGCCAAGCACATGACTGAAACATTGGTGAGGAATTGTTTAAGACTGAGGGGCTGTCTGTGTGCAAGAAAAGGTCTGGTCCCCCAGAACTTGTGAAAGAGAACTGTCATTATTCAGTAGAGATTGTAAGTCATTAATGATGCATTGAACTGTTTTAAGTTGAGGGCTGTCTGTGACCACGAGTGGTGTTGTTATTGTCTCTTTTGGGCCTGTCTTTTAAACAGGCTTTCTCTGGCTTTGTTGATCTGTTTCTTGACTTCATCTTGTGGATATTTTAGTTCTAAAAAAGTTTACTGTGAGAATCTCTGTCTGTAGGATTGGAACAGATGTGGTTGTAGAGTAGAACCTGGCTGTAGACAATAGATTGTTTGGTATGCTTAGGATGGTAGCTAGATGCATGTAGGTATATTGGTCGATCAACAGGTTTCTGGTATAAGGTGGTGTCTATGTAATTGTACTGTAAAACACTTAGAACAATGGAATTCTCAGGACTTAACAGGGATGTTGGTTTCTCATCTCACTACATATGCAAACCTCATTCGGTCCTTACATCTGTAATTTATAATACAGGATCTCAGTTAATTACTCTCAGCATTCCACAATTAAGAAGGGTACATCTACCCATCAGTCTCCAATTTTGATATACATTTCCTTCACTGTGTTTCCCCTGGACTTAAACCCAAACAAACGGTAACCATATAAACTAAGCTTGTTATTCCTGTTTGGTCCTTGAATCTGTTAAACATCTTCCTTATGTTGTATGCTAATTTACTGCTCACCCTCTACCTATATGTATGGGCTGGTGATTTCCATTTCATTGTATCTGAAGAAGGGTGCCTTGCACACAAAAGCTTATACCTTGAATAAAACTCTGTTGGTCTTAAAGGTGCCCCCACTGGACTTTGTTCTGTAAAAAAGCTGTTCTGAAGATCCAGCCGGTACCTTCCCGCCCTTAACTTAAACCCATTATTGCGAATTCTCTCCTCTGCTGCCAACAGGAACCGCTCCCTGCCCTCCTCCAAGGGACAAACAACCCTTTAAATACTTCAAGAGAGCCATCCTGTTGCCCCTCGACCTCCTCTTCTCCAGACTGAGCCTTCCCAAGAAGTCCCTCAGGCCTTTCCTCCTCACAGGGCTTCTTGGTCTCCAGGGCTGCCCCCCCCCCCCGGTCATCCTCCTCGCTCTCCTCTGCACCCTGCTCCATTCTGCCCACGTCCTTTTCAGAGTGAGGCCTCCAGAACTGCACACAATGCTGACCAATGCAGTGTACAATTTGGATGTTACGCCTCTGCTGATACACCCCAAGATCACATTAGCCTTTTTTGTCACTGCTCATATTTAACTTACGGTCCACCTGTACCCCAAGATCATCTTCACACACGCTGCTACCCAGAAGTGTATCCCCCATCCAGTACGCGTGTGCCTCATTTTCTTTACCCAAATGTAGAACTCTGCATTTATCCTTGTTGAATATCCTGAACCCCAACCCTACGGCACACGTGCCCTTGCCCCACAGGAATCGGCCGTGCCAGGCTTGCTCCAGACCCTAGAAACTCTGGAACAACTATGGTCAGTGATTTCTATGGACTTTATTACGGACTTACCTCCCAGTCAGGGGAAAACTGCTTGCCATAATTTAGGGGGAGGGAATTCCTGAGGGGAGTGCATGGGGGGTGTTTGGAGTGCCTGCTTGTAGAAGCCATAACTTTCCTTAAGAGTGTACCCCACCGCTGGTTCCCAAGGGAGCTGGCCTTGGAGACTCTTTTGCCAGGCCTGGAGATAGATAAGGCACCATATATCTGTCAGGGTTGCCATAGCTACAATAGGGGCTGGATGCTGACGTATGTGAGAGGTGTGGGGTGTATTTTGTGTTATCTGTAACAGGGGCTTCTGCATGCCTTCTTTTCAGTTCCAACACAGAGTCTCTTTTCCCAAAGTAAGCCTATCTCAATAAACTACCACTGCTTAAGTGTGTTGTAGAGAGTGTCTTAACTGGGGGGACCTGATACTATATTAATATGGCTGGGAAACTGTCCCTCAACTGATCTGGCCACCCTGAGCAATACCGCAGTAGCCCTGAAGCTGCGTTACTGTAACGTGCTCTAGCCGAAGCACTGAAGAGGATACACGTCCTTTTTCAGCAAAGCAGCCATTACACGGAAGAGTCCAAGATCATGGCTGCAGCAATTCTATGGCTGTGCACAGCACACACCAAAAGGGTGTTCTGTGCCAAAGAAACGCTGGAGAATCAGAAGCTATGGAGCAAAGCACTGCAGTGGCTGTGCTGGTCACGGTTTCCCTCTTCCAGGGCCACCAGTCTCCAGGCCTCTCTGCTGAATGGGAAAACAACCATCTGGAGGACCATCTGGAGGCAGTCCGAACTGCTCCCCAATCAGTCACGGTTTGCACTGGAGTGCGTACATGGCAAAAACCTACCCGGTGAGACTCTCTCTCTCTCTCTCTCTCTCTCTCTCTCTCTCTCCTCTCTCTGTCAATCAGTCTGTCCATTACTGATATCAAGGTTGGGAAAGACTGTAGGGGGAGCCCCCCCGCCTGCCAGGGTGGACAGCCGAGGGAGGGGAGGAGCTTGTGCAGACATTTCTCCAGGGCTTCCAGTGAGGAGGCCGTGTTAGAAGAAGAAGCTCTGCTGTGTATATTTTGGGCACTATTTTTATGCACTCACTCACCTACAGGGATAGGTACTGCTGGGTGCACACCAGTGCTAACTCATGCCCACCGTGTGTCAAAAGCCGTGGCCCAGTGGGCGTTGGATACATGCATAAGAACAATGCATGTGAACGTGTCTTATGTACATAAAATTTAAATATACCCCAAATTTAAATATGCAAGCATAAATATTACATTGCATACATAATTTTTAAGCCAAATGACAGCTTTGACAAGATGCCAAGAAAACAATATCAGATCCCGGTGGTTTCACCAGCTGCTTTGATGAGAGGATTATGTTGCCCTGGAAACCGGGGGCTCAGCCACTGAAATGAATCCAAGGACCCTGCCTCCCGTCCACCTTCTCTCTCCCTCTGGTGGTGGCAGCAGCTGCAGGGACAGGGGGCGGGAGGGATGCTGCCAAAGCCCTGGATCAAGTTTGGGGAGGGGGGGCATAACTTTCTAATATAATAACAACAGCAATAACAATGCCCCCCTTTTGTCTAGAGACAGCCACAGAGAGCTTCCAGATAGTAGATCTACTGTACATACCAAACACATAACGCAGTTCTCAGGACATTTCCAAACGGCACGCAGCCAAACACATCATATAAAACCACTGGGAGACATCAAGGCCCCTTGGCTGGATACAGAGAGGGGGGCCGGGGGGCCAGAGGAAGGAGGGGGGAGAAACCTGCTTGCTTCCTCTTTGATCGTCCGTGTTTAGTTCTCTTTACGGGTGGGGAGGGGGGCTCATGATGGAAAAGGGGACGATGAAAATAGCAACCCAGTGAGCAACACCTGAGCATCTCTCTTTGCAGCCAGGCACTCTCTCTCTCTTCTCTCTCTTCTCTCTCTCTTTGTGTCAGAGGAACAGCTAACATAGAGTCTGGGCAACGCTCCAGGCAATGGCAGTGCCACAGCAGGGAAGCCACCTGAGATGGCACGAGAAGACCAGTGCCAGGAAAGCCCAGCCCCCGGCCTGGAAGAAAGAGCAGTGGCAGGTGGTGCTGACGAAGGCGCAAGGGAATGAGAGGCAGGGAAATGAGAGGCAGGACACGCGTCCCCGTGGCAAGGCCCCTTCCTCCTTGCAAGCTCCCGAGAAGGATCCGGAGGTGGAGGACCGGCAGCAGGAACCGAGGTGGACTGCTGAGGCCAGCACTGAAGGGACCTCTTCCAAAGCTGCTTACCCAGGAATCTGAACGGGGAGCCCCAGAGAAGATTGCCGTCACCACCACCACCACCACCGCCGCCGCCACCGCTGTGGCTGAAAGAGGAGATGGGGCCATCCACTGCCTCTTCCCCCCACCCCCGCCGGTCTGAGATGGATTGTGAACAGCCTTGGGGTGGGGGCCCGGCCACCTTTTCGCCAGAGAATACCATCCTCTCGGGGACCTTTCTATCTGAGCTAGCACTCAGGATGCCAGGCAAGGCCACGCCCAAAAATGACTTCCGGGGGAATTTTAGAATGTGTTTGCTTTAGAGAGATGGAGATCATGTTTTCCTTCTTCAGTTAACTCACCTGGAGCCATCAAGAGGAGGGCAGCTGAGGCAGCAAAATAAACCAAGGGGGAACACACACACACACACGCCATACCCCACTGCCCCAGTTCCATGGTGGCCTACTCACCGGCTGACCAGAGCCAGGGCTGGAGCAGAAAATGGTGTACTTTCGGATGACCCCATTGGGTTTGGTGGGTGGGAGCCAAGACACCACCACGCTGCTGGCAGAGGAAGGGACCGCTTTGATTCCAGCGGGGGGTCCAGGAACTAGAGGAGAGAGAAAACAGCACAGGAGGGGTTACCCTGGAGAGAAGGTAAGATGCTCCCCATAACCCGGGGGGCGGGGCGGCCTATGTGTAGATTCCTCGAGGCCATCTTGCAAACTCACTGGGGCTACAGGCCGAACAAAGCATGCCAGGGGAAACCTCCTCTCACAAAAGCCCCTTACCATGTGGCATTACTGGTACACCTTCCTGTGGGAGAGGGTGGGCTTGCAGGTCAGGGGGCAGCCTCCACCTCCCTCCCTCATTTGGATTTTCAAAAGCAGCACAGGCACCTTTGCAATGGGTTCCAAAGGACCAGCCCTGGCTCTTTCTTGAGCATGTGCAAACACATGAATGCTTGAACAGCGTGCACTCCCTGCAGGCTCTAGAACTGGAGCACAGCAAACACCAAAGGAGAACGCACGCCGGCTTTGCGGCCCTTGGGAGAGGCAGGCCAGCCCGTGCGCGTTTCAGCCAGGGCTCCTGGGACTGTCTGCTCGGGGGGTGGACACGTGGAGGGGGTGGGCCTGGCAGGGAGGGAAAGGGCCGGCCACCTCCACTGCGACACCTCTGAGAAAGAAGCACAGCCCAAAGGAGTCCCAGGGGCAGGCCACAACCAGCTTGTCCTCAGGGAGACCGAACTTCCTCTCGCCCGCCAGCACACAGGATAGTTTTTAGAGGGGAAGCAAAATGGGACTACACGTGGCAAAGCCTGACACCCAACAGTCTGGACCGTGCCAAGCAGCAACAGGGTGGGCACTACCCCTCTCTGCCACATCGGTCTGCACTTGCTTGGCACGGCCAGTGGCATCTCAGCCACTCTGGCTTCCTGTGCATCCTCTGAGGCCTGTTGACCAGGCACGCCCTCACGTCCCGCATAGGGCACCAGAGCGGGCTGGGCTGGGCTGGGCCCATGAAGAACAAGAGCCCTTCTCTCTCCTGGGGCAGGCTGTGATTTCCCACCACCAGAAGTCCATCCCAGCCCCTTCCAAGACAGGCCGTTTTTCAAACTCTTTGTGACGCTTTAGGGACTAGAAGCCTGGCTGACTTTGTGAAGCACTAAGGGGGTGGGGTGGGGGGTGGGAGTGGAGTCTCTAGGCTCCTGTGACCTACACTTTCCCCAGCAACATGTCCCCTGTTCTGAAAGGTTCCCCCCTCCCCTAAGGGTTACATGAAAGTGGGCTATTAAGTTCAGCATCCCTGTCAATTAAAGTTGTCCCCAATGTACAAAATAATCACCTCTGATTTCATTGGGGGAACTTTGCAAAAGTGACAGGACTAGTCCAAAGAAATGAAAGCACAGGTTAATGAAGAGGAGGAATCATAGAACCATCGAGTTGGAAGGGACCTCCAGGGTCATCTAGTCCAACCCCCTGCACAAGGCAGGAAATACACAAATACCTCCCCCCCACACACACACCCAGTGACCCAGCCTGTCCCACTCCCAGAAGATGACAAAAAACCCTCCAGGATCCCCGGGGCCAAACTGGCCTGGAGAAAAACGGCTTCCTGGCCCCAAAGTGGCCATCAGCATTTCCCTGGGCGTGTAAGAAAGGGCCACGAGAACTAAGCACTGAGGCAGCCCTTCCTGCCCTCCCTCTCGTGGTCTGCCCAAGTTCACAGAATCTGCATGGCTGTCAGATGGCCATCGAGCTTCTGTTTGAAAACCTCCAAAGAAGGAGAGCCCACCACCTCCCAAGGAAGCCTCTTCCACTGAGGAACTGCTATAACTGTCAGGAAGTTGGTTCTGGTTTGACCTTCTGGGGTAACAGAAAACAACTCTGCACCATCCTCTATAATGACAGCCCTTCAAGTACTTGAAGATGGTTATCATATCACTTCTCAGTCGTCTCCTGTCCAGGCTAAACAGACCCAGCTCCTTCAACCTTTCCTCATAGGACTTGGTCTCCAGACCCTTCACCATCTTTGTTGCCCTCCTCTGGACAAGTTCCAGTTTGTCTGTATCCTTCTTAAATTGTGGGGCCCAAAACAGAACACAGTACTTTATGTGAGGTCTAACCAGAGTAGAGTAAAGCAATAGTATCACCTCATGTGATCTGGACACTATACTTCTGTTGATACAGCCCAAAATCGCATTTGCCTTTTTAGCTACTGCATCACACTGCTGACTCATGTAAAATGTATGGTCTACTAAGACCTCTAGATCCTTTTCGGATACTACTGCCAAGACAAGTCTCCCCCATCCTATAATTATGCATCTGATTTTTCCTACCTAAATCCAGAACTTTACATTTATCCCCATTGAAATTCATCTTATTTGTTTTAGCCCAGTTTTCCATCCTGTCAAGATCATCCTGCATCCTGACTCTGTCTTCTACCAGATTTGCTACCCCTCCTAATTTAGTATCATCTGCAAATTTAATAAGCATTCCTTCTACTCCTTCATTCAAATAATTGATGAAGATGTTGAACAAAATAGGTCCCAGGACAGATCCTGAGGCATTCCACTTGTCACAATGCTCTGTCAAGATTATCCTGTATCCTGACTCTGTCTTCTACCATATTTGCTAACCCTCCCAATTTAGTATCATCTGCAAATTTAATCAGCATTCCCTCTACCCCTTAACCCAAATCATTGATTGTTGAACAAAACAGGTCCCACTTGTCACTCCACTCCAAGAGGATGAGGAACCATTCACAAGCACTCTTTGGGTGCAATCTGTAAACCAGTTACAGATCCACCTAACTGTAATAGGATCCAAACCACATTTTACCAGTTTACCAAATTATGTGGAACTTTATCAAAAGCCTTACTGAAATCAAGAAAAATTATGTCCACATTATTCTCCTGATCCTTCTCAAAAAAGAGATAATGTTAGTCTGACATGACCTGTTTTTTGAGAAACCCATGCTGGCTCTTAGTAATCACAGCTGTCCTTTCTAAATGCTCAAGGACAGTCTGTTTATTTGTTCTAAGACTTCCCCAGGTATAGATATCAAGATGATGGATCAGTAGTTACCTGGATCCTTCTTTTCCCCCTTCTTGAAGATGGGGACGACATTTGCCCACCTCCAGTCTTCTGGCACCTCACCCGTTCGCCAAAAATTCTCAGAAATAATGGCCAGAGGCTCATAAATTATATCCATGAGTTCTTTTGGTACCCTTTGATGCAGTTCATCTGGCCCCGAGTACTTATTTCATTTAAAGAAATTAGGTGTTGATGTACTACCCCTATACTGATCTTAGGCTGCCACTCCCTTCCCTCATCACGTGTTCTGTTTTTGCCACGTTGCGCACCTTTTCCCTCACAAGAGAAGACTGAGGAAAAATAAGAATTGAGCAGTTCTGCCCTCTCATCACTCTTTACAATTTCACTTTCCTGTCCCCACAATGGGCGTACCATGTCCTTGCTTTTTCTTACTTTGAGCTTAAGAAAAGAACCCTTTTTTGTTGTTTTTTGCATCTCTCATCAGGAAAAGCTCATACTAAACTTTAGCTTTCCTAACTTTCTCTCTACAAGTGCTGGCTATTTGTTTATAGTCATCCTTGATTATAAGGCCCTCCTTCCACTTTCTAAATGAGTCTTCTTTATTTCTCAAGTCTTTAGAAAGCTGTTTATTTAGCCACCATGGCTTCTTTAGGCTCCTCCCATTTTTCCTTCTCATACGAATCATTTGTGATTGTGCCTTCAGTATTTTGCTTTTAAGAAACTCCCACCCCTCTTGAACTCCCTTCTCCTTAAATATTTCTGACCATGGGATTCTACCCAGAATAAATTTAAGTTTGTCAAAATTTGCTTTCCTGAAGTCCGACCTATATGTCTGACTACATGCAGCTTTTACCTTCCTCAAGACCATAAATTCCAAAATTACATGGTCACTACTACCCAGGGTGCCCACTACTTTCACCTCATCAACCAGTCCCTGTTGGTAAGAATCAGGTCCAAGATAGCAGATCCCCTTGTTTCCCTCTCTAATTTCTGGAAAGCGAAGTTGCCAACAAGACAAGTCAGGAATTTATTGGACCTTTCATTTTTAGCAGAGTTGGACTTCCAACAGATAACTGGGTAACTGAAATCTCCCATGACCACCATGTCCCGTCTCTTTGAGAACTTTGTAATCTCTCCTAGGAGTGTCTCATCCAAGTCCTCTGCCTGTCTTGGTGGTCTATAGCAGACCCCCACCATGATATCACTATTATTTCTTTCTCCTTTTATTTTTACCCAGAGACTCTCAACTGAACTTCCATTCCATTTCCTCACTAGTATAAACTTCCTTTATATATAATGCGACTTCTCCATCCTTCCTTATTTGTCTATCACTTTTAAATAAGTTGTACCCCTCAATCCTAATATTCCAATTGTGAGTGTCATTCCACCAAGTTTCAGTAATGCCTATTAGATCATAGTCCCCTTCCTGTATTAGGACTTCAAGTTCCTCCTGCTTGTTTCTCGTACTCTGCACATTAGTGTAGAGACATCGGAATCCAGGTTTTTGTTTCTGTACTTTCCTATGAGTTAATGTTACCCAGCATACATGCCACTCCCCACAAAAATTAGGAGTTCTTATCTTCAGTTATTGGCATAATACTGGGCTTTGCATTTTTGTCTTGCTCCCCCATAGGATTTAGTTTAAAGCTCTCCTTATTAGGTTTGCAAGGCTGTTTCCAAACACATTTTTTCCCAGCCTTCTGAGGTGCAAACCATCTCCCGATAGAAAAGCTTCATCTCGAAAGCGTAGGCCATGGTCCAGAAATCCAAACATTTCCTGATGACACCATCTTCGTAGTCAGTCACTGATTTGCAGTATTCTTCTTTCCCTTCCTAAGCTATGGCCTTTGACAGGAAGAACTGAAGAAAATACAACCTGTGCTCCCAGTTCTTTCACCTTCTTACCCAGAGCCACATAGTCTCTTTTAATATGTTCTGGGCTGTACTAGGCAGTACCATTTGTTCCCACGTGGATGAGCGAGAAGGGATAATAATCCGTGGGCTTGATGAATCTTCCTACCTTTTCTGTCACATCCTGGATGTGTGCACCCGGTAGACAGCATACCTCTCCAGACGACAAGTCCAGTTGGCACACTTTAGCTTCTATCCCTCTCAGTGGGGAATCCCCAATTACCAAGCCTTCTCCTATATTGGGGAGCAGAAGCTTGAGTCCTCTCATCCACAGGGGTTTGAGGAATTTTCTTCATGCTTCCCAGAGGCTGGGAGTGGAGCCCTTGTTCCAGTGGTTCAGAGTCACTATCTGTGGGGAGAACTATGAACCAATTGCTTAGTAACAGAGGCTCAAGAATGTCTCTTGATTTTCCTGCTCCTGGGGTTACATTCTTCCATGTGTCCTCCTCCTGTGCCGGGTGCTCCTCATTTGCTGAGATATCATTCCCTCCTTCTCCTGTTGCCATCTCAGGAGTGCTTCAGGCATTCTGTCCATGAAATCTTCACATTCCCTTATAAGTTGGAGTGTGGACAAGCGCACCTCAAATCCCTGTATCTTCTCCAGTAGGGCTACCAACTTACACTTGCTGCAAGTGCAATTGCTGTTACCCTCAGGTAAGAATACAAACATGCCACAGTCTTTGCATGTCACTGCCTCAGCTCCCTCACCAGCCATGATGCTGCAATCCATTTCAAAATTAGTTCAGTTTAAGAAGAAGAAGAAGAAGAAGAAGAGAAGAAGAGATTGGATTTATACCCCGCCCTTCACTGCCCAAAGGCGTCTCAGAGTGGCTTACAAACTCTTCCCTCATCACAAACTCTAACCCTTCCCCTCTCCACAACAGACACCCTGTGAGGTAGGCGGGGCTGAGAGAACTTCTGACAGAAACTGTCCTTGAGAGAACAGCTGTGCCAGAGTTTGTGACTGACCCAAGGTCACATCAGCAGGTGCAAGTGGAGGAGTGGGGAATCAAACCCGGTTCTCCCAGATAAGAGTCCGCGCACTTAACCACTACACCAAACTGGCACTTCCATGATAACTTCCCTACCAAACTGCCTCTGAAGACTACTTGTGAAAAGTTTGCAGAAGCAAAAACTAACTTAACAAATATAGAATGTAAGAACTACTCAGCTTTCTACAGGGCCTCCAGGCTAAACCCCCAGGCTGGTAGAGAAACTGAAATTAAGTCTTTGCACATGTTTTACAGTGGAAAATGTGGGGCCTGTACCCATGCTGGATTCACTGTTCTTGGGAAAGGTGTCTGGAGAAATAGGTCAGGTCAGGGTTTTTTTTGGGGGGAGCGCACCAGAGCACAGCTCCGGCAGCTTCGGAGGGCAGAAAGGCTCCCACATGTCAGTTTCCACTGAACAAGCCATTGGGGAGTCTTTTGGCCTGCCGAATGTCAATTTCAGCTCCATTATATCCTATGGGCCATTGAAGTCAATGGCAAAAACACAGGGTATATTCTGGGGGCTGGAGAGGAGGGGGTTTGAGGAAGAGGCTCCAAAGTCACAGGGTAGCTGTCGGAGCCTCTCCCCAAGATACCCACCAAGTTTTAAGAACATTGGGCCAGGGGGTCCAATTCTATGGGCCCCCAAACAGGTTGCACCCATTCCCTCCATTGTTCTCTATGGTGGGGGTAAAAGTTACTTTTTTCCCACGGTGCTGTTAGTCGCTTTGGGGAGGGAGGGAGTTTGAGGGAGAGGCTCCAAATTTTCAGGGTAGCTTTGAGGAGCCTCTCCCCACATACACCCCCATGTCTCAAAACAATTGGACCAATGGGCCTAATTCTATGGCACCCATACAGGTTACCCCCATTACCTCCATTGTTTCCAATGGGGAAACCCAGCGAGCTGCACTTAAGGCAGGCAAGCAGGCAGCCACTCAGCAGTCAGACTCTCCCAGAGAATCTCAGGGAAAGTGCACTGTCTTGGGAGGTGCTTGTTTGCCATGAGAACAAGTGGCACACTCCAGAACAAGAGGCACTGTGGCAGTGCAAGCATGCCACACTGCCATACAGAAACCCCAAAAGACCAAAAGGAACATCATTTATACATGTATAAATTGATGGTGCAATGACTGAGGGGTGACATGATAAGAGGTTTACAAGACTATGCATGGGATAGAGCAGGTAGAGAAAGAAGTACTTTTCACCCTTTCTCACAAGACAAGAACTTGTGGGCACTCAATGAAATTGCTGAGCAGTCAGGTTAGAAGTTAGAACAGATTAAAGGTTTTTTCGTTCTTACAGGGTTAGGGTTAGGCTTACAGGTTTACAACTTTAAAAAGTTCTGCTGGTTGCTGTTGCTTGGGGGGGGGTTGGTTGGTTGGTTTTTTTCCTGTCTGCTCCAGCCTCCATAAGTTCATCAAATTCCATCTGGAAGCTGTTCATGCCAGCCACCACCACCACCACCACCTACTGTAGCAGTGAATTCCATGTGTTAATCACTGTTTGGGTGAAGAACTACTTCCTTTCATCTGCAGTTGCCCTTCTCTGCATTTTTCCCAGTGCTATAAATTTTCTTTTTGAGGTGTGTGTGGTGTGAGTGGTCTAATGAGGTTGCACCATCAATTTATACATGTATAAATGTTGTTCCTGTTGGTAATGGGGGTAACCTGTTTGGGTGCCTATAAGATTAGGCCCATTGGTCCAATTGCTTTGAGACATGGGGGTGTATGTGGGGAGAGACTCCCGAAGCTACCCTGAAAATTTGGAGCCTCTCCCTCAAACCCCCTCCCCCCCAGAGCTTGAAACTTGGTGGGTATCTTGGGGAGAGGCTCCAACAGCTACCTTGTAAGCCTCTCCCTCAAACCCCCTCCCCTCCAGCCCCCAGAATATACCCTATGTTTTCACCATTGACTTCAATGGGTCATAGGATATAATAGGGCCGAATTACCGCTGAATTTCTTTTATTCCCTCCTTTCCTTCTCTCCTTTTCCTCTTTCCCACCTTCTTCTCTTCTCTTTTTCCTCCTTTCCCTGTTTCCCTCCTTCTTCCCTTCTCTCTCTTTCTTTCCCTCCTTCTTTCCTTCTCTCTACTCTCTCTCTTTCCTTCCCTCTTTCCTCCTTCTGTCACCAAACTCTAGTGAGGAGTTTAAACTTTAAACCCCTTCTCTCTTCACTCCCCCACCCAGGCCAGCTGGGGAATGGAAGGGGAGGCTTTCGAAGATGCCTCCCCCCCTTTTGCTTCCCCTTCTGACATCACTTCTAGTGATGTCAGGGGGCATGGCATATGCTAATAGCCTAGTAGGTAATTTTTTTTTCTATGAAAAGACCCCTGGGTCAAGTTCAGGTAAAAAGAGATGAAGTTCTAGGACCACTAAGGAAACTGGAAAAAACAGGTTGCTTACGTATAACTGATGATCTTCGATTGGTCATCTGTGCATTCACATCCTTGGGACTCCAGGCACCTGCACTGACCCTAAGCAGTGACTTCTAAGTTCCTAAAGGATCTTTTGCACCCCCTCCCTGCGCATGTCCAGGAACTCCACTGCGCATGCTCAGGGCAGAGTACAGAGTTCCCACCAGTTCCTTCTGACCACTGTCCAACCCACACAAAACTGTAGGCTGCCAGTGGACGGGAAGGTAGGGTGGGTGGTGTGAATGCACAGATGACCACTCGAAGATCCAGTTACAGATAAGCAACCTGTTTATCTTCTTCATGGTCTCTGTGCATCACACCCACACAAATCCTACACGTGTCCAAGGTAAAACTGGGGAATTGGAATGCTTGGTGTTGGGCAGGAAAATAGACATTGTGAGTATTTCAGAAACTTGGTGGGATGAGGAAAATCAGTGCGATATGGTGATTCCTGGTTATAAATTATATCAGAAGGATGGGGGGAAGGGTTGGAGGTGGGGTGGCTCTGTATGTCAGAGAGGGTATACAAGTCCAGTAAGATTGAGAGGGTGAGTGAATTGGATTCGCTTCTGGAAATGAAATAGTAGTCCCAAAAGGAAACTTAACACTGGGAAGTTTGTTATCGCCCACCAGATCAAAAGATAGAGGAGGATTATAAAATGATGAATGAATTAAAGATAGCGGCTAGATGAAATAACTGTGTCATAATAGTTGATTTTAACTACCCACACATAGATTGGGTCAATATGTGTTCAAGTCGGGAAAAAGAGATTGAGTTTCTAGACAATCTGAATGACTGTGCTATGCAGCAGATGTTCACAGGGGAGAGGCGATCCTGGATTTGCCAAGGACCTGGTGAGAGATGTAAAAGTGACTGCACCACTTGGGAACAGTGACCATAATGTTATTGAGTTTAACATTTGTATAAATAGGGAGTTGCCCAAAAAGACTGACACAACCAGTTTTAACTTTAAAAGGGGTAACTTCTCTGATATGAGAAGACATGTGAGGAAGAAACTGAAAGGAAAAGTAGAAAGGGTCAAAACCATTGGGGAAGCTTGGAGACTATTTAAAACTACAATCCCAGAAGCCCAGAAAAAATATATACCGCAGGTTAGGAAAGGCACAAATAGGTATAGAAAAAAGCCTGCATGGTTAACCAACAAAGTAATGGAAGCTGTAAAAGGTAAGAAGGATTCCTTTAAGCAGTGGAAAGCTAGTCTCAGTGAGGTTGATAAAAGGGAACTCAGGCTGTGGCAAATAAAATGCAAGTCTGTGATCAGGCAGGCAGAAAGGGAATATGAGGAGCATATCGCAAAAAACATAAAGGCCAACAATAAAACTTTCTTCAAATACATTAGAAGCAGGAAACCAGCCAGGGAAGAGGCAGTGGAGCCCTTGGATGACCAAGGGGTAAAAGGAATACTGAAAGATGACAGGGAAATGGCTGAGAAGCTGAATGCATTTTTTGCCTCTGTCTTCACTGTGGAGAATGAGAAGCGCTTGCCCACTCCAGAACCGCTGATTTCGGGAGGGATGTTGAAAGCCCTGAATCAGATTGAGGTGACGAGAGAGGAGGTCCTATGACTGATAGAAAACTTAAAAGCTGATAAATCACCAGGCCCAGATGGCATACATCAGAGAGTTCTGAAAGAACTCAAATGTGAACTTGTAGATCTCCTGACAAAAATGTGTAATTTTTCTTTAAAATCTGCCTCCATTCCTGAGGACTGGAAGGTAGCTAATGTCACTTCCATCTTTAAAAAAGGTTCCAGCGGCGATCCGGGAAATTACAGGCCTGATGTCAATACCGGGTAAGTTGGTGGAAACTGTTATTAAGGAAAGAATTAGTAGGCTCATTGATGAACAAAAACTATTGAGGCAGACTCAGCATGGGTTCTGTAAGGGAAGATCTTGTCTCACTAACCTGTTAGTGTTTTTTGAGGGAGTGAACAAACATGTGGACAAGGGGGACCTAATAGATGTTGTTTACCTTGACTTCCAGAAAGCTTTTGATAAAGTTCCTCATCAAAAGCTCCTAAGTAAGCTCAATAGTCATGGGATAAAAGGACAAGTCTTCTTGTGGATAAAAAACTGGCTAATTAATAGGAAATGGAGAGTGAGTATAAATGGGCAATGTTCTCAGTGGAGGGTGGCAAGCAGTGGGGTACCACAGGGATCAGTACATTGGAAAAAGTGCAGAAAAGGACAACTAGAATGACCAAAGGGTTGGAACACTTTCCCTATGAAGAAAGGTTAAAATACTTTGGGCTCTTTAGCTTGAAGAAATGATGGCTGAGGGGTAACAAGATTATGCATGGGATAGAGCAGGTAGAGAAAGAAGTGCTTTTCTCCCTTTCTCACAATACAAGAACTTGTGGGCACTCAATGAAATTGCTGAGCAGTCAGGTTAGAACGGATAAAAGGAAGTACTTCTTCACCCAAAGAGTGATTAACACATTACATTACATTACATCACATTTGCGATTTATATACCGCTCTCTCCATACGGCTCAGAGCGGTTTACAGAACACATAGTTTGATCTATACTAGGGGCACAGTGATAAGGGGAGGTGTATGCCTAACACAACACCCGACAGCAGGAACTATTGGCTTCAGTGGTAGATTCTCTCTCTCTTTGGGCGAAGACATCTCAATGCCGAGGCACAGATCTTCTTGCGATAGCGACTTCTTCCGGAAACGGCTCCCTCAGCACGTGATTGCAGAACTCGGCTTCTTGTCCAATTGGCTCCAGCCTCGCTATGCTGCCACACCTCTCCGAGACCAGTCTCTGTGCTCGCGCTCGCCGCTCATCATTCGCTGCTGTTGCTGCCGCCATCTTCACCAGCCCATCACCACTGCTTCAGCCACTGCTAACGCCAATCCCAAGGGAGAGAGGGAAGGGTGCCCCCCGCTCGTAAGGAGCAGGCACCTTCCTATTATCTACTTGCCCGTACAGGCTTCCGAACCGCTGGGTGGGCGGGAGCTGGGACAATGGGCTGGGAGCTCAGCCCGGCCGCGGTGGGACTCGAACAGCCGTTGGCTTGTTCAGTTAAATAACCTTGTAGGCTTTAATGCCTTGCGCCACTGCTCCCTATAACACATGGAATTCACTGCCTCAGGAGGTGGTGGCGGCTACAAGCATGGACAGCTTCAAGAAGGAATTAGATAAGCATATAGAGCAGAACTCCATCGGTGGCTATTAGCCACAAGGTATAGACAGGAGCTCTCGGTCTGGGGCAAGGGATGCTCTGTATTCTTGGTGCTTGGGGGGGGCCAACAGTGGGAGGGCTTTTAGTGTCCTGGCCCCACTGCTGGACCTACTGATGACACCTGGTATTTTTGGCCCCTGTGTGACAGAGTGTTGGACTAGATGGGCCATTGGCCTGATCCAATGTTGGCTTCTCTTATGTTCTTATGTTCACCTTTGCGAGAGTAGCAAGCACTGGGTGATGGCAGCCACTCAGTCACACATCGTTTGGAGAACAGCTCATCCCACAGCAGCACGGCTCCTGGCTCGAACATCTACGGCGTAGTGGTAGGTGTCACCCAGGTCGCAGTTCTGCAGCTCTTCTGCAAGGGGGTGCCTCTGAGGAATGCCATGGACGTGGCCAGTGCCGTCGTAGAAGTGACACCTAGCCAAGAGATAACCTTACTTGATTGTCTCTGTCATGATCTGTGCAGGATGGAGGCAGGGCCTAGAGGCCTAAGCTCTAGGAAGGGCCTGTCTGGGAGTAGAAAGCAGACAGCGACGGTTTTTAGCCAATCAGAATAGAGGGATTCTGTGAAGAGATTGTTACATACTTGGTGGGGAGTTTTCTGACTTAAGCTGTGAGCTGTGGAAAAAATGGTGTTCTTTCCTCTCACAGAGCTAAACTGGACTGTGATATAAACTCTGTGTGCTGTGAGGAAACGGTTCTTTTGCTCTTCTGCAGACTTTTCTCAGTGAGGGGACAGTCTGGTCTGAGGAGAAAGATCCCTCACCTGGCTCAGAGTGTTAGGCAGGAGGCCTGGGTAAGGCTGTAGGCCTTAAGTAGTAACTAGTTAAATGAACTAGGTGGTCGCGTTAGAGGTTTGATTATTTTTCCTTTATCCCTTTTAAAGCACCTTGTCTTGTTTTCCATGCTCCACTACTGTTAATAAACCATTTGTTTAGGAGTTCTCTGCCTGGTCATCATGCCTGTGTTTTCTTGGCTGTAAAAGGGGCATTTTGGTTGGGCTTGAGAGGGTACCCTGGGCCTTCTCAAGGGACCATAAGTCCAGGGTGGTGGCGACAGAAGGTGGTGACCCACTGGGGTCATGACAATCTCCACGATCCACTTAGACAGTCTTTGAGTCTAGATTCTGAGTCCTTTCATAAGTTCTGTGTAGGAGGAGAAAAGGTGAGTATCCCTCCACAATGCTTTCGTTCTGTCCAGGTAGAACAGGAGCACTCTCCGAACATCCAGTAGGTGGAGGCGTCTCTCTGTCTCGGACTTTGGTTCAGGAAAGAAGGTAGGTAGAGAGATTTCTGCTTGAATGTGGAAGTCTGAGATGACTTTAGGGAGAAACTTAATGTATGGAAGTAACGATACCCCTTCTCCATGAAAACGCAGGTAGGGTGGATCATACCTGAGTGCCTGGAGCTCACCCATGTGCTTGGTGAATGTAATGGCCACCAAAAAGGCCATCTTCCAGGATAACAGTTGGAGGTTGCACATGGGCTAGAAAGGGTGACGAGTCAGGCTATGCAGGACAAGGGGTATGTCCCACGCAGGAATGCATTCCTTAAAGATGGAGTAGGCCTTTCAAAAAACGTTTAATGTCCGGATGGGCAAACACTAATCGTGGTAGGCCAAAACAGCAGCTAGGTAAGCCCGCAAAGAAGCATGACTCACTCCCTTAGTTGAAAATGAAGGGAAGGCCCGCTGTGGCCAGTGCAGACCCATGGTCCCAAGCAAAGGACTCAAACTTCACCCGCTTGTAGGCCTCAGACCTCCTTGAAGACTGTTTTCTGCTATTCACCATGGCATCCCTCACCCTCTGGGAGAAGGAGCTCAGGTGATCCTCCACGCTGTCAGTTTTAGATGGGGAATATTGTGATGAACGACTCTCCCCCCATGAGAGAGGAGGAGATCTGGGGCGGGAGAAAGTGATGAATTTCTCCCCGGGATAAGTGGAGGAGAACTGGGAACCAAGGCTGCTGCAGCCACCAGGGAGTGATGAGGATGCACCCCAGTTTTTCCCTTAGGATTTTGTTGACAACCCTGGTGATCAGTGGGATCAGAGGGAACATGAAGAGGAAGGCGCCTGACCATGGAATGAGTAGGCCATCTCCCAGTGACAGTGGGTCCCTGCCTCCCCTGTAACAGAAGTTTGGACATTTTCTGTTGCGTCTATTTGCAAAGACATCTATGGTCGGGTACCCTCACCTGTTGAACACTGGGTGCAGGGGAGTCCAATTCAGTTCCTATTTGTGCGACTCTGCACCACCCCTGCTCACACAGTCTGCTTGAGTAGTCTGCTCCCCTGGGAGGTGTGTGGCTATCAAGAAGATCCCTTGTTGAATGCAACACAACCACAGATCGATTGCTCAGAGGCAGAGTCTCTTGGACACGGTCCCTACCTGACAATTTATGTAGCTTATCACTGTGGTATTGTCCATGAGAATAGAAACAACTGTTCCCTGCAAGGTCGGCAGGAAGGGGAGGAGGGCAAACTGGATGGCCAGGAGTTTTAGAAAGTTTATATGCTGTTGGCACTGGGAGCCTGACCAGACCGAGCCCACCGACATTCCTCTGAGGTGAGCTCCCCAACCTCACAGGGAGGCATCTGTGATGAGAGTCTTTGTAGGTGCAGGGTGTTGAAATGGGGCCCCTTCTAGCAGATTGGATTCGTGTTCCCACAAGGAGAATGACAAGCTGACGTGCTGAGGTATCAGGAGACATGTGGACTGGGGTTGTCTGCCTGACTTGAAACACCTCAGAAACCATAGCTGCAGGGGCCTCATTCTGAACCTTGCAAATGGTATGACAATGGTCGTGGCCACCATCAGACCCAGTAGGTGTTGGATGGAGAAGGCCGTTGCCACAGCCACTGACTTGATCTGGCCAACCAGGGATGTTATGGTCCTTGCCCTCTGAAGAGGAAGAAAGACCCTGCATACCATGGAGTCTATGACAGCTCCAATGAACTGGACCCATCTTGATGGGGAGAGATTGGATTTCTTGAGGTTTACCTTGAGCCCTAACTCCTGAAGGAGGGAGAGAGTAGTGTCTATGTTTTTCAGGAGCCAGGTTTCTGAGTGAGCTATTAGAAGCCAATTGTCGATGTAAGGAAACACAACAATGCTGCAGAGTCTCAGGTAAGCTGCCACGATGACCATCGTTTTTGTGAAAACCCTCAGGAGGGCAGCATATTGATAGTGAGCTTGTCCTACTGCAAAACATAGTTACTTCCTGTGGTCCACTCTGATGCTGATGTGAAAGTATGCATCTTGGAGGTCGATTGTGGCCATCCAGACCCCCTCCTTCAGCAATGGAAGTATCTGGAAAAGAGAAGTCATCTGAAACTTATGGTAACTGATGAACCTGTTGAGTGAATGCAGGTCCAGAGTCCACTGTCTTTCTTGGGTACCGTAAAGTACCAGGAGTAAAAGCCATATTCCTGAAATTCTGGGGGGACTGGCTCTATGGCCCTTTGAGAAGGAAGGATAGTACCTTGTGGAGTAGGGTTGTTGAAGGAGGGGTGGTAACAACCCCCATAGGGGGAGGAAGATGAGTAAATTCTATTACATACCCCCAGGAAATGATGGACAGTACCCAGTTGTCTGCTGTTATACATCTCCAGGCTGTGAGATGTTGGAGGAGACAAATGTCAAGGGAGTGGATAGAGGAGGCGGGGTGGAGGCACAGGGAGTGGTTGAGTCAAAGGCTCTGCTTGGGAGTCCGTGGTGTCCTGCACCTGGTAGGTTGCTGCGGTGCCTGAAATTTAGATTTGGGGTTGTAAGGTGTCCTGCTGCTCAGTTGCTGATGTATTGGCCTCCAGGACTGATCTGACGATGGTCTGTTAAATGACCAACAGGTCCATGATGTGGACCAGGATTTGGACGTACGAGTAGGAGTGGTAACACTCAAGTTCTGCAAGGCCTTCATGCTCTTATCCATATCATGTAATACTGCATCGGTCGTGGTATGGAAGAGACTGGCATCATCGAAAGGTAGGTCTTCTATGCACGTTCTGAAATCTGGATTCAATGCTGTGGATCTGAGCCAACAGTGCCGTCGGAGTGTCACAGCAGAGGTGAGTGTCTTAGCAAAAGTGTGTAGTACATGCTTAGTAGAGTTAAGCTGTTGCTTGGCAAGCAACATGCCTTCCTTCTGTATCTTCCTAGCTGTTATCATCAGCAGGGAGGCCAGCAATGGTCTCGGACATCTGCTCCCATAAGGAATATTGACAACAGCTCATGCATGCCAAGTAGTTGGTATTCTTGATTCCTAATGTTGCCATAGAGTAGCTGCCAAACATGTCCAATTTCTTCCCTTCTTTATCAGAAGGGGCGGAATGGGTGTGCTTGCTTCTAGAGGAGGAAGTTACCACCAAGGAGTTGGGCTTGGGATGTGAAAACAAAAATTCCGCTCCCAGTTCTTGGACCTTATACATGTGGTCCAATTGTCTCAAGGAGATGGGAGTAGATGCTGGTTTGTCCCATGGTTGCTTTGCAGCTCGGAGCATGGCTATGGTCACAGGGAGGGTGTGACAGAATTAAAGGTTTGTGGACAGCAGCAGGGTAAACAAAGGAGCTGCTGAGTCATGTGACTGAGAGAGGTGGGGGGCAGAGGGCTTGGAATTCTCAGTGAGTTACAGATAACTGTGTACAACTGACAGTTGGTAGAGTCAGTTGGAAGAAAGTTAACAGGGAGTTAACTGGAGAGCTCTGAAGAGGACAGAAGCCTCTGGGCTCAGTGGAATCAGCCAGATGGCAGTTTAAGTGGAAAACTGTGGCTGAATAGCACTCTGCACTAGTACCCTCTAATATAAAGAGGAGAGTGACGAGAGAGTGGAAAATATAAGACCTCAGTGGTCACAAACACCAGATACACTGCTCCAAAGGAACTTATAAGATAGCTAAGGAAGGGCAAAGGGTCTGGAGGAGGCGAGAGAGTTGGGGTTGGTGCACCAGTAGACTCAAGGGACCAGGCAAATAAAGCCCAAAGGTTAACCACAAAACAGTTACTGGAGAATGGGATCATAACTTGGTTTTGTGTACTGAAGAACATCTGTGTTATACTGAGAGTGATAAGCCTACAGCCTATGTCAAGGCAAAGTAAAGTGTCTATTCATCAAAGAAACAAAATATCCTGTGTAAATATATCCCATCCCCCTGTTGAGTTTTCTGTATAATAAAGAACTGTGCTGTTTGACTTTTACAAGCACTGGTGCCTGACTTTCTGGTAAAGAATTATACTGGGCAGTTGTCCTCAGTACATCCACAATTTACATCAATCCCCAAAGAGACAATTCATTTGTGTGAACTGGTCAGCCGACAGAAAGTAGAACTGATCAGTCCCTTGAAAGAAAAATAAACTGAAACCAGAGCAAATGTAAGCATATACAGGCAGTGACGCCACAGCTAGGTTACAGCAATGGCCAGGGAGAGGTCATTGTGTTATAGAGGGCTACAGACGTCAATGTGTCGATCTGTACGATGTCGAAGACCATATCTGTCACATCTGGACGTGGCTGGACGATGGAGAGTCCTTAGGTGTGCCATCCTTTTAACAAGGTTTCTGTATGATTTCAGATCCTCAGATGGAGAAATAGGTAAGTCATCAGTGGTATGAGTAGGAGGCAATGGTTCCAACTCTGGGATATGATGGACTGAGTCATCACTGTCCAAGTCTTGTCCATGAGCACACTGATCAGTGTCGGAGATGTCCGATTTGGCCTGTATGGGGTTCACGGATGACTTGATTTTGTTAGCAGTCGACATCAATGGTCCCATCAATATCGATGAGGTTTGTTCTGTCGGCTTTGACACAGGTTTCTGTTGGTGTTGAGGTGCTGGCATCGGTGTAGCAGCCAGGTTCTTAGGTGTCACCCGTATTGGTGACCTGAAGCGATATGAAAGCATGGAGCGCTGGTCCCAATCCAGTGGTCCTCACATCTGGAGCCACGGGAAAGGTGGAGGATATGTGTCATAGAAGAATTTAAGTTGTCTCTGATCCCATGGCAACGTGGATTGTGCATGCCACTGGGGTGGTTGGGGATCGTGGATGGCACCTAGCTCTCGATCCGGAGTACCATGGTGCATGTCATCAGGCGCAGCCCTGGATCAATGGTGAAGGGTGTGGGCAGGTGCCGATGTCGAGAGCTATTTTTACTCATCGATCCCAATGAGGAAGAAAGGCAATAGTTCCACTGAGTCAGATCAATCTAGTCGACCTCAGACAGGCTGAGAGGTTGCAATGCACCATGGTCGAGTTTCGCTACCAGGGAGCTCACCCAATCTGTTTGTTGTTGAGTCAGTGCTGATTGAATAGAGATCAAGTCTGGTACTCTTGATACAGTCTCTGCATCTGTAAGATAATGCATCGGGTCCTTTGCAGGGCTCATGGCCCAGAGTTGCAGGCCATTTGACCCATGGACCTTCTCCTTTTTGTGTTTCTTCGCAGGAGAATCCCAACTTCACGGCCAAGCTCAGCATCTTTGACACCAACGCCCTGGAGTCAGGCGGGGTCGATATCGATGGCTTCGATGAAGTAGAGTGACAAGTTGAGGCTGGCAGCTGGTTGGTTGATCCGTTGCCTAATGTGGACTTAGTGGCCATTTTGGGTGAGGCCAGGGCCGACAAGAGAGCAGCTCTGTTTTTCCTGGTTTGCCTTGAAAACTTGGCGCAGTGGAGGCAAGTGTCAGTCCTGTGGGCCTCACCGAAGCACAGCAAACACAGGGAATGGCCATTGGTTGGAGCTAGTTTGCTTCTACAGTGGGGACACTGTTTGAAGAACCTCCACATAGACTAAAGAGGAAGAAAATAAGTTCATTTGTAGAGAAGAGAAACAGAGCTAGAGTAGAGGAGAAGTTCACCGATTGGAGCAATGGAAGAAAATGTCCTATCTGCGCAGCGGTTAGAAGAGAACTGGCAGGATCTCTGCGCCCCACCCTGAGCATGCGCAGTGGAGGTCATGGGCATGCTCAGGGAGAGGGTGCGAAAGATCCTTTAGGAGCTTAGAAGTCACTGCTTAGGGTCGGCACAGGCATCTGGAGTCCCAAGGGTGTGATGCACAGAGACCATGAAGAAGATCTGAAAGCTGTACACCTGAGGGTAGTTAACCGAAATGTGGAACAGCACAATACTAACTAGTATTGTGACTCAACTAGGCCTCCATGCCAGATAACTGGATAGCAGCAAATACCACCCCACATTTTTAAAAAGGGTCCAGGGGGAATCCAGGGAATCACAGGCCAGCTAGCCTAACTTCTATTTCAGGTAGGTGTGCCAATTGTGGGCTGGGATATTCTGGAGTTTGAGGGGTGAAGCTTGGTAAGGGTGGAATCTGAGGAATGGGCTCCGCAAAGATGAGATGCTACGCAGTCCACCTTCTGAAGCTGCCATTTTCTCAGAGGGAACTGATCTTTGTCATCTGGAGATCGGCTATAATTCCAGGAGAAGACCAGGTCCCACCTGGAGGCTGGCTACAGGGCACGCCCAAGTAAACCTAGTATTACCATCAACATTAATATCAATATTAAAACCATCATGAGCAGCCTGACGTAACCCAGATTTCGATGGAAGCCGATTGTTGGTCGGATGCTGCTCATGCCCGCCATCGCACGTGAATCACCGAGCGCTGGCACTCTGTGATGCTTTATACTTCTGTTGTTTATGATCTTACCCACATTCGTTTCAGCTGTGTAATATCCCAGGGAAGCTGCCCTGAGCCCGCCATGGCACAGAAGGCGAGGTAGACATTAATTAATTAAACAAACAAACACTTCTTTACTCGGTGAACAGTTAAATGATGGCATCCTCGGGCACTTAAGGCGACGATGGGCATAGGCAGAGGTTTCTTTTTTTTAAGGGTTCGGTTTATGTAAGACCTGTCCATCAGTGGCGACCAGCCCTGGTGACTGAAGGGAACTTCCATACCTACAGGCAGCAGACCTCTAAATCCCAGTGCCGGGGGGCAACCTCAGAGGAGGGCCGCTGACCCCCTGCTTGTTTGGCCCCTTAGGACCGGCTGCAGGATGCTGGGCTGGAAGGATCACTGGCCTGATCCAGGAGAGCTCTTCTGAGGCTCTTGTAATTTTAGTGACAAGCCACATATACTTTGAAGGTCAAAGAAGAAGGGGACGGCAAAGGATGAGATGGTTAGACAGTGTCATCGATGCAACGAACATGAAATTGAGCAAACTTCAGCGGACGGCGGAGGACAGGAGGGCCTGGCGTGGTCTGGTCCATGGGGTCGCGAAGAGTCGGACTCGACTGTGCGACTGAACAACAACAACAACAACCACATATACTGGTTAGCAAATCAACAGTTTGACATTTAAGAATGCTCAAGTATAGGCCATCTGGAGTTGGAGACTTCTTAGTTTTCAGTTTGCCTAGTAACCGAGCTTTTTCCAGTGAAAAGAGAAACAAATAATTCACTGTTTCTCAGCCGCCATCTCTCTGTCTTCCTTAAGCCCTCCTCTCTTTCCGTTGCCACCTAGAGGCCGCCTGACGTCTTCCCTAGCCAGTTTACTGCTGCCAGAGTATTTGAAGGAATGCTTCTTGCTTGTCCTTACGTGTGCAATCGGTACGACAACATCTTCATCTCACATCAGAGGTTCAACCCCACAGAGGTCCGGAATGTCTACCTCTTTGGCGGCTCTGTGACCAGCGGCTCCGGTGCACAGCCATTTATGATCTCTAGAAATTGCATTTCTCCAGCACAAGTCAAAACCCATTTGCCCAGCCCGTTTCAGAGCTGCTGAAGTCACCCAGCTTTGATGCCAAAAGGACTGGAAATTGGTATGCAAACATCACCCTGATTCTTAAAAAGGGGTACAGAAGGGGAATTACAGATCACTTAACCCAGAGTCTGACCCAGGTAAATAAGTAGAAACTGTAACTGAATTCAGAATCGTTAAGCCGCTCCCAGGCCCCGAGCCAGGATTTTGCGGCTTGTGGGGCAAATTTCTTTTCTGTTGGGGCTGAAGTTCTCAGTGCAGAAAGAAAAGCCATTCAGCCAATAGAAAGCTGTTACCAGAATAGCTCTCTAAATTGCACGCTGTGTCAACCACTTTAGACGACAGTTCTCAGCTGCTGCAAGTCAATCACTTCTGCCAGCCTAGGCAACAATCCTGACAAAAAGCCGGCAGGTGGGGGTGATGACTTCTATAGTCAAGAAAGCTTAGGCAGAAAAACTCTCTTAAAGGAGACCAGCTTCTTGACACAGAATTGGAAGGGATCCTAGAGGTCACCCAATCCAGCCCCCTTGCCCAGTGTGGGAATTAGCCAACTACAGCAACACATGCTGCTTAAAGGAATGTGTGCCTTTAAAAAAATGGTTTAAAATGATTGGAAAAAGCATTTACAGGAGAAATTCTTCTGTGGGGATGTACTTTTAAGAAAGGGAGAGGAGCCCTTCCTCTTGCCCCGTGGTGAGTTTTATGCCTGCACTGGGCCAAGGGGATCACAGCTAGATGTAAACTAAACAGTTAGAGGCATGATTCAAACTCTGATTCAGTCCAAGTGTAGGTCACCAGGTGGTGGTGTAATGCTAACCACAGCTAGAACTTGAAAGACAGGAGAGGGAACACAGCCCAAGCTGCTGGGGGGGGAAGGGGGTTGCCTCCCCAGCTCTTACCCTCCCCCCAAGTGAAGGGACAGAGAGAGAGAGAGAGAGAGAGAGAGAGCGGCGTGGAGGCAAACTCTGGAGCGTCCCTTTCCCTCTGGCGGTGGCGGCCCTTCCTTCCCCCTTCCCACCTGCTTGGAGAAGCTCCGGGTGGGGCAGTTACTGCTGGGCTTCCCTGAGGAGGGATACAGACCCCAGAGAGTTTGCTCCAACCACAGAAAGGCCAAGAGGAGGCTGGGGGGGAACCGCCTGCTCTTGGGCTGCTGAAGGGACCACTGGCGCACACACACACACACACACAACCCCAGACAGATATGGGGGGGGGGTGGATGCAAATGTTCAGCAAACATCCACCAGCCGGCAATCAGGTGCAACTGAGATCCGTGTGCAGCAGAAACGAAGCGCTGCCCTGCAGGAACCCTTCCTTGCAAGACCCCCTACCAGGCGCACAAGGGCGAGACCCGGCTCCAGGGAGTCGGGAACCCTGAATTCCACCCAAGATGCCACGTTTATCTCCCCCTCCCCCGTGGCAACGGTAACAACACGCAGAACTCATGCACACACATGCGTAGTGTGTGCATGCGCATATCCACACACGCACTCACATGCACAACCGGTGACGGCCTCTACGCTACCCCACAGCGACCCCCAGAGGGCTCCTCCTCCCTTCCCTGCTTCCCTGACTTCAATCCAGACTCCTGGGGCAGAGTGACCCCCCCCGCCCCACCCCCCAGCTGGAAAGGGTCCGCTGTGCCCGTGGGATTTCTGGGCCTGGACGGAGGCATGCCGAATCTCCCCCATCAGCAGCCAAGCAGGTGCTTGCCCGTGCCAAATCAAAGCCCAGAGGGACAGAACCCCACCTGGCCAGAGAGCAGAGAACACAGGGGAGCACCAACGCCCGCTTCAGCCACAGGCCATGCCTGTGGGTGCCACCCTGGAGAGCCCAGGGGGCTGCTAGGGGCTTGCTGAGGACTGGGAAACAAGGGATCTCCCGCTGGTGTGTGTGTGTGTGTCTGTTTGTGTGTGTGTGTCTGTGTGTGTGTGTGCGCGCACTCCATTCCAAACAATGGAACAGGCACTGTGAGAATTTGGGCGGGGGGGGGTCACGCCTGAACAGCCCCGGTCGATGCTGGCTTCATGCTGCCTCTCACCAGGGTGGGCTCCTTCCACGGCCTCTGCATACAGAAGCGTGTGCCCGTGTGTGTCCGTGGGGGGGGGATTCTAGCTGTCTTCTGTCTCATTCAGTGAGCCGTGGGGAGAACATGCTGGCGGACCCAGAGTACGTCCGGAGGGAGAATATTCTTTATAAGTCCTCTTCAGCAGCCGCGTTGGCCCTGAAGTGCTCAAAAAGGAGCTCTGGCAGAGGAAGCGCAGTCCGCTCCAGAGCAGCCCCTCCCACAGGGGCAGAGCCCCGCCCGCCTCCTGCCCTCGGGCTCCCCCCCATGAATGACAGGCTGAGTCCTCCTGGCTCCAAGGAACGCAGGGAGCCCCACACCAAATTCTGCCTTCCGCTACAGCCCTGTGAGGTGGGCGGGGAGACAGGGACTGGCTCAAGGTCACCCTGTGGGCTGCATGGCAAAGTGGGGTGTGTGTGTCTGAACCCAGATCTCTGCAGCTCTCGCCTGACGCGCTGGACACTACAGCACCTTGCCCTCCTCCTCCCACCCCCCACCCCCCAACACACAAAAGAAGCTCCCATTTGCGTCACTGGCTGCCAGGAACTGGGCACCAGTGCCCACATCGAGTGCACACCGATCCTTCGCAAGCCGGATCCCGTTAGATCTCGGATGCTGAGTGAGTCCTTGGATGGGGGACCTCCTTGGGACACCAGGAGGTGGGGGCAGAGGATTCATTCAGCCCCCGCCCTCCTGAATATCCTCCAGGCCCCCCCAGCAGGGGTCAGTCTCCAGAGGTCGCCATGGCTTCCAGGGGCAGACACAGACTCACGCACACGCACTTGAAGATTAAAGGGGGGGGAGTACACACCAATCTTTCCAGCTTGAAAAATGGGGGACTCCCAGCTCCAGAGCAGACCCTTTGCCCAGGTCTCCTCCTCACTTGGCCCCCAAAGCACCTTCGAGCCTTCGGGCTGCCAGCTCTCAGCTGGGAAATCCCCGGCAACGTGGGGCCCAAGCCTGGAAAGGGACGTCACTCAGCAGGGGAGCCGATCTCTGCAGTCCCCTGTGATCCCGCCCGGAGACCGGCAAGCTCCAGCCTGGCCCCCACGGGATTTGGCCGTTTCTGGCTCCCGGGCTCCCTCCTCTTGCTCTTCTTGCCAGGGGCTGAGATGGCTCACGAGAGGGGGGTGGAAGCCCCGACAGAAGCCTGCCCCGGGTCTGTTTTGCACGGGTGAGGTTCCTCAGCCCGACAGAGGCTGGGAGTAAGCAGGGAGCCAGATGCATCCGCCACCTCCAGCTGCGGTGGTCTGGTCATCTTGGGCCACGGCCATGCCCAGAGCTCCCCGGGACAGGAGCAGACAGCCGGAGAGAGACAGGCGTGGCTGAGAATGCCGGAGAGGCTTGCCCTCATCAGGGGCAACAGGGTCTTTGGCCGCTGGCCACCTTGGGCCCCTGGTCTGGGGGCCGCCTGCAGAAAGCAGCCTTGCTTCCCAGCAGCCCCCCCCGCCCTGCCCTGTGCTTGGCCCCCCACCCCCCCACGCGGACTCTCCTCCTTCCCCCTGGAGAGCCTTCCTGCTCCGGCCCCAAGGCCGCCTCCTTCCTTCCTTCCTTCCTTCCTTCCTTCCTTCCTTCCTTCCTTCCTTCCTTCCTTCCTTCCTTCCTTCCTTCCTTCCTTCCTTCCCGTCAGCAGCAGAAGGCCCCGGCTGGGCTGCTGGTGGAGGAGGAGGAGGAGGAGGAGGGAGATGCGCAGGAGAAGCAGTGACACAATTTGTTCTGGCAGAAGCAGGCGCTCCAGCCTCCCAGCTCGCCCTAAATGAGACAGATTTGCATTTTAAATGGGACCCCTGGGGGGGGCTGGAGGAGGGAGGGGGTGGCAAGGAAGCTCCTCAGCCACTCTGGGCGGGGTGGGGGAAGGGGCGGGCCCATCTCCACAAGGCCAGAAAAGCAAAAAGAGGGAGGGGGTGTGTGCCAGCCTCCCCCCCCAAGCGGGGCAAGGTCTCGCTTCCTGGTCCTGGGGGGGCGGCGTGGAGGAGCCAGTCCCTCCCTCTTGCCTCCATTGCGGTGGAAAGTGGGCCAGGGAGACTGTGCTGGTGGGCCCCTGTACCTTCTGGGGTCTCCCCCAGACCCATTGAAAGGGACCCTCTCCCTCCTCAGACGTGGCAGCAGCCTGCTGTTGTTACTCTGGAAAGCACGGCTCTTGCGCATGATCTGCTTCCAAGGCCCTGCCCCTGGATTTTGGGGTTTTGCACAATCAGGCGTGTTGTTTCCTGAAGTGGCACTGAAAGGCTCGGAACACACGGCTCTTCCGGATGGGTATTTTTAAATTCCCATTATAAGTCATGATGATAAAGGGATTCAAGGAGAAGAAAAGAAGTCATTACAGTAACGAAGCCCTGTGGTTGTGCAGAAAGGAGAGGAAAAAACCCAAGTATTTCCAGGGAAGTTTTTGTTCTTCTTTGTTTTGTTTTTAATTTCTCTTTTTTACTCTGTTGGAGTGCTGGTATAGAAAGGCAAAATAATATATACATGGCAAGAAAATGTGTTCCTGATAGAACAGCAGGATTTCTTTTTCTTTTTAATTTTTATTCATTTTTCAAATAGGTTTTAAAACCTATTTTTACTCTGCTGCTTCTCTGGTATTGAAAAGGGAAGCATAAAAATTACACACAAAGAATTTTTTTCAGGGAAGCGAGATCTTAAAATTTAGAAGAATATATGTTCCCTATCTGTTTTTAATTAATTTCTGCACTACTGTAACAAGAGATTATTATTATTACTACTACTACTACTACTACTACTACTACTACTACTACTACTACTAAAATTATACTGTTGGAAGACTGGAACCCAAAGGGGGAAAATTAAAAATTACAAACAGAGATGATCTCTTTCTTTCGTTTTCCTGGAAGAAACAAAGTCTTCTTCTTGCTTCCCTGAAAGAAATCATTCTTAGCCCTCCACAGGCTGCCTCAGTTTCCCTGCCTGCCCCGCCACCCCAGAATGCTCTCCTTTTGGCAAAGGGATGTGCCGCCTTTGCAGAGACCCTGCTTGAAAGAGCCTGCAAGGTGACAGACACACAAAATGGTTAAAAAACCTAGCCCTAAAATCCCAGCCAGAGCACAAAAAGAGCACGAAACCCTTTAGAAGCCAAACATGAATAAACAAGCATTTCAAAATGGACTGAAGGGGAGACACAGCAGGTAGCCGCTGGCTGCCTGCGCAGAAGAACTCTGGGGGGGGGGTCCTCCTTCCCCACTGCCAGATATTCACACACACACACCCACACACACACCCCCGGGGCAGAAGGCAAAGGAGGTTCCCCTGGCAGGGCACGGGGCCGCCAGCCCGAGTGGACTGCCCAACAGGGGGAGGGGGGCACAAGAACAAACTCAACCCAAGAGAATGCTAGAGATCAAGAGGGCTGAGCTACTCTAATATTAAACAATTCCAAATTTAATAAGGTGTACACAAGTTAAAATACATTTAAAATCCACATGTAAACAAGACTTTCACACATTTATACACATGATGGGTCAATACATATGATACTAAAGACCAGACGCGTTTCGGCCACGAAAGGCCTTCTTCAGTGGTCAAAAATACAATCTTGTCTAGACACACATTCATACAATAATATACAAATTCTTTAAAAAGCCCTTTGTATAAAAACCAGATGTGATACCTTCTATAGATGTAATTTAGTTACAGGTATGTAAAATGGGCCATCCCATTCTGGTAATCAGGGTATCTAAGATATGAATGTGTGTCTCTCCATCCATGCAAGAATACTGGGTTTTTTAAAAAAGGGTTTTTTTAAAGAACTTGTATATTATTGTATGAATGTGTGTCTAGACAAGATTGTATTTTTGACCACTGAAGAAGGCCTTTTGTGGCCAAAACGCGTCTGGTCTTTAGTATCATATGTATTGACCCATCGTGTGTATAAATGTGTGAAAGTCTTGTTTACATGTGGATTTTAAATGTATTTTAACTTGTGTACACCTTATTAAATTTGGAACTGTTTAATATTAGAGTAGCTCAGCCCTCTTGATTTCTCCCAAACGCAGAGTGGGCCACGTGGACTTTGTGGGGTGACTGAAGGAGGAAACGCAACCGCCTTCTGCCTGGAGAGCGGGCCTCCCTGCCATCCCCACCCCCCCACCCCCGGGAAGGCTCACTGGGCTGGTCTTGCCAGACTCACATGACTTGAGTCGTCGTCGTCCCCCCCGCTTCCCCCGCCACGCATGCGCGCGCACCCCCACACAGAGAGTGAGTCTGGGGCCTGGCCCTCCCCTCCTCTCAAAGGAGCTTCTGCCCAACCTTTGGCTCCTCCACCATGCCGGGAGCGACCCACGGCAGTGAGGGGAGGGAGGGGGGCTTCTGTCTGGGGCTTTCCTGCTCTGCAAAGAGACCCGCCGCCTGGGCCCCGTCTCATGAGGTCCCGCCTGGCACCACGAGCAAGCAAAGGGATGGCTGGAGGGGGCCAAAGCTCCCCGCCCGGAGTGGCTTCGTCTCCCGCTCTTCACACCAAGGAGGTCCCTGCCGCCTGCCGCCTGCAGGCAAAGCCCGAGCTCTCCTAGGTGCACGCTGCTCCCTGCGCCATCGCTGGAGAGGTGCGCACAACGTGGGGGTGGGGGTGCACAACATGCCCCCCTCTGGAACTCCCCCACCTCCCCGTGGGAAATCTCTCCCTGTCCGCAGGGACACCCCAGCTCAGTTCTGTAAGCCGCCCTGGGCCTGCCTTGGCGGGGAGGGAGGGAGGGATACAAATTAAACAAACCAAATCAAATAAAAATAATGACCCGAAAGCCCCCTTCTGGTGGGAAAGGAAGCGAACCGCTCCGTGAGCCGGTACTGCCCACCAGGCACAGGCAAGCGCCTCCACCTGGCGGGGCCCGGACTCCTCCCCCCGGAACTCGGCAGCCCTCCTCCAGACGGCAGAGTTTGGCTCCCCGGAGGCCGTGGCAGCTTTGGACTGCATCACACACCCATGCTGCGCCTCCTCCCCTCCCCACAAAGACTCCGCCCCCAAATCCGGAGCCAGCAGCCCTCCTTCCCGGCCACCGCAGAGGAGGCACAGAGGGCCCGGGGGGCACTCACTGTCTTCCTTGGTCTGGATGTGGAGCACGTTGCTGCGGACGCCATCGCCAGCCTGCGTGTAGGCCAAGACCTGCACGCTGTAGTTGGTGAACTTCTCCATGCCACGCAGTTCCACGCGCTCCCGGGTGGTGGTGATATTCTGCATCTCCCCCACTCTGTGGGGAAAGTAGAGTGGTCAGGGCTGGGGAGGGGAGGGGAGGGGGGAGGAGGCAGCCTCCCGCCCGACCCCACAACACCCTCCCCCTGGGGCCTGGCAGCTGCCAGATGCCTTGGCCACAGAGCAGAAGCCTCCAGGGCCTTCCAGGACCCCCGTGGCTTGCCCCACATGTGCCTTGCTGGACGAGGCACACAGCAGAGCAGAATGGGCCCGGGGCCTGCCCGGACAGGTCATGGGCCCTGTGCCCAGAAGCAGGGGGCTCCTTCCACTCTACCACCAAAGGAAGACGCTCGTCTCTGGAGCCTTGCTCCCGGCCTCCGCTTTGGTGGGAAGGGAGCAGAGCCCACGTGATGGAAACGGGGGGCGGGGGGGAGC
The DNA here is from genome assembly GCA_029375565.1 of Gekko gecko. Lineage (NCBI taxonomy): Eukaryota > Metazoa > Chordata > Lepidosauria > Squamata > Gekkonidae > Gekko > Gekko gecko. Next base: position 78,429,000 of record JAPDNY010000013.1, on the reverse strand, counting down.
CTTCCAGAGGCACGGGCATGCACAGAGTCTTCACAGAGCCACGTGGCAACTTGAGCCCAGCCCAGGACAGCCTGGTGCTCTGCAGGGGGCCCAGGATGTGGGGAATGCTCGACTACTACCCCATCTGATCCGGGCACTGTCCAGAAGCCCCCACCCACTCACTCCCGGCCCTCACAGCTGCAAGTCGCTCTTCGGCCATGGACAACACCCTATAGCCTCTGCCCCCCCTTCCCGGCCTTTACCACCAGGGGGCACCAGAGGCCTCGCACCCTTGGGGCTTCTTCTGTGCTGTTAACCCTTCCCTAGCAGCAGGAGTGGGGCCGGGAAGGGTGGGTGCGTGCAGGCAGGCTTCCGTGGGCGGGGGTGGGGGGTGGGACGGACGGACACAGGCAGATCTTCTGACTTCCTTCAAGGATGGATGCTCCACCCCCCCTTCCATCGCTTGCACACATTCGCCTTGACTTTGGGGAGGAGGGAACGGGGCAGAGCTTCACACGCTGGCCAAGAGTCCTCTGCGAGGAGGGGCTGCCTGGGACGCCTCTGCAACCAGACCCCTGCCTTGCTGGGAAGCGGCAGAGGCAAGGGGCCCTCCTCCGATCAGAGAACCCTTCTTGGGGAGTTTCACACCACGTCGGAGGCCGATGGGGGCCGCACGGCTCACGGCATGCAGCGTGGTCACGGGACCCCGGGCCAGGCCCACCTGAGGCAGCCTCGTGTGAATGCTGGGAAAGCACCACACGCCCCGCCCCAGTGGAAATGGAAACTGCCGGAAAGACCTCAGAAGCAAAGGAGACCCGATGGCCTCATTCCTGGGGTACAAACGGCGGCTGCAAGGAATCAAGAGCAGGGCCAACCCACCTCCATCCATGTAGAGGGACCAGAAGATGACACGGTAGCCCTTCAAGACGCCATTGAGGGTGCTCCGTGGGGGCTCAGACCACGAGATGACAGCCACGTCAGAGGTGATGGACAAGGCCCTCACATTTTCCGGGGGCTGGCTAGGCACTGCCAAAAGAAACCTCCGTGAGGGACGGCCACAGGGCTGAAGCACGGCTACCCCCTGCGTGCGCCCGCCCCTCTCTCCACAGCTGTTCCTGGGCCCTCGTTCCACAGTGGAGAGTCAAGAGGCAGCAGGACCAGTGGGACCTTCCCCCCCAGTGGCCGCATCGGAGCCCAAGTCCCCTGGGTGCTGCCACCATGCCCTGAAGGCTCGCTCCCGCCCGCCACTCCAAGACTTCCCGAGAAACCCGCTGCTGGATGGCTTGGAAGAAGGGGGGAGTGGGATGGAGGTAATGAGGTCCCACTGCCCCCAAAGAGAGAGAGCTCTAATTTTTATGAGCATTTAAATGATGATATATCATCCTAACGATCGACTCCGAAAATGATTATTGTTTCATATTACTTAGGTGTAAAACTGTAAGCACCGTGTAATTAGGGGCCGGGTGCAATAAACTAATAGAGAGTCCATTTGAACAAAATGAAGGTAATATAATTATGGGAAAGACACTACTGTTAAAACAGGGACCCTTGAATACCCCAGGAGGAGTGCTAACCGAGCCAGAAAATGCTCATGCGCTGACAGGCTAACGAGGGTCTTAATTAGGTATGAAAAACTGCTGGGCAAATAGGGGGAGAAACTTTTTGTGTGCTTCAAACGACTCCAAGGCCAGTGCAGACCAGGCCTGCCTGGGGGGCCTGGAGGGTGTGGGCAGGCGGCTGAGCAGCAGCCACCGCCCAGGGAGCAGCAGCAGCGGCACAGCCCTCCCTGCTCCCACCCTGACCGCTCGGCCTTGGGCCAGGGGAAGCCACAGACCGCTTCGGAGGGCACGGTCCCCGGAAAGTGGGGGAGGGGTGTGTGTGTGTGGTGGTGGTCCACGCTCTGTGGTGGTCCAAAGCCTCTGGTGGAGCACAGAGCTTGTGGGAACTGGGAGCCAGTGCCTTCCTCCGGGGGGGAGGGGGCAGAGTTTGGCCCGGTAAAGGCTGAAATGCAGGGATGGCCACTGGCCACAGGCAGGGAGGCGACATGAAGGGGAGAGGGAGCGTGGCGGGTAACGTGCCCCTGCCAGCAGGCCTTCAGCGAGAGGCCACCTGGGATGCCGCTGGAGCGGGGGGCTTTGGGGAGTCGGCAGGCTCTGGCCCGGCAGGAAGGGGCACCATGCCGCTGACACCCCCCCCCAACCCCCGGGCCACCGGGGAATGGCTCTGGCAGGGAGAGAAGGGGCAAGGTGCCCCCGAGGACGCCCTGCAGCCCACTTACCATCCTCCAGGGTCGTGGCGTTGATTTCGCTGGACGAGGGGCCGGTGCCCGCCCGATTGAACGCCTGCACCACCACCCCGTACTGGGCAAACTTCTTCAGATTGTCAAGGGTGTAGACCTCGCTGTCCCCCGTGGCCTTCATCTCCACGATACTGTACTGCCCGTTGCTTCCAGGACTGTTTTCCCGGTAGCCGATCTGGTAGCCACGGATCACCCCGTTCTGGAGCTCCTTTTTAGGGGCCTGCGGAGATTGAGAACGACAAAGAAACGCCGTGGGGCACGACAAGGGGGCGGAGGGCGAAAGAGTCCACCAGGATTGGTGGAAACTGGCATGTTCCTGTGCGCCTCTGCGTGTCTTTAGGTGGCTGGGCGTGCTGAGGAAGTGGGGACATAAAAAAGACACCATAAAAGGATCAAGTGAACGCAGGCTGTTTCCATTCTTCCCCCAGCCGGGCCGGTTTGGCTGACCAGGGAAGAGGCATTCAGCTTGCCCTGCAGGGCCGCACTCCACACTGAAAGGGTCCAGGAGGCACAAGCCCAGAGGCTGGTTTGGATCTGTACAGCCTTTCACGGCCGGGGATCCGGGTACGGGGTGGGGGGGGGAGTGGGGGGGTGGGGGGTGGCCCCAACCTGTGAACCTGCCAGTTCTCCACCGCCCTCTTTGGGAGGGCTTGCCCCAGGCCCCTCTCTCCCCAGAGGTGAGGTGAGGTGGGTAGGCAAGGCCTTCTCTGTGGTTTGCTTCCCCTCACCTGCTGGGGAGCGCTAACCGAGGCTGCTTGCTGCGTGAGAGGACAGTGCGTGAAGGGGAGGGAGTGCTTTGCAGCCTGCTGGGGAGGGGTCGCCGGTTGCTTCTGTGTGTGTTCTTCGGCAGGCTGGCTGCTGAGAGAGGAGGGCCTGTTGGCCGGGGGGGGGGGGGGGTTGGTCGGTTGGTGGCCCCGCCCTCGGCTATGGCTGTGGGGAGCTGGGGAGCTGTGAGCCTGTGACGTGCTAGGCTCCTCCTCGCCAGAGGCGCCAGCCGGAGGGCAAAGCTAAAGGGCTCTTGCTCTGAGGCTCTTAGCCGGGGGATTGGGCCTGGGGGTTCCGTAAGTAGTTAAGAAAACTTTACATTGTTGTGTTTTACTATTTTTGGCTCAGGTAGCCATTTGGTCAGTTCTCTACGTTTCAGGTATTTCAGAGGTACACACCAAGGCATTTCTAGGTGAAAGAATCCGCTTGGGAAGTGACCATTTCCAGTCGCCTGCAGGGAGTGCGCCATGTTTGCCTTCCTCCCTGAGGACAAGACGGACTGCAGTTGTCAGAGGTGCAAGTTGATGGGACTCTTAGAGGAGAAGGTTCAGAGCCTGGAGGAAAGGACTGCGACTCTTCACGAGGTCAAGGAAGGGAAGGAGAGACTAGTCAAGGAGGCAACAGTGCGGTCGCCTGCCTTAACGAGACTCCTCAGCGTGCTACAGCCTAGCCCCAAAGGCTTCGAGCGAGGTGGCACTCTGTGCCATTAGAATGGAAAAATCGATTCCAGGCCCTTGCGGTGGAGGCAGAGATGGAAACGCTGCCAGCGGAAGTATCACAGACACAAGGGAGACAGAGGGAGGAGGACAGGGAGATACGAAGAAACGGCACGGGAAGGAGAAGGAAGGTGCTGGGTCCGAGGTGACTCCCTGCTGAGGGACATGGGACGTCATGTGTCCAGGCCTGACCCCCGGCCCGAGAGGCGTGTTGCTTGCCAGGGGTGAAAATGAAAGATATTATAGACAGGATCCCAAAACTCGTCACACCTGCAGAGCATTACTTATTCGTGATGGCCCGTGGAGGAACCAACGACACGCCTGTGAACGCCGTCACAAGACCGGTCCATTTCCTCTCGGGAGGAAGCTGAAGGTAACGGGGGCGCGCGGGCAGTGGCCTCCCCGATCCTTCCTGTCATAGGAACGGGAATATTATGACGAGAGCAGATGATAATGGAGGTGGACCACCGGCTGCGTCGGTGGTGCCTGCAGGAGCAATTTGGATTCTGGGAGCATGGGCTAGGTTTCCTGCACAACCCACTAGCAAGCGATGGACCTCACCTGCCAAGGCCAGGGAAGTAAGTGTTTGGCAGGAACCTGGAGAGATTCATCAAGAGGGCTTTAAACTGACACCACGAGGGGAAGGAGACGACCAGCATAGGGATTTAAATGGAGGGGAGCAAACAACAGAGGCCCAGACCGCGAGGGCTGGGTCTAATGGAGCCAAAGGTGTCCGTGTACCAATGCCCAGAGCCTGGGCCGATAAGAAGGAAGAGCTGGAGCTTCTAAGGCAGATGGAGGGATATGATTTGGTAGGCATTACAGAGACTTGGTGGGAGGGATGATTCCCAGGACTGGAATGCAGCAGTGGATGGATATGAGTTGTTCAAGAAGAACCAAAAGGGTCGAAGAGGAGGCGGAGTGGTGCTGTGTGTGAGAAGAGGGTCTGCTTGTCAGGAAATACTGGAGGGGGAGGGCGACAGCCCGGTGGAAAGGATCTGGGTGAGGACGGGGGCGAGGACAAGCGGCACTGAGGGTGGAGTCTGCTGCAGACCTCCTGACCAGGACGTGGAGCCGGATGCTGCCCCCTCCTTGAACAGCTTGACAGGGCACCCAAACAACATGACCCAGTAGTCATGGGTGGCTTCAGCTTCCCTGATGTGCACTGGGGGGAGACAAACTCTGCAGAGTGTCCACAGTCACACAACTTCCCTTCATCCAATGGTGGTGGAAGCTACGAGGAGCTCAGCCACACTCGGCCTAACACTGACCAACGGGCAAGAGATGGCAGGTGGGGTGCAGGTGGTGGGGACCTGAGGGGGAAGTGGCCACGTCCTGCTAGAATTCCTTTTGCCGTGGGGGACGGAGGAAGTTCGTAGCCACACGCATATGTTAGATTTCAGCAGGGCAGACTTTAAAAAACTCAGAGGCATGATGAGAACCAGTCCATGGGCAAGACTGCTGGAAGGAAAGAGAAAGGAGCCAGTGAAGGGCGGGGGCTCTCCTACAGAAAGAGCCCTTCTTGCACGCTCAAGCCATCCCTTTTCCGACAAGAAGGAAACATGGCTCCAAGAAGCCAATGCGGATGAACAGAGAACTCCGTGATGTGCTAAGGGAGAAACGTTCAAGAAATGGAGGCAAGGACATCAGACAGGTCAGCCATCAGAGAGGCCAAAGCTCACAGTGAGCTCAAGCTGGCCAGGGAGGCTCGCCACAACAAGAAACGCTTCTTCAGATATATGAGGAGCAAACACAAGATAAAAGAGGCAATGGGCCCACTGTTGGGTGCAAATGGAGAAACTCGGACAGAAGACAGGGAGAGAACAGAAAGGCTCAATGCCTATTTCGCCTCCGTTCTTTCCCCTGAAGAAGAGAACCGGCTCCCCTAGAGACAGTCGTAGGGAAGGCATGGCATCAGGGCTGCTGGTTGACATGGACAGAGAGGTAGCTGAGAAGCACCTGGCTGCATGGAGTGGGTACAGATCCCCCGGGCCAGATGGTGTACACCCAATGCTGCCTCTAGGCTGTGGAGTCTTGTGAGCAAACATTCTACTTTGTGAGCTACTGGCATTACAGTTGTGAGCAAGCGATTTGGCTGCTGCATCAATCAGTTTGCTCTGGAGCCATCCTTCCTGAGCTAAGACAAAAATGTGTGAGCTGGAAGCTAAAAAACTGTGAGCTAACTCACACTAACCCAGCTTAGAGGGAACACTGCCCAAGAGTGCTCAAAAAACTTTCTAGAGAACTTGCAGAGCTTTTGTCCATCGTCTTGGAGGATGGGAGATGTGCCACAAGACTGGAGGAGGGCAGATGTTATCCCAGTTTTCAAGAAAGGGAGGAGGGATGATCCAGGGAACTACAGGCCAGTCAGTCTGACCTCTCTGTCCCAGGGAAGACACCGGAGCAGAGTTTAAAGAGATCGGGAAAGTCAGCACAGATTTGTCCCAAACGGGTCCTGCCAGACCAACCTCATTTCCTTCTTTGATTGAGTGACGAGCTTACTGGATCGAGGGAATGCTGTGGATGTTGTTTACCTGGATTTCAGTCAAGCTTTTGACAGTCTAGAGGACTGTGGACTGGACTGTAGGATAGTTAGGTGGATGGGGAACTGGTTGGAGAACCCCACTCAGAGACTAGTTGTCAGCGGCATTTCATCTGAATGGAGGGAGGTGTCCAGTTCCGCAAGTGCTGCCTGCCCGCCTGCCCACAGAGGCCCCAGAAGTCTGGGGAAAGACCCTGCTGGCCAGCCCCTCGTGGGCTGACGGCCCTGTCTCACTTCACATGTCTCCTGAGAAACCTGTGTAAGGGTCAGGAAGCGACAGTTAGAACCAGATATGGGACAACTGATTGGTTTCGCATAGGAAAAGGAGTACAAGGATGTATATTGTCACCCTGCTTATTTAATTTATATGCAGAGTACATCATGCGAAATGCCGACCTGGATGAATCACAAGCCAGAATTAAGATTGCTGGGAAAAACATCAACAACCTCAGATATGCAGACGATACCACTCTAATGGCAGAAAATGAAGAGGACCTAAAGAGTCTCTTGCTTACGGTGAAAGAGGAGAGCGCAAAAGTTGGCTTGAAACTCAACATCAAAAAAACTAAAATCATGCCATCCGGCCCCATCACTTCTCGGCAAATAGAAGAGGAAGTCATAGAAGTAGTGACAGACTACACGTTCCTGGGATCCAAGATCACTGCAGACGGTGACTGCAGCCATGAAATTAAGAGATGCCTTCTCCTTGGGAGGAAAACGATGGCAAACCTAGGCAGCATAATAAAAAGTAGAGACATCACCCTGCCAACAAATGTCCGTACAGTCAAGGCAATGGTATTCTCAGTAGTCGTGTATGGCTGTGAGAGTTGGACCATAAGGAAGGCCAAGTGCCGAAGAATAGATGCTTCTGAATTATGGTGCTGGAGAAGACTCTTGAGAGTCCCCTGGACTGCAAGAAATACTTTGGCCACCCGATGAGAAGGGGGCACTCACTGGAGAAGACCTTGATGCTGGTAAAGATTGAAGGTCAAAGATGAAGAGGACAGCAAAGATGAGAGGGTTAGACAGTGTCATCGATGCAACGAACATGAAATTAAGCAAACTCCGGAGCACGACAGAAGACAGGAGAGCCTGGCATGATGTGGTCCATGGGGTCGTGAAGAGTCGGACTCAGCTGTGCAACTGAATAACAACTATAGCAATAATAAATGAACTGCATATGGACAGACAAACAGTGACGATCAGGCAACAGTGAACTGTCAGCTCTATTCCATCCTGCACCAAACGGCTCAAGCAACAGATTTGCGGGGGCCTGTTGCACAATTGGGCTGAACCAAAATGCTGTGGATCCAAACAGCTCAGCAATCATGAACACTGCTAAGGATTACTTAGAAGAACACCAAGGGGCAGGACTTTTTCCTTTTTAAAAAACCCTCCTTCATGACTGATTTGTAAGGCTTGTGACTGAAACGGCGTGTGCCTGCCCTGGCCGCCACCCCCAGAAGCCTTTTCTCATGCTTTTTGAACTGTCGATTTCTCCACTGCAATCTAGCTTTCCTTAATTCTCAGCTTTTGTTAAATATATATCTATATCTATCTATATATAAAGCCTCTAGACCTTTTTGGGGGCAGGAACTGTGGAAGTCAGTCTTTATACTGCTATGGCGTGAGTGTAATCTAGCCACAGCCGATTCCAACCACACAAGCCTGAAAGAGCACTCCGGCAGCTGGCTGAGGGGAGGGGACGGGGAGGAAGTAGAGCTCAACCGGGCCACGTGGGCAAGGCACACGAGAGCAAAGCCCACTGTTAGGAGGGTCTGGGGTGGAGGAATCTGCTGAGCAGCCATGAACAGGTCAATGAACCATCAAACTGACCAACACAGCTGGCCAACAGGATGTCAGCCATACATCCTCCCTCACTCTCCGCCTCACGTCTTGGGCAACAGCACCACAGCCCTTTGATCTGACTCTTCGTGGCCATGGCCTCGTGAACGGATTCAGTTTCCAGACGAAACATTGCCAGGATTCTCCGAGGCAGCCCCGGACACTGATCTCCGACACTTACGAGAACATTACTATCACAGCTTTCATGGTGACAACCAGTTGCTCCCAGAGATGTGGCAATTCAGAGGAAAGGAGCACCAGGTAGTTCCAGCAGCACAAGGGTCTATCTGACAAGGGCATGGAAATTACACGCCCCCCCCCAGCTGCTGGCCATAAGAATGCAGGAGGCCAAGTCTAATCAATCTTAACAATATTTCTTTGAAGCATTAAGAAATCAATAGGGCTGATTGCAAATTTACGTTACAAAGCTGAAGTGATCCATCTTGCTGAAAGAGTCTTAAAACACAGTGACTTATGCTCCAAGTGAATCTTGTTTTTCATTAATCTGTTTTTCACCCCTTAAGAACCCGTGGGGGAGGGGGCGACAGGTAGGCCGAGGGGGGCCAGGGCTCCAAATTTACCGACTCGCTGTCTCACCCTGGCTCCTCACTTGCTCATCAATTTTATTTTCCATTATACCGATACTGCAAAATAAATCTGCTTCTCCATTTTACGGGCCCTCCCCCGGCCCTGCTTGTGTGCCCCAGCATCCACACCACCCCTCCCCGCCTCCTGCCCGCGTCCTCTCTGCCCTCGCTCGGGTTCCTCTCTCTCTCTCTCACACACACACCAAGTTAAGGGACACGGGCCTGGCCTCAAGGGACAGAGCGGCTCTCTGGAGACAGAGACAGGCACTGGGATCTGACTCTGGCCCAGAGCCAGGACAAGGGAACGGAGCAAGAGTTGGGCAGGAGGCAGCGGAGGTGATGACAGCACTCCTCCCTCAGCCACGGAGCTCGCTCACCGGGGCGCATGCCACCTCGCTGGCAGTCCACAGGCCTCTGGCAACCACAGGGGTGGGCAAACGTTGCACCACAGCGACCCAGAAGACAGCCTGGAAAGTGTGGTCCACAGAACCCCCAGACGTCCCCGGAGACTGCAGCACAGCAGCTCTGCCCCCCATTGCTTGCAAACCCCCATCACTGGTGGATGGTAGCACAGACACCTGAGTCGTGAAGGTGACTCCAGAAGAGGGGGAAATCACGGCCCCGGCCTAGTGCTCTCTCTCTCTCTGTGCCTCTCCCCAAAATGAGAGACTACGATGCCCCCAAGTCCGTCCTGTGGACACCGATGCCATTTTAGAGAAGAATCTGGCTCTTAAAGGATGCTGCTAGGACTGTGGCACGGCAGAACCAGGCGACGTCGTTTCCCCTCTGCCCACCCTTTCGAGGGCCAAAACGCTCCTCCCGCACATGTACCTGTTCTGGCAGCTGAAACAGAGCACAGGATCTCCCGCTTCCACCACGCCACAGGCACCCGGCCCTCCTGGCATTCCCAAAGGGCCCAAGGTGTTTCCTGCCTCAAGAATGAACAGTGCTGGGCAGGGAAGCCACCCTCACCCACAGGCACCGATGCGGTGCGGAGGACAGAACTGCTGCTTGGCATGTTCCATGGGGAGCACGATGTAGCGGGCTCCCTCCACCGAGGGCCTCCCAGGGACTGTGCCCCTTGCTGTCAGGAAGGAAAGCCCCCAGGCCCCCTCCTGCCGCTCCCCTCCAAGGCCACGGGAGTCCAGGGACCTGACCCGCCAAGAGGGGCACCCCGGCAAACCGGAGGGGGCTGCGCTGGACGGGCCCAAATCCGGCTGAGGGGTTCGGGGGGTATGGAACACCTGCCTGCAGACGCCAGGGAGAGGGAGGAAGGGTCCGAAAGAAGTACCCCGGTGGGCCCAGGCCCCTGCCCTGCCGACCAGCGCGAGGAGCCCTGGCTGCAAAAGGAGGGCGCAACAGAAGCCCGACTGGGAGGAAGGAGGAGGGGAGCGTCCTGGCGGGACGGGGGACCTGGCTGGTCCTGTGGCCACCCTCCTCTGAAGGGAAGGGGGGAGGAGCGGGAGCGGGGGCGGGGCCAGAGGATTTTAAGGGCGGGAGATGCCGGCCAGGGAGGCTCCTCCTCAGCACCCAGGACGGGTGAGTAGCGGGCCAGAGAGACAGAGAACCGTGGCGGTAGACTCTCAAATAGCGGGAGAAGTACACGAGGGACACAGGTGAAGAAGCCCCCTCCGTAGCTTCAGTCTGAGGCCGAGCTTCAGCCTCTCTCTCGAGAAAATCAGAGATCCCGGACCCCGCCCCTGTACCGACCCGACGCCAGGGACTCCCCAATTGTGACCCCTGCCCACTGTCTTCCTCTGCGTCCGCCAGTGGGAGCAGCGACACACTGAGAGCGGTTTTTACAGTGCAACTGATCCCCCCCAGAAGGACGTGATCGGCCAACCCAACAGGGCCTCCAAGCTCCTGGTACAAGGAGGAAAGCTGGAGGGAACTCCAGTGACCCACTGTGTGAATCTGGGGGGCCGATGGAGTCGTCCGTGGCCCTGGCTCCTTCTGTAAAGGCACCGTGAGCACCAGAGTGTCTCTTCCCTCCCTGCAGCTTGCGAGGGATGTGAGACTCATCGATTCTGGCCTGGTGGACGTTTGCCGGCTCCGTCACTGGAAAGCCCGTCACAACAAGGGTGTTGGTGGCCGCGGATGCTTCAGTTATGCCTGTGACTGTTACGTGTGTTGGGCTCTCAGGGAGGGAAAGGAGACATGCCAGCGGTTTAATGCAACCCGAGGGAATGAAGTCTCCCCTCTGCCCCCCAGCCCCACCGACACCTACCTTCCATGTGACTTGGATGCTCTGGGAAGTCATTGGCTGCAAGGTCACATCCATTGGGGGCCCATCGGGAGCTGCAAAAGTAGAGGGCGGGTGACTAGCTGCTTCCAAGAGGCTTCTCTCCCCAGGAACGCCAAGGTGGAAGAGGACAGAGCCCTCTTGCTCCCCTGCGGGGCCTCTGGCTGAAGCCTTCCTCTCGGCAGCCCCTGAGCCCCTGCCCAGAAGCTCCTGGGGTGGGTGTGGGTGTGTGTGGGGGGGACGGACTCAGAGCTCTGCCAGAGGGCCGGACCAAGAGCAGCCCTTCTCATTCCCGTTCCCCCCTGAGCCAGACGTCCCGAGGAAGGACCTTGTGACCCAGCCCCCGCCTCCCACGGAACGGGCCGGGCCCTGCGCTGGCCTGGATCGGACGGGGGACGAGGCGAGGGAGAGGCCTGAGAAGCCGCCCAGCTTGCCTAGCCCTAGCCGGCACCCTGCTCCAAAAAGCTCTTTCCTGGGGAATGATGGGAAGCCTGCAGCGCCCGAGCCAGGACAGAGCTAGCCAGGCCACGCAGGGAACAGAGTCAGAAGTCCAGCCACGCTACAGAAGAACAGAGCCACCGCACTTCCTTCCTGAATGTTCCTGTAGGCCACGAGCAGCTGACGGACAGTTCACCACAGGGGGCCTTCCCCGGGGGAGAGGATCCTGCACTGGCGTCTGCATCGTGCGGGCACTCCCCTCTGGCGCCCAAAACTCTTTGCTGGCACAGTTCAGAGGGCGAGCGCTGGCCTTGGGGGCGATGCCCGTGGGACCGGAGTAGCCCAAGAACTGCCTGATCCGTCCAGACACAGAGTCACCAAGGGCCCCCCTGCAGCTGCCAGTTCCTGAGGGGCTCCCCTGGCAGGGCCCTCCCCTGGCAGCCCCCCCCGCCTGCCCCTTTTGCCCCAGCGCCCCAGTTCAGAGCTCGGGGTGGGGGGTGGGGGGTGTGTGCCTTGGGCAAAGACAGAGGTGGCAACTTGCAGGACAGAGAGCTCTTGGAACAGCACCTGCTTCCTCCGTGCTGATGGTGAGCTCTTTGCTGGGCTCGCTGCGGCCAATCTTGTTGAAGGAATACATGCGGATGCTGTAAACGGAGGCCGGGTGGAGGTCAACGATGTTGGCCTGGTTGATGGTGGGAGAGATGTTGCGTGTGGATTGCTTGAAGTCCCAAGAATCTGCAAGGAGGAGAAAGCAGGGAGGTCTGTGCCACTCATCCTCCACTCACGTACGGGTGAGATACCAGCGGATGCCACGGAAGTGCACAAGAAGTGCCGCGGGTGTCCTTGGATAAGGAATCCTGCTTCCTGAGAGGAGGCGGAGCCTGACCGAGGCGGCTGAAGAACTTCCAGCAGATTAGCAGCAGCCAGATAAGCCACAGAACAGTCTGCACAGAGAGAGGGCTCCGGAGGGCTCCTCTGGCCGAGGCCTGTCCAGGTGAGCCAGCCCCCTCCCCCTCCCCGCGAGCTCTGGAGCCCAAGAAGCCTCTGGCGGCCTGGAGAAGCCTCCTTCTGCCACAAGGTGCTCTGCCGTCTTATCCCAGGGAGCTCCGGGTGGCAGGCGTGGCTCTCTCCCTTCCAGTCGGCCCAGTCCACAGCCCTACGAGGCAGGCTGCTAAAGCACACCAGGGACCCAGAGGCAGTCGGCCTCTCTCTCTCTCTCTCTCTCTCTCTCTCTCTCTCTCTCTCTCAGCCTCACCTCCCTCGCAGGGTTGTTGAGGGGATAAAGTGGAGGGAGGGGAGCCATGGACACCCCCCCCCCGATCTCCCTAGAGGAAGGGCTGAGAGAGGGAGGGGGCCTTCCATGCTCTGAGCGTTGTTTATGGTTTTATTAGCAGTTGCAAAATTATAGACACCCCAAAGATTACATAGCTTTTAAGGCATACACTAAACATTAACAAGAAGTCTGAATCTATTATTGTAAGAACAATAACATCAAAAATGATTCTGAGTGAAGAACACAGACCCTGCCCAGCATCTTGTGGCATGCAGCGGCCAACCAAGGTGTGTCTGGACAGATGCAACCAAGACCAGAGAACACTCATGCAGGCACGCACCCCGCCACAACGGGCACTCAGGGGCATGCCAAGGTCCAAGTCAAGCATTAGGCCTTGATGGGCCTCTCCTGCATGAACGTGTTTCATTCTCTTTTGAAGCCATCCAAGCTGCGTGTTCTGCAAATAGATAACTTCCTTTCCCCTCCCCAGAAACTACTGCCCATCAATTGCATCGCCTGCCCCCAGGACTTCTAGTATTATGGGAGAGGGAGAAAAAGGGGTCTCTCTCCACTTTCTCCATCCCATGAGCACTTGTACAAACCTCTATTGTGTCAGCTTTGCTCTCAACTAAGAAGCCCCCAGTTCCTTAGCTCTCCCTCTTTGGGAAGGTGCTCCAGTGATGACCACAAGCTGGATCAGACCAGTGAAGGCCCATCTAGTTCAGCATCCTGCCTCACACAGTGGCCAGCCAGATGATATAGAACCACAGAGCTGGAAGGGACATCTCGTTCAACTCCCTGCACAAGGCAGGAAACTCACAAACACCTCCCCCTCCACACACCCCCAGTGACTGCTGTTCCATGCCCGGAAGATGACAAAAAACCTCCAGGATCCCTGGCCAAAGTGGCCTGGAGAAAAACTGCTTAATCCTGGCCCCAAAGTGGCCATCAGCATTTCCCTGGGCATGTAAGAAAGGGCCACAAGAACTCCGCCCTGGTGCCACCCTTCCTGCCCTCCTTCTCGTGATCTGCCTAAGTAGGGCCCGTCAACAGGGCACAGAGGCCTTCCCCTGATGTTGCCTCCTGGCTCTGGGCTTCAGTGCTGGCTCGTAGCCACAGACAGACCTCTCCTCCATAAAGCTATCTGATCCCTTCCTAAAGCTGTCTGTCCCCGTGGGCCATCACGACATCCTCTGGAAGCAGATTCCACATTTTAATCACTCGCTGTGTCAAGAAGTATTTCCCTTTGTTCCCCCGGAATCTGCCACCCATCAGTTTCACAGGGTGCCCTCTTGAGTTCCAGCATGTGGGGAGAGGGATAAAAAGTTCTCTTTGCCAACCCTCTCCCCCCGCAGGCATAATTCTGTAAAACTCTGTCATGTCCCCCCCCCCGCCCCGCCCCCTCTTTTCTAAACCAAAAAGTCCCAGGCTCATCCCCCCACCCCGTGCTTCTCCCAGCTCGGCAGCGCCCTTTTCGAGGTATGGGGACCACAACTGCGCACCATAGAGAAGTGCAAGAGCCCAGGGGCACCTTCGGATGTGGGCATCTGAGGAAGTAACAGCCATGACTCGTACCAAAGCGCCTCCCCGGGCATGAAATTCTGTTCATCTTCCAGGGGCTCCTGGACGCTCCGGCTCTTTTCGGCCGCTGCAGACAGACCCGCACAGGGCTCCCCATTGAGCACTGGAGACAGGATTCCAAATGGAGCCGCACCACAGATCTATACAGCCAGGGGCATTATCACAATGGCTGTTTTATTTTCAGTCCCTCTCCCAATAATTCCCCCAATGGAGTTTGCCTTTTTCAGCACTGCAGGACACTGGTGGGTTGACACTTTCACTGAGCTGTCCGTTATGGCCCCAAGATCTTTTTCCCCTCAGCTCCAGCAAGCTTGGACCTGAAGCTGGGATTTTGTGTCGTACTGTGCATCCCCCTGCACCTACCAGCACTGGATTTCATCTGCCACACAGATGGCTTTAAGAGGGAACGAGACCGATTTGTGGAGGAGGAGGAGGAGGAGGAGGAGGTCCATCGGTGGCTACTAGGCATGGTGAGTAAGGGAAGCCCCCGTATACAGAGACAGCAGATCTCTGGATCCCCGCTCAAGGGAGGGAGGGGCCTTGGCCTCTGAGCCCCGTGTGCTGGCTTCCCAGCTCTTTCTAGGGCACTGGGCCAGGCTGGCCCCGCGGCTCTGATCCAGCAGGGCTCTTCTTATGGCTGCCCTTTCCAGACCTTCTTCCCGCTCTGTTCTGACTTAAGGCAACAAGGACCGTTGTGCCCTATTCCAAGACTGGCCATACCAGGAACCTGGGAAACCCGTTCCTCCCTACGGCTGCCAGCGGAGCTGATATTGCCCTTAGGTGATTCAAGAACCCCCCACCCCCACCAGTTCATGGCCAACCGTGAATACGTGGTGTGGCTTTTTTGCCCAGGGAGCATCACTTTGCAACTGCTTGTGCTGAATCTCACGTGCCACATTGTTGTCCACTTGCCCACCCAAATTGGAGAGATCCTCTTAAGAGTTCTTCAGAATTCACTCCGGTATTCCACCACCCTGAAGCACTTGGTGTTGTCGGCAAACTTAGCTGCTTCCCTGAGCCAGGCCCCACGCAGATCTCTGGGGAGCCCCACCAGGACCTCTGGGCGCTGCCTCCCCCCCCAGCTCCCCTTGGCTTGGCCAGGTTTGAGTCCAGGAGCATCACAAAATGACCGGCAGGCCCTCGAGTGCCAAACCTCCCTCCCTCAGATGCTCGCCTGCAGCAGATCAGCCTGGCTACCCCACCTGAGACTCCAGCCGGGCAGGAGCTCCAAGCAGCCAGGCTCGTCCAAACAGAACTCCAGAAACAAGACCTGTGACTGACGGCACAGCCTGTTGTCCTGGGTGCTGGGGGGGAGGGGGGGCGGGAGAAGAAGGCGGCTGCCTGCGGGCCACGAGGCAGAGGCTGTGGGAGCGTCCTGCAGGGTGAGGCACCACGAGGGTGCAGAGGCCCGGCAGGAAGGCAACGGTGGGAGTGGTGGCAGCTGCCACTGGCCAGACAACAAGCAGGGGTTAATCAGGTTTCTCTCTGACAACCCCAGATGGAACACAAAAGCGCCTGGGGAAATGGGGTGGTGCCTCCAGTAACAGAACTGGAAACTCAGAGGAGGGGCTGTGACTCAGTGCGGTGCATGCCGGAAGCCCCAGGTTCAACCGCAGAGGCATCTCCCGCTTCAGGATGGGGTCAGGAGGACCCTGGGGACGTGGAAGACTCTCCACCAGAAGCCCTGGAGAGCTGCAGCCACTGCAGGGCCCTGCGCCCAAGACTGAGCCCTGCGACACCCCCGGGCCTCTCAGCGGATGTGCCGCCCTCCTCTAAGCGCTCTGTCCCGATTTCTCTCCCACCAGCTCTCCCCTCTGACTGGCATCCGTTCTGCAAAATGAAATGTCACAGGAGGCTTCCTCAAAAGCTTTGTTGAACTCCTGCAGTTCCCTAGCCGAGAAAGCTGGTCTCAGCTGGAGACGTGGGCCTCTAGTCATGGCGACTGTGGAGAAGGGCCGTTCTGTGGGGCCTGGGCAGGAGGGGGCCACCCGACCTGCGGGAGGCCTGGGCCTAGTCGCCTCCTCACCCCCCCCCCGTTTCCCTCCGGTCTCCAGCCAGCAGTCAGAGTGCCGCATGGGGGTGAGGAGGAGACCTGCCCCAGAACGCTGCAGGAGGGGGAGCCACTTCCTGGGCGGGGAACTGCTGGGCTGGAGACAGGGGAGCTTTGGGGCGGGAAGCCAGTCCGGGAGAACTCCGGAGGCAGCCGGGCTGGTGGCTGGAGTCTGCGGGAGGCTGGGCGATCGGACCTCCAGGGAAGGGAAGGGCTTGCGCCTGCCCTGCAGACCCTCTAGGCAGGGGATGAGAGTTTAGAGAAGGGGGAGACGGAGCGTTTGGGTCACTTTCCTTTGGATTCTTCCGTTCAGTGTCAACAAGCCTGTAAATGGTTAAGTTCAAGAAGTCCTTTTGACGGTTGACCCAGAGAAGCCCCTCTGTACCGCCTAGTTCCCCCAGCCGCTTGGACACGCCAGAGGTGGGCCGGGGACTCCCTGAGGAGGAAGAGGAGGAGGACAGGGGCAAAAGGGCCAGTGGCCAACTCTCCAGGGGAGCCCCGGAGATCACCAGGAAGCCCCAGGGTGGGTTCCTAGCAACCCCAGAGGGAGGTGAGGAGGCTGCCCCGCCTCACCAGAGCCCAAGACAGGGACCGTGGTGGCAGCGAGACCCGGAAGCAGCGGAGAAAAACTGCCCCTTCAGGTGCCGGGCCAGGCGAAGGAGGGGTGGGCAGAGCGGGGCCTGCCAGCTGGCGTGGGCCCGTTCCGCCACAGCGACATTCCAACAATGTTGAACGGTCACCTACGTCTTAATCCAGGCTCCTGCCGGCTGTGAGCTGCCCAGTCGATGGTGATGTTGGGCCAGGGCCACGATGCTAAGGTGGCCCCTACTTGAAAGCCTGGGGGAAGAGCTCCGTTTTACAGGCCCCGTGGAACCGCAGTAGGTCCCACAGGGCCCTGAGGTCATCCAGGAGGAGCTCATTCCACCAGTGAGGGGCCGCCACAGAGAAGGCCCTGGCCCTCATTGCAGCCAGCCTGGCCTCTTTAGGGCTCGGGAGAGCCAGGCGATTTTGGGATCCCGATCTTAGTGCTCTCTGGGGCACATGTGGAGAAAGGCGGTCCCTTAGGTAAGCAGGTCCCCGACCATATAGAGCTTTAAAGGTTAGAACCAGCACCTTGAACTCAATCCGGTATGCTATAGGTAGCCAGTGCAGTGCTTTTAGGGTGGGCTGGATGTGTTCCCGCACAGGAAGACACAACAACAGCCCCGCCGCTGCACTCTGCACCCGCTGCAGCTTTGATTCGGCTTAACTAATACCCGAAAATACCAATATTTTTTCAGTTCAGCAAATGCAAATGCACACCCCTATTCTAAAGCCTGCTATGATGCTGCACACCAGAGAGTCTCCAGTTCAAACTAGATGACTTTATCCATTAGCTGACTTGAGGTCCCCAGGCATACTGCTCCTGCTAAGCCCCAAGTTCTCCCTCCCTGCAAGACAAGGGTGATGATGAAGCCCTTACAGAGCTCTTTTGCAAAGCACTTGGGGGTGCCCTGTGTGCCTGCTCAGTGTGGTTCCCCTCACTCTGCAGCCGCTGGGAGCGCTTCCTCAGCCCGCCCAGCCACAGGAAGAGGCAGCCCCATGCTCATGCCCACCCCAGCCTCCGCCCAGCTCACCAGACTTGTTCTTGTACTCGATGTCAAAGCCAGTAATGATGCTGTTGCCATCAAACCTCTGTGTCCACCGCAGATTCATGCTGCGGGCCTTCACTTCCCGGATCTCCAGCTCGGGGGGGTCTGGGGGCTCTGGGACAAGAAGCAGGAAGTCAGGAAGAGTAGCTCCAACTACACCATCTCTGTGCCTGCTCCCCAGGCGGGTCGGCCGCTCAGAAAAGGCAGAGCAGAGCACAGGAAGCACCACGGAAGAAGACGCTGGCCTAAGCCAGAGAACTGTGGGAAGGAGACTCCCCCCCACCCCCAATGTCCGGTAGGGCACCAACTACTTCAGTGGGACCAAAAGCAAGGATAAGCTGGGCAAACAGACGGCTCTTCCTCTGTGGGGGACAAAATGGCAAAGACAAGTGGAGGTCATGCTGGTCGGACCTTGGGGACTGGCCAGCTGAGGAGGGGCATGCGTGTGAGGGGGGTACACGGAGGAGGGGCTCTCGAGACTTCAGGAACAGGCATAGCCATGGAATGCTTCTAACCCCACATGGCGCGGGGGGTTAAAAAGGGCAAAAGCAAGACACATTCACCAAAGCTCTCTCTATGGA
The DNA here is from genome assembly GCA_029375565.1 of Gekko gecko. Taxonomy (NCBI): domain Eukaryota; kingdom Metazoa; phylum Chordata; class Lepidosauria; order Squamata; family Gekkonidae; genus Gekko; species Gekko gecko. The sequence goes on along the minus strand of JAPDNY010000013.1, from coordinate 78,410,471 downwards.
TGGCTCCTAGTCCCAGCAGTCTGAGACAGAACCTCCCTGGTAAGAGGCAGTGGCCTGCCCTGTCCCAGATCACAGGGGTGAGCGGGCTGGCAGGCAGGCGGGCAGGCAGGCAGCAAGGGGCAGCCACGGTCAAAGACCTGTCCTGTGTTGGAGCTTCTCCTGGCCACAGGCGGGAGACCAAATGCTGGCCTGGACGGACTTCTGCCCGGCCTAGGAGGGAAATCCTCACGGTGGCCATGTGGGAAGTGCGCCCGAGTGGGAAGCAGCCTCTGCCGTCTCCCCATGGACGCTCTCTGGGAAGCCACCAGGAAAGCCCCGCGCAAGCCCCCGCCCCTCGCCCCCAAAGGCTGCCCTCAGCTGAGTGGCCGATCCAGCCGCTAGATCTGAGTACCTTGAACAGTGAGCTGGATGAGGCCTCTGTCTTCCCCATAAGAGTTGATGGCGTGGCACGAGAAGAAAACGGAGTCCCCACGGTCGGCTGGCTTGAGCTACAAAGAAGACACCATCTCATCGGCAGGCTCATCCCGGCAGAGCAGGCCTAACGACTTGGCAAAATCCAAGCCAAAAAACCCCTCACCCCTGCCTGCCTGCCTGGCCACCACCTCCTCTGAGAGAAGACGGCCCTCCCGGCAGAGGTGGTCCAGTTTCCTCCTCCAGCGGTTGAGCAAGGCCCTTCCATGGCCCATGTGCGGTTTGTGGCCCAAGGCCGTGGGAACAGCCCCTGCGCTCACCCTGGGCCACAAGAGCAGCCTGGGCCACCCACGCACCCAGCAGCGGCGCCGGCTCACCTTGAGTGTGGAGATGACCTCGTCCCCGTTGTCCTTGGTGGCGATGGTGTAGCGGATATTTCGGTCTGGGTCAATCACCGTGTCCCCCTTCTCCCAGCGGATGATGATGGGCCGCTCGCCTCGTGCCGTGCAGTTCAGCTCCTTGGCCTGCCCCTTGATGGCGATGGTGGTGTTGGGGTGAGACGTCACCATGGCAGGGACTGCACAGGAAGAGGGAGCAGTGACAGAGGCGGGGGGGGGGAACGGGGACACGACACACAAGGACAAAGAGCCCAGCAAGGGCTTCTGTCAGCAGAGGCAACCAAGGCATGCTGGGAAAGAGCCCTTGGGCACCACACTCGCCCTCCCCGGGAGGAAGTAGAACCTCACTTCCTGTCCCCCTCTGCCTCCCTCAGGGGAAACGGGGGCCCATCTGACCCCGCAGGGACCTCTGGAGCAGCCTCTCGTTTCCTGGTGGGAGCTGCTGACGGGCCCAGGTCCTCTGAGCCGGCCGGGGGCTCTTGGCTGGGCCAGCGGAGCCCGCTCAGGGAAGCCCTAGACAAGAGCCAGCCGATGCACCTCTCCACTGGGAGGCATGCTGGGAAAACAGCCACCTCCCAGTGGTCCTCGTGGATCCAGGCAGAAAGAAGGCGGGCTGGCACCATGAACAGCCCACTTCTGGCCAAGGTCTCAAGATGAAATTCTGATCTGGTCTGCAGCCTGAGATCGAGGGACTTTCTGCCAGGGGAGTCATGCAATATCTCCAACTGGAGAACCACACCCAGTCCCACCAGACCACCACTATCCTGCCACACTGGCCCCCCCGCCCGCAGCATTCTGGCTCCACAGGGTCAGCTTCCCTCCAGCGGTCAAGATGAGGCTGACACCCCATGTGGTCACAGTAGGGGCCTCCAGGCCTCTGCCCGGGCTCTCCCTCCTGTGCAGATGCACACAACGTGAAGTCTCCTCCTGCAAATGCAAATCACTTCTGTTTTGCTGTAATATCAACACGAGCACAGAGCGCCAAGAATGCGTCTGCAGATTGCCTGCAGACACCTGCAAATACATTTCTATGACTTCAATCTAATTTCCATTCCCAGGCAAGGAGCAGGGCACAGCAGATGTGTGTGAGAGAGGGGGCAAGAAGTGTGTCTGTGTGTGTTGGGGGGGGGGGGTTCCCATTCATTGCTTCACACGCAACAACAACTCCACCAGTTCTCGCCAAATGCATTTGTTGCAGCAGCACCGGGCACTGCAGCCAGAAGGGGAGACATTTCCTTGCACTCTACGGCTTGGATCATAAAATAATGAGGCAGATAAATTTTATAATGCATAGTATTACACCCGGATATACAATAAAAGGTGAAAGACAAATAACCAGGCAGAGGTTATAATGAAGAAAAAGCCACCGCTATAGAGACAGGCCCAGATGAATTATTGACTACGGCTTTACACTCTCAAGGCTGTGCCGTGGAATATTTTTCCATCAGAGATTTGCATAATCCACTCAGAGGAACCTGGGCAGAATACAGAGGCAGCCACCAGCCAGGCCTGGCGTTGCAGATGCTGGAGACACAACAGGCACCTTGTGGGGACAGAATGACAAAAGAGGCTCCCAAGACACACACACACACACACACACAGAGTCTGCTGGAGAGGCGGGAGGCCGAGGCCCCCCCCCGCCCCGCAGCCTGGCCAGGATCTCACTGGGAGCCCCTCCCACCCCGCAGCAGCACCCTGAGTGGAGAAGGCATTCTGGCTGAGCCTCCTTCTGCAGGTCACCGGGGTGTGTGTGTGTGTGTGTGAGAGAGAGAGAGAGCGCAGTGACCCACCCAGGCATCCCTCCCAAGCTGTGGGGCGGGGGGGGGGAGTCCGACATGATGGAGCAGATGCTGACGGCTCTGCCTGGGACAGGAGAGCAGGAGCTCACCCGGGGGAGGGGAGGGGGAGGGGGGGAAGCAAGTGGGCCAAGGCATGTGGTTGTGTCCAGTGGCCCGGCTGGTTCCCAAGCTCCTTCCAAGGGCCATGAGAGTTTCTCAGCCAGGGAGCCAATAAATGCACGCCAGCCCACCAAAACAGCCCGAGCAGATGGCTCAGACCCCAGTGGAGGTGGCTGTGTGCACAGGGACAATGAGGGACGGCGGTCTGAGTTCACATCTGGCCACAAAGGCCCCGCGCAGCCACGAAGCTTGTCAAGTAGCATTTGGGGCTCGGCCAAAGCATTTTGCAGGGACCACAGACATCCTGGAGTCTGAGAACACCAAGGGAAGAAGCGACCGGGGGGGGGGGGAGCCCAGCGCTACCCTAAGAGAACGGGGGCAGGCTCACCCAGGAGGGCACAAACGCTGGCCCACGCGGGCCCGGCCCCTCCGCTTTTCCGCCTCCCCGGGGTTGGTTGATGGAGAGCGAGGGGGTGTGAGAGTGAGGAGGGGGGCCCGGCCCTCCCCTCCCCTCCCCTCCCCTCCCCAGGTGCACGGGAGCCTCTCCAGCCCCACTCTGGCCTGCCAGGAAACACTGGGGGCGCCGCAGCTGGCAGAGCGCACAGGGAGCGGGTGGTGCCAGGAGCCTCCCACGAGATGAGACCAAGGCTCAGCTCAAGGCTGGGGATGCCAGAGGTGCCCACCCAGAGGATGCCACTGGCCAAGGGCAGCTGCCCAATTGCCCAAGGTCCAGCAGAGAGAAGCGCCGCCAAGGGGCAAGGCGCCCAGTGGCGGGCCAGGAGTGTTCACAGCACACGGCTCAGCCTCCCCGTCCCCGCCCTGCACCCTGCTCACGGCTTGTCCCCCACCGCCCCCGCCCCCAGCCAGCCGGGAGCAGACAGGCAGGCCCAGAGGGACCCAGGCCGCCTCTGCTTTGCCCCCTGCCCTTGCCTCGGCCCCTGGAGGGCGGCCACTCCCTGCCTCCCGCCTCCCTTCCTGCCAGAACCGCCACCCACTCTGGGGCGGGGGGGAGGGGAGGGGGCTCCCTCTGACGTGTTCTGCCCACAGGACTGCATCCAGAAGCTCCCACTGGCTGCGGCGGCATCCCCGACCGGCAAAGCAGCTTCCTGGTCCTACCCCGGCCCACTAGGCGGCACAGCCAAAGGCCCGGCCCCCAGCCTGGCTGCAGGAGCGGGAGCCCCGCCTTGGCAGCGAGGGGTGGGGTGGGGGGAGGTGCCCAGGGAAGGCCGCTGCCCTCCCAGCCAGCGGTGAGCACGGCACACACACACACACACACACACCGCAAGGACGCAGGCTCAGGGGGCAGGGATTACAGAACGCGCGAGGCCTATGCAAGCAGTGCCATAATAGATGGTAATGACTCTCCACAAAGGCAACACACCGTGTTCTAATGGGGCGCAAGAGGGTTTAATGAGCTGCAGCGCCTCTGTTTTCCATGGCAATATAATTCAATTAGCCGTTGGGGAGGGCCGGGCTCTCGGCTGACTCCCCTCGGCAGGGACACGCCTGGGAGTGGACTCGGCAGCCGGCTGTGCTGAAGCGACACAGGCAGACCCCGGCACCACCCTGCGTGAAAGGGGGCACGGGGCACACCCGGCGCGGGGGCTGGCGAGGGGCTGCTCCGTCCCCCTGAGCGGCACCACCAAGCCCTGAGGCGGGAGACAGGAAGAGGCCCCCAGGGGAGCAGAGCCCACCCGGCCCCTGGGCAAAGGCTGGAAAGGGCAGACCTCAGAGGCCTCCAGCGCTGACAACACAAAGCCCTGCAGCTTTCTAAACAGCCAGAGCCCTGCTGCACGGCTGCCATGGGGGGCGGGGGGGGGGGGACACCCAGAGGAGGGGGAGCAGCAAAGGCAGGAAGCGGAAGGCAGGAAAGAGACGTACAAGAGGAGGGAGCGTGAGCAGTGCGTGGGAGGGGCCCGGGTGCGAGGTGCATCCGCAGAGGGACAGATCGGCCATGTCCGAAAGCCCCCAGAGAGGCCCTGGTGCTCTGCCGCACCCCTGGACTGCTCGTGGGCACAGCCGCTCCAGCGAGGCCCGCTCAAGTTCCCGTCTTGCGCGGGAAGGCTGAGGGCGGCCCAGGAGGCCTGCGCGGGAACAGCCCTTGCCCTCCTCACGGGAGGCCCCGGCCAGCGCCCAGGACGTGTCTCTTCTGCTCCCACTGCCCGTGGGGGGGGGGTGGCGGTGGCAGCAAATGGCACCCCAGGAATCCGGGCCCTCTTGGCATCCCCTGAGCAGGCAGCCGTGGCAGACAGCCAGAAAGGGACGGCACCCGCTCTCGTGCGTGGAGGGGTCCTGGCAGTATCAGCCGGCCCAGCATAGAGCGGCTCTTCCGTGGCCACGACAATGCCTCCTCTCAGGCCCCAGCACAGCTCCACCTCGTGTCAACAAGCCGCGGGTCGATGGACCCGGGGCTCACAGGCAGGGCCCTCAGGCCAGGGGCTGCCAGCTGGGAAGGGGCTGCCGGCTGGGAAGCAGACCACTGCGGGGGGGGTGTGCCCCGCCACGGGTGCCACAAAAGCCCACTCCTCCCAGCAGACCTTGCTGTTTTCCCCCTGGCGAGGGCACGGCAGAGGGGGACTCCCCAGCCAGACCGTCTCCTCCCAGGCCATCCTGAGCACGACTTGGCCTCCAACCGGACCCTTGGCCTGGGTCTCCCTACCAGAGGCTGCTGAGAACTGGGGCTGAGTTACCCGTGGGGGTCACCCGTTTGTGGCTTTGCTTTTGGGAAGAGTTACAGCTCTGCAGGGCCTGTGAGGCAGAGATGTCCCACCCGGCTGATGGTTAAGGACAGCCACGGTCTGGCCGGGTAGCTCCCTGCCCTGCCCCCCCACCACCAATGGCTAAAATTGTCCTGTGGCGCCATAGAGGTTTTACGTTTTTGTACCTACCACCTGTTGTTTTAAGATTTCTGCATTTTATCTGTCTTTTTAGATTAATGGGTTATTTTTATTCCTTGTACACCCCTCTGAGCCCGCTCTGTCTGTGGGGGCACCAATGTCAAAGTTCAGTAAATAATAATAAGAGGCACGAGGAGGGCTCCGGTGGAGGGAGGGAGGGGGCCGGAGTGCCCCCGAGGGAGAGGGGCTGGGCCAACCCGCCCCCCCCCCGCCCCGCCAGAGCACTTTGGTCTGCGGCCGCCAACAAGCGAGACGCTGTTCTCCTTTCAGGCTCCCCTTTTGTGCGCAGTGTCAACACGACACAGACAAGAGGCTGATCCCGTTTGGTGGGCTGCGATAAGAGAGTTACAAAGGAGATCCGTCGCCGCTCGGGGTGTTCTTCACTCCTGAGCACAGCTGAGAGCCGTGCCACGCCTGGCTGGAGCCGCAGGGAAATGGGAGCAGCCACCGAGGAAGGGGAAGGGCGGCGGCGGAAGCGGCAGCATGTGTGTGCGTGCATGCGCGCGCCTGAAGAGCTGGCTCAATGATGTTAATTTGATTGCACCCATTTCAGCTTCTTGTCTACACTGATTAACTGCGTTTCACCTGAAGTAGGAGATTAATTCAAGTTGCCTGGAAGCAATCAGGGCTGCTTGCCGCGCAGCCCCAGCCGGCACATCCTGCCCAGCCCGACACCTGCTGTCCGGGGGCGGGGGCGGGGGGGGGGGGGGGGGGGCGGGGGTCTGGCCCCGTGGCCATGCCTGCCCCGTGAAGCAGGAGAATCCAGGCAGTCCCCCGACAACCTGGGCAGGACCCCTCTCCACCAGACTGGACCATCATTCCTCTTCTCAAGCTCTGGACCACAAGCCAGCCGGCGGCAGACTCTGGCCCGGCCCCGGGGAGGAATCCAGGTACCCCTCCCCCCCCCACGCACGCACACACGCACACACACACACCCCAGCTGACCCTCCAGCGAAGCGGCTTGCCTCCCTGGCTCCTCTGAAGCTTAGGGCAACAGCCAATCGGACGGCAGGATACGGGCAGAGCCAGCCGAGAAAGACCCCCCCTGCCCAGGTGGCACCGTCTGGGTAGCCTAATCTCCCGATTAGAGGGCCGAAGACGTTCCTCCCGGTGACTCCAGGCGCCTCTCCGCCATCTGCCAAGTGGCCCCGGGAAGGAGGGGCTGGACAGGGCAACGCCGGCTGCCCTGCCCTTTCCACCCAGGCTTTGAGGCCGTCTGTGGGGCGGTTTTTAACCCATAAATCACCTGATTTCCATGACCAGCATTAGAACATTGTTAACTGAATCATCAGCACTCTTAAAATTCAGATAAATGTGCACCCTACTTGCACGGGGGGCGGGGAGAAACGATCCCCTTTCAAGTCAGAGGGTGGGTGGGTGGGTGGGCGGCCCGCGGGAGGACGGCGCGATCTGAGCCCAGCAGCCCCTCGTCCGCTCCCTTGGGTGGACCCCTGGCCGGCCTCTAACGTGCTACCCGGCTTGAATCCGGCCATTTCAAACGTCCAATTTAAATGAAGAAAAAAAGGCAGGAGGCATGGAAAGGCCACTCTTGATGTTTCCTTTTGCCACCCGTTTGGGTAGCCAGAGCCAGTTTGGCGTCGTGGTCAAGTGTGCGGACTCTAATCTGGGAGAACCGGGTTTGATCCCCCTCTCCTCCTCCACTTGCACCTGGTGCTGATGTGACCTTGGGTCAGTCACAAGCTCTGGCACAGCTGTTCTCTCAAGGACAGTTTCTGTCAGAAGTTCTCTCAGCCCCACCGACCTCACAGGGGGTTTCTGTTGTGGGGAGGGGAGGGGAAAGGAGTTTGCAAGCCGCTCTGAGACGCCTTTGGGCAGTGAAGGGCAAGGGGTATACATCCAAACTCTTCTTCTTCTTCTTCTAACTGGTGTACAGAAGATTCCTTGTTAACGTCTCATAAAAGCAGAGACGGGCACATGAACAAGAAGCTCAGTTTCCATCAGCATTACAGCAGATTCCACGGGAGGACTCCGCGTCGTCCAGTTTCCCCCTCCCTCAGTCTGGCCGGGGGCGGGGGGGGGGGAGAGGGACTTCACCCAGCTGCACAGCTGCTAAGCGGATCACCCTCGGATCCCAGAACTACCCATTAAAGCTCCAGGTCATTACCCCGCTGAAGACCTGGCTGAGGGCGGCTGGCCCGGCATTCAGAGGATACAGACAAAAGAGCCTTTGCACTGCGTGAACCGTATGGAAACCGTCTTAATCCAGGTGAGCGCAGATGGTGGGGGACGGCACCCACCCCCTCCACAGAACCACCCTTGCCCAGCCAGGAAAGGCACAGGAGCTCTCTTGCAACCTCCCTTGCCAGGCCAGGCCAGGCAGAAAGGCTCTGTGGGCATCTCGGCAGCAGCAGCAGCAGCAGCAGTGGGGGGTGGGGGAGGTGGGCAGCCAGAGGCAGCAAGGGCTGGGCGGTCCACAGCCGGGTCCTCCTTCCCCTCCTTGGCCGCCTCCACCCTCTCCTGTCCTTCCTTCATTCCTGAGAAAACTGGGGCCAGAATCCTGTCCAGATGGAAACGTGTCCTCCACCTCTCTATAAACTGCAGGACTCCTCCTTGTGGCCCAAGTGGGTTTGGGGCTCAGGACCCGTGGGGGCTGCTCACTCCACAGGGCCGTTTCCCCCTCCCTGTGCCCCAGAAGCCATGCCCGCTCGGAGAGCAGAGGGGCTCAGAACTGGCACCCAGACAGACACAGCCCACGCCTCTTCCAGGCAGCGGCCTCTCAGGGTGCCTGTCCGCTCGGGGGGCCTTCTTCGCTGGGGCTCCGGCAGGCTGCTTCACACCCACATCCCAGGCTAAACCCCCCAGGGGAATGTCCAGTGGGGAAGAGCTGGGCCACAGAGACTGGCTCCCCCCCACTAGGGAGGAGGGAAGTTCCTCCCAGGGCCCCTGCCTGCCTGCCTGCCTGCCTGCCTGCCTGCCTGCCTGCCTGCCTGCCTGCGTGGGACACCAGAAGGCTCCTGGCCCCATCCATGTCTTCAGCGTGCAGCAAAAATTCCAGCCGGCCTTCTGAGATGGGGCTTCCTGCTGCAGCTGGAAAGGATCTGTTCTGCAACCCAAGCAGAACCCGGTAACTGACAAGGTGCCTAACAACACTTCCCAGCCATGGTGTGCCGAATTAGCAGGACTGCTTCCTTGTCGCCTCTCCCCGCCACCACCATGATGTAGATTGATTGCCTGCTTTTTATTAAGGACAAAGTGTTTTTTGATAGTGTAAGGGAACCAGGTCCCCAAGGGAACAGAAATCCATCCAGCTCTCTGCTGCTTGCACATCGACCGGCGGCCAGGAGGAGCCTGCCTGCGGGACGCAGAGGAGAGCGCAGGAGGGGGTACCAGGGACAACACAGCTGACGGCATGCCGGCACCAGACCTGCCCACGTCACGTGCTGGGCCCGCGTGTGGCAGAAAGGCAGGGGGGACTGGCAAGAGGGACTTCTCCTGGCAGACCGACTCCTTCACCACAACGCCCAGTGGCGGCGGGAGGTGGCGGGGGGCAAGGACCCTCAGAGGCACAGAGCAGTCTCAGCACGAGCCGGGGGTGGGTGGGCGTGGCAGCGGGCTCAGGTGCCAGAGACCGGCCCTGCTCCTGGGGGCCGGGGGGGGGCCGAGGCAGGAGGTTCCTCTTGGGGCCCAGTGTGTGTGTGTGTACGTGCCTGCAGGGGGGGGGGGCGCCTTGGCTTCCTGGCGGTGCTTTCGCCGGCCAGGCACCGTCTCCGAGGCAGGAGCAGCACTGGCAGAGCTGCTGGGAGGTGAAGGCAGGAGCCCCCCAGCCCCCCACTGCCAACAGTGGAGGTGTCTGTCCATCGTCCCCCCCCGGCCCTGCTTCCCACCACAGAAGAAGCACCGGGGCCGTCTGTCCTTACAGGGGCTGCCTGCCGAGGAAAGACGCGAGGTACTCACTCTTCACGGTTAGGAACATGGACTTGCTGATGTCTGTACCGACGCCATTGCTTGCCTGGCACAGATAATAGCCAATGTCCTCTTCCAAAACATGCCGGATGAGCAGGGAACTGTTGGGCAGGATCTGGATGCGCCCAGTGAGAGGTACGGGGTGGTACTGCTGAGGATTCCCACTGCCTGTGCGAGGGAAACAGATTTAACAGCCCGTAAGTGTTTCTGGCCAACTCAAACACCCAAACACCTCCTACACAAGGCCCAGATGCTCTCGTGGTTTTTTAACTGATATAACCACAAATTCAGGCTGAGATTACCACCAGCCTCTTCAGAGGAAGCGCCCCAGGAGATCAGACCAGTGGCCAGGCAGTCCAGCATCCAGGGCCACACAGTGGCCAACCAGTGTGGCCCAGGAAGGCTAGTAGCCAGCTCGCCCGGTCTCAGGGTTAGAATGCTGGAGAATGGCACCGACAGCCCCCCTGCCCCGCCCCGCCCCGCCCCCCCAAGCCTGACACACACGGGAGGAGCACTCCCCCCACACCTACCTTTGGCGTGTTTCCACATGACCTTTGGGGGAGGGTAGCCGTCCACGGAGCAGTTCAGCACTCCCGCTTTCCCGTAGATCCCGTCCTGGTTGTTGGGCTGGACCACAAAGCGTGGAGGGACTAAGGAGAAGGGGAGCCGCCGTGAGCACCGGAGACAGCCCCCGTGCGCACCCAGGGGTCATCATCCCAGCCCTTGTGCTCTCCCCTCTCTCCCTCAGCCCAGAATCCAAGGCCTCGGTGGGACCAGAAGGGCGACATCTGCAGCTGCTGCCACGCCCCGGCAGCTTTGGCACTGGGGAAGGGCTGGAGTCAGCAGGACAAGAGAACCGCTACTGCCACATGGGAGAGACAAGCGGGTCCCCCGGCCAGAAAGCAGCCAAGCAAGGAGGCACTGGAGGGGGTGGGGAAGCGCCTTTCCTCCTGGGAGGCTGGCAAGCAGCAGAAACTCCCCCCCCTTCCCCTCTGAGTTTTAAAAGTGTGTGTGGGGGGTGAGCGACAGGAAGCCAGTTCCAATTGCCTGCTAGTTCGCAGCCAAACATCTCCCAATGGCTGGACAGGAGAACCAATTAAGGGGATTTGGTGCTCGGAAGCCTCCAGGTGGTTCTTGGAGATTGCCCAGAGAGCCTTCCAGGAGGGCTGCCAGGATGCCCCTGTGACCTGGGCAGACCAGGCAAAAAGGGGCGGAGTGAGTGAGGCAAGGTGGGTGGAGACCCAGGTTTAATCAAAGTTCTTGCTCCAAGGAGGAGGAGGTCTCTCTTTCTCCGGACCCTCTACCACAAGGGGCAGCCCTGCGGCTGGTCTGGTCTCCGTGGTGGCCATGGTTCTTCAGACTGTGCGGCCTTCCAGGCCACAAGGGAACAAACTTGCAACCTGTTAAGCTTCAAGGGCCTGCCCTATATTTTGACATCTAGTCAGGGCATGCGTAGGAAACAGGGAAAGGAGGATGCATTTCTAACCACATTTTCTTGGCATTTCATTTGCTGATCTGTTGGTGTGCTTAAGATGGATTGTAAATACTTTACTTTTACTACATTGTTTTTGACTTTGAAGGATTGGCCTCTAATCTCTGCACCACATGACAGACCCCCAACCACTGTGGACACGCGATCACGAGAGGGACTCCCGGGCTGAAGGGAAAGCCGTCAGTGAGCACGTCGCCATTTCTTCAGGGGAGACCGAAAGCCGAACTTGGTCCCCACAGTAACCAGGTGCCGGGCAGCAGGAAACCCCAAGGTCAGGCCTCAGGAACAGGAAGGGGAACCGGGAGTCCTGTTCATCCCCGCGGGAAACTCCTAAAGCGAGCAGGTGGTGGCAGTGGGTACCCCAGTGGAAGGAAGCGGGCAGCCCCAAGGAGCGGGTGGGCAGAACAGGGTCTGCAAGTCCAAGCAGGCCTGTTTCATCACCGAGGGTGGAACTGCTGGGCTTCAGCCCCCCCCCCCCGTGAACTGCCTCCCCCTCTCCATGATCAGCAGGATGAGGCCGGCTTAGTAAAGACCTGCTCCAGGGCAGGATCTTGCACTGAGTGGGGGGGTGGAGGGAGAGTTGGACTAGGCGGCCTGTGCGGCCCCTTCCAATTCTGTGATTCTTCTATGATTCCGTGATCTCTCCTGCCCTATGACCTATTCACTGGCACAGCATTCCAACCAGCCTCAGGACGGATGCCACCTCTTCCCCTTGAAGCCAGGCAAGGGCCTCACCCCTTCCTCTGCTGCTCTGGAAGCCTGCTGCCACCCTCCGCGCCCCCCCCCCTCCTCCTCCTAAGGAGCAGCTTGGCCTCACCCTTTCCTGGGCTCACCCAGCAGCACTCCCACGGCCCCACGGCCAATTCAACGGCACGCCACGCTCCACGTGGGCCAGGGGCGCGTGCCTGTGCTCCCGTTTCCTTCCACGTCTCCCCTGGCAGCCCCCCCCCACCCACTGTGCTTCCAGGGACAGGGAAAGGAGCCCGTCCAGCGGAATGGGGGGCGGGGGGGGCCCTGGCAGGGTGGCTCCCACCCGGCAGCGGCCTGCCTGCCAGCCCACCCCTGCCACGTCCTCCTCACCTCGCACGATGAGCTGCCGCTCACGGCTGACGGTGGCAGCGTCGTTGCTGGCGATGCACGTGTAGTTGCCGTTGTGCTTGAGGGAGACGCTGGAGATCTGCAGGGAGCTCATGAACTCCTTGCTCTCAATGGTGACGCCGGAGCCGGAGATGATCACCTGCCCGTCTTTCCTCCACGTGATGCGGATGGGCATGTCCCCCGAGGAGACCACGCACGGGATATAGAGGAGCTGCCCAATGGAGGCCGGGGGGAACTCGAAGGGCTGGATCAGAGGAGGCACTGCCAAGGAGGGAGACGCAAATGCATCACGCCCGGCCCCAAGAGGCCAAGCGGCGGCAGGAGAAAAGGCCAAGCCCCCACCCACCCCCCGCCCTGCCCTGAGACAGACCCAGCACGGCCCTGCCACCCCAGGCCAGGGGCTACCCCAGGGGCACAAAGGCTGTGGCCGAGGGGAAAGGCACTGCCTGAAGTGAACCAGAGGCTGTGAACCAGAAACCACCACTCCCCCAGGTCAAATCTCCCTTCCGCCATAAGTCTACCAGGCGGCCTTAGCTTGGGCCAAGCACACTTTCTGCGGGAGGGGGGTTTGTGTGTGTGTGTGTGTGTGTGTGTGACATCACAAGTCCTGCATTCCTCTAAGCACTGAGTTGTTGTGGAGCCTGGGGTCAGTTCCCTTTGGGCAAGAGTGCCCTGGAGATATCTGGTGCCCATCAAAGACTGGTTGTATTTACAGAGATGCAAGCAGAGGCCCAGAGACATGCCTGAGAGGTGACAGCTTTCCCATCCCACATCAGATCCTCAGAGAGGGGGACAGAGCATGCACGAGCACACAGTGTCCCGTCATCCCCCCCTGCCAAGGGTTGCCACTTCAGCCAACTGGCAGCCGACGCTCCCTCTGGCACTTGACTTCAGGAAGGTTGTGGAACAGCTTTTAAGGGAAAGCCAATGGAGGAAGAGGAGTCTCCCGTTCTGGAAGACTCATCCCCTGGGAATGATGGTCAAAATTTGTCATGTCATCTTGGTGGGAACAGGGTAGAGCTTGCTGTAAGGAGAGGTGGACCCAGAGGCCACATTCATTCCAAGTTTCCATAGCCGGTTATGTTTTCTGGCCAGGGGGCTGCCTCACGAGGTCCTTGTGTGTTTCCTTTCGTTTAATGGAGGGTTTGTTCCCTGTGAGGGGGGGACTAGTCCCCCTCTTCCTGCCTGGAGCTTCAGGGGGCTCAGGACTGGCCGCTGTATGCTCTGGAGGGGTCAAGGTAGCCAACCTTGAGTCCGGGGGCCAGGATCGGGGTTGGGATCATAAACCCTTCCATCTCCACGGCTCTGTGCGTATTTCTCTGGCATCCGTGAGCAAGGGGGTGCTGCCGGTGGGGGGGGGTGCCTCCTGCTGGGGAAGCATGGGCCATTCCTGCCTCTTCTGGGTCACGGACCAAGGTGGGTAGCCCTGGGTTCGCCCGTCTGCAGGAGCCCCCGAAAGACCGACAGGACCCGTGGCAGGGGAGGAGCCTTCCCGAGTCATGGCCCCCCTTCCCCAGGCACAGCCAGAAAGTCAGCCCACCGGTCCCCGCATCCCACAGAGCGGGGCGACTCGTCACAAGGCCGACGGATCCCCATTCCGCAGGGCGAAATGTGGGCACCTTCCGCGGAGACGGAGCAAGCCGGGCAGCTCACAGAGTTCCCTCCAAGCTGAGGGAGTGTGAGCTAGCTCACCGTTTTCTAGCCTTGGCTCAGGAAGCCAAATCGCTCGCTCACAACTTTAATGCCAGGAGCTCACACAGTAGAATTCTTGCTCGCAAGACTCCGCAGCTGAGAGGGAGCCTTGGTAGCCACGCTGATCTACCTGTAGCAGCAGAAAAGAGCCCTCTGGGGGGCAGGGGAGGGCGCTCCGGGGAGTCAGGGCAGCCACTCCTGGCGCCTGAAGAAGGGAGCCGTGACTCCCGGGAGCTCCTCCCCAGCCGGACTCTGGCTCTTTTCCACGGCTCCCGGTCAGCCCGCGAAGGACCTCCCTCACATCCAGGTGAGTCGGGGCAGCGGCTCTCCGCCTCTCCTCACTCGCCTCCCGAGTGACTCCGCCAGAGGACCCGGCTGGCCCCACCATGGCAGAGACGAGGAGCCCCCTCCTTCAGCAGAGAGCAGCCCTTTTTACGTTCAACGGGCATTCTATGGTTATACTGGTCATTTACAACGGGTTTTAAGGGGGGGGCGGAATGCAGTGGCATTGTTGGGAGTAAATTTTATTGCTATGGCTTTAAAACACAAACAACAATAACAGTAATTCCATTCGTTACCATTCTGTGGGGTATGATTTTTGTTGCTGTAACTGCAAAACACGCGGGAGGGGGGAGAAGCATCCTGGTTCATCCCCGGCAGGGAGGGCTGGCAGGAAGCGGCACATCAGGCTGGCAGGAAGCTGGTGGGACGGGGACGGGGGGGATTAGGAGACACACCAAGCGTCTGGGGTGGCCACTTGCACGGCGGAAGGTCCCAGGCGGATAATCCGTGGCAGGGAGAGCTAGCAGGAGACGGCACGTCACAGCGGCAGGTGGATGTACAGGGAAGGGGGGAGCAAATCCTCAGCCACTGTGACGAAAGTCCCACCCGACTCCTCCTGTGCCCCAGCGCAGGTGCACGCGCCCCGCAGCAGTCGGGAACCCCTGTGTCACACAGAACCTTCCGTTGTCTTCCATGGTCAGGTAACCTTCAACCTCTTAGAGTGCTTAATTTTTGCTCCTTTTGACTTTTCCCCTGTTTTTAGTATAATCTTTTAGTAGAACAATCTGAAACATTGCTGGGGTTCTCTGTCCAGGCAGCTGGTAATAAAAAGCCTCTGCCAGGGGAATTCAAGGGTGGGAAATCTGGGGCCCCTTTAAGTACAAGCCAACCTTCAAAAGCCAAGCTGGTGGCAGCAGCAGGGGTCTTCCAAACTCGCCCCCACTCGGTGGTCCCGTGGGGCAGGTGGGAAGTCAGCAGGAAGGGGCGGGGCAGGGCGGGGGGGAGCACAGCAGTCTGGGCAAAGGGGCTGATCCTCCCACTCCAGGGCACCCCCACACCCATGGCATGGCACTGGTGGACGAGCGTTCAACAAGAAGCGAAACCCATCTCTGGGGGACAAAGGCTCAAAGGAATCATTGTGTCTGGCTGGGGTGTTTGAGAGGAGACGGGTGTATCAGTGCCCACGTGCCAATGCCAGAAGTTTCCGAGACAAGATGTGGGGCCTGGAGGGATTGTTACGGAAAGAAGGCACAGGTGTGTGTAGGGACCGTATCTGAAGGCTGGTGGGATGGGAAGGAGCGGCGGGATGAAGTCACCCCCGGGGAGAAACTTTATGGGAAACTGAGGCAAGGCCATGCTGGGGGCAGCTGTGGGTCTCTGTCTAAAAGGGAGGGCCATCCAAAAATTAAAAGACATTGGAGGAGAGTGTAAGCAAGGTCAGAAATGGTTACACACGTAGGACAAGACTTGCCGAGAAAGAAGAGGCAAGGGTTCTGCAGCTGGGCGGAAACTGCATACCAGGACTTCTAAAGGCCACTGGGCCAGGTGCCTCATCCAAGCGTTCCAAGCAAGCTCGTCACAGGATAAGAAGGCATGTCCTTCCACGGACTCATAACTGGTTATAAACGAAGGAGCAGAAGGTGGGAATAAATGGACAGTTTTCATAGTGGGACAAGACAAGCAGTAGGTCCCCTCTTGGCTTGGTATGATTTAATTTCTCCATAAATGACCTGGAACTGGGATGAAAAGGGAGTCAGCAACCTTTGCGGATGACAGCAGCTTGTGACATGCTCCAAAAGGACCTCCCTAAAATGAGCTGAATGGACAAATGTCAGTGGAAATTCAAAGCCAGCAACGCACAAGGGATACACGTTGGGGCAAAAAACCCCTCATTTCTTCTGCTCTAAACGAGGGATCATCCCGACAGGGCAGCCAAAGGGCCGCCCCCCCTAGTCACACAGCCGGGGTGCTTTCTCCATCAGAGGCAAGGCTAGATCTGGCTGAGTTCAGTTTAGAAATAACACAATGGAGGGTGACATGGCAGAGGTCTACACAATTATGGGGGGCGTGAAGAAAGCGGGTAATACTTTTCTTACTCTCTCCTAATCCTAGAATCGGGGGTCACGCTAAGAAACTAGTTGGCAGTAGACTGCAGACAGGCCAAAGGAAGGAGTCCTTCACGAAGCACAAACAGTGGGGAATCGACTTGTGCCCTTCACTGCCATAAGCAGCGGTGGTGATGCATGGGCACCGCACGGTTTAGGAGGAGACGGGATGCATCTGTGGACCAGAGGTCTATCACCGGGCCTTCGGCACAAGAGCCCAGTGGGGCCTCTGCGTTCAGGGACAGATTGCAGCGGGCAGCGGAGGCCGGCTGTTGCCAGGGGTGCTGCTTGACCGGGCTGCAGGGACCACTGGCCAGTGACAGCCCCCACGGAGGAGGTTTGCCCCCTGCAAAGCCTTGCACGGCCCCTCCTGACACGCTCATCCGAGCACAGCCTTCTGAAGGGAGCGACCGAGGGCGTCCTCTGCGGTGCCTCCCGCCTGGCGGAATGGCCGGCCTGCCAGCCTCCCGCACGTCAGTCGTTCCACGGAAGGCGCGAGGCACCGACTGTCCGGCCGGACATTTTCATCAAGGGAACGGGGACGGGGTCAAACAGAATCGGGCAGGAGGACCCATTCATCAAGGGATGCTGCTTTCATTGCCAGTGGAAAAATTCAGGTTGGGCTTCTGCCCCGCCTCCCCTCCCCCATATTGCATCACTCATTGGATGTATTATAAATGTCTTCGTTTCTGTCTTCCCTGTGTGACCCACTTCACTGGATGCATTACCCTGCCCTTTCCCCCCTCCCCCATGTTCCTTCTTCCCTGGTCCCTGCTTCATTGCACTGTTTATTGCGTCTGCTGGTGGACAGTTCCTCAAGTCACAGCTGGCCTATGGCGACCCCCCCCCCGAGTTTTCCAGGCAAGAGCGGTCCAGGGGCGGTTTGCCACTGCCTGCCTCTGCAATGTGACCCTGGTACTCCTTGGAGGTCTCCCGTCCCTGCTGAGTGTTGCCTTCAGACAGCGGCACCTGGAATGCTCAGAGGCACCATAGAAAGTCTTGTGTGAAGAAATGCACCGGAGGCCTCCCAAGATACGAGAGGACCCCCCTCCCCCATGCCCCAGCAAGGCTGCTCTGCCCCCAGAATCAGCCCAGGAGCTCCCCCCACCCCACCCCACCCCAAGCAGCATCGCTGACCATCCACCTGCCCTCTCCTTGGCGGGGCTGGCAGCCCTTGGGCGCAGACGAGGGAGGGTCCTCTGTGCCCTCCTCTCTCGTCGTCTACAGAGTTGGCCTGGTGTAGAGGTCAGAGCATCAGACTGGGAGCCAGGAGGCCCCGAGGGCAGTGTTCCCTCTAAGCTGAGTGAGTGCGAGCTAGCTCACAGTTTTTTAGCCTCCGGCTCAAACATTTTTGCCTTGGTTCAGGAAGGATGGGGCTCCAGAGCCAACTCATTTATGCAGCAGCCAAATCACCTGCTCAGAACTTTAATGCCAGGAGCTCACAAAGTAGAATTTCTGCTCACAAGACTCCACCGCTGAGAGGGAGCATTGCCCGAGGGTTGACATTCCCACTCTGCTGCGAAGCTTGCTGGGTGAAGCTCTGGGCCAGTCACTCTCTCTCAGCCTCATCTACCTCGCGGGGTTGTTCTGGGGCCAAAACGGAAGAGCACAGAATGACGTATGTCACCCAGAGGGCCTTGGAGGAAGAGCAGGAGAGAAAGGCCCTGGCCAATGGGGACCCCCACCGGGCCGCAGAAGCACCCAGGAGGCCTTCTGTCACGCGTCAGCCAGGGCTCAGCCATAGTGAGGGCTCCTCGGGAGAAGAGGAGCCCCGTGTAACCAATCTTGACTCAACATCTGGCAAAGAGAGCTGTGTTTCTCGAAAGCTCATGCTACAATAAAGTTTGCTAGTCTTAAAGGTGCTTCTGGACTTTTTACTATTTTGCAGCAACAGACTAACACGGCTGACTCCTTTGGATCTTGACTCAACAGAAGACGACCAGCAGGAAATTCAGCTGCATGCTTGCAAGGATTCACAGCATCAAGATCCACAGTCCGCAGCTGGTGCAGAGCCATCGACCCCCTCCAGCCCTGGCTCAGCAGGTGAACCTCAGTTGGCTGTTTCCAGCCCACCCCTATTACCTACACCTTAGAGTGCCACAGACGAAGGCTGAGAACAGAACTACAGGCAAGACGACAAAGTGCTTATCTCCTGGCCTGATGCCAGCTTCTAGCTGATAACAAAGATTAGTAGTCGCAGGTTCGCTTCTGAGCTGCTGACAGCAAGCCTGACCCTTAGGTGGGTGGCTATAAAACCAGCCAAGAAAGGCTGTTAGGTGTAGCTGCAACATATATGTTACATGCTAAGCCACCAACTCTCCCTTGCCTGACTCTTGGAACCTGACCTTGGACTGAATAACTCTACCTTGCCTGACTTCTGAAACCCTGACCTTGGACTGATCGACCTTGCCTTGCCTGACCCCTGCAAGCCAGTACGCCTTCTCCTGCCTCCACCTCTCCCCTTATCTGCCTCTAACCATGTCTCCCTTCAGCACCTTTGGGCAGCCAACTGTTTCACACAGGGACTTGATCCTGCAGAGTGCTTCTGTTCAGACTTGAAACCATACAAGAACAATTAAGGCTGCCCTCTCTGGAGGGGTTTCATTGCCAGCTTTCCCATCTCTCTAAAAACTGCCAGATGTTCACAGTCCCCACGATGCATAGGCCGCCAAAGGTCCAGAGCCCCAAAGGTCGTGGCAGCTGCAAGCATGGACAGTTTCAAGAGGGAATTAGATAAACATATGGAGCAGAAGTCCACCAGTGGCTATTAGTCACAGGGTATAGATGGGAACTCTCAGTCTGGGGCAGGTGATGCACTCTATTCTTGGTGCTGGGGGGGGGGGCAGCAGTGGGAGGGCTTCTGGTGTCCTGGCCCCACTGCTGGACCTCCTGATGGCACCTGGTATATTTTGGCCGCTGTGTGACAGAGTGTTGGAGTGGATGGGCCATTGGCCTGATTCAACATTGGCTTCTCTTATGTTCTTATGTTCTTATGTTCTTATGTTCTGTGGAGGTGCAGCTCAGACCACCCAGAGGGTCACAGCTGCCCAGGCTGCTGCTTCAAAAGCTGCACGCACCGTACCTCTGGAGGGGGAAATGCTGAAGGATCCAAGTGTCGCAGTCCCAGGGGCCCCGTGGGTGCCTGACTGAAGGGCCCAGCACTGCACCACAGGGGCCCTCAGATTGAGAGGCGGGGGCGTGGGGACCATGGAGATAGAACAGGAAATGTTGTGTGTGGTGGGGGGGGGCAAGTGGGGGAGGCTTCCCTCTTTTCACAGAAAACAGCACTCAGGTGAGGGAAGCTCGGGTCCTGCCCCATCCCCGGGGCCTTTCCTGGCTGTGCATCTCCCTCCCGGCTTGTCTGTAACTCCAGAAGCAGAGCCACCAGCCATTCCCAAGAGCTTCACCGGGCTCCAGGCCACCCTTCCAAGCACTTCCACGCTGAGCGTATAGGTGGCCAGGCCGTGCCTCAGAAGGAGCAGGCCGGTTCCACCCCCGGGACCTCTTCCTTCTCTGAGATCCAGCAGGGTTAGGGTTAGGGTTAGGGTTAGGGATCCAGCCTTCATCAGAGGCCACATCTATATGGCCACCATTCTGTGTTCCTTTCACTTCCACTGAAAATGCCTCCACCACGGCAGCAGCAACACGGCATAAATAACAGCAGTTTCTCGGGCACTTGCCTTGCCCTAGCCCTCCCTACACCCCCCCAACACTGGCACCTGCACGGAGGAGCATCCAGGGGGGGCCTGCCATTGGTGGACCGAGCTCACCACTGGGGAGTGCAAGGGACTTAGATCCAGCCCTCCTGCTGGAAAACCAGGTTGGGAAAGGGGCCTGTCTTCAGCTACCTCTGGCACAGAAATTATCCCCTCTTCGACATCTGCACAGCCCTTCCAAGTGACTGCAGAGGAACAGCTTACACCTTGCCTGTGCTCTACAACCTTGGAAACAGGCACTAGAGAAAGAAAAAAACCCATGTCTCGCTTGCTGTGCAGAAACTGCTCAAAGAAAACAGTCATGGAGCTGCATATGAAAGCTGCCATTGGACCCTGGCAACTCAGTGGGGCAGGCAGGCCAATCAGCCGGGAGTCTGCCTTCCCCCTTGGGCCCACAGAACGGCTTTGGCCCTCGGTGGCATCTGGAGGAGTGCCAGCCTGGGAAGCCAAGCCTTATAGCAAGCCGCTCGTCAGAAAGGGCGTGATGCAAAGCACAAACAGACCCCACCCTGGGCTGGCCTCCAAACAGCCATTCCAGCCCCAGGCAGGACCGAGGAGTGAGCGTGCCCTGTCCTTCCTCTCCCGTGCCACCCCAGCCCCACGCACTCCCCAGCACGCCACGTTCCGACCACGGAGCCAAGCCTTTGCTCTTGGGCTCGCGAGCCCCAGGGATGACAACACAGGCAGCACACGTCTCCGGCCCGGGCATCTGGAGGCAGAGGCTGGCACCGGCCACCCTGGCCTTCCCCAAAGAGCCACCGTCGGTGACGCAAATCCAGGAACCAGGAGAGATGGGGATGGCAAGTCCCTGGGATGGGAGGAACGCCTCGCTGCCCTTCATTAGGACTGATGGCTCCCTGAATAATGGATGGGCCAGAGAGGCTTTTAAGATGTTCTGCATGCTTGGAAGGCAGAGAGGATGATTTTTTAAAGAGCTGCACACATAGGAAACCACCGCCAAAGGTGGTCAGAGCAAGGGTTAGCTCTTTTAACATGCCATGTTTACACTGCGCATTCTGCTCCGCTGCATGTCATGGGAAATGGATACTCTGGGATTGGTGGCAGCCCAGGGAGGAGAGGGGAGGGGCACACCTGGGCCCGGGCAGGGGGGCAAAGCCAGGGGCCTCTCCCTTCCCCTCCTCCGCTCTGCCCGTCAGAAAGCAGCCGCCCTCTCCTCCCTCCACCGCCTCTGGAGCAGCTAAAGACCATGGCTGGCTGCAAGGCAGAGGAAGGGAAGCCTCCAGCCAGGCTTTGGGGAGGGAAAAGTAAACAGCTGCCACCATGCATACAGCTGCAGACCCAGAACCGTCCTCCCCCCCCACACCATGGCAAGGCCTCGGCCCTCAGCTGACCTGGGAGAAGCCAACTCCATCTCAAGAGGGCTTGGGCTGCTGCTGTGTCCGAATGCCCAGGGAACAGCCCAGGCAACGGCCCGGCCCGGAGTGGCTGCTCTTGGCCCCCACTGTCAGCTGACCCACAGGGAGGCAGCACACCCCAGGAGCCCCACCCCACCCCCCGGCCGCCCACCTTTCACGGTGACGTGGACACTCTGGCTGATGGAGAGCTGCGGCTGGATGAGAACGCTGCACAGGTACTCTCCCTCGTCCATGCCCTTCTGGACATCCACCAGCTTGAGGGTGCCGTTCTCAAAGACCACCTGCCGGTGGTTGTCAGGCAGCAGCAGAGCGTCCTTGTACCACTTGATGGAGTAGTACGGGTAGCCGATCACCCGGCAGTTGATGAAGGTGTCCCGCCCCGCCACGGCCGTGATGTTCTTCATTGCACGGATGCTGGGGGGGCCTAAACAGGGGAAGAAGGAAACGGGCAGGCTAGGTTAATCCCACAGAGCAGGTGGCTGGTGGGCGGAAGTGGCCAAATGCTTCCCGGCAGCAGTGGCAGCAGCAGCCGCACCCTGGAGCCAGGGCTGCCCATCCCTGGGGAGGAGGGTGTGCCCCTTGGACCGATCACCTTACAAGTCTGTGCCCCACCGTGCCCCTCCCCGCCCCCAGCCCTCTGAGAGCCTTTTTCACCTACGGGGGGGGGACATGGGGAGGAGGCCTTGAGTTGCTCCGATGGTGGCCACCCCCCTTCCCAGTCCACAGGCTCATCACAGGGCGCAAGGAAAAGGCAAAGTCATCAACCACCCCAAGAGGCGGCAAAGGCTGGAACCTGAGTACCCACCGGACTCGGGGGAGACCACACAAGACCATACATGGTGAGCAACAGCTCCCAGCCCTTCCACCCCTGGCAAATCACCAGTCTGCAAACCAAGGGAAAGTGTTGGGGCTTTGATGAGTCCTTCAGGGGCCAAGCACTACCCCCCCCCTGCCCCGCTGCTGCTGCTGCTGCCGCTGCTGCTGCCGCCGCCGCCCAAGAGAGCTTGTGGAGCCCTTCCGACTTCTCCAAAATATGCAGCGAGCCTTGGCACCATCGGCCACACCTGCCCTTTCCAGTCCCAACAGCCAGTTCAGCTTGTTCTTGTCTGGATCACACCCTCACCCGCACGGCAGGCGCACAAGCAACGTCCACCCGCTGTCCTGACACGACGGGAAAGCACAGCGAAGGAATGGGCCAGACTGCGAGGGCCGGGAAAGATGCCTCACTGTGCCAGAAGCAGGGCACGCTGCAGCCCCAAAGGAGCAAGGGAACACACAGCAGGACTGCAGCCCTCCCCTCGGCAACTGCGGGTGCTTCTCTGGCCCCTGAGCTGGTCATCACACTGGACCTTCGTCCCTCTGGAACCTCCCCTGGGCAAAGAGCTTCTTCCCTCTCCTCCCCTCCCAAGGGCACGCCCCCCGCCCCCCCCCCAGTGTTTATGTAAACACTCTTCTTCTTTTTAAAAAGTTAACCACCAGAAGAATAGATCTCGTTCAGCTTGACCTCTCGGTCGGTCGTTTCCAGGATGACTGAAGGGCCCTCCACTGGAGAAAAGCCACCCCTCTCTCCCCGCCCCCCCCACCCGCTCCCACGCTGGGCCGTTCACCCTGCCGCCAGCCTCTCTCGCCCCGGCACCCAGGCAGACCCACTCGGGCATCCCAGCACCCCTGCGGAGCCGGCGGTGGCCCCAGCCCAGGTGGCGCCTTGCCCAACCAAGCCAACAGCCAACACAAGAAAGACCTA
The DNA here is from genome assembly GCA_029375565.1 of Gekko gecko. Classification (NCBI taxonomy): domain Eukaryota; kingdom Metazoa; phylum Chordata; class Lepidosauria; order Squamata; family Gekkonidae; genus Gekko; species Gekko gecko. The sequence continues at coordinate 78,387,438 of JAPDNY010000013.1, read as the reverse complement.
TGCTGAGATTGAAAAGTAGACAGGCACCTCTTACGTTTATTCGCGCTTGGTATTCGGCGCTGCCCACCGAGTTCCGCGCGGCACATCGGTACACCCCTCCGTCCTTGATCTGCGGGTTCGTCACGTTCATGTGGCTGACGGTGGTGCCATCCGACATGGTGTACTGGTTGGTACGGTGGCTGCCGTCTCTCTGGATGGGCTCATCGTCCAGGGCCCACGTGATGGTGGGCGGGGGGGCCCCCTTGGCGGCACACATCAGGGAGAACTGCTCCCCGGGATTCACCACCTTCTCGCTGAAGGGCGAAATGATGCGAGGCGTTCCATCTAGCAGAGACCCACAAACAGACGCGAGTTCAGCCGAGGGGGCCGTGGGGCGGCAGGCGGGCCCCCTCCCACCCCAAAGGCACCTCTCCCACAAGAGAAGCGACAGGCACCTCTCAGGGACCAGCCCAGGCAGCGCAGCACAAGCGAAGCCCTCCCCCCACCCCCAAGAGCCAGAGCGCCGGGCAACAAGGACCTTCGAGCTGTCCCCACGCGCTGCCACGTCCCTCCGGCCACCGCCCGCCCGCCCGCCCACCCGGTGTTTCCCCCACATCCCATTCATTGCCCCCCCCATGCCCGTGCTTCCGGAACGAGGAGGCCTCTGCGCAAGAGGTCAAGGGAGAAGAGCCCAGCCGGCCGCCTCACCCCAGCCCCACTGCTTCTCCAAGCACCGTGTTTCTCCAGGCAGGCAAACGCAACAGTAAAATGGCAAGTAAAAATAAGATCAATTCAAACAACGAGAAGCAACTGCTAAAATAAAACAAGATGGAAGGTACAACGGCGGCCTGCTGTTAAAGCCGCCCCCAAGCCATCCGGTCAAATCAAAGGCAAAACGAGCAGACCTGAAAGAGAGGGAGGGTGCCCGCCTCGGGGGGGAGGGGGGCCACCTTTGAGAAAGCCCTGCGCTGAGCGGATGAGACCCTCGCTCCCGTGTTGATCACGGAACACGGAGCCAGACCCGAGCGACAAGGTCCTGTGGGGTGGGGTTTTTTGTTTGTTTGAGTTTTATAACAGTAGCGGTCTGCTGAAGGAAGCATGTCTGTCTGTATACAAACAGGCAGCTGCATGCTGAACTAACAGAAGTTCACTGTTGACGGTGGGCAGACCCTTCTCTTGCAGTTGGCACACCCGCTCAGACGGGTGGAAAGCACTCCAGGCCACAGGCTGCCCCTCCCTGGGACCAAGCCTGCGCGGCAGATCGCATCCCTGGGGAGTGGGGCCACAACCCGACAAGCCTGCTCCACCCACCTGGGCAACGGAGCCATCCCCGTTGGCTCCGGTCTCGTCTGGAGGAAGCGCGCCATCCCTCGGCTCAGGAACGAGGCTCAGCCTTCACCCCCGGAGGTCTGGGCGCAGGGCGAAGGAGGCAGAGGGCTGGGCCTCGCCCACACGGCAGCGGCAGCGCCCCCCCAAGGGGAACCAGGCCCCGGCATCCCCTGCAGGCGGCGGGCTCTCATCCTCCTCTCCCCATTCACGCGACCGCCTCTGCACCCCCCGGGCGCCTGGGCAAGCGGCAGTCAGCCAGAGCCAGCCCTTTGCTCTCGGGGGCCCGGGGGTGGGCTAAAGAATCGTGGGGGAGACTGGGCCGAGAGCAGCAACGGCCCCGTTTTGGGGGGCGGGGGCGAGGAGGAGGCCCTTCCCTGGGAAGGAGCTGAGGAGGAAAGGGGGCCCTGGGACCACAGCCCTGCTTCCCTGTCCCAGGGGCCGCTTAGTTGCTGCTTCCAATCCGCACAGGCCAAGACCTGGTGTGACCTGCATGGTCATTCGGGCTCACCCAAGCACCATTAAGAACATATAAGAACATCAGAGACAAGCCAGTGTTGGATCAGGCCCATGGCCCACCCAGTCCAACACTCTCTGTGTCACACAGTGGCCAAAAATACCAGGTGCCCTCAGGAGGTCCAGCAGTGGGGGCAGGGCACCAGAAGCCCCTCCCACTGTTGCCCCCCACCCCACCCCGAGCACCAAGAATACAGAGCATCACTTGCCCCAGACCGAGAGTTTGTATCTATACCTTGTGGTTAAGAGCCACTGGTGGACCTCTGCTCCATATGTTTATCTAATTCCCTCTGGAAGCCGCCCATGCTTGTAGCCGCCACCACCTCCTGTGGCCGTGAATTCCATGTGTTAATCACTCTTTGGGTGACGAAGGACTTCCTTTTATCCGTTCTAACCCAACCACTTGGCAATTTCATGGAGTGCCCCCAAGGAGTTCTTGTCTTGTGAGAAAGGGAGAAGAGTACCTCTTTCTCCACCTGCTCTATATCCCAGGCATAATGTCATCCCTCAGCTGTTGTTTCTCCGAGCTAAAGAGCCCCAAGCCCTTTAACCTTTCTTCATGAGGAAATGTTCCCTATGAAGTTCTAGTTGCCCTTCTCTGCACTTTTTCCAGTGCTATAATATCCTTTCTGAGGTGTGGTGACCAGAATTGTACACAGTGCTCCAAATGAGGTCGCACTATTGATTTATAGAAGAGCACTATCGATTTGTACTACTGCCACGCCATGATCCACGGTTGGTGAGGGGCCGCCCTCGACAGGACTTGAGCACCACGCCAGCGAACCGCTTCACTGGGGCCACAGCTCAGACCCCGGGCTGCCCACCGTTGGGGCCGGCTGTCTTCGGCAGCCACGTTCTCCACTGTCAGACAAAGAGGCTCTGCCTGCAGAGGACGCCAGCCGGGCTCCCTTGACCGCCCGTCCCCTCCCCTCCCCTCCTCTCCCCTCCCCTCCCCACCACACAGCACTTCTGCAGCTCCTCCGGCCCTGTCGCTCCTCCAGGTCTCTCCGGCCTTTCCTCCCCAAGCAGCTCACAACACACAAGAGAAGCGGAGAGGCCAGAGGAGCACAGTCAAAGGCTCAGGCCAGGCACAGGCACCAGGGCTCCCCGGGAGAGGCGATGCCAAGCATTCGGGGAGTCTCTTCCCCACCTTTGCTTGCCCTTCTCCAGGCTAACCTCTGCTCCTGCCCACCTACTGAGGAAAGCTCCAAAACCCAAAAGGCTGAAATGCCCCAGATGTTGTTTTCCCTGGACCAAGTCATTCTGACAACCAGCTGCTGCAAGAGACCCCAGATACAGCAGCAAGGCCGGGGGGGGGAGGCGCTTGGGGGTCAGCTCAGAAGGGAACCACAGAATCACAGAGTTGGAAGGGGGACCTCCAGGGTCATCTAGTCCAACCCCCTGCACAGGGCAGGAAATTAACAAATACTCCCACCCCCCACACACCCCAATGACCCCTGCTCCATGCCCAGAAGATGGCAAAAAACCTCCAGGATCCCTGGCCAAACCGGCCTGGAGAAAAATTGCTTCCTAACCCCCTAAAGTGGCGATCAGCATTTCCCTGGGCGTGTAAGAAAGGGCCACAAGAACTAAGCACTGAGGCATAAGAACATAAGAACATAAGAGAAGCCAATGTTGAATCAGGCCAATGGCCCATCCACTCCAACACTCTGTCACACAGCGGCCAAAATATACCAGGTGCCATCAGGAGGTCCAGCAGTGGGGCCAGGGCACCAGAAGCCCTCCCACTGCTGCCCCCTCCAGCACCAAGAATAGAGTGCATCACCTGCCCCAGACTGAGAGTTCCCATCTATACCCTGTGGCTAATAGCCACTGATGGACTTCTGCTCCATATGTTTATCTAATTTCCTCTTGAAACTGTCCATACTTGCAGCTGCCACGACCTCCTGTGGCAGTGAATTCCACATGTTAATCACTCTTTGGGTGAAGAAGTATTTTCTTTTATCTGTTCTAACCCGACTGCTCAGCAATTTCATAGAGTGCCCACGAGTTCTTGTATTGTGAGAAAGGGAGAAAAGTACTTCTTTCTCAACCTGCTCAATCCCATTCATAATCTTATAAACCTCAATCATGTCACCTCTCAGGCGTCGTTTCTCCAAGCTAAAGAGCCCCAAGCATTTTAACCTTTCTTCATAGGGAAGGTGTTCCAACCCTTTTATCATTCTAGTTGCCCTTCTCTGCACTTTTTCCAATGCTATAATATCCTTTTTGAGATGTGGTGACCAGAACTGTACACAGTATTCCAAATGAGGTCGCACCAATGATTTATACAGGGGCATGATGATACTGGCTGATTTGTTATCAATTCCCTTCCTAATAATCCCCAGCATAGCGTTGGCCTTCTTTATTGCAGCTACACATTGTGTAGACATTTTCAGCAAGTTATCCACTACGACTCCAAGATCTCTCTCTTGGTCCGTCTCTGCCAGTTCAGACCCCATCAACGTGTATTTATATTTAGGATTTTTGGCTCCAATGTGCATCACTTTGCACTTGGCCACATTGAACCCCATTTGCCACGTTGACGCCCACTCACCCATCCTCGACAGATCCCTTTGGAGTGCCTCACAATCCTCCCTGGTTTTCACCACCCTGAACAACTTTGTGTCATCTGCAAATTTAGCCACATCACTGCTTACTCCCAATTCCAAATCGTTAATAAACAAGTTAAAAAGCATCGGACCGAGTACTGATCCCTGTGGTACCCCACTGCTTACCACCCTCCACTGAGAAAGTTTCCCATTTATACTCACTCTCTGTTTCCTATTTATAAGCCAGTTTTTGATCCACAAGAGGACTTGTCCTTTTATCCCATGACTATTGAGCTTACTTAGGAGCCTTTGATGAGGAACTGTATCAAAAGCTTTCCGGAAGTCAAGGTAAATAATATCTATTGGGTCCCCCTTGTCCACATGTTTGTTCACTCCCTCAAAAAACACTAACAGGTTAGTGAGACAAGATCTTCCCTTACAGAACCCATGCTGAGTCTGCCTCAATAGTTTTTGTTCATCAATGTGCCTACTAATTCTTTCCTTAATAACAGTTTCCACCAACTTACCCGGTATTGATGTCAGACTGACTGGCCTGTAATTTCCTGGATCTCCCCTGGAGCCCTTTTTAAAGATGGGAGTGACATTAGCTACCTTCCAGTCCTCAGGAATGGAGGCAGATTTTAAAGAAAGATTACATATTTTTGTCAGGAGATCCACAAGTTCACATTTGAGTTCTTTCAGAACTCTCGGATGAATGCCATCCGGGCCTGGTGATTTATTAGTTTTTAAATTGTCCATCAGTCGGAGGACTTCCTCTCTTGTTACCGCAATCTGATTCAGGTCTTTCAAACCCCCTCCCGAAATCGGTGCTTCTGGAGTGGGCAAACACTTCTCCTCTTCCACAGTGAAGACAGAGGCAAAAAATGCATTCAGCTTCTCAGCCATTTCCCTATCATCCTTCACTACTCCTTTTACCCCTTGGTCATCCAAGGGCCCCACTGCCTCCCTGGCTGGCTTCCTACTTCTAATGTATTTGAAGAAAGTTTTATTGTTGGTCTTTATGTTTTTTGCGATATGCTCCTCATATTCCCTTTTTGCTTGCCTGATCACAGACTTGCATTTTATTTGCCATAGTCTGTGTTCCCTTTATCAACCTCACTAAGACTAGCTTTCCACCGCTTAAAGGAATCCTTCTTACCTTTTACAGCTTCCATTACTTTATTTGTTAACCATGCAGGCTTTTTTCTATACCTATTTGTACCTTTCCTAACCTGTGGTATATATTTTTTCTGAGCTTCTAGGATTGTCTTTTTAAATAGTCTCCAAGCTTCCCCAATGGTTTTGACCTTCTCCACTCTTCCTTTCAATTTCTTCCTCACATGTCCCCTCATACCAGAGAAGTTACCCCTTTTAAAGTTAAAAGTGGTTGTGTCAGTCTTTTTGGGCAACTCCCTATCTGTACAAATGTTAAACTCAATGACATTATGGTCACTGTTCCCAAGTGGTGCAATCACTTTTACATCTCTCACCAGGTCTTGGGTGTTACTTAGGACCAAATCCAGGATCGCCTCTCCCCTGGTAGGATCTGTGACCATCTGTTCCACAGCACAGTCATTGAGAGTGTCTAAGAACGCAATCTCTTTTTCCCGACTAGAACTCATATTGACCCAATCAATGTGTGGGTAGTTAAAGTCGCCTATTACAACACAGTTATTTCGCCTAGCCGCTATCTTTAATTCATTCATCATTTTATAATCCTCCTCTATCTTTTGATCTGGTGGGCGATAACAAACTCCCACTGTTAAGCCTCCTTTTGGACCCACTATTTCAACCCATAGCATTTCCAGAAGTGAATCCAATTCTCTTACCCTCTCAATCTTACTGGACGGTATACCCTCTCTGACATACAGAGCCACCCCACCTCCAACCCTTTCCCCCCTATCCTTCCGATATAATTTATAACCAGGAATCACCATATCCCACTGATTTTCCTCATCCCACCAAGTTTCTGAAATACCCACAATGTCTATTTCCCCCCCAACACCAAGCATTCCAACTCCCCGATTTTACCTCGGAGACTTCTAGCATTTGTGTATAAACACTTATAGTTTCCCATGTTTGTTAAGCCCACAGCCTTCCTCTTGCTGCCTCGAGACCTTGCCAGGCAGTTCCTATCATTAGCCACAGTCTCAGTGGACAATTGTAATCCATTTCCTTGTACAAAAGTAATAGCTACCCCTTCATCTCTTTGAGATGAGCCATCCCGAACCAGAGACTTTTCATCTCCTGTCGGCTTTCCCCCATAATGGTCAACCCTTCCTGCCCTCCCTCTCAGGATCTGCCCAAGTTCACAGAATCAGCATGGCTGTCAGATGGCCATCCAGCCTCTGTTTGAAAACCTCCAAAGAAGGAGAGCCCACCAGCTCCCAAGGAAGCCTGTTCCACTGTGGAACCACTCTGACTGCCAGGAAGTTCTTCCTAATGTTTAAGTTCTTCCTAATGTTTAGCTGAAAACTCTTCTGATTTAATTTCAACCCATTTGGTTCTGGTCCAGCCTTCTGGGGCAACAGAAAACAACTCCGCACCATCCTCTATATGACAGCCCTTCAAGTACTTGAAGATGGTTCTCATATCACCTCTCAGTCGTCTCTTCTCCAGGCTAGACAGACCCAGCTCCTTCAACCTTTCCTCACAGGACATGGTATCTCCACACCCCTCACCACCTTTGTTCCCCCCTCTGGACACACGTTCCAGCTTGTCCGTGTCCTTCTTAAATTGTGGTGCCCAAAACAGAACACAGTACTCTAGGTGAGGTCTGACCAGAGCAGAGTAAAGCGATACCATCACTTCGCATGATCTGGACACCATACTTCTTTTGATACAACCCAAAATCGCATTTGCCTTTTTAGCTACTGCATCACACTGATGACTCATGTTCAGTGTATGGCCTACTAAGACCCCTAGATCCTTTTCGCACATACTACTGCCTAGACAATTCTCCCCCATCCTATAATTATGCATTTGATTTTTCCTACCTAAATGCAGAACTTTACATTTATCCCCATTGAAATTCATCTTATTTGTTTTAGCCCAGTTTTCCAGCCTGTCAAGATCATCCTGTATCCTGACCCTGTCTTCTACTGGATTTGCTACCCCTCCCAATTTAGTGTCATCTGCAAATTTAATAAGCATTCCCTCTGTTTCTTCGTCCAGATCATTGGTAAAGATATTGAACAAAACAGATCCTTGAGGCACTCCACTTGCCACTTCTCTCCAAGAAGATGAGGAACCATTCACAAGTACTCTTTGGGTGCAATCTGTCAACCAGCCACATATCCACCTGACAGTAATAGGACCCAAACCTCATTTTACCAATTTCCCAACAAGAAAATTATGTGGAACCTTATCAAAAGCCTTACCAGCATCAACTATGTCCACAGCATTCCCCTGATCCTGCACAGTAGTAACCTTCTCAAAAAAAAAGAGATAAGGGTAGTCTGACATGACTTGTTCTTGAGAAACCCATGCTGGCTCTTAGTAATCACAGCCATCCTTTCTAAATGCTCAAGGACTATCTGTTTGATTATTTGTTCTAAAACTTTCCCAGGTATAGACATCAAGTTGACCGGTTGGTAGTTACCCCAATCCTTCTTTTTCTCCTTCTTGAAGAGGGGGACAACATTTGCCCACCTCCAGTCTTCTGGCACCTCACCCGTTCTCCAAGAATTCTCAGAAATAATGGCCAGAGGCTCATAAATTACATCCATGAGTTCTTTTAGTACCCTTGAAAGCAGTTCATCTGGCCCTGAGGACTAGGTGTTTCTGTACTACCCCTATGCCGATCCTAGGCTGCAACTCCATTCCCTCATCATGTGTTCTGTTTTTGCCAAGTTCAATACCATTTCCCTTGCAAAAGAAGACTGAGGAAAAGTAGGAATTGAGCATAGAATCATAGATTGTTAGAGTTGGAAGGGACCTTGAAGGTCATCTAGTCCAACCCCCCGCACTCTGCAGGAGCATAGCCGAATGATAGTCCTACAACATACCCAAAAGATGGTCGTCCAGCCTCTACTTGAAAATGTCCAGCGAAGGAGCATTCACCATCTCCCGAGGCAGTCTGTTCCACTGCTCAACCACTCTTACAGTTAGGAAGTTTCTCCTGATATTTAGCCAGTAACGACTCCCTTGTAATTCCCACCCATTAGATCTAGTCTTGCAATCCAGAGCAAGAGAGATTAGATCTGCTCCATCTTCTACATGACAGCCCTTCGAATATTTGAAGACTGCCATCATGTCCCCTCTAAGCCTTCTCTTTCCCAGGTACCCAACTCTTTCAGCCTTTCCTCGTAAGACTTGGATTCCAACCCTCTCACTATCCTGGCTGCCCTCTTGTGGACACGCTCGAGCTTGTCAATATCCTTCCTAAAATGTGGTGCCCAAAACTGGACACGGGACTCCAGGTGAGGCCTGACCAGTTCTGCCCTCTCTTCATCACCTGTTAGAATTTCACTTTCCTGTCCCGGCAGTGGGCCTGCCAGGTCCTTGCTCTTTTTCTTACTTTGAACATAAGAATAGAACCCTTGTTTTGTTGTTTTTAGCATCTCTCGCTAGCCTAAACTCATCCTGAGCTTTAGCTTTTCCTCTTTACAAGCCCTGGTTATTTGCTTATATTCATCCTTGGTTATGAGGCCTTCCTTCCACTTCCTGAATGAGTCTTTTTTATTTCTCTTTAGGAGCCAGTTTGGTGTAGTGGTTAAGTGTGCGGACTTGAATCTGGGAGAACTGGGTTTGATTCCCCACTCCTCCACTTGCACCTGGGTCAGTCACAAGCTCTGGCACAGCTGTTCTTGAAAAAGAGGAGTTTCTGTCAAGAGCTCTCTCAGCCCCACCTACCTCACAGGGTGTCTGTTGTGGGGAGGGGAAGGGAAAGGAATTTGTCAGCCGCTCTGAGACTCCTTCAGGTAGTGAAGGGTGGGGTATAAATCCAACCTCTTCTTCTCTTCTTCTTAGAAAGCTGTTTATGGAGCCACCTTGGCTTCTTTAGGCTCCTCCCATTTTCCCTTCTCATAGAAATTGTTTGTGATTGTGCCTTCAGCATTTTGCTTTTAAGAAACTCCCACCCCTCTTGGACTCCCTTCTTCTCAAGTATTTCTGACCATGGGATTCTACCCAGTACAAATTTCTCAAATTCGCTTTCCTGACGTCCAGCCTATTTATCTGACTACGTACAGCTTTTCCCTTCCCCAAGACTGTAAGTTCCAAAATTACATGGTCACTACTACCCAGGATGCCCACTACTTGCACCTCATCAACCAGTTCTTCCCTGTTGGTGAGAATCTAGTCCAGGATGGTAGATCCCCTTGTTTCCCTCTCCACTTTCTGGAAAATGAAGTTGTCAGCAAGACAAGTCAGGAATTTATTTTCATTTTTAGCAGAGTTGGACTTCCAACAGATATCCGGGTAATTGAAGTCTCCCAAGACCACTGTGCCCCATCTCTTTGAGAACTTTGTAACCTGTCCTAGGAGTACGTTGTCCAAATCCTCTGCCTGGCTTGGTGGTCTATAGCAGACCCCCACCATGATATCACTATTATTTCTTTCTCCTTTTATTTTTACCCAGAGACTCTCAACTCGACTTCCACGCTCAGATTCATGTCTTTCCTCACAAGTGTATCCCTCCTTTACACATAATGCGACTCCTCCCCCCTGCCTTATTTGCCTGTCGCTTTTAAATAAGTTGTACCCCTCCGTCCTAATATTCCAGTTGTGAGTGTCATCCCACCAAGTTTTCAGTAATGCCTATTAGGTCATCGTCCCCTTCCTGTCTTAGGACTTCCAGTTCCTCCTGCTTGTTTCCCGTACTCTGAGCATTATAGTGTAGAGACATCGGAATCCATGTATTATCCACCCTGAGGTATTGGATTCTGTACTTAAATGTAAATTAATGTTAACTGCTAGACGTGCCACTCCCCGCAAAACTTTAGAGTCATAAGAACATAAGAGCAGCCAATACTGGATCAGGCCAATGGCCCGTCTAGTCCAACACTCTGTCACACTGTGGCCAAAAATACCAGGTGCCCTCAGGAGGTCCAGCAGTGGGGCCAGAATGCTAGAAGCCCTCCCACTGTTGCCTTCCCCCCAGCACCAAGAACACAGAGCCTCACTTGCCCCAGACTGAGAGTTCCTATCTACACCTTGTGGTTAATAGCCACTGATGGACCTCTGCTCCAGATGTTTATCTCATTCCCTCTTGAAGCCGTCCGTGCTTGAAGCTGCCACCACCTCCTGTGGCAGTGAATTCCATGTGTTCATCCCTCTTTGGGTGAAGAAGTGCTTCCTTTTATCTGCTCTAACCCGACTGCTCAGCAATTTCAAATTGTCCTTTTCTGCACATTTTCCAATGCTATAATATCCTTTTTGAGGTGTGACGACCAGAACTGTACACAGTACTCCAAATGAGGTCGCACCATTGATTTATACAGGGGCAGGATGATACTGGCTGATTTGTTTTCAATTCCCTTCCTAATAACCCCCAGCATAGCGTTGGCCTTCTTTATTGCAGTTACACACTGTCTAGACATTTCATTGAGTTATCTACTACGACTCCAAGATCTCTCTCTTGGTCATTCTCTGCCCCATCAATGTGTATTTATAGTTAGGATTTTTGGCTCCAATGTGCATCACTTTGCACTTGGCCACATTGAATCCCATTCGCCACGTTGCCGCCCACTCACTCATCCTCGACAGATCCCTTTGGAGTGCCTCACACTCCTCCCAGGTTCTCACCACCCTGAACAACTTTGTGTCATCTGCAAATTTAGCCACTTCACTGCTTACTCCCAACTCCAAATCACTAATAAACGAGTTAAGAAGCATTGGACCAAGTACTGATCGCTGTGGTACCCCACTGCTTACCACCCTCCCCTGAGAAAATTTCCCATTTATACTCACTCTCTCTTTCCTATTAATTAGCCAGTTTTGGATCCACAAGAAGACTTGTCCTTTTATTCTGTGACTATTGAGCTTACTTAGGAGCCTTTGATGAGGAACTTTATCAAAAGCTTTCTGGAAGTCAAGGTAAACAACATCTATTGGGTCCCCCTTGTCCACATGATTGTCCACTCCCTCAAAAAACACTAACGATTTGTGAGACAAGATCTTCCCTTACAGAACCCATGCTGAGTCTGCCTCAATAGTTTTTGTTCATCAATGTGCCTACTAATTCTTTCCTTAATAACAGTTTCCACCAACTTACCCGGTATTGATGTCAGACTGACTGGCCTGTAATTTCCTGGATCTCCTCTGGAACCCTTTCTAAAAATGGGAGTGACATTAGCTACCTTCCAGTTCTCAGGAATGGAGGCAGATTTTAAAGAAAGATAACATATTTTTGTCAGGAGATCCACAAGTTCACATTTGAGTTCTTTCAGAACTCTCGGATGAATGCCATCTGGGCCTGGTGATTTATCAGTTTTTAAGTTATCCACCAGTCATAGGACCTCCTCTCTCATCACGTCAATCTGACTCAAGTCTTTCAAACTCCCTCCTGAAATCGGTGGTTCTGGAGTGGGCAAGCACTTGTCATCTTCCACAGTGAAGACAGAGGCAAAAAATGCATTCAGCTTCTCAGCCATTTCCCTGTCCTCCTTCAGTACTCCTTTTACCCCTTGGTCATCCAAGGGCCCCACTGCCTCTTCCCTGGCTGGTTTCCTGCCTCTAATGTATTTGAAGAAAGTTTTATTGTTGGCCTTTATGTTTTTTGCGATATGCTCCTCATATTCCCTTTCTGCCTGCCTGATCACAGACTTGCATTTTATTTGCCACAGCCTGTCTTCCCTTTTATCAGCCTCACTGTGTCCTTATCTCCAGTTATTGGCTTTGCATTTTTTTTCCCGCTTGCCAGCCACTGGGAGGCACAGCATGCAGGCGGTCCCAGGTTCAGTCCCTGGAACTTCCAGCTGAGTGTCGTGGGTACTAAGACCCTTGACAGCGGCTGCCAGAGCAGAGACAGGACACTGGCCTGGCCTTGAACAAGCTCCTTCAGATCTGGATGTGGCTGAAGACCTGGGTGCAGTCAGCTAGCCGCACGGGGAGGCACCCCCCACTCCCTCGCACCTGGGAAGGAACCGCAGCCCGGTGTGCCCCCTCTCCGTGCCCAGCGGTCCCCTCACCCCGGGGCTCCACTCACCCTCCAACACAATGACGGCAAAGTCCTGAGCGGTCTGGGACTTCCTCGTGGCGAAGCACTGATAGGCCCCCGAGTGGCTCTTCTGGGCCGCCGTGATGAGGAGGGTCTCGTTGCTGATGCCGCGGATGGAGATGAAGTCGTCCGGCATCACCAGCTCTGTGTTGCGATACCAGCGCATGGTGTATTCTGGCGAGCCCGAGAGGGCGCACGAGAGGATGACTGTGCTCCCAATGCCAGTTTTCAGCTTCTTTGGTGTGAGAGTGACGTGCAGAGGGTCTGGGGGGCGTGAGAGGGAGGGAGGGAGTGGGGAGAGAAGGGGAGAGAGCAGGAGTGGTGAGCAGGGTCCCAGACACCATCCAGAACTGCAGGCGCCCCACTCCAGCATACGCCCCCGCCCCCGCCCCCCAGCAGCCCCCATAATACAAAAACATTCCTAAAATGTTGGTGCCCAACATGAAGAATGTTTTTAAAAGTGAGGTGAAAGCCGCACTCAAAACAACCGAGAAAAACAAATCACTGGGAGTAGACGGGACATCAATACAGCAATTTCAAGCTGTAGAAATGAAGTCCATCAAACTCTTAACAAGAATATGCCAACAAATACTGAAAATACAACAATGGCCTACAGACTGGAAACCCTCAGTTTGCATTCCTGTTCCAAAAAAAGGAGACATCAAAGATTGCAGGAACTATCAGACCCATCACCCTAATTTCCCATGCAAACAAAGTGATGCTCAAAATTTTACAACAAAGACTCTTAACCACATATGGTCCAAGAACTGCCAGATGTTCAAGCCGGATTCAGAAAACGAAGAGGCAGTAGAGATCATACTAAATTCACAATGGCTACTGGAGCATACCAAAGAATTTCAGCAGAAACGCAAGCCTGTGCTTTATAGATAACCACAAAGCTTTCAACTTTGTGGATCATAAAAAGCTATGGATGGTTTCAAAAGATATGGGTGTGCCATAACATCTAACTGTTTTGATACGAAATCTGAGCAAGAGGCTACTTTTAGGACAGAGCATGGGGAAACACAATGGTTTCCAGTTGGCCAAGACGTCAGATCTCTGTTCAATCTATTTGCAGAACATGTTAGGAAAACTGGATTAGATTTATACGAAGGTGGAGTGAAAACTCGTAGAAGGAACATGAACAACTTGAGATACGCAGATGATACCACGTCAGCAGCAGAGAACAGTGAGGGCGTGAAATGGCCACAATGCAGGTTCAAGCAGAAAGTGGCAAAACAGGCCTGCCACTGAACATTAAGAAGGCAAAAGTAATGACTACTGGGCGATTTAAGGATGACGATGGAAAAATTAAAATGGTCAAAGATCTTCTGTTCCTTAGCTCCATCATCCACCAGAAGGGAGGCTGCAAACAAGAGACGAGAAGGCGCCTGAGACTGGGAAGGGGGGCCGTGGAGGGACCAGAAGAGACCCCGACGTGTCAAGGAAGTCCTGCTGCACACCAAGACCAGGATCTTTCGGACTGTGCTGTTCTCCCCACCAGTTTCCTTTGAGGATGAGCAAGCTGGACAACGAAGAAGCGTGACTCGTACCAAAGCTCCTCCCCTGCCAGGTTGTCCATCTTTATGGTGCTGCTGGGACTCTGGCTCTTTTCTGCTGGACAATGAAGAAAGCTGACAGGAAGGAAATTGATTCCTTTGAAACGTGACGTTGGAGAAGACCACGCGAAAAACAGAAAAGCAGGTTCTAAATCCAGTTGAGCCTAAAATCTTCCTAGAAACTAAAATGACTAAACTGAGGCTATCAAACTTTGATATCCTGTTAGTGTTCTTTGAGGGAGTGAAAAAACATGTGGACAAGGGGGACCCAAGAGATGTTGTTTACCTGGACTTCCGGAAAGCTTTTGGTACAGTTCCTCATCAAGGGCTCCTAAGTAAGCTCAATAGTCACGGGATAAAAGGACAGGTCCTCTTGTGGATCCAAAACTGGCTAATTAATAGGAAACAGAGAGTGAGTATAAATGGGAAACTTTCTCAGTGGAGGGTGGTAAGCAGTGGGGTACCACAGGGATCAGTACTCGGTCCGATGCTTTTTAACCTGTTTATTGACAATTCGGAATTGGGAGTAAGCAGTGAAGTGGCTAAATTTGCAGATGACACAAAGTTGTTCAGGGTGGTGAAAACCAGGGAGGACTGTGAGGCACTCCAAAGAGATCTGACGAGGATGGGTGAGTGGGCGTCAACGTGCCAAATGGGGTTCAATGTGGCCAAGTGCAAAGTGAGGCACATTGGAGACAAAAATCCTAAATATAAATACACATTGATGGGGTCTGAACTGGCAGAGACGGACCAAGAGAGAGATCTTGGAGTCGTAGTAGATAACTCAATGAAAATATCTAGACAGTGTGTAACTGCAATAAAAAAGGCCAACGCTATGCTGGGGATTATTAGGAAGGGAATTGAAAACAAATCAGCCAGTATCATCATGCCCCTGTATAAATCACTGGTGCAACCTCATTTGGAATACTGTGTACAGTTTTGGTCGTCACACCTCAAAAAGGATATTATAGCATTGGAAAAAGTGCAGAAAAGGGCAACTAGGATGATCAAAGCGTTGGAACACTTTCCCTATGAAGAAATGTTAAAAAGCTTAGGGCTCTTTAGCTTGGAGAAACAACAGCTGAGGGATGACATGATCAAGGTTTATAAGATTATGCATAGGATTGAGCAGGTTGAGAAAGAAGTACTTTTCTCCCTTTATCACAATACAAGAACTCGTGGGCACTCCATGAAATTGCTGAGCAGTCGGGTTAGAACAGATAAAAGGAAATACTTCTTCACCCAAAGAGTGATTAACACATGGAATTCACTGCCACAGGAGGTGGTGGCAGCTACAAGCATGGACAGTTTCAAGAGGGAATTAGATAAACATATGGAGCAGAAGTCCATCAGTGGCTATTAGCCATATAGATGGGAACTCTCAGTCTGGGGCAGGTGATGCACACTATTCTTGGTGCTGGGGGGGGCAGCAGTGGGAGGGCTTCTGGTGTCATGGCCCCACTGCTGGACCTCCTGATGGCACCTGGTATATTTTGGCCGCTGTGTGACAGAGTGTTGGACTAGATGGGCCATTGGCCTGATTCAACATTGGCTTCTCTTATGTTATGTTCTTATGTTTTTATGTCACATCATGAGAAGACAAGGCCCGCTGGAAAAGACGGTAAGGCCCGGCAAAGTGGAAGGGAACAGGAAAAGAAGACCCGGCGTGAGGCAGATGTGGACTCAGTCAAAGGAAGCCATGAGGGCTTGCCAGACCTGAGCCAGGGTGCTCACACAAGGATGTCCTGGAGCTCATTAAGCCAGAGGGCCAGCCTCAGTCAGAAGGGACTCGATGCTGTGTAACACACGCACATACACGCACACAAACCCAGGCTGGGTTGGTCAAGCCGATCCAGAAGATAACCAGACACCCCTCTGTGGAAGGGAGAAGAAGAAGAAGAGGAGGAGGAGGAGGAGGAGGAAGAGACTGGATTTATCCCCCCCGCCCTTCACTACCCGAAGGAGTCTCAGAGCGGCTTACAATCTCTTTCCCCTCCCCTCCCCACAACAGACACGCTGTGAGGTAGGTGGGGCTGAGAGGGCTCTTTCGAGGACTGCCCTTGAGAGAATAGCTCTGAAATAACTTATGACTGACCCAAGGTCACACCAGCAGCGGTATGGAGAGGAGTGGGTAATCAATCCCGGTTCTCCCAAATTAGAGTCTGTGTTCTTAACCACTACATTAAACTGGCTCTCCGTAATCTGTAAAAGAGGCTGTCGTGAGGCATTGCCTGAAGAAGCCTTCCCTGGGCCCAGGGGTCAGCAGTGGCTACCACCCAGTGGCCAGCACTCTACGTTGAACAAAGCGCTCATAACTGGGTTGTGGCTCTGCAGCTGCAGGCAGCCTCAAAGGAAATGCACGACCTCTAGAACTGCCCCTGAGTTCAGATTCAAGCCTGGGCTTCAGATGGCACTGCCCTTGGTCACTCTGCCAAATGATCTCCCCAGGTGAGTGGCAGTGGGAGCGCACCCCCCCCTCCCCCCGTTGACCCGGGAATCTGAAATGAGGTGCCGCGGGGACATGGAGGGCACACCGTTCCACCTGCCCTTCTCAGCTTCGTTGGGTGGACCTGTCGGCAGTAGGGAGAGCTGCCCAGAGGACGCAACGGGACGAATGAGGGCCAGGAAGCCAAACCTTGAGCCAGACAAGAACCGGCGGTCGCTGGTCAGTGGCAAAGCCGCTCAAGCTCTGAGGAGTCTGCCGGTCCTGGAGGGGGCTGGTGCTCCCCCCACCCCCCCACCCCCAAGGAGCAGCAGGTTCCTAGCGCAGGGGAGCTGCTGGATCTGGCCCTACAGCTGGTGGCTCAGGCCTTTTCTGCGGCACGGAGCACCTTTACCAGTTTTGTCTGACATGCCAGTTAACTCTGTGTGGGGCTGCCCTTGAAAACTGTCTGGAAACTTCTACTGGTCCAAAATGTGGGAGCCGAGCGATCGCTGGAGGCTGGGGACGGAGACCTCCCGCGGCTGGGCTCCTCGTCCGTTTCCAGGCACAATGGAAAGTGCTGATTCTTACCTCTGAAGTCCTGGATGGCTTGGGGCCAGAGTCCCTGTAGGACTACCTCTTCCTCCTATACTGTCCAGCTGGCCAGGGAAGACCCTGCTCCCAAGCCCTGCTGGTGGAGACCTGGCCTGCAGAGGTGAGGCAAGGCACAGGGTGACCAGGGACAGGGCTTCTTCGATGGCAGCTGCACCTCTCCCGAGGAATGCCCTTTCCCTGGAGGCTCCCTGGGTGCACCTGCCTTGCGCTCTCGCTCGCTCTCTCTCTCTCCCTCTCTGCACCAGCCCCAAACTGGCCCACACTTAAGTTAGAATTCCAGACGTGAGACACAGAAGGCAGGGGGCCCTCTAGCAGGCAACTCGGCCAACCACTCTGAGCCCTGGTGGCTAAAGGATGTCTCCTGTGTTCAGAAACAGGGCAACTCTAACCAGCTGTTGGGGAAAGGGGAGCCACAGCGGGGGGGGGGGGGGTTAGCTGACTTTGCAGCCCTTCCCTTCAGAAACAGGGTCCAGATGAACCCTCGGTCTGTGTCAGAAATGATCTTTTGAGGTTCCAGCTTGCAGTTAGTAACTGCTGGACAAACGGAAGGACTGTCTTGCTGCCAAGTCACAGCAAGAAGAAGAGAGAGGCCACAAAGGACACCCAATTGCATTTTTGAAAAGGACATGCTGGAAACGCTTCCCAGAACCAAGACGTGCTGGGAAACACACACCAAATAGCTCTCTTCCCCTGCCCCTGAATTCTGAAAGTATCTTACCATTGTCTCATTTTCCGCACCCCACCTGCCAAAGTCCTTTTCCCCAGCCCATGCCTCAACTTGGAACGAAGCGGCGGGGGCGGCAGCGGGGGGGGGGGGGGGCCTGGATCTGACCTCTCAGAATGGCAAGACCCTCTGGTGAGGAGCTCAGGCGAAGCGGCCACAGGCAGAGGCCGTCCCTAAGAAGACGCAGATTTGCTCACAGCCCCTCGCCCGTCTCCAGCGAAATGTCACTGCACAATGATCCAGGTGTGCGCGGTGCCTTCCACCGGCCGTGCAGCCCCCTTCTCTGTGTATCACTTTCCCTCTCGGGCGACAGAGTAGTCAGTGTGGCCCAGCTCTGCGGAGAGAACTGGAGCCGTCACGCAAGGGGAAGGTGTGACAGGCCTGCTTGGAGCACACCACGCTTGCTTGAGTAATGAGTGGATCACCACGTTGCGCGGGAGCTCTGGCCGTCTGCCCCCTCTGGGCACCGAGCTCTCCCCCTCCCTCATGCGTGAGCCTTGGGCGGGGACGGTTCCAGACTCCAACAGAACGGCTGTACAAAAGCACTGGAGCCACAGTCCTTGGGCTCTCAGAGGCTCAGGAAGAGGCTGCCCGCGTGTTCTCCCTTCCTGGCTCCCGGTTCCACTTTAGGAGGAATGCCCAGAAAGCGCACTGGGCTCTTTGAGTCAAGAACCGCAGCCGCTCCCCCTTCCCCCCCCCGACCGACCTGTGACAAGCCCCCCCCCCTCCGCACTCTCCCCACCCCCACCCCCAGGATAACAGGAGATGCACTCTGCACCTTCCTCCCCATCAGCCACTTGGCCTCGGGGAAACTGCGCGGACTTCCTTTATGTCATCCGCCTTGAGTCTAAGTCAAGGGAGTGGGACATAAACCACGAAAAGAAGAGACGTGAAGGAATTGCCACTGGCCCATAGCAGTGTGGCAGCGACTCCCCCGTGCCAGGATCCCCTGCGAGACACACCGGTCAAGGAACTGCACCTTCGGCTTGCGCCCCAGGCACGCAGCTCTCGAGCCTCAGCGAGGAGGACTCCTGCCTGCGGGACCCAGGGGGGACATCTCCTGCTCCTTACCTATCACCGCAAGCATCCCGGTCACCTCAGCAGAGCCAAAGGTGTTTGTGACTTCGCAGATGTACGTCCCGCTGTCCTCCACTCGCAGGTCACTGATTGTCAAGCCCGTGAGACGTTTGGTCCATCTGCTGTCAGCAGGCAGCGGGCGGCCGTCCTTGACCCACCGGATGGCCGGGTTCGGGTAGCCAGAGGCGATGCAGGGCAGCTCCACCAGCTGGCCTGCCCTCACCTCCCGGGACTGGAAGCCGTCTAGGATGGCGGGAATGGATTCTGCTGGGTCTATAAGGGGAGAGAGGAAATGAACTCCTTGTTGAGCCATCAAGCCCCGAAAGACAGAAGGGATGTTGGTTGGGAAGGCAGGGGTATCACACAAAACCACGCTGGAAAAGCAAGTTAGTGCGGCTGCAAAAGTGCTCTCTTCCAACTTTGTTTAGCCTGGAAAAGGGCCCCCTACCTTGGTTCAGCTGATCTGACCTCTTGCATCCATGCCATGGCAACGCTGAGACAAGAGCCCTGTTATGCACTCTGCACAGGTCTCCTCTTAAAATCAATTCAGAGGCTTCACCTGGTGAACAATGCCACCGCTCGGTTATTGCTGGGAGCCAGGGCAGGGGGGTCATGCATATTAAACCCCCATCCTGCAGCCAGCCTAAGGAGGACAGGACGGATCCTGTGTCCCCGGCATTTGGCAAACTGTGCAGAAAAGGAGGGTTGTAAAGGGCTACCCCAAGAAAATGTCCTGCATTTCTACTGATGTAATACCATGTTCTGCATTGCTTAACATGTTGTATTTAATACTTCTGCTTTCTTCTGATGACAACTGTGTTTCAAATTTCTACAGTTCCCAGTCCTATTACACTGCTTATTAGACGCATCATCCAGTTAATTGTGTGATTCTCTTTGAGTCTCAGTGAGAAAGGCAGGCTACAAAATAAGTCAATAAATTAAAAAGTAAATAAATCTCCAAGCCCAAATTCAGTGAAGGGTGTGGCGGAACGGGCCCACGCCAGCTGGCAGGCCCCGCTCTGCCCACCCCTCCTTCGCCTGGCCCGGCACCTGAAGGGGCAGTTTTTCTCCGCTGCTTCCGGGTCTCGCTGCCACCACGGTCCCTGTCTTGGGCTCTGGTGAGGCGGGGCAGCCTCCTCACCTCCTTCTGGGGTTGCTAGGAACCCACCCTGGGGCTTCCTGGTGATCTCCGGGGCTCCCCTGGAGAGTTGGCCACTGGCCCTTTTGCCCCTGTCCTCCTCCTCCTCTTCCTCCTCAGGGAGTCCCCGGCCCACCTCTGGCGTGTCCAAGCGGCTGGGGGAACTAGGCGGTGCAGAGGGGCTTCTCTGGGTCAACCGTCAAAAGGACTTCTTGAACTTAGCCATTTACAGGCTTGTTGACACTGAACGGAAGAATCCAAAGGAAAGTGACCCAAACGCTCCGTCTCCCCCTCCTCTAAACTCTCATCCCCTGCCTAGAGGGTCTGCAGGGCAGGCGCAAGCTCTTCCCTTCCCTGGAGGTCCGATCGCCCGGCCTCCCGCAGACTCCAGCCACCAGCCTGGCTGCCTCCGGAGTTCTCCCGGACTGGCTTCCCGCCCCAAAGCTCCCCTGTCTCCAGCCCAGCAGTTCCCCGCCCAGGAAGTGGCTCCCCCTCCTGCAGCGTTCTGGGGCAGGTCTCCTCCTCACCCCCATGCGGCACTCTGACTGCTGGCTGGAGACCGGAGGGAAACGGGGGGGGGTGAGGAGGCGACTAGGCCCAGGCCTCCCGCAGGTCAGGTGGCCCCCTCCTGCCCAGGCCCCACAGAACGGCCCTTCTCCACAAAGGGAATAAATTATACAGACTGGGGGGATCTCAGATCTTTTCAACGATGTAGCATATCCTCCTCTGAATTACCCTTTTCCTCTCGTCCTCCTCTGTGGCATCACGAGGCCTCCTGAGACGACCCGGGCAAACGGCGGGGAATTGTTCCAAGCCACCAGCTGCCCGTGCCCCCAGCTAGAACTGGAGACGTGCAAGCCGCCCCCCACCCGGTGACAACAACAACAACAACAACAACGACACCAGTTCCACTCAGACATCCCTCCGGGGCACGTCTCGCCAATGCCACCCCTGCAACTTCCTCCAGGGCACGTTCTGAAATCTAGAGGCAACGGACGGGGCCCAGGAGGCTGCAAGGGAGAGCAGACGGCGAACGACCAAAGTTCAGGCAGGGGGTTCAGCCCAAGGGGAAAGGGACCGCCCTCTAATCATTCCTTCGTTCCTTCCTTCGTTCATTCAACTTCTACCCTGCCCTCCCCACAAGCAGGCCAAGATAAAGGCAGAGAGAACATGTGGGAGAAGGGGGGGGGGCTAAGCTGGACTGGGTGAGAATTCTGTCCCTGGAATGGAGCAGGACGGGAGCCTCTGGCGCTGCAGGAGCAAAGGCAAGACTCTTCTCTGCCCACAGCAAAAAAAAGAAGCCTGCCGCTCCCCCCACACACGACACAGGACACACGAGTCCTCCCAAGGCCCCAGGAGGGGGCGGGGGTGTGAAGTGCCCGTCAAGTCACCTCCCACTCCCGGCAGCCCAATGAACTGGGGGCCCCCAGGAGGTCCTCGGCCAGGTCTCGCAAGCGGAGGGCTGCGGGCTGTGCCCTGTCCGGCAACAGAGGAACCATTTTTTCTCTATCTGGCGTTCCAGGGACGGTGCCAAGAATCATTTTATCCCCACGGGCCAGGTCATGTAAGGGAACTTTGGGGTGAATTACAGCTCATGTGGGCGAATTACAATTACCTTGCAATTCAAAGTGACCCTGGGAGCTAACAGATTCATAGAACTTACTTATCGTCCCTTTGGAGGTCATCCCTGTTGATACAGCTAGATACATCAGTGGCCTTTGACAAAGGTGACCAGCCTTATTCATCAGCTGGAATATGGAAGAAGAAGAGGAGGGGAAAGAGGAGGAAGAAGAGATTGGATTTATACCCCACCCTTCACTCCAAGTCTCAGAGCGGCTTACAATCTCTTTTCCCTTCCTCTCCCCACAACAGACACCCTGTGAGGGAGGTGGGGCTGAGAGAGCTCCTTCAAGGACTGCTCTTGAGAAAACAGCTCTGAGAGAACTTGTGACTGACCCAAGGTCACACCAGCAGCTGCATGTGAAGGAGGAGTGGGGAGTCAAACCCCGTTCTCCCAGATTAGAGTCCACCGCTCCTGACCTCTACCCCAAACGGGCTTCCAGTAGGTGTTAGAGGGAAGGGGCTGTTCGGTCGCTTTACTGATCAGACACAAAAGGGGTCTCCGCTGGAGGAGCAGGATCCACATTAGGGTCTGTCCAGCGGAACACCTCGGGTCTCCCTCCCGTCATCCACACGCTTCAGTATTCATAGGAGGCCGCTGAAGGGGATGGTTCAGAGCATTCTGGCCGGATGCCATCGGTCTGCAGATGTCACCCACGGCTCTATACTTCGTCCTCTGAGCCTCCCGATGGACCCGTCTCTGCTCTGAACCGTCCCTGAGGCTTAAAGGGTCACCACGGGAGGCCGATAACCCCCCCCCCCGAGCACACCTGGGAGCCAGAGCCTCCCGAGCCACAACAGGAAACCATGGCTGCATCTGCTCTCCCTGCCAGCACCGTGTGAATGGTTCCTAGTTATCAGTCTGAGCAGGTGGGGAGGCACAGAGCAGGCCACCGAATCAGACACGTGTGAGCACATCCACCCTGCCGACCTGAGGACAAGAGAAGCACGTGCAGAAGTTTGTCCACTGGTAGTTCTTTGGCAACACTAAGAGGTCCACGCTGACCCTCAAAAAGCAGGCTCCCACCTGGTCAGATTCTGTGGGGTGGAGCGGCCACCACTCCACCTATTCCAGCGTTCTCCTGCTGAGCCAACCGGCCACAACATTTGGGATTCCTGCCAGATGTTCTGTCTCGATGGACTGAGATTCCCCCCCCATCCAGATGAGCGTCTGCATTCCTTCCAGAGAGCCAGCGTGGTGTCGTGGTTCAGAGCGGCGGACCCTAATCTGGAGAACCAGGTTTGATTCCCCCAGTCCTCCTCCTCCTCCCCATGAAGCCGGCTGGGTGACCTTGGGCCAGTCACCGTTCTCCCAGAGCCCGTTCAGCCCCACCTCACAAGGTGCCTGTTGTGGGGAGAGGAAGGGAAGGCGATTCTAAGCCGCTCTGAGACGCTGAGAGAGACTCTAAGAGAAACATCCTCCTCCTCCTCCTCCTCCTCCTCCTCCTTCTTCTTGTGCTTATGCCCCATCTAGGCAGGTTTTTGTTGATCTGCTGTTCAGATGGATCAGATAATCCCCTCCCTGGACTTGGTGATGGAGGGCCAGGCCGGTCAGCTGCACTGAGGTCAGAGCAAACCAGGCGATGGTGCTCACCGTGCGCCTTGGTCTGTCATCAGCCAGGCTCTTTGGGAGGGCATTCCTTGCAAATGAATTCACCGCTCGAGGGGGTTGTTGGCCCCTGTGGCTACTGTCGAGTGCCTCGGGACCCCAGAGCCTGGACTCTGACGACAGAGAGTCCTGCCTTGGCTACGGTTTAGGTTCCCTGCGGAAAGGTGGTGGGAGGAGTATTTGAAAGCTGCACTAGTGGAGCCTGGGGGGGAGCAGGAGCCTCCGCAGAGGCCGGGCACGGCGTCAAGGCCTGCCTTAGTCCCGTCTTTGCTTCTCAGGAGGAGGGGAACACTCCTTGAAGGAAAAGGAGCCCCCCCCATGGTAGCCACTCTGCCCGCCGACCTGGCTACAGTGATCCATGCAATGGTCACCTTGAGACTTGACTACTGTAATGCTCTCTACATGGGGCTGCCCTTGTTGCGGATTCAGAAGCTGCAGCTAGTGCAGAATGCCACGGCCAGGCTGTTGATGGGCCTCCCCAGGTGGGAGCACATCCAGCCTGTGCTGAGGACACTGCACTGGCTGCCAGGAGCATTCCGAATCCACTTCAAGGTGCTGGTTCTTACCTTTAAAGCCCTATATGGCCAGG
This sequence comes from Gekko gecko, assembly GCA_029375565.1. Taxonomy (NCBI): domain Eukaryota; kingdom Metazoa; phylum Chordata; class Lepidosauria; order Squamata; family Gekkonidae; genus Gekko; species Gekko gecko. The sequence goes on along the minus strand of JAPDNY010000013.1, from coordinate 78,363,551 downwards.
GTCCGACAGGGTCCAACATACCTACAGGGCCGCCTTTCCTCGTACATACCCCAGAGAGCACTATGGCCTGGGTCTCAAAATCGGTTGACCCTCCCTGGCCCAAGGGAGGCCAGGCTAGCTATTACCAGGGCCGGGGCCTTTTTAGTGGCAGCCCCTACCTAGTGGAATGAGCTCCCGGAGGAGGAGATCAGGGCCTTGCAGGACCTCTCACAGTTCCGCAGGGCCTGCAAGACGGAGCTCTTCTGCCAGGCATTCAATTAGGGGCCCACGGTTTTTTAACATCAGACTGATGCCACAAGAAATTATGAGCAGAAGCACACCTTTTTGCCCTAGCTCAGGAGGGATGGGGCTCCAGAGCAGACTAATTCACGCAGTAGCCAAACTGCTCGCTCACCACTTTAAGGCCGGGAGCTCCCAAAGCAGAATATTTGCCCACCGGACTCTGCAGCGGAGGGGGAGAGCACTGGACCCAACCCAGGGAACGGAGGCGGCCTGCGGCAGTGCAGCTCCCCTCCCTCCATGCCGCTTTTACACGCTCTCGAGCTGGGAGCCGCGCGGCTCCTTCCTTCAGCTCCCTCCAGTCGGCCATCTGTGAGTTCACAGCCGGGCTCCTGGGCACACACAGAGTGTAGTCACAGCGACTGAGACATGTGGGGAAATCCGCCTGCTGGTTTCTCTCCTCTCTGCCAAGCAGCCTGCTGGTGGTCTTGCCGGGAAGCTGCCTGTCTGGCCGTGTTGCGGCGGGAGCAGGACCCAATGGAGGCGCGGCCAAACTCGCTGCCTCCCACGTTCAGGGCAGTGGTCCTATCAGAAGGCGGCCTGCCCTCGGCGGTGAGCGGCCCCTCTTGGTTTCCAGGTGGGACTGCCAGACGACGGAGTGACTCTGTGGAGGGGCTTGTAGCCCCCTGAAGCAGTCGGCCGGCAGGGGCCAACGAGGGGCCCGCTTGGCTGTGTGTGTGACCTGGCCTGTGACTTGGTAACCCTGAAGTGTCACCTGCCTAATGATGCCCAGCTGTCCTCAGGCTGTGGCACTTCTGCAAGGCCCTTTGCCGACACGCCTTCCTCATCTGGGAGCCACGTGGATGGCAGACCTGGAACCGGGAGTGTCGGGACCACCTGCCTGCTCTTCTGCCGTGCACAGGTGCAGACTGATCTTGCTCTCGGCCTGCGCCCATCCTGGCTTGCAAAATCATGCCAGGGAAACTGACTCAAGCTATCGGCTCAAACTGTGGATGCCTCGTTGACTGGCTCGGCATTACGTGGCCATCCAGAGGCCAGGCTCCAGTACGTGGCTCTCTGGCGCTCTGGGCTGGCCACTGTGTCAACCAGAGCTCACCTTACATCCCATGGTCTCAAGAGGGAAATGAGCTCCATTGAGAAGCAGGCCTGAGAGCGGGAGGGGACCATTCTGTATAAGAACATAAGAGAGAAGCCAATGCTGGATCAGGCCAATGGCACATCCAATCCAACACTCCTGTGTCACGCAGTGGCCAGAAATATCCGGTGCCATCAGGAGGTCCAGCAGTGGGGCCAGGACTCCAGAAGCCCTCCCACTGTTGCCCCCCCCAAGCACCAAGAAGACAGAGCCTCAATTGCCCCAGAGTCCTATCAATACGTTGTGGCTAGTAGCTACTGATGGACCTCTGCTCCATATGTTTCCCTCTTGAAGCTCTCCATGCTTGTAACTGCCACCATCTCCTGTGGCAGTGAATTCCATGTGTTAATCACTCTTTGGGTGAAGAAAGACTTCCTTTTATCCGTTCTAACCCGACTGCTCAGCAATTTCATGGAGTGCTCATGAGTTCTTGTATTGTGAGAAAGGGAGAAAAGTACCTCTTTCTAGACCTGGTCTATCTCGTGCATAATCTTGTAAAACTCAATCATGTCACCCCTCAGCCATCGTTTCTCCAAGCCAAAGAGCCCCAAGCGCTTTAACTTTTCTTAATAGGGAAAGTGTTCCAACCCTTTGATCATTCTAGTTGCCCTTCACTGCATTTTTTCCAAAACTATAATATCCTTTTTGAGGTGTGGCGACCAGAACTGTACACAGTATTCCAAATGAAGTCGCACCATTGATTTATACAGGGGCATGATGGGGTGACTCTGTGGAGGGACTTGTAGCCACCTGCAACAATAGTATAGTGTTGGCCTTTCTTATTGCAGTTGCACACTGTCTTGACATTTTCAGTGAGTTATCTACTACGACTCCAAGATCTCTCTCTTGGTCAGTCTCTGCCAGTTTGGACCCCATCAATGTGTATTTATAGTTAGGATTTTTGGCTCCAATGTGCACCACTTTGCACTTGGCCACATTGAACCCCATTTGCCACGTTAACTCCCGCTCACCCATCCTCAACAGATCCCTTTGGAGTGCCTCACAATCCTCCCTGGTTCTCACCACTCTGAACAACTTCTTATCATCCACAAATTTAGCCACTTCACTGCTTACTCCCAACTCCAAATCGTTAATAAACAAGTTAAAAAGCATCGGACTGAGTACTGATCGCTGTGGTATTCCACTGCTTACCACCCTCCACTGAGAAAGTTTCCCATTTATGCTCACTCTCTGTTTCCTATTTATAAGCCAGTTTTGGATCCACAAGAGGACTCATCCTTTTATCCTGTGATTTTTGAGCTTACTTAGGAGCCTTTGATGAGGAACTGTATCAAAAGCTTTCTGGAAGTCAAGGTAAATAATATCTGTTGGGTCCCCCTTGTCCACATGTTTGTTCACTCCCTCAAAAAACACTAACAGGTTAGTGAGACAAGATCTTCCCTTACAGAACCCACGCTGAGTCTGCCTCAGTAGTTTTTGTTCACCAATGTGCCTACTAATTCTTTCCTTAATAACAGTTTCCACCAACTTACCCGGTATTGATGTCAGACTGACTGGCCTGTAATTTCCTGGATCTCCCCTGGAGCCCTTTTTAAAGATGGGAGTGACATTAGCTACCTTCTAGTCCTCAGGAATGGAGGCAGATTTTAAAGAAAGATTACATATTTTTGTCAGGAGATCCACAAGTTCACATTTGAGTTCTTTCAGAACTCTCGGATGAATGCCAACCGGGCCTGGTGATTTATTAGTTTTTAAATTCAGTCGGAGGACTTCCTCTCTTGTCGCCTCAATCTGACTCAGGTCTTTCAAACCCCCTCCCGAAATCGGTGCTTCTGGAGTGGGCAAGCACTTCTCCTCTTCCACAGTGAAGACAGAGGCAAGAACTGCGTTCAGCTTCTTCTCAGCCATTTCCCTGTCCTCCTTCAGTAGTCCTTGTACCCCTCAGTCATCCAAGGGCCCCGCTGCCTCTTCCCTGGCTGGCTTCATCTGTGCTGCCAAAGGTCTCTGGGAAAGGCCCTGTCAGTGGTTGCTGCGTGCCCCGCGGGAAGGCTCCCTGGAGCCCTTCTTCTGGATTGGGGGGCTACCCCCACCTCCTAGTGCCAAGGGAGGGCGTAAGGAGTGTGCACTGCTGTTGCGTACCCCTGAAGAACAAGGCTCTGTGCTCCTCTGCGTGGCGCTGTGCTGGAGCCAAGCAGGTCACAAGCAGAAGGGTCTTCCCTGGACAGACCTGGCCATTTTCTGGCTCTCTTTCCTAGCCCAAAGGTAGGGACAGGAGACACAGGAATGCTGCTGCCCTGTGGACAAGGGTGATCTCCCCCCTCTCCCCCCTCCCTTCCTGGCCCACATGGAAGAAAGGGGGGGAGGGAGCCCCTCGTGCACCTTTCGCCGATCTTTGTTGGGGGGTCTCTGGCACCCCCGCGCTTGAGCAATGACCTGTGGCTGCTTCAGTGCCTCTGCTTGCCAGCTGGTCACCACACAGTCACATGGCAAAGAAAAGACGCTCCCCCTGCCGTGGGCAGAGAGGCTGAGCTCAGGGGCAAGGCGGGAGGGGGAGGAGCTGTGACTGGGAGGCCGCCTGAGGCCAAGATCAAACCCCCCAGACCCCAAGGACGATGCGGGAGGGGGAGAGAGGGGAAAGAACGGCGGGGATACAGCCTCACGGCAGCCGGCTCACCTCTTCGCTTGTCATGAGCCCCTGCGAGAGGAGGTGCCTGGAAGTCAACACGGCCCACATCCCCAGCCGAGGGGGCACACAGTTTTTTCGCCGAATGGCTGAGTGCCCAGCTGAAGGGAAGGACTTTGTTTCTTTAGAATTCAAGGGCCTCTATGGACTTTTCCAAGTAAGCCTTTTGCTTGCCTCACAAGAGGCGCCTTAAGCCCAGCCACAGTACTAGACAGAGTGCCCCTTTTTGTTTCTTCCCATGTGGCTGAATTTCATGTCCCATGCTCCGCAATAAACCTTCCTTTTTTGTCCAGTAGTCATCTTGTTTTGCCCTGTGCATTCAGAAGCCTCCTGAAAGTCTGCTACCGTTGGAACAATGCTGAGGGGAGATGAAAGGCTGCGCTACGGAAGCCGGCTCCCTTGCGGACCACAAATGGCCGGCTCTGCTCCTCCCAAACCCTGTGCGAGCCCCTGCCCCGCCCCCAAGCCTTGCCCGCCTGGGTCTGAGCAGGGCGAGATGGGGTCGCAGTGAACCCCCCTCCCGCCACCCCTCTCTGCAAGCCACGCCGTGGGGCCGCTTGGGAACAGCCTGCCCGCCCAATGCTTTCCACAGCTCCCGCACCCATCCTGCGGCGCATCACGGGTCCCTAACGCTCCTGGCAGTGAAGGACGGCAGCAAGAGGGTTGGAGAGGAGAGGTGCTGTGAGCGGCATGGTGCCGCCTCCTTGGAGCCCAAAGGGACGCTCCCGAGTCGAGACTAGCGTTGCCTCCGCAGATGCCAGGGCGACTTGGCCAGAGATGTCCCTCACCAGCCGGCACACCTGGGCGGGGGTCAACAGAAGACCCTCTTCTCTGGGGGCCTCCCACAGGCATGGAGACAGAACCGCTGAGAAGCAACATACCTGAGACAGACAGCCGGGCTCCATTGCTCTGCCGCGTCTCACCGCTGTGCTTGTGCTTGGTGATACACCGGTAGGTGGACAAGGCATCTTCCTTCTGCACGTCGGAGATGTACAACCCTCCATAGAACGTAATAAAAAACCTGTTTTCTGGAAGAGAGAAGCAGAGCAAAGGCCGGTCAGGCGTCTCAGGGACACGGGGGCTAGGTGGGCGAGCACAGGACACAGGGGCCGTGGAAGAGGCAAGAGTGTGCCGAGTCCCTCGGGCTGGGGGCAGGCTTGGAACTGGCTTGCCACTGATCTACACCGTGAGAAAGGTGGGCTGAAACAAACGGGGTCCTCCAAGTCTCCTCTCTCGGGCTGGGAGGCCGGCGATGCCCTGACCGCAGGGCCACCCCCCTCGTCTCACGGAAAGCCCACGTGGCCGGAAAGCCCACTCCTGCGGAAGGGGCTAGGGTTGCTGTGCAAAGCAAGGTTTCACGGCACCTTCACGAATGAACCACAGCCCGAGAAGCGGCCTCAGCCAGACCACCCCCTTGCATACCCGTCCACCTGGGCACGGAGTGCCTGTGGGCGGCGAGGAGCACAGCTGAAGTCCCAGGCTGAGTTCTGTTGTTGTGACGCCCGCCCGCCCACCCGCCCGCCCCCCTAACCCTAACCCTCCCAGGGTCACTCCGGACCTCCTCCTCAAGAGGCACCCAGCAGAAGGGCCTCCAGGAGGAGGAGGAGGAGAAGCAGCGACCCAGAGGCTGCCGGTGTTTGCACTCCACAGCGCCTCTTCCCTACAGCATTACAATTAAAAGGAAATCCATCATTCCGAGCTAATCATTAGTTCAAATTACTTAGAAGTCTGAGAAAACAAGCAGGCCTCTGGGGCGGGCGGGAGGGACGTTGTGGGCCGCCCGGTGAGATGTGTCCGGCCGGAGGAAGGGAACGAGAGAAGACGCCGCCTCCTTCCCAGCCAGTTCCCAGGGCCGGCGCTTCGGGCACTCCTCGGCCTGGAGCACCTTAACTCCAGCTCATCAGGAAGGAAGGAAGGAAGGAAAGCGCGGAAGACAGCCCGGCCAGGGGGGGGGGCCGTGGCCAGGGAGCACGGGGGCACATGCAGGCGCACATGCACGCCCCAGGGGCGCTGAAGCGGCGGGCCCCAAGTTCCACGGGACCCTCGCTGTCGCCACCGCAGAAGACCCGGCCTCACCTCCACACAGACCTCTCCGGAGCCGCCGGCCGGCCGAGGAGAGCGGCCTGGGAGGGAGGGAGGGAGGGAGGGAGGGAGGACGGGGGGGCAAGCTGCAGCGGGGGCTCATTAGGGGAAATCTGCAGGCGCTGCTCGGCCCTGGCATTTACCACGCGGCGCACACAGAGAGAGAGCGAGAGAGAGAGGCGGGCCCACCTTCTGCGAGGCAGCCCCCGGGGGGAGGGGGCGGGGGCGGGGGGAGCGCAGGGCCAGGCTTCACAGCTGGCAGGTTGACACCCGGGGCAGGAGGAGTGTGCCTTGGCCCAGGAGGAGTTCGAGAGCGACCCGCGGGCGGAGACCGAGAGTTCCCTGCCTGCCAGCCAGCCAGCCAGTGGGCAGGGCACGCCGCCCGGACTGGAATTCTAAGCAAAGGCTGGGCTGGGCTGGGCTGGGCTGGGCTGGGGGGGGGGGCACCGTGGTTGCCATGGCAATGATTAGCGGCTGCTTTGCAAGTTGTTGCTTCTCAGCCAGCCCCCCCCCCTTCCTCTTTCTTTCTTTTTCTTTTTTGCATTTAATTGATGGGTTTTTTTCAGAAGCATTGAGTCTCTCTTCTGGAAATGCAGAATTTTGCAACAGTAGAAAAGAGCCAGAGTCCCCTGGCACCTGGAAGACTAACAGGACCTGTGGCAGGGAGGGAGCACTCGGCAGTCACCGCAGCCCCTCTGTCGAAGGCAATCTGGCAAGCAAAGGACTAGCCTGGGACTGGGAAAGCGGCACCCACTCCCCCCTCCCCCCGCTGCCTCTCCCTCACCACCAGACCCACTCTCTCTGCCACAGGGCCTCTTTCGAGAAGGGGTGTGTGAGGAAGGGGGAAAGCCCTGGTGCTAGACTGTGAGAAGAACAGAGAATCCGGCTGGGTTAGAGCTCGGCGGGAGGAGGAGGAGGAAGAGGAAGAGGAAGAAGAAGAAGAAGAGGAGGAGGAGGAGGAGGAGGAGGAGATTGGATTTATACCCCACCCTTCACCTGGAGTCTCAGAGTGGCTTACAAACTCCTTTCCCTCCCCCTCCCCACAACAGACGCCCTTTGGGGTAGGTGGGGCTGAGAGAACTTCTGACAGAAACTGTCCTTGAGAGAACAGCTGTGCCAGAGCTTGTGACTGACCCAAGGTCACACCAGCAGGTGCAAGTGGAGGAGTGGGGGAATCAAACCCGGTACTCCCAGATAAGAGTCCGCACACTTAACCACGACACCAGACTGGCACCAAACTGGGAGGGAGGGCAACAGGCTGGCACTGTGGTTCTGAGAGCCAGTCGGGCGTGGTGGGCTGGGTGCGCAGACTCTAAATCTGGGAGAGCCAGGTCTGGTTCCCCACTCCCACTCCCCCGCCTGCAGCTGCTGGTGTGGCCTTGGATCAGCCATAGATTCTCTCACAGCTGTTCTCTCAAGGGCAGTTCTCAAGAGAGCTCCCTCACAGGGTGTCTGTCTGTTGTGGGGAGGGGAAGGGAAAGGAGATTGTCAGCCGCTCTGAGACGCCTTTAAGTAGTAAAGCGCGGGGTATAAATCCAATCTCCTCCTCCTCCTCCTCCCATGCCCCTGTTCTCCCAGCAGCCCGTACCCAGAGGTATACGGCTTCTGCACACGGAGGCTCCTCTCCTGACTCAGATGGCCCAGGAATGGCAGGGGAAGCCGGGTGCCACCCTGGTGGCTCCTTTGTCGGGCAGGTCTCCCCTCCTGCCGCGGCTGCAGCTTCCCCTCCCTCGGGGAGCCTGTGGCCAGGAGGAGGACCGCCACTGGCCTTGAAGGGTGTCCCCAGCCTCCCGGTAAGGCCCGCGGTTCTCCCGGAATTACAACGGCTCTAAAGACTGTCGAAATCAGCACCCATGGAGGAGAGGGCAGCTTTGGAGGGGGGAGACAGTGAGCCACCCCCACCCAAACCCCAAGCTGCCTTTTGCTCTCAGCTTCCGCGAGTCGAGGCCCAACCGGCATAGACCTGAAGCTGGGATTTCTTCCTCCCCATGCGCCCCAGCTTGTACTCCCCTGCGCTGCACTTTGCAACACGGCGGCCCAGTCATCCTGTTCAGAGAGCTTCTCCTGGAGCTCCTCCTAGTCAGCCGTGGTTTCACCACCCTGAATCTCACGAGGTATCATCATCGGCCACTATACTGCTCACCTCCAAACTGCAAACCACCTACGAACAAATCCAGTAGCGCCATTCCCAATATGGAGCCTTCTGGGACCCCCTGCGCTTACTCCCCTCCACTGTGAGAACGGTCCTTTTATTCCTGCTCTCTTGGCTTCCTGCTGTTTAGCCTGGTTTGGATCCATAAAAGGATCGGTCCTCTTGCCCCCACGGCTTCTAGGCTTACTCGGGAGTCTTCGGTGAGGTGCCTGACCAAGAGCCCCTTGGAAGTCCAACAGTGTCCAATAGAGCAGGAGTCCCATCAGTGGCCCCTGTTAGCCACAGGGCATAGGTGGGAACTCTCCGTCTGGGGCAGGTGATGCACTCTGTATTCTTGGTGCTGGAGGGGGGGGCAGCAGTGGGAGAGGGGCTTCTGGTGTCCTGGCCCCACTGCTGGACCTCCTGATGGCACGTGGTATATTTTGGCCACTGTGTGACTCAGAGAATGTTGGACTGGATGGGCCATTGGCCTGATTCAACATTGGCTTCTCTTATGTTCTTATGTTCTTATGTAGTGTGGTGCCTTTCAGATCACCACAGCCTCAGCCATCTTCCCCAGAAGCCACCTTCAAACCCCTCTCCCTTCCTCCCTCCCTCCGTCTCTCTCTCTCTCTGAGAAAGAATGACTCCCCCCCACCCCCACCCCCGGCAGAGGAAGGCTGACATCCCCTGGGGTCCATAAAAACGATCAGCCTCATCCAGACAGCACAACGCGCCCCGTGCGTTCCATCTCAAAGGAAAGGAAGAGTGCCACGATGGATGGCCCAGCCTCCGGCCTGCCCGGTCCCGACAGTCGAAAGCGCTGACTCACGCGAGATCCCCACTCGGCCAGGAAGGAGCAGACGGTCAGGGTGGCTGGGGGGCCCGGCCCGGCCCGCTCACTTTCCCCCGGCCCTTAATCTCTTCCCTAAGTACGGCTCTATCTCCCACGTTAAAGGATTAACACCCATCTCTCATTCAACTATTGCAATGAGATTTTATTTCTAATTACACTGTAATAAAACTGGAAGCGCTCCCAGGGTTTTCTCCAAATGACTTGTAGACACTCGGCGAGATTGGATCCTCCTCGGCTGCATTGTAATAGCATTTCACTGACATTCATTAGACATGCATGAAGGGGAAGCTTGAAGAATGGAATTGCATTTAAATGGATTTTCTGAGAGAGGGAGATGAAAAGGGGCATGGAGGGAAAAGGAGGAGGAGGAGGAGGAGGGAAGGTGGGAGGCAGGATGCCATAATCAGGGAGCAGAAAAGACATCCCGTCCCGTGATCAAGCGTGTTTGGTGACAGCCAGACAGAAGGATGGAGCCTCTCCCCTCGGTGGGCTGCCAGGGGCAGGGGTGACCAAACGGACGCGCGGGAGCCCTGGGTGCAGGAGGGGCAAGGCTTGCCCCTCACAGGGGCCACGCTCCAGCTGCTCAGGACCTGTGGGGCTCAGCGGGACGCTCCCTGCTCTTCCCAGCCGCAGCTGCCGGCCCACAGCTAGAAAGGGGCAGGGGGCAGGCCCGTAGCCACGAGGCGGCCCGCAAGGGTGATGCCCCCTCCTGAATTTGCCCCGCCCCTCACCAGCTGGAGCGGGAGGGATCAGGAGGAGGCCTTCCCGCCCCGAGTCACTGCCCAGTGGTTGGAACGGTGAGACCCTTGGGTCACCACGCTGGCTGGCCGACGTCATCCTGGGGAAGTCCAGGAAGCTTTGGCAGGCTCCACGCGAGGCTTGCATGCTTGAAGCTGTCCCTCCCTTGGTTCTTCCCCCTCCTCTTTTTCACTCATTCATTTATTTATTTTTAATCTGCTGGGATGGGGCGGAGGAAGAGCTGCTCGTCTCCCTGAGGGTTGCGGAGACTTTTGCAGGAGAAACTTCACAGCAAGGAGTCGGGGGGGGGTTGCAAACCCATTCCTCACACGAGGGTCTTTATAAAGGGGGAGCAGTCAGCGAGAACCTGAGTTGCAGCCACTGCACCATCTTCCATAAAGACAGGGAGGGGAAATACTGGGATGGCTGTGAATGTGTGGACTTCTCCACACACCCCCCCCCAGCATGGATGTTCATTGCAAGCAAAGAAGCCAGAGCGGTTATTGCACCCTGGCTCTGGTCTGGACACATGGCAGAACATTCTTTTGGGGGCATGCAAAGGGCAGGAGGAACTTCCTTCTTTCTGATCCTCAAAGCAGCATTGAAGCAGGCCTTGTTGATACTTCCCCCTGCTGGGATAAGGGCAGCTGAGAGAGGCTCCTCTTAAATTTAAGGGGACTTCTCCCCCCCCCTCCCCAACACAGCAGCAAAACTTTTTATAAGGCGCATGCTTGCAAAAAAGTTGGGAGGTGGGAATAGAATAATACCTGCTATTTGGAGTGGAATTTCTCAACCAGAGCTGGCGACCCTAGGCCTCCCTTTGTGCAAAGGAGTGGGTTAGAAAAACACTATCTGTGGCCTGTCAAATATGTAACATGTCAAATATGAACCTTCTTAGTTGAATTTGTAAATGACCCCCAGCACTCCAGGCCGGCAGGCACGCTGCAACTTCCCTTCAGCCACTCAAGGACCACCCTGTGAGGCTGCCCCAGAGTGACGGAGCGGGCGAGGAGGACTGGCTCTCGCGAAGGGGGCCCCCATCAGGACCCAGAGAAACTGCCGCCACGATTTGGGCAGTGGGCAAAGCTCTGACATGCCTCTCAGTCCAGGCAGGTTTTAGTCAATATTTGGCATTTATGGTCCTTTTGTCTCACTGAACTGTGTAGAGGTGCTGGTTTGTTTATGGTCAGCCTGTCTCCCTCAGCTGTGTGTACAGGAAATGTATTTCAATGCATTCGTATTCTGCGTGACTCACTGAGATGTGTAAAATCAAACAGGTGGAAGGGAGAAGGTGTGATGAGGAGGAAAATGTGAGCCGTCCGCTACTTGTGAAGAGCGCTCAATATCTTCAATGTGTCAATATCTTTGTGATCAACCTGAAACATCTTTGTGTGATAGGCCACTTGGCGTAATTATTTAGAAGTATGAGCAGGGCCGTTCTGTTCAGACACATCATGAGCTGCTCTCCACCATGCTCAAGAGCCCCCTTGTCAAAAAGTCTGCCCCCCTCACAAGACACGTCTGGCTGCGGGGCTGGCAGGGGTGAGGTCAATGGCCACCACCAGCCTTACCAGCCCCAGGACTTTTCAAGTGGGGCCCGGGATGTGCAGGGCCATGGCCCAATGGTCAGAGCAACTCCGAACACAGCCCGAGTGAGACGAGGCACGAGAGGTCTCCACCTGAGGCCGCCAGGCGACAGGCCATCAGTGGCTCTTAGCCACAAGGTATAGATGGGAATTCTGGGGCAAGGGATGCTCTGTATTCTTGGTGCTTGGGGGTGGGGGGCAGCAGTGGGAGGGCTTCCAGTGTCCTGGCCCCACTGTTGGACCCCCTGGATGGCACTTGGCATTTCTAGCCACTGTGGGACACAGAGTGCTGGACTGGATGGGCGATTGGCCTGACCCAACATTGGCTTCTCTTATGTTCTTATGTTCTCCCAGAAGCCGACAGAAGCTGTGGTGGGTTTCTGCCAGTCCCCCCATAGCACATCCCAATCACTTGACCACAGGTGATGCTTGTGGAATGCCATGCAAGGCAAAAGGCAAGAACAGGAGCTATTTTCCCCAGCCCACCCTCTCCTGGAGACCCAGGTGCTGCTGCTGCCAGGGGGTGTCAGAAGCCCAAACACAGACAATGGGCGAGGATGGGAGACCCAGTTTTCCATGACTCACCTGGTCCCTCCCTAGCAGCTATGAAAGCCGCTGCCTCATTGGCTGGGGGAGGAGTCATTCCCGTGGCACGCCAGAGGTCTGGCGGGGGTGGGGGCAGGGGGAGGTCCGCCTTGTCTTCCTTCTACAATCCAGCCTAGGGACAGTAATCTTCCCGAGGTGGTCCAGAGACACCCCCCAAAAGCAGAAAATTGCTGAACAGGATGAAAAACATTACAAAACGAAGAGGAGGGCCCTTGAGACTCCCGTGGCTAATCTTGTTAGCAAGACAATTTCTTATCAAGCTCATTATGTGGCAGTGAGGAAGAGCCAGGCGGGGAGGCGCTGTGGGCCCGGGCAAGTGGGCTCAGCCACCAGGCAAGCGAGCCGATAGCGCATCCCTGCACGGGGGGGGGGAGCCCTCCGCAAGGAGACCATTGAAGGCTGCATTGCGAGGCCGCATCACCACGTGTGTGTGTGGGGGGGGGGGATTATATCCAGTTGCGCCTCAGAACGCCCAATGCAGGCGCACCCACTCCTAGGGGGCAGGGGCCCATCTGTCTATGGGACACTGAATGTCCAGCAGTGGGTCCAGGGACAGAGGTGGGGCACTGGGCAATGGGGCCGTAAGGCTGCTGAGTGGAGGCGAAGGAGCTGAGGTTGCGGAATGCCCAAATCCCCCTGCCTAGGTGGTCTGCCGGGCAGGCCCACGATGACTTCACTACTCTGGAGAAAGTGGGATCGGGACGCCCCCCCCCCGTCTCCCGCAGACCCCCACCGGACGGCCTGGCTGGCTTCAGACTCCTGGCTGGGCCGAATGGCTTCCCGCCCTCAACTCCCCCACATGCAAGACAGCCGTTTCCCACCCAGGACGTGCCCCCCCTCCCCTCCCCTCCCCTCCCCTCCCCTCCCTCCCCTCCCACAGCCTTCTGGGGCAGGTCTCCTCGCCACCTTGGTGGACTCCCTGCCCTCTCTCTCGGGAGGGGAGCTGCCCTCCAACGGCGACAACGACTACGGGCTGGAGGGGGGGCACACGCCCGATCTCCTCCTCCTCCTCCTCCTCCTCCTCCTCCTCCTCGCGAGAACAGGGGGGCTCAAAGGAAGGGACAGGCCAGTGAGTTCCCCTCCCCCACCGACGGGGGCACGGATGCGGCTCGAGACGGGAGAGGTGCTGGAGCCCAAGGACAGGGGCCCGGCCAAAGAGCACCGCCGGGAGAAGCCGGGGGCCCAGCCAGGGCCCACCTAGCACACCACCTCCGGGACAAAGCGACGCTCCCTGCCATGGTAGTCGGGATCTCTCCACCCACCTGCAGCTCCAGAGGGGGAAAAGGCCGCCTCTTTCCATCTCCCAGGGCAGCTGGCCAAACCCATCGCTCACTTTTCTCCAGAGCGGCGTCCCGTGCCTGGCTCTTCCGAAAAGCCCCTGCTGGCCTCCAGTGGCATGCGCTCCAGTGGCCAACAGCCAAGGCAGAAGCCAAGACATCTCTAACATGATTGTGCTATGGCAGTGTTTTGAATTTTTTACAATAGCGGCAGTTCTGTTAAGAGGTTACACCAGCAGCAGCAGAATATCCGTGGTACTTGTACGAGCAAGTCAGAGCAACTGTGTGAGGTCAGCAAGGGGGTAGGAAGGCAGGGCGCCAGACCCTCCTCCCTCTCATTATGCCATTACTGCAAAGAAACACCTTCCCCTCAAAGGAAAAGGCATTAAAAGGCATCATAACAAAAGGCCACTCCATGTGCAGAGGCTTGGGCGTGAGGAGGAGGAGGAGGAGGAGATTGGTGTTACACCCCGCCCTTCGCTACCTGAAGGAGTCTCAGAGCGGCTGACAAACTCCTTTCCCTTCCCCTCCCCCACAACAGGCACCCTGTGAGGTAGGTGGGGCTGAGAGAGCTCTTTCGAGGACTGCCCTTGAGAGAAAAGCTCTGAAAGAAGTTGTAACTGACCCAAAGTCACACCAGCAGCTGCATGTGGAGGAGTGGGGAATCAAACCCGTTTCTCCCAGATTAGAGTTGGCACTCCTAACTGCTACACTGAACTGGCTCTCAGAAGAAAAAGGGGAAGTGTGTCCTGCTTTTCATTTCTCTACCTGCAGCGAGGGTGGACGGGCTCCTCTGTTGGAAGGAACACAAGGAACAAGTCTTGTCTGTGCTCAGAGGAAGGAGGAGGCTGCATGGGAGATGGTGGCTGTCAGCAGCAGAACTGGAAAATATTCTCTACCACTTGAATGAATCATTTCTAGGAGCTTTCCAATGAGAATATTTCTGAGTGTCTTGATGGAATGATAGCTACAGCAGGCTACACTGCATGAGAAGGTGGACCTGCACTCCCTCCGGGACAGAGGCGATTCAAGCAATGCCTGCAGGAAGAGAAGATTCATGATAATCGGTGGTTCCCTCCTGAGAAGTACAGAGAACCATACAGACCGGTTAGCTCGTGAAGGACCCCTTCGCTCCAGCATACAGCTCCAGGAGGTGACAGACAGTCTGTTGAGAATTCTCAGGCCAGCCGGTCATTATCCACTCCTGCTCACCCCTGTGGGTATGAACGGCACTGCTGGACGCAGCTCTCTGCATGAATCACAACTGACGAGAAGGCCCACGGGGCAAAGGTGAAGGACTCCAGGGCTCCCACGGAATTCCCGTTGACGCTTCCTCTAAGGGCTGCAAAGAGCGGGATAAACTGGGCGGCTGCTGGAATGGCATCACCCAGGGAGGAGGCTTGGCTTCTGGGGCCACGCCCTGGGCTCCCGGGGCAAGCGACGGGGCTACACCGCACAAGAGGACTGAGAAGAAGCCATTCGGAGGGACTGTGGCAAAACTGATCAAGAGGGCTTTACCCTGAACCCTGTGGGGAACGGAGACAAATGCCCAAAGGTGAGTACTAACGGTAGGGGGTTGGGTGCTGCAGAAGGAGCTGGGGGAGTTTCTGAGGGCTATGCACTCCTGCTCAGAGTCTGGGGAACAAAATCAGGTGAGCTTGAACTCCCAGAACAGGAAAGCAAATAGGACAATGAATACAGCCTGGAACTGATGAAATGATGGCTGTGACTAGAATGGAAAGATCGGGGTGAGCTCGGGGGGGGGGACAGAACACAAGCCAGAACGGCATTCCGGGAGTAACAAGCCCAGGAGTAGGGAACCCTGGCCCTCTGCTTCCCCAGCCCTTTGCTTCTGTGGCATCGGGTTGGCTGGGGAGGGAGGGGAGGGGAAGGGGAGGGGAGGGGAAGGGCAGCCAGGCAGACATGCCTCCTTTCCCCCTGAGCCTCTCCGCTTTTGTGGAGAAACTCAGGGAAGTGGGGGGGTGCAATTTAAATACCTTTATTTCCCTTCCCCGTCTGGGGATGGGAAAGAAAGGCATTCTAAACATGCCTGGGTTCCCTGCCTGATCTTCTCCAGGTGGCTCACAGCCGTCTGTGTGGAAATGCAGGACCGTGGGCATGGCAGCCCCAGACACAGCCTCTGAGTGAGAAATCACGGCTGGGGATGGGGGCGGGGGCGGGGGGGTTGCCAGACCCCGGCTGGAAAACGCCTGGAGGTTTGGGGGTGGAGACGGGGGAGGGCACAGGGACCTCTCAGCGGGGCACAGCAACAACGCCACAGAGCCCCCACCCTCCACAGCACCCCGAAGTTCTCCAGGGGGACTGGTCTCTGTAATCTGGAAGTCAGGTGTCATTCTGGGGGGTCCCCGGGCCCCACTTGGAGGCTGGCGCGTGCCCAGACTGAAAAGACATGAACCAAAAAAGAAGGGGGGAAAAGCCACACCCCAATCTAGGGAAATCCTAGATTCTAGCAAGGGCCTGGTCCTGACAGAGAGGGAGTGCTGGGCCAATCAGGCGGACGGCAGTGGGGGCTCGAGGGGGATACTGGGCCACCGAATGCCGGGATTCTCAATCTCGTGGAGAGCTCGGGGGGGGGCGTAACCAAACACACAACTGGGACTTCAGGAAGGCTAATTTTGCAAAACTGAGGGACATGCTAGGTAAGCTTCCACAGTTAGAAAATCTACCAAAGAGTGGAGTCTGAGAGGTGGGGACTTCCTTACAAAGGAGCTGCTGTAGTCACCTTTGCAAACCAATGAAAAAGTAAAATGGGAGACATCCAAAGGTGCCAGGGGAGCTGCGTGAAGAGATGCGCCGGGAATCAAAGAGGACACCTGAGCAGCGGAAGGCGGGACACGACACTCGGGGTATCCACCGAGGGCAACTCTGAGCAGGCAGGGAGGAAACCTAAACTAAGCAGAGATGGGAGGCAGTTGCTAACAGCAACCGGGAGGGGGCGGCCTTTCCGGGTGCGTCTGGAGGAAGAGGGAGAGATGGCAGACCCACACTTCAGAGCGGGTGGCAAAATGTGCATGGGTGGCAAAGAGGAGGCGGAACTGCTCTGCGCCTGTTTTGCCCACATGTTCTCCCAAAACAGGAACTGTGCGCAACCCTGCAAGAGCAGCATCAGTGGTGAGGGGGAAGGACAGAAACTCAGCAAGAAGCTGGTGAGGGAATACCTGACTCCCAGAGGGATTGCATCCAGGAACTGGCTGGCCTGACCTCAGAAGCTCTCTCTGCCACCTTTTTGAAATCCTGAAGGAGCAAAGAAGTGCAAGAGAATAGAGACCAGCAAATGTCTCAGTCTTCAAAAAGGTAAACAAGGAGGATCCGGGAACTGACAGACCACTCAGTATCAGGAAAGATACTTGAACAGTATCTGTCTATAAACACCTTGGAAACAATGCAATGGTCAGGAAAAGCCAGTATGGATTTGTCAAGAAATAATAATACCAGAGCAATCTTGCTATGTTATTTTATCAGGTTACTCATCTTGGGAATTGCAGGAATGCTGAAGGTGTGACATAACTTGATTTCAACAAAGCTTCTGAGAAAGTCCCCCATGACATTTTATTTAGCAGATTGGTTAAAAGGGGCCCAGATGCCAGGAAGGTGAGGGAGATAAACAGATGGCTGGAGATAACTCAGTACAGGGCACTTACTGACGGCACATCCATGGAACTAGAAGGAGGCCGCAGTGCTCAGTCTGGGACGTGGAGGAAAGAGTGCGAGGAATCCTTGCCTGATTTGCAGGCAGCACTAAACTGGGCGGGGCAGCTAACAAGTCACAAATAACATTTAAAGAGACCTCGGTAAGTTGGAAAGTTGGGCTGGAAATTAAAAAAAAAGATTCGACAGGGACAAATGCAAAGATCTGCATCCAGGCAAAAAAGAATCAAACGCACAGGTGCAGGGCAGGGGACACCTGGCTTGAATAGCCACACACATGAGAAGGTTCTCTGGACTTCAGTCACTCACGAGTTGGGTGTGAGCCAGCAGTGTGATGCTGCTGCATAAAAGGCCATAGCCGTTCTAATCTGCACTAACAGTTACATAGTAATAGAGTAGTAGTGCAGTATACTACTCCTGAGAAGTAATAGTTCCGCAGCACGCCAGTGGGATCTCACCTGAAGTACACTTTCCGGTTCTGGCCGTGGCCCTTTAAGAAGGATGCAGACGAATCAGAGCAGGTTCAGAAGAGCACCGTAAAGGTGGTCAGGGATCTCTGGGACACGAGCCCCACGAGGAGGAGGAGGAGGAGGAGGAGAAGAGCCTGAAGGGATGGGAGAGGCTGAGGCTGGGGGGGAGAAAAATGGAGGGAGGGGGTAGGGGGCCCACCGGGTTGCACAGTCCCAGGTCCTGCAGGGCTGCCCCAGGGGAAGAGGGCCACGCCTTGCTGCTCCAGCCTCTGTCAGGAATGCTCTGCCCCCACCCCCCCAAGGCCAAATCCACTACGTACTACAAATGCAACCTCCCATCACACTGCACAGACATCCTCCCTAATCACAAAGGGGTCAAGTTTCTTCAGCAGTTTCTTACAAAGTCAAAATGTGGAACTAGTCAGATTTCATGTGAATGAGGGGGGGGGAATCTGATCTAGAATTGTGCAGAAATTTGCATCTCAAAGCAGAAAACAGGGAGGAGCGGCAGGCCACCCATGGCAACCTCCTCATTAGGCAAAGGCAGCTCGGAGGAGGATTCTGTCGGCTTCGCTTGGGTGGGGAAGCGCCCCCCACCACAACTGAGATGATCCCAAGTGGTGCTGAACCCCAACCCTGGTCCTTCATGCACAGCAAGGCCCTCCCCCTCCCCGGCACAGGGGCACCCACCGGCCTCAGGCCTTTGCCGAATGAATGCGGCGTGGGCAGACTGGGGCAGGCTCTCCCCTCTGCCATGGGGAAGCTCGCCAGGTGGCCCCGGACCAGTCCCCCTCTCTCTCAGCCAAACCGGCCACACAAACCCATTGCTGTGACGAGGAGGAGGAGGAGGACGAGGGGGACAAGAAGGCGGCGGCGGGGGGAGGGGGGAGTGGCTCCCCGCTGCCACTGCCCGGCGGGTCCTGCGAAGGGAGTGGAGCCATTGCTGTGCTACACAGAAACCCAACCAGGAGCTCCCAGGAGCCAGCCAGGCCGAAAGCTCAGGAGGAAGGAAAGGAGAAACTTGTTTTCTACAAACTTCATTTCCACTTCAAAAAACTGAGGGGGCTGCCTTGCGGTGGATCGGAGCAGCAGAGCCGGGGAGCCAGGGCCCCTCCGCTCAGCAAGCCCCAGGGGGCGGCCCACGGTGGCCTGGTGTGCCTCGGCCAAGCCAGGGAGCTGCGTGGGGTCAGCGGCTGGAGGTCCTTCCTGGCTCCCGGGCAGGGAGCAGCCAGCTGCACAGCCGGACTGGGGATGAGCAGCGGCGGCGGCAGCGGCAGCCCCAGCCAGAGAGGCCAAGCCGATTAGGCCAGACGCAAAAAGGCTCCTCGCCTCCCCTCGTGAGCCCCCCACCCCCAGGATTAGGGAGCCCGGCGGGGAAGAAGGTGAGGAGGAAAACGAGGGAGAGGGCAGGAGAGCTCAGTGCCGCTAGGGGGTCAGTCGGGGGGGGGGCGTTTTGACCCGTGTAGCCCAATCTGCAGGGACACAGAAAGGGGCGGCCGGGGGGTGGGGGGGGTTGTCTCTTTGTCTCCACCAAACAGCCCAGCTCCCAACTAAACTCCTTATAGCTGAAGGCACAGAAGTGTCACGTCTACTACTGAACCATTTCTGTTTCTTTATTTCTGCACAAAATATGTCCAGCATTGTGCTAGAGTAAATGTTGAACTGGACTGCTTGTGGCTTCCTGTAGGAAGTCAGAGACCCCGGACAGTCAGAGAAGAAGCCCTGATGACTTCACATTAAAACAAAAGCCATTTCTCAAAAAGGGAGGTTGCCTCAGGACATGAGAACCAAACTCCGTGAGGGGGCTTGCGTAGGCGGTACACATACTCCCCCACCCTCCTTTAAGCCTCACAACCATCCTACGAGGTCGGCTAGACTGAGAGAGAGTGCCTGGCCCAAGGCCACGAGGCATCTTTCATGGCAGAGCTGGGACCAGAACCAACGGCCAGTGAAAGGATCGACACGCCCTCCCCAGCCTGTAGGTCCCTCTCACTTCCATGTGGGCGCATACAGACGCGCATGGGTGCCGCCTCCAGACATCCTTGCTTGAGGACATGGTGGGTGAACAGAAGGGCTTGGACCATGCAAAGGGTGGGCGAAAGAACCTTCCTCCCGCCCCTGCCCACCGCCCGACAGGACCAGATGGGCCGCTGACCCCGGGCTGCTCAGGCACATCGCCAGGCAGGGGCCCCAAGTCACACATCCCCCGATGGAGCCCTCACGGGGCCCCCCCCCAGACATTCATTCATTCATTCATTTAAAACCACTTTTATGATGTCTTCCCACCTGATCAGAGTCTCCAGCTTTGGAGTGTTTATCTCTATAGACAGGCAAGGAATGAAACAGAAACTATGCACAGGTCTGAACACGGGCAGGGGCAGGGGCAGGGGCAGGGGCAGGGGCAGGGAAGGGAAGGGAAGGGAAGGGAAGGGAAGGGAAGGGAAGGGAAAGGAAAAGGAAAGGAAAAGGAAAGGAGAGGAAAGAGTCGAAAGATCAACCCAATGTGACAGAGCGGTTTGCTCCACAGCCCCTGGCAAAATTAGAAAGCAGTTTACTGAGGTGGAAAGCTGCTGCACGCGCTGAGGACAGAAGACGTGAAAACCATCTGCAGATTTAAAAATAATCTTCTTCACAAGAGCTGTGGAACATATTCTCTTACAGGAAATAAGCAGGATGCCTCTAAATGTTGGGGGGCAGGAAAGAGAGCTAGGCGGGGCCTCAAGAACGACGGCATCACGCACATAAGTTTAAAAACGATGCTTGTTTCCCTGCCATCCACTCTGCATGCCATCAAAGCATGTGTGTGTGTGTGGGGGGGGAATGCTGCACTCCAGGATTGTCGAAATCCAGGACAAAGATGCCTCTCTTGCATGCTAACAAGCCCTGCTCCCTGACAGATGCCTCCCTCGCCAGAGGAAATCTATGCCCCCTCCCATGAAAGCCTGGATGTCTCAATTGAGAGAGATGTGCAAGCAGCACAGCTAACGACTTTCCCTGGCTCTCGATGGAGATCTCCACTTCGCAGGCAGCCCCGTGCCAGGGGTAACTGCCTCCTCCCCAGACGCTCGGATGGGAGGCAGCTCATTATTTCACGCCAGGAAATCCATCTAACAAGGCTGCAAGAAAGGGTGCCACGGAGTCCCAAGCAGATGCCCTTTGTTCTAAATTTAGCCAAGAGCTCCACAACAGCCTCCCTGGGGCCCGGGCCTCAGCAGCCATAAGAACATCAGAGAAGCCAAGGCTGGACTAGGACCATGGCCCCTCCAGTCCAACATTCCATGTCACACAATGGCCAGAAATACCAGGGGCCATCAGGAGGTCCACCAGTGGGGCCAGGACACTAGAAGCCCTCCCACTGCTGCCCCCCCTCAAGCACCAAGAATACAGAGCATCACTTGCCCCAGACTGAGAGTTCCTGTCTGTACCTTGTGGCTGATAGCCACTGATGGGCCTCTGCTCCATCTGTTAATCCAATTCCCTCTTGAAGCTGTTCATGCTTGTAGCTGCCACCACCTCCTGTGGCAGTGAACTCCATGTATTCATCACTCTTTTTGGGTGAAGAAGTCCTTCTTTTTATCCATTCTAACCCAACTGCTCAGCAATTTCATGGAGTGCCCGCGAGTTCTTGTATTGTGAGAAAGGGAGAAAAGTACTTATTTCTCAACCTGCTCTATCTCATGCATAATTTCATCAACCTCGCTCATGTCACCCCTCATCCGTCGTTTCTCCAAGCCAAAGAGCCCCAAGCGTTTTAGCCTCTCTTCATAGGGAAAGTGTTCCAACCCTTTGATCATTCCCGTTGCCCTTTTCTGCCCTTTCCCCCGTGCCATGGCATTAGAGTGGGGTGCAGCAAGACAGGAGGAGATGGAGTCAGAGCTAACCAGCCCCATGGGAAGCCCCATGGGCCAAGTGAACTCTGCTGGGGTGGGAACCAGAACAGAGAAGGCAGAGCTTTCCCAAAGGGATTGTTCAAAGCAGGGGGGGCGGTGTCCTTCCCTCCGCTTTCTTCTTCCCATTTGGCCACTGAACTGAGATGGGAAAGGCCTTCCAAATGGTCAACACTCAACAGAGCAGGCCAAGGCAACTGGGGGGATCCCAGGCAGCGTGGGCTTTCAGCAGAAGCAATCCCTTGGGGCTAGATGGGAAGGTCTCCTCACGTGGGGGCAGCAATGCTGTTTTTAAGTGGTTTAAAATTGCCATGAGGCCTTGACCCTGATGGGGCCCTCCTCCACCCAAGGTGCTCTTGTCCCGTCCCCTGTCCCCGTCCCCCGAGCCGGCACCCTTCCAAGCGCTGACCCTGTGAGAGAGGTGAGGCTGAGCATGTGAGGAGCCCAAAGTATCCCAACCGGCTTCCGAGGCACAGCAGGGATCTCAGCCCGGGTCTCCCTTGCCGAGTCCAACCAGGACACCATATGCCGGCTCTCTCGGCTACAGACCTTGCTTTCCACTTTTGTTCTTGTTCCTGTTCAGCCGCAGTGTCGAGTCCGACTCTCTGCGACCCCACGGGCCGCATCCTGCCAGGCCCTCCTGTCTTCCGTCGTGCTCCGGAGTGTCTACCGCTTTATTCTAAAAGCAGGATACTTGGGGGTGGGGGTGGGGGATAGTTTTAGATTCTTTTAAGGGGGGGTCAGGGAAGCCAAAGCTGCTTCACGGGGGAGGGGGTGTGGCCGAGGGGCTGAGTGGGCTCCTTCCTTTGCCCTTTTCCGTCCACCCAGGGAGGAGTCTTCCTCGACTGAAAGAGGGTGCCCGTTGCACCCCTTTGGGCCGCGCTCAGGTGGAGGGCTGAGGCTCAGAGCTCTGCACTTTGCTGAGAGGAAAAGGCACAAAGAGGAGGGCACCGGAGATGGGGCGAACACCACGTCCGGAAACAGCTGGCCCAACGTGGGGCATTTCCCAGGGCGAAGCACCGGAGCCATTCATGGAAACGGGACTGACCCCCCAAGTGCTCTGGGGTGGCACAACCCCTCCTATCCCCCTCCTGCGCTGCTGTCGCACCCCCTTCCTGGTGGGGCCACGGCTGGTGGGGGCCGCGGGTCTCTCTCCTGGAAGCTCCGAGGGAGGGGGGTGCTGAGTGGTGCCCTTGGCTGAGGGGCAAAGAGGAGATACAGGCGCTGCTCTCTCGAGCCCCCCCCCCCAACACACGGGTCCTCTCAGAGCTGCTCCTTCAGGAGACACACGGCTGGTTTCTGGTCAGGTGCCCCGTTTCATAGCAAGAAGCGCCACGGCCTCGGATCCACTCGACCAGTCCCTGGGATAAGCCCCCCAAGTGGCCCAGCCGCAGGACATGTCTCTTGACCTTGATGCTGGAGAGAGATCTTCAGCCCAAGGGCAAAAACCAGCACCGCCCCGTTTCTGTAGACTGCCCATTATTATTTTCTTTGCAAACCCTAAAGAGCAGCCGTGCAAGATTATTACTGGGGGGGGAGAGTGCTCCTCCTGTCACCTCTGGAAGTCTAAAGGTGCTTCTTCTCACACAGAGACACAATAGCAAGCAGCTCTCCCGGCAGAAACAACCCAGTAATTATCTATTATTAGAACTTGGCTTGGGCTCCTGCCCAAGAATTCTGTGCAAATCAAAAGCTTGCTTCCTTCATGTTCCGACAGAAACTAATCTCATCGATGCCGGTCTGTTTAGCCACGAGCCCTCATCCAGCCTTGCATATTGTCCTTCATCTCTACATTGCCGTGCTGAACGTTTCCAAGGTTATCCAAGCACGGAGCCTCCCCCTGCCTCGTGTTCCGGCAGCATGAGCCATCTGGCCGGGCCCTGCCGCTTGCCAAAGCTTCGCTCATCCGAGCAAAGCCCTCTGAAGGTGCCACCCTGCCCGTGGGCAAGGCTGGCAACTCCCCATCCACGCAGGTCCCCCGGGATGGCTCCCCATAAGGAGGTCAGAAAGGCCCCCACACGTCTGTCACTTAACAGAATGGGCAAAACAAAAAAAATATTCAAGGAGGCATTTTTGCCGAGGGCTGAGAACGGCTGTGTACTGGAACGTCCCTCAGGGGGTTCCTTCCCCAAGGGGAATGAGGAGGAGGGTCACCCATGGCAGGTACCACCTCGCTCTCACCGCATGGTCTTCTCCCTTAGAGGGGCTTCCTTCTCCCCCCTCCCTCTTTTGTGTCTCTTGTTTCCCAGTTCCGTCACCCTAGTCCCGCTGCCGGGTTCATTGGCTGTTTTAAACATTGCTCTGTAATCTGCCCAGAGTCTCAGTGAGGAAGGCCGGCCGGCGAACAAGGAGGTCAGTAAGTAAGCAGGTGGAAAGTCCTGGGCGGGAGAGTGCTGCTCCCGCTCTAGAGATCGGCCACGCATTATATATCATCATACATCCACCCCCCACCCCAAGCCAGCAGTCTCCCTGGGGACTCCCCTTCCACCAAGGCACCGTCTCCTTTGCCCGCCTCCTCCTCCTCCTCCTCCTCCTCCTCCTCTCCCTACGGGGAGATCTCGCAACGCGGAAAGAGCTGGGGGGGGGGCCACAAGCACCAAGGCAACACGGACAAGAGCCGGCTGCTGATTCCGTCCGTCCTTCCTGCGCGAAATTTTTGGGCCGCCTCTCCAGTGAACCTGCTGTCAAGGTGGCTCACAAAGTAAAACGCGATAAAATCACAAAACACCATCAAATAATTAAAATTGGGACGTTTATTAAACACCCAACCAGAGCATTAAAATATACACAGCAGCCTAAACTGGTTCACAGGAGAGTCCTCCAGCTTGAAGCAGGCCACAAAAACAATTTTAAAAGGCCACACCCCTTAATTAAAAGAGAAATGCCTGGGTGAAAGGAAAGGCTTGGGCCTGACCTCTCCCAAGAGCAGGGCCGGCCGGCCGGCCAGCCCCAGGGGAGCCTCGCCAGGAACGGGGGCCTCCTGCCAGAGACACCCCACCGCTGGGAAGGCCACCGCTGCCCACCACCCGCCTCACCTCTGCCGGGGGGGGCGGGGGGGAGGCACAAAGAGGGCCTTGACTGGCAGGCCAGGCGGTGAGGGAGGAGCCTCCGGACCTGTATGTGGACCCCCGGGAAGACAGAGGGGTGGGGCTGCCAGCCACAGAGTCTGGGGGAGGGTGGGTGGAGACCATCCCTTTGGTGCCAGGCCAACGTATGACGAAGATGCCGAGAGACGCTTTAGGGTTCACCCCGATTCTAGATTTTTGAGTGTCACACTGAAGGCCTCCCCATTTCCTCCCCCACCAGCGGCCCCTCAAGTGGCAGGGGTGAATGGGCGGGGCCAGCTGGTGGGCCAGGGGAAGGGTGCCAGGTATGCCACTAGAAGACCCGCCCCTCTCACGTGACTTCCTGTCCCATGCTGGCAGCAACCATGAGCTGATGTCAAAAATAAATAAATAAATAAATAAATGAGTAAAGGCGTGTGGCCATCACTACATCCTCTGGTAGAAAATTCCACATTCTAACCATTTGGGTACAGTCGTAGTTCCTTTTGTCCGTTCATCAACTTTGCTGGATGCCCATATGAGAGTCCCAGTCTTTGGGGAGAGGAGGAAAAAGTTCCTTCCCGTCACTTCTCTCCGCCCCACACACCATTTCATAAACCTCCATCATCCCCCGCCACCCACCCACCCACTGGTCATTTCTGAACTGAAAAGCCCCAGATCCTTCTGCCTTTCCTCACGGGGAAAAGCACTCCAGCCTCTTGGGTCACCCTGGCTGCCCTCTCCGGTACTTTCCCCAATTCTGCCATGTCCTTTTAGAGGTACGGCAACCGGACAGGCACAAAGGATTCCAAATGAGGCCACAACATCCCTCTGTACGGGGGGTGGTGGTGGAGGGGGTGGCACTCTGAGATTGGACTGGTGAGCTCCCTGGTGGTCACCGTCTGCCTGGTGGGGCAGAACACACACCCCTGCCTCCCCCCCGGGCCCAGCAGCAAGACTCCTCTCTGAGCGGAGGAGAGCCCGTGGGGCCAAGGGCAGGAGGGATCGGGGGGGGCTGGGGGGAATAGCCCCCACCCCCCACCCCCGTGTTGTAAGGCAGGGTGCAGCTGTGGAGGACGAGGGCCGGCTGGCCAAGGGGGAGGGAACAGAGAAGAGGAGGGTGGAGGAAAAAGGAGGAGGCTGGCTGGCTGGAGGGAGGGAGGGAGGAGGGAGAGTGTGCTGGAGGGGAGGCAGAGAGCACAGAGCACAGAGCCAGCCAGCCAGCCAAGGGGAGAAGGGGGAAGAAGAGAGAGCCAGGGAAGTTGGCCCAGGGAGGCCCTTAAGAACATAAGAGAAGCCCATGTTGGATCAGGCCAATAGCCCATTCAGTCCAATACTCTGTGTTACACAGTGGCCAAAAATACCAGGGGGCATCAAGAGGTTCAGCAGTGGGGCCAGGACACTAGAAGCCCTCCCACTGTTGGCCCCCCTCCCCACAAGCACCGAGAAGACAGAGCATCCATTGCCCCAGAGTCCCTATCTATACCTCGTGGCTAATAGCCACTGATGGACCTCTGCTCCGTATGTTTATCTAATTCCCTCTTGAAGCTGTCCATGCTTGTAGCCGCCACCTCCTCCTGTAGCAGTGAATTCCATGTGTGAATCACTCTTTGGGTGAAGAAGGACTTCCTTTTATCCGTTCTAACCCGACCGCTCAGCAATTTCATAGAGTGCCCTCAGGAAAGGAGGCAGCTGACAGCCATGCAGCTCTTCTCCCTGGGAAGCCCCCTCTGGTGCTTGGATCAGTCCGTGTAGAAGAAGTCTGTGCCAGAAAGCAGGGACTGGACTGGTGCAGTCCAGGCCCCATGGGCCCCGGGTATGAGGCCCCCTTGCACCCAGGAGGCATCAGAACTGGCTGTTCTATCTTCGGTCCCTTTCTTGAGCACCCCCCACGCACTTCCCACTGCAGCAGGGGCATGCACCGGGCAGACCCTCTCCATGAACCATCCACTCCAGCCCCAAGGTCTCTTTCCCTCTCCACCTCAGCACATTCCCCAGGCCCCCTCAGTGCACACTTGAAGTCAGGGGGCTTTGACTGACTGGGCAGCCTCTTATCGTTGCCTCCCCTGAACTTCAGCTGCCACATGGCTGGTTGCCCATTTACCCAAATGGTGGAGATCCCTGCCGGAGCTCTTTATAGCTGGCCTTGGTTTTCACCACCCGGAACGATTTTGTGCCATGCGCGGTCTTGGCCACTCCTCTGCCCACCCCCACGGCTAGACCACTGATGAACCAATTACACGGCCCCAGCCCCAGTGCTGGTCCTATTCAGGACCCTAGGTAAAGGTAAAGGTAAAGGTTCCCTTGCTCGAAAGCCAGTCGAATCCGACTCTAGGGTTGCGGTGCTCATCTCCGTTTCAAAGCCGAAGAGCCAGCGCTGTCCGAAGACATTCTCGTGGTCATGTGGCCGGCATGACTAAACACCAAGGCGCACGGAACGCTGTTACCTTCCCACCGAAGCGGTACCTATTTATCTACTTGCAATTTCTTGCTTTCGAACTGCTAGGTTGGCAGGAGCTGGAACTAGAGACGGGAGCTCACCCCGTCATGCGGCACTCACGGGTCTTGAACTGCTGAACTACTGACCTTCCACAGCCTGCAGTTCAACGTCTTAACCACTTGAGCCACCACAGCTCCTGGACCCTAGGTAGGAAGCAGCAATAAATACCATACAGAAATAACCATCTATTTAAAATAGCTAATTAAAACCAATGAGGCAGAGCCCAAATCGATAGCTCTGAAGATGCCCCATAAAGCTCTTTTAAATTGCTCTGCCTCCGACCCTCATGACAGGGGCCCGAGACTCGCCCCTTCCACAGGCTGTTTCGTGGTGTAGCCCAGCAGTGAGAGAAAAGGCCCGCGCTTGGGCCACAGCAGACGGCACCCTCAAGAACATCGGGCGGGCATGGAGCACAACTGCCCTGCAAGTCTGTCTCTGGGAAGACAATCCTTCGAAAGTGTGGGCCGGGGGGGTCACGAAGAACTTTACACTAAACTTGTGCATTTCTTTCATTTTTAATTACAATAATGATGGAAATTGAGTGTTTTGTAATGATTACCGTTAGTATGAAAACAAAACAAACTCCCCATCTAATAGAAAACACCCACTGTTCACTTTGTTCTACTTCCTTTTGTTATTGCAGTCTCTGCCTCTGTTGGTCTCAGTCTTACAAGGTGGCCAGCGCATTTCCCTCATAAAAGGCACAGGGAGTCCCTCAGGGGAAGCGGGGCTCTGGGCCTTCCGGACTGACTGCAAGCTGTAGCCACTCCAGTCCCGAAAGATACGGGGTGAGACTTTGCCTTCCTCTCTCCTTCCAGTGCCTGCCCTGCCCTATACAAAGTCTTCCCTTGCGGTCTGCACTCCCCTGCTCACCTACTGCTCTCCAAATCGCTAGCCAAAAGCAAAAAAGAAAGAATAACGAAAAAGCAACACAATAACAAAACAGTCCATTTTGGAATTAAGAGCTAAAACAAAAGAAATGATACCAACTCCTGTGCAGAAGGAGGGCAGGAAGGGTTGCACCAGTGCTTAGCTCTCGTGGCCCTTTCTTACAGGCCCAGGGAAATGCTGGTCGCCACTCTGGGGTCAGGAAGCCATTTTTCTCCAGGCCGGTTTGGCCAGGGACCCTGGAGGGGTTTCTGCCACCTTCTGGGCATGGAGCAGGGGTCACTGGGGGTGGGGTGGGGGAGGCATATGTGGATTTCCTGCCTCGTGCAGGGGGGGCTGGACTTGATGACCCTGGAGGTCCCTTCCAGCTCCATGATTCTGTGGCCCTAACCCCCAGCGTCCGCATTGGCCTGGAGGAAAGAGGGGCTCTGCTGCAGAGAGGGAGGGGGGGGTCTGTGTGCTTGCTCTTGCAGGGGGGACCCAACAGCTGAGCACAGCCCGGCCTGGCAAGAGGAGCCCCGGATCAGGAAGCTGAGCTGCTCAGAGAAAGACGCAGCTGCTGCTTTTGGAAAGGCTTCGCAGCGGCCAGCCTCGTTCCTATTCGCCCCACCGGAAAAGAGTCCCTTTGAAGGGAAGCCGTCTCAATGCAGCCCCTCACCTCTTTCTCCGGCTGAGACAGCAAGTGCTTGTCAGAAGGTCTCTCTCTCTCTCTCTCTCTCTCTCTCTCTCTCTCTCTCTCTCTCTCTCTCTCTCTCTCTCTCTCTCTCTCGGCTCGCTGTCAGGCCTGCCCGGAAACAGGCTATGAAGGGCAGGATTCAGACTCCGCACGAGCCAAGACTTCTCCTCCGCTCCCCAAAGGGCCACATCAGGCTCCGCAGGGCTCAGCTGAGCTAGCAGTGCGGTGAAGGCTGAAAAGGACAGCCTGCCGCCCCGTTCACCCCCACACACACACCACCACCACACACACCCGCCAGAGAAAAGGACCCCGTTCAAGATGGTCTCTGCTTCCAAGGAGAGTGGCGGCTCTCTGGCACCCGGCAGCCACAGGGAGGGTGGGGCTGCATCCATTCCAGTGACATCACAGGAGCCCCCCCCCCCGCCAGGGCAGAGACTGGGGCCCCATTGATACCCCCAGGACTGAACTGTGAAGAGCACCTGCTCTGGACTGTGCTGGATTCAGCTCTCCACTCACTCACTCACTCACTCACTCACTCACTCTTAAGAAATCTGCTGAGTGCTTCGAAACATGAACAGTTATTTCTAATTAGTCCATGGACATCCAGAGGAATGATCAACACTCCTGGTTTTCAGGTGGGCAAGCACCGGAAGCAGCGCCAGCTGGCCTTTGCTTCTCCTGCAGATGACGCAGCGGAGACGCCACGCGGACGACAGGCGTGTGGGCAGACAGAGCGGCCTGGGCGCAAACAAGGCTGTCATCGGGTGGGGAGGGGAGGGGAGGGAGGGGGCGTCAATCTGGACTTCATGGCGTGTGGAGCTCCCTGGTAAGGAGGAAAGTTCACAGCTTGGCGGGGGGGGGTGTCCAACCCCATCCTTAATGGCACAGGCCCAAAGTGTGGCTCAGAGGGCCTGCCGGGAGACGTCCCCTCCTGGACAGGCCTGCCACAGCGATCCCTGGCCTTGGGAAACACAGGCCGCACTACTAGGCCAGGCAACATGAGGCTGACTCGGGGGGACGGGGGGACCCCCCAGGACTTCAGCTACTAACTGAGATCGCTGCTTCACCAGGAATGAAAGACATGAATTGGCTTCTGGAGCAGTTCTAGGGGCAATCCAAAAGGCTGGTTCTTGAGTTTCCGAGAGCTCTGAGGCAACCGGTTCGTTTCATCAGGAGAGGCCCCGGGCCAGAGATCAGGCCAGGGTGGTCCTGGGTTGGGACACCTCCCCCAGGGGCCCTTCTCCATTCGAAGCACCCGGTGAGCACCGTCCTCTTATTCTCAGGCATTCTCCTGGGGTTGCTGATGTTCCAAGAACGGCTTTGACGTCATTTGACTGCGTTGGGTCAGTTTCAGTGAAATATTTTGTTGTGGGCTCCGGTGGGTTCAGCCATGTCAGTCCGGAGCAGCAAGGCCAGAGTTTGACTCCAGCGTGGGGATGGGGGGTGGGCCTTTAAGGCCCACAGAGTTTAGTTCTGGGCAGGAGCTTTGCGTGTGCATGCAGAACTAAATTTTGTTGGTCTTAAAGGGGCCACTGCGCTCAAACTTTGTTCTATGTTTTATTGTGAACATTATACTTACAGCTATATATTGTGAGAAGTATTCGAAACTTATGATGGAAAGGTGGGGTAGAAATGCTTAAACATCTTCTGGGCATGGAACAACAGTCACTGGGTGTATGTGTGGGGGGGAGGTATTCGTGAATCGCCTGCCTTGCGGGGGGGGCAGGACTAGATGACCCTGGAGGTCCCTTCCAACTCTATGATTCTATGATTCTAAATCAACATGATGATAAAGAAGGCAGGGGAAACAAAAGACAATGTTGGGGCCAAAAAAGACGGTTGAATTCAGAGCGGGTTGCCTTGTACCTTCAACAGAGTGTTCAACAGAATGTCTTGAGTCTGGTGTCGTGGTTGAGTGCGCGGACTCTAGTCTGTGAGAACCGGGTTTGATTCCCCACTCCTCCACTCGCAGCTGTTGGATGACTTTGGGCAAGCCATAGTCCTGACAAGAGCTGTCCTTGAAAAAGAGCAGTTTCTGTCAGACCTCTCTCAGCCCCACCTACCTCGCAGGGTGTCTGTTGTGGGGAGGAGGAAGGGAAAGGAGTTTGTAAGCTGCCCTGAGACTCTGAGTGAAGGGTGGGGTAGAAATCCAGTCTCCTCCTCCTCTTCTTCTTTCACCTCCCTAATTTCCATCTGAAGATCTGGAGGGATGGCAGTACACCCTCACTTTTGAGGAACTTTTTGAGCATGGTATCTCCACCCAAAGCAGTTCTGTGGGGGAGTTTCTTCCCCTGTAGTTTCCTAGCCTATATGACTCTATGCCCAGTCTGATGTAGAAAGCAACGCCACCCCAACATGCCCCTCCCTGTTCTGTCAATAGTTTATATACAGGAATAATGGAAACGAGGTATTATTCTCTCCATCCCACCAGGTCCCTAATGTATTTATTTATTTATTATCACATTTATAGCCCAGCCTCCCAGCCAAGGCCGCCTCAGGGCAGCTTTCAAATAGAACCATATAAAACAATTCCAGCCTTAAAAGGTGCTAACCATTGGTGATGTTAATGTTATTAGAAAATTAAACTACATTAAATTTAACGTTAAAATTAAGATGGCGGTCGACCTTCACTATACCATCCTAGTGGCTGACCCAGATATAACATTGTGTGGCTGGGCCCAGGCTGTTTTGATGACTTCAGAGAGCATGGCTCTCCCTCAGGGCACTCCCAATTGAAAGCCTGGAGGGAGAGCTCCGTCTTGCAGGCCCTGCAGAACTATAGAAGGTCCCGCAGGGCCCTGGTCTCTTCCGGGAGCTCATTCCACCAGAGAGGAGCCACCACGGAGAAAGCCCCGGCCCTGGTTATAGCCAGCCTGGCATCCTTTACTCCAGGAAGGGTCAGTCGATTTTGGGGCCCTGATCACAGCGCTCTCTGGGGAGCGTCCCTTAGGTATGTAGGTCCCTGACCATAAAGGGCTTTAAAGGTAAGAACCAGCACCTTGAAGCGAATTCGGTATGCTATCGGTAGCCAATGCAATGCCTTCCGCACAGGCTGAATGGGCTCCCGCATTGGGAGGCTCATTAAGAGCCTGGCTGCTGCATTTTGCACCAGCTGCAGCTTCTGGATTTGCAACAAGGGCAGCCCCATGTAGAGTGAATTACAGTACTCCAGTCTCGAGGTGACCATTGCATGGATCACTGTTGCCAAGTCGTTGCGTTCAAAGAAGGGAACCAACTGTCTGATCAGCCGAAGATGGTAAAAGGCTGACTTGGCAGTGGCTGCTACCTGGGCCTCCATCGTTAAGGAGGCATCCAGGAGCTCTCCCAAACTCCTAACCTCCGGCGCTGGCACCAACGGAGCCCCATTGAAGGTCGGGAGTGGGATCCCTACCCTCGGGCCACCCCAACTCAGGCACAGGACCTCCATCTTCTTCGGATTTGATTTTAGTCGGCTCAGCCTCAGCCATCCAGCCACGTCTTGTAACACCTGGACTAGATCTTCCAGTTTAGAGTCAGACCGGCCGCTCAACAGCAGATAGAGCTGGGTGTCATCTGCGTACTGGTACTGCGTACCCTAACCCTAACCCAGCCCATGTCCCCATGCAATCTGGGCAAGGGGGCGCATGCCCAGCACTGCTCCTTGAGGCACACCACAATCCAGTGGGTGCCTTCAGGAGAGCTGTTCCCCCAGTGCCACCCTTTGCCCCCGACCTTGGAGAAAGGAGGCAAGCCATTGCAGGGCAGGTCCCTGAATTCCAGTGTCGGCGAGGTGGTGAATCGGTAGCTGATGGCTGACCATGTCGAACGCCACCGACAGTTCCAACAACAACAGCACCACTGATCCAACCCCGCCCCAGCATACGGTTATGGCTTGGAGACTTCTAGCCTTGGCTACAGGCACCCGTACCTTGTTTCCCACTCTAAAGATCCCCCCCCCCTTTCCTCGGCCCTCCGGCCTCCTCCTCCTCCTCCTCCCACAGCGCTCCGCTCCTGTTTTACGCTCATTCCCTAAGCATCCACCACACCGTCCCTGTGGGAGGAATCGTTCCAACTCAGGCTCTCTGGCTCTTGTTGGCTCTGCCGCCCCCCCCCCCCAGGCAGTTAAAAACTGCCCGGCCACATTTCCGATCTTGAGCGCCGGCACCCTGGTTCCCTTTTGGTTCCGGCGGAGCCCTGGCAAGCTCCCCAGTGCCTAACAAACCCAGACCCTTCTTCCCAGCACCCCTTCCTCAACTGCACCCTGAGACCTCCCATCTGTGCCTGTCTTGCTGGGCCAGCACGTGGTGGAACAGGTAGCAATTCTCAGAAGGCTACCTTGGAGGTCCTGGCCTTTAAACTTTTGCCTAATAAGCTAAAATTTCCCTCGAGGACAACAAGTCTACATTTTCATGCATCCCTGGTGCCGACATACATGGCGTCCTCAGCCAAGTCACCATACTGTCAAAATATCCATCACAGACCCTGTTCTCTCTTCTCTGTTCCCAGTGCTCAGATCTCCCACTATCAAAAGCCCATCTTCCCCAACCCCAGAAGGGCATCCTCGGCACAAGAGACAGTTCTAACGGGTCCCTGAAGGTCTCCTCGTCTTCATACCTCTCAGTCTCTCCCGGCTTCTCCAGGGCAGCAACCCTGTCTTGAAGGGAAGGGGAGGGACCTGTCACCTGAGAGCCAAGAGCTGCACGCATCAAGCACACGCACTTTATGTCCTGTGGTGGGCAGATTAATTGCAGATACGGCACTCTGCAAAATACCCGAGTGCCTCTACTCCACTAGCATGATGATCAGAGAAAGGGTCTTCCACAGCAGAGTGAGATCCAAGTCACAGCAACTTTTGGAAAAGACAAGCTTAAGGAGGTGCCTAAGGGAGTGGGGGGCAGGGGGATGCAGGACTGCCACACAGCAAGGAGACAAAGGACCTTGAAGGTGGGGAAGAAGTGTGTGTGGGGGGGAGCGAGGGCTGGCATGGCGCAGCATTTGAGAAGGAGGCCAATATGGCTCCCGTGGCCATCGGGGAAAGCCGTGAGCGGGAAAAGGAGGGAGGCCTCCAGAAGAGAGGGCAGCAACCGTGCCAGTGTGGGAGGGAGGGACTGAGAGCGGAGGAAGAGATCGTGAGATGCTTCCTGCATGATGGAGCGGCAGTTCCAGGGCAAGCGGGAGAAAGAGGGTGTGTGTGTGTGGAGGGGGGGCAAATGGAGACACGCTGCAGGGAGCAGGGGCGGGGGGCACCCCTGTGCCAGAAGGAGGCCCCACAGAGCTAAGGGAAAAGGGAAAGGCAGGGGACGTGCCAAAAGGGAGGAGATGAATTGAGCAGAGAAGTCGGCATAACACAGCACAACTGCCCGGATCTCGTAAGCGTGTGGGGGTTTCAAGAGATTGTAACAGAAGGTAACATGCACCCAGAGTTGCATTTGCGTTTCTTCCATTTCCAGCCGCAGTTAAACGCAGCCGGTAATGCGCCGCACCTGAGGAGAGGGGCGTGGGGTCCTCGTGGTTCTGATGCCCAGGGGAAGGAGAGCAAGCAGCACAAGGAAGTGACCCTCTTCCTGCTTCTGGGCAGAGGAGCAGATGCAGGCAAGGACACGGCCGGAGGCAAGCGCCACTCCTTCGGCACAGGCCTGCCTGGGCTTCCTGAATATCCGGCATACAGCCACGTCCAAAGGAGCCAAAAGTAGAGCTCCACAGCCCGCCCTTGCAATGTCTCCATTTCCTTGCCGGAGAAACACCAAGCACCGTGAGTTGCTGTGATGCCGGTTAAGAGCCCCGGCTGCCACCTGGGCTGCTGACAACCGTCTTAACAGTAATAATAACAACAATAAAAGCAGTTGCAAAATGAATTCGTATCAGTTATTCTGAGATATTCATGCTAAGGTGGGGGAAGGGATACAGGCATGGCATCCTCCTCACGCCCCATTAATTTCAAACTCCCAAGTGCCCCGGAGCCTGAGGAAGGGCCGAGCAGGCCTGTTCCACATGCCGTGGATGGGCAGGGCCCGCTGCCTGAGAGATTACGGGCCAGCCAAGCGCCACTGCCAAGGTAGGGGGCGGAGAGGGGGCAGCTCTCTCCTCCACGTCCCCCTCCACCTCTTAGAAGGAGGAGCAGCCGCCTCTCCCCCCCCGAGAAGCCCCCGCCCCCGAGGGAAATGCTGCCTCCTGAACAGGCAGGGTTTGTCCCCGAGGGGAGCTGGCACCAGTGGGCGGGAAAGCCCCCTCGGCAGGGGCAGACGGCCTGCTCTGGGCAAGCACCACTTGGAAGAACTCCCACGCTGGGCCTCAGCCTTCGGCCCAACGTCTCCCGCAGAAGCAGGGCAAAGGACAACACAGCCCAGCATCTTCCTATGAGATAAAGCTCTGGAACAGAATGAGTCTCACAATCTTGTTTAACCTGGAAGAAGACCGGGGACGGCCTCCAGGCTTATGGAGCAGACAGACAGACAGACACAGCCGGGGGGTGACCAGCCTGGCTCTCCGCCACACATTCCTTCAGGGGCTCCCCTTAAACCACCTCTCGGTTGCTCTGCCTGGCCCCAAATGCGGTGAAGGAAAAGGAGGGGCTGTTTTCACCCGCAGAAACAGGTGGGGCAGGAGGCAGTAGCAAACGGGGGGGGGATGCCCAGCTGCTGTTTCCACTGGCAAAATGGCCCTGGGGGTTGGGGAGCCTGGAGCCCCACCTCCCCCCCAGCCCGCAGCAGCACTGGAGCCAGGCAGAGTGACTGAGAGACATGTCCAGGTTAGTTCCTGTGTGCGTCTGTGTGAACATGTGACTAAGAGCCAGGGCGACCGGACTTGTGTCCCCTGAGAGCCCTGGACCAGCGCGGCCGGCAGCGGGAGCAATGATCCTGCTGGCCAGGACCGCCTCTGCTTCCCTTCCACACGCAGTTAGGCAGCACTAGGCTCCCTTTTCGAGACCATCCTAAGGAATCCAACACCCAAGAGTCAGGGGGCTGGGAAGAAAAGGAAAAAGGAATCTCCGGGTCAAGCCGGGTGTCCTCAAAATTGGGTTTGCTTATTTTTGTCTAATGAAGAGTCAGGAAATGTCAACCACAATGAAATTACTGTTACGATGTCATTTGAGTCAGAGAGCCATTTTCCTGGCTGCTGTCCGCAGCTGCCCAAGGAGCTCAGCCACAGCTCAAGGTCTTGTTTTTACGCCCTAGAGGGCTGGGGAGCCAGGCAAGCCGAAGAACGTCCTCCTCCCTCCGGAACTGCCCGCTGCCCGCTGAGATCCTGCTCCCTGGGCTTCCCTCCCCACCTGCCTTCCTGAAACGGGGCTTTCTCAGGAGTGGCCCCCTGCCCTTGGAATGGCCTGCCTGGCACCTCACCTGCTTTCTTTCAGGCACCAGGCTACAGCACCACACCAGCTTTTAACCGAAAAGTTCTCTCTTTTCAGTGTCTTACGGTGTGCTGCTGGCCCAAAGATCATCCGACTTACAGCATTTTAGGCTGCTCAGGGTTTCTTTTATGCTGTTGCGACTTTCTAAATGACACTGGCTTGTTTTTAGTGGCATTGGCTTTCTTTCTAATTGGAAGCCACCTCGAGCAGGTTACTGGAGAGGTGGCATAATTTTTTTTTTAAACAAATAATGAGAAGCATTTTTTAAAAAACAAAGAGGACCGTTTCTGCTTCTGAACGGAGTGAGTGAAAAGTGAGATGCTTCAGCCACAACGGTGCAAACTTCCGCCAGCTTCCAAGTGCCACGAGCTTTGATGGCACGGGGTGACCCACACCTCTGAGTTCAGAACTGGCAGCTCTTCCTGCCTGCCCGCCCCCCAGCAAGCCACAACTGTCCACCCGGCACCTCTAAACAGAGCACGACAAGGCTACAAGCCTTGAGTCCCGGGGCTAAACTCCAAAGCTGGCTGACAGAAGAGGCCTCCTCTGGGGATCTGGTTGCCCCTCCACTGCACATTCTTGAAGGCCCCCTTCTCTCCAGCCCAGGTCAAATGGGGGTGGGGGCAGTGGCTCAGTCAGGGGGCACCTACTTTGCAGGCAGAAGGACCCAGTCTGGACCCCGAGCATCTCCAGTTAACAGAGGGGGAAGACCTCCCCCCCGCCCTCCGGGGCTGCTGTTCCCACAGGAGGTGACCTGGCGTGCCCCTTCTGAAGCTTGCTCCTGAGAGGAACCCCTGCCCGGGCAACCTCCCACTCATTAAGGTGTTTCCCAGATGCTGAGTCCAAGCCAAGCCACCCCCTTCCCCCCACCCCAGAAATAGCCTGGGAAGAGACAGCCACATTGCAGGCAACAAGAGAAATCTGACAGGCCCCAAAGACTCACTAATGAATTCTTCTCTCCACCGCACAGCCTGTGATAAATAGGTGCATCAATAACAGGAACTATCCTTGGCAAAGATATACACACTTGGGTCTCCCTGGCTGCTGTAATGGGGTGGATTGGATTCAATTTCAGTTCCGATGGTCTGAACAGCATTATTTGAGGGGGTCTCCTGCTGCCCTGCACATGACAAATGGAAATGAAGAAATGTCTTTACACAGCTGTATGGCCGTGATTGAAGTGCCAGGGGGAAACTGGCCCACCCAGGCCTCGGCTGTTGGGGAAGGCCCCACTCACCGCCGGCCTCTCGAGGCAAACCCTGGCTTTGGGGAGCCACCAGGCAACCAAGGGGCGGGGCGGGGCGGGGCGGGAACTCTTCTTCCCAGCCTCTCTCTAGAGGGTGCCGCCAGAGGACTCTCCACTCCTTCCCAGTTTGGGGAGGCTGGTTTAGGGCCCCCGCTTCCTTGCCACCGCCAGGCGGCTCCCGGGACTCACCCAGGGGTCCCTTCCAGGCAGGCCAGCAGGACCCTGGTCCTCCAGGGAGCCTTCTCGGTGGCAAAGGGTGCGCGGAGAGTCCCCCGTGGGGCGCCCTCATGGCCCACCCCCCGCCCCCAGGATGCTCCTGCCGCGGCGGCTGAGATGGGAGGAGCCGCTGCCTCCAGCTCAAGGCAGGGGGTGGTGGTGGTGGTGGTGGCGGCGGTGGCGGTGGTGGTTGCTGTTGGTTGGCTGGCATCGGCCACGGTTCTACACGGAGGTTTCTCAGGCGTGGGGTAATTACATTTGGAAGGTTTGCAAATAATGACATAACCCAGTCACCTTACTGTGGGGATGATTTATTGCAACTAACAAAATGTTATTATATGGAAATTAGTCTCTACACAAATGGCAGCCGGGAAAGGATAGCTGGGTAGTCAATTTAATCAGCGAGGCAGCAACCAGCTGCTTTTCAGCACTGCGGACAGGGCCGCGGTGGCGGCGGCAGGGAGGGGAACAAGCCGGGCTTCCTCTCCGGATAGCCAACTCCGGCAGGAAGAAGGAGCCAGCGGAGGAAGAGAAAGAGGGGTTGGGAAAGGGGGGGCGGCGGCGAGGGAATCCAGCCAGCCAGTGCCTTATCAGCAGAAAGGCTGTGCTTTTCATTAAGCTCTTCAAGGCAGGAAAACAATCAATTTTATGTTTGTGAGCGACAAAGCCTGGAAGATGCTTGCATGGCAGCCTTCATCTAAAAGCACCTGTGCTTCAAAAAAGGAAGTTTCCCACTCACTAAATGTCGAATTGCCTGACACAGACGGACCGGTGGCCGCCCCTGAGACTGCTTTCCCTTGATCCAAGAGAGCAAGACTTAGGCCTTGACCATCAAGCAAGACCCCTACCTGCGACTGTGGGGGCCGTCCACTGTACTCCAGCTGACTCCAGCAACAGAGGCAACAATGCTGTTAATTGGGAAATGCTGTTAATTGGGTTTGCCTGTGTCCTTTATAAAGTGTATACCTGGCATTACATTTTATGGCACACGTGGCCCAGCCCAACAAAGTGAGATTGGTGTCTGACCCAGCCCTTGTCACAAATAAGTTCAACACCCCTGGATTAAAATGAGCTGCTCCTGCCGCCCGATAGACCCCTCTGGCTTTCAGGCAGAAGTTAGGGAACGCCCTGGTGTTTTGCCTTGTTTTTTAATTTTACATAATTTATACCCCTCCTTTCTGTCCTCACAAGGGCCACCACCAAGGCGGCTAACCAATTAAAGCACACATAACAAAATCACATTTTAAAACCATTAAAACCAGCCCCCCCTCAAACCACACAAATAATTAAAACAATTAAAAACAGAGTTTAAAACACACACAAAGGTATAAAAACCACAATTAAATCACTGGCCAGGAAGGCGGGACCACTGAGGGAACACCCAACCTCTGGTGGACCTCTGGGCGGAGGAAAGGCCCTGCTCGGCCGCCGGCACCACACCCCCCTCCCCACCCCACGAGAGGCACCCTCCCTCAGTGCTACGGGCCCCCGGCCCAGCCCAGCCCAGCCCAGCCCACCCCTCGCGTCACAGAGGGGCTGCGGGTGATAGAGAGGCAAGGGAGAAGCCTGGACTGCTCGGGGCCGAGGAAGACTCGTGACAGGTCCGGCAAGTGAGGGTGGCGAAGGAACGCTCCTTCTTGGCCACCAATTCAGACGCCGCTCAGAACGGCAGGCCTCTCCCAGGTGGTCAGGGGCCACCTGGGTTCCAGATAAGGGAGGCTGCCTGGCAGCCCGTTGCAACCACTCTGCTGAACACTGTGTGGATAAAATCTCTCACTTCCATTCTGACTTGGAGTCTGCAGATGGCAGCGCCAGGATCTGATGGCCCCAGCATGCCCACGGGCCCAGTGGCGGGGGATACTTTTCAGCTGGTGGACAGGGGACCCTTGGAAGTTAGAGACCTCCCCCCCACACACACACTTGTATGACCCTTGCCTCTCCTGACTGCTTAAACCGGCCAGGGGGGTGGCAGTGGCGGCGCTGACGCTTGGGCAGGCTGAGCCCGTCAGGCAGGAAATCCCTCCCCCTAAGCGGGCACTGTGGAAGTCTTGCTGCTCTCCAAGGTGCTCCTCCTGGACCCCTGTCTAGCTTTGCCTGAGGCAGGTGACTGAATGAGTAGAGTCCAGCCACTCTCAGGGGCGCCCTGTCCGTCTGTCTGTCGCAGCAGAAAAGAGCCAGCGCCCAGCAGCCCCTCAAAGACTCACAGGATTTGGGGCAGGGGAGGAGCTTTCGGGAGTCACGGGAGTCACGGCTTCAGATTTATTCCCACCTAATTTCAGGCCCAGTTGTGGGACTGGAATGGCCTTGCCTGCCCTGGTGGGGGACTGGCTGCACCAGGAGAGGGGGCCGGGGAGGGCAGCCTTTGTGTTGCCATCAGTCACAGTCTCCTCCTGGGCCAGCTCCCCCCCTCCCGCGGCTGAGGCTGGGGCTGGGGGGGCCTTGCTTGCTGGGGATCTCTTTGGCCAGCCTCAACCACCTCACAAGGTTGTGGTGAAGATAACAAGGAGAAGGGGAGGATGATGTCAACTGTCTTGCATCCCCATGGTGTAGTGGTTTGGTGTCGTGGTTAAGTGCGTGGACTCTAATCCGGGAGAACCTGGTTTGATTCCCTACCCCTCCTCCACTTGCAGCTGCTGGATGACCTTGGGCAAGCCATAGTTCTGGCACAGCTGTCCTTGAAAGAGCAGTTTCTGTCAGAGCTCTCTCAGCCACACCTCCTCACAGGGGGTGTCTGTTGCAGGGAGGGGAAGGGAGAGGAGTCTGTAAGCCGCTCTGAGACTCCTTCAGGTAGTGGGCGGGGTATATATATCCAATCTCTTCTCTTCTTCTACGGAGGAGAAAAGTGCAGTATAAAATATATGTAGTCAAACACACTGATAGGCCTGTTTCTCCTAGGAGGTGGGAATGCGGGGGCACTCTCGCCCAGGGAGGCACAGCCCCCTCCACAGAGACCTCGCGCCAGCCCGCCAGCCCCCCGCCCTCTGCACGCAGGCTCAGCTCGAACCTCGCAGACGGAGGAGCACGTCCAGCTCATTAATAATGCTGGCTCCCCACCCCCAGCCCCCAGCCTGGGCATCGGCAGCTGGCCAGGCAGCCCAAACACCACGGTCGGCTCATCACGTGGGCAGAGCCTCGCGGCTGGGCTGCGATGCGTAAAAGGATTTACAGATGTAAAGTCGCATCTCAAGAGTGCTCGGAACAAATCCCTGACGCTCGTTGCCCAGCCCTGCACTTGACTGGCCCCGCTCTTTCTCGCCGAGTGGAAACGGAGCTCCCTGCTGCCCACAGGGTCTCAGGCCCCCCTGCAAACACGTCGGGGCACCTCCAGACTTCCATTCAGGCAGGAGGAGGGATGGCGACCACCCTTGGCCATTCCAGCCAAGTCATCTGCACGCTCTTCATCAGGGATGCTGCAACGCGTGGACCTGTCATTATCAGTTGGCATCAGCTGTGTTGCACCAGGCGGCAAGGACTGGCGCATGTGCACACTATCTCTGCTGAAACGACAGCACCGCACCGCATCTCCGCCCGGCTCCTGTTTTTCTCATGAGCAGAATACTGTACTGACTGATTCCAAGTCAAGGGGGCTGAACGGGGCTCGTGGAAGGGGGACGGGCCCCATCTCAGCGGCTGCCTACGATTATCCTCAGGGGGTGGGAAGCCAATTCTACCCCACCAGTCAAGAGTAACTTTGCAGCACAACAGCAGCTTCAGAGCACAGGAGGTACGTGCATCGCTGCCTTCAATCCCCCTAGAGACTGAAGAAAGGGACCCAACGGACCGAAACATGGTCCGACTGCTGCCATTGGAATGTGGCGGGCAGAGTCCAAGGCCTTGGGGGGGGGGTGGAGACAGGCGCCTCCACCCCGTGATGCCAGGCAAGGGGTGGGGGGACAACAAAATGGGTGCTCAAGGGAGCTGCAGGAGCCCCTCTTCCCTCCCACCAAGGCTGCTGGGCCTGCTCGCACACTGGAGACAGACCGGGGGGCTAGGGACAGGTCCAGGCCAGGAGAGCACACAAGAACCAGACGCAAGAGAGGAAGGCGGCCGGGAGGAGGACCATCCTTGGTCCTTCCCCAGCTGCCTCCGAATGGATCCAATGGCTGTTCCCTCTCTTGGCCTCCTGTCTCTCTGTTTTCCGAGCGGCAAAGCATCCAACGTGTTCCAGTCAATTGTGATCTGTGAGATACAAAAGGTTGCTTTGCTTGAAAAATGAAGCTGCCCTTCAGAGAGAGACAGAGACAGAGAGACAGAGAGATCAGTGCTGGTTTCCACATTACACTGCTGTGTTTTTCAGGCACAGTATGCTGAATCCCCCTACCGGCTCCCGTTGCAAGGGTGGGATTCTCTGCTGGACAGATTCTGGGGCCAATTTTTTTTTAAAAAAACCCATCCTTGGCAGGACCGTCCTCTCTGCCTGTCTTCTGAAGGTGACAAGAGCAGTCAGCTCTACAGAAGGGGCCACCTCATTCTACCAACTTCCAGCCAGGCAGGAAAGACTCTGCAAACACCCCCCCCCATATTATCCTCCCCTGAAGGTCCACCTCTGAACCTGACCAACATATGCAAGCTTCATAACAGCCCCCCGCACCTGGTGATTCCACCATGCCTCCCCCCCAGCCAGCTCTCCTCCAGGGGCCAGGCGGCCTGCCTCAGGAGGAGGAGGAGGAGGAGGAGGAGGAGGAGGAAGAGGAGGAGGAATCATAGAATCATAGAATGTTAGAGTTGGAAGGGACCTTGCAGGTCATCTAGTCCAACCCCTGCACTCTGCAGGAGTATAGCCAAAAGAGAGCCCTATGTACCTTCAACATACCCAAAAGGAGGAGATTGTATTTATACCCCACCCTTCATTCAGAGTCTCAGTCCAGCTTACAAATTCCTTTCCCTTTCCCTCCCCATAACAGGCACCCTGTGAGGTAGGCGGGGCTGAGAGAGCTCTGAGAGAACTGCCCTTTCAAGGACAGCTCTGAAAGAACTATGGCTTGCCCAAAGTCATCCAGCAGCTGCAAGTGGAGAAGTAGGGAATCAAACCTGGTTCTCCCAGATTAGAGTCCACGCACTTAACCATGACACCAAAGTGGCAGCCCACCCGCGGACAAGCCAAGGATTGCCCCCCAAGTGGCTGCGCCCTTCCAGCGGCTCTGCATTCAAGGAACCCCTCTGCTCCTACTCTGATGGCAGCAGGACAGGCAACATTAGCCCCGTGGGCAGGGGGTGGAGAAAAGGCAGGCCGGGGAGCACAGTCTGTTCCTAGGGTGCCCTGCCTCCGGGGCTGATGGATGGCATCTCCTGCAGCAAACCAGGGCACGGGGCCTCGGCAGCCTGGGAACAGACTGGGGCCAGTCACAGCGTTCCGCTGAAGCCTCTTCTCTGCCAGGGACAAGAAGCGGCCGGGAGGCGCAGGCCCCTTGCCACGGCACCTTGCAAAGGCCCCACCATCCAGCCAGGTCTTAACCCGCAAGAGGACCTGCCCTCTTATCGCCTGACTGCTAACCTTACTCAGGTGTCTCTAGGGAGGTACCCTGTCAAAAGCCTTTTAGAAGTCCCAATTATATGATGTCTACCAGGAATGGGGTAATAACCATTATCCACACGCTCCCTAAGAGCTCCAAAAAGTTGGGGAGGCAGGATTTCCCTTTGCAGAAACAAAGCAGATTTTCCCTCAGCAGGTTTTGTTCCCAAATGTGCTTAATAATTCTATCTTTATTAACAATTTCTACTAATTCACCTGGAACAGACGTTAAGCTAACTGGCCTGCAATTCCCCGGATCCCCTCTGGACCTCTTTTTAAAAATCAGTGTAAAATCTGCTACTTTCTCACCCTTTGATACAGAGTCTGATTGTGGCAACGAGTTCATATAATGATTACCAGATCAACAATTTCACTTTTGAGATCCTTACAAACCCTCAGGGGTACGATGCCACTTGGATACGAAGACTTCTTTGAATCCATCAGAAGGCACCCTCAGCAATAGCACCAACCTGCCTTTCTATCAATTGGCTCCAAACGTGCTCCTAAATTTTTCACACAACCCACCAAAGACAAAACTACCCCACCCAAGAATCCCAACAAGAACCCCTC
Organism: Gekko gecko; assembly: GCA_029375565.1. NCBI lineage: Eukaryota > Metazoa > Chordata > Lepidosauria > Squamata > Gekkonidae > Gekko > Gekko gecko. Next base: position 78,320,248 of record JAPDNY010000013.1, on the reverse strand, counting down.
CAGACAATTAACTGACGGGCATCACCTCTGTCTTGTCCAGATTCTGGTTCTGCCCAATCCCTGGGAGCTGCAGCATTCAAGCATCAACTCAGGCCAGAGCCTGCAGGTTCCCGGGGCTCAAGGAAATACTGAGCTAAGGATATTCTCATTCGGGGGCCTAACATGGAGGTTAAATAAAAACAGGTTGACATGCAGAACCCGAAGGGAACTCCCACCCTCACCACCCACCACGCCCACTCCTAGGCAATTCCCAGCCTCTCCAGAAACGACTCTGAGTCCAGCATGGCAGAAAGGACTGAAGCCGCCTTTACACCTAACCCACTCTCCAGGCACGCCAATGAAACAGAGTGGTCCACACGCAATGGACAGATGCAGCAGAAAGAGCAAAGGAGAGGTGCCCCTCTCCACTTGCAGGCAGAGACTGGCCACTACAGCAACTAATTCTGTACCAAAGCTTGAACCTGAAGCCTCACCTGAGCAGGTGACAGTTAGAGAGTGTCATCCAGGGATACCTAGAAGTGTTCTGCCACTGTCATTTTGGCCTCTTTTCCTAGAAAAGGCAAAGTTTAAAACCTGTCTATAATTAACTGGATCTTCTTCTGATAGGCAGTGTTTTATTAATAAGGCTCTAACTACTGCCTCCTTCAACAAGCCTGGTAAACTTCCCCCTACCAAAAAATAATCCACAGTTCATGCAACAGAGGCCTTAATATTCTTTGGTGTAGTGGTTAAGTGTGCCAGATTCTAATCTGGGAGAACCAGGTTTGATTCCCCACTCCTCCACTTGCAGCTGCTGGATGATCTTGGGCAAGCCATAGTTCTGTCAGAGCTGTTCTTGAAAGAGCAGCTCTCAACAGAGCTCTCTCAGCCCCACCTACCTCACAGGGTGTCTGTTGTGGGGAGGGGAAGGGAAAGGAGTTTGTCAGCCACTCTGAGACTCCAAGGGAAGGGTGGGGTATAAATCCAGTCTCTCTTCTTCTTTTGCCAGGTTGAGCACTGTTTCCTCTGCAAGAGAAGACTGAGGGGGAACTGAGCAATTCTATCCTCTCTTCATTGCATTAAAAAGAAGTTTTTGAAATCTGCTGTATGGTTTGGGGAACACTACCTTCCTACAGTCTGGGTGAGCAGGAGTAAAGTCGGCCAACTGACCCTGCTTTCCACCCCAGGTGTCAAAAGTGCCCTCTGGACAGCAACACATCTTCTGATTCCACCCCTTGCAAGACCATTGTAACTTCCAGCTGAAGTCTAGCCCTGGGTGGGCCTCTGCCATGCTGCACAAGGCCTGCCTGGGCTCCAGCCTTTGGGATAAAGCTGCACAGGACACCCCTCCCCTCCACAACAAGAGCCACGGGAGGCCATGCCTTCAGCCTTCCCTGTGCCGGGAGAGCCACTGCTCCCCTTCTCTGCAGCAACGGGAGTGGAGGAGGCCCCCACGCGTCACACGCCGCTTCCCAGGCTCTCTCCTCCAGGGCATTGCCAGAAGGCCACTGCTCCCCGAATCCTGGCCGTCAGCCGTGAACTCAGACTGCCTGAGACGCTCTGACATTTATAGCCAGGAGTTTTATTCCCAGTGTAAATAACCTTTAATAGCATAGGTCATTACACTAATTACAGGAGGTAATTAATTTCCTAATTCTTGTTAGCTCAATACATATCAGTCAGAGAGCACAATTCATTATGTTCTCAGGCAACCTTCACCTACTTCTGCCTCTTCCAACCCCCCCCCGGTCCCCTGTCTGGTTCCAATGGCCTGCAGGGGCGCTCCCTTCACTGGCTGCCTTGAAGAAAAAGAAGAGGAGGAGGAGGAGGAGATTGGCTTTATACCCTGCCCTTCACTACCCAGAGGAGTCTCAGAGTGGCTTACAAACTCCTTTCCCTTCCCTTCCCCACAACAGACACCCTGTGAGGTAGGTGGGGCTGAGAGAGCTCTTGACAGAAACTGCTCTTTTTGAAGAACAGCTCTTGTCAGAACTATGCCTCTTATCAGAACTATGCACAATTCACAACCCTCCATTTTGGAATCACAGAATCACAGGGCGGGAAGGGGCCAAACAGGCCATCTAGTGCAACCCAGCTGAGCTCTGAGAAGCAGCAGGAGACAGAGCTCCTGGAGGGGGTGAGTGTTTTTTATTTGCTTTCAGCTGAGGAGATTTAGCTGAGGGTACTGTGTGGGAGGATAGTGTCTGGGAGTGTGTGGGTGAGTTTTGAGTTGTTGCAGAGTCCTGGCTATTTGGGCCAGAGAGACAGGCACAGATCAGGAGTCTCAATGCGTGGATGTGACAATGGTGTAGGGAGGAAGGGTTCAAGTTTGTTAGGCACTGGGATGCTTTTTGGAACAAGAGGAAGCTGTACAAAAGAGATGGTTTCAAGGAGGAACCAGGCTGCTGGTACTTAAAATCAAAAAGATGGCAGAGCAGTTTTTAAACTGAATATTGGAGGAAAGCCGACAGGAGATGAAAAGTCTCTGGTTCAGGATGGCTTATCTCAAAGAGATGAAGTGGTAGCTGTTACTTTTCTACAAGGAAATGGATTAGAATTGTCCTCTGAGACTCCTGACAAACAAATGCAGTTCACTGATGGAAGATAATTATATAAAATTATTTAAAGAAATCCAAAAAGATTTAGATAAATGGAATAACTTACAGTTGTCATTTATGGGAAGAATAGCTGTGATTAAAATGAATATCCTTCCTAGACTTATTTTTCTTTTACAAACTATTCCAATTTTACAGAAGCAAACATACTTTCAAGAACTGAATAAAACACCAATGAAATTTATATGGCAAGGGAAGAAACCGAGAATAAAATTGAACGCACTACAGGTCTTTAAACAGAGTGCAGGCTTTGGTCATCCAGACTGGAGAACATACTATAAAGTATGTGCACTGACATGGATTAAAGACTGGATAACAATTGAAAATACTAGACTGTTAAAACTTGAGAGACACGTACCGAAAGACTCTAATAAAGATGACCGCTATCTTATTGTATACCTAACCACTGCCACAAGAATCCTTTATGCCAAATATTGAAAGAGGCCTGAGACACCTATGAAACAAGAATTCCTAAACAACGTTTTAGAAGCAGCTGAAATGGACAAACTGACTCTATTGATGAAAGGTCTCTCGGACTCCATATTCCAGACCATATTCCAGAACACATGGGCATGGTTTTATGAGTGGTATAATACTTATGTATAGGCTGTTTCAACTGAAAGACCATTTATAAGATAAAGTACTTTTATATAACCCAACAAGAGAGAAATGAAATGAGCTATTCTCGCTTATTATAAAATTACTAAATGTTGATTATTTTTAGGCATAGTTAAGGTATGCACTACGAGATTCTACTACCCCCATTTGTGTTATATGTATGTGTTATCGTTTGTATGTTATGTTATGTTATGTTATGTATTGCAATGTGTTAAAAAAATAATAAAATTCTGTCCTTAGGGACAGTTTAAAAAAAAACCTTGAGGGGCATGATTTAAAGCTAGGATGGCATGCCTATCTTCGGTACCAAAAAGCAGACAACTGCAAATATTTTAAAAATCATCTGATAAGGAAAAGTGCTAAAAATAATCTGATAAGGAAAGCATGGGAAAGAATCAGACATAATATATATGTGAAGATCCCAAAATGGATCTCTTTGGTGGAAGCATTTACTAAACCTGTATTAGTGGATATGGGGAAAGTAGCTAGATATGAAGATTTATTAGGAAAGGAAGATAGGTTGAAGTCTAAAGAAGAATTAGAGAAACAAGATATATACTTGGATTGGTGGACAAGAGTACAGTTGGAATCTAGATATGCTAAAGACAAACCTCAGGGTTGTTATGCAGAACAATCGGCATTTGAAACACTTGTATACAGAACAAATGATAAATTAATTAAGAAATTCTATGTGTATTTGTTACAGATAAAGATGGAGGATGAGGTAATTAAAGAATGTATGATAAAATGGGCCCAAAATTTTAGTCATCATATTGATCTTGACTATTGGTCGCAAATATGGAAAACAAATGTAAGAACAACAAAATCGGTCTCTTTTAAAGAGAAGGCATATAAAATGTTCTATAGGTGATATATTGTTGTGTATTCACACCAACTAAAATGGCCACGCCAGCGCTAGCGAGGCCCTGCGGTCTGGCGCACCTTCAGGTGTCAAAACAACAGCCACTGTGGATCCTAAGGTGGACCAATAGGGTCGCCTGGATCCTAGAGTCAACCTACGGGGAACTCTTATACTGTAAATAGCCAATCACGAAGGGCGGGGGGGCGGGGGTTGTGTGCTGCACGGATAAAAGGCAGCTTTGAGACCGGCTAGTTTGTCTTGAGTTTGAGCTGAAATCACGCGTCTGAACCCAGTACATTATACTGGTGACGAAGGTGGGGTCCCAATGAGCGAGCCTGACGCTGACCTTGACTCGCACATTGCACCGCACACCAATGACGACCAAAGAGGGCTCCACACCTTGCTCCGCTCCCCGCACTGATGAAAACCAGGCCGCCACGCCACACATCGTCTCCTGAGTCATGGCTGCAGGCTCCAGGACATCTCCCTGAATTTGACACCGCTCACCTTGAACTGTGGGAAACGTGGGTAGAGCAGCTCAACTACGACGTCCATTTCCAAGACATCACCGATAAGGAAAAGAAGAAATAGCTGCTGCTTAACTCCTACGGGATCTCAACCCTACAGCTGGTAGAGGACCTCCTCGCGCCAAAGTCCCTGGCAGAGGTGGACTATGACGAATTGGTCAAGGCGCTAACTGACCATTTCACGCCACAACCAACAAAAATGGTGAGGCGCTGAGACTTTTTTGCGTGCCTACAGAAGACCGAGGAAGCAGCCACCGAATTTCTGGCAGAATTACGCTGACTGGCCAACAAATGTAGGTTCCTGGACCTGGGAGATGCTCTCCTCAATCAATTTGTAGTAGGCCTCTGGGAGCCAAAGTTTCATTACAAGCTCACAAGTCAGGATGAGCTGGCCCTCGAGGAGGCCCTCTGTGAGGCCACTGCATATGAAAAATCACACAAGAACTGCCACACAAATGCGGCCCACCAAGCATGCGCGTCGCCACCGACCTCTGATGCCTCGGACAAAGACAAAATCCACCAGGTTCGTTGGACCCCTCGACGGGATTCCAGGTCATCAGCTGCCAATGCCAACACCTTACCCAGCAAGGACCTCTACACTCGCCAACCACCGCCCCGCAAAGTCCACCCAACTGACACCATGTGCGAGTTGCGGAGAGGACCATGAACGCGTAACTGCAGATCCTGAGTCAGACTGAGGTGATGAGAGAAGAGGCCCTACAACTGATAGACAACTTAAAAACTGATAAATCACCAGGCCCAGATGGCATATATCCAAGAGTTCTGAAAGAACTCAAATGTGAACTTGTGGATCTCCTGACAAAAACATGTAATCTTTCATTAAAATCTGCCACCATTCCTGAGGACTGGAAGGTAGCTAATGTCACTCCCGTCTTTAAAAAGGGCTCCAGGGGAGATCCAGGAAATTACAGGCCAGTCAGTCTGACATCGATACTGGGTAAGTTGGTGGAAACTGTTATTAAGGAAAGAATTAGTAGGCACATTGATGAACAAAAACTATTGAGGCAGACTCAGCATGGGTTCTGTAAGGGAAGATCTTGTCTCACTAACCTGTTAGTGTTCTTTGAGAGGGTGAACAAACATGTGAACAAGGGGGACCCAACAGATGTTACCTTGACTTCCAGAAAGCTTTTGATAAAGTTCCTCATCAAAGGCTCCTAAGTAAGCTCAAAAATCATGGGATAAAAGGATAAGTCTTTTTGTGGATCAAAAACTGGCTAATTAATAGGAAATAGAGAGTGAGTATAAATGGGCAATTTTCTCAGTGGTATGCAGTGGGATACAGCAGGGATCAGTACTTGGTCCGATGCTTTTTAACTTGTTTATTAACGATTTGGAGTTGGGAGTAAGCAGTGAAGTGGCTAAATTTGTGGATGATAGGAAGTTGTTCAGGGTGGTGAGAACCAGGGAAGACTGTGAGGCACTCCAAAGGGATCTGTTGAGGATGGGCGAGTGGGCAACAACGTGGCAAATGGGGTTCAGTGTGGCTAAGTGCAAAGTGATATACACTGAGGACAAAAATCCTAACTATAATAAATACACGTTGATGGGGTATGAAGTGGCAGAGACTGGTCAAGAGAGAGATCTTGGGGTCATAGTAGACAACTCAATGAAAATGACTAGACAGTGTGTAACTGCAATAAAGAAGGCCAACGCTATGCTGGGGATTATTAGTAAAGGAACTGAAAACAAATCAGCCAGTATCATAATGCCTCTGTATAAACTGATGGTGCGACCTCATTTGGAATACTTTGTGGAATTCTGGTCACCACATCTCAGAAAGGATATTATAGAATTGGAAAAAGTGCAGAAAAGGGCAACTAGAATGATAAGAGGGTTGGAACACTCTCCCTATGAAGAAAAGTTAAAGCGCTTGGGGCTCTTTAGCTTGGAGAAACGACGGCTGAGGGGTAACTTGATCAAGATGTACAAAATTATGCATGAGATAGAGGAGGTAGAGAAAGAGGTACTTTTCTTCCTTTCTCACAATACAAGAACTTGTGGGCACTCCATGAAATTGCTGAGAGGTTGGATTAGAACGGATAAAAGGAAGTCCTTTTTCACCCAAAGAGTGATTAACACATGGAATTCACTGCCACAGGAGGTGGTGGCGGCTACAAGCATGGACAGCTTCAAGGGGGAACTGGATAAACAGATGGAGCAGAGGTCCATCAGTGGCTGTTAGCCAAAACGTATAGATAGGAGCTCTCGGTCTGGGGCAAGTAATGCTCTGTACTCTTGGTGCTTGTGGGGGGGCAGCAGTGGGAGGGCTTCTAGCATTCTGGCCCCACTGGTGGACCTCCTGATGGCACCTGGTATTTTTGGCCACTGTGTGACAGAAGAGTGTTGGATTGGATGGACCCTTGGCCTGATCCAACATTGGCTTCTTTTGTGTTCTCTCCTTCTTTGGAGGTTTTAAAACAGAGGCTAGGTGGCCATCTGACAGCCATGCTGATTCTGTGAACTTAGGCAGTTCATGAGAGGGAGGGCGGGAAGGGTTGCCTCAGGGCTTAGTTCTTGTTGCCCTTTCTTAGACGCCCAGGGAAAAGCTGATTGCCACTTTGGGGTCAGAAAGCAATTTTCTCCGGGCCAGTTTAGCTGGAGATCCTGGAAGTTTTTTGTCATCTTCTGGGCATGGAACACGGAGTGTTGAGGGGAGGTATTTGTGAATTTCCTGCTTTGTGCAGGGGGTTGGACTAGAGGACCTTCCTGCTCTATAATTCTATGATTCTATCATCTGACATTTAAAAAATATTTATTAATTTTTTTAATTGATCCCCCCCCGGTGGCATCACTCATCCGTGGGGGGCATTGCCCCCAAATCCCCCCCCCCAGGTGGCTATTGACCTGCTGGTAGACCTCAATGGGAGACCTGTGGGTAGTTCGGAGTCCTGCACCTTAAGAAAGTCAGGGCCAAATGGGAGTGGTTTTAGTAGAGGTCAGTGATGGTGCTCCGTCAGGGATCTAGAAAACCAGTCATGTGAGGAGAGGTGGAAGAAACGGGGCGGGCTGAGGCTGGAGAAGACTGAGGAGAGATACGATCAAAAAAGATTCCAGCAAAAGCTCTTTCATTATTTATTAACCTATAATATTTTGTTTAAGTCTTATACGATGCCATCATGATTCCCATTTAATTTTTCTACAATAAACTAACACAGCTAACCCTTTGGGTGATATGACAACCACACAGTTCCCAACCCAGAAGGGCTGTCCCTTGAAAGAGGGCAAAACTGTGCCCAGCTGGCAAGACGGAAGTTGGTAGGTTTAAAGGAGAGTAGGACAGACTTGGGTTGAAATTGGGGAGAAACTCTCGGGGGGGGGGCTCCTTGCTGAAGAGGATGGTCAACTGCCGGTCGGGAAAGCCCTTCCTTCGGCCTTCCTACCCTGAGCGGGGTTGGGGGGTTGAGGGGTTGGGGAGAGGGCCTCAAAGGCTCCCTTGGGCTCCAGACGTCCAAGGCCGGCACAGAGGGGAGGCAACTGTCATTATTCCCCTCCCCCAGTCAGCCAAGCAAGAGGGAGCCCCACCCCCACCATGAGCTGTTGTGCTTTGGACCCAAATGTTATGACACTCTCTGGTTTATCCTTGCATTTGTTTTGTCAAAAGTGCATCCAGATTTCCTGCCTCTAAAAACCTGCACCCACAGCAATCTTTTCTGAGCAACTCCCTTTGACCCTCCCCACCAGCTGTTCAGCAAAGTACTATGAGCAACTAACCACCGTGTGCTTGCCAGTGGGGGGGGCCTACCTGCCCTTAATTCATGGGCTGACCCTTGGAGGAAGACAACTTCCAACAGAATAAGAACACATTGCCCTGACCCCTCTGAACGGCTGCTTCCGCAGGGAGACAACTCCCCATTGCACTCACTGCGGCTATGGGTGGCACTCTGTGGCAGCGGTCATTCCCCCTGTGCCCACCATTTTGCCCTCTCTTTGCTGCCAGGATGCTTTTTGCCAGCTTCTCCTTTGACTGGAAGTAGGCACATCACTGTTGTGCTATGACAGTATGGCAATATAACTGCTACTGGGAGGAAAGCCAATGAGACGCCCGCTGGTGGTGGGGAATGGTAGGCAGAGCAGATAAAGGGAACAGATGGCACTAGATATGGCTGGAGATGGCCAAATTCAGCACTGTCCTTTTCACACGGTACCCAAACCTATAGAGAGTACGATATTCCCAAAAACATCTACCCGAGTAAGGCAGGGGGAACCCAGGAGGTGGATGACGGCATGACTAAAAAAAAATCACAGAAAACCCTCCTGCAGTTTTTTGGGAGGTTGCGGGGGGGGGGGGTGCACAGCTAAAAGGTCAAAGGGGAAGCAGCTTAAGCCTTTGAATTAGCAGCCCCATATCCATGGCATCCAGTACCCCACACACCCCGGAGGAGGCAAGCTAGAAGTGGACCAGCCTGGCAAATCTGGTTATCAGACAGGTTTTAGCTGTAGTTGATCTGCAAACACATGAATGACTGACCTGGTAAAATGAATATTATCCTTTCAGGAATGGCAGATGGACGGGGGGCTCCCGATACCTTTCGGAAAGCTCTTTCCTTACAGGGATGTGCATCAGCAAGCAGTTAATGCTTTGCCAGACTCTACATAAACACGCTTCCAATCTAAAGCATGAGCAAAGGGAGAACAAAACGGAAAGACAGTTACGGGGATTCTTTTCCGGAAGAACAGCCAAACAGAGAGGAGGTAGCCTTCTTGATGGGAAGGGGCTGTAGAGACTCCACATTCTGTCTCTGAGCACCAGTTCCTGTGAGCTAACAAAGGGGATGCCCATCAGCTCCACATCCTGCCTGTGCGTCTGCAGAGCCCTTTGGCCAGCCACTAATGGAAATGGGAGGCCGGGCTTGAGTAACCAGCAAGGCGACCCATGAATGTGTGATGAATTTTGCTTCGTGGTTCGGTTCGTGCCCATCCCTAGTCAGAGCTCCTTTTCCAGGCCCCTTACGTGCCGACCCCAGAACGAGTGTGGTGATTTCCAAACACCAGGCTCATGTCAGCTCTGCTCCCCAAATGCTAGAGATATTCACAGACAGCACGTGGGGCTTCCTGCGTGCAAGGGATAGGATCCGCCACTGCATTGAGCGCGGGGGGGGGTTTTCTCCCTCCTCAGCATCCTCCAGCCCGGCTTGCCGCAGTCGCTCGTGGCACCCACAAAAGCCCAGCAGACAGGCAGGGCTCAGCCAGGCCACCAGCAATCTGGCCCCTGGCCAGCGCACCAACAGTCAGCCCCAACCGCCCTTTGGCTGCTCCAGTCACAGGTCTGCACGCCCACTGCCTTTACGAAGCAGTCATGCTCTGCCTTTCCTGACGGCTCAAGGCAGCTGGGGATGCAGTCGGTCCAGAACCCAGCAAGCCACCGCACACCACCATCTGGAGACATTTAAATGCAGTTCTGTTTTCTTCTGGGTGAGGGAGGCCTTTTAGACAGTTATCCCACAACAGTGACATTCACATGGGAGACCTTCATTGTGGCAAACTATAAAAGAATTTCCTCACAGCTTGAAAAGTCAACACTCAGGAGGACAGGCCAAAAAGGAGTTAACAGTCGTCTGTCTGGTTCATGTGAAGGGCCGTCTAAACTGGGTTACGATGGCTCTGTTCTACCTTTGATCTGCTTTGCGCTAAAAGCCCACAGAGGGAGGCAGGTTTTCCCAGAGAATTTCCATGTCTAATCCCCTTGTGTGAGGTCTGATATCAGCACCGCAATACAAACCTCGTTCATGCGATTTAGGAAGGATTACATGGCCTCAATCCTACAGCATGTGGGAGAAAAATGGTTTCCCAAATCAAATTTTACACAAACCAGTATTTGAAAATAATCAAACACAAATCCACAGCTCCCAGATGAAAAGGAAAGCATCAGCCAAGATGCACAGGGACCACGGGGGTCTGGAGGATCTGGGAGAAACCGCCAAAGCGAGCCCTCGCACCACCGGATGCCAGCCCCTCTGCCGGGGAACGGCTCCTGCCCGTTCACACCAGACTGCATCTGAAGTGGCCTGCAAGGGGTTTTCCCCAAGCCAGAACCTGAATTCCAGTCTGATCTTCCTCCGTTCATCTCAAGGCACAGTCAAGACATGGCAGCTGCTGGGTGGCCAACCACATTTTTAAAGGATGTATTTATTAAGATAGATTTGTTAGGCCACCCTTCCCTGCAAGCAGGGCTCAGGGTGGCTTCCAAGAGAGCAAGTACAACAAATAATTCAAGTTAAAAACAACGCTAAAATACCTATAACATATCAGCAAATACACAAGTACACTTCGCAAGATGGCGGAAGAGAGATTTTAATTTCCACAGGCCACAAGCACCAGACCTTTCTTGCACAACCCTCACGGCAGAAGGGCGAAAGAACCGGGTTCCACTCCCTTCGACAGGAACCGGCAAGACACCCTGGGGGCCCAGATCCTTCTCAGCCTGGCTTTGGGGCTTTGGGCTGCTGCTTTGGCCACCCTCGTCAATGAGCCACCTCTGCCAGGAGAGGCCCAGGGCACCTCACCCGCTTTCACTACCACCAGCTGCAGTGTCCTTCGTCCTGTGGCAGGGAATGGGCCGGAGACAGGGCCAGGGACTTCTGGCAGACAGACTCCAGAAGGCGCCGCTGGGAAACTATTGCTCCACGCTTCTCTACAGCCCCAGCCTGCAGGGTTCTGCCTTGTTTCCTGTGCCGCGTAACATTTACGAGAAAGGGCTGTTGGATAAGGGGACCACGAGATGCTTTTGACACCCAGTGTTCTCTTCCCCTTCGCTCCATCTACTGCTAGGAAAGCAGCGAAGGTGCCGCGTCCGTGCTTGAAGTCGTGTGATGAGCTGGGGAAGGGCAAACAACTGGAGCTCCCTACGGAGAGAGTGGAGAGCCCCGGGCCCAGCATGCAGGCTGCCCAGGATGGGGCTGCGTTCCCAGCCACCACCACCCACCCACCCCACCCCACCCCGGGCATGCCTTTGGATCCTGCCATTTGTCGGGAGGCAGAGGTGGAAGCAGCTTGACCGAGGGAGGCTGGCTTGCCGGCAGCACCTGCCCCCGGAGGAGCAGCCCCAGCGAGCGGGACTCCGTGCCTGAAGAATGTGGCACTCAGGATGCTCCCGGCAGGGCCTCGAAGCAGCCAGTGGACCAGAACGCCAGAGCCAGGCCACCAACTGCAGCACCACGGAATGCCCACGGAGCTCCACGGGTTCCCAGTCCATTTGCAGGCCCCAGCAAAATCCCTCGAGTGGACTCTTTAAGGCAGTGTGTGTGTGTGTGTGTGTGTGTGTGGCGCAGGAGCCGGGCACGGGAGGGGAGCTGCAGAGAGCCGGCAGAGATTTCGCCATGGAGACAGTCCCAGGGGCCCGATCTCCCTCCTCCTCCTCCTGCTTGGCATCCACGGGCAGAGAAACGGACCCAAGGCAATGCCATCACCCGGCCCTCCCTCCTGCCAGCTTCTACCTGCAACAAGTCCAGAGGAACGGGGAGAGCCCATTTAAGCCCCCTCAGCAGGCCCGGAGGGAGTGGCCCAAGCACTCCCAGAGGAAGGGAGCCTGCTGCTCCCAGGGAGGGCCAATGGGAATCAGGCGCAAGGGGAGAGGGCAGGTGCGCACGCCCGGTCCGGTGAGAGCCTCCATTTCCCAGGCTCCCTTTGCAACACAACTGGCCTCCCTCCACTTCAGAGGCCTCCTCCTCCTCCTCCTCCTCCTCCTCCTCCAGGCAGTGGCAGAGCAGCCAGCTGCCCCCCTCCCCGGACTATCAGCTAAAGCAGAAGACCCAGTAATGGTTCTCTCAAGCACCTTGCATTGGGGACAGCGACTGCAGGGGGCACCCAGCTGGATTGGGGGGGGGTAGGGGAGGGAGGTGCATTGCTCCTTAGGCCATGGTTCCAAGCTGCCATGAGTCCTGGTGGGGAAAGAGCACTGAGTGCCTGTCCATTTCCCCCAAAAGCAAATAAAAGGAAAAAACACAAAAGAAACAAAACCAATTGATAAAATAAAAGTCATCTGTTTGAGCTTGGGGGGAAGCCCGCCTCCCCTCCTGCTGCAGCCTGACCTGAGTTGGGGCCCACTGCAACTGCTGCCTGCCTGCCTGCCCCAAAGGCGGCACACGGGTTCCACTGGTGGACGGCCAAGCTCCTCTCACCAGGTCTGGCCCTCCTCCAGCTGTTTCACGTGAGGCCTCTGGCACCCTCTCTTCCCACGGGAGCAAAGGTGGCGGGATTCAGCACACCTGAGATCTTGCAGAGGGGAAGAACCATTCCTGGCTTCCGGGACCTTTCTGTAGCTTTGAGCAGTATGTTAAGTCTTTCCAGACCAGCACAGTATTGTTCATAGCCAACATAAAGGTCCAGCACCAGCATCAGGCGGCCCGCAGAGACCTCCCACCGCTCCAGGCAGCAGGGGGAGCGGGCAAAAAGATGAGGCTGCGGCGATGCTGCAATACTGGCTTGTCCAGCCACAACCCGGAACCTCCGAGAGCATTGGAGGGGCAGGGATTGGCACGCTGGCATTGTGCCAGTGTGTGACATCTCTCTGGGAGGAAACCTCGGGCTAGGCGCTGTAGGATTCACAGGAGCTCTGTGGTCATGGAAGTGATCTTGCGTGCCAGCGCAACGACAATGCCCTTTCCCCAGCTAGCAGCCATTTCCCTCCTGCTGGCCTTCCAGGCACTGGCGGACAATGAGAGGGCTGCCAGGTCTCCTGCTCCTGATGCCCCGTCCCCACATCATGCATTAGGAGAGGGGCTGTCTTCTCCAACAGTTGCAAACATGATTCTCTCTCTCTCTCTCTCTCTCTCTCTCTCTCTCTCTCTCTCTCTCTCTGCTCTCTCTCTCTCTCTCTCTCTGTCTTCCTCTCTCCCCCAGCAAGCCTGGATGGGCCGCAGGAGCACACCGCAGGGCGCACAGCCACCAAGGGAATTTTTTTAAACCCCTGAGGCACCCCCGCACATACCTGGACACACAGGCGTTGGACAAATGATCCCTCGTGGCCTCCAGCCACAGCGGCCCTCTCCCCATCCCCCTTCAGGTCTGAGAACGGCCAACACCTTGCTGCTGGCGTGCCAGGGAAAGGAACCTGCCCAGCTGCCGAAGCGCAAGTAGAGGCCGGAGTTTTAAAACGCAGTCCACTTCACGGCACTTGCCTCACGGCCTCATGTGGGTTCCTAGAAAGCCTCGCAAGCAAACAAAGCAGCAGCAGCAGCAGCAGCATTTGGCGCACTGAGAAAGACTCCTCTGGCGAGGAAACATGGCCACCTCGTTGCTATCTCTGGCCACACTTGGCTACTGCTGCTCCGGACCTGTGTGGCAGCGGGAACCTGACTGCATCGATCCCGCACAGCTGGGATCCCGCTGGGATTAATACGTTGGCATCTCTGGGGGTGAAAAAGAAATAGGTAAAGCCCATCTGACAGTTTCAATTAAGGGAGCGTGAAAAGCCATTTGCCAGAGAGACTCTGTCTTCCCAGGGAGAGTGGGGGGAAGCCCGAAGGCGGCCTGTCTGTAAGCTCAGATCTGGCTAAGTGAAGTGATCGGCTACACGAAGTGATGGCCAACAGACCGATGCCTCCTCCGCGGCTGTCTCTGGCTGACAAACCCCTCAGCCCGGCTCTCTTGGTCCGCCAGCCGCCTCAACGAGATCCAATCTGACAGTCACCAACGCGCTCTCGGGATTCCGTTCGCCAAGGCCAAGTTGGCAAAGCAGCACACGCCAAGGCTCCCCTGGACAGCCGCAGCCCCCGGCCCGGAGAGGGAGAGGGGCCCAAGCAATAGGACCCGGCGGCGGCGGCAGCGGGGGTCCGGGCCTCCCCTCAAGAGCTGAGTGCCAGGAGATGGCAGGAACGGGCAGGGGCAGGGCTGCTGCTCGCTCCAAAGGGAGGGCTTCTTCCCGTGCGGCCCCAAAGCCACCTTGAATGACCCCGGAAAGGTAGCCCAGGCCCATGGCAATCCTTCTCAAGAGAGAGACACACACACAGCACCCATTCCCCTGCACCCAGGGGAAGGGGTGCTCAGTTCAGTTCCAAGGAGGGAGCAGCTTTCCAAAGGCCAGCACAACCTCCCCCACCCCCCATCCAAGGGCAGGGGGCGGGAGGGCTGGGGCTCGCCTGGGTCACACTGGGAACCACCGCGTGTCTCTCTGTGACCCGTCCCCCTTCCCCAAAGACTAGAATTCTCCTGGACCCTTTGGAGGAGGGGCTATACCCTTTGGAGGAGCCCCCAGCACGGCCAGCCAGCCTCTATCGGCAGAGGAAAGGATCGCATCGCAGGAAAGGCGAGAGCCACACCCTTCGCCACCCGCTGGCAAGGCCCCGGCCACCACCACGGTCAGCTGGCAACGGCAGCCAAGCAAGACTTGGGGGGGCCCCTCCTGCCCCCGGCCCCACCTCCTCTGGTCCAAAGGGGCTGACCAGGGGCAGGGCCAAGGAGGCTGGGCAGAGTTAAGAACAAAGGCCTGGAGGCCACGCGGCAGGCTCCTCGGCGGGTCCTCCCGGTCCACTCAGGAAGCCCCCTCAGGGGCAGGGGCGCCCTCCAAGCCGACTCCCGCCCACGATCTGGTGCCCCGGCACACACACCCCTCTCCCCCCAGAGCAGAAGGGAGGCCATGCGGCAGGCTCGGCGGTTGGCCTGTTTGTTCATTTTCACAGTTTTTCTCCCTAAACAAAAAGTTAACACTAAATAGCGGAGGCAGGAACGTGATTAATATGCTCAAAACAAATATGGCGGAGTGGAGGGGTCTCCAGCGGAAGAGGCCCGGGAGATCTCTCTGAGCGGAAATTCAACACAGAAAAAGCCCTTCCCTAGCGGAGGAGGAGGCTCACTGACGGCCACTGGGGCTGCCTGGCGCAAGAATTCTCCAGAGGATGTTACCTTCACTGGGGACATGCGTGCGGGAGAAGGTGTTCTGCGGGGTTCTCCGGCTGCAGGCCGTTCACAGCTTCAGGCGTCAAACACGGAACTAGGCCTGGAGAGGGACTGGCTAGTTCCAGGCAGGTTGGCCCTGGTGGTGACCTGCTCCCACTCTGTCCAGGACGCAAAGCCAGAAGGAACCTATGACCAGCCACATGTGCTGCCTAACACACATCTACGGTTGCTGCAGCAGCTATGAAATCCTGCGCCACATCACTCAGAGAACACCCCTGTGTCTGCGAGCCTCCCAGCATGAGCCTCGGGGTGTGCAATATCATGTCAAAACTCTTCCAGGCCAGGTCAGCAGAGGAGAGGATACTTTTGCAACACGATGGCCAGAGCCCCAGGAGAATCCTCTCCCCCCCCTCAACAGACACACGGCAGTGAGAGCAGGACAGGGCAGAACTATTAAACACTATAAAACGAAGAGAGATCGTCAGCAATCCACTTGGAGACAACTTCACCTGCTCTCTCACTTCCTTCCCTCTCCTAGGCCCAACTAAGCAAGCCCCCAAGGGCCAACAATGACTGCAGCAACCAGGACTTCCACTCCCGCTGGCTGCGCACCCCCCTCCGGCTGGCCCCGCTGGTGGCTTCCCAGGACTACACAGGTAAACAGCCAACATCTCCTCTGCAGAGGGGGAACCTCCCAGGCACACACCAGCCCTCACTGCACTGCCAATGGCAAAAAGGAGGGAAGCGGAGGGGGGACCCAGGCAGCTTGGTGTCGTGGTGAAGTGCAGGCGGACTCTAATCTGGGAGAATCGGGTGTGATTCCCCACTCCTCCACTTGCACCTGCTGATGTGACCTTGGGTCAGTCACAAGCTCTGGCACAGCCATTCTTGAAAAAGAGCAGTTTCTGTCAGAAGTTCTCTCAGCCCCACCGACCTCACAGGGTGTCTGTTGTGGGGAGGGGAAGGGAAAGGAGTCTGTAAGCCGCTCTGAGACTCCCTTGGGTAGCGAAGGGCGGGGTATAAATCCAATCTCTTCTTCTTCTTCTTTTACTTGGACAGAGCACCTGCCGTCCATGCAGAAGGCCTTACATTCAGCCCCCAGCACTGCCAATGCAGAAGGACTGCTGGAGAGGCTTCTCCATGAAACCTCGGAGAGCTGGAGCCAGTCCGGAGTAAACCTGGAGAGGCCGAGGGGCTGGACTCGGTACAAGGCAGCTCCACAAGGGACTTGGGAGGGGGGCAACCAACCGTGGCCCTTCTCCCGCACCTGTTTGCGCACAAAAGCATCACAGCAGAGGGGAGACACCAGAGCAGGCCAAGCAAACCATTCGGCTGGAATGCGGGCAGCTGCTGCCCACTCACCTCAGCCTGGGCCATGTGCAGGTGACAGACGCCAGACTGCCAGGCCTGCACACGGGGCTGGGCACGTTCCCAAGGAGCCCTTGGAAGCTGCCAGGGAAACCAGCCACCCCCTCCACTCCCAGGGGCAACGGAGGAGCTGAGTGGCAGATGCCCTCCTTCAGGAAGAAGGAACGAAGAGTCCCAAGGGCACCAGGACCCGCCCCCCCCCCACAGGACCCATTAGACCAAACACAAGCCCAGGGCAGAGCACACAACTGCGGCTCACGCAGCTGCACTGGTCTTGCTGGATGGCCTGTGTCCTGAGATCGAGCACAGGCTGTTTTTTAGCAGCAAAGAAACATGGGGGGGGGGCAGGAGGAGAATCCAAAGAACCTTCTAGAACTCCCAAAAGCACAACAGCAGTTGTGCCCCTCACTGCCCCAGCCCTCCTCCTCCTCCTCCTCCTCCTCCTCTCCTCTCAGGCCCCCTCCTCACCAGCCACCCTCCCTGGACCCCGCCACACGCCAGGCCTCTGCGGGGGGGGGCGCTCCATTTGCCCCGTCAACAGGGAGGGGGAGGGGCAGAGGCAGAGGACTGGCCTGCTCACCGCGGCCATCCTAAGGGCTCTCAAGCTTGCAGGGTACCGCCGCTCCCAAGGAGAAGGCACATGCCCCTGCGGATAGTCACAGCCCACCTACCCCCCTCCCACTCAACTTTTCCAACATACCCCTCCCATCCATGTCAGAAAAGGGGTTCCCTAAGAAGAGCCCTGCTGGATCAGAGCCGTGAGGGTCCATCTAGTCCAGCCGCCTGTCTCCTCACCCAGTGGCCAGCCAGTTCACCTGGAGGGCCAATAACGGGGCAGAGAGGCCGAGGCCTTCCCCTGATGCTGCCTCCTGGCTCTGGGATTCAGAGACTTAGTGCCTCTGACTGTGGAGGTTCCCCCCAGGCACCATGGCTAGTAGCCTTTGATAGACCTCTCCTCCATGAATCTATCTAATCCCGTTTTAAAGTGGCCTATGCCTGTGGCCATCACTATATCCTCTGGCAGCCAACTCCACATTCTAATCACTCTCTGTGTAAAGCAGTATTTCCTTCTGTCCATCCTCAACCTACTGCCCATCAGCTTCATTGGATGCCCTCGAGTTCCAGTATTTTGGGAAAGGGAGAAAAAATTTCTTTTTATCAACTCTCTCTACCCCCATGTGTAATTTTATAAACTCCTACCATGTCGTCGTCCCCTTAGTTGTCTTTTTTTTTTTTTAACTAAAAAGTCCCAGAGACTCGTCAGCCTTTCCTCCTAGGGAAGGGGCTCCAGCCCCCTCAGCATCTATGGGGTCGCCCTCCCTCTGCCCTCTTCCCAGCCCTGCGATGTCCTTTTTGTGATACGGGGACCAGAACTGGACGCAGGATTCGGAATGAGGCTGCACCACAGACCTATGCAGGGGGGCATCACGATATCAACCGTTTTATTCTCAATCCTTTTCCTAATAATCCCTAACGCAGTTTGTGGTTTTCATCACTGCAGCGCACCATGGGGTCGACGCCTTCATCATTGAGTCATCCACTACAACCCCAAGATCTTTTTCGCTCTCACTCTCAGCAAGCCGTTAGCCTATGCCTGAAGTTGAGAGTTTTTGTCCCGGTGTGCACCACTTTACACTTAGCCACCACTGGGCTCCCCTTGCCCCACGCTGCCGCCCCCTCGCCCGGTTTGTGGGGAGGTCCCCTTGGAGCTCCTCACCGTCAGCCTTGGCCTTCACCCTCCTGACTGGTTTGGCGTCACAGAGAGATCTGTTCAGCTACAGTGGTTTCAGACTGGGCTCCAAGAGCTTTCCCACTGAGGCCACTGTTGGCGAACATATCACAATGACTCCCTTGTGATGTGCAGGTGCAGGGAATTATTGTGCATGCTGTCAGGCCTATGCACTCTTCAGCCAGCAGGGAAGGTCAGTGCAATGCATGCATGAGAAAGTGTCACAGGATATGCCCCAGGATCCTCTGCAAGGCACCGACAACCTGGAGGCGGCCAGCTGACGAGGCCTGCCCTCCGCCCTGGAGAGCGCCAGCTCAACCCGTCTCCCTCAAGGTACGACTGGGGGCCGACTGGCTGACTGAACGGAGCCCAGCCTCCCCCCAGGCCTCCCCCCACCAAGCTGCGCTCTCCCAGGCCGGCCGTGCAGGTGGCCCTGGGCACAGCAGCAGCAGCAGGAGGAGGCGAGGGTGGTGGAGGCAGCGGTGGAGGCGGGGAGCCCCTCTGGCCACCCAGAGCCACTTCCAGAAGGTCTGTGCTTGGGGAGGGGATCCGAAGGATGGGTGGGGGGGCTGCTTTGTCAAGTGGAATCCCAGTCACAGCCCAGAGGCGAAGGTTAAATATTCATGCCTTCTGCCTTTCAGATTAAAAGCCTCCATCACGCTCTTAGTCCTGCTTTGAATGTTCACATCGCAAATGGAGCGGGCGGGGGGCAGGGGGGCGGCGTTGATGTGGCCAACTTCTCTGCAGGCCACCGGGGGGGGGGATCCTGCTCAGCAGACTATGAGGCACGTTGGAAAGTTACCTTTGGCCTGCACCAGCACCCTCAATAAACCCCCTCCCTCCCTCTCTCCCCCTCCCCGCCCCGCCCTGCTTCAGCTTCCACGGGATGAAGCCACGCGCTAGGCCGCCACGGGGAAGGGGTGGTCCTCCTGAGCCAGACTGGCTGGAAGTGGAGCCGCCGGGCACCCTCAAGGCTCTCGGAGCCAGATTTGCAGGGCTGGGCCAAGAGGGTGGGCACACGGCCACTTCAGTCAACCTGCTTGTGGATTCCAGTCACGGGCAGAGGGGTTAGGCGGGGCTGGGGAAAGGGCCACGGCCACTGTTGAGGGCCAGAAGAGGAAGGTCTGGGACACACGGGGAGGGGGGTGAGCGGTGGGGTTTGCCAACTTAGCCAGCATGGAAGGCGGAGGGCTGCAAACTGTCAAGGGCACACAGGCTGGTGACGGGGCCCCAGGAGAGCAAAGCCCTGATTAGGAAGCCCCGACTAGGAAGCTTCTTCCTTCCCTCGGCCGGAGCTTGAGGGTGCTGGCCCCCCAGGATGCCACTGTCAACAAGCTCCCAGGGGCACCCGCAACGTCTGTCTCGCTGTGTGGGCCTCTCCTGGCTGGGACTCTGTGGACAGACCCCTGCTGATGGAGGAAACCGCTGCCCCTCTGACTCCACCCTGGGCTGCAGTCAACTCCCCACCAAGGCTCCAGAGGCAGGGCCCCAGGAATGCGCCCCTCCCCAAACAGCCGGCGACACCCTTGCTCGGAGGCACAGCACGGCCCAGGGCAGAGGCTGGGGCACCAGCCCACACTAAACCAGCACTTGCCATGGGGGGCAGGCGCTGAAGCAGTGATCCATTCCTGGGCGCTCAGCCTGACTGCGGAAGGGGGGGCCTCGGCTGCAGCTCCCTCACTGTGCCAAGGCGGACCTCCTCCTGACTCCTGCCCAGGGCCTCCAGCTGGGCTCTTCTGCACCGTGGGGAGTTCCACGTCCTCTCCTGCCTCCTCTCTCAGCAGCCTCAAAGCCACCGGGGCTGGATCAAGCTGTCTGCAATCCTGGCCCAAACTGACCTTTCTGCCAGCCTCCTCCTCCTGACCCACACAGCCCTGGAGCATGGGGGGGAGGGAGGAGGACTGGGTGCAGAAGAGAGCGACGAGGAGGACCAGGGGTCTGGAGACTGAGCCCTACAAGGAAAGGCTGAGGGCCCTGGGAATGTTCAGTTTGGAGAAGAAGAGACCGAGGGGGGACACGATTGCTCTCTTTCAATACTTGAAAGGCTGCCATTTGGAGGAGGAGGGCCAGGAGCTGTTCCAGTTGGCAGTGGAGGATAGGACCTGAAGCAACAGGTTTAAATTACAGGCAGAAAGGGTATCGGCTGGATATTAGGGAAAACTTTTTCATGATCCGAGTGGTTCAAAGGTGGGATCAGCTGCCCAGGGAGGTGGTGAGCTCCCCTTCACTGACAGCTTTCAAGAAGAGGCTGGACAGATATTTGACAGAGATGCTTCAGGCTGGTCCTGCACTGGGCAGTGGGCTGGGGGGTGGTCTGTAGGGCCCCTTCCCCCTCTAGGATTCTATGACTCCAGAACAGTCCGCTGAGGGTTCGTTGGATCCAGCCCCTCAGACGGACCCAAGAGTCCAGCCACTGGGGTGGCCGGGCCTCTTCCCACCACCCGCTAGCTGCAGGGCCGAAAGCATCTGGGTTTTTATCAATACACTGATGGGAACAGCTACAAGTAAGTGCAGGGCTTGAACAGAGGGCCACCCTCCTCCTGGACACCTGGCCTCCAGCGGGGCGCTTGCCTGACTCCAGCCGGGCTTCTCGCCCACTGGAAGAAGCTGGAGAAAATCCAGGCACGGGAGAAACCACGGCCCCCGGCCACGCCCCTCTCATCCACCCACTGGCGAGCGGCTCTGCCTCACACCACGCCTCAGACAGAGGGCACACCCGGGGACCCACACAAAGGGAAATGGCCCTTCAGGGTGCCTTGCTCCCACCGGCTGCTTGGGGCAGTCCTTGCCACGACACCATCCGGAACATTTCCCTCCCTGCCCGGACCGAACGCCCTCCTCACCGCCAAGCTACACCTTCTGGCCTAAGCAGGCTGGAGCCAGCTCCGCATCTGCATCACACTCTTCTCCTTGGGCACGACGACACAACCCGGACGCCTGTTCAGTGCCTGGAGAAGCCCACTTCCTGCAGCCAGTTATTTAAAGGAACCTCACGTGCCCCCCTCTCCTTTCCTTTCCTTCAGGCACCCCGACAGGTCCATGCCATGCAGCCAGCAGAGCTGCCATGCAGAAGCAGCAGCTCACAACTCCTTTCACACACGGGGGCGCCTCCAGGACACAGAAGAGGAGGAGGAAGAAGAAGAAGAAGAGAAGAGATTGGATTTATACCCTGTCCTTCACTCGGAGTCTCCCTTCCCTCCCCGTCCCCACAACAGACACCCTGTGAGGCAGGTGGGGCTGAGAGAGCTCTGACAGAAACGGCTCTTTTTCAAGGACAGCTCTGACAGAACTAGGGCTTGCCCAAGGTCATCCAGCCAGGTGCCAGTGGAGGAGCCAGTGGGGGAATCCAACCCGGTTCTCCCAGATGAGAGTCCGCCTGCCCTGAGCCCCTGCACCAGACTGGCTGAAGGGACGGGCTGCAGGGCCCCCAGGACCCCACACAGCCTCTCGCCTTCTGGGCAGGCTTTGTCCGGGGCGGCAAGGAGGCTGGTGACTCCTGAATGCCCAGGCGGCCGCTCTGAGCACCCCTGGGGGAGGTGTCTGCCGAGATCCCGTGGCTTCCCTTCCCCGCCCGCTTCCCCGGCCCCCCGCCAGGCTCAATAGTGAAACGGGGGTGGGGGGAAAGAGGGAAAAGGTAAAGGGGGTGGGGGTGGGAGGGCGAAACCATACCTTCTGGCAAAACCCAGAGCACCACTTATCCGACATCTTTACCAACTCCATTATTTATAGCACAACTGAAACATTTATTTCGATGCTGCAACTGGCAAGCACCAAGCCTTCCCGTCCAGGGAGAACATGCACGAGGAAGACGCCGTAACCGCCAAATCCTCACACCAAAGAGATGATGCAGGAAAGACGTGAGTGGGGAGGGGAGGGACACAGAAGCAGGCGCATGGAACTGCCAGACACAGCTGAAGAGGTGAAGCACCCAGAGCAGAAGCCAAAGGCCGGGATCCATTTCCAGCCTATCAGTTCTGTTCCCAAGGAGGGCATGAGTCCGCACGCCCAGCACTGAGGGACAGGTACCCCTGCTGCCCAGAGCACACATGCAACACTGTGTGTGTCCCCCCCCCGCCCCACACACATTTGGAGGGAGGAAAACCTGAGAGGCATGGCAGCACATGCACGGTAAACGTCTACTCTGCATCTCAAGGTCAGAGCCAGTGTTGAGTGGCCACTAGAAGGAGGTTGTCAAGCCATATCAAAGGCTGGCCAGACAGTATCTTACAGCTTGTTAACCTGGAGGGATTTAGCTGCCTTGAGGCCCAGCTGAGCCGTGGTATGCAATTCAACGCATGCCTAAGTAGTGGGGGATAGGGACCCCGGAGCAGTTCCCTACACTGAGGCTGTGCAGATTCTGGAAAAGGACATCCCGGAAGAGCGGGCATTTCTGTTTCCACTCCCCTCCACACACAAACACCCTCCACCCTTTCTGCGGCACAGAACTTATTTTAGCCTTCATCCTTCCAACAGAATAAAGCACTGTCATTATTGCCAAGTGAACACAATGTTGCTTGTATTTCTTATGCAGTGGTGCTTGTTGGGAAAGTGTGTATGGTGGTGGGGGGATTGCTCTTCACCATCTCGGCATTAGGCTCTGTGTCAGCATCTAAGGCAGAATGAAGAGGGGGAAATGCTGTGGGGAGACCAAGCATGCCTAAGAGTGGGAGAAGGGGGTCTTCCTTAGTGGTACAGTGTTTTGGTTGCACTCAGACTGCAAATGTGCGTTCCTCATCCAGGAACTGGGCCCACTAAGAGGTTTAAGCTGCATGCCGGGTTTTGCACAAGGTGACATCCGCCAGCGGTGGTGGCTTCAAGTGGCATCAATGAGGCAGGACTCTTTGAAGGGCAACACCGGGGCCAGGGAGGGATGGGAGGGAGTGATGATATGGATGGCGGGAAGAGGGAGCGATGCTTAAAATCACAGTTCATGTGTACCAGCACCTTGTACGCAAGACTATGCAAGGCAGCAAGGTTATGCTATGTGAAGGAAGTACAAGAGGCAACTATGTACAGGTCATATAAAGACTGAATGTGAGAACAATGTAATGTCTGTACAGGATTATAGAGGGGCTCTTAAGCTGCCTGACTCCTACAAAGTGATCTCTGCTGGTCTCTCTCTTCAAGCTGAAGCCCATCAGACAGTCACAATAATGTTTGCTGTGCACTGTTTCTTTTTATCCTTGCTTGGCCTTAGTCCAATGAAACTTATTTGTTTGCTAATGATATTTATTTGTCTAAGAGAGAGAGAGATGTGGAAAGAAAGAGAAACAAAAGAAAATAGAAGGGGGAGGAAGGGAGTGGGAAAGAGAGAGCGAAAAACAAAGAAAACAAATAGATGGGGGAGGAAAGGGGAGGAAGGAAGGGAGAGAGAGAGACAGAGAGAGGGGAGAGAGGGAGAGAGGGAGAGAGGGAGAGAGGGAGAGAGAGAGAGAGAAAGAAAGAAAGAAAGAAAGAGAAAGAAAGAAAGAAAGAAGAAAGAAAGAAAGAAAGAAAGAAAGAAAGAAAGAAAGAAAGAAAGGAAGGAAGGAAGGAGGGAGGGAAGGAGAGAGAGAGAGAAGAGAGAGAGAGAGAGAGAGAGAAAGAAAGAAAGAAAGAAAGAAAGAAAGAAAGAAAGAAAGAAAGAAAGAAAGAAAGAAAGAAAGAAAGAAAGAAAGAAAGAAAGAAAGAAGGAAGAAGAAGGAAGGAAGAAGAAGGAAAGATAGAAGGAAGGGAGGGAGGGGGAAGAAGGACAGAAGATAGGGAGGGAGGGGGAAGAAGGACAGAAGGATAGGAATGGAGAAAGAAAGAAAAAGGTGGAAAGAATGAAAGAGATGGAAAGAAAGAAGGACAGCGAGAAAGAAAAACAGAAAACAAATAGATGGGGGAGGAATGGAGGAAGGAAGAGAGAGCGGAAGGAAGGAAGGGAGAGAGAGAGGTGAAAAGAAAGAAAGAGGTGGAAAGAAAGCAAATAGATGGGGGAGAGAGGAAGGGACAGGTGGAAAGAAATTATTTATTTATTTATTTATTTATTTTATGAATCACCCCATCCCTGCTACTGCAGGGCTCTGGGCGATGTACAACCAGAGATAAAACAAGATAATATTAATTAAAACCTTAGTACAATATTAAGAACGAACAGATGGCTAATAACCAACCCTCCTTTCAACTCCCACTGCTAGCTACTTTGTGGACAGGGGGAGAAGGGCAAAATAGATGTAAGCAACAGGGAATGGGAAGGGCGCCAGCCAAGATGGAACCATCGCTGCCCTCAACCAAAAGCCTGGTGGAACATCTCTGCCTTGCAGGCCCTGTGGAATTGCATCAGATCCCAGAGGGCCCTGATGGAATTTAGCAGAGAGTTCCACCAGGTTGGGGCCAGGACCTAAAAGGCCCCGGGTTCCTGGTTGAGGACAGCCAGATGTCTTTGGGGCCCGGGATCACACCAGTAGGTGGCTGTCTAAGGAGCACAAAGCTCTCCTGGGGACATAACAGAGAAAGCAACTTTAACTTTAAATGTGTTCTCCACACCCCCACACCAGCTGGATTGGCTTGGATAAGGGATTTAAAGAGACAAATACCTTCAACAAACCAAGCCAGATGGCAGGTGTGGCAGTGGGGGGGGGCTGGAGAACACATTTAACTTTAGATGGGGAGGGAGGGGAGGGGAGAGTAAGAAAAAAAGGGGGAGGGAGGGAAGACAGAAAATAGATTGGAGGGAGGGAGGGAGGGAGAGGTGGAAAGAAAGCAAATTCCATGCCCCACCCTTCCCCGCCCCCACACTGGCTGGCTTGGCTTGGCGAAGGGATTTAAAGAGACAAGTGCCTCCTCCAAGCCGGCCGGGGGGGAGGGGGGGGTTGAGAATGCATTCAAAATTAAAGTTGCTTTCTTTCTCTGCTCCCCGCCCCCCACCTCAAGCCTACCCAGGGAGGGGAACACTGGGGAAGGGAAGACCGACTGGGGAGGCATGCCCCCCCTTCACTTCGCCAGCCCCCCTAACGGGAACCGCAGAATATGAGTGGAAGAGCCACGCACAGCTCCCAAGCCGCAGTTTGGCCACCCCTGGACTAGAGGGTGCCTGGAAACAGCAAGACAGAGGCAGAGTGCTGGATATACAAACACCTGCCTGGCAGGAAATACTCTTTCAGACTTATTGGTGGCAGAGAGAAGCTGCAGCCTCCCAGGAGTAAGGGGAAGGGATGGGGCAGCTGGGCAGAGAGCGGGTGGGGGGGGCCTGTGATGCTTTCCCAAGCTCCTGGAGCCCAACGGGGCTTGAGAGTCCATTCCTTCACAAGACCCGTCTAGGAGGGGCAGGCAGACGGACATTAACGCCACGCAGGCCAGCCTGCTGGGGCTTCTGGAGTCCCCACACAAAGCTGCAGGGAAGCGTCATGCCTATTAACACAGGCCCCCGCCTTTCTTCAGGGGGGAGTTAACTGCGGGGCCTTTACATTCATTCCCAACGAGCTGAAGCTACAACTACAAGCTCCCCAGTTCAACAGAGGGATTAGCGGCCCTTGTAACGATGGCACCAGGCGCTTGCTTAGCACAAGGTCAACCCGCCTCTCTTGCTCTCTACTTCAGAGATCGAGCGGACACACCTCGGGGCTCACTTAGGCAGCTGCAGACACACAAGTGGCAGAGACCCCCACCACCACCACCACCACCACCACCCCGCTCTGGAGTGGTTTGAAGAGACGGCTGTCTGAGGCTAGCAGGCTGGTCACCCCCCCCCACAAAGAAAAGCCAAGACAATGCAACTGGGGAAAGGCTTAGCTCTGCCCCTAAACTGACAGGTCGAGCCTTAGGGCCAAACCCTTTTGGGACTCTCTGCCAGCACCAGGAGCCGCTGCCACCCAAACACCACCAAGTCTAAAGCCAAAAGGAACACGGGGAATGCTTTGGTCAAAGCAGCCATTTATTCACTTTCACTGATACCTTGATTTCACTGGTAAACACAGCGCAACCCCGGCTCATATGGCTACCGGTCAGCACCCAAGATTGGGGTCTTGCTGGCTCTTGCTGGCCAGTCCACAAAGCGCCGGCAGCCACAACCACGGGAGCTGGGGGGCTGGCCAAGGCTCCCCACAGGCATCAGCTCAGCCCGCAGCCCACTGATATCACTGACGCGCGGCCCGTGGGGCTCAGGGGATGCCTGGCGGCCCTGAGCGTGGGCTTCCTACTACTAATAACAGGGAGCCGGGCAATCTGCAAGCGCTTTCAATGTTCCGTTCAGCCAATTTGCTCATTTTCAATTACGCTTCCCAGCATGTTTGCAGGCTCAGCCGCGTGCCCCCACACCCCACAGCAGACAGCTGCTCAAGAGAATCGCTGGAAAAGGAGCAGCTATACTGAAGCTGGAAGAGGATCCGCCTGGAATCCCCACTCACGGACACATGCATGCGCACGCACGCACAGAGGTATTTCAGGGAGGCAGGGACAACCGGTCAAGAGGAGAGGGTTTGTTTATGTGGCAGTGCACAAAGAGAGAATCATCAAAAGTCCACCAAAATCTTATAAAATTAGCGGAAGCCACAAGACTAAACCCGCAATAAAAGCAGCAAACCCTGAAGATTAGAAGAGATCCGCCCAAAAGATTCCGCTGCTTCTGACCACAGAGGTTCAATGCGGCTAGGACAGCCCATAATAGGAAGACACCTACAGGTCCCCTGCACAACGACGTCCCTTCTGGGTCACACCAGAAATGATGTCAGGGCACTGCTGCGATGCTGTTTGCCCCCCTTCCCATTTCCCCCAGCACCTTCCCCTTGCTGCAGGCTGGCAACTTTAGAGCCCGTTTGGTGCAGTGGTTAAGTGCAGGCAGACGCTGATCTGGGAGAACCGGGTTCGATTCCCCACTCCTCCCCCTGCACCTGCTGATGTGACCTTGGGCAAGCCGTAGTTCTGACAAGAGCTGTCCTTGAAAAAGAGCCGTTTCTGTCAGAGCTCTCTCAGCCCCACCTACCTCCCAGGGTGTCTGTTGTGGGGAGGGGAAGGGAGAGGAGTCTGTAAGTCGCTCTGAGACACCTTTGGGTAGTGAAGGGTGGGGTATAAATCCAATCTCCTCTTCTCTTCACCTTCTCTTCTACCCACAAACTCACTGTCATCTCTAGACCTCCAGAAGTCCCTCACAACAACACACAATTGGAACAGGGTGCTTCACCAAGAGCAGAAAGGCAAAGCCCACCCAAGAGCAAAGCACCACTGCTCCCACGGGTCCCGGGGCTTGTTCTGGATTACTCTGGTCGTGGCCGATTCAGATACAGGCATTCACTTCAGAAGCCCTAGGCATCCAATTAGCCTTCCCCTATCAGACCCTGTTACATTATTTACTTACATTATTTACAGTCCGCCTTTCTCACTGAGACTGAAGGTGGATTGGGCTGCGTAACTCAGATCAACACGACTGACAGGCCGGCACAGCCAGTAACCCGCACGACAGGGTTTGGCCTGCAGAATTCTGGAAGCAAGCAGAAATCTGGTGCAGACATGAAACAAAGCACAGGCGCAGTGCAGAAAGTTCCCAGTCGGAGCACACAGTACCTAGTTGGAGTTTTCTGACCCATTTCATTGCTACAGCCCTATGCCCTGTGTTAAAAAGCCCTCCTGAATACTTCAGCTGTTCATAGCGTGCAGAAATGCAATATTTTAACTCATTCCTACTATCTTTATCTTAGCAAAGAATATCCAAAATAGGGCTTTTGTTGTGTGAAGACAAGACAGGAAAATATATGCTGTGCCTCCTGGAGAGTAGATGCTGTGGTCACGGCATGAGCTCGCAACTGCTCAATCCTTAGGAAGAAAGGAATTTCTCCAAACGGACTTTGCACGTGCTCGTCTGTGCTACAGGCACTGTGGCTCACAGCCAACACAATACACCACTACAGACAAACTGGCCTCTCTGCCGCAGACCCGAATTGGCTCTTGGCATCCTCCAGCCGTTGGTTCAGCCTTGCGCTTCAAGTTGGCCAAGGCCCAGCGGACTCTGATGTTTAAAAGTTTACTTCCCACCTGTCAGAGAGCAAGGGATTCCTGTGCCTCCCTGTCTGGGATAGTAACTGTCAGGTTCAATAACAAGTGGATCCAGTCATTCTTTTTACAAAGAAAGGTTTTATTGGATTATCTTGCTAAAACCCACAGTAGAAGGTCATTGTCAGGAATGGGGGGCGAAGCAATGCAAGCTAACTTATAGTGTGATGCAAAAAGTGCCTAGCAAATGAAATACGAGCGTGCGCGCGGGAAACTCCCGGCGGGAGATATACTTCATGAGCGGGAGACTACTCCCCCCTCCCTTCGCCTTCCCAGGACTGGAAAATTCTCAGTAACACAAGAATAGCCCAAAGCCTACATTCAAGGCCACCGTGATAAGGAAAAGCGGCAGGGAAGAAGCTCCCACGTTACTGCCTGCATAGCTACGCAAGCGCAAAGCAGGGTAGGGAACACAAAACAATGGATTCAGTGAGAAACATCAGAGAAGCATTTCTGACAGTAACTTTGGTAAAAACTGCCACCACAAAAAGGATTATTTTGAATTTGGCCTCTTCTGCAAGCCAAAAAAGTGTGGGTGGTTGCGGATATGGGCATGTTTTCCATGTGTATGAAAAGAGAGATTTTTGGGGTGCTCCCCACCTTCTCCCTCTGTATCACTCAACAGTCTCCACTTCAGCTCTAACAGAGCTGTGGTTGGAGTAACTGAGTAGCTGGGAAAATGTGAGTAGGATTCTCTCAGCAGTCAGTTGATGCCCAAAGATCACAATTGGACTAAAGTATAGATAACTAAACATAAATCCTAGAAAAGACAGATGCTTGTGAACTGTCAATACAGCTAGTTTTAGGCAAAGCACTAGAAAGAAGAATGAAAAGGTTATTTTCCTAGCTAGTCTTACACTTACCCTTCCTGGGAAGAGATCTAAGTCTGAGACCCGGGGTGTGAGACCTTGTCCCTTCTGGCTTGATTCCAGTCCTGACAAGTAATTCCAATCCAAACTAACAGTTTTACGTTTCTAACCCAATCATAATTTTGGGTGATAATTCAAAGTTTCCCTTCAAGCCTGACCTACCCAATCGCTTCAAAAGACTGTATTAAAGAAGTTTTAAGGGTTAGGGTTACCTAACCCCAAGTGATGAAGATCGAGATGTAGTTTGGTTTCCCAGCCAGGGTTGTATAGCAGTCAGAATGTGTCAGACTAATATCAAAGAGACTCATGTTCAAATCCTCACTCTGCCATGGCAGCTTGCTGGGTCACTGTGACGGACTGCAAAGAAAAGCAGGCTTTTTGGAATGCTGCTTGGGTCAGAGAGTCAGGGAGTTCATGAGTTAATCTACCCTGGAGAGAAGAGCTTATGTGATTGGCAGTTCTACTCGCTCTCTGATTGGCCAGCATTAGCTGAGAGAGGAAATAAAACAGCTTATTTGGAGGGAAAAAGGGTCCCTGTTTGAAAACTAATGTTTGGATCAGTGGCCAGAGGGTTTGGCTTCTGAGAGAAAAGACATCTGGGAGTCAGTGTTTTCTGACAGGCAATAATCTCTTAAATACAGAGAGAAGAAGAGAAACCTCATTGTCTTAAATATATGAAAACTGCTCTGAGGAAGAACTTAGATTCTCAGTCAGGAAAGCCGCAGAGCAACCTTATACACACAAAGGATACTGGAGAAGAGTTTGGCAAGAGGTCTGCGTAGTCAGAGTGAACTCCCAGAGAGAAGCCAAACAGTAGAGGGAGCTGTTGCTTCTTAGGGACAAGGACAATAACTTCCTGCCAGTGAAAAGGGGTTGGGAAGAGAACCCCGGTCTGGGATGAAGGGGAGAAGCTCGGGCACCTCAGGAGTTCGTGAAAAGCTGTAATATCGAAAGGGAAAACCTAGAAATCTGAAGGGAGAAATCTAGAAACAGCAAGAATAACTGTATTGTGCTAGAATATACTAAACAAAGTACCACTCAAAGAAAATCTTGAAACAAAACTACAAATACACTCTCTTGAATTTTCTAAGAATTCAGTTCTGTACATATATTACAAAGTTTTTTACCTCAGCAATCTCAGAACCTTCACTACCCTTATTATATATATTCTCTGCTTGTTTAATAAAATATTTATTTTGTTCTTGAAAGTTAATCTGCCTCAAGTGCCATTTTACAAGGGTTCATATAACAGGACAGCTCCTGTCTTTCCTTCAAGTTCCTGTACAAAAGGGTGGAACAGTTTCAAGTTTATATCAACAGAGGAGATATACACGCTACTATAGGGCGACTCAGTCACTGAGGGGAGCTGAAGGTTTGGAGGGAAAAATCTGCCAGACAGTTGGGGAGATAAGGGGGTTTGCCATAGTCACTTTAGGCCAGTCATACTCATGCAGCTTAGCCTACCTCGCAGGATTGCTGTGAGGATAAGATGGAGGAGGGGAGAACCATATAAGTTGCTTTGGGTTCTCACTAGGGAGGGATAAATGAATTGAATATTAACTGATCACTCTAAACTTGCCCCTCCCTTCCTGGGATGTAACACGATTTAATTGCCTCATTTCCATAGAAAAGCCTCTGCTATGCTAAGAGCGCATTTTCATCCTTCCAAAACAGCTCCAACTATACGAATGGACTATAACTGATATGCATGAAGAACAGCTATTTTTAAGGCAGACAAAGAAGAAGCTCCTCTGAGGGAATAATCTCACAAAGTTCCCAAACGCTGCTCCTGCTGCAGTGCCTGAACAAGAACCGAGTGGGAAGATTTTATAAATGGCTTGAAAATTATACTAACAAGATAACATAGACATTTTTAATCTTTTAAAGACTCAAGAAAGATAATTTCAATATATTTGCAAACCTTAAATTTAACGAGATAAGGTGATGAAAATTACAAGTAACCAGGTATATGCACGTTAAGAAGAATGTAAAGAAAATTGAGAAATATTCCCTTTTGTATGTTGTTTGTGTTGTGGAAAGTAAAAAAAATATTATATATAAAAAGAACAGAGTGGGAAGTCACTGGTTCATGGCCCCCTGGGCATGATCCACAGTCCAAACTGCATCTCCGGGGTGGGGGGTGGAGTTTATGCTTGAAAGCAAGCTTAAGCAGTTTCAGAACTACAGCTCTGCACAGATACAGAGTCCAAGACCGTGAAGAAGTAAACCTGCTTCCCAAGCAGCGGCAAACCAAAAGAAGAGCCGCTGTGTGACAGAGTGTTGGACTAGATGGGCCATTGGCCTGATTCAACATTGGCTTCTCTTATGTAAGAAGAAAAAGAAGAGTTTGGATTTATACCCCGCCCTTCAGAGCAGCTTACAAACTCCTTTCCCTTCCCCTCCCTACAACGGACACCCTGGGAGGTCGGTGGGGCTGAGAGAACTTCTGACAGAAACTGCTTTTTTTCAAGGACAGCTGTGCCAGAGCTTGTGACTGACCCAAGGTCACATCAGCAGGTGCAAGTGGAGGAGTGGGGGAATCAAACCCGGTTCTCCCAGATCAGAGTCCGCACACTTAACCACTGCACCAAAAGCAGAGACAGAGAGCCCAAGGGCCCCTCAGGACACTCAGATCCTAGGTCTTCCGGAGAGTCATGTTTTACACCCACAGAGTGGGGCGTGCCCGAGCAAGCTGTATGCCGGGCAGGTGAAGTCCGAGGTCTGCTGGACGGATTCTCCTCGTTCTGTGAGAGAGAGACACCACTGCAGCAATCCCATGTCCAATCATCCCCATTCCCAACCCTCAGATCCCACCAACGTTAACATTCAACGCAACAAGCAAACTTCATCTTCACTTAAAGTGTTCATGAGCCAGCCTTTCTGCCCCATGGAGGGGCCCGTGGTGGATGGACCCACATGACCCAGGGCACCAGAAGAGGTCAGGATTTGGGGAGGGCCACAGACCATCTGCTTGAGATGCACAAGGTCCCAGGTCCAATCACCGGCATCTCCAGTCGAAAAAGTATCAGGAAATAGGCGATGCGAGAGACCCTCTGCCTGAGATGCTGGAGGGTGAACAAGACTGACCCTGACAGCCCAACCCATCCAGCTCAGTAGAGGACAGCTACTTGTTTTGCTGAAGATAGTTTATTCATTAGTGTATTTAAAGGAATTCTAATCCACCCTTCCACGACAAACAACCTTCCAAGAGGCTTACTAAAAATTATACAATCCCAACAAGAAAAGCAACACTTCTGGGAAGAGGCAAATTTTCTGCCAAGCCCAGCAACAGACATACCAATAAAATCAAGAATATTAAAAGCTCTGGTGACAAGGACAGGCTTAGCCTGGCACACACGGAAGACAGGAAAGGTGCCAGCAGGCGCCTCCAAGGGGTGTGGGGATTCCGGGGCTAGGGTTACACCTGCCAGGCACTGCAGGTCAGGCATCAGAGAGGCCACAGCTCACGGTGAGCTAAAGCTGGCCAGGGAGGCTCACGACAACGAGAAACTCTTCTTCAGGTATGTGAGGAGCAAACGCAAGATAAAAGAGGCGGTGGGCCCACTGTTGGGTGAAAATGGAGAAACTCGGGCAGAGGACAGGGAGAGAACAGAAAGGCTCAATGCCTATTTCGCCTCCGTTTTTTTTTCCTGAAGAAGAGGACAGGCTTATCTAGCGATGGTCGTAGGCAAGGCACGGCGTCCAGGCTGCTGGTTGGCATGGACAGCGAGGTCGTTGAGAAGCACCTGGCTGCACTGAATAAATCCCCCGGGCCAGGTGGCATGCACCCAAGAGTGCTCCAAAACTTTCTAGAGAGCTTGCAGAACCTTCACCCATCATCTTCCAGACTTCTTGGAGGATGGGAGATGTGTCACAAGACTGGAGGAGGGCAGATGTTATCCCAGTTTTCAAAAGGGACTAAGGATGACCCAGGAAACTATAGGCCAGTCAGTCTGGCCTCTTTCCCAGGGAAGATATTGGAGCAGATTTCAAAGGGATTGATCTGCAAGCATCTAAAGGACAAACTGGTGATTTGGGGACGTCAGCATGGATTTGTCCTCAACAGGTCCTTCTTTGATCGAGTGACGAGCTTACGGGATCAAGGAAATACTGTTGATGTTGTTTACCTGGATTTCAGTAAAGCTTTTGACAGCGTTTCCCATGATGGTCTGATGGGGAAACTAGAGGACTGTGGACAGTGTTCCCTCTAAGCTGAGTTGGTGTGAGCTAGCTCACAGTTTTTTAGCCTCACATGTTTTTGTCTTAGCTCAAGAAAGATGGCTTCAGAGCAGCAAACTAATTTATGCAGTAGCCATAGCCAAATTGTTCACTCACAACTTTAATGCCAGTAGCTCATAAAGTAGAATTTTTGCTCACAAGACTCCACAGCCTAGAGGGAGCATTGACTGTGGACTGGACTGTAGGATAGTTTAGGTGGACAGGGAACTGGCTGGAAAACCCCACCCAGAGAGTCGTCGCCAGCGGCATCTCATCAGAACGGAGGGAGGTGTCCAGTGGGGTGCCGCAGGGCTTGGTTCTGGGCCCGGTGCTTTTCAGTATTTTTATAAATCATCTGGATGAGGGTGTGGAGGGGCTACTCATTAAATTTGCAGGTGACACCAAATTGAGAGGAGCAGCAAACACACCAGCAGAGAGAGAATTCAACAAGAACTGAACACACTGGAAAAGTGGGTGGAGGTGAACAGGAGCAATTGAACAAGGATAAGTGCTGAGTTCTACATCGGGGTAAAAAAAATGAGGAACATGCATCCTGGATGGAGGATTCACTTCTGAGTAGCAGTGTGTGTGAACAAGATCTTGGGGTACAGGTTGACCAAATGTGAAATATGAGCAGTCAGTGTGATGCGGCAACAAAAAAGACTAATGCGATCTTCAGGTGTATCAACAGAGGCATAACATACAAATCACAAGATGTCATAGTCCCGCTGTACACCTGGAGTATCGTGTGCAGTTCTGGAGGCCTCACTTCAAAAAGGATGTGGACAGAATGGAGCGGGTGCAGAGGAGAGTGACAAGGATGATTGGGGGCCTGGAGACCAAGAAGCCCTGTGAGAAAAGTCTGAGGGACTTGGGAATGTTTAGTCTGGAGAAGTGGAGGTAGAGGGGGAACATGAAGTATTTGAAGGGCTGTCACTCGGAGGAGGGCAGGGAGCTGTTTCTTTTGGCAGCTGAGGGTAGGACTTGCAATAATAGGTTTAAATTAAGGGTGGGAAGGTACTAGCTGGATCTTAGGAAAAACTTTTTGACAGTCAGAGTTGTGCAGTAGTGGAATCAGCTGCGTGGGGTGGTGGTGAGCTCCCCCTCCTCCCTGGCTGTCTTCCAGCAGCGTCTGGATGAACACTTGCCAGGGATGCTCTCGGCCGATCCTGCAGTGAGCAGGGGGTTGGACTAGATGGCCTCTATGACCCATTCTATGATTCTATGTAGATCTAAGATAGCATGCAGGACAAGAAAAGAGCTCCGCAGAAACCTCTTTCAAAAATGCCCAACACAGAGCAAAAGCCCCAGCCCCAGCACCATTAGGAACCTGCCCAGCAAGTAAGAATAGAATCAGGGCACGCAATGCCTCCCACACAGGCAGTCCAGAAGGAGACCCAGGCCAAGAGCATCCAAGAAAAGCAGCAGGGTCGCACACTGCTTGTTATTCTCTGCAAAACGACCAAAACAGGCTCAGTCCCGAAACCGGGACAAGGAGCCAGACTGAAATGGGCCCAGCTAAAGAATGTCTAAAGTTGGACCACCACCACCTTTTTGTCCACACCTACCTATATTAAAGGTTCCCTCGCTCAAAAGCCAGTCGAATCTGACTCTAGAGGGGCAGTGCTCATCTCTGTTTCCAAGCTAAAGAGCCAGTGTTGTCCGAAGATGCTTCCGTGGTCATGTGGCCGCATGACTAAATGCCGAGGCACACGGAACGCTGTTACCTTCCCACCAAAGCGGTACCTATTTATCTACTTGCAATTTCTTGCTTTTGAACTCCTAGGTTGGCAGGAGCTGGGGCCAAAGATGGGAGCTCACTCCGTCACGTGACACTTGGGTCTCGAACTGCCAAACTACAGACCTTCTGGTCCGCAGCTCAGCATCTTAACCTCTGAGCCACCGCAGCCCCCAAAAAGCTTCTCCCCTGGCCCAAATGTTGTTGGCCTTTCAGGTGCTCCTGGACTCTTGACTCCTGTCTCCTGCTACAGACAGACTAACACGGCCACACCCATCTTGATCTACCCGAACTAGTAAAACATGTGAAGGTATCGCCCTGTTCCTTTCCAAGAAAGTCATGAAAACTGCACAGCTGGCCCAAGTCTCCTGCCCCTCACTCTTCACAGGTGCCGAAAAACAAAAACTGGGATCACCTGCTGCCCCCAGCACCTCTGAGACTATCTCCAGAGAATATCCCCAGAGCAATCTGTCCTTTTGCACTGCCGTTCAGAGCCTTCGCCCAGTTGCTGCACCCCCCACCATGTCCCCACAAGCAGAAGCACAGGTACCATCTATTGCAATTTTGCGATAACTGTGCTCCAGCTCCCCTTCCCTGTTACTACACATCACATAACAAGATCAAATAGGCATGGTGCATTTCCAGAGACCAGACTTAAGCATGCAAAACATACAGGAGTTTAATAAATGAATAAGATCGCACACATGTTCTGTTTAAGCTTTCAGACAGAGCAAGGAACAAAGAGAAGGGGCACACACGGTCCTCTTTCCCTGCAATAGGTACTTCCTAGATGATGTTTAATAAGGATGAGCTAGCTTTCCCTGAAGTTGCAGCAGTTTAAAGGTTATCGTTACCTTAGTTCTCATGGTTTGGTCTTCCCTCCATTTCCCCTGCTGTGCAGACAAGAGGGAGTCCGCAGGTAAAAGCTTAGAACCTCCTGGCTGGTGCTCCCACATCAAGAGCCATGGAAAGGAGTCAGGGAGTTGCGATCTGGCCCACCTGGGAATCATTTGGAGGATCCCCACCTTAAATGGAAGAGTTCACTTTGCAGCTGTTTGGCTCTGAGCAGCCTCCGTCCCTTCTGGGTATGAACTTGCAGCAGGCTGTGAGGCAGGAAGCCCCGGTCCTGCTTCTGCCAGGCTCCTTAGCACGACCAACTGCTTTTGAGAGTCCTGCGCTTGGGGCTTGATGGCCCCTTTCTTCAGCCCCCTCCTTTCTGACGGCAGCTAGCCTGCAGCTGGGCTCCTGGGCAAGATCAGAGAGCAGTCGCAGTAACTGAAATACTCAGGTGGGTTTTGGCATTTCGCCGCTGAACACCCAGAAATGAATCCACTAGGATTTCATTGGGTTGGACCCACATACATTTCCAGTGACAGGATGGAGCTCTCCTGTCCGTCCGCCCCCCGCCCCCGGCACTGCTGCCCGCTGGTCTCAACCAAGCGCTGCTCTTGAGGAACTGGGGGCCTGGGGAAATGAAAGGCGTAAGGGGCACTTGCAACAGGAGGAGAGAATTGGTGGAAATGGCCAATTTATTTTCATTTATTTATTTTTTTAACTCAATTACTAGCCCGCCCACCCGCCCCTGAGCAGCAGGGCTCAGGGTGGGTCACAACAATACGTTAAACGATTAAAACAATACATACAATTTCCATTAAAATCCGTTCCAATTCCAATACAATTTATATACCAATACCTTCCAATGCAACTAGTAAATCAACCAGATGGCACATAAAATATAATATATCCCGCCTAGGGAAGGGTTGCGTATCGTGTGTGCCAGCAGATGTTCCAGCTCGTCCTCGGGCTGAGGAGGTGGCCTGAGAAGAGCCGGGGGGGGGGGCAGCCTGCTATGTCGCCTACTCCCAACCCCTTAATCGGGGCCTTTGGCATCTGACATACCTCCTGCTGGCAGCATCTCTCCCACCCTCCCACCAAGCCTTCTTGGGCGTTTCCACCTCGTCACGGAGAGCAAAGGCTTCTGGCAGAAACAGCACACCCACCCCACCCCCCACCCCCGGTGCGATGGGCCGCGGCGGCATGGGCCTGGCAGGCGAACTGCGTGCTTTAGAGGGGCTCAGGGCCACGGCAGACAGAGATGGAAGAAGGCCGTTCACGAGAGGCTTTCTGGCTTGCTTGCCAGCCCTCATCCTCTCTGTGGGACTTCAAAGCTCCCCCGAAGCATGGATCGACTTGCTAAGCCCTCCTTTCGGCAATGCTGGCAGTTGGGCCGGCA
Organism: Gekko gecko; assembly: GCA_029375565.1. Taxonomy (NCBI): domain Eukaryota; kingdom Metazoa; phylum Chordata; class Lepidosauria; order Squamata; family Gekkonidae; genus Gekko; species Gekko gecko. The sequence goes on along the minus strand of JAPDNY010000013.1, from coordinate 78,282,627 downwards.
GGCTGGATTCCCCACCGACCACCCCTTCCCCTCCGTGTACTGGTCTCCTGGCCAACCCCCCTCCCCACACAAGAGGGACAGGCTTCTCTGCAGAGCGGCACCAAAGGCCACCAGAGGCCAGGCCATTCTAGCCCAAGCAGCATCAGAGGCCCGCCCCGCCATCCCAGAGCACACGCTCGGCTTCATTCAGCACAGCCAGACCCACCCTTTACTTTCATCGCAGTGGCAGCAGAAGCCACGGCGTGGCCCAAATGCAGCACCTCAGCCAAGGGATGCAATGCCACCACTCAAAGCCACCTCAGCGGAAGAACCCCACTTCCTTCTGCTCCCAGAACACCACTGATGGTCGCTTGACGGCTGCTGTGAAATAATCCACCCCTCCCCGACTGGTTCACATTCCTCCCAAACACCCACTGATGGCAGGCCAGGGACCCAGAAGCAACCCCCATCGTCACTGTGGCCATTCGGCTCCACGCAGCAGCTTTCGTTCATCCCACTGCTGGGTCATCCAGCAGACCAGTGCGAAGGAAGCCTGTCGGGAGACGATGCCCGGCCCCAGCTCGGTCCTGCCCCAGGTGCCCAAGCTGAGGACTGCCAGGAGCCGGAGGCCAGGAGAGGGAGGTGGCTGGGGGCCGGGCAGATTGCCCCAAGGCAGCTGGGGACAAGACTGGGAGCCAGGCAGGAGGCACCTGACCTCAAACAGAGCAGCAGGGGCAGGGTTGCCAGCCTCCAGGTGGGGCCTGGGGATCTCATCTCCAGCTGACACAGATCAGCTCCCCTGGAGAAAATGGCTGCTTTGAAGGGAGGACTCCGTGGCACTGTACCACGCTGAGGCCTCTCCCCGCCCCAAGCCCCGCCCCAAGCCCTGGCTCCACCCTCAAAGTCTCCAGGTACTTCCCAGCCCAGGACTGGCGACCCTAAGCAGGGGGCAGCCAACCCACAGAGGGGCAGGAGGAGGCTCACAAATCCCTTGCCCACGAGGAGCAGAGAGCCTTCTCCCTGGCAGCACCGGAGCCAGCACACCCTGCCACGCCATGGACCGCTCCGGACCGCACAGTCCCCCCCCCAGTACACCAAGGTGAGTGATCCTTAGAGGGGACACCATCATTAAACCCAGCCGAACTGGCAAGAGAGAAGAGCAGAGCTCCCAGTCGGGCTAGAGAGGTAACTTAAATGCTGCCGAGATAAATAACGTGTTTACAGTGGAGCTGAGGAGGAGACACACTCTTGGAAGCTCTTAGTGTTGTACGACTAAAGCAGACCGGAGGGGGACACACACACACACAGAAGAGACTGGGTGGCATCCCTCCTAGATTTTGAGAGTCTCTTGGGAGTTCTGATGGAAGCTACAGACCAGGATTTTTTGCAAACCCAAATATGCTGATGACACTGGACTTGAGGAGGCATGGAGAAAGTTGCTTAACTGTGCAGTCCTGAATGGGATCACCCTCTTCTAAATCCACCCAAGTCAACTTGATTAGAAGGGTGTGACTCTGTTTAGGATGCCACTGAAAGAGGCTCTGTGCCTCTCTTAAGGGGAGACGGCGACTGACTTCCCTGTAAACAAACCACCCTGCCGTTATATTTGCAGCTGTGTTCTTCTCTCGCTCAGGAGCCAAAGAATCACACCTCTGAATGAAAGGTTTCAGGTTGCACACAGAAATGCTTCCCCCCCTGCAAACAAAAGGGGAACACAACGGTTCAGCATATTTTTATTGCGCTAAAATCCTCCTCCCTACCCCCTCAAAAGCGTGAAAATAAAAAATGGCTGTGCTGGAATCAGTTATCATCGATCTTTTCCCAATGTTTAGGACACATGCTAATTTTGGACAGTCAGCCACAGCTTTATTACTAGAGAGGCAGGGTACTTAATTTCTGGTCCAGGGTTTATCAAGGACTTTCATGCAGCACCAAGAATAACTGTAGGAATAGGCAAACTGAGTACTATTTTTGTAGAAGGTGGGATACGAATTAAGAGCACTGGAGAACCTAAGAGAAGCCAAATGTTGGATCAGGCCAAAGGCCCATCCAGTCCAACACTCTTCTGTGTCACACAGTGGCCAAAATATACCAGGAGGTGCCCTCAGGAGGCCCCTCCTAAATAAATACACGACTGAAGGTGACACGTAGGAAGCAAATTAACATCAAGATGAAAAGTGACTGTTTTACAAACCTAAAAAATGCCACCAGTGTAGACATGGAATTCGCGACACACTCGCTTGCTGGGGCAGGTGAGCGGCCCACGATGAGCGCGGCTTCACTGCGCATCTTCAGTTGGCGGCCTTGAGATGTTTATTTCCCTTACATTTTGGCTTGACATGGCCATGATTTATGGCACTGATACTGAGCCCTGCAAGATTTTATCTGAATCACTGCAAAGGCTTTTTTCCTGACTTGCTGAAATGCTTTTTCCACGCATCATAAAATGCTATGTTGCAGTTTTGGATTAATTAAAAGCTATACATTGCAAAGGTTGCTGCTTTAACTCATACTCCACCCTTTAAGAAAGAAAGGAAAGGAAAGGAAACCCAGGAAGGAAAGAAGTGCCGGACGCCAGCAAGTGTTTGCACACAGCAGGTCAAATCTCCCGGGGTGTGTGTGTGTGGGGGGGGGGGAGTCCCTGAATCCTGCCTGCAGCCCAGCCCCCTCCTCTGCATCCGGAGTCGGGAGGAGCCAGTTCTGCTTCATTCTGTTTTAAGGCGGTGGCGTATTTGGGACCCTCGAGGGGTGCACGCCTCCGGGTCTCAGGGTACCACAGACTCCTGACATGCCTGAACTTCTTAGAGTAAGTGCCAGGAAAGCACACCTGGAACTCAGCTCCAGATTCCACGAACAACTCTCTGATGCAAACTGGGTGGGGCTCAGGCCCAGAGCCAGGATTCTTTTTGTCCAGGAATCATTTAAATCTTAAGGGGGCAGTTAAATCAAAGTTAATTGAATTAATCTGTAGCTTTTCAGTCATCTTATAAATGCCTAATAGTCACCAAAGCTTTGCGCTCACAGCTGCGGAGAGACCTTGGCCTCGGCATGGTTGCAAAGGTGCCCCAGACTGCTGCTGCTGCTGCTGCTGCTGGGCCTGGACACCGGGCGCCCCCACCCTCGGCCGGCCCCCCACACTCCCATTCCCCATCTATGGCTGAGCACACGGCGCCCGAGCAGGCCAGCCTCACGAGCACAAGGCAGGGGGGCCGAGCGTCCCTCCGTGCGGCGGCAGGCCCGGCGGCCTTGACGGGTGCTGCTTCTCACTGCAGGCAGAAGAGGATGAGGAAGCGGTGGTGGCAGCCCTAGAGGGGCAGGTGGGTGAGCCAGCCAGCGAGGAGCCGGAGCCAGGTCTATGGGCAGGTGAGGGGGTTGCTGGGCGGCTGCGCCAGGAGGAGGGGAGCAGCCGCATGGAGACGGGCGCAGGGATGGCGGAGGGTGGCCCCGCAAGAGCGGTGGTGGCGGCAGCACAGGGCGGAGGCAGTAACCTTCTTAAAATTACTTTCTGGCACGGCTGTGTGTGGGGCGGGGCCTTTAGTTGAGGGGGCGGGGCCCCAGAAGGCCCCCACAGCAACGGGCCGGATGGGGCTTAAAGGCAGAGGTGGGAGTGGCCAGACTTCGCACGAGTGAGTGACAGAGGTGGGCCCCTGACGCTCGCCGCCTTCTCTCCTTCCCCACCGCCGGGCTCGGGCAGGGCTCCGCCTCCCACCCTCCTGCTCACACAGACTGGAGCGCCTTCAGACCTCCCATCAGGGCCCACCGAGGCTGAACTAAAAAGGGAGGGGGGACACCAGAGCCAAGCATCACAGGTTTGAAGGCAGCACTAAGCTCCACCCCCTCTGCAGTCTGGGGGCCAGCAGAGCTTTCCCAGGGGGGCTCTCTGCCTGCATCCGGCAGGCTGTGTGTCCCCCCACCCACCCCACCCCACCCACCCGCAGCCCCAGCAGCAGCTGTCATCCTGGGAGATCTCCAGGCCACACCTGGAGGCTGGCAACCCTAGGACTGCCACGGCCTCAGTGATGCCTCTTTCCTGCCTTGGGCCGTAATTTGCTGGTCTGGGCATTATGCCTGCGACCCCGCTTTCTTACTGCCTTTCTTCTTCCAGAGCCTTGGAGGCTCTGATTGGACAGAAAGGCTGGAGAGAGAGAGAGAGAGAGATGGCTTTTTTTGTAGAAAAAGCCCAGCAGGAACTCATTAGCATAACAGGCCACACCAAAAAGCAGAAACTCATTAGCATAATAGGCCACACCCAACAGCAGAAACTCATTAGCATAATAGGCCACACCCCTGACCACACAGCTTCCTCCCAGGATTGGCTTCCCTAGGTGCCCCGTGGCTTGCGGGGCGCCTGGGGAACCCGAGGGGGGGGAGGAAGTTTCTGGATTGGCTTCCCCAGGCAGGGAGGCAGTTGAAACTGCCTTCTTCCCTCCCTGGATCGGCTTGGCTTCCTCAGGCGCCCTGCGGCTTGCGAGGCGCCTGGGGAACCCAAGGGGGGAGGAGGCTGCAGGCATGGCCAGCCCGGAAGCCAGCCGGCACTCCGTTCCTGTGTGTTCCTGCCCCAAAACAGCACTCTGTGTGTGTGTGTGTGTGTGTGTGTGTGTGTAGATCTATATAGATATATAGATATAAAATAAAATAATAAATAAGATTGCAATAAATGGAATTGGTCAGCAGGGTGCTTTCATAAAGGGAAGAGGGTTGCAGTTTATTTCCCTGTTCATTATATTGTTATCTTGTTTGCACTGCACTGTTTTCAAATGTTCAGGAGGACATTTTTATAAAGGGGATGGGATTGTAGCACATGGAACTGGTCAGGAGGACACTTTCATCTACAGAACAGAATTGCAGGTTATTGCACTGCCTGTCACACGTATTACGTATTGAGCTACAGTTTATTGCACTGCTTGCTTGCTGTGTGTTTTATCTTGTTTGTACCGCATTGATTTTGAATTTTTGCACTCTGGTTGCTGCACTGTATATGGCCTGTCTTACACTGTTTTCTTTATCCCACTATTTATTCTAATTTTGTAATCCATTCTGAATCTCAGCAGGAAAGGTGATCAAGAAGTACAGTAAAAGTAAACAAATCTTTTCTTTTTTTTTTTTTTTGGGGGGGGGGGAGATCACCTCTGCAGTCACCCCAGCAATTGATCCAGAGGAGCTAGCCGTTTCGCAAAATAGTAGAAAGCCCAGTAGCCCCTTTAAGACTAACAAACTTTATTGTAGCATAAGCTTTTGAGAAGCACAGCTCTCTTCGTCAGATGCATCGAGGCCAGCATTGAGAATCACGGCTGTGTGGAAATCATGCCAGTAACCTCTGAGGAAGGGGCTTCATTCAGCAGAAACAGATGAGGGAACAGCCTCACCCAAGGAGACCTGTGCTCAGTTCTTCAGGTGTGCTAAATCAGGATGTCAACAGCTTTCCTTAAACTGTGGTCACGTGCACTAAATAATCCACTTTTAATCCACTTTCAAACTGGATTTTTACTGTGTGAACTGACAAAATCCAGTTGGAAAGTGCATTGAAAGTGGATTGAAAGTGGATTATTTAGTGCGTGTGACGGCAGACATATCGTTTGTTTCCTTAAAGAACGGAAGAGCAGCACATTCTATACTGCCCTGAACACTAATTTCCACATCCTGCTTGGACTTTGAACGTAACGTTTAAACCACACTTTTCCGAATTAAATATTTCCGTTCCAGTGTTTGCTGCTGCTGGGACACAAACGACAGCAACAGAATGCCGACCGTGGCCAGCGCGCACGTGGCAAGCGTGGCATCCATTTCGGGACTGCCACCCTCCCACCCCACGGCCCCGCCCTGGGAGAGGAAGTCAGAGGCAGACGCAACAAGCCCACTAAGGAAACACCACGCAAACCTTCCTCCCCTCCCCTCACCCACGTGCCCCATTTCCCAAGACAGCCGACAGCTGATTGGCTGCGAAGGTGAACGGCCCCTGGATCACTTCTTCCTCTGTTCCTCTGTTCCAGTTACAAAAGAAACGCTAAACAACAGCTGGGCAGGGGAGCTGCTGCTTCATTCATTCATTTCTCCTTGTTAACATCACCACCTTCATGCAGTGCTTGGGCAGACCCTCTCACAGGATTTATTCGGGGAGCCACGGGACAGCCACGAGCAGTAAGAACAGACCGTGCTGTGGACTAGACGGACTTGTGGTCCTGGCAGCTTTGGAAGCACCGGGCCATTGAAGTCAATGGTGAAAACATAGGGTATATTCTGGAGGCTGGAGGGGAGGGGGTTTGAGGGAGAGGCTCCAAACTCACAGGGTAGCTGTTGGAGCCTCTCCCCAAGATACCCACCAAGTTTCAAAAACATTGGACCAGGAGGTCCAATTCTATGGGCCCCCAAACAGGTTGCCCCCATTCCCTCCATTGTTCTCTATGGTGGGGAAAAAAGTTACTTTTTCCCATGGTTCTGTTAGTAGCTTTGCGGGGGAGGGGGTCTGAGGGAGAGGCTCCAAACTTTCAGGGTAGCTTCAGAAGCCTCTCCCCACATACAACCCCATGTCTCAAATCAATGGGACCAATGGGCCTAATTCTATGGGCCCCCTGGCCCCCACCTGGTGGAACAGGCTACCTACTGAGATCAGGGCCCTGTGGGATCTCATTCAATTCTGCAGGGCCAGCAAGACAGAGCTGTTCCACCAGGCCTTTGGCTGAGGCAGCGGGCGTCCACACAAGGCCCCCTCCCCGAGGTTGCTGTCACCCACCCACTGATCATCCACCCACTGATAACAGGCCACATTTATCTATATTAACTGGGCCAGAACTTGCTCCTCTTGCTTATAGTGAAAGAGGAGAGCGCAAAAGTTGGCTTGAAACTCAACATAAAAAACCCCCCAAAGATCATGGCATCCGGCCCCATCACTCCTTGGCAAATAGAAGGGGAAGTCATGGAAGCAGTGACAGACTTCACGTTCCTGGGATCCAAGATCACTGCAGATGGTGACTGCAGCCATGAGATTAAAAGACGCCTGCTCCTGGGGAGGAAAGCAATGGCAAACCTAGACAGCATAATAAAAAGCAGAGACATCACCCTGCCAACAAAAGTCTGTATGGTCAAGGCAATGGTATTCCCAGTAGTAATGTATGGCTGCGAGAGTTGGACCATAAGGAAGGCCGAGTGCCGAAGAACAGATGCTTTTGAACTATGGTGCTGGAGAAGACTCCTGAGAGTCCCTCCCTGGACTGCAAGGAGATCAAATCAGTCAATCCTCAAAGAAATCAACCCTGACTGTTCCCTGGAAGGCCAGATCCTGAAGCTGAAGCTCAAGTACTTTGGCCACCCAATGAGAAGGGAGCTCCTGATGCTGGGAAAGACGGAAGGTCAAAGAAGAAGAAGGGGACGGGAAGGGATGAGGTGGCCAGACAGTGTCACCGATACAACCAACATGAAATTGAGCAAACACCGGAGGACGATGGAAGACAGGAGGGCCTGGTGTGACGTGGTCCATGGGGTCACGAAGAGTCTGACTCGACTGTGTGACTGAACAACAACAACAACAACAACTGTTTATATGTTTATAATGTGTTTTAAATGTTATTGTACTTATTGAAATTGATGTAACCCACCCTGAGCCCTCGTGGGATGGGCGGGATATAAATGCAATAAATGAATAAATAAACAAATGCAGCCAGAGTGGTGTGCAAACACAAAGAGCCGGGGTGCCTGAAAATGCAAATGTAGCCTAAAAGGAAGAAATGCGGAAAGAGTGCTGCTGCAAAAGCCTCCACGCCTCTGCACACTGCACGTCTGGCGCATCATGCAGCTGAATACCCCGTGCAAAAGATGCTAATCCAACGAACATTGAACGACATACAGCAAGCAATTCTGCTGGTATCGCCAATTTTCGCTGCCTGCAGCAGAACATGGCTCTGAAATGCAAATAAGATCTATGTTTCAGATAGAAGAGGAACCCCATGATCAGCATAAGCGTGGGGGAAAAGTCACAACTGCATCCTGAGGCTACAAAGAAAAACGGCCTGTAATGCAGGACTGGGGGAGTCAAGAATTTGCTCTGACACACCTCAGGTCCCCATTAGGGCACAAGCAAGGCGTAAATGAAGAAACAGACAAGAAACTCCACCCCAGCACCCTTCCAGGAAGCTCCTTCCAAAAAGGGAAGCAGGGAGCCAGCCGCCCACAAGCTCTGGGGCCAAATCATTCCCCTGCAGGACAGGAAACCACCAGAATCCAAAGCCTGGGATCATGTGTTGTGGCACCGGGCTGCACGCCTTGAGCAAGATGTGTACCGGGGGACGGGGGGGACGGGGGGGACCCCTACGCATTCTATTAAGACACCATTTCCCCCTCTGCATAAGAAAACGCCTGCCGCTTGAACTCCTTTAAAAACCCTTGCAAATAAAACTACACTGCCCCTGAATGCGTGAGAGGTTTCCCCGTTGCCTGGCCCTTAACAGCAGTCGGGCTGCCGCATTCTGAACTAGCTGTGGCTTCCTGGTTGTCCTCACTGACACTGCAGTAGCCAAATGGCAAGGTGACAATGGGATGGCTTCCTGTGGCCAGCTCCACTGAGGGTGTAAGGAAGAAGAGAGTCGGCAAACCGAATGCAGCGGATGGGAGACATTTAAGGACAAGGCACCGCACCAGCTTTCCAAGCGGCTAGGCTGGGGCCATGAGCAGCCCTGGATCCTCAACCCAACCCACCCTACCCCCCACGGGCAGATCCGGTGCCTGCAGCGATACCCACTTCAACAGGTCACCTGTGGTCCTTCTGGACCCCCTTCCCAATGCCCCATGGCCTTTGGGGCTTGTGAATGACAACTGGTTTGTGTCCTGAAAGAGCTGCTGCCACCGGGACTGGAGGCCAGGTAAGCTGAAAGCCCCCCGAAGCTGCAGCCAGGCCAGGCAGCCAGAGAGGGAAGTAAAAGGCCCGTCCTCCCCAACAACCCCTCCTCCCCAGCCCCCCCACACTTGTCCCGGCAGCTGGGCACCTGCAGGGAGGAGAACGCCCTGGCTGCAGAGAAGAGAGAGGAACACCACCGACCTGGCGGCTTCCCAGAAAAAGGGCAACCTGGCCGCAGAGTGAACGAGCGAGTGTGTATGTGTGTGTGGGGGGGGAGACGGAGAGACAGAGCGAGAGAGAATGGTCTTACTCTCCTTCCTCCTCCACAACCGGCTTGCTCTTCTCCAGGCACCCTGGCACTCCCACTTTCTCTCCTGAGCTGCTGCACTTTCCTCTGAGAGAGAGAGAGAGAGAGAGAAAGGGCAGAGAAGGAAGCCCCTCCCCGGGCTCCAGAGACACAGGGGCTGGCCAGGATCCCGCCGTGGTGGGGAGAGGCAAACCTACTGGTGTGCGCGCATGTATGTGTGCAAGCGCCGTCATGTCTCAGCTGACTCTCAGCGATCCCACAGGGCTCTCAAGGCAAGAGACTTCAGAGGTGGTATTGCCATGGCCTGCCTCTGCCTCCTGACCCTGGTATTCCTTGGAGGTCTCCCATCCAAATACTAGCCGGGGCTGACCCTGCTGAGCTTCTGAGACCTGACGAGATCAGGCTAGCCGGAACCCTACAGGTGCAGAATTAAAAAAGAATGTCTTTGGTTGCAGTCACATATTTAATACTAATAGTCTTATATTATTGCATGTGTTGAACTGCTCTTTGGCTCAGTTCTTTGGGCACCCTCTTCAAAAACATTAGTCATGCCATCTCTAATATGCTTCTTACCCATCGCCTCTCTGTCAGCTGGCATTTGTTTTGCCAGCGTTTGTGCCCATTTTGTCCTCCTCCTCCTTCCAGCAGGGCGGCCTCCTTGTCTCTGCTCCCGGACTAGACGGGCACCCTCTGGAGCTGGCACTCACCCCTTTCTGCATCTGTGGCAGGAATTCTGTCAGCGCTTCAGTTTTCATCCTTTGAAGCATTGCCTGTGTGCTCCAGACTTTCCTTCTCAACTTCCTTCTAGCCGGTGCCCTCTTTATTGTGTTTTTTCCAAAGGAATATATGACTCTTTAAATCATGCATGGCCATGCCGGACTTTCTGTGAAGCCTGCTACTTCCAGAGACATCAAATCTGATCCAAGCTGGCGTGGTTGCTCATACTCTTTAGAAACTTGGTCTTGACTCAAAAGTTGAAAGAATGGGGAGGGGTGTGTATAAATATTTAATAAATAAATTTCATATGTACTCTTGGGCTGAAACATATTTTGTTTCCACTCATTTGCTGAAATGGGCATAGGATTTGATCTTGGAGCACAGACTGGAGTAATTGTTGGATTTTGAAATCCAAAACCAAAATCAGAGCTTGGATATGGAGCCAGAGGTTTGTCGGCTACATTTTTCTCCTTGAATGTACGTGGCTCTTGTTTGCCTCGGGACCAGTGTTCCCTCTAAGCTGAGTTAGTGTGAGCCAGCTCACAGTTTTTTAGCCTCTGGTTCATGCATTTCTGTCTCAGCTCAGGAAGGAGGGCTCCAGAGCAAACTGATTGATGCAGCAGCCAAACGGCTCGCTCACAATGCCAGCAGCTCAGAAAGTAGGATGTCTGCTCACGGGGCTCCCCACAGCTTGGAGGGAGCATTACTCGGGACCCCCCCTGCCCCCCTTCCTCGCTTTCCTCCCGTCCGAGCAGCGGCAGAAAGGGCCTCGCAGCCTGCCATGGAGGAACACGGACTTCCGCCTGGGGTGCTGCCACATGGAGACAAACCTCTGCACAGCTCTTCAGAGCGGCAACAGAGCATTCGCGCGTGGGGGGGGGGGAGTTTCCCTGGCCCCAGACCTCTGGGGATGCCCTTTGCCCATCTGTATGTGGCTGCAACATGTTATTCAGACTTTTAAAAAGATCAGGAATGCCACAATAGCATTACAAAGCAGTTTACAGTTTATTTCAACAATGAACTCATCCCAGTTTTCATGTGTGTGTGTTTTTTAAAGCAAGCGTAGCCAATTGGAGGCCAAGCGGCAGGCCCCGCCCAAGGCAGGGACGACATGCGCCATGGACGGGCAAGGGTTGTTGGGAGGCTGGAAGGGCAGAGCACGGGGCAACATGGAGCAGGCGGCAGCGGGCTCAGTAGGCAGGGCGTGGCCCAACACCCCCCATATGGTGTCCACGGCTGTTGGGAGGGAGGGAGGGCGGGTGGGCGTGCCCTCAGGCTGCCTCAGGCAATGGGGAAGAAGGGTGCTCGAGAACGAGGCTCAAGGGGGCAGGCCCAGGTGCCAGGAAGGGCACAGATGGCAGCAGTCGGGTGCAAGCCCCGTTACAACAAGGACCACCTGGCCAATTGGGCTGTGGAGTTACAAGGAGGAATACTCAAACAGTATCTTTCTACTTAATAGCTCTGCAACCAAAAGGGCTAAAGACTCGCTTTTTAAAAAACATGAAAAGCTGGGAATGAGTACACTGTTGAAATAGGTGGTTGTGATGTTATAATATGTCAGCAATTACAGCCATTTTTTCTTAATCTAGATTTTATTTATGTATTTTACAAAATTTATATCCCACCTTTCTGCCCTCACAAGGGCCACCGAGGCAGCTAACAAATTAAAACATACATAAGAAAACCACCTTTTAAGACCACTATAACCAGCCAAAACAATAACAATGGCAACATGTCATTAAAGGGTTGCTCTGGGGTGTGTGGGGAAATGAAACTGGCCCAGGCATAGGTGGGGCATGCAACACTGTGCACTTTCCTGCTCACACAATACTTTGCGGGTGATGTTTCCAAAAAGACGGAACAAAACCAGGTATGGAAAAATTGCCGCAAAGCAGCAGGAGGCAACACAGAAACAGGACAAAGACCAGACGATGTCGTGTGGATGTCCCCCACCCACCCACAACAGCCCTGCTGTAGAGACACGAAGGCGGACCAAAACCTCCCTGCGAAGGCACCTCATCCAAGACGAAGCCCTTGGCATCTGGAAGGAGGCCTGGTGGGGGTGCCCCTGATGCCGACACCAGCCCCAAGGTCCTGCGTGAGGGGTGGGGGGAGGCTGTTCCCCTGTGTTGCTAGCAGCGCAGCACCTGCCCTATCCGACAGCTGGTCGTCTGGACCTTCCCTGCCTTCCATCGAAAGGCAACTCCATGTGAGGCTGCCCCAGTGTTTCCGCTTTAACACTCTGCCCCTTTGGATGACAACAGGAGGAACGGCTGCAGGAGAGCTCCCGGCATACCTCCCCGGGGCCTTGGCTCTCCGCCCAGAGCACCCTTCCACCACAACGGGGGGGGGGGGGGGAGGCCCTCCACCCCCCTCCCCAGGGGCCCCGTCCGCTCCAGAGAACCCAGGGAAGGCTCCGGAGGCAAAGTCCGCCTGCTGGCTCAGCGGAGCCTTGCCGGACCAGCTGCCGCTGCTGCGAGCCACAGGAGGCCCCCTTCTCCCTCACGATGACACAGAATTTCCCAGCCACAAAAACATTTTGCTGTTTTTGAAGGCTAATGGGTTTTGATTTTTCCCAAGCAAGCACTTGCCTCCTCCGTCCACGAATATGGCCATTTAAAAGGAGAAGGGCAAAGAGTCCACCATGCTGCCGTCCCTCGTGTGGCCTGCCGCTCCGGTAGGGGCCACAGCCCGGTTGCCTCTCAGGGAAGGCGGCGCTCCCTCCTCCTCCTCCGCAGCAGCAGCAGCAGGTTTCGCAGGCCTCTGGCCTGGAGGGCAGTTCCCGGGAGAAGGGGGCCGGGAAAGGTGCCTCTGCCTGCTGCGGGCGCACGCCCTGAGCTGAGTTTGGGAGGCAGGGCGCCCCGCCACAAAGCTGCCGTGGGGTGACCTCGGGCCACCCCTTCTCCCTCGGTGCAGCTCGCAGGCTTGTTGTGACAACTGAAGGGGGAAAGGAGACGAAGGGGCTCTCGGGAGGGAGGGAGGGAGGCGGGTAAGAAGCTGATTGTCCCACGGAAGGAGGAAGCCGTCCTTGCTGGAGGGGAGCGCTCGCTAGGCGGCTGCGGCGGTGGCTCCGTGTGTCTGGCAAACGCTTGTGCTCCTCACCCTCTTCAAAGTGTCTGTTCCTTTGGCTTCTGCTGCCCAAGAGCCCGCATTGCAGTGACAGGGTCAGGGGCCCGGGTGCTTCTCCGCTCTTCACCCACCCCCAGGAGGAACCGAGGAAAGGAGCCGCTGAGTGCCCTGATGAGGGGGGAGGCGGCAGCAGCGGCAGCAGCAGCAGCAGCAGGAACACGGCTGGGCCGACTCAGAGCAGCTGCACAGCCAGAGAGAGAGAGACAGACAGACAGACACACACACAGAGAGCGAGCAGACGACAGCTTCCAGAAGCATCACCCAAGTTGGAGAGGAGGTCTTAGGGCACATCATGTCACAGCATCTGCTCTTCTTTTTGAGGGGAAGGTGAACGGAGTGGCACTCAGAAATGAATCAGTGAAATGAATTCAGAGAAAATAATTCTGCCAGTGACCTTGCGACCAAGTGGAACCTCCACATCCAGGGGCAGCAAGCAGTGAATACCACATGCGGGGCTGGGGCAACAGCACAGGAGAGGGACAGCCGCCTCGGCCTGCTCGCAAGCTCCTGGGAGGCACCTGCCACTCCGCACTGGCATTCGGTGGGCCCACCGAGCAGGGATCAGCACCCACATATAGTTTAGTTTTTAACCTTGAAAACTTCATGGCAGATAACTTGGCTTGGAAAGAAAATATAATCATACTTAACTTAAAGCTTGTCAGTTTCTTGTTCATCTAGGCCAGGATTGTGGCCGGCCTGGTTTTAGGTTGCTTGTGCGGGCCCAGCCCTCTGGAGGTTACAGGCCAGTGACGCTGCTCTTTCCTGCTCTCTCCCAAGCCGGCTTGCGCTCAAGCCCTCCGGGGGGGGGGCATTGCACGACTGGGATCCTCACCCGCTGCGTGCCTCCGCCCCGGTGTACCTCTGCCCGATGCTGGCGCCTGAGGAGGAGCCCACATGCCACCCTGAGACAGCGGGGCAGCAACGCCCACTGAAGAAGCTGCAGGCAAAACGAGGCGGCGGCAGCAGAAGAGACACTGAGGCTTGGAGAACAGGGGGGGAGGAGGAGGAGGAGGAAGATCTCCTTCCAGACGTGTCAGGCACCAGGATAATAAATAATGATGATGATAAAAAATAGCAATAATTAGAAGCTTAAAAACCTGCAGCATGGCAGTGCCCTGAATTTGCTTCTAATTGTTCTCCAGGCCTTTCAGAGCCACATTTCAACAAAAACAACGCAATTATTTAGGCTGCAATTAAAGATGAGGACATTTATGTTTGGAGTGGGAATATCGAAAGTGATGCGTGAAAAACAGGAACGAGTACAAAGGCCACGGGGGGGGGCGTGTGAGGCAGCCACAGACCCTGAGCAGCAGCTGCCTTGCGGGACAGGAGGCCATATGGGACAAGGCACAGGGGCACATTCGAGGGGGTGCAGGGCAAACCACAGGAAATGTCATACTTGCACACACACTGTTCACGTTAGAATCCTGGAATACCACAGGTTAGGAAAGGCACAAACAGGTATAGAAAAAAGCCTGCATGGTTAACAAACAAAGAAATGGAAGCTGTAAAAGGTAAGAAGGATTCCTTTAAGTGGTGAAAAGCTAGTCTCAGTGAGGTTGATAAAAGGGAACTCAGGCTGTGGCAAATAAAATGCAAGTCTGTGATCAGGCAGGCAAAAAGGAATACGAGGAGCATATAGCGAAAAACATAAAGACCAACAGTAAAACTTTCTTCAAATACATTAGAAACAAGAAACCAGCCAGGGAGGCAGTGGGGCCCTTGGATGACCAAGGGGTAAAGGGAGTAGTGAAGGATGATAGGGAAATGGCTGAGAAGCTGAATGCATTTTTTGCCTCTGTCTTCACTGTGGAAGAGGAGAAGTGCTTGCCCACTCCAGAACTGCTGATTTCAGGAGGGGTGTTGAGAGACCTGAGTCAGATTGAGGTGACGACAGAGGAGGTCCTACGACTGATAGAAAACTTAAAAGCTGATGAATCACCAGGCCCGGATGGCGTACATCCAAGAGTTCTGAAAGAACTCAAATGTGAACTTGTGGATCTCCTCACAAAAATATGTAATCTTTCATTAAAATCTGCTTCCATTCCTGAGGACTAGAAGGTAGCCATTGTCACTCCCATCTTTAAAAAGGGCTCCAGGGGAGATCCAGGAAATTACAGGCCAGTCAGCCTGACGTCAATACTGGGTAAATTGGTGGAAACTGTTATTAAGGAGAGAATTAGTAGGCTCATTGATGAACTAAAACTATTGAAGCAGACTCAGCATGGGTTCTGTAAGGGAAGATCTTGTCTCACTAACCTGCTAGTGTTTTTTGAGGGAGTGAACAAACATGTGGACAAGGGGGACCCAATAGATGTTGTTTACCTTGACTTCCAGAAAGCTTTCAATAAAGTTCCTCATCAAAGGCTCCTAAGTAAGCTCAAAAGTCATCTTGTGGATCAAAAACTGGCTAATTAATAGGAAATAGAGAGTGAGTATAAATGGGCAATTTTTGCAGTGGAGGGTGGTAAGCAGTGGGGTACCACAGGGATGGTCCAATGCTTAACTTGTTTATTAATGATCTGGAGTTGGCAGTAAGCTGTGAAGTGGCTAAATTTGCAGATGACACGAAGTTGTTCAGGGTGATGAGAACCAGGGAGGATTGTGTCTTTCTTTCACTGACATTTTAAAAGAACTCCAAAAGTTTGGCAATGCAGGACTTCCCTTTGCAGAAGCCAAGCTGATTCATCTTCAGCAAGTCCTGTTCTTCTATACGCTTAATAAAAACAGGTTAATCATCTCTAATTGCTGTTCTTTGAGTGGCCATCCATGAATTCACACTTTGCTCAGAGCAGCAAGTTGGGATTTCCTGCAGCTAGCTTCCACCCATGAAAATCCTCCCACTCTGAAACGCAGCATCGGAGGACAGCTGCCTCAAGGGAAGGAGTCGCACCTCCCCACTCAGCTCTTTTCAGAACCTTCTACAGAACATCACAGCAAGTCCAAAGCACCTGCTGCAGGCAAGGTGGGTAGGTCATGTGAATGCACGGACGACTGCTCAAAGAACAAGTGTCACAGGTTCACAACTTGTTTTTACTTCTTTGCGATCACAGTGATCTGCAGAGGCTAGCAAGCAGATCTAGAGGTGGCTACAGATGCATCAGTTGACGAAAGAGCGGAGTACCAAGCGGAATGCGCACCAAGGCATGTCAAGAGCAGAGTGCCTGATGGGTGTCTGAGCCCAGGTGGCAACTCTGAGCAGCTCTGGAAGTGGGAGACCTCTGGAGAAAGCTAAAGATGGAGGCTTCCTAAGGGCTACAGTTTATGAGCCCATGCACAGGAGAACTGAACGGTCTGAGCTAAATTGTGGCCAAATTGTTGACAGCAAAATTGCTATTCTTTTTTACATCCAGAACAACAGAGAAATAACACTTTATGCTGTCTAGAAATGGCAGGCATGCCGATGTAGAAGGAAAGCACCCTTCTGACATGATTACTTAGGAGCAAACCGCACCCATGAGACTGCAGGAGCCCCGCGTCCCCGTTGATACGTGGCCAAAAAACAGAACCGAGCTGAGGGGCGTGCAACACCAAGGAGGAGGCCGGGACACCTAGCCCAGTGGCTGAATCGAGGAGGACACCGATTGAGGGTAAAGACGGCGCAGGTTCTGGGTTTGATTTCTCTCTGTTCACACAAGGGCCTAGAGAAGCGAGGACATGGAGAACTGTTCTGACACGACGGGTGAGGGAAGGATCAGAGGAGGAAGGCAGGAGCCAGAGTCATACACAGGAAGACAGCCGTCCTCCGAAGACGAAGGCTCGCTGCACTGACTGCCCTGCAGCTGCTGAACACCCTCAGGGCAGTGGAGAGCCTGAAGAAGGGCAACTCCTGGTACGGGCCGTGGGCCTCTCTCTCAGCAAGCCACAGGAGCAAGCAACATGGAGGACAGGTAGAAAAGAGGCGTCTTTGAGCTCAGCAGATGCAAACCAGGCATCCACTTCAAGAAGTGGAAGGATGGATTAGTAGGGTAGGGATGGCTAGTAGGGTCAACATCCAGAATTGTTTTTATCTCAGTGCAGTGATTGACTCCCGTGCAGAGATGTCCAGTTTCCAGAAATTTTGGAGCCATGGGGGAAAAATTGGTCTAGTGGTTAAGTGCTTGGGCTCTAATCTGGGAGAACCGGGTTTGATTCCCCACTCCTCCACTTGCACCTGGCTGGATGACCTTGGGCAAGCCATAGTTCTGGCACAGCTGTTCTTGAAAAAGAGCAGTTTCTGTCAGAGCTCTCTCAGCCCCATCTACCTCACAGAGTGTCTGTTGTGGGGAGGGGAAGGGAAGGCAGTTTGTAAGCTGCTCTGAGACTCCCTTGGGTAGTGAAGGGCGGGGTATAAATACAATCTCTTCCCAGCCCATGCCTCCAGGCAATCTGGGCAAGGGGGCACATATAGATGTTAAATAACATCGGGGAAAGCACCACCCCTTGAGGCACTCTACAATCCAGTGGGTGCCTCTTGGACTGCTGTTCCCCTAGTGCCACCCTTTGTCCCCAACCTTGGAAAAAAGAAGGAAGTCATTGTAAGGCAAGCTCCTGGATTCCTATGTCAGCAAGGCGGCAGAGCAGTAACTGATGGTCGACCATGTCGAAAACCACCAACAGGTCCAACAACATCAGCCTCACTGATCCGCCTCGACCCAGATGCCTTTGAAGGTCATCTGTGAGGGCGACCAGTGCCATCTCCGTCCTGTGACCAGGTCGAAAACCAGACTGGAAGGGGTCTAAAATGAAAGTGCCATCCAAAAAGCTCTGTAGCTGGTTTGCTACTGTCCTCTCTATTAATTTGCCCGAACAGGGCAAATTGGAAACTGCAGAAAAATGGAGATGTTGGGAGGACAATGATAAACACATAATATGCACTTTCCTATCAAAGCTAAATTTATTTTATTCCTTTTACAACACAAAATGCATCATTTATAACTTAGCATATTAAACTGTACTAACTAGTATATTTATGGAATTTAAAAGTATAAACGCCTTGGCATTCTACAAGAAAAACTGCAAATACAGCCAGCGCTTAAGGAAACAGAGCAGTCAGTTGCTGCAACCTGAGCAGCCCCTCAGCATGCGTATCTTAATTGCTGCCATCGGAGAGGCAAGAAACAATAAAAGTTGAAATCAGAAAACAAATTTTGTAATAAAATAACAAATGTATATTATTTGGACTGAAACTGTCTCGTTACTGCATAGCAGGTAGGACTGAACTACCATCACATTTGAATACAATCCCTCTTGACTATCTGGAGAATATCTACCTTACCACAGAGAGAGATGTTCTTGGAGAAGAAAAATTCCTCAGTCCAACAAAAAAATTCCAATTATTTTGTTATCATTAGTGTGATTATTTCCCATTGCATGGGAAAGTGTATTTCTAGGCCTACAGGGGTTCAGGCATGGTAAAACACAATGCCTTTGCAACCACAATTCACCACCCCCCCATCATGGGACACTTTTTTACCCTAAGATAACAATGCAATTGGGAACCAGAGAACTAGGTGTGCGTTTTCAGATGGCCATCATATCGTAGAGCAAGTGGAAGGCCTGCAAGGACTCACAGGGGCATCTCCCTCCCCCCCCGTGATTCCCTCTTTCCCTGCTTCTGTCTCTGCTTCCCTCCACCAGCCAAACTAACCTTTCTCTGACCTTCAGCTTCTCCTCCTTCCCTTCCTCTGCAGCTGGGAAAAATCTGTTGTGTGTGTGGTGCCAGCCGCTGGGCACAGTGATGCAGTGCCAGGCCTGGCGGTGTGGTGCGGGCCAGCAGGCCTGGGCCCAGAGGTGCTGAGGGCTCCCTGCAAGGATTTCTGTGTGTGTGTGTGGGGGGGGGTGCCTCACTTTCCCCCGTATCCTTCCCGACATTTCTTCCTCTTTCTCCTCTCCTGGTAACCCGCACGCAGTCTCTCCTTCCCTGGCTTCCTTCTCTCCTTCGCACAGAACCAACTGGCCTGCCTTTTATCTGACCCCGATTTCCAGCTAAATTATTTATTTACTTCTTTGATACCCCCAACATTCTCCAGAATGGGTCCAGAAGGGCTGGCGTTATTCTGCTTCCTTTAATTTTATCATGACAGCCACCCCGGGGGGGGGGGACGACTGCCCAAGGTCACCCGTGAGGGAGCACCCAAAGCAGGGTGGGTGGGGGTCCTGGCCTGAACTTCTGGCCAGCACACCATTCCTGGCTTTCATGCACCGGCTGCTGTGGAACAGCAGCAAGCCGACAGGGCCCCCCCCCCACCCCCCAGAGGAGTCCTGGGAGTCGTGCGGGAGCAAGCGGCCTGGCCCCACAGACTGGACTCCTCACTCTCACCAACCCCTGGCAGCAGTCCAACCATCACCCCTCGAACTGTTCTCAAAGGCAGCCCCGTCAGGTCGAGCGCACTGCAATACCTTCCCTCCTAGGCCAGGACTAGACCAGATTGAAACGGAAGGAAAAGAGGGGCCCATGGCCGCACAGGAGGGAGGGCCTCTTGGGAAAGTTAATGGGAGGCTCTCCCAAGGAGGGGCGCCCCTCTTCTCAGGAGGAGAGGACCTCTCGCCCAAGGAGAGGGGCTGACCCTGGAAGGGCCAGGTCCTGATGTAAAGTCAGGAACCGGTAAGGTAGCTAAGTTGGGGAGGCTTCCTTGTTTTCCCTGCCAGCTCCCACAGCTAACAGTTCGCGGAATCACAGAATCACACAGAGCTGGAAGGGGCCCCGCAGAGGCCATCCAGTCCAACCCCACCCCCTGCCCAGTGCAGGATCAGCCTCGAGCATCCCTGACAAGGGTTTGTCCAGCCGCTGCTGGAAGACGGCCAGGGAGGAGGGGGAGCTCACCACCTCCCCGGGCAGACGATTCCACTGTGGCACAACTCTGACTGTAAGAAAGTTTTTCCTAGGATCCAGTTGGTACCTTCCCGCCCTTCATAGAATCATAGAATCATAGAATGTTAGAGTTGGAAGGGACCTTGCAGGCCATCCAGTCCAACCCCCTGCACTCTGCAGGAACACAGCCGAAACCCCTACATACCTACAACATACCCAAAAGATGGTTGTCCAGCCTCCGCTTGAAAATGTCCAAGGAAAGGAGCATCCACCACCTCCCGAGGCAGTCTGTTCCACTGCTCAACCACTCTTACAGTCAGGAAGTTTCTCCTGATATTAAGCCGGTAACGACTCCCTTGTAATTTCCACCCATTAGATCTAGTCTTGCAATCCGGAGCAAGAGAGAATAGATCCACTCCATCTTCTACATGACAGCCCTTCAAATATTTGAAGGCTGCCATCATGTCCCCTCTAAACCTTCTCTTTCCCAGGCTAAACATACCCAACTCCCTCAGCCTTTCCTCATAAGACTTGGACTCCAACCCTCTCATCATCCTGGTCGCCCTCCTCTGGACCCGCTCAAGTTTGTCAACATCCTTCCGAAAATGTGGTGCCCAAAACTGGACACAGTACTCCAGGTGGGGCCTGACCATAGCAGAATACAGCGGAACTACCACCTCCCGTGATCTGGACACAATGCTTCTGCTAATGCATCCTAAGATTGCATTAGCTTTCTTCACAGCCGCATCACACTGCACGCTCATGTTTAGCTTGTGATCAACCAGAACTCCTAGATCCCTTTCACATGTGCTGCTGTCAAGCCAAGTCCCTCCCATTCTATATCTGTGCCTTTGATTTTTTGTACCTAAGTGTAGGACTTTGCACTTATCTCTATCTAAGTGTAGGACTTTGCACTTATCTCTATCTAAGTGTAGGACTTTGCACTTATCTCTATTGAAACCCATTATTGCGAGTCCTCTCCTCTGCTGCCAACAAGAACTGCTCCCTGCCCTCCTCCAAGGGACAAACAACCCTTTAAATACTTCAAGAGAGCAATCATGTCCCCCCCTCCACCTTCTCTTCTCCAGACTGAACATTCCCAAGAAGTCCCTCAGCCTTTCCTCACAGGGCTTCTTGCTCTCCAGGCCCCCGATCATCCTCGTCGCTCTTCTCTACACACGCTCCATTCTGTCCACATCCTTTTCGGAGTGAGGCCTCCAGAACTGCACACAATACTCTAGGTGCAGCCTGACCAATGCAGTGTACAGCGGGACCATGACACCTGGCGATTTGGATGTGAGGCCTCTGTTGATACACCCCCAAGGTCGCATTAGCCTTTTTTGTTGCCGCATCACACAGGCTGCTCATATTTAACTTACGGTCCACCCTTCCCACCAAGATCTTGTTCACACACAATGCTACTTAGAAGTGTATCCTCCATCCAGTGTGCGTGTTCCTCATTTTTGTTACCCAGATGTAGAACTCGGCACTTATCCTTGTTAAATTGCATCTTTTTCACATCCACCCACTTTCCCAGCATGTTCAGATCTCGCTGAATTCTACCTCTGTCTTCTGGTGTGTTTGCTGCTCCTCCCAGTTTGGTGTCATCTGCAAATTTAATGAGTAGCCCCCCCACACACACACACAGCCCATCATCCCGATCATTTATAAAGATACTGAAAAGTACCAGGCCCAGAGCTGAGCCCCGCGGCCCCCCACTGGACCCCTCCCCTCCACACAGATGAGATGCCGCTGACAAGGACTCTCTCTGAGGGCGGCTCCTCAGCCCGGCTCCCCGCCCACCCAACCATCCCAGAGTCCAGTCCACAGTCCTCTAGTTGACCCATCAGAACGTCACGGGGAACCCTGCCAGTTTTGTGCTGCTTGTTGGGAACATACCCGGTGTTCAACCCTCTGTCCATTTATGAGGTTTTTTCCTTCCTTTGTTTGACTGTTGCCTTGTTTTTGTTCAATAAACCAGTTGTTTTATCTGGCCTGGATCTCCGTGCCCTAAGCTCTGCCTTCCGCCCCACCAGTAGAGGGGTGCTGCTCTGAAGGGGGGAGGGGGTGCTGTGAGCCCACCCTAGCTGGTGGCTGCCGAGAGCGCCCTTGGCCACGCCACGGCTGTCGGGAGGCGGGGGAGAGTGAGAGGGCGGAGGGCGGAGGGCTCCTCCTCGGAGGGGACGCTCCGCCCTTACTGAACCCGCCCCCATCGCCCCCGTTCGCGGTTTCTGCAGTGGGAACCCTGAGCACCCTCCGGTCCCGCCTCCGCCTTCTTTTGCCCTCTCTCCAGCCCGAAACAGAGCAGGCTGCTGGGGCTACGGGCAAAACTCAAGCAAGGGGGCTCTGCCGAGAAAAGACAGGCCGAGCCCGCTGAGCCCCGGGCCGGCCAGAGATGCCTTGAGCGGCAGGCTCCCTCTAAGGCTCCTGGTGCTGCCGGGCGTTTTGCTCCTGCTTACAGCCTGGTCGTGCCCCAGGGAACACAGTGAGCCAAGTCTGCTCCCGAGGAAACACTGCGGAAAGCAGCCTGGAGAACACGATCACCCCCTGGCCGAGACCTTTCCTCTCTCCGAGACGGAGCTGCCCTTGCGGCAGACCAGAAGCACCTGGCTGACAGCCCTGGGTTCCCCTGAGAAACAGGCCGCTTCCCACTTCCCGGGGAAAGGAAAGAAACAGGGAACGGGGCTCACCGACTCCAGCCCTCAGCCCTTAAGGAAGCCGCCTCCAGCAGTGGCAAATGGGGGCCGCACTGCCACTCCTGGATCTCCCCTCCTCTCCTCCAGCACACCGCAGGACTCTCTCTTTGTTTCTTCTCTAGTCTCAAGAAGTTGAGGGCAGAGGTCCCTGACCTTATTGGGCCTGCATGCCCTTCTGGAACTTTGGAAGGGGTGGGGGGGCCAGGTCAGGCCAGTCTTCTCTGACCGCGGCAGCCAAGCAGGGTCGGCCTTCTGGTCAGTACTTGGATGGGAGACCACCAGGGAAGCCCAGGGCTGCTCTGCAGAGGACAGGCCATGGCGAACCACCACTGCCCATCTCTCGGCTTGGACGCTCGGCTACAGGACGGCCGTAAGTCAGTGGCGACTCGACGGCAGGTCCCACCACCAGCAGGCCCCGACACAAAATGCCTGCCACCCAGGAAGGGCCAGTCCCAAGATGCTGGGCAGTTCCCAAGGAGGAGCCGTGTCCCGACAGAAACGGCCTGCCCCTGACCGTAGTGCCTCCGGGGCCTCTGGGCCACCATCCTAGAAGAACACCCAGAACTCTCGCGCTCCTGTATGGGGGGGGCCCCACGATGGGATGGCCTCCGGAAGTCATTTCAGAGCTGGGGAAAGCACCGAAGAGAACCATCCTGGTGATTAAGGGGCCGGAGCACTTCTACTAGGAAAGGCTACAGAGGCTGGGACGTTTCTGTTTAGAAAAAAGACCGCCAAGGGGAAACATGAGGGGCAGAGAGAGTGGGTAGGGAAAACTTTTTTATGCCATAATATTGGAAGGGGGGGGGACCAATCAAGCTGACAGACAATAGGTCCAGGGCAGACAATATTTCTTTACTCTGTGAGTGATCACATTGCAAAATTCACTGCCAGTGGACCTTGACGGCCATGGCACAGAAGGCTTTAATTGCTGGAGGACGCGTCCATCGGCGGACACTGGCCACGGTATCTAGAAGCCGGGGGCCACCACGTCCAGAGGCAGGCAGCTTCTGAACACCCAGTGCTGGGAGGAACAACGGAGGAAGGCCTCTTTATTCATTTCTCTCTCTTTGATTTCTAACCCCCTCCGTTTCCCCCAAGCAGGACTCAGGGCTACGTACAACATGTATATACATCAGCACATAAAATAAAATACATAAAATAAATATACATCAGTGCATAATAAAACGCACGCAATACAATTAAGACTGAGCCAAGAGGAGGAGGAGGAGGAGGAGATTGGATCTATACCCCCCACCCTTCACTACCCAAAGGAGTCTCAGGGCGGCTTACAAACTCCTTTCCCTTCCCCTCCCCACCACAGACACCCTGTGAGGCAGGCGGGGCTGAGAGATCTCTGACAGAAACTGCTCTTTTTCAAGGACAGCTCTGACAGGCCTATGGCCTGCCCAAGGTCATCCAGCAGCTGCAAGTGGGGGAGGGGGGAATCAAACCGGGTCTCCCAAATTAGAGTCCGTGCACTTAACCACTACACCAAACTGGCCAAGTCCTGCAGGGCCCGGATCTCACTGGGAAGATTGTTCCACCAGGCTGGGGCCAGGTGTGTTGGCCCTCCAGAGCAGCTGATTGGCTCCTGTGCGAGACAGGATGTTGCGCTAGATGGACCCTCACTGACCTGAGGCAGCAGGGCTCTTCTCATGGTGGAGATCCCTGGCCCAGACACCGGCACTGGAAGGGAGACTGCTTAAGTCGTTCTGCTACGTAATCTTTATCCGGAGCCTACCAGGAGAAACTGGACCTCTCAGTGGCTTTCAGAGCAAAGAAGATCATCTGCAAGAGTTGCTAAGGGCATGAGGGAGAGCGCTGAACTCATGAAGGACCTGGGGACAGAATCTCAGTGATGGTATCCACTCTGAAGAAAGCCTCACAAATCGGGCTTATGAAATTTCCTTGCAAAGGGTTTCCTTGCTTTGAAAAGTATGCCCAGCTTAACAGAAGCAAGGATTTAACATTTGTAATGGCACTGCTTTTATTGTTCTGAATAGATGTTCTGCTGAGTTCTTAAATATCTGCTTGTATGTGCTTCAGTAATGTGGAAAGTAACCTTGAACTTTTTAGGAGAGGCAGCGTGCAAGTGTAGTAAACAAAATAAATCATAAAAGTTGAGCTGTTTGTCAGCATTTACAGACCTTCTTGTAGCAGAACCCCCGGAGGGCCCTTTGGAGCAGGGTTTAAAACTAGACTCGCCCCTTATCTTCACACAAGCCTCACAAACAAGCCGCCAACAAGGGCTCTGTGGGGAAGGGAGGCTAAAGCGGCTTCTTCCTGCAGGCCGCGGCAGCAAACAGAACAGGAAGGGCTGTGCACCTTGGACTCACAGGACTCGCGTTGCCCGTGTGCTCTTCCCAAACGCCCCTGAAGACTCTGAGGTGGGTAGGTGGAGCCTCGCTTCAGTAGTGGTCAGTGTCCCGCTGCAGCTTCATTATTTTCAGTCTCATCTGCCGCTTGCTGCGTCCCCTTGGGCCAGTCACTCTTTCTCAGCCTACCTCACAGGGCTGTTGTAAGGATAACATACTGGAGGAAAGAATGGCGTAAGCTGGATCTGAGGGGGCCCCCCCACTGAGGACAAGTGCAGGATATCAATATCTGAATACATAAAAACACCCTCAGATCTGACCTGGCTTGCAGCACTGCCACAGGAAAGCCAAGAGGATGGCTGCAGAACGATGCCACTTGACAAAGCAGACCGCAGCTGGGTCCTCCGGAGGCGGGGCTACCGGGCCCAGCCAACCACCAGCAGGAAGGCTGAAGGTGAGGACTGGGGGGGGCCTGCAATGTCACGGGGGGGGAGGGGGCTTGCTGGCAGGGGGCAGTCTGTTTGGGAGCCCGGAAGAACAGCTGTTGAGGATACCAGAGGACGGTGGCGTTCCAGCACAGAGCCACGATCTCTCTTCCCTTAGCAGCAGCCTTCCCGACCTTTTGAGGGCCACTGGATCTTCCTCAGGGAACCCCCTTGCGGGCGGGCAGACCCCACCCCCTCCGCCCTCCCTGCCTCGGGCTAACAGGCACTTCATTTGCGCTGTTTATGTACAACCCGCACATCAACACCAAGGAGGAGTGACCAGGGCACGGCAGGGCAGTCCAAGCCCAGTGGCACAAAACAGCTCCCCTCTGCCAGGCGCCAGGCTCCAGAATGCAGGCCAGCTGACGTTCCCCTCCTCCCGTTCCGTTTGAAATCTACATCTCCAATCTGATCTGAATATCTAAATCTGAATTATCTCAGCAAAAAGCGAGATGTGGCGCTCACACCTTTTTTTATCTGTTGCCATGGTGATTAGATAAAATTCACACCAAGACTCCAGGGAAGGATGGAATTATTTCAGACAGAATCTCACCCCATTTGGGGAGAATGACGTCTCCAGCTCCCTCCCGCTGCAACCCATCTGAGCACAATCTCTCTGACCCTGGGGGGGGGCCCACAGCAGGAGGCAGGACACCCCTGGAGCAGGTGGGGGAGGGGGGTTGTTGTTGGAAGTGGGCAGGGGGGAGAACCAAACAATGCAACACAGGGGGATATTCGCCTGGCACAGAAAGAGGAGGAAGCTGCTCCCATGCGGGGCACCAGACATTTCTTTCACGCATCAAAAGCAGCCAGGAATTCCCAAGGAGGGGATGAATATATTTAGATGACACTGGATCATTCCCATTTCATGGCACATCTACTGCACGTTCCCACCCAGGACCACGGAGTTTTCTCCTGCCCACATGCCGAGACTCGCATCATTTGGCAGGAAGGGAAGCAGGTGGCGGAACCAAGTCGGAATCTTCCCGTTGCCTCCTGCCCTGCAGGAAGGGGCCTCGTTCAGCAGCTGCCCGGCTGTTTGCACAGGCGCTGCCCCCTGGAAACCCACAGGCCTCTTCCGCCTAGGCAAGCCAGCCTGTAGAGCACGTGCTCCAGAAGGCACTGCAACTACCTGTGGGCAGGTGACGGAGTCCGGGCAAACCTGCATGTTTGTTTCACCACCGAGTTCCCCCACCGTGGGACCTTGCAAACCCAGCTGCACAAGCTCTGCCCAAGCAGTTGGCTTCCCACGTGGCTTCACGCGCAGGCGTCTGTTCAGAGGGGCCTCCTCTCTAGAGGCAGGTCAAAGACACTCCAGGGAGCAGACAAGAGCTTTGGGGACCAGGGGATCGGAGGAGAAAACTGCCTGCAGCAGAGTGGCCCCCAGGAACCGCCGGGCCCTCCCGGGCCCCTTCTTGGAGCTGGCTGCAGATGCTTCCGACTGTGGAGGGTCCTCCTCTCCCACCGAGACCAGAGAGTCTGCGTGTGCCCGGGGCAGAGGGTCTGGGCGAAGGGCAGCAGCAGAAGCCCAGCAGGAACCCTGGCCAGCCACTGTTTGGCTAGGTGGGAACGGGAAGCCTTCAAGGTGGAAGAGATCTAAGAGCCGGCCTTTAAGCGATGGGGGAGGGAAGCACAGCCGCCACAGAGGGCCTCCCCCAAACGAGAACGGAGTCCCGCTTCCCCCCTCCCCACACACACTTCTCCGCCCCAGAGCTACTCGTTTGATCAATCGGGTGATTCCACACGAGACCTTCAATCCTGGGTCAGCCCTGTCCCTGAACTTACATTCTACTCTACACTCGAGTTCACCCCTTTAATAATCTCGGGGTATTACATTACATTGAGGTCACCCCAGTTTCACCCCATACTTGTCCCGGGATAAAGGGATGCTGTTATAGCCAGGGACCAATGCCAGGTACTGTGTCACGAGCTGAACTCTGATAAAGCCAGGGATGAGATCCTAGTGCGGAAAGGACCAGAGGCAGGTGCCAACGTCACTCTGCTTGCCCTTTCCTAACCACCAAGAGAAGGCACGATTGGATTAGGGAGGTGAGGTGGCCGGGGTCTCCCTCCCTCAATTCACTTCAGAAGCTCCTGTGCTACTTCTAAGCGCACAGACAAAAATCGCAATTTGTGGTTTGGTCCTAAGAGAAGGGCCAAAGTTTCCGCTCCAAAGTTCTGCAGAAGAACTTCAGAATGGGACATGCAGACTCCTCTCTGACTCGCATGCCAGACGCTCGCCTCCTCGCACACATGCTGTGCCTGCAACCGCTTCTCCATCTCTGTGCAACGGACGCCTATATGCACCTCAGAGAGGGAGGTGTTCGGTGTAGAGATGACAGGCAAAGAGAAAGTCCTTCTCGGTGTTTCATGTGCTCTCATTTGGCAGCTCCCCTCAGGAGGAAAGTACCGCTGTGGCCCCCGAGGCCTGTGAAAACTCCGAGGGGGCTGGCAGGGCAACAGCTAAGCTCCAGAGACAAAAGTCACGTCAGGAGCAGCTCATATAATTACCGGCTGGTTTCCAATTTGCCCTATTTGGGCAAAATAATAGAGAGGGCCGTGGCAATTCCGCTACAGAGCAATTCCGCTACAGAGCTTTCTGGATGACGCTTCCATTTTAGATCCCTTCCAGTCCGGTTTTCGCCCAGGACATGGGATGGAGACAGCACTGGTTGCCCTCGTGGACGATCTCTGAAAGCATCTGGGTCAGGGTGGTTCAGTGGTACTGTTGTTGTTGGACCTCTCGGCAGCGTTCAACACAGTTGGCCATCAGTTACAGATCCACCGCCTCACCGACACAGGCGTTCAGGGGCTTGCCCTGCAGTGGCTTGCCTCCTTTCTCCACGGTTGGGGACAAAGGGTGACATTAGGGGAACAGCTCTTCCAGAGGTACCCAGCAGAGTGTGGAGTGCCTCAAGGGGCGGTGCTTTCCCCAATGTTATTCAACATCTACATGCACCCCCTTGCCCAGTTTACCCGGAGTTATGGGCTGGGATGTCACCAGTGTGCGGATGACACCCAGCTCTATCTGATGTTGGGCAATCAGTCTGGCTCCAGACCGGAAGATCTAGACGGGGCATTACAAGACGTGGCTGGATGGCTGAGGCTGAGCCGACTGAAATTGAATCTGAAGACGACGGAGGTCCTTTGCCTGAGTTGGGGCGGTCCGGGGTTAGGGATTCCACTCCTGACCTTCGATGGGGCTCCGTTGGTGCCAGCACTGGAGGTTAGGAGTTT
Source organism: Gekko gecko (assembly GCA_029375565.1). NCBI lineage: Eukaryota > Metazoa > Chordata > Lepidosauria > Squamata > Gekkonidae > Gekko > Gekko gecko. The sequence continues at coordinate 78,254,142 of JAPDNY010000013.1, read as the reverse complement.
GGGAGAGCTCCTGGATGCCTCCTTAACGATGGAGGCCCAGGTAGCAGCCACTGCCAAGTCGGCCTTTTACCATCTTTGGCTGATCAGACAGTTGGTTCCCTTCCTCGAACGCAACAATTTAGCAATGGTGATCCATGCGATGGTCACCTCAAGATACTGTAATGCTCTCTACATGGGGCTGCCATTGTCGCAAATCCGAAAGCTGCAGCTGGTGCAAAATGCTGCAGCCAGGCTCCGATGGGCCTCCCCATGAGGGAGCATTGCAGAAGACATGGCACTGGCTGCCGATAGCATACCAGATTCACTTCAAGGTGCTGGTTCTTACCTTTGAAGCCCTTTATGGCCAGGGTCCGACATACCCGAGGGACCACCCTTCCCCAAATATATCCCAGGGAGCAGTACAGTCAGGGTCACAAAACCAATTGGCCCTCCCAGGTCCTAAGGACGCCAGGCTGGCTGCAACAGGGCCAGGGCTTTCTCGGTGGCAGCTCCATACGGATGGAATGAACTCCCGGGACCTTTTACAGTTCCTCAGTGCCTGCAAGATGGAGCTCTTCCCCCAGGCTTTCAACCATTATCAATAACCACTGCAGCCTAGAGAGCCTGGTCCCTGGTCGGCTACTGGCAGCCTGTGCCCGCCGATCACACTCGAGAAAGATCAGTGAGCTGAATACTTAGACAACCTATGGAACGCACTCATGCGGTAACGCCATGTACATGACACCAAAATGATACTGCTAGCACTTTAATATTACACTGTTTTAATGAACTGTTTTTAGATGTTTTATGGCGATTTGATTGTTATTATGTTTCTACCTGCATAAGGCACCCTGAGCCTGCTTTGGCGGGGGGGGGGTATAAAGCAGAAATAAATAAATAAATAAATAAATAAATAAATAACTCTTAACACAGAAAGTCGGCAACCAGAGATGTCTGTCGGAAAGGGGGGGGAGAGGTGTCCCAGGCACGGCAGAAGCCCCGGGCTGCAGTTCCTAAACCCCACAAATAGCACAGGAAGTGTTGCAGATGTACTTGGATGGAAACACACTTTCAGGATGCACTGCTGGGATAGACAAAGAAGTCAGGGACCTTCGCTCGCCTCCTGCCCATACAGTTGCCCCTGCGGCTGCTTCTCCCATGCGACTGCCAATCCCAGAGTTGGGGTGGGGCACAGCTGAGAACAGCTTTTAGAGCATCCTTGTGGCTCTCTGTACTGCACGGCAGGTACCCCGGTGATGCTCCTGGGCAGAAGCAGCACAGCAAGAAGAGCTGGGTAAGGATAGCAAACACCAGCCCCCCCCGCCGCCGCCCGCAGCCCCTTTGCCGCCATGGGAAGCCGGGGAAGTGAGCCAACCCGGACCAACGAGCAGGCCAGCACAGAGCTCCCTTTCTTCCTCTCCCCCCTTCCCCAAAGAAGTAACGCAAACCAGAATACCCTCCCTGCTCCTCTTAGAGTCCTCATCGCCCTGGCCCCAGACCCCAAGTCTTTGTGGCAGCAAGAGACCACCGTCCTGCAAAGAGACTGCTTGCTGAGTAAGGGCCACGCCAAAGTGTTCTGTGGGTCCAGCCAAGGCTGTGCCTCGCATCTCTGTTCGGCTCTGCCACGAGGCAGTGCCCGAGCTCTGCTTGGGGGCCTGGCTGAAGAACCGCCTGGCTGAAACTGGTAGCCAAACAGAAACGCGAAGGCTTAAGGCAGGCAGCTGAAGAGGGATGAGAGCATAACAGCCATAAATACGCTGAGTAGCTTTAATTTTTGGTAGCCTCATGCTGAGTCTCCAGGCACTCATTATATCTGGAAACAAAATAAAACGATGTCTTAAAATATATAGGTTCATTTGCTTCTAGGATGTTAAAGACTAAACGATTACGCACAACAGAGACGGAGGAAGTAGCATACAACCAGATGATGCCAGCAGAGGAGTTTGAGAGGGTACCCTGATGAGCCATGGCCCCTCTCACTCTGTGCTACTGGTTGCTTTATACCAAGCCAGGTAATACAGTATTGCCTACTCTGACTGGCAGCAGCTCACCAGGAGCTCTGACAAAGAAGGCTCTTCTGCCACACAAGTGACCCCAGACACCCTGAATACTGAAGCCGGGGCCTTCTGCAGACGACCCGAGTGCTCCACTGCAAAGGCCCAGCCTCCTCCCGTCTCCTTGGCAAGTGCATTGTCCCACAAATGCCTCCGGTGTCTGCGACTCGGCATTGCACACAATGGGAGCAGAAGACAGTTGGCAGGATAAGCAGAAACCTAGAATTAGCCCAGGCATCAGCCCTTCATCCCCAAGAGCTGAAGCAGCCTAGAGAGCGAGGGCGCCTGCATGCCCCCACTCACCCGTCCGCCCACCCACCCACCCACTCCCGGGAGTACAGGGCGGCAGTCATCGTCTCTCCTCCTCCAGGTGATCCTCGCAGCAACAACCCTGTGTGGTCAGGGAGACTAAAAGGGAGTGACTGGCCCACGGCTGCCCATCAAGCTCCCAAGGCAGAGTGGGGATCTGGGCCTGGATCTCCCAGACGTGATAGCCCAGCCCTCCAACTACCACGACACCACCACAACGCTGTGCCAAGCAGTTGCCATCACAAGACCAGCCGAGGTGCTCTTTTCGAGCTGTGCAGTAACAGCAACAGAATGAAACACACGTTCCTCACTGTCCACTGATGTCTGGGTGCCTTCCCCATAGGCAGGGGCTTGTGTGGTTCTCCTGTGGTTGGTGTGGCTGCAGATAAAACACAGTGGCCACAGGGCTTCCACGGGGCAGGTTTCCCTGGCCCAGTCCCCCAACGGAGGCCAGCCTCCTCCTCCTGGGCAGCCACGGATTCCCCCGGGGCAAAATATCAGTGCTAAAATGCTGCTGTATGAATAGACCATTTGAATATAACAGGTGTAGCAGGTTCTAGGAATTCCCAGCTTTTGTTTCTTTAAAAACTAAGTCCCTGGCCCCTTCTGTTGTGAAGATACGCCTTTTCCCTTATATGTGCACAAGGGAAGGGGCTGAAGTCTTCTTTTTATAAAATGAAAGCTAAGCATTCACAGAAACTCAATTATTGTCACACCTGTATTTCAATATATTTTTTAGAAAAATTAAAAGCTCCTGGGTGGCGAGGGGAGGAAACAGTTTCTCTGGGCTCAGGGGAAATGGCTGCCCTGTGGGCAGGAGAACCTGGATTTTCCCTTGTATGCAGGAGCCATCTGAGCGCCACTGTGATCCCTCCCAAAACTCAGAGCTAACCAGGTTTGAGAAAGATCAGAGAACAGCCATGAAACCTCCAAGGGGTGCACAGATGGACCACAATGCTAGAGAGGAGCAGGGGGGCGGATCACACCTTGGGCAGCTGACCTGGGCAGAAATGCCCACAGACACCACCACCTTACTGTACACCTGCATGACAGCCCACCTAAAGAGCCAAAATCCCATCCCCCTTCCGATTCTCAAGTGGGCCTCAGGACTCCAGTGCCCCATCGGCACACCGCCAGGGACCCAGACGGGCTTCTCTGAGGTGATGAATTCAAGTACTGCGGCTTCGGAAATGGACCCGATAAGGGTATCAATTGATTCTATTCCTTGCCGACCCGTTACAGACACAGTGGAGAAATCATGCCCAAGGGGGAAACCCATAAGATGGTTGATATGATCTCCCCCCACCAAAAAAAATTGCACTCCTTTCAGTCTGCAATCGTTTGGATCAGGGAAATCTGCATTTGCTCCCTACAGCCAGACACACACACACACACACCAAGCACACAGGATCACGCTTTGTTTCTTGAAGTGGGAGTTTCGCTATAAGACTGCCATGAAACCAGCTCTTCCGGCTCCCGACAGGATGAGGGAAGCCTTGGGACAGGCTTGTGGTGCTGCAATTCCACTACAGTGAATTTTCAGAACGCCTCCCTATCAAGATCCATGGCCAGCCAGTCTTTCACATCACAGCCCTGGTGCACAACACAATCTCACACCAGGCACGTCATTCTGCAAGCACCACTGGTTTATTCTGACTTAATGCTACCCTTCATTAAATACCAGAACTCAGTGAGTGGGGCTGCATGTTTGCAGGGGGATTGAGAACTAAAGGCAAGATTGATTTTGATGTGAGCACCAGCAAAGCAAATGGGTTTTTGAAAAACCTATAATTTCTCTGCAACCCTTGACTTGACTAAACACACATTTTTAGACAGCAGCACAGTTAGGCAGACATTAAACAAAAAATGAGGCAGACTAATGGCGATTTATATGCAGGATAACCTTCTATACTGGAATTTATTTTTGATTTCAGGGTAAGTTTCAATATTGCCAAGTTAACCAAATAATGCAGGTAGTAATTTAACAAAGAGAGACGGGTGGGGGGTGGGGAGAGGAGGAGGACACTGTGGCTGCACGGGACCGACACGGCCCCCCCTGCAGCCACGATGCCACCGTCTCTTCTGAAATGTGCTCTGGGGATGCTCTCTGGGGAGCCAAAGAAGAAGGCCGGGCAGACCCCTCCTTTGCAACCCCCCCCCGTCTATGCTGCTAAGGAAATGCCCAGGCTGGAACAGTCTTGACCGTTCTCAGAAGCTCAGCAGGGTCGGCCCTGATCAGTACTTGGGTGGGAGACCAGCAAGGAAGCCCAGGGCCGTTTGCCACGCAGAGGCGCAAGTGATGGCAAGCCCTCTCCCAAAGCCTCTGGCCTTGGAAATCTCATAAGCGGTCACCATTAGTCAGCCGCCACTTGACGGGGGCGGGAGCGGGGGGAGGAGAATCAGGCCAGTAGGGACCAAGAGGCACTCTGACGCCCTGCAAGTCTGAGATTCTTTTTCACCAGTGGATTTCACTGAACTGGTTCTGAATTTCCACACCCCAGTAAGAGTAGCCATGTTATTAACCTGCCGCAGCAACACACCATGAGGAGTCTCATGGCCCCTGAGAAGCTTAAGGACTTATCAGATCAGGAGCTGTGGTGGGTGGGCATGAGACAGCTTCTGCTTTGATAAACTGTTAGTTTTTAAGGTGCCACAAGATGACTCCTTTTGGAATTTCTGAAGATGACAAATAACTTTCCTCACTGAAACATGCTTCCTGCTCCCACCCTTGGTGAAGGTCTCACACTGCTTGAGTGTGCCTGACTTGTCTTGCTGACAACTTTATTTTCCAGGAGGTAGAGAGGGAAACAAGGGGATCTGCTGTCCTGGACTAGATTCTCACCAACAGGGAAGAACTGGTTGTGGAGGTGAAAGTAGTGGGCACCCTGGGTAGTAGTGACTTTCAGATCTCCATGGCCAAATGGCTTGCATCCCAGGGTGCTAAAAGAAATTGCAGATGTTATTTCAGAGCCTCTGGCTCTAATCTTTGAGATGTCCTGGAGTACTGGTGTTGTGCCGGAAGACTGGAGAAGAGCGAATGTTGTCCTGATCTTCAAGAAGGGAAAAAAGATGGACCTGGGAAATTACAGGCCTGTCAGCTTGACATCAATACCTGGAAGAATTCTAGAGCAGATTTCCCGGGTCTGTGAGCACCTTGAATAGAATGAGTTAATTGGTAGTAGCCAGCCTGGGTTTATCAAGAATAAGTCATGCCAGACCAACCTTATCTCCTTTATTGACGGAGTTACTAAAATGGTTAACTCTGGCAATGCTGTGGATATAGTGTACCTAGATTTCAGTAAAGCATTTGACAAAGTATCTCATGATATCCTTGAGGATAAGCTGGTTAAGTGTGGGCTGGATGGGCCAACTGTTGGATGGATTCATGGTTGGTTGAAAAACTGTACCCAACGAGTGCTCGTAAATGGCTCTGCGTCTACGTGGAGGGAAGTCTCGAGTGGAGTACCACAGGGCTCAGTCCTGGGCCCGGTGTTGTTCAATGTTTTTGTAAATCACCTGGAGGAAGACATAGAGGGGATGCTTATCAGATTTGCAGATGACACAAAACTGGATGGGATTGCTAATTCTGAAGAAGACAGAGTCAGGATTCAAAATGATCTAGGTAGGCTGGAACAGTGGGCTGAAGCAAATAAAATGAATTTCAATAGAGATAAGTGCAAAGCCCTACACCTGGGCACAAAAAATCAAAGGCACAGATATAGAATGGGAGGGACTTGGCTTGACAGCAGCACATGTGAAAGGGATCTGGGTGTTCTGGTTGATCACAAGCTCAACATGAGCCTGCAGTGCGATGTGACTGCAAAGAAAGCTAATGCAATCTTAGGATGCATTAACAGAAGCATTGTCTCCAGATCACGGGAGGAGGTAGTTCCACTCTATTCTGCTATGGTCAGGCCTCACCTGGAGTACTGTGTCCAGTTTTGGGCACCACACTTGAGGAAGGATGTTGACAAGCTTGAGCATGTCCAGAAGAGGGCAACCAGGATGGTGAGAGGGTTTGAATCCAAGCCTTATGAAGAAGAGCTGAAAGAGTTGGGTCTGTTTAGCCTGGGAAAGAGAAGACTTAGAGGGGGCACAATTGCAGTCTTCAAGTATTTGAAGGGCTATCATGTAGAAGATGGAGCAGATCTATTCTCTCTTGCTCCAGATTGCAAGACTAAATCTAATGGGTGGAAATTACAAGGGAGTCGTTACCGGCTAGTTATCAGAAGAAACTTCCTAACTGTAAGAGTGGTTGAGCAATGGAACAGTTTACCTTGGGAGGTGGTGGATGCTCCTTTCCTTGGACATTTTCAAGCAGAGGCTGGACGACCATCTTTTGGGTATGTTGTAGGTATGTAAGGCGATCTTTTGGCTATGCTCCTGCAGAGTGCAGGGGATTGGACTAGATGACCTGCAAGGTCCCTTCCAACTCTAATATTCTATGGTTCTATGAGTCTATGACCATGTAATTTTGGAATTTACAGTCTTGGGGAAGCTGTATATAGTCAGACAGATAGGTTGGACATCAGGAAAGCAAATTTTTTCAAACTTAAAGTTATGCTGGGTAGAATCCCACGGTCAGAAATACTTAAGGAGAAGGAGACCAATAAGACAATGACAGAGATAAAGTCCATTAGTTAAAAGCCTGGGTGAAAAGCAATGTTTTGGCCTGGCTCCTCACAGACAGATGAGGTGACACCACTTTGGTTGCCAGTTGCCTCACTTCTGGAAGCAGAGACACAGAAAGAGGGAGCCGGGAGGCAGATATTAACCGGCCGGCTGTGTGGGAGGAGCCAGGACTTCAAGCTGCTCCGGGCCTCACCAGGAACAATCAGCACTTTGAATGGTGCACAGAAACAGACGGGTCACCACCAGGGCAGCACTCTCGGCGCAGGGGTGATAGGATCCTTGTGACCAAGAGCCTGGCCACTACATTCGGGACCACGTAGAGTTTGTGGACCATTTTCAAAGACAACTCCACACAGAATGCATTCCAGTAATCTAAATGGCACGTGATCAGAGTATGGATCTCTGTGGCCAGATCACACCCTTGGACTCACAGGGGTGGCCAAACTGCGGCTCTTTCACACATATTCTGTGGCTCCCATCAGGGCCACTGGGGAAGCGAAGGGGAGGCGTGCCTGCCCAGTCAGTCTTCCCCTTCCCCAGCCAGTGTTCCCCTCCCTGGGTAGGCTTGAGGTGGGGGTGGAGCAGAAAAAGAAAGCAATTTTAAATGCATTCTCACCCCCCCACACACACTGACACGGAGAAGGCATTTGTCTCTTTGAATCCCTCCTCCAAGCCAAGACAGCCAGCCAGCTTGGGGGCGGGGGAGGGGGGCTTGAAGGACGCAGTTAAGGTTAAAGTTGCTTTCTTTCCACTTCTTCCTCCCCCCATCTACTTACTTTCTTTCCACTTTCTTTCCACCTTTCTTTCTCTCTCTTTCTCCCCTCTCTCCCCATCTAAAGTTAAATGTGTTCTCCAAGCCCCACCCCACTGCCACAGCGGCTGGCCGGTTTCCCTTCTCCAAGCCAAGCTGGGGGAGGGGGCTTGGAGAACACATTAAGGCATTCTCCAATCCCACATCCTGCAGCCCTGTCTGTGAGCTTCGGGAAGGCATTTGTCTCTTTAAAACCCTTCTCCAAGCCAAGTCGGCTGGCATGGGGAGTGGGGGGGGTTGGAGAACACATTTAAAGTTACTTTCTTTCCACCTCTTCCTTCCTTCCTCCTGCCCCTTCCCCATTTATTTGCTTACCTTCTACCTCTCTCTCCCTCTTTCCCTTCCTTCCTCTCTCACCAACTATTAGTTTTCTTTCCACCTTTCCTTCTTTCCCCCTTTCTCTCTCTTTCTCCCTCCTTCCTTTCTCTTTCTCTCTCTCTCTTCCTTCCTCCCTCCCCCTCCCTCCCATCTATTTGCTTCATTTCTAGTTCTCTCTTTCTCTCCTCCTTTCTTTCTACCTCTTTCATTATTTCCACCTTTCTCTTTCTACCTTCCTTCCTTCTTCCTCCCCGTTCCTCCTCATCTATTCTTTTTCTTTCTTTCTTTCTTTCTTTCTTTCTTTCTTTCTTTCTTTCTTTCTTTCTTTCTTTCTTTCTTTCTTTCTTTCTCTCTCTCTCTCTCTCTCTCTCTCTCTCTCTCTTTCTCTCACTCTCGCTCTTCCTCCCTTCCCCTCCATCCCCATCTATTTGCTTTCTTTGTTTCTCTTTCACTTTCTCTTTTTCTCCTTCTTTCTTTCTACCTCTTACAATCTTTCCACCTTTCTCTTCCTTCCTTCCTTTCTCCCCCTCTCTCCCCATCTATTTGCGCTCTCTCTCTCAGACAAATAAATATCATTAGCAAACAGGTATCATTATCAATATCTATTTTTACCCCTTTTGTTTTTATTTTTGGCAGTCTCATTTAATGTTAATAAAAAGCAAATTTGCATATTTTTCAATAAAAACGTGTGTGTAATAATTGTTCGTGCCTTGTGGCTCTCAAACATCTGACATTTATGCTAACGTGGCTCTTGCGTCAAGCAAGTTTGGCCACCCCTGTCTGGAGGAACAGACACAGTGAGAGCACATCAGCTGAAGCTGATCAGAGTTGCTGCACGTCGTGCCTCCTGCCACAGCCCAGGATACAGCAGCACCCCCAGGCTCCAAACAGGCTCCTTCTGGGGGGCTATGCAAACCCCTTCAAGGGCAACTCTCCATACCTAAGTGGACAACCCCTTTCCCAAGCCATTGCAGAAGCCTCCTGAAAAGACCCACCCACTGAATAATGTGCTCCATTGCGTCAAAAACAGAGGAGCACTCAAGAAGAATAAACAGGGGCACACCACCTTGTCCATACTTAACCTAAGGTCAGGGGCCCATCAACGGATGCCCATCAGTGGCCATGGGGGTCGCCTGCATCTTTCCTGGCACCTGCCAAGTGCTTTCAGGAAGTGGGTGGGGCCAGGTGGGGTTTTTTTGCCCAGCAGGGCTTCTGGTTGGCTGTGCAGAGTTTTAAAAATGCTACTTCAGATGGAGCCACCGCCACAGGACAAAGGGGGCCTTCCCTGCACGAGTTAAGAAGGTGGGCTGTGTGTATGAAAATTTTTTTTAAAAAAAAACAATCTGTGTATTTGTAAAGGCATCCTGTTAAACCCTTTCTGCCTGAAATGTTGAACTTACTGTTAGATTTATTCATAATCTCACTCCCTGACATTTTGTGGCGGGCTCTCTCTCCTGGAGCAGCCATTTTGTGCTCACCTCACACCCAGGACCCGGTGCCAGGAGCCCCAAAGCCCCCGCAGGCTCCAGAAGGCTGGCTGGGGGTCCCCCGCCCGAGATCATCCACTCGCACCACCCATGTTTTCTTCATCCCATAACTGGGCCTGAAGCCAGGATGAAGCGGTCAAGGGCAGAAGGGTAAATTCAGGTATGCCTGGAACGGCTCTGCTACGACCCACTCCACCACCATGGGCAGAGAGAGAGAGAGAGATTTGTGGAATGGTCTACGGACTGTAGCTGGGCTTGGTAGCCAGCCAGCCTTGTCTATTGGCTAGCTGTAAAATATGATCCCACCACCAAGAGATGACACAGTGATAGATCCCAGACTTATCAGACCACAGCATTAATACTGGAAACCCATTTTATACACTTAATTTTTATTTCCTTTTGGATTCATTATATACAGCTATCCCCCTAAGCCCAAACTGACTCACGGGGTTGTTATGAGGACAAAATGGAGCATGAGAAAACGGCACACACGGCCCCGGTTTCTACTTGGAGTGAAAACAGGAGAAAAACAGTTGAACAATAATAACAGAAGCTTGTCCTACAGAAAGAAAAACTACAGCAGTGGAAACATTCATTTATTTCCTGGAACAAACAGGAGACAATCATTCTCTATGAAACAGAACAGAAAGAAAGATCTTTAGAAAATAGAATGCAATTCAGCATCACTGAAACTTCTGGCCATAAGGTTTGGAAAACTTTCTAGTAAGAAACTAGTAGCAATGCTGATCTTGGATTTAAGAGGAACTCCTCTGTGGGGCAGCACAAAAGCAGGGGCAAGAGGCGGGGTTCTTGATCCAGGACAAGGAGCACCGGCCGCGATCCCTAGAAGCTGCTTGGGACCGGGAGACACAAGCTCACCCAGCCAGTCCATGTGGCTCCCAGGCCAACCGGGCATTCCCCGGGAGACTGGCCCCGCAGACCACACAGGCGACGGTGAGCAAACACCAAGGAGTGACCATGATCCACTGCTGTGTTCAAATGACCTGCAGACCAAGCCTATGCATTCTCTCAGAAGGAAGGAAGCCGAACCAAGGTCCAATAAGCGGGCACAGGGTTACAGCCGCGGCTGCAATCTTCTGCATTCTTACCCGGGAGTAAACTTACTCCTGAGGACAGGATAGGGCTCTGCTGTCAGGGGAGTCAGGAGGGATGGCCACGGCTGCTCCCGCATAAACTCCAGGGTTAGGTCCCCCTCTTACTTGGTGCCTCTTGCTGCAGTTCCTACGTACCACATGACCCGCTCCCAAACACCGCAACATGCAGAAGTTTAAGGCCCTCCCCTCACCTCTTCCAGGCCCTAAGCTCAGAGGGGTCCAACTCACCAGGGCTGGTTACCAGGCCTGGATCGGACGTAAATGTCACTTTGTCCAGTGTGTGCCACGCGTGCCATAAACGTAATGTCAGGTACCAGAAATGGAAACTGTACAAAGGACAGCAGCTGCTAAGGCCCCATGGCCTGGGAGGGGGGTGCAGAGGAAAACCCACGTAGGTGGACTGGAGAGGCAGCCGTGCAGCACTTGGGCAGAGGGGCTCCCACAATGCTGCACTAGTTGGATGCTGCAGACGAGGTCCTTCTGCCGTGCTGAAGCCACAATCAGAGTGGCTCCCCCCTCCCCCCCACCCCACCCAGCACTCCTCCTCCCTCCCTCCCTCCCTCCCACCAGTTGCTCGTGGGCTGCAGGAGAGCCCCAGACAGGGCAGTTCTGGCCCCCGGGCCTTATGTTTGACACCCCTGCCCCAGAGCATTCTGGAAAGTAAACCAACTGGATAAATGAGGGTGTCGCATCTTAACATCCACCCCTGCTGCAGCAGGAAAAGCAAATACCATCTTCTAAGCCTTCAACAGGCAGCAACCCAACCATGATAATAATCTGAATTCAGACCCTTTATTGACCAGGCCATCGGAACAAAAAGGCTGATCCAGGATGTGTCTTCTAACATGTGCTAGGCCCACAACAACCTGGTACAATCCCACGGTTGCCCCTGGCAGGTACGAATTCCTGAACACAACCAGGCAAGGTGGGCTTTGCACAGCATCTGACACCCACCGAGGCAGCCACCCTGCAGGCCTCCCGTGCAAAGGCAGAGGCCACCTCCACCGGAGCGCCCACAGATGACAAACCAGCAAAAGCCCCGACTTGTCACTGGGCCTCCCATTAGACCTGGTACAGCTGCACACCAGGTCCATCTGCACAGAAAGGAGCAGGCCACCGTAACTGTACTCCGGTCACCTCCCAGAGACCAAAGGTGACCAGAAGGAACTGGGGGAGGGGGGAACCTGGCAACTCCATCTCTTTCTAGAGTAGGCCAGGAGCAGGAACATGCCCAAAGAAACGCTGGCACCTTGGACTGTGCCATACCTTCTAGGCAAGGTAAACCACCGGTGGGCACAAGACACTTTCAAGACCAGGCAAGCTTCTGGCGAGAGAAGACCGGAGCCCGGAACTAACCACGGGATACGTAGGCAAGCAGTTGCTGGAGCAGGACACACCCTGAGCCCCTCCCCTGACCTCACTACCGCTTCGGACGGAAGGGAGCACAGCGCCCGCCGCCGAAAGAGGAGGCCCCGGAGGCAATGAAATGGCCCTTCCGATCGGAACCAAGCGGGAAAGGAAGCCTGCTGGTCTCTTGCTCTGGACAGGCCCAGGCGCCAACAGTCCCGGGAAGGGGCTTCTTCCCTCCCTCAAGTTTTTAACATAAAGCATTCAAATCTGCAAAAGGAAATCTAGAACTTCACCACCAGCGCCCCCAGCAGTTACGCACAGGCTCTTTCAAGATCTTCAAGACTGGAAAGGACAGCGGTTGCAGGACCCCCAGAAGGGTCGGAAACAAAAGCAGGAAGCCAGCCGTGCAGGCCAAGGCCTGGCGCACCCGCCCCAACCCGGAAGCGGGTCATGCCGAGGACTCCATGGCTGGTTTACATAAGCTGTACTTGGGAGGTGGGCTGTGGACCCCTGAGAGCGACCCTGCAGCCCCCCAGGACACCAAGCCCAGCCACACACCCAAGGGTGAAGGCCGCTCCCCCGGTGCTTCCAAATCCACCCAAAGGGCCAGCAAAAGGATCAAGCCCCCGGGTAAACGGGAAATTTAAACCCCAGGGCCCACCCAGGTCAACTGCTCAGAAAGAACTCTAGCAGGTAAGGAACGATATTAGCAAAATAGTTTTGGCCCAGAGAAAGTAAGAGGCCACCTCAAATGACCCCTAAATGTCTGCTGTCACGTCAGCTGAAGGAGGCAGCCCCCGCACAATAGACTGAACCGACACAAAGGCAGCATTGAAACAGGGGCGCACAGAAGTCAGAGGGACTGTGTCAGCCTCTTCCTTGCACGACCCTGCCTTCAGCCACTGAGCACAAAACAGAACATTTCAAAAGACAGCAACAACATCAGGTGGCCAGACAGACATTCACTGATGCAACTGATTACACCTTCCAGGATCTGAGCAAGAACTAAGGAGGGTCCTTCTAGCACAAATAAGCTTTCTCCTTCCCGGTTGCGCTGTGCAAACATTCAGTGCGCTATACTCCAGGAGGCAGAGGACGCCTTTCCCTTTTGTTAATGTTTTGAGTTCTCCAACATCCCTGGGGAGGCCAGTAGTGCCGTTGCTGCACACTACCACACAGTATGCACACCAAAGAAAGCGCATCCTTGTGGCCTGAGATTCAGCCTTTGAGAACGACCGCAAAAGCTGCTCAGGAACATTACCCAACAGACCAAAGCAGACACTGCCCCAGGCAAACATTGCTCAAAAATCAATGAACAATTTATAAAACCTGTTTTTTTCATCCCTTCCAATATTGCACAGCATGTGCTGAAAAGGTCAAATGGGTGGGTGGGGGGCTCTCTTGGCGACCCCGTGGGCCCAGTCCAAACCCCGGAGGCCTCTGCAGAACGGCGGCTTGGGGGTGGGGGGTGGGGGCGATGCAGGCTGCCCAAGCAGTCTTTTACGCTGGGAGACGAGACCACCTTTAAGGACAAGTCAAGGTCTCAAACGGCATCCTTCGGGTTATTTTACTCGACTCTTTCCAAAGAAGTGCAAATCCAGAGTCACTCCAGGGCAGGCGCACTCTTGCTGGCTGACACCATCCGGAGCCTTCCGCACAGACACGGACTCCGGCTCACTCTCTAGCCACGGAGCCACGGCCGGGCCCCCAGGAGCCTTTGTCCAGCAGCCATCCCACCGAGGCCGGCCTGCTCCAGGCACACATGGCCCTCCCAAGCCTCTGCCACGGTCAACGTGCCTCAGCGACTCCTCCCAAAGCCTTCGTGCCCTACTGGCATCGGGGCTCGGCAACAGAGGGCATGTCCCTCGGCCTGCCCCAGCTGCGCCTCTTGGCGTGGAGAGGCAGACGAGAGACGCAGGCCACCTTCGCACCACACTCGACGCCATGCAAGAGCAGACTGGGTCGCAGGGAGCAGGGGGGAAGAGGTGTGCTTGCTGGCTTACCTGGGACAATAGAAACCGTGTCTTTCTCCCAGGACACAACACTGACATACTCCTGCACTGAGGAAGGGATGAGGCACTTGAAAACAGCCACATTTCCACGCATTGACCTTTGATCCTCCACCCGAACTGTGTAAGGTTCCCTGAAAACTGAGAAAGAAGAGGGATGGGGAAGTGGTCAGTGGGACAGAATGGCAACCAGGAGACAGAACTGGACAAAGCTTTTCACCCCCTACATTCAGCACACCCCATAACCCTTTGCCCTTCCCCGCAACAGGACCCTTCTGCAAGAAATTGCCTGGGTAGGTCCCTTGCCCACTAAATAAAAGAGCGGTCTTAGATCACTCGGGGGAGGGGGCTTCCCACCTAGAGTGACATACAACAAACCCAATAAAATGCAGGAAAAGATGTTGAAAGCTACAGGGAGTCCATTAAAGGAAGAAAAGGGGAGGAGAGAGAAATTGGGCCGCTCAAGACTCTGAGAGCTTAAAGAACCCTGGAGGGGAAGATTTGAGGGGAGGCGTTGGGGCATAGTCTCCAAATTGTTCCCCTTCCCCCAATAATTCCTTCTGGGGCCCCACGTGGTAGAAGAGAAGAAGAAGAGATTGGATTTATACTTTCACTCGGAGTCTCAGAGCGGCTTACAAACTCCTTTCCCTTCCCCTCCCCACAACAGACACCCTGTGAGGGAGGTGGGGCTGAGAGAGCTTTCAAGAACAGCTCTGACAGAACTATGGGTTGCCCAAGGTCATCCAGCAGCTGCAAGTGGAGGAGTGGGGAATCCAACCCAGTTCTCCCAGATTAGACTCCACGCACTTAACCACGACACCAAACTGGCTCTCTAATGATGCAGCAGCAGCAGCAGAGGGCCAAAAATGAGGGGGCAGGAAGGTTAATATTATTTGTGAATATTAATATTAAATATTATTTTAGAGAAATCTTGAAAATTTTAAAAGAACGTTTGCACATGCATGCTACAACTAGAGATGTAATCTGTCCTGAAATTATGAAACCATGGTGGTGGGGGGGAGAAATGTTTTTTCCTGTTGCTTCTCCCCCCCCACCCGGCGGCAACAAAGAGACATTTGGGTGGTGGAGAAACAGAGACATCTGCAATATTTACTTCCTTATCAAACCTGAACGTGTTTTACTAATATAACAGCATAAAAAGGTACCATTTATAATTTCGTTAGCGTATACAATTGTACTATTTGGCATATTTATGGAATTTAAAAGTATAAATGTCTTTGCTTTCTGTAAGAAAAATGGCAAAGGAGAGCCAGTCCTGGTCTTCCAGGGAAGAGTGTCAGGCCAGTGCCGGGAGGACCCGAGCCTGAAACCCCTCCCCCTGCCCCATACCCTGGAAGCCCGCTGAGTGACCCTTGGCCGGGGGGGGGCAGAGCCACACCCTCTCAGCCTGACCTACCCCACGGGGCTGTTGTGAGGATGAAAGGGAGGTGAGGAGAGAGAGGTGAGCCGCTTTTGGTCCCCACTGGGAGACAGCACAAACGAATTAAGTAAACAAATAACAAATAAGAATACCCAGTACTTGAGAAACAGCTGAAAACTGCTGCACCCCATCCTACCACAGCGCCTGTACCTTAATTTCTGCCGTCTGAAAGGTAGGGAAAAAGATAAATCTTGAAAATAGATTCCTCTTCCCAAAAGGCAAAGGGGAGCATATTGGGAGTCCCTAAAAGGGTCATGCTGATCAACCTTTGGTGGGGGTCCAGATACACAGGTATTAGCTAAGAGCAGAGGTCCATCAGTGGCTATTAGCCACAAGGTATAGATAGGAACTCTCAGGCTGGGGCAAGGGATGCTCTGTATTCTTGGTGCCTGGGGGGGGGGTCAACAGTGTCCTGGCCCCACTGCCAGACCTCCTGATGGCCCCTGGTATTTCTGGCCACTGTGTGACACAGAGCGTTGGACTGGATGGGCCATTGGCCTGACCCAACATGGGCTTGTCTCTTGTGTTTTACCCCCCCCGGCCAAGGGAAGCAGGAGATGCTGCCCAGGCCCAGCCCCACAGCCAGCAGGGACCTCGGAGGGCACAGAGTCCGGAGCAAGCCCTTGGCATTCCCGCTCCAGCTGTGTGACTCCATCACTCCACAACCTTGTGGGAGGAGTCATCTCACCACTTCAGAATCCCAAAAGGAAGAAGGACTCAGCCGGGTGAGGGAATCATCAGTATCTCGGGCCCGACCTGCACCCTCCCTTTCCATGCAATTCCTCTTCCCTGTTTTATTCCCGAGCCCCTCCAAGTTGTGGGGCACAAAGTGTGGAGAGTAACCATGGCAAGCTGAGAACCAGGAGGCAGGAATGCAGCCTCTGAGCGAAGCCGGAGAGAAGTGTTTCTTCTGCCAAGCACAACTCCTGCTCTGCACCAGGAGATAATTACTTGCACTCGCCTTCAGAATAACATGCTACGGTAGGGTGGACACCCGACTCCCACCCTTCACCTCACAACTGATGCCGTAACTCTGGTGAATTATTCACTCCTGGGGCATTTAATGCCCACCCACTTGGCCACACAATGAAGGAGGCGAGCGCCTTGGGTCCCTGCCGTGCACGCGCTCGGCCTGCCTGTGATTAATAGGTTACCTCATGGAGTCACTGGGGGCTTTCAGCCCACCCAGCCTTAGTCAATCATTGACCACGAAGAGAACTGTGGCACTCTGCTCATCTCTTAATTAGTCTCCCATTTGCTTTGTGAGCTACAGCCCAAACAAAGTATAGCTTACAGAGGGAGTTCACCTAGGTTAGGACAACCCTGCTCCAGAGGAAACAGAACTGGGCCCAACCAACAAATGCCATCCAGGGTGTTTCTGGGAATCTACATGATGCAGGGATCTGTGCGACTTAAAAGCTTGCACCCGTCTACCTCAACAGACATTCTGACAGCAGGATATATTTCCCCCTCCAGTGACATATTCTCTGGCATCAAACATGGTAACAGCTCTCCATGCTGAATTAGACAGACGACAGCCGCTCTGGACACAGCCTGCAGTCTGCTGACCACCTCAGTTCTCTTCTTCGTCCTCCTCCTCCTCCTCCTCCACTTTCTCCCCCGCCCTTTGCCTGAAGGGAGCAGCCCACGGGGAGGGGAATCTGGCCCAAGGACAAGAGAACAGCCAGAGCAACCCCGGTGTCTGTCAGCCAGCCAATACCTGCTTTAACCCGGATATTTGGGCTCCTGATTTTGCCCATAGAGTTCTCTGCGGTACAGAAATAGTCGTTGTCATGGATAAAGCTATTGAAGGCAGATGGCGAGAATGGGTAGAGCTGCAGCGTCCCGTTGGCGTGGACGTGGCGGATGTGTGGGACATCATAGATGTCATCCCCAGTGGCAAGGTACCAGCGAAGGGTGGCGCTGGGGGACCCTGCAGCTGGGCAGGGGATCACCACCCCGACGGTGCTGGAGAAGGTCACCTGCTGGATGGAGTCGTTCACAAAGTAGAGGCTGGCTCCCACATCTTCAGCGCACACTGCGGAGAGAAGGAGCCCGAGGTCATTATGAGCCAAACACCACTGGAAAGGGGGGGGGGTGCGCTCCCCCCCAACCACGTGCCTCAGACTCCCCATGGCACAAGGGAAATGGCTCAGGGAGCGCCTCTCTCCTGTGGAGGCGACCTGAGTAACCATCGCCACAAGCAAGGCCGCAGAGCATTTGCCCACCCGAACTTTCGGCCACCAGCCTCCTCAACTGCACGAAGCTCCACAGGCAAGATCCGTACAACGTCCCCCGCGTGCAGGCCACCCCAGAACTGGGTGGAGGCGGGAGGCAAGGAACTCGAGCGTAAAGCACATAGGGGAAACCACCAGACCTTCAGCGCGTTCAGGAGTCCTACTCCTCCCTCCCCTTGAAAGGGCACCCAGCCCTCCCAACTGCCACGGGCTACAGAAGGAAGGACGGAAGAGTCTCCTGGTGGATTTCAACCCACGAGTTCTGAAAGGGCTTCAGAGGACACACAGGCGGTGACGGCCAAACAGTCAGCGCCGAGAGCTGAGGCACTTCAAGAGATTCCCTCTACCACAGCCCTACAGCAACCTACAGCAATTCTGGGACGAAGGAAGTAGAATCAAACCACAGAATCATAAGAGTTGGGGAAGTCCACAGAGGCCATCTAGTCCAACCCCCTGTTCAATGAAGGATCAGCCCAGAGTGTTTCCAAAATGTGCCTGAAACCTTGAAACAAACAGTGGAACGCATTTCATACCACAAGTAGCACCGGACAGAAGTCAGTTTGGAATACTTTGTGCCCAACTACGTGCCGTGCTAGCAGCCTTGTAATTTGGCTGCAGAAAGTAACCGGGGGGGGGCGTGCTGGTAGGAACTGGAATCACGGCAGCACCAGGGGGAGGGGGCGAACTCACCCTCCCTCCTCCCTCCCTCCCCTCCCTCCAGCTGCTGTCAGGGCAGCAGAGGAGCCGGGCAGGGGCCCCCTTGTGCCTGCCCCTTCGCCCCCACCCCTAAAGCGGCGGGGGGGGCCCTTTTCAGTCCAGTAGGGGAAACAGCACCGAGCGGAAGAGTCAATGATCAAAGCCACCCCGATACCACAGCCCCCACCCTGACTGCCCACAGCGGCTTTCTGCAACCGAGGTTAGTCCTTGTGCGTGGGGGGGGGGCGGGGGGGATCGGATCACAGCTCCCCGACAAACACCACACAGATTTTGGCTCTCCAGGCAGGATGGGGAAATCCTATTAGCTTTCTACACCCCTGTCAGAGGAAGGGGCCGGACGGGGCGTGTGGGTCTGGCACAGATGGGGGCGGGTTCCGCCCCAGGGACCCCTCCCTCCCTCCCGCCCCCCCAGGCACACACCGCCCCTCCCCCTCCTGCCCCCTGCAGGCCTGGAAGTAAGGAGGAGAACCAACTACAGAAAAGCACCAACAAATCTAAATAAACTTTGATACGAAAATTCATGATTTTCTAGTATTTTATAATTTTGCCTCAGTCTTTTGTTACAATATTTCAAAAGTTGTATCAAAGTCTTATTGATGTTTTGTATACAGTAATGATATTGCCACGATATAAGCCGCGATGTACAGTCACAATTATCCTGTTACCAATTGGAACAAATTCCTATACCTCCCTCAATTGTGCTTACAAGATAATTAGTCCATAGATGACTCTCAGCAAGGTAATAATCCAAGGGCAGGATCCATGAAAGAGTCCACCAGCGTCCAGTTGTGCCACGCAATCGTACAAATATCTTCCTCCGGTGTTCAAGGTGGGATTTCCCCATTTCGGGACCTTCCTCAGTCAAGAGGGAATCGAAGATGGCACACTTCCTCAGAGTTGCCAACTGCTAAGAATAACAGTCATGCAGAGACACCGTTCATAGGGAACAAACAGAAAGTCTCCACAAGCTGGCATGTCGGGCTATCCCAGCCCCTGCCCCCTACGGGGGGGGGCGCGAGGACCGGCTCCCTCCAAGAACAACCTCCCTGCGGCGCAAGCTTCAGGGCCTCACCCCCTGCCTGCATCTCCACAGGGGCGGGGGGGGCCCTTGTATGCTCTCCGGGAGAGCCCCGCCTCCTGGACAGCCACGGCTTTCCGCTTTTCCCTCCGTTTCCCCGCAGCCCAGTCCTAAGGCCTCTTGGAGAACGTGCCCACAGGCCTCAGGCCTTGGCGGAAGAGAGGCGCCCTTGGGGCCTACAGGCTGCTCACACTTCAGCCTTAGGGCCGGGACCCTCACAACTGCTGGCTGTTTGCTTACCTCAGTTACTTCTATTCCGCCTCACAGCGGGGACACATGATAAGTTATCTGGAAGACAACCACTCAAGGGGGGGGGAGGGGCCTGGAATGGACGCCCTCCCCCTTCCCAGTCACACCTAGGAAGTCCCCTCTGGGGACCTGTCCCATCGTTTGTTGTCCTCTACAGAAGCTCAAAGGGCCAGTGGAGCACACCTGCCCTCCTCGCAAGAAGACAAAAAACTACCTTTGTGGCATAAGTGTGTGCATTCACACATACACACACTTCATGACTTTATTTAGTGCACATTTATTAACAAAATTTATATCCTGCCCTTCTGCCTTTCCAAGCGCCAACCAGGAGGCTAACAATTTACAACATACCATGATAAAATACATTATAAAACCATTACAATAAACCCTTCTCCATAATACCTCACTAAGGCAACTTTTAAGAGTTTAAAAACCAAGTTAAAATACATACAAAACATAAAACTTTGGTTGGGAACCAGGGATCACTGAGGGAATGTCAAATGAAACAAAAACATATGTGCCCCGAAGAGCCTTGCGTTTTGCGGACAGCCATCTGCTGCCGGTCGTCCCCGGACCGAAACATACCTGGCCTGGCCTCAACTGGGCCGGGGCTTTCTCAGCCCCAGCCTCAGCCTGGCAGAACATGCCTCCGCCTGAGACCAGGGCCCGACAAGACCTGCCACAGTTCCACAGGGCCTGCAGAACGGGGCTGTTCTGGCCAGGCCTGTGGCTGAGGCAGCGGGCATCTACCAGCCGGCCTCCCTATTGCGGCCGCATGAGACCATTACGGCTCGGCCCTAGCCCACTCGCTCCCCCAGTGTAGGAACTGGAATGGAATATACTGCGCTGCCCACTTTAAATGTTTTAAATTGGTTTTATTGTATTGATTTAAAATTGTTATTTATTATCTGATTGAATTATTTTAAGATTGTATTTAATTCATTGTTGTGAGCCCCCCTGATCCCCTTGTGGGAAGGGCGGGATTTAAATTGAAATCATAAATAAAAAAGAAAGCAAACAAGTCTTCACCTGCTGGCGGAAGGCGGCCACTGGGGAGCCACCTCCCGGGGGGGGTTCCCAGAGCTTTGGTGCCACGACCGAGAAAGGCCTCTCTCTCCGGTTGCCCCCCCCCCGCCCTAACCTCGGAAGCCGGGGGGGCACCCAAACCAGAGCCCCTGACGACGCCCCCCTGGTGGCCGGGCAGGCACACAAGGGATGAGGCAGGCAGCCCTCAGGCATGTGGGTCCCAAACCATACAGGGCTTTGCCGGTCAAGACCAGCACCTTGAACGGTGCCCGGAAACAAACTGGAAGCCAGGGTGGGCGGGCCAAGACTGGAGTGACATGCAGTGTTCCCTCCAAGCTGAGTGAGTGTCAGCCAGCTCACCGTTTTTTAGCCTCCTCCGGCTCACACATTTTTGTCTTGGCTCAGGAAGGGGATGGCTTCTCCAGAGCAAACTAACTGATGCAGGAGCTCACAGCTCTAATGCCAGTGGCTCATAAAGTAGGATTTTTGCTCTCAGGACTCCACGGCTTAGAGGGAGCGTTGGTGACAGGGCCCTGCAGCCCACTCCCGTCAACATCCCAGCTGCGGCGTTCTGCACCAG
Organism: Gekko gecko; assembly: GCA_029375565.1. Taxonomy (NCBI): domain Eukaryota; kingdom Metazoa; phylum Chordata; class Lepidosauria; order Squamata; family Gekkonidae; genus Gekko; species Gekko gecko. The sequence goes on along the minus strand of JAPDNY010000013.1, from coordinate 78,232,750 downwards.
CTGAAGTTCCGGAGCGCTTTCCAAGGGCAGCCCCATGTGGAGGGCATTGCAGTGAGCAAATGCAGCCGAGGCACACGGACCACCGCAGCCAGAGCTTACCTGTCCAGGGAAGACCGCAGCTGGCTAACCAGTCTGAAGCCGGAAGAGGCCCTCCTGCTGGCCCCAGCTGCCACCCGCCTATCCAGCAGCAGGCCTGGGGCGCCCAAGAGCACCCCCAGACTACGGACCCGCTCCTCCAGAAGGGGAGTGCAGCCCCATCCAGAACATTTAGTCCACCTGCCTACTCAAAGGTCCTCCAGGCAGATGACAAATTAAAACGCACGCTCTTACATTATATAAACACCACTGGTCAACATAAAACCATCTAAACCGCACAGGGGAATGAACCTCAACAAGCATCATCCCAGCCCACCCCGAAAGCCAGCCCAGTTGAAACAGAATTGACTTTATATGGTCATTCCAGCACATCCTGGTAAGGACCATTGTGGTCACATTTTGTACCAATCGGGGTTTCTGAACTGCCTTCAGCAGCAGCCCAGGTGTAAAGTGTGTTCAAGTAATCGAAGGTGAGGATTACCTGGGCCAGAGGTGTCAAACTCATTTGTCAAGAGGGCCGGATCTGACTTTGTCGGGCCGGGCCATGTGTGCCATAAAATGTAATGCCAGGTACCGGAGATAGAAACTGTATAAGGGACAGCAGCTGGTCAGCTGTGAGTTGGTGTGTCCTCACTGCAAGGCCCCCGGGGCTGGGACTGGGGTGTACAGAGGAAAACCCACACAGGCTGACTGGAGAGGCACCAGCGCAGCGCTGGGCAGATGCCTCCACACCACTTGATTGCTGCAGACGAGGTCGTTCTGCCATGCTGGAGCCACGATGGAGTGGCTCTGCCCACTCCCCCCCCCAGCACTTCCTCCCTTGCATCAGTCGCTCACAGGCCGCATGAGAGCCCTGGACGGGCCGGATCCGGCCCCCGAGCCTTATGTTCGACACCCCCGACCCAGGCACTTCTCCAGGGAGGGCCACTGCGGGCAGGCTGGCCTTAGCTGGTAAAGACACTCCATTCAGCTTTCGACATCTGCCTGCCGGATGACAATGTGGAGTCTAGAAGTGACCCCTGACTGCAACCTGATCCTCCCAGAGAAAGTGTAACCCCATCCACAACAGGTGCAGCACCTTTCCCCGGATCAACTTTGTTCCTTGCCCACAGTAACTTCATCTTGCCTGGATTAAGTGTCAGTATATTAAGCCCCCGTTTAATCTTTCACTATCTTCAGGCCCTCCTGCTGCCTCACTCAGTTTCAACAGAGTGGAGAGCTGGAACGGTGCGTCACTTGCATGTCGATGGCATGGTGCCCCAGATCTCCAGGGGATCTCTCCGAGGGGCTTCGTGTAAATACCAAAGGGATTCTTGCAGTACGCCCCTCGCCAGCAGCCACCCAGAAGCCCCACAACAGCAGCAGCAGCAGCAGCAGCAACTCCACCTCCAAGGAAAGTGTGAAGCCAGTGCAATGCGTACCCTCACACCCCAACCCTACAAACCAGGCAGTCCAGAAGGATACTGCGGTCCATGTTCCCGCGGCCCCAGAGAGATCCGGAAAGAGCAGCAGGGGCACGTACGGCCGGCTGAGCAGTGCAGGTCGTCCAACGGGGCAGCCGGGGCGGCTCTACGGCAAGTCCAGACCGGGTCCAGATTCGGAAGGACCTAAATGCACCTGCCCGTGCATAACGTTTTGCCTCACTTCTCCTCCATCCCTCGTTCCGCCCCTTCCTCCGTGGAGGCCGTCAAAAGTAATAAGTGGGCCAAAGTAATAAGCTGGATGTGACCACCGGCATTTGGATCTGACCCCCTCCTTAGCGGTGCTAGATTCCAGCAAAAGGAAGGGCAAATCCTGAGGAGGGGGCCTCAGCTCAAGGGCAGCCCCCGGTGTCCAGAGTCCAGGTCCCTCCCCGCTGGCTGTGCCAAGGCAAAGAGCCACGACACTGCCCGTCTGGAACAAGGAGGGGCCCTCCCCAGCCTCGGCCACTTCTCCAGCTTTTCGGGTGGGGGGGGGAGAGCAAAGGGAACAGCAGGATGCAGCAGAACGACTCATCTATTAATATTCTCAACCAAGCACTTTGCTGCCCCCCCAGGGATGATGCATCCCAACTGCTCATTTGAGGAAAGGCTATTAAAGCCTTATTGGGCACAACAATTCACATCCCATCATAAAGCAGTGATGAGGCCGTTAGCGCTAAGCAAGATGGGCAAAACATTTGCGTTTTCGTCACAGCAGCAGACTTCAGAAGCCATCCCCTCACCCACCATCACATGCTCAAACACCAGAGCTGGTTCACGAGCGGGTGTTGCAGAGGAAATATTCAGAATGTTTTAACTGCTTCACAGCACAGATCATTATTGCACATGTTTTGTAAACAAGCAAGATGAGAGTGGGGGACACCTGAAGAGACCACCACGAGGCCCCACAACACTTCGACGACATGCCCCCATGCAGCGGCCACCAGGGGCATCACGGACACTCCACTCCAGGCCTGGCCATGTTTCTTCGGGGACTAATAAAGACCCAAGCCCAGAATTCCCTCTCCTCTTCCAGCACAGAGAGCAGAACGCAGTCGAGGATCAATGAGCAATGCACGCTCCACCCTCTGTCCTCTCCTCCATGCAAGCACCACCTGGCTCTCTTCACTGACTACACCCACGGAATGCCCCCCCCAAGCCCCCTTCCGGCTTCTCTCCAAATTGCAAATATTGGCAGATTTAACTGGCCACACAAGAACCATTGGCGGAACTGAAAGGACAAAAGGAGTCGATTTACTTGGAATCCTCTGGTCCAGAGCTGGGAATCCTTCCTTCCAGTTCCTCTCAAGGCCTTTTTCTGCTCTGCTACCAACGTCCCTTTGGTATGAAAGTGAGCACAGTCTACTTATATTTTGGCAGTGTGCTTTGGGTTGGTTCACAAACATGTGTGAACTGTACAGAGATGTGAAGACCTGGGGAAAAAACTAAAAAAAAAATCATAGGAAAATGTGTTTTGTTTTGTTGTTCATTTTTTCCAAGGGTTTTTTCCATTTTTACAGCAGAAAAATAGGTAAATTTGGGCAAGCACCGAAAAAACACTCATGGGCTGTGCTCACACAGGCCAGATAATGCGGGGGGGGAGGAGGCATGGCCGTTCCCCCGGAGCAAACTAAAGCCCAGTAGCCCAATCACCCCGGAGTCTCCATGCTTAGGCTGTTAGCTGCCTATCACACAGCGATGCTGAAGCATGGCAAAGAAGTGGCGCAACGCAATCACACAAGCGGTGATTACAAGCCACTGCTTCTGGATCAGGTGGGCAAAACATCCGATTTGCGACGGGACGTGGACGGGTGCTGGATGCCACGGGATACTAGTGCTCCCGCGATCAGACGCCCGCCTTTGCCCCGCGTTTTCTGGATACTCATGCACTTTCCGCGGTACTTTTTAACTCCGCATCTTCGGCGGGATGCCACGGGTTGGCCATGGGAGCGCTACGCTTCCCAGATGTAGCGGTGTGATCGTGCCCCAAAACTCCCATCTGACATTTGTGCCTTCCGCCTGGCAAATTTTCCGTGTGACCGGGGCCACGAATTATTTTCTGTTTTAGAGTAAATAAAATGCTTCTTAAGGCAAGGTTTTTCATACTCAAGACATATAGCATAAGGCATTCCCATTCTGGAGAACTGGGGAATGTGGGGAAATGGGCTGTGTGGGGAGCAGTTTCTTCCTGTACGCAGATGCAACATTTCAAGTTTTTTTAAAAAAAACGTAAATAATTTTTTAGACCTCTGACATGCTATAACGCGGAGCTGGATGAAGACGGGCGGCCGTGTGGGTCTGCCTGCAGCAGCGGGAAAGAGCCAGGGAGTCCGGGAGCGCTGAAGGAGGAACAGAATTTGGGGCCGGGGAGGAGCTACCTGGGGTCTCTGAGCAGCGCCTCTCGGAGGCTCCTCCTCCCCCCCACAAATGCCATCCACCTGCAAGGTGCTCCTGGATTCCGGCCCTTTTCTCCTGCCGGCAGCTCCTCCTCCGGCTGTGGCTCTGGGAGGGAGTCTTCCCGTCTGCCTAATACCTGTTAACGACAGGGAGACCGCATGTGCCACAATGATACAGCGTGAAGCAGTTTGCAGCTCTTTCCCATAGACATTTTTAGACTAGGCAACTTACAATTAAAAACCAAGTACAAAATTATTGGGTATACTTTCAATTTTACTTATAGAAAACAACAATACAGTTTTAAATTGTATATTGTTAAATCAGGAAAAGAGGTTTAGGTTTGATAGGAAAGGAAGCATTGCATGTATTTCAAATGTTCCCAAAATTCCCCCCCCTAAGGGGGGGAAGGGTTTTTTTTGTGCGTGTGGCTTCAAAATTCCCGGAAATGTTCCCTCTCCGTGTCTAAACCAAGAGTGGTAACGGCCAGGTTATAACTCCTTGGTGCTGAGTGATCCCCAGCGTGTTGTATTCCCTCCCAGTGTACCCGTTGCTTTACTAGATGAGACCAAGGTTCCACCTAGTTCAGGTTATCTTACAAGAATCCTCTTGACCACCAGGCCGCCAGTATCCCAGAAACTGGCCAGTCACCCACCAGTGGGCTGCAGGTTACTGTCTCGTGGATCTGAACTCCGCCCCCCGCCCCCTGCCCCCTCCGTGGATGGGAGAGAAAGTGATTTCTGGACAGGGTCACCAAGCCCTTTAAAGCAGCTCTTTCCTTCCCCTCCTCTGTGCCAGAGGAGCAGGAGCACACTTGGCTCTGGCCCGGAGCGTCTGAACCCAGCACTTCGACAGCCACACCAGCAAGACCGTCTGCACGGCCCCTCCCTCCCCGCGCTGGGATTCTCTGACGCCGAGGGTGCAGACGTGCAGAGGCTGTGTCAGGCCAAGGAAGACAAGTGCTGACTAGGGCCCCCAGCAGCCGACAGGGGGCGCCCTCTCCCTGCTGCCATTGAGGCAAGCCAAACTGGCACTGGCTTAATCGGTCCCGGTCATGGGGGCTCAGTGGCAGAAGCTCTGCTTTGCATGCAGGAGGTCCCAGGTTCAGTTCTGGCCTCTGCCGCTGAAGGGGTTGGGTAGCAGGTGATGTGAAAGACCCTGAGGAGACACAGCCAGCCGGGGGAGGCAAGACTGACCCGGACACAACAGCGGAGAAGAGGCGGCATCCTGCACAGGCGGGTCCAAGAAACCAGGGCAACGTCATGTGATAGGAGGAAGACCATAAGTCACGCAGCACGAACTGATGAGCAACAGAACACATAGGATGCAACGGGAGGCTGAACCCCCCCAGGCTACCAGCTGTCCCGACGGAAGTCCCCCTGGTGGGGGACGCAGCTCCTTGCTCTGATATCCAGGACTCATTTGACTGTTCCCCCTGCAAGAACCCCTGTGCAAGGCCAGTGGCACAGACATGTGGCGGTGGGGGGGGGGGTTGAAAAATATCTCATCAATAAGAAATTCAAATTACTAGGAAAGCTTTTGCAGGTCAAAAGGGGCGGAATGTTTTTTAATAGAAAATGGAAGTTATGGGATTGGTGGTAGTTATGAGACAGACGCATAGAGTTAAATCCATCTAATCTCCTTTACCATTTAACGGTAAGCACAATCCTAATTCCATGTTTCATAAAACTGTCTCCAAATCACCATGAGAGATTAAAAACACAGAAATAGCCTTGCAATATTTTAAAAACAGAAATCATTTCAGGCATCTGGTCACAGCCCCTGGCCATAACCTACATATCCAAAGCCTCCATGTAGACCCCACTTTCAGTGCTGGCACAGCCACGGGCCACCACAGAAGGCGGCGGCAGACTGAAGGCGAGGCGCAGCCGTTCCCGGTGCAGAGGGAAACCGGCCCGGGGCTTTCACAGAGCAGTCGCCTGAAATGGCCGGAAACTGCAACCCAGGAAGTACTACGGACCCTCCCGCTTTGTCCGGACATCATCCCATGGTCATAATTATTCTCCTTTCTCCCTGGACTTCTCCAAGCACAGTTTCACTAGAAGCGGCCTGGCCAGGGAAGGGGAACTCCTCAGCCAGGAGATGTTCCTTTTCACCAAGATGGCGCTGGAGCAAGGCAGGAGGAGCGCCCTTTGAAGTGAGTTCTAATTCTAACTCATCACACCTTAGGCTGGAATAAGCGTTGTTAATCTTCAAAGTGCCACTGGACTTCTGCTTAATTTTGCAGCTACCAGACCAGTGTGTGGAGAGGCTCCTGACCCAGTGAGAAGCCCTCAAGTTGGCATGTTCCTCCTGCCTGCGACCGAGCTGCTGCACTGGCTGAACATCTTGGCTCGAAAAGATGGGCATGCTGAAAGGGAAATGTCAAGAATCCCCAGTCCAAGAGATTCTTGGTACAGGCCAGCAGAGCACAACGTTACAAAAACAACCTGGGATGTGTGGGCACACACTCACCAGCTCTGGGACCTGCCACCAGCCCCTTTGACTACCCACACGGCCAGAAGCTAAGCGTAAGCTTCTAACCTTCCAGGGATTGAGCAAGAAAGTCAACCCTGAAAGGTAGGCCACTTGCAGAATGAGTTTCCACAACACTTAGCCGGCTGGGTGGACTCTTAAGGACTAAGACAAGGGGATAGGATGGAAGCGCCTGAACAAGCATAATCAAAGGATTTTTAATAAAGCGTACAGAAATATTTCAAAAGAACATAGGAGTGAGAACTAAAACAAAGCAGGTGCGGTTAAGAGACTAACTACCCAGTATGACATTAATTCAAAGTTACCAGACGTCACCCTTCTGAGTTGAAGTCAGGCAGCCTTTCATACTACTCTGTCCAGAGAGCATTTTGCAAGGTGAGCTCATTAGATCTCACGACCGCTGAGGCTAGCTATGAACAAAGAACAGAAAAGCTAACTTCCTCAGGCCTAAGATCTAAGTGGGCTGGGGCCCAACAGCCCAGTCAAAACCAGACCACTGAAGTTCGGTTGACGTGAGCCTGTTAGGAGCAGATGGCCCAGGAGGGGATCCCTTTATGGCGGGATGTGGGGGCTTCCTGCAGCCTAGCCCCTCCCTCCGGGGAGTGCGCCTCACGGCACCAACTGAAGGAGTGTGGGGAAGCAGCGCCACAGTCCCGTCCTGGTCAGCGAATGGTTTGTCTCTGTACCTGAATTGTTATCCAGAGGTCACAAGGGCGATTTGCCAGTCCTCCAGCACCAACAGCCAGTTGTTTTCCATTTGGTCTCTTCAACCCATTTGAGGCCTAGAGATTAATATGAAACCTGGTGTTTAACGGAAGGACAAGGAATTGACCTATAGGTCCAGTTTCTTGACAGGAAACAAGCCCACGGCAGCCACTGGGGGTACTTCTTTGGAACAAGATTCTGCAAAAGTCCCACTACATGGATGCTGCCTTCTCTCCCCCCACCATCCATCCATCCATCCATCCCAAAGATGGCAAGAATCTAAAAAGCAGCGGGGGGGGGGGATGTTCCAAGAATGCTGCTCACTGGCTGCCTTCAGCTGAGCTCTGGCATATATGGAGGCCGCCACCTCTCATAGTGACACACCTGTGTTTCAGTAGAGGCACGTGCAGACAAAATGGCCTTCACTGCCAAACTGGAGCTGGTTCCACTCACAGCTGTCCTCAAAAGCAACTGGGAAGAGATGCGGAAGCCACCATGCTCTGTTGTTGGCCCTCCAGAGGAACGGGTTGGCGACTATGTGAGACAGACTAGGTGGACCCTCACTGGTCTGACGTTTGTAATCTGTTTTCTCTAAATATAGGGGGTAGGTCAGCCGTTGGTTTTCCCATGCTGGGAGATATCTGAAGCACCTGAGCCGCTGAGCAAGCGGCGTGGCCTAACGTCAGGGCATCCAGTGCCCAGGTGACAAGTCAAGGGCCACAGCAGGCCCCACGTGTCCGTCCGTCCCCACCCAGGGCAGAGGTGGGCCTCCCAGACAGCACCACAGACCACCCTGGAAGACAGACCACAAGCCGTTCAAATGGGGCAGGTTGGGTCTGCCGGCTCGGGGGGGGGACAAGGCTCGTCCTCGCTTCTCGCGGTGGGGAGCAGCACACTTCCAGGTTTCTTTGCTCTGCTGCTTCGTACGGTCTGATGGAGCTATCAATTTTAATCTTTTAGCTTCTACTGCAATATTATAGTTCTGCTGTTGTTCTGTGTGTGGTTCCCCATTCCCCAAACACCTCTCTCTGCCACGCCCAGAACTCCCATGGTTTGTCACTGTGCACAACCTTTATGGCATTTTCTGTTTCCATTGCGTTTGATCAGTTAACTGCACTGAGCAGGTTCTCTGGCGAGGCAGCGTACGAGTCTCCTCGTGCAGGAAAGAGCCCCCTTTGGCCAGGCCTCTGCTCTGCTCCCAGGGCACCGCGGTCCCCAGAACACCCCACAACCCTCATCGCCTCCTGGCACCCTTGCGAACCGTCACACCAGTACTAGGGAGGTCCCACAAGGTTCTCTCTTGCGCCATACTTGGAATTAGGCCAAACCAACCACTCAGCGGGCTGGGGGGGACGACGACTGCAGACACCCTCCTGAGTTCTGAATTTACTCCCCACTTTTCAGCCACAAGGCTCTCAAAGTGGCTTTCCTTATGGACACGATGGACAATACCTTAATGCACAAGCCCACAGGTGACACTGTGTTCTCCCCCCTTGAATGGAGCTTCATCCAGAGGGTGTTGTCGGTCACCACAACCAGTCTCTGAAATGTGCTCACATCCCTCCACGCACCAGCCTGCACCCTCGCCCACCAGTGCACGCACACTCACACACCCCCGCCCCGTGCCCTTCTCCCAGGGACCAGCCAAGGCAGCCCCAGGAGAGGCGCAAGGGCTCTGGCCAATTCCTACCTCCCATCTCAGCCACTGCCAAGGCTGCTGGACCTCGCGTCTCGGAAAAACATCCCTGTGTACTTGCACATGCTTCTGGGGATTTATTTGGGGGTTTTTTTGCTCCTGCCACATGTTTAAGAACTTGAAAGCAGAACAGAAGAATCTCTGATGCCCTCCTGCGTCAGGCCAGTGGTCCACCTAGTCCAGCATCCTGTTTCACCGACCACCCAATTTGTGGCCCTATCAAGCACGGCACATTCCCCCAATGTTTGCTCCTAGCTCAGGGACTCAGAGGTTTGCTGCCTCTGTCTGTGGAGGTTCCCTTTGCTCACCATGGCTGGATTGAAAAGGAAACTATAAAACACAAGGGAGGCAGATGAAAGAAAAGAGCAGGAACCCCTCCCCCACACACACACACACCTTTTCCTCTCTTCCCTTTAGGGACAGTGAATGAGCCTGTCCCTGCCTGGTTTCCCAGAAAACTGGGACCAGAGAGGCCTTTCGACAGGCTGCTCCCGATCCTAACAGGGGAGCATTGCCAGTGCTGCCGCCTCCGTCAGACAGCAGCAGGGGCTTGGCTCATGCTGCTCGGGTAAGGGATGGCTTCACACCTCTAAGCACATCGCAGAACGCGTGGGCCGCCATGTTGGGAGAATCAGAGCCACAGAAAGCCAGAGACGCCATGGACTATAATCGCTCCCAGAGCCTCCCAGCTGCTGGGAGTAAGGCAGGGAGGCAAATCCATGCTCACCTCGGACCAGCCTGCCAGAGGACGGGGAGCCGTAACAGAAGGATGCGGAGAGTGCCCCGAGCGTGAATAGATGAGGCTGAAATTCCGCCCATAATCCATTGGCCCAGTTAACGTGGCGGGGGGGGGAGACGCGGCTACGTGTCGCAGGATTCCAGCCCCAAACCCGGGAACCAGGTGGCCCCTCGTTGTTCCCTCTCCTGAGATGGGCACACGCATTCCAAAGCAGTGCGGATTAGCAGAGGGGCTCCGGTGGGACTTTCAGGGTCTTCGGAGGGGCCAGGAGAGATCCAGGCAAGGGTCATCCATCCAAGGGAAGCCGTCAGGGCAGGTGAGCAACAAAACCTGTCCATCTGTGTTCCCTCCTAACAAAAATGGGAACGTGTCAAACCAGCCCTTTCTCTACAGCTTCATAAGGATTCCATGTTTAATTTCCCAGACAAACAAAGCACATCACGGTGAGAGGGAGGGAGGAGGGAGGGAGCAGGGAACTGTCAAATGAGTACCACATAGCTGGCTGATTTTAATACAAAAGAGGACATAAAGAGAAGGCTGGCAGAATGAACCGGCAGGCAGAAATGGGGCAGGACGGGGGGGGGGGCAGAGAGGCAAAAAGGATCACAAAAAGGCACCCCCCTTCCGACCAGCCAGGACTACCCGGTCTGTGGCTCCGGACGGGTCTCCAGAGCAAAGGAGCAGCGGACAAAGTCGCTCACATTTCTCCTCTCCCAAGTCGCAAGACGAGGGCAGCTGAGATCCCACATCCCCTGGCCAGCTGCCCATGCGGAGGGTTCGGGGTTTTGTTTTTTCAATAATCTGGAAAATGTAAGCCATTCCAACCCCACCAAGGCATTTTCTCTAACTTTAGCATTTCCTTGGATCAAATATTTGCTTTTTTGGTTGTTGATCCAGTAGCACCTTTTCTCTGCAGCTCAAACACATTAAAATGTTGTGCTCTGATGCCCAGAGATATTAAGGATCTCAACGGTGGTTCATGCATTAAACAATTTGAGTTTTTCATCCCACCATAATTTAACCCCCCCTGATATTATCACTGAGGTTCTGGAAGGGCTCCATCTCAACACTTTCTAACAAAGAAGCAACTGGGTCCATTTTTACAAAAATCATGGCTTCCAAAAAAGGGAGGGGGGGTGAGGCTGGGCGAGGAGGGTCTGCCGTGGAAGACTCAAAGGGTCTTCTCCTCCTCCTCCACCGAGAAGGAAGGAGGGAGGGAGCTGCTGCCCCCAAAGATGCCCTCTGAGCCACGGGAGATGGGGGGCATTGGAAAGAAGGAAAGTTATTGTTTTGCTATCAAAAGCCAAGGGAAGGTTGGCATCCATTGTGCGTGTGTGTGGCTGCTGGCCCTCTCGCTTGCGCAAGGCTGAAATGCAAATACAGTCAAATCAGATGCCGGGAAGGGTGGGGGAGGCAACCAAGCCCTGCAGCAGCAGCAGCAGCAGCAGCAGCGCAGAGACATTCGGGGGACGCGCCCCCCCCCGCACACCGGGAAGAGGTGACCCTGGCTCGACGGGAAAAGTTCGGCCACGCTTGACAACTGCTTTAGTTTCACACACTCCGCGGAACTGGGCCGAGAGACTCCGGCGAGCAGGCTTCTTCCCCGACAGCCGCCCCGTATCTGCGTCTCCATCTCCCCCCCCCCCGCCGCCTCCTCCGGTGCCCCGCGAAAGCCAGGGGAGGAGAGCCCTTCCCGCGGCTCGGGGGGCGCCAGGCAGAAGGACGCCGCACGTCAGGGCGCCCCGGCCAGGGCAGGGCAGGGCAGGGCAGGGCAGGGGAGGGCAGGGACGGTACGGCACGGCACGGCACGGCACGGCACGGCACGGCAGGGAAGAGCAACCGCCCCCCGCCCCTGCCAATGGCGGCGTCGGCGGCGTCCTTCTCCCGGCGGCTCCTCATGCACCAAACACGGACGGCTCGGCCGGTCCTTTATGTAACGGGATCGATTGCGCCAGGCCGAGCGGTCATTTCATCCCGCCCCCCCCCAGCAGCTGCCCCCTCGTCCGCGCGGCTTCGGTCGGCGGGCCCCGATTCCCGCACTCGCGCCCGGGACGCCGGACGCCGCCGCCGCCCCCCGTCCACACCGCGGCTTGCATCGCCCTGGCGACGGGACCGGCGCGGAATCGCCCCCCCCCGCCGCCGCCCCGTTCCGCGGGAGGAGGCTCGCTAGTTTGACGGCACTGCGGGGCGGGGGGGGGGGCTGGCGGGGTCCGACTCCAGCGCGGAGGAGCCCACGTCGAGAACCGGGGGGGGGGGGACGCACTGCGAGTCCGATTTCCCGGCCGAGCGGCTTCCCCCCAGGCGGCCAAGAGTGAACGGCCCGTCGTTGCCCGCTCAGGGATCCCGGTCCGCCCCCCCCTCCCACCAACCCCGGGCGGGCGGGCGGGCGGGGGCTCCTTCGGGGCAGCTGGGCAGCGGGGGGGAGGGAGCGGGGAGGGGGAGCAGGGGACAGAAAACTCGCCCCCTCCCCACAGCCGCACGGCGAGATATGGGTCACCCGCGCGCACCGCTCCCCCCCTCCTCCTCGGCAGCAGGGGCACCAGCCCCAGAGCCCCCGCGAATTCCGGCTTCCGCAAGCACTCCCCTCCCCCCCGCCCCGGTCCCCCTTGCCTGCACGCCCGAGGACCCCCCGCGGCCCCAAGACACCCCTCCCCTCCCCAGGGCAGCCCCGCCGCCGCCACTTGGCCCGGAGGAGGCACCTGCCCGGCGCGCGCAAAGGTCAGCAGGGACTCCCGCCGCCCGGCCCCGCTCCAGCGCCTCCGCAGCCTCGGAAGGGTTCGACGGCAGCCGGTGGGGGGGGAAGGGGGAGGGAGCCCCGCCGGGGCGGGTGGGCTGGCCGCCGTCCGGGCGCCCCCTCCCCTCCCCCTCCCCCGGAAAGTTCGCGGCGCGCCCAGCCTCCCGCCGGCCCGTCGAGGCGCCCGCCTACCTGGCCGGGTCCAGGAGTTGAGCAGCAGGAGGCAAGTGACCAGCCACATGCCATCCAGGGGGGCCGGTGCCGCGGGCGGGCGGGCGCCCTGCCTCTGCCCGCGCCCCTGCCCGGCTCTCGCCAGCTTCCCCCGTCGTCGGAGGCTCCGCGCTCGGCTCCCGGCGGCGGCGGCGGCGGCGCTGCACCCCTCGCTGGCTGCCCGGCTCCCTCCCTCCCTCCCGCGCTCGCCCGCCAGCCAGCCCGCCCGCCGCTTCGCCCAGCTACTGGCAGCCCGAGCGCGTGCGAGCGCGAACGGCGGAGCCGAGCGGGGGGGGGAGGGAGGGAGGGGACGGGCTCTCCAGTCCCCGCCCACCGCGGGGCTGGGGAGTCCGGCGCGGCGGCCCGGTCCAGTCGGAGCGCGGGGCAGGGGCCACGCGGCCAGGGGCGCCCCGGGCGCGGGGGCGGCTGGGTGTGGTGGCTCGCAGGCGGAGCCCCCGCTCGCTGGGCCGGAGGAAGGGGCCCGGCTGCCCCGCCCCCCCCCCCGCGTTGGTGCCAGCTGGAGTGGGCAGCGGCAGCAGCAGCAGAACGCCGGGCATCGGCAGCTGCCTCTCTTCCTCCCTCTCCCTCCCGTCCTTCCTTCCTTCGCCGAGGAGCCCCGAAAGCCGGCGCCCGACCTCAGGCCCCCCGGCGCGGGGGGGGCGGAGGGAGGGGTTCTCTGCCGGCCGGCCCCGCGGCCCTCCCCCCCCCCAAGCAGGGGCACACGCGCGTCCCGCTCTGGCCCGGCCCGGCCCGGCCGGGAGCGCACTCTGCCCGGGCCACGTGCCCTGTGCAAAGGCCGAGCCGCGCTGTCCCTCGCGGGAGCACCGACCTCCGGGGGCCTGGAGACCTCCGGCAAGGAGAGGCGCTTCTCTCCTGCGGGCCGCCTCCCACCCCGGCCAGGCGCCTCCGCCCCAGGGATCCTTCCAGGCGCCCCGGCGGCGTGCCCCCCCCCGGCTCCGGACCGGGACCCCCGGCGGGCGGAGGCCAGTGGCTGAGTGTGGGGGGGGGGGCTCCGGAGGATCAGGCCCTTGCCGCGGCCCCTGCGCCTGGCCCTTCCCGACGGGCGTCGCCGAGAGCTGGCGGGGGCGGGCTGGGGCCCCACTCCCCCCCGCCGCGGGCAGCTGGCTGCGCAGCGGCGGCGGCGGCGGAAAGACGCTGGGGGCCCTCTTCTGCCGGCCGCCCTGGACGCAACGGACTCTGTAGGCCGCTGGCCGGCCCAGGCGCTCCCCCCGCCCGCCCCGGGGCAGAAATGCGCCCGCTCCCCCGCCTGCCTGCCTGCCTGCCTGCCTGCCAAGTGAGGCCCGGGCAGCAGGGAGACCGCGCCAGGTGCTGGCGGGTGGGTGGGTGGGTGGGCCGCCTGCCGGGCTTCCCTGGGGGGGGCAGGAAGGGGGCTGCACCTCCCCCTCCCCGCACAGCCGCTCCCCCCCTTCAGGCTGGGCCTCCCCCTTCTTCTGGCGCTCCAGAGGGCAAGGGAGGCCCAGGGGGACCCCTGGGAGATGACCAGGGCCCAGCCCGGCCTCATGGGCACCGCAAAGGTGCTGCCGCTTGCCGCCCTTACCGCTGCCCTTCCCCTGCCAGGGGCTGCTGGCCAGCTGCTGTTGCCTGGTGTGGCTGTGGCAGACCGAGCCAGTCTCCTCAGATACATTCATCACTCGGTGCCCTTCTGGGCAGGAAATAATCTCAGGGCCGGACTCCCCTGGGTGGGCCACTGAGCTCCGGGGCACCCCAGGCAGGCCTGCAAGGGGACTGGGAGAGGGGGAGGCTGGCAGGGGCTTGGCAGGCCACCTCTAGGTGGGGGGGGGCTGCCTCCCCTGCTGCTCCACTAGGGGGGGTCCATCTTTACCTTGCAAATCCCCAGGGCAAGTCCAGGCACCTTTCCCAGGAGGTGTCCTTCTGGTGATGGCAGGCCTGGCATCTTGTCTTTCCCGGCTCTTGGGAGATGGACCGATGAGAACCGTGGATCTGGGGAAGCCAGGAGGCCCTCGCCTGGAGAGAGGCTGTGCAAAGGAGGGCGAGGGGCATCTGGCGGGAAGGAGGGGCATGGAGCCCTTGCACTGTGCTTGGCAGAACCTCCAGCGAGCACAGAGGGGCACAGATCGCTTTGGCCAGTCAAAGAGAAGCCGTCTCTGTTGGGCCTGGTCATCTGGGAATAACCATTGCTTTTGTGTGTGGGGGGAGGGGGCGTTGCTGGACCACCATCCACTTAGGGTGCAGGGGAGACTGATTATTCCGGAACACCGTCTTTTTGCAGGCAATTCGTTATTAATGGATAAGCCATCCTGGGACCCAAACAAAGGGAGAAGGAAGCACATGGCTGGCGCCGTGCCCGTCTGGCCCTGCTGGCCTCTGCCTGTGCCAAGCAAGGCTCCTCAGGTACATTCATCACTCGGTGCCCTTCTGGGCGGGAAATAATCTCAGTGCCTCCCAGGTTCAGGTCTTTGTCAGCCGCACAAAGCTCTGGAGATGCGAAAGGAGAGGGGATTGTTAGCAGTGAGGCCGAAAGCAAGCAGGGGTCTGGCAGAGGATCCCGGAGAGGGGGTTTCAGAGGCGGCCTGTGGGGGACCAGGGGGGGATACCTGGGATTGCCCCGTGTGCGTCTGCGGAGGGCTGCCTGTTCAAGGTGGCTCACAAAAGATACAGTAAGGTCATTAAAACAATCATAACATTATCGAGATTCATTCAAACGATTAAAAATGACACCGCAGGTACTGTAAGACTGGCATCTAGGAACACCTTAAAGACTGGCAAGATTTCCAGGGCGGAAGCCGTCAAGGGCCCCCCCGGCCCCCTTCCTCAGGCGACGGCGAAGTCAGGGAGTAGCAGAAGTCCCCAGACGGGAAGGTCGGTGAGCTCCCACCTCTGGACCCCGACCCTGCTCCTGCCAGCCTAGCAGTTTGAAAGCAAGAAATGGCAAGGGGATACACAGTTACCACTTTGGTGGGAAGGGAACAGCGTTCCGTGCACCTCCGTGTCTAGTCACGCTGGCCACATGACCACGGGGAAGTCTTCGGACAGCGCTGGTTCTTCAGCTTGGGAACGGAGATGAGCACCCCATCCCTAGAGTTGGATTCGACCGGCTTTCAGGCAAGGGAAGCCTTTACCTTACGCACATTTTACACTTAATAGAACGGCCTGAAGAGTCACAGACGGAAGAGGCCAAAAACAGTATGCAGTCTAGAGAATGCAGAAAGAAGCAAAAAGAGAAGGCCGTTACGACCACTGTCACTGCGCGGTGGTGGTTAAAAGTGTCATCAAGCCACAGGTGACTTCTGGCGACCCCAGAGGGTTCTCAGGGCAGGAGACTCTCGGGGGCCGCTGGCCCGGGCCTTCCCCGGCGGTCTCCCTTCCAAGCACCCACCAGGGCCGATCCTGCGTAGCTTCCGAGGTCAGACGAGGCCGAGCCAGCCGGGGCCCTCCCGGTCCCTATGTTGCCATCGCTAAAAAGACATTTCCAGCCCGTCTATTACATCCCTCCCCTCCTTTTCTCTCGTGACCCTTCTAGAACATACAACGTACAAATTACAGGGAAAATCCCCTTCCCAAGAAACTGCTTCCTCTTCAGCCCCATGAAAAGCCCTCCCAAATAAAGACTCTCCCGCACAGTAGGCGAAGGGGCAGAAGTGCCCTCTGGCTGGCGGGTTTCCGAGTGGTGGCCACGGAGAGCCCCGGGGCCCTTGCGCAAGAGGCACGGTGCGGTGAGGGAAGGGCCTGAGGAGTGTTTAGTTTGGACACAAAATGGCGGGGGGGGGGAGTAGGCTAGAGATTCTGAAGGGAGAAATACTGCTACTAAGTTCAACAAATAAATGGAAAGCTGACCAAAAACTCCAGTATAGAAGAAGTATATGTTGTGGCACAGTGTGAGCACACAAACAAGAACGGGAGGAACGGAAGAGCGTACATCCCTCGAAAGACATCAGAGGCCAGTATGCTGTCAGGAAGACAGCTGGGCCCTTGGATGACGAAGGCAGGAAAGAGCCGCTGAAGGAAGATGCACAGAAGGGGGGACGTTTTGCATCCGCTTTCATTGCGGAAGAGGCGGGACAGTTCTCAACCCCAGAATCACCATTCGCAGGGATCCTGCCAAGGAACAGAGTCAAGTAGAGGTAGGGAGACATGCTGTTACGTGGGCCAATGGGAGACTGACAAGACATGGGACCTGGATGGCATGCACCCAAGGATGCTGAAGGAACTGTGGTTTCCTAGCAAAAGCACACGGCATCTCTAAAAATCAGCCCCCGAACCAGAGAGCTGGGAAGCAGCAAGCATGATGTCGATTTTAAAAAATGTTCTAGGGAGAGCTGTACAATCACCTAACATCTGGCCCAAGTACTTTTGTGGATCGAGTTATTAAGGTGGGATTACTAAAAATGTTGCAGGAAGGTGGTTTCCGCAGAGGGGCAGGCGTGGGTTGTCTCCCTTGGCTTGTGGGGCTGCTGATCCAGCACGCACGGCAACAACAGGACTTCCCCAGGGCAGGTTTCCCTGCAGTTCCACTGCCCAGCCCTCCCTGGCGGTGGCCAGGTCCTCTTTTTCCCGGGGGGGGGGCTCTTCAGTTTTTAAATGGCAGTTGAATATTGTTATATTAATACATAACAAAATGTGTAACAAGTTCTCTGGATTCCCAGATTTCCTTTTAAAAAGTAAGACCAGACACTGAACATGAGTCAACAGTGTGATTCGGTAGCTAAAAAGGCAAATGCGATTTTGGGCAGTATCAAGAAAAGTATAGTGTCCAGATCATGCAAAGTGACAGTATCGCTTTACCCTGCTCTGGCTAGACCTCACCTAGAGTACTGTGTTCTGTTTTGGGCCCCACAATTTAAGAAGGACACAGACAAGCTGGAACGTGTGTCCAGAGGGGGGCAACAAAGGCGGTGAGGGGTCTGGAGATACCATGTCCTGTGAGGAAAGGTTGAAGGAGCTGGGTCTGTTTAGCCTGGAGAAGAGACGACTGAGAGGTGATACAAGAACCATCTTCAAGTACTTGAAGGGCTGTCATATAGAGGATGATGCGGAGTTGTTTTCTGCTGGCCCAGAAGGTTGGACCAGAACCAACAGGGTGAAATTAAATCAGAAGAGTTTTCAGCTAAACATTAGGAAGAACTTCCTGACAGAAGAAGAGTTGGAGTTATACCCTGCCCTTCCATCAGAGTCTCAGAGTGGCTTACAATCTTCTTCACTTCCTCTCCCCAAAACCTGTGAGGTAGGCGGGGCTGAGAGAGCTCTTTCCAGGACTGCCCTTGAGAGAACTGTGACTGACCCAAGGTCATTCAGCTGGCTGCACATGGAGGAGTGGAGAATCAAACCGGGTTCTCCAGATTAGAGTCCACCGCTCTTGACCACTACACCAAACTGGCCTAGAGCAGTTCCTCAGTGGAACAGGCTTCCTCGGGAGGTGGTGGGCGCTCCTCCTTTCGAGGTTTTCAAGCAGAGGCTGGATGGCCATCTGGCAGCCATGCTGATTGTGTGAACTTGGGCAGATCATGAGAAGGAGGGCAGGACGGGCTGTCTCAGTGCTCATGTCCCTTCTTACACACCCAGGGAAATGCCCATGGCCACTTTGTGGGGAAGGAATTTTCTCCAGGCCGGTTTGGTCAGGGATCCTGGAGGGTTTTTAATTTTATTATTTTTTGCCATCTTCTGAACATGGAGCAGGGGTCACGGGGGGGGGTTGGGGGGAGATAGTTGTGAATTTCCTGCATTGTGCAGGGGGTTGGACTAGATGATTCTAGCTCCTTTCCTTATGCCTTTCCCCTTATATATCTGCAACAGAAAGGGCTACAGACTTAATTAAAAAAAATGGAAGTTGGGAATTCAGAGAAAATGTTACACATCTTGTAACAATGTTGTCAGCAGCTAGTGATGTGTACATGGAACACCCATGTTCAGGGGCAGTGTGCCTTTGAATAACAGTTGCTGCGGTATAGGTAGGGCTGCCAGCTTCTCTGTGGGTCTGTCGGAGGAGAGATCATGGGACAGACTGCAGTTCGTTTGGAAAACAACCATGATGTGATAACAAATTCGTATTTTAAACAATTAGAAAAAATATATTTTTAATGTGTCCAGTGTATAACAAGTCATTAAAGTTGTTTCCTCTGAAGCAAAACAGTCTCAAATATATATCTTACAATGGTGCAGCGCTCACGGGACCGTTTCACTGTCGGACTGGCTCGCGTCGTATTACGGTGAGGGGAGCAGTTCAACGCCGCCAGTTTAGGGAGGATTTCTAAAGGGCAGCATTTAACGGCAGCTCTCACAGTCATATGGCGTGAGCTGATCCGGCAGAGGGAGCATCATGGAAACATGAAGGGCGAAAGGTCTCACCTGATGAAACTTTAAGTGAAACGGTTTAAACCACAACTTTGTTTTCGCATCACGGTGGTTTCCCTAACGAGCGACAACCTGCAGGTGGGGCCTGGAGAGGTCCGGGAGGTGCAGCTGGCCTCCAGGCGGCAGAGA
This sequence comes from Gekko gecko, assembly GCA_029375565.1. NCBI lineage: Eukaryota > Metazoa > Chordata > Lepidosauria > Squamata > Gekkonidae > Gekko > Gekko gecko. The sequence goes on along the minus strand of JAPDNY010000013.1, from coordinate 78,213,761 downwards.
ACAGTCCCCCGGGAGGGTGGGCTCTCTGTGGCGTCACACCTCGCCGAGGCCCCCCCTGCCCTCCCCAGACTCTCCCGCCAAACCTCCAGGGATTTCCCAGCCTGGCGTTGGCAGCCCCATGGAGGGCGGGGGGGGGGGCCCTTCCCACTGATCTCTGGCTGGCTGCTCCAAGGCGAGAATCTGACCCAGCCGGGCAGGTGGGCCAGAGGCGGCGCGTTCCTCTCTGCCACCTTGTCTGCTGCACCTGCTCTTCCATCTCCCCCCTCTGCTCAGCTCTCCCTGCCCTTAATGAACTCATGTTTGATTTACTGTAATTGGACTCAAAGTGTTCTGTGGTTAATGGGAGAGGAACAGAGATAAGCTGGTCAATATTGAGCTAATGACTCTCCAAAGGCAGAGCGAGATGGGCAGCCATGTTAACCTGCCTGCAGCCATAGACCAGAGCCAGAGTCCAGGAGGACGTCTGTGGCGGCAGGGCCCGGGGAGGAGCCTTCGTGCATCACGGCTCACTTCTCCAGCTACAGGTGGAATGTGGGTCCGTTTGTCCTTCTGTCTGGGATCCGGCTCGCCCTCTGATGTGGTTTGTGCCATCGCGTGCCAACAGTGCCCTTCCACCTCCTACGCTGGACAGACAGGCCAGTCCCTGCAACAAAGAGTTAGTGAACATAAGTCTGACACTGGGAACCGCAACATTCAGAAAACAGTGGGGAAACGTTTCAGCCTCCCAGGACATTCAGTTGCGGACCGAAGAGGAGCAGTTCTCTTACAAAGAGATTTCAAAGGGAGATGAGGAAGCGAGATGGGTGAATTTCAACTGATAAGGAAGCTCAAGACTGAATCAAGACCTACGTTTCCTGTATCTTTATCAGTGATGATTTCTCCACGCCTGCTTCTCCCTCGGCATGTCACACCGGCTGAACCGATCACGTCGGCTCGTGTCATTCACCTGCTTTGGTCCTTCAGCGTCTGAAACCACTCCGCTCTCCAGGACGTACGTGAGGACGGAGGGACTCCCATCCTGGCTGCGCCTGAAGAAGCGGCTGCAGGGACTCCCGAAAGCTCCTCCCCGGCCACAAATTCTGCTAGTCTTCCCGGTGCTCCTGGATTCTCTGGCTCTTTTCTCCAGAGGCAGTGGCCGGCATTCCCTCTGAGTGAGTGTGAGCCGGCTCACAGTTCTTTAGCCTCCCGCTCACACATTCTTGTCCTGGCTCAGGAAGGATGGGGCTCCACAGCAAACTAATTCATGCAGTAGCCCAGTGGCTTGTTCACAGCTTTAATGCCAGTAGCTCACAAAGTAGAATTTTTGCTCACAAGACTCCGCAGCTTAGAGGGGGCATTGTCCGTGACCCTTTTTTCTCACCCATTCTGTTTTCAAGAAAAGTGTCTGGATCCGGGGCAGGCCTTGCTGCAGTCCGTGTGGAATAAAGACGTGGCTGGTTTGGAGTGACTGGGGCCTGAGATCTGTCAGGTGGAGAGCTGGTTTGTGTTGGTTCGGGGAGCAGCGCTACGAGGGCCCGGGAGGGCTACGGGGAACATGCCCGCTGGCTCCACCAGGCATTCTGGAGGCTGGGCAAGAGCTGCAGACCTGACTGATGCAAAACGATACGCCCAGGGGAATCCCCGTGTAGACGGCGCAGCAGCAAAAGCAACCACTGTGAAATACAGAACTATGACAATAAAAGCAAAAGTAGGAGCGTTATTATAATGCATTAATTATTTCCAGTGTTCCATATAAGACATTCAATACAAACATATAGTTAATCCCATCCAGTATCAAAGTAGTGTACAGAAAACCTTGACACGGGAAAAGTCCAAGGAAAAATTGTAAGTAGAGTGAATCAAAATCTGCCCAGTGTCCCAAGCACAAACAAGATGGGGCTGTAGCGTGTAGCTCTCTACGCTGACATGCGCTCGCAGTCGCTCACTGCCACAGCAGCTTCCTGCCTGCCTCCGTGCCGGCTGATTTGCAGGCTGGTCAGGAGGGGCAGGCGCCCATTTGTGTTAACTGTGGCTCAGGTGCCCGCTGGGGACTGGGAGGGCCGCCCCCTGCTGCAAAACAGGCCCTCGCCCTTCCTGGCCAGAGGAAGCTTCCGTGGGTGGGTGAGCGGGGGCCGCTCGTGGAGTTCTCCATTTCCCCAGGGCGTTTATATCCCACACATCATCCAAGGGGCTGGGTGGTGGTGGTGGTGTGGCGTGTGGTTCTTTCTTCCCCTTTTTAATCCTCATTGCAGTCCTGGGAGGAGAGGTGAGGCTGGGAGAAGCGGTTTGGCCCAAAGTCACCTAGAGGAGGTATTTGAGCCCAGCTCTTCTTTCTTCCAACCGCTGCACCACACTGGCGCTTTAACTGAGTGATATTTTGTGGTCAGGTCTTTGAGATGGCCTGGCGGACGATAGGCCCCTGCTGAGCCTCCCTTTCCCACGCCTGGCAGCGGCCGGACTCCAGGCCTGCCCTCTGAACGACACACAGAGCCTGGTCCTGCTCAGCCCGGGGCAGAGGCTGGGTTAGATGCGCTGGTGGATGGTCCCCGTCTGCCTCTGGATGAAGTTGCACTGTGACGATTGACCTCCTTGGTTCTGTCGGCTGCCTTTGGAACCGGCGGAGACGTCGATGGACCGTTGCCTTGAAAGAGAGGAGGGGGAAGCCCGGTACGTGGGCCTCGAGGGCTCTGATGGAAAGGCAGGGCGGTGGTGAAGGGAGTGTCGGGCTAGGATTGCGGAGAGCCCAGTTCGAATCCCCACTCTGCCGTGGAAGCGTGCCAGGTGACCTTGGGCCGCCAGTCGCACACTCTCAGCCTACCTTCCGGCACCGGATAAAACAGGAAGGGGAAATGCGGTGCGCTGTCTTAAGGTCCTTGTCAGAAGAGTGGGCTGAAAACGCAGGCTGGCAGGTAGACAATTGCCTCTCTCTTCTGTATGCTCAGGTTTCAGTGGCTGTCCAGGAGGCTGCAAAGGGAAGAGGAGAAGAGATTGAGTTTATACCCCTTTGCCCTTCACTCAAGAGTCTCAGAGCGGCTGACGGTCTCCTTTCCCTTCCCCTCCCCACAACAGGCACCCCCTGGGAGCAACGCTCCCTCTAAGCGGTGGAGTCTGGTGAGCAGAAATCCTCCTTTGTGAGCTACAGGCATTAAAGTGGTGAGTGAGCCACTTGGCTGCTGCATAAATCAGTTTACTCTGGAGCCATCTTTCCTGAGCTAAGGCAAAAAGGTGTGTGCTGGAGGCTAAAAAACTGTGAGCTAGCTCACACTCACTCAGCTTAGAGGGAGGTGGGGCTGAGAGAGCTCTCTTGAGGACTGCTGAGAGAACAGCTCTGAGAGAACTTGTGACTGACCCAAGGTCATGCCAGCAGCTGCATGTGGAGGAGGAGTGGGGACTCAAACCCAGTTCTCCCACATGACACCAAACTGGCTCTCCACCTGGAGGGCACCTGGGGACGAGAGGACCATGGCGGGCACTGAGGACTTCCTTGCTGTGCTGCAGGGCGGGGTGGGAGAGGGCAGCCGGCAAAGGTCCTCTGCCAGGCTGGGGAAGCCCCTGTGGTGTCCGCATTGCAGGGAGGGGCAGGGCCTTGAGATGTCACCTGGCCCGGTGAGGAAGAAGCGGCCACCCCCGGTGAGTGGTTCCATTTGGAAAGCTGACCTGTCCCCGTGGCAATGAGTGGCGGGCTGCCGCAGTGCCTCTTCAGTAAGCTGAGCCCCTTTGGAAAGACAGCCCGTGTGCACCGTCAGGGCGCGCACACGTGTGCACACACGCCCCACCCACACACACACAGAGGGGAGCCGTGTCTGGGGGCGCCCCCAGCCGGAGACCACGGCTCTTCCCATCTGTGCCGGACACAGGGGCCCCGTTCTGAAATAAACAGGTGCTGGCAAAGCGCTTAGGAGACCTGGCCGGGAAGGTGCCAGGGCTCCACAAAGAACGATTATCTCGATATAATCCCCTTCCCTTCCCCCCACCCCCCACCCATGAGATCTGTGCAGCTCAAGCGCTCCACAGAGGCAGGAGGCGGGGGCAGATGGTCTCTCCTCGGGAGGGCAAAGAATTAATTATTTTCTCCCAGCAAAAACAAAAAGCTGCATTTAATTTACAGAAGCAGAAGGGTACGATGGAAAGGACCTTTGCAGGAGCCTCCGGTCTGCCCCGCCCCCCACCCCCACGGCCACTCACCTGCTCTTGGTGAGGCTCCCGTGCTGAGCCACTGGTCCGCCCGTGTCCCCCGTCCCCCCCGCCCCGGTGTGTGCGTGGCACGGGCTGGCTGAACTCCCCTGGGGTAGTTAGAGCAGAGGGGGCGGGAGGGGCAGAGCTGTGCTGGCACTTCCCTTCCCGTTCCGTCTCCCGCGCTGCCCGCCTGCCCTCCCGAGAAGTGGCCCGCCCCATCGCATCGTCGTCAGACTGAGTCTCCAGCAAATTGGAAGGAGTCGCCTGCCAGGCTGAGAGCCAGTTTGGTGTCGTGGTTAGGAGCACGGACTCTGATCTGGGAGAACCGGGTTTGATTCCCCGCTCTTCCACTTGCAGCTGCTGGATGACCTTGGGCAAGCCACAGTTCTGACAAGAGCTGTCCCTTGGGCAAGCCATAGTTTCTGCCAGAGCTCTCTCAGCCCTGACTACCTCCCAGGGTGTCTGTTGTGGGGAGGGGAAGAGGAAGGAGTTTGTCAGCCGCCCTGAGACTCCGAGTGAAGGGCAGGGGGGGTATAAACCCAATCTCCTCCTCTTCTTCTCTTTCACTTTGCTCCGTCCCGGCCCCTGTTCTGGTGGGGGGTGAACACAGCCGCCTTTCAGGAAACCAGGGAGTGCATGCTCCGGCCCCTCCCCTTCCCCAGTACAACATGTTTGACACACATACACACCCAATTTTGTTCATTTATTGACTTCATTTCTAGGCCGCCTTCCTCGCCGAGACCTGAGGCAGTCTCCGGGATCGTGAAAGGGTGCCCCCCAGCAGCACGTGGACCAGGCCGTGGGGCCAGGATAACAGAAGGGCAGAAGTCTGCGGACCACAAGCTCTCTCCGGCAACGCAGCGCGTGGGTTACAAGGTGAAGGGAGAGCGGGAGAAGCCGGCCCGTGCCTGCAGGGATCCCTCTGCTCTTCCTTTAGATTGGTGCCCTCCTGGGCTGTTCCCTTCGACCACAGTTCTTTTGAAAGGTGCCCAGTCCGTGAACGTGGGCAGGCCATTCCACAAGGCAGGAGCCACCAGGCCTGCCCGTTTGGAGGGCGGCACCTTGAGAAGGCCCGGCTCAGGCGAGGAGAGCTGCCACCGCCGGAGGACAGGAAGAGAGGAAGTCCAGCGTGTCCGTGGCTCCGAGGCCGCGGGGTTTTCAGACCTCTGAAGGGGCAGGAAGGGCTTGCAAGTCCATTCCGTCAGACCCAGCAGGGCTGTTCTGCAGCATGCAGCCCCAGTCCCCACCGGGAGCTCGAATTCCAAGAGATCTCTTGGCACTGTGCCTCTACCTTTCCAGTTGCGTGAGTGAAACCAGGGCAGGGGGCGGCCGTGAGCCGTCTGCAAGGAACGGGGTTTTGTCTCCTCCCCGTTGGAGGCTAAGAATAGCTCGCCATTGAGTTTTGCCTCTGGCCTCGGACAGATGTTCTCAGAAGATACGTGAAGCTGCCCGTAGGGATGCTCAGGCATCCGCTGGTTCAGCTCCCCGTCTGTTTGCTGGTCGTGAACAGGGAGCTGGTTGTCCATTGATCAGTTTGCTGTTCGTGAGGGGTCCATACCTGTTCTTCGGGTTCCTTTTCAGCTGTTCGTGCAGAACAGTCCAGAGTGCACCCGGCAGTGCTTGTTGCCCCCGCCCCTTCTCCCCGCACCCAGCCACGGCCCTCCTTCCCACCTCCCCCTTCCCTCCGCAGCCAGGAGTGTAAATAAACACATGGTGCAAACGAAGAGTGCCCGTCAGCCAGCAAGAGGTCAGAAGGAGCCTTTAAAAGAAAACCGTACTGTTTTGTATAAGTCCGTGTTATCGAAATTAGTCAGGCCCACCCTTCTGGGAACACCCACACACACACACACACACACACCCCCTGACACCACTGAGTGGTCCAGACTGGACCATCCCTGGCCCTGGGCAGGACCGGTCTTGCCTGCTGTGGGGTTTTTTATATAACATTTTTTATTTTTACAACAAACACATCAAACAAACAAAGAAAGACATAAAATGGGGGTTACAAAGAGTTTACAATTTTATTTGTTACAATGCCTCCTACCTTATAATAAATGTATAAATCGTTCTTATTCACCATGTATTCATTTCTATGTTTACCACATTGTATTTAAAACTGAATTCTAGAGTATCTCAAATATAGTATTGTAAGACTTAGCTGTTCATTTATTGTATTCTTCCAGCCATTTATAAAGTCTTGCCCGTGTATTCTGAAATCTCCCTTCTCCTTACCTTCTCAAAAATAAAGTCAGTTTATCCATCTCAGCAGTTTCAAGAGGTGTCTTGCCTGCTGTGCTGATGCAAAGCAAAGACACTCAACTTTGCTGCTGCTGCTGCTGCGCCAGGCTGTTTGCTGGCTGTTCGAGGGAGACGGCCACCTACCCAGTGGAGCCAGCGAGCGGGTGGCCCCCTTGGCCCGGGTTGGGGAGAGGGGGCCGGAGTGGTGGGCTGCAGGCAGCCGGTGGTCCTGGGGGAAGGAAGGGGCCACAGCCTGGAAACCGTTTGGCAATCCCTCCTCTCCCCCTTCTTACACTGGAGACAAAAACTCAGCTGTGGACGTCTCTGTACGTTAAAATTCTGCATTGTTTGGTCAACTTACAGGTATGAAATTCTACATTTTGCTGTCTTCTGTCTCATCCACAATTCTCCCAGGGGCTGGGCAGCTGCTGCTGCTGCTGCTGCTGCTGCGGCTTCCAGGGGGTCCCAGTGTGGGGCAGTCAATGTGGGTCTCGCCGCCACAGCGACCAAACGCACTCCCCTGCTCAGGATGCCCCCAGGCCCCAAAGAGAGGGATCCGAGGGGCTCCGTTTTGAGCAGGAGCCGCAACACAGCTGTTTGGATGGTGTGCCGGGCCCTGGGCAAATACGCCTTAACAATGCTCAGGTGGCAAGCCAGAGAGAAAGGAGACTCCCCACTCCGCCATGGGTGGAGGTGAGCCGGGGGAGCTCGGGCCGGCCACTGCCTCCCAGGGGGGTGGTGAGGATGAAATTGACACCCCCGCCCCCCCCACGAGCTCCTTGGAGCCCAGGGCAGGATGAAAAGGCACTCTGTGGGGAGAGCCCGATCTCAGCAGGGCCGGCCCCCTGGCTGGTATTTGGATGGGAGGCCTCCAAGGGTCACTGTGCAGAGGCACACAACGGCAGACCCACCTCCGTCCAGCTCTGGCCTTGAGAGCCCCGCTGGGGCTGCCTGAAGTCAGCTGTGACCGGAGGGCCCTTTCCTCCCCCCCCCCAAATAAGGAAATGGAGCCCTCCACTTCAAGAGGGGACTGGATAAGCAGACGGAGCAGAGGCCCATCAGTGGCTCTTTGCCACCAGGTACAGGCAGGAACTCTCGGGATGCTCTGTGTTCTTGGTGCTTGTGGGGCGGGGCAACAGTGGGAGGGCTTTTAGTGTCCTGGCCCCATTGCTGGACCTCCTGAGAGCACCTGGTATTTTTGGCCGCTGTGTGACGCAGAGTGTTGGACTGGAGGGGCCATTGGCCTGATCCAACATTGGCTTCTCTGATGTTCTTATGTATTGATCATATCCAGACTCTTTAACACATGGAATTCACGGGTTTCGGTTTCGGCGTCGCGAATGGCGGCCGCTTCTCGGGACGCTCCCGGAGGCGGTTAGCCCACGCGCAGTTAGGGGGGGTCTTCGCGTGTGCGAAAGACCTTAGTGAGCCTTAGGTAAAGGCTCCGAACCGGGGGCGCTTGGGGAGTAGCCTCTTTGCTGGCAGACAGCCGGGAAATTGAGGCTTTCTCCCCGCCCCAATCGGCCCCGCTGCGGCGTGCCCGTAATGGGACTTAGCGGCGCCACCGAATTCCAGGAGTGAAGACAGCGCTATGGCTTAAAATAAAAAGAAGAAGTAGCATTGAATCGTGAGTTGGAGATCTATTTTGAAGCGTAAATCGGAGCCCCCCTGCATGCGTATAAGCGTTGGGAGGAGGGAGGAGTTCCCACCCCCTTTGAGAAGCAAGATCCACAAAGGGAGCACGAAGGGGGGCGAGAAGAAAAAGTGTTGGTGAAAGTACCGTTGGGGTTGCATGGAAGATTCCGATCATCTTAGCTTCCTGGGGGATGCGGCACGAACTTTTTAAAAGTAAACAAAAAAACAAAATGTCGATACTGGAAAAAGTCCTGCAGATACCGGAAGAGAAGAGAGGAGGGACTTCCGGTCCAGACAGCCCCCCCCAAGAGCTTGCTGTCAATCAACAGGAAAAGGAGATGCTGTGCCCCCTGCTGGAACAATTGCGGAAAATCAACGAAACTCTGTCTAAAATGGATAGTGTTCTCATCAGTCGACAGAAACAGATATCGGAAACAACTAGAAAGATGATGGAGATTGAACAGAAATCGAATTTGATTCTAGGTTTCCAGGGCGTTAAAGAGGAAGAGAAAGAAGATCTCGGATTTACCTTGACAAATGTCTTGGCACCCCTAACTGGCAGTGAAGCGATAAAATTAAAAGAAGAGGTGGATGAGGCTCCCAAAGCCTATTCCGCTTTTATAAAAGAGAATACTCTGCCAGTAGAAGGGGATGTTGAGCATAGCAAGCGACAAACTGGAGATCTAATTTCATCCGAAGAGTTTGTGGAGCCCAGGAAGCCTGAAAGCCAGAAGTTTAAGGAAAAAGAGAAAAGAAAGAAGAAGGATTTCATCTTTAAAATACAGAAACTTCTGAAGAGACACACCAGCAGGGAGGAAGATGCAGTATTCCAAACTGGGACAAGCGAAGAAGACAGCAGCCCAGGGGAAAGTGGTGATGGAACGGAAGACTTCAAAGTTAAAATGGACTCAATCCATAACTGGAAGAGATTTAAAAAGAAGATATTTTGAGGACTGTTCGTGTAACATCTGGAAGGAGCTGTTTAATTACTAACCCCAATGGACTTTACTAACTGCATTAACAGAGTGATTTTGGACTTCGCAATAGTTAAAAAGAAGATCTTCTAACCACGATAGATGCCAAAACTGGTATTGGTTATTAACCTAAACTAACACTCACTAACAGGAAAAATTTCACTCCATCTTTTTCTTTCTCCATCTGTCTACCCTTCCTGTTTCTTATAAAAACAATAAAATTCTCTCTTTTTTAAGAGAGTTTTACAAAAAAAAAAACAAAAAAAAAAACACATGGAATTCACGGCCACAGGAGGGGGTGGCGGCTATAAGCATGGACAGCTTCAAGAGGGAATTGGATGAACAGATGGAGCAGAGGTCCATCAGTGGCTATTAGCCACAAGGTATGGATAGGGACTCTCAGACTGGGGCAAGGGATGTTGTGTATTCTTGGTGCTTGGGCAACAGTGGGAGGGCTTCTGGTGTCCTGGCCCCCGTGCTGGACCTCCTGAAGGCACCTGGGCTTTTTGGCCACTGTGTGACATGGAGTGTTGGACTAGATGGGCCATTGGCCTGATCCAACACTGGCTTTTCTTATGTTCTTATGTTCTTCTAATTCATATCCTTTTATGATTTAGGGCATCCATTATTAACTTCCCTGGTTATCTGTAGAATGAAAAGACAAGAACATTCATATCCTTTGATTAATGTTCCCATATGAATATATAAATCACACTTCAACAAGTTCTTATTGGCACAGTTTGTATAGTTAATTTGCAATTCATAGTCCAGCAGTTGTCAATATGCAACCTTTCAAAGAGCTCGGCCGACTGGTCTGTTTGTTTGAGCAGGATACATTATAACCAGCTGTGGCCCATCTATGGGAACCCCAAGTGCAGAGGTTGCCCAGTGCCATTGGCTCAGTGGCGCTGCACAGGTTTTCTCCTGAATCATAACACCATCAGCTCCTACAGTTAGCCCAGATTTGTGGAATGGAGAAGGGCCAAGCAGAGAGCCCCAGCCCCCCCCACACACACGCTGCACTGCGATCCAAAGAGATACGAGGCTGTGGACTCTGCAATAAATGTTTGAAAAGGACTAAGTCGCCCCACAAGGCCGGGCATCCTGTCCTCTCTCTCCCGCCATGTCAGCCTGCCTTTGTTTTATCAGCCACGTGGCCCCCTGGCCAGAGTGCTGGACTGGGATCGTCTGGGAGGCCAGGCTCGACTCCCCACTCTGCCAGGAAGGCCTGCTGGGGGGGCTTGGGCCGGCCTTTCCCAGCTCCACCTACCTCGCAGGGTTGTTGTGGGGAGGATACGGCTGCTTTTAGGCCCCCACTGGGGAGAAAGGCAGGCTTGTGTGCCTGCCACAGAAGCTCAGGGATACTTTCAGAGGAGGGCATTTCCAGATGCATTTCAACATAGAACCATAGAGCGGAAAGGGGCCATACAGACCACCCAGTTCAACCCCCTGCCCAACGCAGGACCAGCCTAACGCATCTCTGACAAGTATTCATCCAGCCTCTTCTTGAAAGCTGCTGGTGAAGGGGAGCCAACCACCTCCCTGGGCAGCTGATTCCACCTTTGAACCACTCTGACCATGAAAAAGTATTCCCTAATAGCTAGCCGATACCTTTCTGCATGTCATTTAAACCCTCATTGCTTCGGGTCCTGCCCTCTGCTACCAACTGGAACAGTTCCTTATCCTCCTCCAAGTGACAGCCTTTCAAATATTTAAAGAGAGCAATCCTGTCCCCCCTCAATCTCCTCTTCTCCAAACGAAACATTCCCAGGGCCCTCAGCCTCTCCTCGTAGGGCTCGGTCTCCAGACCCCCCTGATCACCCTCGATTTTGTTCACCTCCTTTTTGACGTGAGGCCTCCAGAACTGCACACAGGACTCCAGGTGCGGCCTGGCCAAGGCAGTATGCAGAGGGGCTATGATGACATCCTGCGATTCCAATGCTATGGCCCTTTTAATACAACCCAAGACTGAATTTGCCTTTTTTGCCACCGCATCACACTGACTGCTCATATTCAGTTTACAGTCCACTCGTACCCCAAGATCCCTTTCACATATACTCAGGGCTATTTGGGGGCAGGAACACACAGGAACGGAGTTCCAGCTGGTTCCAGAGTTGGCCACACCCAGCAGGAACTCATTAGCATAATAGGCCACACCCAACAGCAGAAACTCATTAGAACTGGCTACATGAGGGCTGTGTGGCCTAACATGCAAAGGAGTTCCTGCTACAAAAAAAGCCCTGGGTTTTGACAACAAAGTAAACAGAGTAAGAAGCAAAGGTGGGTGTGGCTGGATGCCCACACTGCTGGTAACATGGGTTGTGTGGCCTATTATGCTAATGAGTTCCTGCTGGGCTTTTTCTACAGAAAAAGCCCTGCATATACTACTCCCCAGAAATGTATCCCCCATCCAGTATTTGTGCTTGACATTTTTGTGGCCCAGGTGTAATCCTGTGCATTTATCATTGTTGAATTGGCTCCTGTTTGCAGCTGCCCACTTCTCCAGAGTATTCAGGTCTCTTGGGTGTTTGCTGCTCCTCCCAATTTGGTATCATCAGCAAATCTAATGAGCAGCCCTTCTACCCCTTCATCCAGATCATTGATAAAAATATTGAAAAGTACCAGGCCCAAAACCGAGCCCTGCGGCACCCCACTGGACACCTCCCTCCATTTAGATGAAACGCCACTGACCACCACTCTTTGGGTGCGGTCCTCCAACCAGTCCCCTACCCACCGAACTGTCCTGTAGTCCAGCCCACAGTCTTCCAGTTTGCCCATCAGAATGTCATGGGGAACCTTATCAAAAGCTAACCTGAAATCCAGGCAAATCACATCAACAGAGTTCCCACGATCCAGTAAGCTCGTCACACGATCAAAGAAGAAAACCAGGCTGGTCTGACAAGATCTGCTGGGGAGAAAACCATGCTGACTTCGCCGGATCACTACGTGGTCCTTCAGATGCTTACAGATCAACCCCTTTAAAATCTTCTCTAATATCTTCCCAGCAACAGAAGTCAGACTGACCAGCCCGTAGCTTCCCGGGTCATCCTTCTTCCCTTTCTTGAAGACTGGGATAACATTTGCTCTTCTCCAATCATACCCATTCCGATACCACCTCTCCCACGTTGGTATCTCCCTTCAGCACTGCCCACTGCCAGTTTGTGCATTTATCATTGTTTGCTGGCAGTGCCCCAAAGGAAGTCTCCAAAGAAGGCCCGGGAAACCCAGGGCTAGCATGGCCCCCGGATGCCCTCTAGTGGCTTCTCACTGAATACCAGCCCTCTGCCCAGCCCGAAACTCTGGCGGGAACCTGAGAGGGAGATTCTGAGCTGGCTTCCATTGATGGCCAGTTGAACACGGCTCAGCAAATCGTGGGAAATCAACAGGCATTTGGAGCCTAAATAAATCAACTTTGCGTGGCCATGTCTGTGCCAGCTGGCTTTCTGAGACCCAGCAGGGATCTAGGGCCGGCTCTGAGACTTCCTGCCTAGTCCAGCACAGTCCTGGAGGGCCGGCCAGGTCCACATGCTCTTGTGAGACACAGGGGAGGCCGGGGGCATGCTCACCTCAGGGTAAGCCATGTCACTGTCTCTTTAAGGTATTCTAGTTCCCTTAAAAAAAAAAAGAATGGGGTTGAAATGTGGGCAAATAGTTCTCCTCGGTCTGCATAGCAGGAGCAAACTCTTCTGGAGCCCACACGCTCCCAAGGTCACTCCCGGAGTATCAGTTGCAAAGCCTCCCCCATCCCTTCCAGCCCAGCAACCTGCCTAGCAGCAGGCGGGAGAAAGTCTGCATCCTGAAGCTTGGCTTGGGAGAGAACCGCTAGCTGCGGAGAGCTTGCAGTGGCCTCTGGCCTCTCACTCTCCCATGTCAGTCTCTATTGCCCAGCAGACCTACCAAGGATGAGGCCGGGGGGATGCATGCAGTGCCAACCCCAGCGCCACTTCCTCCTTGAAACTTGTCGGCCCTGCAGTGCTCGAGGCAGGTGCCTGGGAGGCCTCAGTGGGTGTGCCGGGGCTCTGCTCCTCTTCGGGCTCCACGGAACGAGCCCCCCTTCCCCAGCTGTAGAGAGCCGGGATTCCTCCTCAATGCAAGGGCACCTGGGGGGGGGGGGGCTGAGGACATTTTTTGTTGCCATTTCCAAACCTCTGATTTTGTTGCCTCGTGTTCCGTGCTTCTTTCCTGTTCCAGCTGCATCTCGGTTGTTGCCTACCCACTTGCCGTGCAATTTTCAGGAACTCCCCCCCCCCATTTTAGAAGTGGGGCAGCACAGAGAGAGGCCCCCTCGTGGCAATGCAGTAAAGCGTTTAGCCTGACAAAGCGGGCACCAGCCGCCAGGAACAAAGTTTGAACATGCCTTCGTTTAATTGGGGCTGTGCAGTCTCCTTTGGTCGCCTTGCACACACAGCGACGGCGCTGGCCCTTTCAAGGGGAAGAAGCAGGGGGAAGAGCTGTCAGACTTTGGCCTCCCCGTGGGCCATTTTCCCATTGAACATGATCACCCTGAAACTGTGTTTAACTCCAGTGGGGAAGATTGTAAGAAGAAGAAGAAGAGATTGGATTCATACCCTGACCTTCACTCAGAGTCTCAGAGGAGCTTACAAACTCCTTTCCCTTCCCCTCCCCCCAACAGACACCCTGTGAGATAAGATGGGGCTGAGAGAGCTCTGACAGAAACTGTTCTTTTTCAAGAACAGCTCTGACAGGACTATAGCTTGCCCAAGGTCATCCAGCAGCTGCAAGTGGAGGAGTGGGGAACCAAACCCGGTGCTCCCAGATCAGAGTCCACGCACTTAACCACGACACCAGACTGACTCCTCTCTCTCTCTTTCTCTCTCTCTCTTTCCCTCTCCCTCTCTCTCAGAGGAGAAAATGCTGCCAGACATTGGGAACAATAAACGTATGGTGGCATTTACCTCTAGCCAGCCCCCAGTCCGGAGCTCTGCCTCTAAACAAGAGGTTGCCCTTGGTGCCCAGCCAGCTCGAGCCCTCCCCCCTCGCCCTCCCCACATCAGTGAGCCAACAACGTGACCGATGCCAGGGGTTTGGGAAGAAAGAGAAGGACAACTGTGGATAACAACACTAATACGTTTCACAGGCTGAGACACCAGTTTGGTGTCGTGGCTAAGTGCGCGGACTCTAATCTGGGAGAACCGTGTTTGATTCCCCACTCCTCCGCTTGCACCTGCTGGTGTGACCTTGGGTCAGTCACAAGCTCTGGCACAGCTGTTCCTGAAAGAACAGTTTGTGTTAGAGTTCTCTCAGCCCCACCTACCTCACAGGGTGACTGTTGTGGGGAGGGGAGGGGAAAGGAGTTTGTAAGCTGCTCTGAGACGCCTTTGGGCAGTGAAGGGCCAGGGGTATAAGTCCAAACTCTTCTTCTTCTGATGATGATGATGCCAGGAACTGCTCTGTACACTACTGGTCTGGTCTGGGAGGCAAGTCCAGATCAGCCGCACAGGGTTGTAGTTCATTGTCTAATGAGATCCTGCCGGCCCACCTTGTGAAACTCTGTAACGTTCTCGGAAATTTTGTACTGACCTAGAATGAATTCAGAAGTGGACTGAAGTATTCAGATATTTTGAATCTGATGTTTTTCAATATTATGATATTTTGGAAGAAGATATCCATAACATTGTAATCTGGAGACTTTGTTGAATGAAAACAATACATAATACTTTTCTATATTATTTATTGTTTCTTGAGTTACTCTGTGTGCGGATTGATAATTATCAGACCTTATTAGCATTGTTATACACAGTTGTCTTTCTCTTTGATTCCTCTGGTTGACTGATCTCTGGCTATTCACGGGTTGGGAAGAGCCAAGCCAACATGCTGCGAGACCTTGGGTCAGTCACAAGCAGAGGCCGGCTGGTTTGCCCTACGTACAGAGCAGAGTCAGGTCCTGTAATTGTACCTTCTGTACATTGGACAAACCAGCCAACCTCTATGCAAAAGAATAAATGGGCACAAACCCAACACAAAAAGTGGCAACCAGTGGGAGAACAGAAACCAGTGAGGAAAACCAGTGGGAGAACAGCTCCATCTACCAGGACATTCCATCAAGGACTCAAAGGTCACTGTAGTTCAGCAGAAACATTTCAAAACCAAAATGCAATGGGAAGCTGCTGAATTGGAGTTCATATGTAAATTTGAATAGAGCCTTTGGGTGGTTATCTCATTACCAAGTATTCCATTCAGATTAATCAATAGAAGGGAGGGGTCACACCCAGCCTGGATGGCCCATCCTACCTGTTTCATGGCTTTTGCAACTGCTTTGCATTTACATGGCACTTTCGGCATCCTTTCCCCCCCCCCCATATATCCCCCTATAGAGCCAGTTTGGTGTAGTGGTTAAGTGCACGGACTCTAATCCAGGAGAACCAAGTTTGATTCCCCACTCCTCCACTTGCACCTGGCTGGTTGACCTTGGGCAAGCTATAGTTCTGGCACAGCTGTTCTTGGAAAAGAGCAGTTTCTGTCAGAGCTCTCTCAGCCCTGCCTACCTCACAGGGTGTCTGTTGTGGGGAGGGGAAGGGAAGGGAGTTTGTAAGCCGCTCTGAGACTCCCTTGGGTAGTGAAGGGCAAGGTATAAATACAATCTCTTCTCTTCTTCTTCTATATATCTGTAGCCAGTTTCTTCATACCCTCCATGCATTTGATGAAGAGAGCTGTGTTTCTCAAAAGCTTATGCTACAATAAAGTTTGTTAGTTTTAAAGGTGCTACTGGGCTCTTTACTGTTTGGGACTAAGCTGGTGGTCCTTAAGGTCCCATGTTGGTCCCGAGCTGTACGGGAGCCTTAAAAGTCAACTCCAGCTCTTTGAGTGGAGGCCTGAAGGCGATTGGGAGCCAGTGTAGGTGGAGCAAGACAGAGGGGATGTGGTCCCTCCCTACCACCTGTTCCAGTCAACTTTCCAGCTGAAGTGTGCTGTAGCTTCCAAACCCTCTTCAAGGACAGCCTCCTGTAGGGCTTATTGCAGTAGTCTAATCCAAATGCTACCGAGGCATTTCCTGCAATGGCAAGATCTTGGCAGCTGCTCAGGAACGGCCGCAGCCTCTGGCTACCACGGTGACCCGCTTGCCCAACAGGCTGCCTGGGTCCAGCAGCGCTCCCAAGCGATGGGCCCGTCCCTTGAGATCAAGATGGGCGTGGCCACGTCGGTCTGTCTGCAGCAGCAGCAGCAGCAGAGGAGAGCCAGAATCTAGGAGCACCTTCAAGGCTCACAGAACCAGATCTCTTGAGCTTAGCCTCACGGAAACCTCTGCCCTACCACAAGCCTGGTTAGCCTTGATAAGGAGCTCCCAGGCTCTTGTCTCCTGTCCCTTTGAGGGGGGATACAGCCCATCCAGAACGTGAGACACTTCAGTGCCTGGGCTAATCCTGCTGCCCACTGGGAGCACCCCCTGTTCTGTCAGGATTAAGTTTCAACTTCTGAGCACTCACCCCCCAAAAAAACTTGCCTCCAGGCACCTGTTCACAGTTTCCACAGCCTCTCCAGGGCCGGCCGGGAGCACGAGAGGGAGCTCATCGTCACCCACATATTGGTGGCAACTCAGCCCAAATCCCTGGGTGGCCTCTCCCCACAGCTTTACCCGGATGCTGAAAAGCACGGAGGTAGGAAGGAATCGTGCGGGAGCCGGTAGGCCAGAGGCCAAGGGGCCGAGCTGCAGTCCTCCCACACCACACCCTGACACCTGCCTTTCGGCAGCGCCTCCCAGTCCCGACCCCAAAAGGCAGTCCAGAAGGACAGCAGGCTTGATGCTAAGGAGAGCCATCGGCAGGCCTAAGAGGAGGGCCGGCAGCGCCACGCACCCTCGGTCTCCTGTCACAAGTTAGCCCCCAAAGCGACCAAAGCCGTTGCCGTCTGATCACCAGGATGCAAACCGTCTGCTTCATCCAGGAGTCCTTGGAGCGGTTGCTCAATTGCCTTGCCCAAGAACGGTACATTAGAGACTTGGATGATCGTTATTATTTGAATCAAAGAGTTATTCAGATCAACCACTGAGCAGGTGTGCGTTTCCTTTTCTCTTCCCTGAAACTCCTGCCCGCCAATTTCATTGGATGCCTCCAGCATTGGCGGGGGGGGAGGCCTGGAGAAGCAGCTTCTCCTCCGTCCCCCCATGCATTGTCTTAGAAACCCCCCATCACGTCCCCTCTTAGCCATCTATTTCTCTAAACTAGAACGTCCCAGACTCTTCAGCCTTTTCTCATAGGGAAAGTGCTCCCTTAATCACATTGGTTGTCCTGGCCGGTTCTTTTCCCAGCTCTGCAACTCTCTCTCCCTCCCCCTCCCTCCAGTGGCCAGATGGGAGGGAAGGCGGCAGATCTCGGAAGCTCAGCAGGGTCAGTACTTGGAAGGGAAACCAAGGGAGCCTGTGCAGAGGAAGGCCATGGCCAGCCACCTCTGCCTCTCACTGGCCCTGGAAGCCCCTTGCTGGGGTCGCCATGCGGACATCAGAACAGCAGAGAAGCCAAATGCTAGATCAGGCCAGTGGCCCATCCAGTCCAACACTCTCTGTGTCACACAGGGGCCAAAAATACCAGGAGCCATCAGGAGGTCCACCAGTGGGGCCGGGACACCAGAAGCCCTCCCACTGTTGACCCCCCCAAGCACCAGGAATACGGAGCATCACTTGCCCCAGAGTCCCTATCTGTACCTTGTGACTAATAGCCACTGATGGACCTCTGCTCCATAAGGCTTGGGTGAGAGACCACCAAGGAAGGCTCTGCAGAGGAAGGCCACGGCCAACCACCTCTGCCCCTCACTTGCCTTGGAAGCCGCTTGCTGGGGTCACCATAAGGCTTGGGTGAGAGACCACCAAGGAAGGCTCTGCAGAGGAAGGCCACGGCCAACCACCTCTGCCCCTCACTTGCCTTGGAAGCCGCTTGCTGGGGTCACCATAAGGCTTGGGTGAGAGACCGCCAAGAAAGGCTCTGCAGAGGAAGGCCATGGCCAGCCACTCCTGCTTCCCACTTGCCTTGGCAGCCCTTTGCTGGGGTTGCCGTTAAGCCGGCTGCGACTTGACGGCACTTTACACGCACGTGCGTGTGCACACACACACACACACACACACACACACAGAGTGAGCCGAACTGCGGAGGCCTCCTCCCAGATATGGCCGCAAGAGGACTCTGTACGAGGACACTACAATACTGCAGAGGGATAACCAAGTTAGCCTATTGAAGAGAAATAAAAGAGAGGCGGGAGCTTCGGGACTAACATTTATTCCAGCGAGAGGTTTCGCGAGTCAGTGCTCACATCCTTGGATGCCATGAAGAGAAAAACGTCTTCCTCCTGTCCATCCGGAACCTTCCAGCAACGGAGGAGGGGAAGAGATGCGTTGCAGAGGGCAGCCTTCTCTCGGTCTGGACACAGTCGGACCCCATCACCGTGCATCTAAAATGAGGGTTTTCTGGATCCAACGTGTGTCGCCTTACACTAACCCACACTGAACTTGGGAACTTGCAAGGAATTGTTGGGTTGACATTCACAAGGGCCTCTCTCTCTCTCCTCCTGGAAGCCCCCCCATCCTTTTGTCCCCCTCCGCTTCCTTCTCCCTTTCCCACTCATTGACCAACATTTTGCCCTCACAATAGCCTTACGAGGCAGAAGGGTCTGCTGGGAAAGCGAGTGGCTGGCCCAAGGTCACGGAGTGAGCTGCCACGTCCGCGTGGGGCTTTGGGCCTCCTTTGGGCCTGACAGTTCAGTCCCTGGAACCACAGTGGCTCTCAGCTTTTATTTATCTACCATTGCGGGAAGAAATACGACGAGCTCCAGAAAGAGGCTCCAATGGATTTTACAAATGATTACACTTTACATCTTCATTCAGGACTGGGGGGTGGGTTGAAAAAATGTTTGGGTTAGCTGCTATTCATTCCGCCACGGAAACGCCGGGCCCTGTTGCCTCCCGGAGTGTTAGAAAACCTTGCAAATCCAGGCTCACACTCCCCATGCTTCATTTCCTTCTGCTGAGCTATAAGGCAGGGCTGCCTCAAGTCATTCTGCGGCCCCGAGTGGATGGTATGGGAGGAGAGCCGCACGGTCACAGGTATGGTTCCCTCCACCCCTAACTTATGTCGATTTCGAGCTCTGCAGGGGCAGCTAAGGTAGAAAAGCATGTCTTCTGGGTTCCAAGGGTTTGGAAAGCGATTCCGTAGCCAGTTACAGGGTCGCCAACTCTGGGTTGGGAAATACCTGTAGATTTGAGGGGTAGAGCCTGGGGAGGGCAGGGTTTGGGGTGGGGAGGGGCCTCCGCAGACTCCACTGCCCAAAGCAGCCATTTTCCTCCGGGGGGGACTGGTCTTGGTCATCTGGAGATCAGTTGTAATAGCTGGAGGTCTCCAGGTGCCGCCTGGAGGTTGGCTGAAGGACTTCAGGGAGCTCCCCCTCCAAAGCAACCGTTTTCTCCACGGGGACAGATCTCTGTAGGCTGGAGATCAGTTGTAGTTCAGGGGGCTGCCCAGGCCTCCCCACATCCACCCCCCTCCGTTTAACAGTTTAGCTGATTAACACTTCAACTGATTCCCTCCTAATGCCCCACAGCCTCTTGGGACTCCCATCTTGGGAGTCGTAGTTCTAATTCCCTTTGCTATGGTTGCAGTAAGGCCAGCTGAGAACTACAACTCCCAAGGTGCAATGGGTCAAAAGCAGGGGTATAAGAATGGAGGAGCCAGCGGGCCAGGCCAATAGGATGCCAAGGAAGCTTCCCTAGTGGCCAATGGGAGAGAGTATATATCACAGATCTACATTTATTTACGTGATTAATAGCCCGCCTTTCCCACTGGGACTCCAGGCAGATGACCCAGAGTGAGTCAAGACAAGCAACATGATGGGGACATTCAATAAACAGTGAAATAAGACTTTGGTTGCAGAACCAAATCCGAAGGAATCTAAAAATCAGAACCGAAGCAAAGCAAATGTGTTAACATGGACATTAAATGATGCAAGACTACACAGCAGGATCCCACTTTCATCAAAGCCATACACAGTAGTATTGCTCACAGTCCCTACTAATCTATCCAAGTTACTTTGCGGACCATTTAGTACAGTGCAACTCTGTTGCCTGTGTCGAAAAGCCCCCTTGAATAATTGAGGTTTTGCACAGTTTGTGGGAAGCCAGGAGAGTGGGGCCCTTCCTGACCTCCTCAGGCAGGACGTTCTGCAAGGCGGGGGCCACAGCAGAGCAGGCCATGCATATGGCCAGGTGTTGATTTTGCCCATTTGCAGGTTGGCACCTGCAGAAGACCCTGCTCAGGTGAGCGAAGCTGTTGAGGTGAGGGGCTTTGCATGTGATAGCCAATACCTTGAATTGAGCCTGGTAACCGATGGGCAGCCAGTGGAGGGACAGCAGGAAGGGAGTGAGACGCGTGCTCCATCCAGCTCCCGAGAGCGGCCGAGCTGCGGTGTTCTGCACCAGCTGGAGTTTCCGAGTTTCTTTCGAGGGGAGACCAGTGCACGGTGCATTGCGGTAGTCTAGTCTGGATGTCACCGTGGCATGGATGTGGCTGGTCAGATCAGCTGTATCGAGGTGAGGGGACAGTTTTCAAGCGAGGCCGAGTCGGAAGAAAGCCTTTTGTGCAACTGCATTAACATCCTTCTCCAGCAATAACGTTGGGTCCACTATAACACTGAGGCTCTCAACCGAGTCAGCAAGGGTCAGCCAAACCCCATTGAAAGCAGGGCGCATAATGTCCTTCAAGACCTCTGCCTTCCCAACCAGCATTACTTCCATCTCTCCAGGATTTTGTTTCAGTTTGGTCATAGAATCATAGCGTTGGAAGGGACCTCCGGGGTCATCCTGTTGAAAACCCCCTGCATAATGCAGGAAGTTCACAACCACACCCCCATACCCCCCCCGCTCACTCTTAGCCTTTTAACCACAGCAGCCAGAGGACGATTTACAACGGCTACTGTGTCACCGGGAGGTTTTACCTCCTCCCTGTCCCCTGGGGAAAGTCTGCCCAAGTTACAAAACCTGTGTGATGGGAAGCTGCACAGGTGAGTTGTTGGCCGGCCACTGCCAGGTCCAGCTCACTTTGTGCGAGTTGTCTGGAGGCTGCTGCTGGGCCCAGGCGAGTTGTGTGGCGTCAGGTCATAGCTGCTGCTGCTGCACGAACTGAACCGGAGCCAGTGGCCTGCGGGTTGCTGCTGGCCCAGGCCCCCAGGGGAGGAGGAAAGGAAGCCGGGGTGGGCTGGGGGTGCCAAGGAGTGCTGGAAAGGGCTCCCCTGCCTTTCACTGGCAGAAACCAAGGTTTGAAGGCTGGCGATAGTGTGTCAATTGCCTAGTGATCCCCAACATTGTCCCTGAAATTTCAGAGGGCACCCACTGCTTAAAGGTACAGGCACCAGTGTTCCCTCTAAGCTGAGTTAGTGTGAGCCAGCTCACAGTTTTTTAACCTTCGGCTCGCACATTTTTGTCTTAGCTCAGGAAGGGATGGCTCCAGAGCAACCTGATTCATGCAGCAGCCAAATCGCTCACTCACCACTTGAATGCTGGTAGCTCACAAAGTAGGATTTTTGCTCACAAGACCCCACAGCTCAGAGGGAGCCTTGGCGGGCACTGCTGCTCTTATTTGGAAGGGGGCTAACCCCCCCCCCCCAATTCTTGTTTGTTCAGATTTCAGGTTTTTCTGCAGACACAGGACCTTTCTCAGGTTTGTAGAAAGATCTGTCTTGTCTAGCCAAGTTTCCAATCTATTCTCCACAGACAGGCCATGCTGAGAATTAGATCTATTAATGTCAGGTTGCAAAGATTCAAAGGAAACGGTATTCATTATTTTCTACTTCCTTTCAACTCCCCTGCCCCATCTGTTGCTTATTTTTTTTAAACCCATATGCCTAACTATGGAAAAGCGTTTTTCACAATGGACTTTCTTCTTCTTTTCTGACACGGCATAAAATGTGTCTAGTGGCACGTGAGAATATACCTGGTGGCATCTGCTCACGAAACGATGTTGCTGCCCACGTGGTAAAAACCAGGACCCAGACAGGGCTGAGCGGGACACAGAGGGCTGCCTGAGCCTCTCCAGCGCCACGGGCCCACCCGGCTAGCCCTGCCTGACCCGACTAGGAACCACCGCCTTCCAGAGACGGAAGCCGGGGCGCCCCAAGGGAAGCTCCACATCTAGCAGCAGGCGCGGGGAAGGCCGCAGCCCTCTGTGCCCTGCTTGGCCTCCCCAGGGGACTGGCTGGCTGCTCCGTGCAGCAGGAGGAGGCTGAGCTAGATGGACCCCTGGCCTCACCTAGCAGGGCTCTTCTTCACTTGGGTCTGCTTGTCGCTTCTATTTGTTAACAAATTGTTCTGATTCACAGCATACGAGCGTGTATACACACAAGACACACACACACACCCGTGCCTTTCTCTTGTGCACACCTGCTCCTGAGAGAATGGCGGAACCTGAAGTAGTTCTGTGGGGACACAGTGACTGGATTGGGACTGGCTGAGATGGAAACAAAAGGGACCAGCCAGCATGCGACGGGGGAGCCAGGCTCAAACCCCCACGCAGTCCAACCGCAGGGCAGCTCCTGACTTCTTAAAGGAAGTCTGCTCAGGTGCTCGTGGTGCCCGCCTTGCCAGGGAAGGTAACAGGCAACCGTGCCCGGGATAAGCCTCCTTTGGCGCCGTTTACTCAGATTGGTTGTCTCCAATTTAACTGGGGAAATTAGTTTAATTGGAGAGACACTGGCCAGAGTGGGTAACTGGGAATCTCCACCTATGTATATCGGAATCATTCCCTTAGAGAACTCTCAGGTAAACCAGTCAGGTGTTCAGCTGGAAGGGTTTTTACTGAAAAATAATTTAAAAACAAAACACACACACAACACGCTTCAACACACACACGCACGCTAGTGAAGAGGAAATGAAAGGGAGGAGTGGGGAGAGAGAGTTTCGGTTAGGCAATATTTACCAGTCTTGGAGATTCAGATCTGTGGAGGAGAGAAACGGCCAGCGTTTCATTAAGGAGAAAGGTGGGGGTGTACTTCAGAACACACACACAAAACGGAGCGGAGTGCTTGCATTTATAGGGGGAATGTTCCCTGAGGCACTGATAGGCTTGCCCCCCCCCAATAACTTGATGGGTTTACTGGAATTTTCCCAAAGACTTGGATGTGATGGCTCAACCCCCACCCACCAAGGCAGATCAAAGAACTGAGCAGAGCTTGATGGTTCTCCCAGGGATAGGATGTGGGTGTTAATATTCATTGATGATCCCCCCCAAATACAGGTTGGGTGAAACAGGTTGGGTGTTACGGATACACTAATGGTTTTACATTCATATTTATAATATGTTTTAACTGGTGTATTTTTAAATATGTTTTATGTATGTATTTACACTGACCGTAAGCCACCCTGAGCCTGCTTTGCGGGGAGGGCGGGGTATAAATCTCATAATAAAATAAATAAATAAATAAATAAATAAATAAATAAATAAATAAATAGGCTAAAAGTGCCCAAAGGGGGAAGCAGGACTGGGGATGAAAGAGGTTAATGCAAAGTGAGGTGCTGTTTTCCTGAGAAACCCACAGCTATAGATTATGCCGTACTTGAGGGTGGGGGGGGGAATTGTTTGTAAGCCAACCTCTTGATTCACTTCCAAATAGTCTTCTGACTGGGGTCCCCTTTGGGGTCATTTCTGGGCCAGGCAGTGGGTGTTGCACTTTCGATCTCTGGAGCAACGTTATAGAACCAGTGTCGGGGCTTCTTCTCTCTCTGGATACCAAACTGCCCATCTGCAGGAGAGGTCTGACTGCTGACACCTCCCCACACGCATGCACGCACGCACGCACCCCCCCACACACACCAGGCGCCTGAAAGGAGCTTGCAGCCTGCAGGGGTGGCCTCCCCAGGCCAGGCTGCTGCTGAGTCTCCCAGGGAGGGGGGGGCAGCCCTCTCTGTCCCCCCAACCCCAAGCAAGACCTTTTGCTTCCCTGAGCAGCTAACTGGGCTGTGGCGCTTGGGACCCCTCAGGGCACGGCAGAGGCGGGGGGCTGGAGCGGGAGCAGGCGGGTCACCGTGTTCCGACCTAGGAGCCTGTGCAGATCCGGGGCACAAGATCCCTTCCCCCTCAGCGCTGCTGTGCGATCCAGGGGTCCCTCGCCCCTCAACATGAGGCGATTTGGGGGCAGGCCTTTCTCTACACCTGTGGTAGACTACCTGGGACCAGGCAGAGGACATTGCAGCCCATGATTTACTTCTGTTTAGCTACTCTTTTCCACTGGGACTTAGTTGCTGCTGATTTACAAGAGGGATTATCTCACTGTTTTCGTTTTTACCATTGGTCCTAAATCAGTGGCAAGGTCTGTAAAGGGACTGAAGGATGTGGGGCCTTCAACAGCTGCCAGCAAATCACCTTTCTTTGGCCTTTCACTGGCCTGACCTGTCAGGTACCTTCACAGGGCTCTTTCTCTCATAAGAGCATGACGGAAGCCAATGCTGGATCAGGCCAATGGCCCATCCAGTCCACACAGTGGCCAAAACCCAGGTGCCATGAATAGGTCCACCAGTGGGGCCAGAACTCCAAAAGCCCACCCACTGTGGCCCCCCAAGCACCAAGAAGACAGAGCATCACTGCCCCAGACATAATGTTCCATTTATACCTTGTGGCTAAGAGCCACTGATGGACCTCTGCTCCAGATGTTTCTCCAATCCACTTTTGAAGCCGTCCATGCCTGTAGCTGCCACTACTTCCTGTGGCAGTGAATTCCACGGGTTAATTACTCGTTGGGTGAAGAAGGACTTCCTCTGAGCTGTTCTAAGCCTACTGCTCCTTCATTTCATGGAGTGCCCACAAGTTCTTGTATTGTGAGAAAGGAAGGAAAGTACTTTCTCTGCCTTCTCTATCCCATGAATAATTCTGTAAACCTCCATCACGTCTCTTGCCTTAAGCAGATCCTGCCCACAATTCTCCACTTAGCTTTTGTCACTGCTGCAAGTGCAGCTGAGCATCCAGCCAGCAGTTCCTCCCCCCCACACACTTCCTCGGCCTCTGCCCCACTGTCAGCTAGGCCCCCTGCCCGGCTGTCATGTAGATGATGGGGGGGGGGATGCTTTGGAACGATGCCTTTCCTTTCTGCTGTGCCTGCACTGGATTTATTATCTGTCTTCTGTGTTATATGACCCTGAGTGCCTGGTGTAGGCTTCCTCCTGGGAAATGTTACCCGTTACTTTGGCGGGCTTCTGCCGGCTACCTGATTGGCTGGGGGCCATCAGGGGACCCCTTTGAGTTATGTATATCTCTTCGCTTTGCACACTTTCTCTTTAGTTCCAACACGAAATAGTTATGATACCTGTAGCACCACCGTCTCAATAAACTTCACTTCTCTGAATGAACGTTGTTGGGAACTGATTGCCTCAGGAGTCTGACACCCACAACCGCCGCCACCTCCCTGCCACCAGAGGGCCTCTAAGGAAACTGTCCACTGGCAGAGAGCCCTGTAATCAGGGGCGGGTGAAGGCTCCCTGGCTGCCCTCAGCAGCACTGGCCCATCTTGGTGCCCCCCTCCTTTCCACACTTTCCAATCGTGGTGCCCCCTCCTTTCCCCCTTTCCTCATAGCCTATGACGCTGCACCTCGCCAACAAAAAATAGAAGATCACCCTAGGGTGCACCATGATCAATTTGCACGAGTTTCATCAATTTTTTCTTTTACAAATCTTCATTCTTTTTTTTTCTTTCCCCAACTTTGTGGTGCCCCCCCCCTTTGGCCCTGGTGCCTTAAGCACATGCTCAGTCTGCTTGATGGTGAATCTGCCACTGAGTATAGTGATCTCCCCAGTAGGTCCTCTGAATTCCCAGCTTTCATTTGTAGAAGTGACTTCCCAAGCCCTTTTCATTGCAGGAATACAAGAGGAAAGGCCCGTCTCCACAGTGGAAAGGACTAGAAGTGTACTTTAAGTAAGCTGGGGATTCAGAGGAACAAGTCCAGTGGCACCTTGAAGACCAACCAAGTCTTATTCAAGAGATAAGCTTTTGTGTGCCCACACCGTTCCTCAGTCTCAGACTGAAATGGAAGTCACCGGTCCACACATAGCAAATCAACACAGGCATAATAAATGATGTTTAACAGAACTGGAACATCCAATGACGCCCCTCAGTCTCCAGTTCTGACACAGTTATTTCCCTCACTGTGCCTTCTCCCAAAATTAAACCAAACACATGGTGGCCCTATAAACGAATCTTGCGACTCCAGTTTGGCCCTTGCTTCTTCTGTTAAGCATCTTCATTATGCTGCCTGCTAGTTTGCTGTTCAGGCTGTCCCTGTAAGTGTGGACTGATAAGGTCCACCTCATTGTGCCTGCAGAAGGGTGAGTGCCCCGGAAGGCTCATCCCTCCCATAAAACTCTGTTGTCGGTCTCAAAGGTGCCCGGCTGGACTCAGACTTTGCCCTGCGGCTGCAGAGGAACTCGGCTGCCCACCGGGACTGAGACCACACAGACAGTTATGTGGCCCCGGAGTGTTGTGGAGGGAAAGGCGCGGCTGCGTGCGGCTGCCCCAGTCAAAGTGGGGCGGGGAAGCCGGCCTCGCCCTGGCCCGCCGGGAGCGGAGCAGCAGCGCTTGCGGGGGCGCCCCCCTCCCTCCTCCCTTCCTTGCAGGGCGCCCGCGGGCCCCCACCCCCACCCCCACCCCGAGGGGGACCCTCCCGCGAAGGCCCCCAAAGGCCCGACGGGGGGGGGGGAGGAGGGATGACGGAAACGACGGACGGACGGAGGGACGGACGGAAGCGCTGCAGCGACGGCGACCACCCGCGGGCCTGGCCGGACTCTTTATTCAACACGGAACAGCCGACGGGGAGGCTCGGCTCGGCTCGGCCCGGCCGGGATTGAGGGGAAGGCGGGCGGGTTGCGAGAGGCCGGCTCGAAGGCTCTCCCGCGCGGGCACCGGCGCTCTTCCAGGGGTTCACGGGCCAGGCCCGGCAGCGGCCCCGACGGAGCGGCGCTTCAGAGCTCTTCCTCCTCGGCTTGCCTGGAAGAGGGGGAGGGAGGAGAGCCCCGCTCGCTCAGTCGCTTCCCCCTCGGGGCTCCCCGCCCGGGGGTCGCCCCCCCGCCCCCCCGCGCGCGCGCGACACCCACCTCGGCTTCTGCCTCCCTCCGCAGCGGAAACGGCGGCCTGCAAGCGAGACGGGGAGCTCAGCACGCGCGCCCGCCTCCCGCCCCCCCCGCCCCCCCCCCCGCCCCGCCAGGCCGGCTCCTCCTCCTCCTCCTCCTCGGGACCCCCGCGGGCGCCTCGCCGACCTCTCCCCCCCCCCGCCCAGTCCCGCCGCCCGGCTGCAGTGCTGCCGGAGGGAGCCCGGGCCGGACCGGACCGGCGCCCCTTCCGAGCCCCCTCCCGCCCAGCCCCCGCGCCGCTCTCCCCCCACTTACTGAGCACGACGAGGAGGCCGACGAGGAAGGCCGCCACGGCGAAGATGAGGCCCCCCTGCCGGACGGTCTCGTAGTCTGGCGGGGGAGAGGGGGTCGTGAGCGGGCGGCGGGGGCAGCCCCCCCCAGCGAGGCCGGCCCGATCTCGGCCCCCGGCCCCGCTTCCACCCGCCGGCCGCCCCGACGGGGAGGGGGGCTGAGCCTGGCGCCCCGCCTCCCCCCCGCCCGAGCCCGCGGTGCCGCTCTGGGCGGCGGCGACTCCCTCCAGATCACAGCCGCCTCCCTCCCCTCCTCCCCTCCCCTCCTTACCGTAGGTGAACCTGTCCATCTCGGCCTCGGGGGAGGTTTCTGGGGGAGGAAGAGGAGGCGGGAAGGTCAGGGGGGGCGGGGCGGGGGGCCCGGGAGCCTTTGGAGAGGGAGGGCTTTCCCCCGGCCCAGCGCCTGCCTGCGAGGTAGGACCGACCGAGGGCTGGGCCGGGGGAAGGCTTGGATCACCCACCGCAGCCGCCTCCCTGCTGGTGGCTCCTGGGCAGTTCTGCCCCATCTGCCCAGGCCAGCAGCAGGCCCCGCGCTTTGCCCTCCTCCTCCTCCTCCGCTCTTAACGGATGCCTTTGCCTGCCTGATTTGTTGGCACCCAGACCCCTTCCCCTTGGAAAGCGGCCAGAGCACTGACCGTGGGCTGATCCGCTTGCGACCGGGGGACGGGGGGGGGACGGACACACACACCTCCCCAGGCCACCCCCAAGCCAGCTCCACAGCAGGCTCCCTTCTCCAGACACTCAAGGGCAACAGGAGCCTGCCTGCCCACCTGTGCCCAGGGGGTGGGGGTGGGCATCTCTTCCCGCCCCCTCTGCAGAGCTGGTCTTCAGGGCACAAGGGTGCATTTAGGGCTCTGCTCTGGGGGGGGGTCCTGCTCTGAACCACATGGCAGCAAGAGGGAGGGCGGGGCCGGGTGGGACCGGGCCCCCTTTGCTGTGCTGACAGGACGAGGAGTGCCAAGGCCCGGGCAGCCCTCTGGGTGGGGCCCACAAAGGGTCCCTGCCTGTGAGTGGCTGCTGGCCTTCTCTCCTGGTCTCTGCGGCTGGGGGGGGGACAGGGAGGGATCTTTTCCTGTACAGGGAAGGAAGACAAGGCCTGGATAAGATGACTGCCTGGCTGCACACCTGTGTCTCACCTCCCCCCCCCCAAGGAAACCCTCTGGCCGCCCACCCTGCCCCGTGCCACCACCGGGACCCCTCTCCCTCACCGCCAGCCATCAGCCTTCTCGACCTTCGCAGCCAGCCGGTGCCTCAGTATGGGAAGGGGCATCGGAGGACCGGGGTATTAATGGGGGGCCAGAACTCACCATTAACCATTAACAGCCTCTGGGTAATGTTTACCCCAGTCACAAGGTGAAGCGCATGGCTGGCCCAGGCTCTCCTCTGGGAAAGCGCCTTCTTCTCCGGGGGGGGAGAGGCAGGCAAGCCAGAACCTGTTCTGGCAGTCCATTGCAGCCATGGGGGGGGTGAGAAAGAACCCTCCAGAGCCAACACCCAGCCCCCATGCAGAAGGAGGCCATCCTGTGAGCTGGGGGGGGGCACGGGAAGGGTCGGAATTGTCTGGGTGGGGGAGTGGCCGGGGGAGGGGGGCTGCCGTCACACTCCAGTTGCCATGGAGGGGGCTTCAGCTGCCCTCACCTGGGCCGGGCAAAGGTGCACTTGGGTCACGCTGCAGAAGTGAGGCTTCTCGAGGTTGTAACCGCTGTGCAGTGGAGCAGGTGGCCATGGAGCGGTCTGGCTCTGGGCCAGGCTGGAGACCTGCTCCAAGGTGCAAAAGTTGTTGCACGGATCGGGAACAGTGACCCCTCCGTTCAGCATTCTTGTCGGCTTGTAAAGAGAGAAGAGCAGGTTGGTATCAGCCTTCCGACAAACAGCATCTCTTCAAAGGTACCCGGAAGGAAGGCCGTTGGGCCCTGGGGTGAGGACGGGATGACTTCAGGGGGGGAGGGGGAGGCGGCGTCCCCTGGAGCCTTTGCTGGGGGGAGTGGTCAGACCGAGGGAAACAGAGGTGCTGCTGCTGCAGTGCCACAAGTCAGCCTGGAAAGTAACAAGTCTCCAGGTCCAGGTGGAGGCCCTTGAGTAACTCAGAGGTGAAATGGCTGAACTGCTGAACGGCCCGGGCGACTTCTCCCTCCGGTCAGCCTCCTGACCCTGCCAGGGAAATGGGAAGGGGCAAATGTCACACCAATATTTGGAGGAGGGGCTCCAGGGAATTACAGGCCGGTCAGCCTAACATCCCTTCCGGGAAGAATTAGTAGGGACCGTTGTGAGAGACGGGGGGGAGAGTTGTCGGGCTCACCTAAGAAGAAAGCCAGGAGGGGGAGGGAATCGGCCTTTCTGCCCTCCTCAGCAACTGGCTGGCTGCCCTATGAGCCAGGATGCTGGACTAGATCAGAGGCTCCCAAACTTATTTGTCCCACTGCCCCCTTCTCAGAAAAAAATTGCTCAGCACCCCCCAGGACATCTGTCTTCAAGAAGTGGACCAAAAGATGCAGCTTGTGGATCTGCACCTGGATGGTTCCAGCCCACCTGGATGGTTCCAGCACCGCCGAAGGGGCGGCATTGCCCACTTTGGGAACCAGTGGACTAGATGGACACCGCATCCTCCCACGGCTGCGGCTGCTGCGGTTGAGTTTGCCCCCTCACTCGCCCAATCTGCATCCAGCATTCACTCTGCTGTTTCACCAAACCCACAAACAGAAAAATATGCGGCTGAAAAGCACATTCAGATACTCCGGGCCAATGCCATACTGACTGTAGAGTCACCCCTGCCCTGAACGGCCATAAAATGCCCATAGATCAATACGAAGTGAAAGCGGCATGCAGTCTGGACACTGCCACAGAATCTGAGGGTCAGTCAAAGTGAGAGTGGCCTGCAATGCGGAGGGGGATTTCTGTTCCTGCCTGGGTTTGGTAAGACAGCGGAGCAAGTGCTAGAGGCAGATTGGGGCACTGACTCCTCCAGCACACGGGTGGAGCTTCCTGTGGCTGTTCACGGCCTGGAGTTCAGCTCAGTTTTTTCTCTACGCCCCCCTGCCTTCCTTCCTCCCCAGTGGGGACCCAAAGCCGCCAAGAGCCCCGTCTCCTCTGCTCTGTTTGATCCTCGCAGCCACCCACACCCTGTGGGACAGGCTGGGCGGAGGGGGTGCACAGCGCATCCGAGGTCACCCAGCCAGCTTCCAGCTGAGCGAGGATGCGGAGCTGGGCCCACCGCCCCAGGCTGGCTCCGGGAGGCAGTCCAGGAAGGAAACGCAGCATCCAAACGCTCAGGCGTTGCAGCCAAGTCTCCCTTCTCCCTTCCCGTCAATGGCACAGCTGCCATGGCTCACCCCGGATCCTGAACTGAGGTTTCTGCAGCCCAGGCCAGGAGTCCTTCAAATGCCGCACCTGTCACGCTCAGGAATGCTCGGGGGCAAGCCTGGGGAAAAGGGGGAGGGGCCCTGCCCTGTGCAGAAGGCTGTGCAGGAATCTCCTCCATGCATCCCGCCCCCCCACCCCCCCGGCTCATGTCCAGAGCTGGGGCCTGGAGTGCCAACCCCTGGCCACTATGGTCCAGCCTTCCCAGCATCCCTTGGGGCCCGGGGCCTCCCGAGCCAAGGCCAGGGTTTTGCTTTCCTCGGCTCCCTGCTCCGAACTGCAGAGGCCCCACACGGGACAGGTGCAGGAGGAGTCTGGCTCTTGCCTGCGGCCTGCCTCTTC
The DNA here is from genome assembly GCA_029375565.1 of Gekko gecko. Classification (NCBI taxonomy): domain Eukaryota; kingdom Metazoa; phylum Chordata; class Lepidosauria; order Squamata; family Gekkonidae; genus Gekko; species Gekko gecko. Next base: position 78,182,663 of record JAPDNY010000013.1, on the reverse strand, counting down.
TCGGTCGCCTCCTCCACTGAGGGAGGGAGGGAGGTCTGCGGGGCTTTCCTTTTGGTGGAGGGGGGGTGTTGCATCAGAGTGCTGGACTCGGATCTGGGGAGGCTCTGCTTCCAAGGGCCAGTCTCGCTGGGTGACTTCGGGCCAGGCACACACACACAGAGAGAGCCTAACCTCCCTCCCAGGGATGTAGAGAGGGTCAAACGGAGGAGGAGAGCCACGTGAGACTCGGGGCGGGGGGGGGAGGCAGGGTTCCAAGGGAGGAAATATTGTGGAGAGCCTGGAGCTGCTGCTCTTCTTCCAATCCAAGCAAAAGAGGGAGGCCAGGTGCCGTCAGCAAGTGGCACAGTTGGCAATGAGGAAGGTCTCCTCGGAAGGAGGGGCAGCGGCACTGAATTGCGGCCCCCCTCCCCCGGCAGCTTCGAGAACCAGAGCTGCAGCGGGTCTTCCTGAAGGCCTTCCAGACAGCAAGTGCCAGTTGCCTGGCCTGAAAGGAGCTGTTGTGATCTGGGCTGTGCCAGCAGGGGCCTACTAGGCCCAGGGAGCCTGGCTAGCAGTAGGGGAGGCTGGGCCTACAAACCCCAGAAGGCCTTGGGAAGTTTTGGGGCCGATTTTGGCCAATAGGGAAGGAGAGGGCTGGGGAATAAACAAACTGGTGCAAGAGGAGAAGCTGTTCCTCTTCCCAAGGAACAGGGCCAGAAGGGAGGCTGCTGTGGGGAAGAAACCCTCTTCCTTAGGGAAGGGTGAGTAGTCGAAGGCCACTCGAGATAGTGAGCCAGGGACAGTACATATTTAGACGCGTTAGGGCATTTGATTTCTTTTCACCCACTGACTGTTATTATTCTGCACCTTGTTTGTTTGACCTTCTATAAAATAAACTATTTTCATTATTCACGCTGCCTGTTCCTCACACTCATTTCGGCTAAAAGGGCGGTCTAGAGGCCTGGTAGGGTGCCTCTGGGCCTTCTCAGAGGAGCCTGGAAACAGAGTGGTGGCAGCGTCACGTGACACCCCACCCGAGCCGTGACAGGAGCCCTGGGCCCAGGGAAGGAGGGGCACCCGACAGGCCTGTGCACAGCTCCCAGCCCGGCTGCCCAAGGAAATGCTGCGTGGAGGGAGGGAGCATGGCCCTCAGGGAGAGAGCCTCCAGCAGCAGCAGCAGTAGTGCGGGCTGTCCCCCGCAAGAAGAGACAATGTTTGGAGAGAGAGGTGGAGGCTGGACAGAGCTGCCTCTTCCCAAAGGGACACACACATTTCTTCCATTCTCTTGTGGGCAAACTGGGTGGCCAGACTTGCCCACCCAGAGCCAGGAGTGGGGGCCCACGTGCACGCTGCCACTTCCCAACGGCTTCTGCTGGCCTTTCTCCAGCCTTTGGCATCTCCCAGGCTTGCCTCTGGGATGTATCCTGCCCACTGGCTTGGCAAAGGATCTCCCCCTCTGGCTTATCCCTTCCCCACCACCGGGAACTCCCTGCAGAACAAGCAGTTCCTTGCTGCCTGTAGAACCCAGCTCAGTGCAGGGGCATTGGGGGGGGGGATGTATGAGAAACACCCGCTGTGAACTTTTCTGGAATCCTTGCAGGGCTTTCCTCCTTTCTGCTACTGTCCTTCTAGGCAACGGCGGGTGGCCATTCAAAACCAGCACCCCCGTTAAACACTAAACAGGGTCTTTTGGAGAGAAGCGACCAAGTTCTCGCCAGGCCTGCCAAATGCCAGCAAGGGACTGTCATCTCAAAGGGCTGGCGGGCAGATGCCAGCTTCTGCAGCCATTGGGTTTCTCTGGTTGGGATGGCCCATGGAAGCGTGGGGCCCAAGTGCCTGAATGGTGTCCAGGGAGGCTGACCCCAAAGTGGTGATCAGCATTTCCCTGGGCGTGTAAGAAAAGGGCATGAGAACTGAGCACTGAGGCAACCCTTCCTGCCCTCCCTTCTCGTGACCTGCCTGAGTGCCTGAGTTCACAGAATCAGCATTGCTGTCAGATGGCCACTTAGTCTCTGCTTATAAACCTCCAAAGAAGGAGAGCCCACCACCTCCCAAGGAAGCCTGTTCCACTGAGGAACCACTCTGTCTGGAAGTTCTTCCTAATGTTTAGCTGAAAACTCTTCTGATTTAATTTCAACCCATTGGTTCTGGTCCGACCTTCTGGGGCAGCAAAAACAACTCCATACCGTCAAGGACTTGAAGACGGTTATCGTATTACCTCTCCATCGTCTCCTCTCCAGACTAAACATACCCAGCTCCTTCAGCCTTTCCTCATAGGACTTGGTCTCCAGACCCCTCACCATCTTTATTGCCCTCCTCTGGACACGTTCCAGCTTGTCTAGAGATCCTTCTTAAATTGTGGTGCCCAGAACTGAACACAATACTCCTGGTGAGATCTACACAGAGCAGAGTAAAGCGATACTGTCACTTTGTGTGATCTGGACACCATACTTCTGTGGACACAGCCCAAAATCACATTTGCCTTTTTAGCTACCGCATCATACTGCTGACTCATGTTCAGTCCATGGCCGACTAAGACCCCAGATCCTTTTCGCATATACTACTGCCAAGACAAGTCTCCCCCAGCCAGTAATTATGCATTTGATTTTTCCTACTTAAATGCAGAACTTTACATTTATCCCCATTGAAATTCATTACATTGCTTTTAGCCCAGTTTTCCAGCCTGTCAAGACTGTCCTGTATTCTGGCTCTGTCTTCTACCATATTTGTTGCCCCTCCCAATTTAGTATCATCTGCAAAGTTAATAAGCATTCCTTCTATTTCTTCTGAGGGCCATGGTGGCTCAGAGGTTAAGACGCTGAGTTTCAGACCACAAGGTCTGAAGTTCAGCAGTTTGAGACCCGAGTGCTGCATGACAGAGTGAGCGCCCATCTCTGGTCCCAGCTCCTGGCAACCTAGCAGTTCGAAAGCAAGAAACTTCAAGTAGATAAATAGGTACTGCTTCAGTGGGTAGGTAATAGTGTTCTGTGTGCCTTGGTGTTTAGTCATGCCAGCCACATGACCACTAAAATGCCTTCGGACAGCGCAGGCTCTTTGGCTTGGTAACAGAGATGAGCACTGCCCCTCAGAGTCAGATTCAACTGGCTTTCAAGCAAGGGCAACCTTTACCTTTACCTATTCCTTCAACCAAATTATTTATAAAGAAGTTGAACAAAAATGGTCCCAGGAGAGATCCCTGAGGCATTCAACTTGTCACTCCACTCCAAGAGGATGAGGAACCATTCGCAAGCACTCTTTGGGTGCGATCTGTCAACAAGTTACAGATCCACCTAACTGTAACAGGATCCAAACCACATTTTACCAACTTGTCAACAAGACTATTGTAGAACCTTATCAAAAGCCTTACTGAAATCAAGATAGACTATGTCTTACAGCATTCCTCTGATCCAGTAAGGTAGCAACTTTCTTGAAAAAAAAGAGATAAGGTTAGTCTGACATGACTTGTTCTTGAGAAACCCATGTTGGCTCTTAGTAATCACAGCCATCCCTTCTAAATGCTTCTGGACTGACAGACTGATTGTTCTAAAACATTTCCAGGTATAGACATCAAGTTGGCGGGTTGGCAGTTACCCTGATCCCCCTTTCCCCCTTCTTGAAGATGAAGACATTTGCCCACCTGCAATCTTCTGGCACCTCACCTGTTCTCTAAGAATTCTCAGAAATAATGGCCAGAGGCTCAGAAATTATATCCGTGAGTTCTTTTAGTACCCTTGGATGCAGTTCATCTGGCCCTGAGGACATAGCTTCATTTAAAGAAATCAGGTGTTTCTGTACTACCCCTATGCTGATCCTGGGCTGCAACTCCCTTCCCTCATCCTGTGTTCGGTTTTTGCCATTGAGCAGTTCTGCCCTCTCTTCATCCCGTTACCATTTCACTTTCCTGTCCTGTTCCTGAACATAAGAAAAGAACCCTTTTTTGTTGTTTTTAGCATCTCTCGCTAGCCTAAACTCATACTAGAACATAAGAATATAAGAGAAGCCAATGCTGAATCAGGCCTGAGCTTTAGCTTTTCCTCTTTACAAGCCCTGGTTATTTGTTTATATTCATCCTTGGTTATGAGGCCCTCCTTCCACTTCCTGAATGAGTCTTTTTTCTTGTTGCTCAGTCACACAGTCGAGTCCGACTCTTCGTGACCCCATGGACCACATCACGCCAGGCCCTCCTGTCTTCCATTGTGCTCCCGAGTTTGCTCAACCTCATAGTTTGTTGCATCAGTAATACTGTCTAACCATCTCATCCTTTGCCGTTCCCTTCTTCTTTGACCTTCAATCTTTCCCAGCATCAGGGTCTTCCCCAGTGAGTGCTCCCTTCTCATTGGGTGGCCAAAGTATTTGAGCTTCAGCTTCAGGATCTGGCCTTCCAGGGAACAGTCAGGGTTGATTTCTTTTAGGACTGACTGATCTGATCTCCTTGCAGTCCAAGGGACTCTCAAGAGTCTTCTCCAGCACCATAATTCAAAAGCACCTATTCTTCGGTGCTCGGCCTTTCTTATGGTCCAACTCCCGCAGCCATACATTACTACTGGGAATACCATTGCTTTGACCATGCGGACTTTTGTTGGCAGGGTGATGTCTCTGCTTTTTATTATGCTGTCTAGGTTTGCCATCACTTTCCTCCCAAGGAGCAGGCGTCTTTTAATTTCATGGCTGCAGTCACTGTCTGCAGTGATCTTGGATCCTAGGAACATGAATTCTGTCACTGCTTCCACGACTTCCCCTTCTATTTGCTAAGGAGTGATGGGACCAGATGCCATGATCTTAGTTTCTTTGAAGTTGGACCGGATGCCATGATCTTAGTTTCTTTGAAGTTGAGGTTCAAGCCGACTTTTGCGCTCTCCTCTTTCACCCTCAGCAAGTCTTTAGAAAGCTGTTTATGGAGCCACCTTGGCTTCTTTAGGCTCCTCTCATTTTCCCTTCTCATAGGAACAGTTTGTGATGGTGGCTTCAATATTTTGCTTTTAAGAAACTCCCACCCCTCTTGAACTCCCTTCTCCTCAAGTATTTCTGACCATGGGATTCTACCCAGCATAACTTTACGTTTGTTAAAATTTGCTTTCCTCCGATTACGTACAGCTTTTCCCTTCCCCAAGACTATAAATTCCAAAATTACATGATCACTACTACCCAGGGTGCCCACTACTTTCACCTTGTCAACCAGTTCTTCTCTGTTGGTGAGAATCAGGTCCAAGTTAGCAGATCCCCTTGTTTCCCTCTCCACCTTCTGGACGATGAAGTTGTCAGCAAGACAAATCAGGAATTTATTGGACCTTTCATTTTTAGCAGAGTTGGACTTCCAACAGATAACTGGGTAACTGAAATCTTCCATGAGCACCGTGTCCTGTCTCGTTGAGAACTTTGTAATCTGTCGTAGGAGTGTCTCATCCAAGTCCTCTGCCTGGCTTAGTGGTCTATAGCAGACCCCCACCATAATATCACTATTATTTCTTACCCCTTTTATTTTTACCCAGAGACTCTCAACTGAACTTCCACGCTCAGATTCATGTATTTCCTCACAAGTGTATACCTCCTTTACATATAATGCAACTCCTCTGTCCTTCCTTATTTGTCTGTTCCTTTTAAACAAGTTGTACCCCTCAGTCCTAATATTCCAATTGTGAGTGTCATCCTGCCAGTTTCAGTGATGCCTATAAGGTCAGAGTTCCCTTCAACAGGACTTCAAGTTCCTCCTGTTTGTTTCCCATACTCTGCACATTAGTGGAGACACTGGAATCTATGGTTTATATGCCATGAAATTTTTGTTTCTGTACTTACCTGCAAGTTGTTTCTTAGCAAATGTGCCACTCCCTGCAAATCTTTAGTGTTCTTTGGTGTAGTGGTCAAGTGTGCGGACTCTAATCGGGGAGAACCAAGTTTGATTCCCCACTCCTCCACTTGCACCTGCTGATGTGACCTTGGGTCAATCACAAGCTCTGGCACAGCTGTTTCTGAAAGAGCAGTTTGTGTTAGAGTTCTCTCAGTCCCACCTACCTCACAGGGTGTCTGTTGTGTGGAGGGGAAGGGAAAGGAATTTGTAAGCTGCTCTGAGGCTGCAAGTGAAGGCCGGGGTATAAATCTATCTCTTCTCTTCTTCTTCTTATCTCCGGTTATTGGCATCATACTGGGCTTTGAATTTTTGTCTTGCTCCCCCAAAGGATTTAGTTTAAAACCCGCCTAATTAGGTTTGCAAGGCTCTTACTAAACACATTTTTCCTACCCTCATGAAGTGCAAACCATCTCCCGATAGAAGAGCCTCATCTCAAAACTGTAAGCCATGGTCCAAAAAACTAAACCTTTCCTAATGACACCATCTACGTAGCCAGTCATTTATTTGCAGTGTTCTTCTTTCACTTCCTAAGCCACAGCCTTTGACAGGAAGAACTGATGAAAACACAACTTGTGCTCCCAGGTCCTTCACCTCCTTACCCAGAGCCACAGACTCTTTTAGTATGTTCTGGGCTGTGCCAGGCAGTATCCTTTGTTCCCACGTGGATGAGCAAGAAAGGATAATCATCTGTGGGCTTGACGAGTCATCCTACCCTTTCTGTCACATCCTGGATGCGTGCACCCGGTAGACAGCATACCTCTTGAGACAACAAGTCCAGTCGGCACACTTTAGCCTCTACCCCTCTCAGTAAGGAATCCTCCAGTTGCCCTCTCAAGAGTGCTTCACGTGTTCTGTTTATGAACTCTTCACCTTCCCTTATAAACTGGACTGTGGAGAAGTGTGCCTCAGGTCCCTGTATCTTCTCCTCCAGCAGGGCTACCAACTTATATTTGCTGCAAGTGTAATTGATGTTACCTTCAGGTAAAAATACGAACATGCCACAGACTTTGCATGTCACTGCCTCAGCTCTCTCACCAGCCACACTGCTGCAATCCATTGCAGAAGTGGTTCGGTTCAGTTTTTCTTGGGCTTCCCTGATAACTCCTCTGCCAAACTGCCTCACAAGACGACTTGTGAAAGGCTTGCAGAAGCAAAAAACCTTAAAGCATACAGGATGCAAGAGCTACTCAGCTTCTTATAGGGCCCCCAGAAAAAAACCCCTTGAGCTGTCACCCTTCAGCTTGCACCAAAGGCTCACACCTCTGGCAAGGAGGAGCCTTACACAGTTCAAGGCTCACCCAGTAAAGGATGGGGCCAGCAGTCAGCCCCAGCCAAAACAGACCCTCCCCAATTAACAACCACCACCTTCTGCTATCAGCTACAACACAGGCAAAAGAGACAAACAGAAACCGCACTTCCTTAAACAAGCACCACTCTTCAGCAGGCTATACACATCCACACACCCTCAAACACTGTCCTCCCACACAGTAACCTCGGCTAATTCTCCCCAGCAGTTAAGGCAAAAAACAACACCACTCAACACTCTCTTTCCTGCTCCTTCTCAGAACCCACGTATTTCTTTCATGACTCACGAGACTGTACACAGGCGTTGGGACTGGGGAGAACTGGTGTATGTTGCAGGCCTAGAGAGAGGCTACTTGGGACTTGCCTGGAGGGTGCTGCTCCAGCTGAGGCTAGCCTTGACACAGGAGCCCCACATCCCACTTTCACAGGAGCCCAATGGGGAGAAGAACCCGACTCTGCTTTGCTGGGAACTGTGCAGAGGAGACCTTGAAGAAGATGTGCCCAGAACGCCACCCCAAACCCCAGCCTCCATCCGCAACAGGCACCCCCTCGGCGCCTAAGGAGGCACTATGTGCCCCACTGACCGAGCACTGGCCAAGATCCAGCAATGCGTGGCAAAGAAGAGGCAGAACCAGTGAAGTAGAAATGATATTTTATGCCTTCTCTCTCTTGGGTTTCGGGACACAACACAAAATGCAACAGTCCTTGATCACAGCTGTACACACGGGTTGCCTATTTCAGATGAAAACACAGTGGTGCGTTTGGCTTTCGGATTTACAACATTTTTACAGCTTGGACATTTTCTACCTGGGGTTTTCAATGATCATCACCAAGTGCACGCCACAGACTTGACAGAAGGGTACATGAGAGCAGAAAACGTGTGGCCCCCACACAGCAAACATGGGGAGGGGGGAGGCAGGACAGGACCTGCTACTGGTTAACCTCATTCAGCCAGGGACATGTGATCAAGATCAGGGATGAGACAAGGAGGCAGGTGAGCGGGGGAAAAGACAGCTCTGGCTTCCTGCTGCCCTTGCTGTGTTCCCGCTGCGTTCCCAAATCTATCTGGGCAGAAGACACCCCCTACGCCGGACTGGCTTCCGGACAAGTCCTGGGGAAAGGGGCTTCGTGCTCTGCCTCCGCACAGAATGGGCCTTGCACCTAAATGAACCGCACACCCTTCCCCTACCTAAGTTGTCGTGCCGGTTGCGCAAAGCACTCTGGGAAGGTGACCTGCAGCCAGAATCTTGCATACTGTTGGGGGCGGGGATCTCACAAAAATAAATGCTTCTGCCTTGCAACACTTGAGCAAAGGCGTATTTGGAAAGTAAGCCCCAGGAAAGCCCTGTTTCAAAGCTCTCTGTTGTCTCAGGAGGGCCCCACACTGGCAAGGCCCTGCCGAGCTTAGAGGCTAAAAGAGCCACATGGTTGCCCTTCACTTTCTCAGCCTGCCGAGGACGGGGTAGGCAGCTGCCTCCTTCTGGATGAAGCCTTCTCCTCCTCTTCCACCCCCGGAAGGCTGCCTCCCCCGCCCCTCCCTCCCTCCATGTGCTGGTTAAAGAAGGGAGGGGGAAGGATTGCTTCACCTGTCTAGCTGAAAAATGATCTGGGGTGGGAGGAAAGGTGCTATCCCTCCGACAGAGCAAGGAAGGAGTGCCTTTGTGAGGGGGAGCTTTGGTGGGCGTGGCATGGCCAGGATTCCCTGGGCCACGCGCTCCTGCACCCTTCTTCCCCTCCTCCAGACCCTCTGCTCCCCCCCCCGCCCCAGGGCACTTTGTTATCACCCCAGCATTTTATCCCATGGAAAGGCGCTTTTAAACTCCAAGGAGAACTGCCCCCCCACCCCCACCCTGGGGCAGTGGCCAAAGCCCAGCGCAGAGCCCCCAGGAAACCCCTCATTCGTTCAATCGCTCGTTCACTCGTTCGTTTGTTCGTTCTCACAGGATGGGGCACCACACTGCAACAGCACTAGGAAAGGGATGGGAAACAGACAAACACAACGTCAAAGTGGAGTCGACGGTCACCACAGATGCACATTATACGGTGGGACGGTATTGGTGGGAGGGGGGAGTCCAGTGGGGATTTGAAATACAGAACCGACGTTCAAGACACGGAGCTCTCTGCGGTCCCTTGCGATGCCCCACGGCCCTCGCCTCTGCGCCTCCGCACGCCGTTCGCATTGGGGGTCCACCTGTCCATCATCCGGTCTCTTGGTCTGCAGGGGGAGGGGAGGGAGGAGCCGCGTGAAAGGGGCCCCGTGCCGCCTCGGCTCCCCCTTGCCGGCAGCTCCGGCCCAGGGCTGCTCAGACACGGACTCCCAACGGGGAGGGCCAGGGGCCGGACTGACTGTGGAGCCGAAAAAGCCCCCCCCCCCAATTCAGGGTCTCCGGAAGCCAGACTCAGCACCTGCCCAGCGATCCCCCCGGGCTCCCGCCTGACAGGACACGGGGAGCTGCAGGGGAGGGGGCCACTCGTCGGCCCTTGACACCCCCACCCACCCACCCCCAGGGCCACATTATGACTCCCGCGGGCCCCAGGCCCTGTTGCCTTCTTGGGCCCCTCCCATCATCATCATATCAATATTAAAAATTATTTTTGGCATAACTTCAAATACGCCAACAATGTATTTATTTATTGTTTTAGGCAAAATGTAGTAGATTTTCGTGGGCCCTAAAATTTCATTTCTTTCTGATGTGAGAAAAAAATTAAAACATTTTCTTCGGCCCGAAAAGTTCATTTTTTCCTTCTGATTGTAAAATAAATTAAAACACTTTAGTGGGTCCCGAAAAGTATCATGGGCCCCAGGCACTGCGCTCCCCCTGGACAAGTCGGCCCCGCCCCGCGTGGAAGTCTCACCTCACAAGCCGATTTCAGTTCTCTGCCTTGGGGGCTCCCGTTGCTGCAGAACAAAAATGAAAACTCCTGAGCTGCAGTTCCCACAGGGAACGCCCATCGGGGCCCCAATTTCTGCACCACACGACGGCCTCTCCTAACGATGGGACTGGGCACACTTCGGGGCAGCTCGCCAGTGGCCTCTGGCCCACGCCTCTCCCCTCCTTCTCGCCCAGCTGTGGTGGGCACTCATTTCCCCCAGGGCTTTGCGGGCACATATGTGGTGTCCGATGCAACAGGGGAGCGGAGATCTGGCTTGGAAGTTCCTGTCCCTGCGGGTTTGACCCCAGACTGTTTCTCTGACCTCAGCAAAGGGAGGGGGCATCTCTACCGGGGGCCTGCTGGGCACACAGCGCAGGCCAGGCAGGCACCACACCGGGCGTTTGCTCTGGCTCCGACATCCCCAGGAAGTGGCTTCCCACCCTCCCCAAGCACTCAGCACCGCGGCGCTTCCAGGCAGCTTCTGGCCTTCCTCCACTCTACCCTAAACCTGCTTGGGGGGGCAGGGGGGTGCTTTGAGAAACATCACTGCGCAGCCATGTGAATGGGAGGGCCTGCCCCTTCCCCAGTCCCACCCAGATAATGGCCATTTCCCCTGCCCCTGGCCGTGGCGCAAACACTGCAAGGGGCAGGGGTGCCGAGCTGCCACCCGGGCAAAGGGTGGACCACGGGGCTTCCAGAATGGTGGCTGACGCACAGAGGCCACACCTCTGGGGTTTCACGGAGCATGATGCTGACGCATCACGCAACACCCTCTCCGCCACCCGGCTCTTCTCCCACCGGCCCAGGAGCAAGGTTGGATGGCAGGGCCCAGCAGCGAGAGAGTGCCCATCCAAAGCGGGCAAATGGCATGGCTACCCAGGGGGCTTTTCAGGTTTCAAAAAACAAAGAGCTTCACTGCAGCAGTATAACATTACAGCAGTTCGGAAGCCACTGCTCTGAAACCCCCCACTCCACTCCCCAGAGAAGGAAGAGAACGACCACGGCAGGGGAGCAGCACGGGGAGGAGGTGGAACAACTGGCCACGTGGAAGGGCCCCCCCCACCCGCCAGCGTGCTGAATCGACCCCCACAGCAGCAGCAGCAGCAGCAGCACAAACGCTCTGGAGATGCCCCGACAGAGCGGCCAGACGTTTTCCCCGCCACGAGAGGGCCCTCAAGGAAAGGTGGTTACCATTTGAGGCAATCAAGTTCTCGGCTGGGGCCGCCTCCTCATCTCCCGGAGCCCTGAGAAGAGAGCACAGAACAGCGGCTGAGCTGCTGGCGGGGGGCAGAGGGGGGGCCTGCTTTCCACACGGGAGAAAGGGTGCCATCGTTCCCACGGGGAGAGGCTGTCTGACTCTCATTTGGGCATTTGCGCTCCCCTGTCCTCCCTAGTGCGGGGGGGGGGCAAAGCCACTTACGGGACCGTCCTCCCCTCCCCTCTTCTATCCTCCCAACAACCCTGTGAGGGCGGCCAGGCTGAGGGCGAGTGACTGGCCCAGGGGCGTTTGGCCAAGCCCCCACAGCCGCAGGGGGACCCCAGCCCCGTGGCCCCCCACCCCCTGCTCAGACCCTCTGCCCCTCTCTCCTGCCCAAAGGCTGCCGCTCGGACTCCAGGCCGGGGCGTGTGGCCCACGTACTCCAGGCCCTCCCCTACGGTCAGGAGGGGGGCGCCTCAGAGGGAGGGGAGGGGAGGGAGGGGAGGGGAGGGGCTGTCTGTGACCTTTGGGGCAGACAATGGGCCAGGCTCAGCAGTCTCGCCCCCGCCCTTCACCCGCAGCTCCCAATGAAATTCCGGCCTCCGACAAATGCTCATTTTTTAAAACCCACCCAGACTTTTTTTTTTTTTTTTTGGGGGGGGGGGAGAGAAGTGACTTTATATGATGATCCGTGACCAGAGCGTGTCACCTGGTTTCTTTTTTTCTTAAACCTGGCTTCAGATTTATGGATGTGGGGGGGAGGGAGGGGGAGGAGGGAGTCGCTCCCCCGCCCCGGCACCCCCTCAGCACCCCATACATACCGTGGCTTTTGGCTGAAGCTGCACCGACATCGTCTGCCTGGGAAGGAAGAACAGGCCATGAGTTCGCGGCGGGGGGTGGGGGGGAGAGGAAATCACACCTGCCCAGCAGGCCACTGCACACACACACCCCAAGGCCCCCAAAGGAGCAGCCTTCCCCCGCAAGAGCTTCTCGCAGGACAGGCGGGGTGGCTGCTGCCCCCTCCCCTGGAAGTGCACGTGTCTGTGGGGGGGGAACGCCTGGCCAGCGGGCGGCGAAGTGCCCAGCAGTGTCCATGCGGCTCCACGGAATGGAGGGCAGGGGGGGAGCTGTGCAGGCGGCAGAGTGACCACCCCCCTCCCCTCCCCTCCCCTCCCACCTGGGCCTGGCTGCTGCTGCCCTGGGACCGGCTGGCCCGCACTCACTCAGTATCAGGAGGATGCCAACCGTGAAGAAGACCACCGCAAACACCAGGCCGCCGATCCGCAGGGTCTGGTAGTCTGAGGAGAGGCAAGGGAGAGGTTTCCGTACCCAGGAGGAGGCAGCCACGGCCTGAAGGGAAATGCCCACGGGGCAGAGGCTGGCACTCACCATAGTTGAAGGGGTCTTTGTCCTCCTTCTGATCAGTCACTGGAAGTCAGAGAGAAAAACTTGTGGACTGCAGACGGCAGAACACAGACACAAACACACACGCCCCGTGGGCGCAGTGCTGGCAAAGGCCGCGGGAGGCTCCGTGTGGCGCCCACAGGACCCCCTCTGGCTGGAGAGCTCAGGACAGCCGGGCGGCCCGACCACCGGCGCCTTGGAGCAAGGGCTCCCCCAGCTCCCCCATCGCCAGCTTTTCAGCCTTGGGAGCCTCTTCCCTGAGCAGGCCGTCTGAGCGGCCAAACCCCAGGAAACGCACCCAGCCACAGAAGCCCTCGAGGCGTCCCAAGGGGAGGAGAAGAAGCCCTTCGTCCAGGACAGAGAGGGCCAAGGGGGGGGGAGCAGCCCCCAGCAGCAGCAGCCACCAGAGCCCTCTGCGTCTGCCCGTCCCCCAGGAGAGGGCTGGGCTGGGCTGGGCTGGCTGGGGGGGAGGGAGTCATCTTGTTCCTCTTCCAGACTGGCACTCACCATCTGCAAAGATCGCTGGAAGCAGCAGGGAGCAGAGAAAGATCAGCGTGGCCTCCATGGCTGCCTGAGGAGGGAGAAGGCAGGACCCTGAGCCCAGGACGGCCAGGAGGGGGCAAGTCAGGACCCCCACCACCACCCCCTCCGGTCTGGACGGCCCCACCTGGGACTCTCCTTTCCGCTCTGCACTGCAGGGCCTCTTGCGAGGGAGGAGCCCCCCCATTCCCACTGGCCCAGTTTTAGCGCCTGCCCCCTCAAGGGCCGCTCACGCCGCCCCCTGCCCACCCAGAGGAGGCCTGCAGGACAGTCACCCCTTCCCAAGGAAGACCACGGCTCAGCCAGCCCTCCGCCCATGGGGGGTGGCAAAGGGTGCCCCCAGCTTGGCACTGGCAGCGGAAGAGGGGAGGGGGAGGCAGGCTGGCACCACGTGAGCCTCAAGGAGGAAGGCATGCCACGGGCAAGGTGCCACTCCCAAAAATGCCCCGTCCTTGGGGGCCAGACGCCTCACCTCTGTGGGCAGGGGCACAGGGAGCAGAGCTCGAGAAGAGAAGGTTAAGTGGTGGGATCAGGGGCCCTGCCCCCCAGGTAAGAATCTGCACTTTCAATTGTGCCTGGAAACAGATGAGGAGCGCGGCCTCGGGGGGTCTCTGTCCCCAGCCTCCAGCGATCGCTCGGCTCCCGCATCTTGGACCAATGGAAGTTTCCAGACAGTTTTCAAGGGCAGCCCCACACAGAGTACATTACAGTAATCTAACCCAGATGTGACCAAAGCGTGGATCTCTTGTGGCCAGTTCACGCTTTTTGAGAAATGGCCTTACCTGGCACGTCAGACAAAACTGAAAAAGGGTGCTCCGTGCCGCAGAAAAGACCGGAGCCACCGCCTGTAGTCCCGGATCCAGCACCTCACCCATGCTAGGAACCTGCTGGTCCTTGAGGTGGGGGGGGAGCACTAGACCCCTTCAAGACTGGCAGACTCCTCCGTCCTAGAGCAGTTCTGTCGCCTGGACACACGAGGCTGCCTTCGACTCTGTGGTGTCAGACCCCGGGGGGGGTCTCTCGAGGCCAGGACTGTCCACTCTGACGGGCAGGAGCTCTCCAGGGCCTCAGAGGGAGGCCTTCCAATTCCTACCTGATCCTTTTAACTGGAGACCCCAGGGACTGAACCCAGGAGCTTCGGCATGCCAAGCTGACACCCTGTCACCAAGCCACGGCCCCTTCTTCTGTCCTCAGCACTGACCGAGGGCACCTGAGTCTCGCCTGAGTTAGCCTCAGTTCATTGACCCTCACCTTCTCCACACACCTGTGCAGGTCTTCCCCAGACACACCCAACTCAGCTGTGAAAGACAGAAAGAGCACACGTTGAAGGCACCTCACTCCCAGTCCCTAGACCATCCCTCCTTGCCGGCCCACGCTGACGCTATGCTGGGGGCTACAGCATAAAGGCGCTGGGTCAAGCCGCAGTCTCCCGCCCCCCTTCGAGTACCCGCTGGCCAAGGAAGAGCAGAACCCCCCCAATGTCCCCTGCTCCCGCCTCAGCCAGCCTCATGGGAAGGAGGCCCCACAGTCGATGCCACGGGAAGCTGCCAGGGGGGTCAGCGCTGCACCTCCCACCAGAAAAGGGCTTATTACTTCCCACCCCCACCGACCACAATATTGGGTCAGGGCTCAGTGGGGCGAGCCACACAACAAGGACTAGACCACCCGCAAACAGTCTCCCGAGACTGAAGTGAACCAGCTGAGGCATACAGCGAATGCAGATAATGTTATCTGCAAAATGCAATGCTGAAGTATCTTATTCCAAGTCATTGAAAGGCTGGACAACACATCCAATTACCATGTCAGATTATACAGGGAAGCAGTGTTCCCTCTAAGCTGAGTTAGTGTGAGCTAGCTCACAGTTTTTTAGCCTACAGCTCATACATTTTTGTCTTAGCCCAGGAAGGATGTCTCCAGAGCAAACTAATTTATGCAGTAGCCCAATTGCTTGCTCACAACTTTAATGCCAGTAGCTCACAAAGTAGAATTTTTGCTCACCAGACTCCACAGCTTAGAAGGAACATTGCAGGGAAGCCACTGAAATTCATAAACACAAACACAATTTCAACAGGAAAGAGTTTAAAAATAAATAGGGCATGGTTTCCTGTCCTGAAAAACACAAAATCCTCTACATCTCACAACAGCACTGCAGATAAGATTAGAATTCCAACAGCCAATCTGTATGCAAAAGAACCTTCTCAGGAGAGCTCCTCCATTAGCATGTCACAGCCTGGGAAACTCCTACAAGATAATGACTCAGCCCTACCCCACCTTCCTGAGTAGATATAAATTACCTGCCTACCATTTTTCTTCTCACCTTGACACAGAGAGTACTCTATCTTCCTGTGTTATACCTCCGAGGATGCCAGTCACAGCTGCTGGCAAAATGCCAGGTCCTACAATGCCAAGACCATGGCCATACAGCCCGGGAAATCTACAATAACCAATGCTGAAGAGTGGGTGGGTGGCTGTTATCCAAAGGTGCACATCCCCCAGGGCCTGTGTGAAGAAATGCATTTTTTCTTTGGAGGTTTTAAATGAGCAAAACCTTCACACTGATTTTTTTTAAAAAATTGTCTCTGGGCAGAGAACAGGCAAGAAGGGAGGAAGTCAGTTCAGTCGCTTTCCAGACTTACCTCAGCCAACCTTCATACAAATGGAAAGAGGTCTAGACAATGGGATGGTCAAACTCTCCCCCCCCTTCAAGCAGGAAACAGAGACTTGGAGGTAATAAATACTAGAGAGACTTCAGGAAGGAAAGTCTGGAGACTTCAGGAAAAGCTTCTCTGAGCCAGCCTGACCTGGTCAGTGGATAGGGAAATGAATCATAGAATCACAGAGTTGGAAGGTACCTCCAGGGTCATCTAGTCCAACCCCCTGCACAAGGCAGGAAATATACAAATACCTCCCCCTCCACACACACCCAGTGACCGCTGTTCCACGCCCAGAGGAAAAAAAATCCTCCAGGATCTCCGGCCTGGAGATAAATTATTTCCCGATTCCCAAAGTGGCAATCAGCATTTCCCTGGGCGTGTAAGAAAGGGCCACAAGAACTAAGCACTGAGGCAACCCTTCCTGCCCTCCCTCTCATAATCTACCTAAGTCCTCACAATCAGCATGGCTGTCAGATGGCTATCTAGCCTCTGTTTGAAAACCTCCACAGAAGGAGAGCCCACCACCTCCCGAGGAAGCCTGTTCCACTGAGGAACCACTCTAACTGTTAGGAAGTTCTTCTTAATGTTTAGCTGAAAACTCTTCTGATTTAATTTCAACCCATTGGTTCTGGTCCAACCTTCTGGGGCAACAGAAAACTACTCTGTACCATCCTCTATATGAAAGCCCTTCAAGGACTTGAAGAGGGTTATCATATCACCTCTCAGTCGTCTCTTCTCCAGGCTAAACATACCCAGCTCCTTCAGCCTTTCCTCACAGGACTTGGTATCTCCAGACCCCTCACCATCTTTGCTGCCCTCCTCTGGACACGTTCCAGCTTGTCTATATCTTTCTTAAACTGTGGTGCCTAAAACTGAACACAATACTCTAGGTGAGGTCTACTCAGAGCAGAGTAAAGCAATACCTTCACTTCACATCATCTGGACACTATACTTCTGTTGATACAGCCCAAAATCACATTTGCCTTTTTAGCTACCGCATCACACCGATGACACATGTTCAGTGTATGCCAAGACCCCTAGATGCTTTTCGCACATACTACTGCCAAGACAAGTCTCCCCCATCCTGTAATTATGCATTTGATTTTTCCTGCCTAAATGCAGAACTGTAAATTTATCCCCACTGAAATTCATTTTGTTTGTTTTAGCCCAGTTTTCCAGCCTGTCAAGATCATCCTGTATCCTAACTCTGTCTTCTACCGTATTTGCTACCCCTCCCAATTTAGTATCATCTGCAAATTTAATAAGCATTCCCTCTATTCCTTCATCCAAATCATTTATAAAGACATTGAACAAAAGAAGTCCCAGGACAGATCCCTGAGGCACTCCACTTGTCATTCCTCTCCAAGAGGATGAGGAACCATTAACAAGCACTCTGTGGGCGTGATCGGTCAACCAGTTACAGATCCACCTAACAGTCATAAGATCCAAACCATATTTTACCAATTTGTCAACAAGAATATTATGTGGAACCTTATCAAAAGCCATACTGAAATCAATATAAACTATGTCCACAGCATTCCCCTGATCTAACAAGGTAGTAACTTTCTCAAAAAAAGAGATAAGGTTAATCTGACATGATAAAACTCAGGGGAGCAAGGAGGAAGGGCTCTTTTGTGCTGAGTCCATCAGAGCAGACAAAACTCTTAAATGAGGTCTGAAGGAGGTGGCCTGGAGAGCTGGAGGGAGCTGCAAGGTAATGGTCAGTCTGTAGAGATCTGTAACTTCCTAACCTAAGGAGCCTGTCCTATATTTCTAATATCTGATAGGGTATGTATAGAGAGAGGAACTGTATTTTACCCATTTCTTTTTATCCCTCGCTCATTCTGGTGCTGTGCTAAAAGTATGATCATTAACATTTCTTTTTAATAAATATAACTTTTGATGCTGGTAGTAATTATCTGTACCACATAAACCTCTGCTATCTAGGAAAGGCTATTTTAAAAGGAGAGCCAGTGGGAAGGCAGTCATCTGGCAAGTGGCTATTCCTCCAAAGGCACGGAAGGCAGTAAATGGTCCCCATGATGACCAGGTATTGGCCAGCAGGAGACACGGAGGCAAGGCCTCAGAACTTGGGGAGCTGGGGAAGCTGCAGGCAATTCCTTACAAAGGTCAGGTGGTGGCAGCAGTTACCCAAGAGAGAAAGAAAGTCTCTCTAGGTGTTGGGGAAAACCTTGGGAGGGCAGGGTGGAACAGGGCCATTCTGCCACAACCTGGTATAAAAGAGGCCACTCACAACCCAGAAAAGGTCTGCTAGACGGCATTACGCAGACACTGAAGGTGATACGGTGAGCTCACTTTGCCACCATCACCACCCATGGAGTGGGTACGATGATGTGCTTTCGCCCATGCTCGATTGCAGTGGCTTCCAGTTTTCCTCCCCTTGTGCTCTAACCATCTGCCCACCTGGTACATCATGCCGAAGTCCTTTGAACACCATGGGGCACTCTGGCCTCTGCTTTAGGGGAGAGGCGGCTCAGAGCAATCATCTCTGCTTTCCACAAGTTGACCAGGGCTGCAATAGGAGTGCCCACGACCCAAGGACTGCCAAGAGGCCTCGGAAAACCTCCAGGGTCCATCATCCTAGCTTCCCCACCACCGCCACCTCTGCAGAGCTCTCCAGCACCTGTGGGCCCACGCCTCGCCGGACAAGGGCGGCTCCATGAGGAAGGCAGGGTGGGAAATTCGCCCTTTACCCTTTGTCCCCAGCGAGGGCCAAATCAAGCGCATGTCCCACTACACACGCAGGGGCCAGGATGTTCGGGGGCCGCCTCGTGGTTGTCACGAGATCACGTCTTCCCTGTCAGCTTGGCCTTGACAGGGATGCTCACGGGCCCAAGGCCAAGCAGCTGGGGTGCCCGAGACCACCTCCCTCAGCTCGGGCAGGGAGACCTCTCGGCAGCGGGGGGAGGGGGGTGGCACAACACCAACAGCCTCCCTGTCCTATCCTGAGCCCCCAGCTCCAGACACACGCCCCACCCTCAGCACTGGGACCCCCCCGGGGTGGGGGGGGAGTGCCACACAGGCCTGACAGGCCGCAGCCACGCCACACCCCCGCCCTCTGAGCCCAGGCTGGTGCTGTTCCAGGAAGCCGGGCGGAGGGTGGGGCAGCGCCCGGGGAGAGGCCTGCCTTTGGCTTGTGACCTGCCCCAAGCCTGCCAGCAGGGGAAGGCAGGAGAGAAATCACATCAGTCGATAAAGACAAGCCGCCTCGCTGGACGCCCTGGAAGCAGGGCAGGGTGCCAGAGGACGGCCAGAGCTCAGGCCCCCTTTGCAGCTGAGAAGGCCTGGCAGGAGACCCAAAAGCCACAGGGAGGACCTGCCAATCCCAGCGTTAAATCCGCAGTCCAAGAACCTTCTGTGCTTTCGTCCAGGGGCCCCCGTAGCTGTGGGGCCCTCACCTGACACACACACCCCAACTCCCGGGCAGAACTGAACTCCCAAGCGCTGCTCCCCTGTCGGAAGTCCCGTCCGCAAGCACCAGAGGAACCTGGGAGCCTTCTTTGGGTCATGGACTAACGGAGGTTCTGTGGTCATCTTCTGGGCATGGAACAACGGTCACTGGGGGGTGTGTGTGTGGAGGGGGAGGCGTTTGTGAATTTCCTGCAGTGTGCAGGGGGTTGGACTAGATGACCCCGGAGGTCCCTTCCAACTCGATGATTCTGTGATTCCATGACTCCACCCCCAAGCCTCAAGGCACCAGCAGGCAGATGATTCGCCCTGCTCAGCAGAAGCCCCCCCACCCCACCCCCACGCACTCCTCGAGCCGCATCGAGAGACAGAGGCACGCTTCAGGCAGACAGGCCCCCACAGCTCAGGAACCAGACCCCCTCCCGTCCTTCTCTGCCTCTCCCGCCACTCATGCCAAGCCCCACGCCCCTGGCAGGGGAAGCCCCTGTTGGAAGGCACTGGCAGGGCATGCTGGCCCCCTTCCTGGTGCGCCCCTGCAAAGAGCAGCCTGGAAGTTCTGGCCCACTGCAGCGACTGGGGCTTGCTGACAGACCCCGTCCCTGCCGGCCAAGGGGCCCTGTGGCAGATCCCGCTTCAGCGATGGGCCCTTGCCTTGGCATGCAAAGGCCGGGAGGGAGGGAGGGAGGGTGAGGAGCCCTCGCCGCTTTCCTCCTCCTGTTCGAGGGACACAACAACAAATGCGGTGCCCGCGGGGAGCCTGCTCAGAGCCACTTCAAAGGATCCATGCCCCCCCCCCGCCAGGCTTCAGAGTCTCAGCGGCTGCCGCTGATGTACAACCAGGGCACCCTGGGTGGCCACAGGGCGAGGCACGTGCAGGGGTTCTGCTGCTGCCAGGTCCCTGCCACTGCTGCCTGGGGATAACTGGCAGAAAGGACTGGCACCATCCTTCCCAGGCCAACTAGAGGGGAGAGGGGAGTCCGACTGGGTCCCTGGGCACGAGAGGAAGAGACAGAGTGGCCACCGCTGGTGAGAGGTGCCACTCTGGCTGCAGCTAGGGGGCAGAGGCCCCACCCAGCACCTGGCAAGACCGGGCCCTCGGCACCCGGCTTGAAAGCAACGCCTGGCAGGCCACAGGCGGCCACAAGCGGCAGGCGGTCCTCTCAGCCCCCCCTCGCCAGTCTTCAAGGGAAGAGTCCCAGAAGCAAGAAACTGCCGAAGCAGGGCTCACTCGGGGATTTCACGCCACGCCCCTCCCCACCTCGAACAAAGGGGGCTTCCAGCGCGTTACAGAACTCCTCCCCACACACAACCACTGTGCCAATTGCCTCTTGTCTTGACCAGGTTTTAATTTTACATGACGACGTTTCACCAGATACTTCCTGAACTCCACAGCCCTTTGACACCCCCCCCCCAGCCTTCCTCCTTAAAATCTCCGGACAGGGTTGGCACTCCGGTTCTTATCCCTGAAACGCCTGTTGGTTGTTCAGGGGCCTCAAGGCTCCCGCTCAGTTGCTGCTGCTGCTGCTGCTGCTGCTGCTCAGGAAGGGATGCAACAGCCTGGCTGGTGGCTGAAGGCCGGGGGTGGGGGGCAGGCACGGAGTGGGCTCGGCACCTCTGTGTATGGGGGGGGATCACAAACACAGCTGCCTCCCCCGCTGCGGCTCCTCTGCCAGCAGAGCTGTTGGCGTGGGCGGAGGAGCAGGCCGGCCAGAAGCGGAGGGCAGATATCTGGGAAGGAGACATTATCAGCCAATCCTGTTAACTTCCACTTCACCCGGTTTCAGCACAGAATCTTGGGAATCTGGCTATGGAGCAGAAAGAAAGCATTGCCCCTCCCGCCTCTCTGTGAGCAGGGCATGAGGGAAAGCCACCTGGCCACCGCAAAGGCCGTCCAAAGGCCGCCTGCCAGTCTGCGGATTGCGGGGCATGACCCAGTCCCCTGTCAAGAGTCCTGCAGCAGGGCCACCGCCCCATGGTCACGTTGGTCACTCGTTTGTCCCTACTGCTTCGGGGGGTTCCCCCCCCCCAATGGGTGTTTTGCTCTCTCCAGTAGTCCCAGAGGGAGCAAAGCATATGTGTTGGGTGGGGGGCAAAGCCATAGGGGCAGAAGAGTGACAAAAACAACAGTGCGGGAGGGGCCCCGGAGCGGCAGAGAGGAGTCGCCCCCCCCCCCCAGCTTCCCTGCTTGCCTTCCAAGTTCACCCACCCAGTTTCACGTCTCCTACTGCAGACGGAGGGGAGAAGGGTGGGAAACGGAGCTTCCTGGATGCCAGAATCCCGGGCCCGAGCCCCCGGTCCAGGCAGGAGCCGTGGCAGCAGCCACTCAGCTTTTCTCAAAGCGTAAGAAACCCGCATTCCCAAAACAGGTCCTCTCTCGTGCCAGGTGACCATTCCCCCTCCCACACAAAGAACAGCGTAAAAAAGATGCCCGCAGGCTGGAATGTCAAGCAAGCGAGCCGAGTTCTAGGTCACGGCCCTGCTTTCGAGCTGCCTGGGAGATTCCAAACAAGGGCCCTTCCAAACACCCTCCTCCCCTCCTGCAAAGAGGGCGTGAGGAACCCCAACCCCCCTCCCACCAAGGAAACATCTCTGCTTGCCAGAGAGCCCTGGCAGAGCCTCTTCTCCAAACCCCAAAGGACGGATCCTTCCAAAAGTGGCACAGAAGTTCCCA
Organism: Gekko gecko; assembly: GCA_029375565.1. Lineage (NCBI taxonomy): Eukaryota > Metazoa > Chordata > Lepidosauria > Squamata > Gekkonidae > Gekko > Gekko gecko. The sequence goes on along the minus strand of JAPDNY010000013.1, from coordinate 78,160,764 downwards.
CCCCAAGCGCCTACCCCCCTGTGGCCACTGGAGGAATCACAGCAGGGTGGCTGGGAAAAGCAAGCCGGCTTTATCCATCTGCTCTGCCGCACTCCTTAGGCTTAGAGGTGCCTAGACCATCCCTGGCCTCCAGCCTTCTGCCCTTGTGAAAACATCTATAACCATGAAATTACCCGGGGGGGGCTGGGGGGCTGGCTGCTTGAGCTCTGTGCTGCAAACCACAGCAATCTCCACCAGTGTGGTGCCCACCAACGCCATCTCCTGCGCCTCCCCTGCAGAAAAATCACCCGTCTCAGTTCTCCTCCACTCCCTGGAGACCTTTGGCTGTGCAGGGCAGGGCCTCTCCATTCCGGAAGCACCACCTTCTTCAGAGGGGGATACTTGGCATGCGGCGACTGGCCCCAGACTGTTCGGCAGCCATCTTGTGGCCTTCCGCTCCCTCCACCACGGCAGCCATTTTGTCGGTGGTACCCACTCCCTGTCAGCAAAATCCCTCCTCCCGCAATTCAGCAACGGCCTGGTGGGGGGCAACTGGGACTGGCCCTTTCCCAGCAGACAGGGGGGCCCTGCCCTATACTGACCAGCTGGCCAGAGGTTTCCCCCACCCCAACACCCTCCAGCCACTTGCTGCCATCTCCAGAGCCATGGAAGCCTCGTCCCTCATTCCTGGCAAGGGGCGGGGGGGGGGGCCTTTCATCTACAGCTTCACTTGAGATGCAGGAGGGCCGATACGTTGCATGATCTACTTCCGAGGCTGTGTTATCCTGCTGCCCCAATTAATCAGACTTGTTATTTATTAAGTGCCCTTGCTTGTATCTAAAGGTCACGCCAGCCCTCCTTCTGGCATGTCGTGAGGAGAGCAACTAGCCGGGATTTTGGGGGGAGGGGGAGACAGCTGGCAGATGCCCCGAAGCACCGACTGGGGAGAAGGCCCCCCTTTCCAGCTGCAAGGAAGGCGGTGCGGCAACGAGGACACGTGTGGCACGGAAGACAGACCGAGGAAGTTCCGGGAAGGGGCCGGGCTGGAGAGCAGGGGGCCGAGGAGGAGGAGGCAGAGGTGCCCAGCCAGGCAAAACATCCCCACCAGGCCTCCAGGGCCAGAGACCAGAGGGCTGAGGCAGCCCTTGACCTCCCTGTTTCCCAACTGACTTCGGAGGAAGAGTCAGGAACCAGGCTTGCCAGTTCAGTTGCCCCTTGGCCAACCTGTGCAAGGAGCCATGCAGTGCAGGAGCCATGTACCCACACACGGAGCCCCCGAGGGAGCCCAACCCTCTCCAGCACCGGGGGCGCGGGATCCCAGCCAGTGCAGGCAGGACTCTAGCAGGCACCAGGCTCGGGGGTTGCTCTGGCCACCCCCGCCATGAGACCACTCAGAGCAGGAGTTCTGCCGCCTGCCTGCCTAGCCATCTTATCTTCTGCAGTGAACCTGACCACCCCTCCCTCTTCCCTCACTGCCGGGAATATCTGATAGCCTCCTGGCGTCTGAAGCAGCGTGCGTGCACACAAAGGCTTACTCCTTGAATAAAACTTTGTTGGTCTTTGAATCACAGAAGAAACCACAGAGTTGCAAGGGGCCACACAGTCCGACACCCCCCCCACACTCAATGCAGGATCAGCCAAGAGCACCCCCGACAAGGGTTTGCCCAGACACTCTGCTGGAAGACGGCCAAGGAGGGGCAGCTCACCACCACCCGACGCAGCTGATCCCACTGCTGCACAACTCCTACCATCAAAAAGTTTTCCCTAAGATCCAGCTGGTACCTTCCCGCCCTTCATTGAAACCCATTATTGCGAGTCCTCTCCTCTGCTGCCCACAGGAACCGCTCCCTGCCCTCCTCCAAGGGACAGCCCTTCAAAGACTTCAAGAGAGCCCTCCTGTCCCCACTGAACCTCTTCTCCAGACTGAGCATGCCCAAGCTCCTCAGGCCTTTCCTCCTCACAGGGCTTCTTGGTCTCCAGGCCCCCGGCCATCCTCGTCGCTCTCCTCTGCCCCCGCTCCATTCTGCCCACATCCTTTTCGGAGTGAGGCCTCCAGACTCCAGGTGCGGCCTGACCAAGGCAGTGTACGGCGGGACTATGACCCGTGTTCCCTCTAAGCTGAGTTAGTGTGAGCTAACGCACAGTCTTTAAGCCTCTGGCTCACACATTTCTGTCTTAGCTCAGGAAGGAGGGCTCCAGAGCAAGCTTGCTCACACCTTTAATGCCAGTAGCTCACAGAGTTGAATTCTTGCTCACAAGACTCCATAGCTTAGAGGGAACACCGACGATGACATCTTGAGATTTGGATGTGAGGCCTCTGCTGATACACTCCACGGTCACGTTAGCCTTTTTTGTCGCTGCATCACACTGGCTGCTCCTGTTTAAGCTACGGTCCACCCGTAACCCCCCCACACACACACACACTTTGTCCTGCTGCTTCAGACCAGCACAGCTGCCCACCGCCAGATTCCAACTCTCCGTCATCCTCATTGCTGCTGAGAACCAGAAACAAACAAATGGGAGGAGGAGAAAGGAGCGCTCAAGCCACAGCCACTTAAAGGGCCGGCTGCTGCGACCAATCCACAGACATGGAGCTCACTCCAAGAAGGGGCTCTGCAGACCCAGCCGCGCAGCTGAGAGAGTGGCAAGGGCACCCCTGCTGCCACCAGGCAAGGGGCCCTTTCATCCAAGCCAAACCCCACCCCCCAGTTGGCAGGCACGCCCCCAGGCACCCCAAGGCTGCCTCGCAGAGCACAAAACGCACACTGGCAGAGGCTGCCTGTTTCAGGTGGGACACACAAACAGAGGCCAGATCAGGGAAAGGCAACATAACCCCCCCCCCCACACACACACCCCAGAGGCACCAGCCAATCTGACCTGATCGCAAGGCCTACTCAGGCTGTGGCCCCGTTGGCTGTTTACTTCCTGACTTCACTTCCATGACACCTTCCTCAAGGAGACACCAGGGGGGGGGGGGAGGAGGCCATTTAACAAGCAAACACACACTGAAACAGCATAAGAAACAGCGCCAGAAACCGGCCTACATTTGTTTTTGTGGAGATCAAAACAGCAACCCTGCTCCTTTGTGAAAATGGCCTCCTGAGCCATTCCTGCAGAGTGTGTGTGTGTGGGGGGGGGGGGCTTCCTGACCTCCCCAGGCAGGCCGTTCCACCAGGTGGGAGCCCGTCCCTGCCCCCCCGGGAAAGCTGCCAACGGCTTGAGACCAGGCCACCTGAAGGACTGTCTTCACTTCTCTTTTTGAAGTTTATTGATAATAAGTTTGCTGAACATGACTCATGGATAGTTTTAATGACACTGATGTAAAGGTCAAATAGTTCAGATAACTCATCTATATTCGTATGTATTGATATTGTTTTTGTAATAAACCAAAAATGTTAATTATATAAAAAAGGACCATCTTCACCCATCTGTTCCTAACCGGGAATTAAGACCACAAGTAGGCTGACCAATCAAAGGAGCGCACATGGTGGGCACACGAGGAGACGGGGCCCCTTCGGTGGCAGCCCCACGATGATGGAACAGCCTCCCCAGGAAGGTGCGCACCTGGCCCCCCTCCCTCCCTCTCCGTCTTCAGGAGGAAAGTGAAGACAGCTCTACTTAGAACTGCATTTAACTGACTTGGTTTTAATTGACTGGCACTCCTAACTGGAATTTTTAAATGTTATTATTTATTAATTTCAATTTGTATCCTGCCCTCCCCGAAGGCTCAGGGTGGCTAACAATGGGCATGAATGCCAATTTAAACAACAAAATTGTGACCATTATTGTGTTTTTATAATGTTGTATTACTCATATGGTTTTTATTGTATTTTTACTTTATTTACACTGTAAGCTGCCCTGAGTTCCACAGCAAGGCTTTGGCAGTATAATGAGCACCAAAGCACACAACTGCCATCTATCCCAATGTGCCCCCCCAAAAAAAATACTTGCGGGGGGGGGGGGGGAGTGAGGCTCTCCTGAGAAGACTGCCTTGCCCTGCCGTGTGAGGACTCTGTCCATTCATGGCTAATCAGGCGGCTGCTCTGAGTTCAGTTCCTGGGAAGCGTGGCAGTGCCTCGTTCAGGGAGACGCACGGAGCAACCGACTCCGACCGACTCAGAGGTCTGTGTGAAGGCAGGCGCCCTCTGCTAACATTATTAACAACGTTTAAGTCCTTGTATTAAGCAAAAAAATAACAAGCATGCTAATGTGAGGAATACAAAGAGTCAGAAAATAAAAAAGATTAGGAATAAATCAGCTACCACCACAAAAAAACTCTCCGTTCTCACAAATGAGGCTCAGCCTGTGAATCAAACTGGCCCCCCTGCGCGCGTGTGAGAGGGGGGGGGGCTCGGCTTGGAGGAGGGGCTCCCTCCACCCATTGCCACTGGCCCGTGGCAAGCAAGAGGCACCTCCTTTGGCTCAACTGGAACCCAGTGCCGTGAAGGGATGTGTGGGGGAAGCCCGGCTCTCTGTGCCCAGGTGGCCCTCTAGGGCCAGACTGGCTGGCCGCTGGGCAGAACAGGACGCCGGCCCAGAGGAACCCTGAGGAGTGCTCTGATCCAGCAGGCGCTGCATACATTCTTACGGAAGCTCTGCTCCTCAGACCAACACCTGTTGGGTGATCCCCGCCTGTATGGCAGTTAGGGCACTCATGGCCAGACACAGTGGCTACTCCTACGCCAATTACCAGTTTGAAGGGGCAGAAAGATGTCAGTTACATTCCCTCTACTTTAAGGTGGGTAATTGACGTATTGCTATAGCTTAATGCCACCCTGGCTGTCTTTAAGGAAGCCCGAAGGAGCCCTCTGACGGAGGAGGGGTGAGAGGCAAAGGAAACTGGCCCTGGCGTGGGCAGGACCGATGCAACTGCGCACCTTCCTTGCCACAAAACTTACAACCGCACTCTGACCATCATCTTTCCCAAAAGAGGGTACCAAATCAGGTCTGTAAAAAAATTCAGCAAAGTGTGTGTGTGGGGGGGGGGGACAAAGTGGATGATTGGTGAATACCAAAAAAACATGCTCCAATCTGGATACAGAAACCTCCATGTGGAAACAAGTGAAGACTTCCAAGGCTTCACGCACGCCTCCTCTGAAGACAGCCTCTAAAAGAGTATGTGGTGAAGGAGTGACAAAGGCCCACTGACAGCCCATATTTCAAGGGGCCCGAGAATCAAGGAGTTTTTCTTCAGTCAGTCAGAAGGGGGGGGGTGTGACGGACACACACATTCAAATCTCCCGCCAAAGGGCGGTCTGTTCGATAGACCATTTCCCCAGGATTGGGGGGAGGGTCTTTGCACACACAGCACCTGCAGTGCAAAGGAAAGGGGCAGGGTGCCCGGGTCGGAGAATGTGCGGGTGGCAGGGCAGAGGAAATTCTCTCCTGGTCAGGGAGGGGCCGTGGCTCAGGGGCAGAGCATCTGCTTTGCATGCAGAAGGTCCCAGGTTCAAACCCCGGCGCCTCCAGTTGACGTGAAAGACCTCACCCTGAGACCCGGAGAGCCCCTGGACTGACCATGATGGACCTAAGGGGTGGGGGGGGGTCCTGATTCGGCATAAGGCCGCCTCGTGTGCTGATGTGATTCCCCTGCGGCTGGGAGACGTGAAGAGGGCTGGGAATGGCCTAGTGTGGCCTTGGAGGGAAACTCCAACCGGATCTGACAAAGCAGGCGACACAACTCACTGGGAGACGGATGAAGCAGCAGTGAAGGCAGCAGAGACGCTTGGCTTAAAATATTTCGGCACCAAAGTCTGAGCCTCTGAATTCCCAGGAACTGGTGATTCGCTGTGATGCTTCTGCAGATTTCCAGCTAAGAAAACCTCCCAGAAATGCTGCGGCTTGGACGCCGGCTGCAATGTAGCTGAGAGGCGCGTGATCCCTGCCACACCATCCGGCCCATCGACAAATATCACTTGGCCCAAATTGAATCCTGAAAAGACCGAGCTCATGCTGTGTCCCATCATGACAGCTTCGCTCAACTGAGCAAAGCCTGCCAAAGGCGCCATCCCGCAAACGGGCAGAATGGGCAAATGCTTGTTCACGCCCTTCTCTTAGGGGGCTCCCACCCCACTGACCAGCTTGTCATTTGACAGACTGTGCAAAGCAGGATAGTTCTGCGGGGGGGGGGGGCGCACTTTCACGAAGGGACTGGAGCAGCGATATGAGACAGCAGCCGAGGAGGTCCTCCTGTCAGGGGCAGCAAGGCAGCCCCCATTGCACAGCTGACTGTATGTGGGGCCCCCCCTTACTATGGCAGACTCCTCTCTCTCTCTCTGCCGCCCCACTTCTTCATCACAGCTTGTCACACCTGAGGGCCAGTTTTCGTTTGCACTGTTGTCTTCCCAGTGCTGCAAACCTATTCCTGCTGCGTTGTTTACTGGAGGTCTTTGCTGTTTGATTGAAGCGCTTCTCATATTTGGCAATCAGTGCTGAGTTCCAGTGAGAAAGGCAGGCTACGAATGAAGTTAATAACACCGGAAGGTCCTCCTCGTGCCAGATGGCTGGGCGCCCTGTCTGCATGCCAAGTTTTACCCACCCGTCAGAGCTGGAGACTGTGATTCGACTGACACTGCTGTCCCGTGTCCCCCGACTGGCTCTGTGCCCTGCATGCCTCTTTCCGGCATAGTTGGCCATTTCCTGCCCTATGGGTTATAGCAGTCCAAACCACAAGCAGCAAGCCAGAGAGAAAGGGATCCCAGGCGGAGCACCAGTTGCAGAGGCGATGGATCCTGGCCCTGACACCAAGCCCATCAGTCATGGTCATGGTCCCGCCCCCATGCTGGAAGCAACCAAACCAGGCCCCCAAGGAGCCATCAGCCCCCCCTCCAAGGGTCCCGTGGCCTCCCACTCCTGTTCACTAACTGAGGCCACAGAGCACGCCTGGCAGTGGCCAAGGGAGAGGTGGCGCCACCTGATGCCAAGCCTGGATCTTGCCCCGGGAAGGAAGGGCAGGGGGCTGGAAAGAAGGAGGGGCACAAGGAATCCGTGGGGACAGTGTGGGGGGCTCTGGTTCCATGCAGCCAGAGCCTGCAGAATTGTTCCTGCTAAGCAACAGCCCCTGGTCACTGATCCAAGGCTGGGTTACCTCTTCTGGAGGGTGACCCTGACCTGGCCACTGGGGGAGAGGAGGCTGCACTGCCAGGGCCAGACAAAAGGAAAGAAGGAAGGAAGGAGATGAAGCCCAGATGGCAGGAAAAGGGCTGGCCATCTTTAAATGCCATCCTGCCCCATGCCAGTACCAAGCACACAGTCTCACAAGCAAAGAGGGCCTCATCATGGCAGCTGGCTGGAAGAATATCTGAATTATTATTTTTCACCAGGTAGAATAGTGTGCTGGAATCTAACACCTGGAAGACGGCACGGAGACACTTCAGGGCACAAGAGGTTAGTATTCATGTTCATGGAGGTCTCAAGAAAGGATTCCTCAACCCACACAGGGGTGAGAACATGGGACAGATAAAATCCCCGGGCACGGAAGAAGAGGGGTCCATTTGGGTGGACTCCATCGGAAGGAAGGAGCTGTCATGCCTGAACTCCATCCTGATGGCTGCCATTGCCACAGGGAGCAAAGGGACGGCAGCCCAGACAAAGACTTCAAGGAAATGAGGAGCTTTTAGCAAACTGTTGCTTCTAAATTAGAATAAGAGCAGGTAGGGCACATACAGGGCTGAGAGATGGGGAACTGCGTGTTTGCACCTTCCTTTTAATAACTTCATCACAACTTTATATGCTGGCCATTGTTCTCCACCCTGCCCTAGATAGCCCAGGCTAGCCCAGGCTTGTCAGATCTCGGAAACTAAGCAGGGCTGGCCCTGGTTACTATTTGGATGGGAGGGAGGCCGCCCAGGAATACCAGCGTTGTGGCACAGAGGGAGGCACTGGGAAACCACCTCTGAATGTCTCTTGCCTTGAAAAAACCCCAAAGGTTTCTATAGATCAGCTGTAACTTGACAGCAAAAAAAGGTTGTTCTCTGGACCACATAAGACTGCCACTGTTCAAACACACTGCCCAAAATGGGCCCTATGGGGGCAGCTGGAAGTTAAACAGTTAATTCCCTAGGAATGTGCAACTATGGCAAGCTGTCCCTGTGGAAACCAGCTGCTGGGTAGCAGGAGATGCCGGCCCTACGTGGAGCCTCAGAACAGCAACGCAGCAGGGAAGCTGGGGGTACTGGCCATTTTGGCAGGCAATTCCATCCTAAAATGGCCAGTTGGCAGCCGTGTACCCAAGAAAAGCCAGTGAAAAAAACCCTCCAAGGCAAAGCCATCGCTAGCACTGGGGCCACGGGGTGATGCCCCCTCCTGAATTTGCAACGCCCCCCTTTCTTGCAACTCTTCTCTTTGCTGGGGAAGGGCTGGCCCAGGTGAGGCCTTCCTCCCCGTCTCTCCCCCTGAGCTGCAGTCCGATCTCAGGTGTTTTCCTATCGTCCCTTGCTCTTTCAGCGCACTCCCAAGTGTGGGCAGAGCATGCTTCTGAGCCACACACTGGATGGGGCGGGGGGCTGGTCTGCCTGCCTCCTGCTGCCCCTTCAGAATGCAAGAGGGTGACAACAAGCCATGGATTGCAAACCCCGTCCTCCAAGCAGCAGGTGGATCTGCCAGCCCGTCTCGGGTGCCCAAGACTGCCCTGCACCAGGCAGGCGGGGGGGGCAAAAGAGCGGGCTGGAGAGGGAGGGAGGGAGGCCCGGGAGGATCAGGCTGGCAGGTGGCCGGAGGGTCCCCCTGGGCTCTCACTCCCTTGGCAGGCGTGGCTGGCGAAGGGAAATCACGGGTTCCGGGCACTTCCTGCAGGGCTCCTCGGGAGCCCCTTGAGCTGTTCGCTTTGGGTGAGAGAACGGCCTCCCCCGGAACTCCAGTGTGGCAGAGAATGGGGCAGCCTGAAGGACGTGGGCAAAATCGAGAGGGTGCAGACGAGAGCGACGAGGAGGATCAGGGGTCTGGAGACTGAGCCCTACGGGGAGTGTTCAGTTTGGAGAAGAGGAGACCGAGGGGGGACATGATGGCTCTCTTTAAATATCTGCAAGGCCGGCATTGGGAGGAGGGCAAGGAGCTGTTCCCGTTGGCAGTGGAGGAGAGGACCTGAAGCAACAGATTTAGATTACGTTCAGAAAGGGTATCGGCTGGATATTAGGGGAAACTTTTTCATGGTCAGAGTGGCTCAGAGGTGGAATCAGCTGCCTGGGGAGGTGGTGAGCTCCCCTTCACTAACAGCTTTTAGGAAGAGGCTGGATGGATATTTGCCAGAGGTGCTTTAGGCTGGTCCTGCACTGGGCAGGGGGCTGGACTAGATGGTCTGTGTGGCCCCTTCCCCCTCTAGGATTCCACGAAGCCTCCCATGCCAGCTTTCTGCCTGCAAGCACGCTTGGCCGCTGGGGGTGGGTGGATTTGGCCTTGCAGCCTGATTCTGCTTTCGGTAGAAAGGCCCTGGCTGAGGAGGAGGGGAGGGTCAGGGCTACACGGCGGCGTTTTCATTCATTGATTTAATTAGCCACCGTGCCCCCCTCTTTGCCTCCCCACAAAAAATGTCTTGCTTCGGGGCTGCTCCAAGGGCCGGGCAGAGACTTGGGATGGTCGTGGGGACCGAGTCAACTCAGAGGGCCAGCGGGGTGGGGGTGGGGGTGGGAATGGTGTCAGCAGGGCTCCTCTCTCACGGTCGCCATGTCTCCCGCCCAGCCCCCACTGCCAGCAGGGCTTTCGCCTCTTCTCAGGGACCCTCAAAGATCAGACAGGCCAAGAGTCAAAGTCCTGCCCCTGGGTCTTCCTATGCCCCTCGCTCACCTCAAGGAAAAAGTGGGTGCCAGCGCCGATGGGGGGGGGGAGGGAGGGAGAGAGAGAGGGAGGTCTTGGCCACAGCATCAGTTGCCCTCCCCCACAGTGGGGCTAGGCTCTCCCAGGCCCTTCGGAGACTGCCAAGAAAAAGGCTGTCCCACAACTTTTCAGGGTCTGCCCCTCTGCCCACAACAACAGAAGCTGCTGTGGAGGCCCCTGCCTTCACGAGACGCCACCGCCCACCCCCCGCCCCCCGTGAACTCCAGAAGAGAACAAACAACGCCCTGCCACATTCTCAGCGGCTGCTGCGACCCCCGTTTCCTCCATGTGCCTTTCAGAGCAAACAAGGGAAAAACCCTGGGTGCCCTTGGAAGTCCCAAGCAAGCCGATCAGGCGGGCACTGAAAAGCCAGCACTGAATTAGGGGGCGGGGGGGGGGCTCCTAGGAAGGGGAAACAGGTTCCCACCCCTGGTTTGGGCGTGGAGATGAAGGGGAGGCAGCCAGCAGGGATTCCTGGGTCTAGCAGGGCCCCTCCCCACCACCAGGCCCGGAGCCAGAAAATGTTGCTGGGGGGGTGGGGGGGGCGGGGGCACCGAGGCAGGGGCCTGGGACTAGAGGCCATTGGATTCGTTTCGCACCTGAGTGGCTGTGACCCAAGCCCCGGTGAGCTGTTCCTCCCGAGTGCCGCCAGAGCTCCTTCTGGCTGAGCAGGGGAAGCAGGAGCCACCGCTGCCCTGGACGTGGCTTGCATCTTGCAGGTGTCCCCGGGGCAGGTGAGCTCCGGAGCACAGGTGGGGAAAGGTCGCCCTGAGCCTGCTTTGGCAGGGAGGGTGGGGTATGAATCAAATCAGTCAATAAATCTGGAGCCCCTTCAAAGGGCTTCCTGTTTGAGGAGGAGGCGGAAAACATCATCAAACAACCCAGAAGCCAGAAGAGGGGGAAAGACCCATCGAGGGCACGGGAGACGCTGACAAGAGCTCTCGGCCACTCCGCTCTGCTGCACTGGACTACCTGGGTTCGAGTGGAGCCACCCACCCTCCCCTGAGATCTCTGCTTGTGGCCGGCCAAGCCCCCCCCCCCCCCGGCTCTTCCCTCCCCACGGAACTTTTCTGCCACCCTCCAGTTCTGACATAATCATGAGCTATGTTGTTTTTCGCCCCCCAGTTGAACCCAAACAGATGATAACCAGAAACCCAGCTTGCCATCCCTGTATATGTACACACACACACACACAACTATGATACGTAATTCCATTCCACTGTGAAAGCTCACACCTTGAATAAACCCGTCTGTACAGCACAAACCTTTGGCCCGCATAGAAGAGCCCTCTGGAGTAACCCAGCCAGATAGTGAGAGCCTTCCTCGCCATTCCAGGCAAAGCGTTCCCCGTGGGGTTGGCACAATGGAGAAGGCACACGTATGGGCAGTTGGCGGCTTTGCCCATTTGCAGGCGAGCACCTGCGGCAGGCCTTGCTTGGATGACTGAAGCTGTACTGGCGGAACACAAGGAGAGAGACGGTCCCACAGACAAGAGGGGCCAAAGGCCACGGAAGGGCTCTGTATGTGACACACCTTCCATTTCAAAGCACAGCTCACCGTCTTCCAACGCTGAAGCCACATCAAACAGAGGGGAGCGAAGGAGACCCTTCAATAAACTAAAGGGAGGACCCCAGGAGAGAGCTGCCCCAGAAGCATGGCCCCCATGGCCCCCTGGACCCCAGCTTGTACTTGTTGTCGTGGGGCTCACACATTCCACCCCTGGACCCCCAGAGAGGCCATCTGATCCCAGGCCTGGTGAGGGAGGGGAGTTCTCCAAGGATGGGTGTGTTCAATGCCACCTACCCCGCCCCCCACCAAGAAAGGGAGCACTCCTTTCCTCTCCATCTGTCCAGCGACTGCCTGCCCCCCTCTGGGAACGGGCAAGACCCCTCCTCTCCGCATCAAGCGTCTCTGCACCATGCAGAGGGAAAGAGAGAGGCTGGCAACCCACACTCCGTGCTCTGTCCGTGTCGGCCCCGGCAGCCGTCCAGTGGCAGGGCAGCACGTCAAGATCAGATCAGCAGCCAAGCAAGAAGCAAACGAGGCCTCATACGTAGGTGCACTGAAAGCACACCAAGGTCCTTGGGAAAGGGGGGAAGGCCGGTCCGGGTGGCCGAAAGGGCAGCTGAAGGTGCACAATTAACTCTTCCCCCCCCCCACTGCCATTTCCACCTCCAAACTGCCCTCCCCCAACTGGCAAAAGGGATCCACCATCTCGCTCCAGATGGAGGGACTGTGATTTGGAACAGGGAAACCCCCTCCCCACGGGGAGGAAAAGGGTGAAGCCTCTTATCCCCACCCTGCCTCTTCACTCCCCCCCCCCACACCCTGCTTTTCAGGCTTTGCCCAAGTCGGATCAAAGCCACACACTTTATATTAGTCTGTAGAAGAATGTCGGCCATTCCCTAGGCCTGCAAAGCGCCCTGCCCGGGTGTCGCTCCAGGCAGAATTTCCAAGGTTTTTTGCTTGCATATCACAGGAGCAGAGCTTGGGAAGGGCAGAGCCCCTCGCTCTTATTCCTCCTCCTCCTCCTCCTCCTGTTTTCCCACTAAGCCCCCCCACACACACACACACACAGACGCTGCTTTTGCCTGCAGGGGAGAAAACCACACTCCAAGCCCCCTAAGCAGCGGTGGGTGGGGGCTGCCCCCGGCAGGATGAGCCTGCTTAACAGCCCCTTCAGAACTCAGCCCTTCTGCCTGCCACCCACAAGGCCCCCCTGACTCCCTGAGGTTTCTTCTCCGGGGTCCAACTCCTGACTGGACACCGGTTGCTTCCCCCTGTGCTTAATGGTGCCTCTCTTGCTGGCCTGACCATTCCCATGTGTGCCAAGCCAAGCCAAGCCAACCCTTGCGGGCAGCCTCCCAGTCTCACAAGATGGCAACCAGCTTAAGCCTCATCTTCCAGCAGCTATTTCCAGAACATCTGCATGCAGCGGCTCCCGCCCCCGCCCCCGCCGCCGCCGCCGCCGCCGCCAAACAGCACGTTGCACTCCCACCGCCGCCAGGGCCCCAGCACACCCGGATCCCTCCGCGATTGTGCCATGTCAACGCCACTCGCCTCCGCGGCGGCCGCCCCGGCCCCCGCGCCCTCCTCCGCTCCTGCACGCCAGGGGGGCCTGCGCGCGCGCACCGCCCTCGCCCCCCGCCCCCTCCCCCCAGGGATGCCCGGGCGCGCGGAGAAGGGGGCTGGCCGGGAGCGCCCCCCCCCGGCTCTGCAGGCAGGACTCTCGGCGGGGGAGGGGCAGGACCCCCAGCAGGGCGACGGAGGGCGCGGGGGGGTGGGGGGCGTCCCTGCCGCCGGCCTGAGCTCCGGCCTCCCTGCCCGGGCGTGGCGTGGCGCGGGGGGCCCTGCTGCGGGCCTCCGAGCCGCCCCCACCCCCGGCCTCGAGGGAGGCGGCCCCCCGGGGGCCCTGCTGGCGTAGGCGGGGCTTGGGCGGCGCTGCCGGGAAGGGCCGTCTCCAGCCCCGGATGCCCTCCCCGGGGTGCGGGTCCGGGGTGTCATCCCAGCCGCCCACCGCACCGGCCAGGCGGCCTGGCGGTGTTCCCGCGGATTCCCGCCCGCCGGGCACAGCCGTCTCGGGGCGGGTGTCGCGCCCGGGCAAGGGAGGTCCAGAGGGCGGCCTGCTGTGGCCCAAGGCCCGGCCAGGGATTCGCCCCTGACCCCGAGGTCGCCCCCCCCTCCAGCCTGGCCCGTCCCCGCGGCTTTCCAGGGCGCTCCCGGCCCGCGGCGACGACGACGACGCCCCCCCCCCGGCACGCAGCCCTCGAGGGCGCCCCGCCGGCAAGGGGGGAGGGGGGCGGGGGAGGGCGCCGGGGGGAGGGGGAGGGGCCTCCGGTGGCCGGGGAGCCGCGGTTGCCAGGGCAACAGCGGAGCCAATCCCGAGGCCGCCGCGGAAGGCTCTCGGTGCGAGAGGCAGGCAGGCACGTGCGCGCCCCGCGGCCCACAGCCCGGCCCCGCCCGGCCCCGACGGCGACGGCAGCTCGAGACGCCCCGCGAACGCCGCCCCCGCCCGCCCGCCCGCCGGACCGGCGCTCCCCCCCCCGGTCGGGCTCTTGGCGACGCCCTCCCGCCCCACCCAGGCGCTCGGCGGGAGGGGGCGCCCGTGGCTGCGCGCCGGACGCCGCCCGGGCCGCCTGTCGCGGGGCTTACCGGCGGGGGGGGGCCGGGGGTCGCGGGCTTACCGGCAGGCTGCCAGGCGGGGCGGCGGCGGCGAGAGCGCTGGGCGGTCTGTCTGTCTGCCTGGCTGGCTGTCTGTCGGGGCGAGGTGCGTGCGCGCGCCTGCCTGCCTGCCCGCCCGCCTGCTCGCCTTCCCGTGGGCGCTCCACTCACACGCGCGGCGGGCTGGGCTGGGCCGGGGCCGGGGCTGGGCGTGCCGCGGGCTCGGGCATGGCGGGCTGGGCAGGGCTGAGCGGGGGCGCGCGCGCGCGGCGGGGACGGGCGGGCGGGCGGGCGGGGGTCTCCTGGCGGCGCGGGGAGGGGTCTCGGCGGCTGCCGTCAGAGCCCGCCCGGCGGGGCGGGGGAAGGAGCCGGCCTGCCTCCCTGCCAGCCTCGGACGGCCATTTGCAGCCGAGAGACGCTCGTCGGCCGTTCGCGGCCGAGCGCTCTGCCCATGCCCCGGGGCGCCCTCCCCGTCGTGCTCGGGGCCGTCGGGTCGCTAGTCTGGGGCGGAGAGGACACGAGGGACCTCTCGCCGAGCCCAGCAAGGAAGCTCCAGGGCCACGACAGACAGCCCTTGCCCGGGGCGGCATCAAGATCGCCCTCACCCCCCCCCCCGCGGTTTTCTCTCTCGCCGTCATCGCCCCCAGGCCGACGGAGCAGCGGCGCTCGCCTGCGCCCCCCGACCCCCTCTCCCGTACCCGGAGGACTACTTGGGCGGTTTCTGCCCAAGCGCGAAGGCGGGCGCTCTCCCCCACCCCCTCCGGGTTCCTTGGACGGCGTGACCCACTTTCCCGCCTAGTGCGACCCACGTCGGGGGCAGGAGCCAGGGGTTGGGTGGATCCAGCGGTGCCCACGGTCGGACAGCCAGGGCGGGCCGCGTTGGTCTCCTGCTGAGCCAGCCGAAGACTGAGGGCTCCCGTGGTGGTGGTGGTGCTCCTAGCGGGCCCTGGATTTGCTCGGCCTTTTCTCAGCTGCTTCCCCAGCCCGGCGCGGAAAGGTGGTTGCCTGGGGGGTAGGGTGCAGTTCAAGATCCAACAGGATGGACCCAGTCAACCCACCAAGCCCCCAATCCCAGAGGCCCACCCTGGTCCGCCAAGTCAGGAATCCTTTGGATCTTCCATTCATCCTGGCACAGACCATCCCAGTGGGCCCCCCACTCATGGAAGGGCTCTGAGCCCCCTCTTGTCTGAATCCCCTGGGGTGTTGGTCTGCTCATGACAAGGAAGCTGTGTTCATCTCCCCCCCCCAGACCCGGTGACTCACAGCCAGCGCAGCAGAAACCCACGACGGGGTGGCTCAACATCTCCCTGTGGCTCCCAGGCGGCCACGAGGCTCTGCGGCCCCCCTGGCGGCAACACCTGGGCCCTCTTGGCCAGGGAGGCTCCAGCACTGAGGTTGAGGGGGTGCCCACACCGAGTATGGACCCTTGGAGTTCGGGGACTGCTGGTGGAGGAGGGTGGTACGATGAAAAGACTTCCCCCCGTTCTGCTGTACTGAGAGCCCTGCCAGGCAAACCGGGGTGGGGGGCATCCTGCCACTCGCTTATCAACCCGGACTTGGTAACTCCGGCCAAATCAGCACCTTCGTCCAGAATCAAGGCCTGCCTTACAGGTGACGTTCTGGTCGCTGGCCTGGCTGTCTGCTGCAGAGTTTCCCAGTCCAGTGGCGTGTTGACCTGACTTCCCTGTTTCCCACGTGAGGGAGATGAGGAGAGAGACAAGCTCTGAAGTGCCGTGGCACACACACACACACACCCCGCCTCCCCCTAGACTTCCTTCCTCCAAACACGTCTCTCCTGTCCACAGAACCCGTCTAGCCAGACACGACAGCAAAGCTCTCCGCTCTGATAACACGCTCAGTAAACCAGGACGAGCAGCGGAAGAGTCCCAAAGGTCTTCGGTGCTCTGGTTTATTCCATAGGCCGCCCAGGCACCTCACCTGCATGAGCACCCATTGGTCTCCCGCGATCGCCCAGACCGCTCCTCTCCTGCTCAGAATACCCTGTTGGGAAGGAGGGGGCCGGCCTCGCCCTTGTTCCGGCCCTTGGATGCTGGCCCCAGAGGGGTGAGCAGCACCCTCCGTGCTGCAGTTTCAGGGGGACTCACCATAAGACGCCCCACCACTGACGGCAGGTGCTGGGAGGGGGGGCAGCTACCCTCTGGAAGGGACCGCGGTGCCCTTGCCAAGTGGGACTTCCCTGCTGCATCTTACGTAGAGGGCTGGTGCTAGCTCTTGAGGCAGAGTCTAGGTGTCCCTACTCCTGCCCTCCTTATGAACAGAGAGACCTTTTCCTGTTGCCCACTTCTAGGACCTGGAGTCCTTAGAGAAACACACCATGTATCCTGTTGGCAAAATGGAACTTCCCTGCTGCTCGGAGGGAGCCTGCCTCGCAGGGACAGATGCAGAACTTGGCAAAATTCGAGCTGTGCTTGGAAGCTCCCAGCTGTGTCTGGCTGGCCACTGGATGCTGCCCCCTAAGAGGGGAGGAAGAAGGTGTCCTGAAAGTGCAGCTCCAAGGCAGGAACTGCAGCTGTGGGGAGAAACTCTGGTCCCACCGTTAGGGTTTGGTAGACATGAAAGTGTATTCGCGGCAGAAATCAGCGCTGGCACTCCCTGCAGTCAGCAGGCGCGGCATGCTTTGAGCACTGGGCTGCCAGCAGGGGCATCGACTTCAGGGGGCAGCGGGGCTCCTGCCCCTGCCAGGATTTTCCAGTGGGCTGCCGGGGAGCATCGCAAAGCTGCCCAGGCTGCCAGGGTCTCAACTTCAGCCAGCCCTGTTGGTAGAGCTGAACAGGCTCCCGCTGGGAGGCCCCGGGCTGGCCTTGCTGGGAAAGATAAGGGGGGGAGGGGGACCTTCCGTGGGGCCCACTGGCCTTGAGGAGCTAGCGGTGCCTTGCTTCGGGGAAGGTGCAGTCCAGACCGTCCGGGTCAAATGAGTGGCAGGAGGCTGGCTGGCAGATGGGACAGCCGACTGCCTCCCCAGTGCCGGGAGGGCTTGCGAAGCCGAGCACCAGTGTAGGTGCATTCGCAAATGCAAGTCTTCCCAAGTGCAGGCTCCCAGTTGAGCTTGATGACGACTTTTCCTAACTTTGCCTGAATGTCTCTTCAAGGCTGCCTCAGACACATGTAAAGCTCCCACCCCCTGCCTGGAGAAGAAGAGACTGGATTTATCCCCCACCCCTCATGACCCAAGGGAGTCTCAGAGCGGCTTATAAAACTCCCTTCCCTTCCCCTCCCCACAACAGACAAGACACCCTGGGAGGGAGGGAGGGAGGTGGGGCTGAGAGAGCTCTGACAGAAACCGCTCTTTTTCGAGAACAGCTCTTGACAGAACTATGTCATCCAGCCAGGTGCAAGTGGAGGAGTGGGGGAATCAAACCCGGTTCTCCCAGATTAGAGTCCGCGCACTTAAGCACTACACCAAACTGGCTCTCAAAATCACCTGCTAATTCCTTTTGGGAAAGGTGTCCCCCCCCCCCGGAAAAAGATTAGCAGAGCAGTAAAAATGCACAGCGGAATGAAAGCACATAGTCTTGCGTGTTTGTTCAAAAAGAAATTTACTAAGAAATAAAAGGGAGGGTTACATTGGGGTATAAAAACAATAACAGAGTAAAACTGTCTCACTAGCTTCTGCTGATCTTGACGCCATGCTGGCTCAATCCCTTGTGATCCTCCTGAGCAAAGAAACAGCAAGGTCCCCACCACTGCTTACGTGGCCAAAAGCAGGCAACAACCCCCATGGAACTGCTCAAGGCAGAGAGACGAGCAGACCCGCTTCGTCAGAATCCCCCCCCCTCCTCTAGCGGGAACTTCTACACAATGTCCAGTTGGCTCTGCGCCAGTTTTGGCCACTGTTTGTAAACAAAGAGAGCAGATTAACTCTTTCACCCCACCAGCGGGGACACTTGTCTATACCAGCACCACCCCACAACTCAGTCAGAGCCAGGGTGTGACACAGATTTCCATCCCGGACTTGCCCTGGGTTCTGGGACCTGACAGTCTGGCGTTCTTTTATGCTGGCTCCTGTGACGGCGGCTACTCTGCCAGCCAAAACGGTGCAGCCTGGTCCTCTTCACTCGTGCGGAGGCCGCCAGCTCTGCTTCTCTCTCCTGGGGACGTCTCCTTGCCAGGTCGATGGCCTTGCCATCTCGTTTTTTTCCTCCCGACCTTCAGAAGTTCTGCATAAAGCCTTTACTCTCAGTCTGTGGACCATCAAACCAGACGACCCAGTTCAGCAGACGGATTTCCAGTGAAGTCCTTCTCTCCCTTCATTCCTTTTACTTTAAAAAGGAACACACTTTTTGAGGACACTCCAGAGAATTGCCCGGGCCTCTGGAGCTTCCCAGGCACCCACGGCCTCCTGGCACACACCCCTGGCAAGCAGGAGACCCAGACGGGGGCCCTCTGTGCCTTTCCATCCTGCTCCAAGAGAGCCAGGGTGGTGCCGTGGTTAAGAGCGAGAGACTCTAATATGAAGAAGCAGGTTTGATTCCACACTCCTCCATATGAAGCCAGCTGGGTGTCCAGCTCTCCAACTAGTGGTGCATAATGCTAAAGAGGTAGAACTGTAGGCTGCCAGACCATCTTAGGATCTCCTGGCCATGCGACACATAATGCCATGCAATAATTATTGTTCTCACTTTGCAAACCCTCCTCCCCGCTCCCAGCCACCCCTCTCTCCCCCGCCCCTTCCTGTGGCCATTCCCTGTGGCAGAACCCCCAGTCGGGCAGGGGCTGGATCCCCCGTCACTTTCACAACCCCTCAGGCACACAACCTTCTCAACACAACAGTTCCATTGTTCTTGCAGTTTCTCCACTCCTGTACCCTCCTATCTCCCTAAATGTAATCTAGACCTTTAGTTGTGTGTGTTGGGGGGTGGGGAGTGAGCTGGCACTCGTGGCCCAACCCGTGGAAGTTAAGTCGGTTTTGGTATCCTGGGACTGTGGCATCTTTAGAGGGAGAGGACTATAGGAGATGAGAATATTCCCATCTGGGGATTTGTAGTGCGTGTCCAGTATGTGAGTGTGTAGTTGTTTGTGACAGAGTTTTGGTTTAAATGGAGACATGAGATTTTCTGCTTTGTTCAATACAACTCTTAAGGAGTCTGTGCTAGCAGCATTAGACTTTGGTTCAGTCCCAGAAATCATTGCAGCTCAGCTCTGCCTGCGTCTCTGTGTCCAGGAATGCTGTGACTTCCACATCATTTGCGTCCCTTGATACATGCAGTGCCATCTTGTTCTATAAACTTCCATGGACTAGGGACAGTGCTTCTCGGACCCACCAGGTAACCCAATGTCGGGAACACAGGGCACGCTGCTTTGGGTGGGCAGGGTCTTCCTGGGGTCGCATCATGTATCTCCTTCTTCGACTCCCACCTTGGAGGTGCATAGCAATGAGAGGGTATAAAAAGGGTGAAATTTGGGGCTAGAGGCTGCCTTTTCTGACTGTTCGGCCTCAGGCTAGATAAACCAAGAGATCTCTTTATTATATAGTGTGATACAGGGTACACAGTTTTGAATGCTCTGGGCTAAGTCTCCTTTTTTGTTTAAGTGAGAAACTTTCCAATAAAGTAGAATGTAGTGCCAGCCTTTGTCATGGCATCTTGCTCACCGGGACTGGATCCCCTGCCGGCCCACATCTGGCCCAGGGAACCAGGGCTGGAGGCCGAGTCCTGGATACTGTGCAGGGACTCTCATTTGCCCTCCAGAACATTTTTCTACTACATTGTTGGAGTAAAATTCGAGTCCAGTGGCACCTTTTAAGGCCAACAAAGTTTTATTCAAGGTCTGTGCACACGAAAGCTTACAGCTTGAATAAACCTTTCTTGGCCTTAAAGGTGCCCCACTGGACTCAAATTTTGTTCAGTTGCGTCAGACCAACACGGACACCCACCTGACTCTCGCTGTTCGAGTGTCTGTCTGAGGCTGGGGAGAGGACAGATCCTCGCGTAGACACGAGGCACACCCTACGGCCTTGGGCCAGTCACACACTCAGCCACAGTTGTGAGGAAAAGAGAGAGGGAGAGGAAGTATTTCCTTTTACAGACAAATGAAATATTTACTCTAATTGTCTCGGTGAAGGAGTTCAGGACATCTTTCATCTCCCTGGGATGCAGACTATGAGTGAAAAAATAGATTTTTGAAACCACATGATTAATTGTTGATGGTGTATTGTTTTTGAAGTAGAAATCATGTCATATTGAAATAATTTAATACAGATCACTAAGTATGGGCCTCGGCCGGGTTCAGCCCCATCCCCCGGGGAAACTGAGAAGGCTCCCCTCCCCCCCAGCCGCTGGGACTTCTGGTGCCAAAGAGTTTCCCACCAGCATTCATGCCTCCTCCTCCTCCTCCACACAGTTCCGTGGCAGCCACGTTGCCTGCTGTCCGTTTTCGGTGAGAGATGCCCCTGGAGTCTGGCCCTGAAGTTGAAGTCGGCGGCCTCGCCAGCTGTATGCAGAAGAAGGCAAACGGGGGCGGGGGGGAGGCCACCCACCTGAGGAGGAGGAGATGAGGCACAAAGGAAGCTGCCTGCTCCTGGGCCAGACACCCTCGTGCCGGCCAAAGGAGCGGCTCCTCGGAGGCTGAGCCGAACAGGACGGTGGGGAAAGGCTGCTGCAGTTGTGCAAGCGGCGCTCCGTCTCAGCACCTTCCAAACCCGTCCTTGGCCCACGTCCGGTCACAGATGCAAACGGCCCCAATTCCCTTGGTGGGGCACGGAGAGGCCGTGTCTCTCTGCCCTTGGGTGCTCCTGGGGAACGGCGAGGGGGCTGCCAGAGAGCCCCGGCAGCGCACTGCACCGGTGGCCGGAAGCCGGGTCTTGCAGTTCCCAAGGCAGGGCCCGCTGTCCGTGCCACAGTGGCACAGGGAGATGGCCTGGAAGGCAGAGGCATTTCTCTTCCCTTTGGCCAGTGCCGTCTGGTCCAAAGAGGCCGGCCAGGTCTCGAGGGAGGCCTCTTTGCTGTGACGGATGAGGTGCGTCTCTCTCCCCAGTGGAGCATCCATCCTGAATGCTGAGCACTGGGCTCGCTCTCCGGAGGCACGGTCCAAACGTGGAAAGCCCGTGGCCACCGCAGTGGGCCCTTCTGGGCCGCGTGGCTCGGTCTCTGCCAGGGCAGCCCCCTCATTCCCCCCGGGCCGGGGGGAGGGACAGCAGCAGGAGAGCCCGTCTCCAGGAGCAGAGCGGCAAGGCGAGCGGGGGTGAGCCGTCTCCCTCTGGTCAGTTGCTCTGGCTCTGAAATGCAAGGAAGGGGGAGTGAGCAGGGAGTGAGAGGGGAGGGGGGAGCAGCCCCCTTGCAACCTCTTGCTGGGGAGGAGGGGCGCAAAGGAAAGAGCACGAATGCACCTTTGACACCCTTGTGAGCAAGGAGGGCAGAAAGGAGCATTTCTCAGCTCTATGAGTTCGCGGCAAGCAGAACTATTTGGAACCTCCGTTCAACCAGTGGCAGACCTACAAGGACTCCCAGGGGAAGGGAAGCCCCATTCCCCCCTTCCTCCCTCGCCCTCCTGGCTCTCCGCCGTGGGTTCTCCTCTGCCCCCACCTCCTGCCTTTGGCCTCGACTCATTTCTAGCCTGCTCTTCTCCCCAGCGGGGACTCAGAGGGAGGGCTTTGAGAACCATTTCCCCACAAGAACCCCGGGAGGTTAGGGTTAGCGTCTGACGGGCCCAAGATCACCCAGCAAGTTTCCACGGGGGAAGTGGGGACTTGAACACGGGCCACTCCCAGGATCCCAGGCCACTGCTCTGTCCACTCTACCACGCTGCCACTCTGTCCACTCCACCAATACATCTCCTCACCCCTACCCAGAAATCCAGTCCTCAGGTTGCGAGGGACAGCGAGACCCTTCCCCCTCAAGACCGGGCCCAGGGCCAGATGCCCGGCCCTCCCCTCGGAAGCCCCCTGCCAGGACTTGAGGTGTCCATCGTAGTCACCACCACTGCCCCAAACAGCTCTGGGGGCCTGGCTTACTTATTTATCTCGACATCTGCATCCGTGGTCAGAGATTGCCAGTCAGTTGGGGGACGGGGCCCCCCTGAGAGGTGACATTTGGCCAAATAACACGACTCGTTGGGGGGGAGCTGTATGGGTTACGTCAAATGGGGGGGTAGCTGATGAGTTCGTGGAATGTTTGCAATAGTTTGAAAACTTTAAAAACCCCACAACCCTCGACTGATTGTTCTGGCCGGTCCCATTGCAAGGATTTCACTGTCTGCACCTCTTTGCAATTGGAGCCAGAGTGGTGGAATCGTTAGTCCAACTAGGATCGGTGAGAACCAGGTTTGAATCTCCACTCTGCCATGACAGCTTGCTAGGGGACCGTGGACTAATGTCTCTCTCAGCCTAACAAACCTCACAGGATTGTCCTGAGGATGAAATAGAGGGGAAGAGTGCAACACAAGCCACCGGGGCGGGAAAGTAGGGTACAAATAACCCGACAGCTAGAAAGATAGTGGCCGTATCACTGACACTGCTGCTGTTTCAGACTTCCTACCATACAAAACAATCACACTGAGCCAAAGATCCCTGGCCAGCCCTCGATGCTTAGGAAAAGCTTGGGAAGGCGTCCGCACGATGCCACAAGCTCAACAGACTGTGTGTGCTTGGGGGGTATTTCTCATAGTTTCTGCTCTCTTGCCCTTCCCATTGGCTGGATCTGCTCTCCTGAGGGCGGGCACACACTGGCCGGACCAATAGGCTGTCCCAGACTTTGATTGTTAATGGTACAGCTTTGGCTTTCAGCTTTCCCGTCTGCAGGTGTACATGCATTGCGCTCCCATCCCCGAGAAACAGAGAGCTGGTGAATAAATGGCCTTGCGCCCGGGCTAGATCTTGGAAAGAGCGGGATGAGCAGCACACGTGTCTGAAACGATCATTCTTGGGGAAATGGCATCCAGTCCTCCTAGGGGGTCTCACCTCACACCTTCAGAGCAAAGAAATCAGCTGGTGTGAGCAGAGTCGTGGGAGGGTTAGGCAGCTGTGCCCCCAAACCCCGAATCTCTCAGATCTGGAATGCAGTGAAACTATCTTAACTTTTCTGAAAGCACGCTGGTGAGGATCTTAGAAAGTGTATTTTATCTTTTAAATTTAAGATAGGAGATATGTATGCTTCTGTTTTTTAATTTCATTGACACAGGCTAGTATTTTTTGTATCATTGTGATTCTTTTATATCTAATCATTTCAAGAGTTTTGAGCAATCTTTGGCCAGGATACAAAGTTTTCACTTGACACCTGGAATAGATAAAACTTCTGACCTCTCTTTGGAGGGCTGTCTACCTGTTAGAGATCGGTTATTAGAAAGAACAAACCAGAATGCACAGGGAACTTGCAGAGAGGCAGCCTCCCATTCCTCCCACATCTGTCCCACCTCTTCTCTCCGCTTCTATCGCTCTCCCTCTCCCCCAAGGCACTCTCTCTCTCTCTCCCATCCTTACTTTCTCTCTGGGGAGGAAGCCACAGGAGGGACTGCAGCGCTGCGGGGGGGGGGCAGCAACAGTGCCAGCTCCTCCACCTCCCCTGTCTGCAGCATCTCAACAGAGTTGCACAAGAGGCAGTTTTGCACAAAAAGAAGTAGAGGAAGACGAAGAAGAGATCAGATACTTACCCTGCCCTTCAGTACTTCACAAAGGAGTCTCAGAGCAGCTTACAAACTGCTTTCCCTTCCCCTCCCCACAACAGACACCCTGGGAGGTAGGCGGGGCTGAGAGAGCTCTGTCAGAAACTGCTCTTTTTCAAGGACAGCTCTGACAGGCCTATGGCTTGCCCAAGTGGAGGAGTGGAGAATCAAACCCAGTTCTCCCAGATTAGAGTCCACGCACTTCACCACTATACCAAACAAAGGTTCTCTATCTTGAGGTTTTTGTAGGATCTGCTCCCCTTTTCTAAGTTTCAAATTTTTTTTTGCAAGCCTGTGGTCCCACCCACCCAAAAAAAACAAAAACTGCAGGAAAATCTTCCTTCTATTTGTAAATGGCCCCAATCTGTGGGTTTAAGTATCCGCAAATGGGTCCACACTTCACTATCAGAATATATCCTCGTCCCCTCCACACAACCCTATGCGGCTTCTGGAACAGGCAAGCAGACTCCTAGTTCCTGCAAGCCTGCTGGGAGAGTCAGGCTCCCCTCGCGAGGTGGTGCCCGCCCCTCTTGCCCTTTGCCTGGCATGGAAACACTTATGACCTTTCAGGACGCCTCCCTCTGCTGCCCGGTCGCCACCCTGGGCCGCCAAGCAGCCCCCCCCCCAATGCAGAAAGTCACCAGCAACCACCTCACCTCCATTTTGCTGTGGATCCAGCTGAGCAGCTTTGTGATCTGCGTGTAGACCCCCGGCTTGTTCCTCTGGCCGCAGCCCGTCCCCCAGCTCGTGACTCCGGCCACGTACCAACGGTTGCCGTCCTGGCAGACCAAAGGACCGCCGCTGTCGCCCTAAGGCGGAGGGGCAAAGTCAGCGGGGCAGGGGGAAGACTCCGGGACGGGGAGCCGACTGGCCATCGATCCTCCCTGCGGCTGCCGCCCTGCCCCCTGCCCACCCCACCCAGCTCGCGAGACACGCCTCTTGGCCGTGGGCTAAACTGGAGACTTGAGGCTGCAGGCTAAGGGTGGGAGGAAGGGCAGGTGCCCAAGGAAGTGCTCCTTAAGGCAGCTCCTCTGCAAGGTGACCTCCTCTCCTAATGTCTGCAAAGAAGTGGACAGCACTTGCTGCTGGTCAGGTGTTCTTGGCAGCTCCCTCGTTCCTTCAGAGGAGAGAGCCCTTCAGGGACGGCCCTGTCCAAAGCCCCCTCCGATCGCTGTTCTCTGAGCCCCAGACCCCGGGTCTTCCGGCACCTGCACCAGGACACAAGTCTCAAGCGCTCCTGTGAGATTGCCCGGCACCTGTGCTTGCTCCGGCCCTCTGCCAGAAGCCTGTCTTACCTGGCAAGCGTCTCGACCACCTTGCAGGTACCCTGCACACATCATCCGGGGGGTCAAGTAGCCCTCATAGACATTCTGGCTGTTGCAGAGCTTGTAGTCGATGATTTTCACCTCTGCTTCCCGCAGCTTCGGGGAGGTGTTCTCTGAAACAGGCCAAGCATTGTGGGTGGGTGGGTGGGTGGACCCCCCTGCCCTCTTCCGCAAGGGTGCTTGGCCCAGGAACCCCCCCCCCCGTGCCGGCTTACCGTCACTCTCGTTGGTCTTGCCAAAGCCAGTGATGGAGCACTTCCTCCCGGGGAGGAATTTCTGGCCAGACATGGGGAGGCAGGCGGGGCGGACCTGAGCTGGAACAGAGGGAGAAATCGGTCCCCGGCCGAAGGGAAGCCCGAGCGCCTCGGCAACAGGGGCCAGGGGGGGTATGTGGGGGGGGGTCCTGTGGCCAGCCAGGAGCATCACCTGAGAGGGTGAGGGGCCTCGCCAGCTTCATCAGGGCGATGTCGTAGTCATCGTGGTCGTCGCTGTAGTTGGAGTTGATGATGACATGGGAGACTGGGATGGCCTCGGTCAGGTGGCTGAGGTCAGAGGTCCCTGCAAACACCTTCCACTCGTCCAGGATCTTCTCGCTGTTCCTAAGGAGCCCCGGAGATGGAGCAGAGGAAGGCCCAACAGTTGTGGCCAGCCTGCTCTGCCCTGCCTGAGGGCTCTCCTCCTTGGGCACGGGGGCGGGGGGGCAGGCAGAGGTAGAGCTCGGCTACCACTCTCTAGCTCAGTCTTGGGGTCCCAGTCGGCCAACCAAGTGCGCTGTCTCAGTCTAGCAGCACAGAGGAGCCAACTCGGACACAGGACACGCTGTCTGTTGTTATCCCTGGCTTTGTAATCTCTGCAGCATTTAATCCTTCGCTTTAGGTCTGTTTCGTATTTCTGCAATCCAGATTCTGTGGCACTGATTGTAGGATGCCCCACCCTGTAGCCTGTATCGACTAACACTGTGTGACCCACCTCCAGGCTCAGTGAGAGGCCAAGCATCAGGGATGCCAAGAAAGAAGCACTCGGCAGGTATTGTGCCGGGAGGGCCTCTGCTGCTCTGCTCAACTGATGCGTGGACCAGAAGCAAATGGGGGGGGGTGCTTGGTGGAGTCAAGAGGAGCAGCCGCAGGCAAAGCTCTGCAGGCAGGCAACAGGCGGGGCCAGCCGGGACAGCAGCGGGCTCAAGCGGGGGGGGGCAGGGAGCAGGCACAACACGGCCGCATCCCAGCCTCAGGGTCTCGCTCCCCAGCACCTTCGTGGAGTCCCCTCTGCACTCCTGGGATGTCCCTCAACACGGGGTGCTGCCCCGGCAGAACACCTGGGAGGTGAGCCCCTCCCCTCCAGCCCAGGTCCCCTCCCCACTTACATGAAGAAGCAGTGGGCGGCTGTGAGCACCCACAGGGGGTCGATGATGGTGCCTCCACAGATGTGGGTCGATCCATATTGGAGGCTCACTTGCCAGGGCCACTTGCTGGCTGATGTCTCGGTGCCTCCAACGATGCGGCCAGACATCCGTTGCCCACAGCCTGTAGGGGAGATGGTGCCAGAGAGGCGGAGGTGATTTACTGATGTGGCCTTAGGCCCTGACCTCTCAACAGAATCTCCACAGCATTCAATGAATTCAGAACAGGACTAAAACAATTCAAACAATCCATCATGGCAAAATAAATTTTACAAATTTACAGTATACATGTATAACGTTAATAAGACATATATGCAAAGTCCTAAAATATAAAACCTATAATTTAGCTGAGATTCTAATAGACGTACCCGAGGTTAATTTCTTCCTTATGCTTATTGAGAGAAAAAATAAAAATAGCCACCTTATGAGTCACCTCTGGGATAATATCACCTAGTAAAAAGTTTAAATATTCCTCCGCCGAGCCGGATAAATTAGTAAGAAATGGGTTCAACAGTTTCTTGCGAACAGACTTGCAGAAAGGACAGTCTAGCATACAGTGGATAACATCTTCCACCTGATTTAGTTTGCAGGAGCAGAGGTGCTGATCCACAGGTAATTTATGAAACCTGTCCTGAAGATATGCCGTCAGCAGGGTTTGAAAACGGGCCTGAGTAAATGCCTTTCTCAAGGGGGCATTAGAAAGGTCAGCCAGATATCGTGAGAAAAATTTGTTTTTCTTGAACCAAGGGTACCAAAAAGAGAATCTAGATTGGGAGACCTAGCTAGCATCTCATAAGGCATCTTACCAAAAATCCAATCTCGCATTTTACCTGAATCCCAGCACTTTAATTCCTCTAAAGGGGGAGAATAATTTGGGCGACTGGTTCGCCTCCTTGTCGTACTGGAAACAGTATTTTACAAGATGGACATCTGGAATATTAACTAGCTTCTTATAATCTTTTAGTAACTTCAAATGTATTCTTGCTGCAACAGATGGTAGGCCGGCTTCTAGTCTTAAGTGTGGTGCAGGGGTTCCCTGTCGAAGACCTAAAATTTTCCTTAAAAAGAAATTTTGAATGGATTCTAACGGAGAGAATATTTTCTCATTCCACCCCCAGATTTCCACCCCATATAAAAGCTGGGCAATAACCTCGCCCCGGAAGACCTTTAAAGCTGGTGGAATTAATTGACCGTCTTTAGAGTAGAAAAAAATTAAAAGAGCTCCCATAGTGCGTCACACTGTTAGTAAAGTAGCACTAAGAGGGGCCTGCCAAGACGGAGGGGCCTGAACGGTTCTGCTTAAGTATTTAAAAGAGGGCACCGGTCCATTCCGTGGGCACTGACAGGCCACCCGTCCTTAGGGTGCTTTCGACCAAATACTGCAATCTTGGTTTTACTGTAGTTAATTCTTAGATCCTCTTGTCCGCAATAACCCGCAAGTCTCACTAGCATCCTTCTAAGCCCTAATTGAGTAAAGGCAATGACGGCCAAGACAACATCATTCATGTAAAAATTAAACAGGAAAGGGGCCAGGAGGCATCAGGGCTTGTAGGGTCCGCAAGGGAGCCATGCGCCTCAACTTGTATCCTCACTGAAAGGTTAGAATGTAATTCCTCGGAGGGTATCTTGGGGAGAGGCTCCAACAGCCACCCTGTGAGTTTGGAGCCTCTCCCTCGAACCCCCTCCCCTCCAGCCCCCAGAATATTCCCTGTGTTTTCACCATTGACTTCAATGGCCCATAGGATATAATGGGGCCGAATTGCCGCCAAATGTCTTTCATTCCCTCCTTCTTCCCTTCTCTCTCTTTCCCTCCTTCTCTTCTCTTTTTTCCTTCTTTCCCTGTTTCCCTCCTTCTTCCCTTCTCTCTCTTTCCCTCCTTCTTTCCTTCTCTTCCTTTTCCTCTTTCCTTCCTTCTTTCCTTCTCTCTACTCTCTCGCTTTCCTTCCCTCTTTCCTCCTTCTGTGGCCCAACTCACTCCCCCATCCAGGCCAGCTGGGGAAGAGAAGGGGAGGCTTTCGAAGATGCCTCCCCCCTTTTGCTTCCCCTTCTGACATCACTTCTGGTGAGGTCAGGGTATGTGGCATATGTTAATAGCCTAGTAGCTCATTAGCATACCATACGAAAAGACCCCTGCCTAAACTTATTAGTTCCCAAAACCTCTTCTCATTTTTTGTAAGATAGAAAGGCTCAGTTCTTCCAACTGGCATTTACTATGGCCATGTTTTTTCTCCTTCAAAAAATACTTATGATAAGAGCAAAAGCTCAATTGCAATTCCAGATCTTGCTGATCTAGTACTATTTTGTAATCTAGGTCAAAGACGTCTCCTGTCACCACCGTCTTTACCAAACCAGGACTTTCTAGCTGGGCTCATGCTGGATTTCCCATCAATAGTCAAATAAAGATTTAAGCAGGAAATAACCTGTGTGAAAATGTCAAAAATATTTTGGCCAAAAGAGTTTACCAAGTTTTTTAAGTCCAATATTTGTTGGGAGTTAAGAAGGGTTTTAATTTTATTATCTAAACTGGCATTCCAAGTCACACAGTGTTTTCCCTGCTTTGGGCCTAGAGCAGTAAGGCGTGAGTTAGATGGTGAATTCAAGAGAGCAGAAAGAGAGATAAGCTGAGGCATATGATTCCTTTCTGGTCTGTTATGTATATCAAAATACTGTATCCTCGACAATAATGAAGAGGAACACAAGGCATAATCAATGCCAGCGGCACCATAGGAACTTTGGCCCTGTTCACACGGAGCATTTGCCCCGCTGAAGGCACGGGAGCCCTGTGGACTTTCCGTGCTCGATCATACGAGCACATCTGGGAGGCGTAGTGCTCCCGTGGCCAACCCACGGCTTCCCCTGGAAAATGCGGGGTAAAAAACTAGTAGGTCGGAAGTACTAGTTTCCGGAAACCCCGGGGCAAAGGCTGGCGTCTGATCGCGGGAGCGCCAGTATCCCGCGGCTTCCGACACCTGCCCATGTCCCCGGGGTTTCCAGATGTTGTAAGTGTCCATGGGATGCGCACCAACGCTGAACAGCGCATGCGCACACACAAGACACCGACAGCGGCCCGCCCCCCCAATGGTGCATGTGCACTGCGCTGCTTTTTGCTGCGCTGCAGCAGCGCAGTGTGATCGGGCGCAGAGCTGGAGTGTGGCAACCCGGTGGCCCGTATGATCGGGCTACCGCGCCTTATTTAGCTCCAGGGCAAACTGCCACGCCTCCACCCCCCCGCGTTTTCTGGCCCGTGTGACCGGGGCCTTTAAAAGGTATAATACCCTTTAGAGCTGCCATATACTGAACCATGAAGGCTACACAACCCAAATTACAAGCCAGATTTAAAAGAAGGACACCGCTTTTGTTCAAGGTTACATTCAGGGCTCTTTTTGCAGCAGGGTCTCCTTTGCCTATTAGGCGACACCCCCCCCCAATGTAGCCAATCCTCCAAAAGCTTACAGAGCTCTTCTCACAGGGGCTACTGTAAGCTCTAGGAGGACTGGCTACATCGGGTGTGTCGCCTAATATGCAAAGGAGTTCCTGCTACAAAAGAACCCTCTAAAGAGGACCATGGGGAGATACCAGTGGTCCCCTATAGAAATTTGTTCTCTCTTGATAAAGCTATTAATGTCTTGACCTATTCTGGCATTAAAGTAACCAGTACGGAAAATATCAACATTTGGGTAGAACTCCTCAGCTTTTGCCAACACACTCTGGAGAGAATCCCAAGTTTGGTTCCGTACCATACTGTGTTTATACAATGGGTGCCAGAGAGGCAGGCAGAGGGCGTTGCAGAACCTGCTGTGCCATCCTCCGGAGGGAGGGACGTCCGCACAAGGCCCCTTTCTTCACCAGCTCGCCTGGGGCTGCCCGGCCGCTCCTGCCTCACTCAGCAAAGCAGCCCCTCCCTCCTCCTCTAGCTAGATGCAGGTTTTGCACCACATCATTGAGTGCCGCTGCCTGGGAACAGGAAGGTGTGGAGTATTTTGCAGTGGGCCACGCGTGGGCAATTCCCTGCTCTTCCACTTCAGCAATAAAAGCATGAATGTGGCCCTGCCTCATCAACTTTGTCATCCCCCTAATGAAGTGTACTTACGGGTGCATCGGAGGGCGACGTACTTTCCAGTAGGGCACTGGGAGCTGCAGAAGAGATCAGAGCAGAGAGTCAGGCACAAGTCGAGGGCGATGCACCCACCCAAGCCCAGACCCCAGGGGGAAGAGGGGGGAGGCTCACAACACTGCTGCTGCTGCTGGAAGCACAGCGTGGCCCTGGAGGCTCTGGGAAGGCTGGGCAAGCAGGGGGGGGATAAGGGGCTTGCCCAGTGGAGCGGGTTCTGTGGGGTCCCTTCGGCCGAGAGGGGGCCTGGCCCGCGGCTTCCCAGCAAGCTTCCACAGCAAATGTGGGCCTCCCAATCCCTTGTCTGAGGCGCTAAGCATGACACCACACTGACCGGCCCGGCCCGGGGGGCTGCTCCTGGGAACCGGGGGTGGTTTGGGGATGCGGAAGGCCAGTGGCTACTGACCTCACAGCTGTGCCCCACATTTCCCCACCCATCGTCTGGGAAAGCTCTGCTTCTTGCTAGATTCGTGGCTGTGGCAGAGGGCCATAGTCGTCGCCTAGTGGGTGGAAGGCCCTGAGTCTGAATCCCTAATCATGCCGCAAAGGTCCCTGGGTGATCTTTAGCCAGCCGCTTGCTCTCAGTCTAGCCTACCTCACAGGGCTGTCAGGAGGAGGTGAACCAGATCTCCTTGCTCAGTGCTTTGTATGCCAAAGAACTCAGGGTACAGTGCCTGGATCCCCACTCCTTCATTGTATTCTTACAATAACTCTGGCACATAGGTTTGGCCCATGGTAAATAATTAATTAATTATCGTATGGCATTGTGTGTGGAATAGCCAGGAGATCCAGGAAGGGGTCGTTTGGCTACTGAAGCTGTAGCTCTTTTTGGCACCACTAGGTGGCGAGCTATGCTTATACTGAGGCAGAGAGTGCTGTGACTTGCCTAAGGGCATCCAGCTGGCTTCCAGTGGGGTACTGAACCTGGCTCTCCAGATTACAGTCCACCGCTCCACTATGCCAGACTGGCTCTCTGCCCATGGTCATGGAAAGTGGGGACTTGAGCTCAGGTCTGGCCAGTGCTCTAAGGACTGTACCACACTGGCTGTCTCTCTGCAGGCCACCTTGGGGAGTGACAGTGTGATGAGAGAGACAGAGAAGGGCAAGCAGGGGCCCTGCTCCCTCCATGAGTCCCCTCTGCGACCCCAGGCACACTTAGGGTGGAGAGAGCGGGCCTTGCTTCACCCTCAGCCCCCCCCCCTCCTGCACAGGGCAGGCCGGCAGGAGGGCAGAGGGGAGGGGAGGGGAGGGGGGCTGGTTTGCTCTCAGGCCTCCTCCCAGAGGAAGGGCGGGATAAGAATTGTCCGCTGAAATGGATAGCCCCGGCCCAGACATCTGCGGGGGGAGGGGGGGTGCCAGGCCGGCCGGAGCAGGGACTCTCTGGGCCCCTCCGAAGGCTCCTGGGTTGCTCTGCCTGCAGCCAAGGAGAAACGGGGCGGGGGGGCGGGGCGGGGGTAGCCCCCGGGCGGAGCCCGTCACAGCGGGGGACCCCAGCCAGCCCTGGCGCATCCGGGTCCTTCCCACCCTCCCCTCCCCCCGCACGCCCGCCTGCCCCCCGCCCTCCCCCGCCCGCGGCGACCTGTTGAGGCTCTGCTGGAGGGTCCTGTGCAGGCCGGCGACCACGAGGCTCTTCCCCGAGAAGGGCAGGGGCACGAACTCCGTCTGGGAGGTGCTGCGAGTGAAACAGAGGAGCCCCCCCCCAGACCCCGGTCACCTCGAGATCGAGCCAGCCAGCCGAGGCCCTCCCCCTCCTCCGCCCCGCCCCCCACCCCCGGCGGCGGCAGCAGCAGCAGCAGCAGGAGCAGCGCCGTCGGGCCGCCCGGAGACTCAGGCCTGCCTGCCTCCTGCCGCCCGGGCTCGCTCCCGCTCCGAGCAACAGACCCCCCCCCTACGGCCACACAAGCTCCGCCACGCGCGGGGAGCTGTTTTCGCGCCCCCCCCCGCCCGCAATCAGTCGGAAGCGAGAGGAAGGAGGGTCTGGACGGGGGGGGGGGGCTCCGCGGCCTGTCTGGGGGCCCCGGCCTTTTCCGCCCCCGCCCGCCCGCCCGCCGGGACTGACTTCTGGAATCCGAGCTGCCGGCAGGTCCTTCGGGAGAGGGCCTCGTCCCAGGCGCTGCTGCACACCGGGAGCCACCGCTGCTCGGCGCTGGAGTAGACGTGAAGCAGGGACTGGTTCCAGCCGAAGCGGACTGCGGAGAGGGGGGGGAGGAGCCGCGTCAGGTGGGGGGGGCGGAGGAGGAGGCGGCCGGGGGTGGGGCTGCTGCCGCTGGGCCCGAGGTCTCCAGCCGCCGCCGCCGCCGGCCCCCCCCCCCGACACACAGACAGGCACTCTTGCCCCCCGCCCGCCCGCCCGCCCCCTCCCCGCCGGCAGCTACCGCAGTCCAGTTCGTCGCTCCGTTGGGAACAGTCGTCGATGCCGTCGCAGCGCACCGCCTGGCCCCTGCAGCTCTCCGCCGGCTCCTTGTACACGATGCCCGTGCTGGACCTCCAGAACAAGACTGCGGGGGCGGGGGGGGGTGGAGAGCAGAGGGGCGCCGTGAGAAGCCGCAGGCCCGGGGGGGCGGGGGGAGGTCTCCGGCAACGCGGCCAGAGGGGGCCCGCCGACGGGCCGGCGTCCCAGCCGCCTCTTGCCCGGCGAGGGAGAGGCCCTAACCCTAACCCACCCGCCCCCCGGCGCCCGGAATCCGTCAGGGCAAAACGGAGGGCCTCTTTCAAGAGCTCCAGCCCCGCCGGCCTCCCTCGCCCGCCCTCCTCACAGCCCCGCTCAGCAGCCGGAACTTGGGGGACCAGCGCGGGGGGGGGAGGGGGGCAGGCAGGGCCGGACAGGGACTCCCCGGGAAACCTCCAGGCAGGGGCTCCCGGACCCGCCGGGGCTTGAAGGGGCAGGCAGGCGCGCCCCCTCCAGAGACGGCGGCGGGCTTCGCAGGGTCCGGAGTGGCCGCCAGGGGGCAGGCAGGCAGGCAAGCTTCGGGAGCCGGGACTGGCCCAGCAGACCTCCGGAAGAGCCCGGCCGGGCTGGGCTGGCCCTGCGGTCCCTCCAGTCCATCGCCCTGCTGCTGCTCAGGGGGGCCCGAGGCCTCCCCCCCCCGGTTGGTTGCTGGCCGGTTGCCCTGGGGCGCGGAGGGGGCCCATGCCTCGGAGTCGCCCTGGACTGAGAGCAGCCGCGGGCCCCCCAGAAAAGCCGGCGCCGGGAGGGAGGGGGCAGAAGCTAGACCCCCCGCCCCTTCCCGGCTTTTCTGGGGGTCCCGCAGCCGCGGAGCCCCCAGAAAAGCCGGCGCCGGGAGGGAGGGGGCGGAGGCTAGACCCCCGCCCCCTTCCCGGCTTTCCTGGCGGTCCCGCAGCCGCGGGCCCCCCAGAAAAGCCGGCGCCGGGAGGGAGGGGGCGGAGGCTGGACCCCCGCCCCCTTCCCTGGCTTTCCTGGGGGTCCCGCAGCTGCGGAGCCTCCAGGAAAGCCAGCGCCCTGCCGCCGCCCCCAGTTTCCAGGCCCCACCGGGAGGTTGGCATCCCCAGTGGGGGCGCCCCAGGCTGTCCTGCCTAGGGCGCCCAGACATCTGGAGCCGGCCCTGGACCCACGATAGATACAACCTGCGGACATTCTGTCATTTTGACTTTCAGGGGCTTTCTGGGCTGGTGAAGGCCCTGAGGAAGGGGAGCTGATCCTTGCCCCACACGGCGGGGGAGACGGGACTGGACGTGAAGGAGCCTTCGCGGCTGCCCCGGGTGTCTGGCTGGAGTGTCTGTGGGAGGTCTCCAGCGGGCGCATGGCCAGCGGATCCAAGCCAAGCGGGAGAACCAGGAGCCAGACCCCCCCCACCGCCCCGCCACGAGGCTCAGCTTGTATGCAAGGAAGAAGCAAGCGGGAAAACTTACATAGCAGGATGAGGGCCAAGATGAGGACGATGAGGGCCAGCAGGCAGAGGATCAGGGCCACTCTCTTCTGGCCCATCCCCCAAGACGCCTTGAAGCTGGTGCCTGAGGAGGAGGAGGCCGCTGGGGGGGAGGAAGCAGAACAGCGGGGGGGTCACTAGTGAGGCACTCAGGGGGATGGGTGGGCAGCAGCAGGTGGGCCATGACCCTGCGGGGCAAAGGCCAGGCCGGGGGGTGGGGACTCCAAGAGGGATCAGTCGGGAGGCCGGCCTCCACTGCCGCTCCCACAGCCCTTTCAGCAGAGCCCTGGACGGGGGCCCTGAGGCCGGGTCTCAGGGCTCAGCAAAGGGCTGGGGGGGAGGAGGAGGGGCCTCTCCCCACCCTGAGCCTCAGAGCCCCTCAGGAGAGAGGAACGCCTCCTGGCTGCTCCGGCCCCCGGCTGAGAGGGCCTGGTCCACTCCGCCCCGCAGGCCATCCTCGGCAGGGGCCCACGTCCACCGCAGCCGGGCCTTACTTGAGGTTCCACGAGCCACAGAAGGGGGAGGACCCCGTCCGGAATCCGGAGCGTGCAGCCTGAAAGCGACTCCTTGGACGGCCTCGAAGGAGGGTCTTGCTTGGAAGGCTGGTGGGATGCGGAGGCCGGGGTGCAGGTCACCGTGCCGGGAGGGTGGGCTTCCCTGTGGAGAAAGGAGGCCAGGACTCAGGAGGGCTCACCGTGGACAGCCATGCTGGCCTGCCTGTAGCAGCAGGGATGAGCCGAGAGTCCTGGAGCGCCCGGGAGACTCACACAATAGGTGGCGGGGGAGGAGCTTTCGTGAGTCACTCCTCCCTTCTTTGGATACGGGGGAAGTGAGCCCTGACTCAGGAAAGCTGCTCTCCTGCCCCGTATTTTGTGAGTCTCTCGGGTGCTCCCGGACTCTCGGCTCTCCTCTGCTTCCCAAGGAGGCTGGCACAGTCTCTGAAGAAACCCCCAGCCAGCCGGAAAGGCCTGAAGAAGACCCGGGAAGACAGACACCCGTGCAGAGTGCTTGGCCCCTGAAGGACCCGAGCAGAGATGCTCCCGTGGAGCTGGCCCCCAGGCGGCACGCCGGAGAAAGGGGAAGGCGAGAGCGCAGTGCATGCTGGGAAGGCCCAGCCTGCCTGGTCCTGGGTAGCCCTTTGGGGGGGGGGAGTGTCACTGAACTGCTTTGGGGGGGCTCCCTTCAGTGAGGCCACCTGGTCCTCCATCCGCACGTGGCCCTGTTGCCAGCCCCCTGCTTGAGCAACCGAGTGGCACGGGGGGCCCCACTCCAGCCAAGCCCTGGAGATGCCCAGCCAGGCAGAGGGGCCAAAGGAGGCATCCTGCAGGGGGTCCGCTCCAGAGGACAAGCCGGGGGGGCCTCTGGTGCCCCCGGGGCTCTTTTGTGGGTGCCCTTACTGGTGCAACCCGTAGTGCCCAGCTGAGCCACCAGGAGGCCTTGGGGGCCAGGCCCCGGCCTTGCTGGACGCAGGGTCTCCCTGGGCCATGGAAGGCCACTGGGCCGGGAGGAGACGTTGTCACTGGGTGGCCGTTCTTCCCAGCTGACTCACTTCTCTGCTGTATGAAGGCAGCTGAGCAGAATTCCATCCTGCGCATGCAGATTGGTGCCAGAGTTCACCTGAGCGCTTGCATGCCTGTGGAAGCTGTTTCAAATTCTTGGCCAAGGTGTGGAAACTAGAGGGGGCGGAAGAGAGCAATCTAGAGGCTGAGTGACGTGGGAGATTTCCCAACCATGTTATTCTTGCATCAAAGTGCCACACTGGATTGGTGCAATGGTGCTGGAGGAGGACTTGGAATCCCATGTCCCAACCGTTCCAGTGGCCCCAAAAAGGAAAGAGGCCGAAAGGGAAACAAAAACAGAGCTACAGAGTTTGGGGCTTTCCCATTTACAAGAAAGGTGGTGCAAACATGATGGGGATCTGTGGAATAATGTGCGGCGCACAGAAAGTGCGGTGGGAGGACTTTGTCCTCCTTCCCTAAAGTGTGACCTTTGCCAGCACCAAATTAAAGATCCCGGGCAGGCAACAGGGAGTCCTTCTTCACGCAGAGCATAACCAGTTTGTGGGCTCCACAACCACAACGTCTGGGGAGAGCGACTGGGTTAGCTCTTTGAAAGGTGATCTCAGAGAGTCGCTGTGTCGGTCTGGGGTCGATCCGCCAGATTTGAGCCCAGGAGCACCCCATAATATGCCTGACGAAGGGAGCCTGGGGGGCTCTCAGAAGGTCATACCCCCCCCAACCCGAAGCTGGCTGGTCTCAGAGGTGCTGCTGGGCTTGAACCCAGCCGATCTCTAAAAGAGGGGGCGAGAGACCCGTGGAGAACAGACCCCTGAGGACTCGGCTGCTGCTGGTCCTGATGGGTGAATGGAACCTCCATGCTCAGGGGTAGTCGTCCTTCTTGGAATGCCGCCTGGTGGGGGTGGGGGTCAACAACAAGGGAGGTGGATTTTTGTGATGCGCAGAAGCCTACAGTTGGCCACGGTGAGAATTAGGGTGTGGGCTAGACGGGCCACGCTTCAACACAGGACGCTGCCTTGCTGTGAAACAGAGCCTGGGTCCACCGAGGTCAGGACTGTCTACTCAGACTGTCGGGGGCTCTTCAGGGTTTTGAGTCAAGGCCCTTGACTTCATCTGCTACCTAGTCCTGTTAACTGGCGATGCTGCCAGGGATTGAACCTGCGACCTTCTGCGGGCCAAGCAGACGCTCTGCCACAGAGACACAGACCCGCCCCCAAACGCTTGCGACTCTGGTAAGGAAGAAAGCTGGACTGAAACGAACAAAAGCCTAATTATAAGTAGATCCTGATGGCGTCTGAACTGGCAGAGACAGAGAGAGAAAGAGATCTTGAAAATGTTGGCTTCGTACGCGGAAGCTGCTAAAAGCCAAACTCCACTCTGGGGATTTTTAGGGAAAGGACTGAAAATAAAATGACCAATAATCTAATGCCCTTATACAAAGTTACAGCATCGCCCTGCTTGGAGCACTGTGTGCAGTTCTGGCGGCCGTAACGTGAAAAGGACTTCGCAGAGCTGGGGAAAGTGCGGCAGAGGGCAAGCAAGGTGATCAAAGGGCTGGAGCACCTGTCCCATGAGGAAGGGATGGAGATTCTGGGACTCTTCAGTCTAGCAAAAACTGAGAGAGGGAGACGAGAGAGGTTTATAAAATCATGCATGGGGTAGAGAGAGTTGGTAGAAATAACATTTTCACCCTGTCCCAGATCTTAAGGGCATCCTATAAAGTTGATGAGCAATATATTCCGGAAGGACAAAAGGAAATACCTTCTTACTCAGTGACTAATTATATTGTGGAGTTCACTGCCAGTGTCAGCCATTAGCATAGATCACTTTAAAAGGGGGTTAAAGACAATGTAAAGAAATGCATTTTTTCTTTGGAGGTTTGAAATGAGCAAAACCTTCACTCTTGAGTTTTAAAGGTTTTTTCCTCTCTCTCTTTCTCTCTCTCTCTCTCTGAGCAGAGAACAGTCAAGAAAGGAGGAAATCAGTCCAGTTGTTTTCCAGACTTATCTCAGCCCACCTTCATACAAATGCTAAGAGGTCTAGAGAATGGGATGGTCAAGCTCCCCCTCACCCGTTCAAGAAGGGAACAGAGACTTGGAGGTGTTAAATACTAGAGAGACTTCAGGAAGGAATTCCTGAAGAATCTCTAGGAAAAGCAGCTCTGACCCAGCCTGACCTTGTTAGTGGGTAGGGAAAAGAGAGGTGATTAAAACTCAGGGAAGCGAGGAGGAAGCCGTCTTTCATTGATGCAGAGTGCGTCAGAGTGGACAGAACTCTTAACTCAGTGGTCAAGCATATATGTTACACGTAGGCTCAACTACTGCTATACTAATATTAATCTATATAGGACCAAGTGAAAATTGTGTTCAGTAAATATCAGTGATGCAAGGCAAAGGTGTAATATAGAAGTCTCATGTGGTATCACCTTGTGTTCACAGACAGGTACATATAACCAAAATTGTATTTCAGTTGTGTACCCTCCTGATTTGGTCCAGAAAATCCATTTCCAAAAGCGAATATGGAGCCAGTGTGACAATTAGTACGTAGTGCAAAGTACCAGATGTGAGGGAGATAATTTGTAATTTCAATTGAGGCTATATTGGGCCTAGAATTGTTTTTAAACTAATTTGTAATAAATACATGTATTTTGATAATTTGTAATATTTATGTTGTACATTTATTCATTTTTAACATTGGCCCCCCTAATTTGTATCCATTTAACCTTTCCGGTTCTTAATTCATGGAAGAGGAGTTCATCAGTGGGTTAATTACTCGCCAGCTGTGGAGTAAAAGAATCCTCCACAGTCAGAGGCAGTCAGCCTCTGAATCCCAGCAACGGAAGGTCTGGACCTTTATGCCTCATTGTTGACCCTCCAGGGCAACTGGTTGGCTATTGTCTGAAACAGGATGCTAAACTGGATGGACCACTGGTCAGATCCAGCAGGGCTTTTCTTATGTTCTTAAAATGAAATTCAACAGACAGAGACAAATGCAAAGTTCTGCATTTAGGCAAAAAGAATGAAATGCACAGGTGTAGGGCAGGGGACACCTGGCTTGAAAAGCAGGACGTGTGAGCAGGCTCTGGAGACTTCAGTCACTCACAAGTTGGGTGTGAGCCAGCAGTGTGATGCTGCTGCATAAAAGGCCATAGCCGTTCTAATCTGCACTAACAGTTACATAGTAATAGAGTAGTAGTGCAGTATACTACTCCTGAGAAGTAACAGTTCCGCAGCACGCCAGTGGGATCTCACCTGAAGTACACTGTCCGGTTCTGGCCATGGCCCTTTAAGAAGGATGCAGACAAATCAGAGCAGGTTCAGAAGAGCACCGTAAAGGTGGTCAGGGATCTCTGGGACACGAGCCCCACGAGGAGGAGGAGGAGGAGGAGGAGGAGGAAGAGAGCCTGAAGGGATGGGAGAGGCTGAGGCTGGGGGGAGAAAATGGAGGGAGGGAGGGAGGGAGGGAGGGAGGGGGCCCACGGGGTTGCGCAGTCCCAGGCCCTGCAGGGCTGCCCCAGGGAAGAGGGCCATGCCTTGGTCTCTGCGGCTGCTCCAGAGGGCAAGACCAGGCCCAGTGGGCTGGCCAGAGAGATTTGGGCTGAGAAAAGGGGCCCTCCTGTGGACCCGGCGTTTCCAGGTGGCTCTAGCTTTGGAGCAGAAGGTTGGACGAGACGGCCCAGCCCTGGCCTAGACAACCTCCTCACAGCTCTCTGGCTCCGTGATTCTCTGGTCTTTGGGTGCCCAGTGGTGAAAGGAGCGGAGCCTTTTCCTCAGGGGCATCTTGCTGATGAAAACACCCCCCACCCCCACCACCAGCAGCAGCAGCAGCAGCAGAAGGGAGCCCCCCCCCCGGCTCTGCAAGGGAGCTCAGGCTGGGACTAATGGCACAAGTGGACTGACCCAGGAGGTGGACGGCAGCTTTCTGTGGCCTGCAGACGGAGACAAGGCGCTCCCTGGGGAAGCAGCCCCCTCCCCCCCACCATCACAGCAACTTTTAGTGGAAAATCCGCTTGTCCAGAGCTCTGGTGCCCGTGGTTCCTCCCTCCCCAAAGGCCTCAGCGCTGCTGCCAGCAGCTGAAGCGGAGCCAGACCAAAGGGAGGCGACCCCCCCCTTCTTTTGAAAGGGCAACAGAGGGGGTGCGGGGAAAGGGGCAAACTCCTCTCCCCGCCGACCGGCTGGTTGGCCGACCGACCGACCGGCTGCTGCTCCTCACAGGCCTGCCCACCGGGGAAATGCCGGGTCTTGGGCCGCCCTCGCCAGCAGGCTCGCTTTTTAAAAACCAGGCCAAACCAACTCCTCCACGCACAGAGGCGCTGTAGTGGGCGGGACCACTTCACACCAAACAGGCCTTCCAGAAGGGAACAAAAACACACCTTTGAGCTAGTGACAGCGCACAAAGAGAGCACAAGGGAGGTCTGAGAGACAGCCGGTGAGCCACCTAGAAAACCAGCACGGGAAGAAATAGGCAAAGAAGCTGTGCGGAAGCTCTGAAAGAATCCAGTTAGCAAAGACCCCAATCAGGCTGTCGGTGAAACATCCCGGTCCGGGGCCCACTTGATCCCGTGTCCCTCCAGGCCTGGGCTTGGCCTCCAACGAGAGAGATGCCACGCTCTCACAGCCCTTCGGTGCCCAGGGGGAGGGGGCCAGTTGGGCAGAGGTGATTTTTAGAATGCAGTTTCTTAAACCATTTATGCCCCCACCTGTCCTCATGGTTCAAGGCAGCTTACAACAGGAGTTAAAGGACAATTAGAACCAGAATAGAACAAGATGAGAGACTGCAAATGTCTCCCTCCCTCCCTTAAAAGATACGGGGTGCGCTGCCGCCACCCCCCAAAATTCCAAGAGCCTAACTCCAGCCGCCAAGCGGTGTGTGGTGTCGGCATATGGATGCAAGTGTGTGCACCAGTGCACAAACACACCTGCATCACAACACAGCGGCTGCCCACACGTGTGTGTGTGTGTGGGGGGGTCCGCATGGTCAGAGTAGTGGAGGGGGGGAGGAGGAGGTGGAGGAGTTCTCTGGATCTGGCCCCTCTTCTGCCTCACTGGCAGGAGGGGGAGTTGGGGGAGGAGCCCCCTCCCAGGCGTCAGGCACGTGGCGGTGCAGTCAGATGCCGCAAGCCTCCCCAGGCCCTGCCGCTGCTCTGCTTTTGGTGTCCTGGTCCGGAACTACCTCCCGGCCGGCAACCCCAGCCCCTCTCCGGACTGTTCCGGGCCTGACCCAAGAGTCCCAGCACTCGGGGCCGGGTGGCGCCACGACAGTCCTGCTAATGGCGGGGGGAGAGGATGACCCAGCGGGCGGCGGCACTCCGGGCTCCTGGGCTGGCCATTTCCCCGGGAGGTCAGAATTGCTCCCCCCACCCCCCAGCAAGAGGAGCGGCAGAGGGGGGGAGGAAGGCCACTTGTGGTTAGACTCGGGGAGGAGCCTGCTCTGCTGTGGCGCCTCTGCAGGTCCAGGATGCCCCCCGGCAGACTGCTGGCCTCCCCCAGGGAAGGGCTGCTAGGCGGGCATCCTTCCCGCGACCAGACCCCAGCTGTGCCGCCAGGCTCCTGGGAGTCTTGGGCAAACTCCTGGTTCTCTCGAGGAAGATTTCTTCCACCCAGCCTTGAATTTCCAACAGCAGCCCTTCGCACAAACACCAGAGGCTTGCCAGCTCCAGGGGCCCCCCCCCACTTGGGGGGGGAGGGTTGAGCCTGGATCCCCAGCGCCTCTTTCTGCCTTTGGCTCCCAGGAGCGGGCCCCAGTCCTTTCACAAACACCCACCTGACCTGGAGGGGCCAAGGCCATTTCCCACCGGGATTGATATTTCAGCCCCACCCCTCCCACCCGCCCACCCTCTCTTCCTGCTTCAGCATCATTTCAGGGACTTACCGGGCACAGCCCCGCTTCCATGGCCTCTTCCCTGGCCCAGCGCTGGAGGGGTCACCGCAGCCCCCGCCCCCAGAGCTCACGGTGAGTGGCAGGCAGCTTCCTCCCCCCCCCGCCCAAGGGCTGGCGGCCCGTCTTGCCGGCTGTCGGTGGAGGAGACTCTGTCGTGCCAGGCAGGTAGGTCGGCTCGCTCCCG
Organism: Gekko gecko; assembly: GCA_029375565.1. NCBI lineage: Eukaryota > Metazoa > Chordata > Lepidosauria > Squamata > Gekkonidae > Gekko > Gekko gecko. The sequence goes on along the minus strand of JAPDNY010000013.1, from coordinate 78,118,895 downwards.
GATGCGGGGCCAAGGCAGGTGCAGCCACCTCAGAAACCGGACGGACCAGAAACTCCACTCTGCTTTGTGCTTCCCTGCCGGGAGAGCCTCCCTCCACAGGATGCTGGGCGCAAGACGGTTGGCGGTGCCCTCCAGGTGCCCTCCGGAGCCTTCAGGGGAACGGCTTCTCCTCCACTCAGCTCCTCTCCAGCCAGTGAGGACAACCACGGCTCTTGCTCCCTGGGGGGCCCGGAGCCGGCCCCACCGCCATGTCCCTTAGTGGCAGCCAGGCACAGTTTCTGGGCACCCCGCCCAGGCAAGGTCATCACCGTCATGTGCACAGGGTGTGCCCTGTTTCGAGGGAGGTGACGGGTTCACAGCAGCCCTGCCTGCTAGGAGAACTGCCCCAGGGCAGGAGGGCCCCGGCGGAGCCTCTGCCTCCGGGGTCTCCAGCCAAGGGAGCTCTGACCCTTGCGGGAAGCGTGTAGTCCAGAGTTCTTGTGGGGGCCTCTCAGGTGCTGCTTCACAAAGAGGGAGAAGGCCACGATCCCTGGGGTGGCACAGTGGCGGGGGAAACGTGGGGGTGGGGGTGGAATGGATGGCCAGCTGTGTCCTGCATAATCATCAGTATGACGAGGGGCTTCTTGGGGTGCATCTCTCCTGCCACACGCCTGGTAGCTCTTCCATGGATCCAGAAGTCTCTCCGCTTCCCACCTGGCCGCATGGTCACCTGTACTCGAGAGCAGTGTGGCTGGTGAGGTTAAGTAGAGAAGGACGCCCCCGAGGTGGGGACTGACTGTCGTGGTGAGAGATGCCTTTGACAGAGTGGCTTGTCTTCCCTGGATTTTCTCCCTGGATTTCAGATTTCCCAGAGCCAAATGTCCTCATGGACTTGTGATGAGCGCGTCAGAGCGTGTAAAACGGCCTCCTGCTGAGTCAGACGCCTGATCTATCGAGGCCAGAAGTCCACCAGTGGCTATTAGCCACAGGGTATAGAATGAGAACTCTCAGTCTGGGGCAGGTGATGCACTCTATTCTTGGTGCTTGGAGGGGGCAGCAGTGGGAGGGCTTCTAGTGTCCTGGCCCCACTGCTGGACCTCCTGATGGCACCTGGTATATTTTGGCCGCTGTGTGACAGAGTGTTGGACTAGATGGGCCATTGGCCTGATTCAACAGTGGCTTCTCTTATGTTCTTATGTTCTTATGTCTGCTCAGCCGGGCAGCTGCTCTCCAGGGTCACACAGGCAGGCGGAAGGGGTCCCTCACCTCACCCGCTCCCCGGAGATGCTGCCAGGGACTGAGCCCAGGAACGGAGGAATAAGGCTGCATCATGGCTCACTAACCACTTCTGATATGTACACCTCACCTTTAGCATTGTTGTGGCAGTACAGCGACATAAAAGCAATGGATGAGGGCAAAATCCTCTGCCTGCCCGTGGGGGGTGGGGGGTGGGGAGGGAGGCCACAGATAGTCGCAGTTTTGCGTCATGGCCTCTGTCCCCTCTCCTCAAGTTTATTTATTCCTGAATGTTTTAAAGCCATCCCTTTTCTCAAAGACCTCCTCCCTTCCTCAAAAAGGCAAGAACTTGTAAAACTGAATGCTGCCCCCAGCTGCTTGGAAGCGCCACGCCTTCCCTTGAAGCAGGCCAATAAGCCGCCTGAAGCAGCCCTGGTGCCGGAGCCGGGCCCTTCCCTCCCCCCCCGTACCAGACCGAGTGGGGAGCTGGAGGGGACGGGAAACCACCGGCGCGGCGGGGGGGTGTGGGGGGGACACAAAGGACTCCCAGTTGCCTGCAGGCGGGCATCCTGTCTGGGCACACGGGGAGGGCGGCTGATTGCCCGCCCGCCCGCCCGCCCATCCGTCTCTCCGCCCGCCCCCGCCCCTCCGCAGGCTCCTCCGGGCTCCCCCCCAACCCGGCGCGCCTGGCCCCGTGAGTGTGCCCCTCTTCCCTGCGCTCCTCCGGCCACCCAGGAGCCGGGATCCCGAGGGCTGCAATGCCGGAGAACAGGCTGGGCCGGCAGCAGGCGGTTTCTCTGCGTGGGCTGCTGGCGGCGGGGCGGGAGTCTCTCTCTCCCTGTAAAGAGAGGCTTCCAGCCCGGGCCTTTCCTCCCTCCCTGTCAGCCCAGCCTCCCGGAGACCGGAGGAGCCTTCGGGAGACGGGGAAGGAAGAGGGAGAAGAAGGACCGAGGAAGGAGGGGCGGAAGGAGCGTCCTTGGCTGTGGGAGGACAAGCGGAAATGCTCGTCCTCGGGCCCCTTTTCTGCCCGCGGCGGAACTCTCTCTCTCTCTCTCTCTCTCTGTCCCCCCCCCCCCCGCGCGCGCCGCGACCCCCTTGGGCCCACTCGACCCCTCTCCCCCCCCTCCCCGGGGCGCACCCTGACCAGGCCAGGGAGAGGAGAGGAGAGGAGAGGGGTGGAGAGGGCCCCCTGGACGGCCCCCCAGGGAGCCAGAGGGAGCCCGGCGCTGCCAGAGTCACCCCTGCTGTGCTGCTCGGTGGTTTGTGGCCGGCAGGAATCTGCCCAGCCCCGCCCGAGCCCGGGCTGCGTGAGCGGGAGGGGCCCGAGCGCGGCGGTGGGTGGGCAGGCGGGTGGGTGGGTGGGCCTCCCTCTCTCTGGGGGCACGCGGCCGCCTGCTGCCCTCCTCGGCCCTCGGGGGAGGGGTGGCGGCACATCCCCCGAGCCAGTACCGGAGGAAGCCCGCGAGCCCGGAATGGCCCCCCGTCCCGCCCCGCCCCGGGTCCGGTGGTTCGCCTCCCTGGATTCCGGCGCGGGGGGCCAGCCGGGCCTGCTGCTGCCTGCCGGGAGCCCCTGGGCTGGGCGTCGGGGAGGCCGCCGCTCATTCTCCGGAGGGGGAGGGCGGCGCCAGAAGAGCCCGGGGGTGCCCTCAGGGCAGCCGCCGCAAGGAGGCATCGCTGCTGCTGCTGCCGCCGCCGCCACCGTAGAGCCACTGGAACCTCATTCTTGTTTATTTCTCAGATGAGAGTTTCTTCGACCGCCCTTTCCCGCTTGCCTGGAGCTCGGGGCGGGTCACAACAATTTGATTCAGTACAGTGTAAAATAAGTTAAAACCATCAAAACTCAATATTTAAATCATTCGAGCATTTAAACATGTCAGAACATTTAAAAAACTAGACGGACGGCCAGCAGTCAGCTATGGGGGGGAGGGGGCCCGGCAAGCCACCTCCTGCCTTCCATGACCAGGTCCGACGGGGCGCGGAGGTCCCTGGGCACTGCAGAGAGTCCCGCCAGGCCAGCCGGGGACCCCGGGAGACGCGTCTTTGCCGACCTCAGTGCCCTTCGGAGGACCTACAAAATGCCGGAGGGGGGGGGCGATCCTGACCAGGCCTGTCGCGCGTGGTGGGGGGAGGAGGAGGAGGGCTGCCTGGAAGGCGGGAGAGGAAATGGCTCGGGGCAGAAGCGCTTCCCCAGCAGGAGTCGGGGGAGGCAACAGTACAGAGAAGGAGGGAAGGAAAGCAGGCAGGCAGGCACCCCTGAGCCCGGCCGCTGCCGCCCTCCGTCCCAGTCCTCGGACCAAAGCGCTCCCCCCCCGCCAGTGGGTGAGGCCCGCAGCGGCGCCTAACAGGGCCTTCTCTGAGTGGCCCCCCTCGCCGAAGGGCCGGCCTGCCTGGCCTGCCTGCCTACCTGCCTGCGGGGGTCTGGACTGGAGGGCTCCCGCGCTGCTTCTCGCATGGGGGGGGCACTTTTATCGAGGGGCTGCTGCTGCTGCTCTGAAAGGGCCTTCTTCGCGAGGGGCTGGCTGGGGAGGACTCGGGGGGGGGGAGAAAGGCGGGCGGCAACACTGTGTGTGTGGGGGGGGGTTGTGGCGGCCGCACCAGACCTGGCCAAGTGTGTGTGGGGGGGGGCGTCAGTCAGCGGCTGAGGAGAGAGCCGGCGGGGGGGACTGGGAGCAAGAAGAGGCTAGGCGGGAGGGGGGTGTCGGAGGGCCACGCCTTCCGGGGCCTCTCTGGGGTCCGGGCTGGCGCCACAGAGGGACGCGACGGGAGGGGAGGGGAGGCTCCTGCCGCCGGCAGGCCTCCAGTGGGCGGGGGGGGCGGGAGCGGCCCGCGGCCTCCTTGGCTCCGGCTTCTCTCCGAGAGCCCCCCCCCCCCGCGAAATGCAGCCTCCGGCGCCGCAGTCTCGGCCCGCCGTGCGGTTGGTGCCGCGAGCGCCCCGAAGGCAGGCCCGGCCCAGGAGGCCGAAGGGGGATCTCCCGCTGGCTCCCCCGCCAGCCCCCCCGGCCCGCCTCGGGAAAGCGAGAACCCGTGGGGAGGGGGGAGGGCGGGCGGGCGGTGTGTGTGAGGAAGAAGGCGGCCGCCCCCACGAAACCCGCCGCTGACGTCGCCCCTTCTGCTTTTGGCTTGGCTCGGGGCCGCCGGGGACTGCCCGCCCGCTGCGCCCGGAGGAGGAGGAGGAGGAGGGACGGTCACCGCCACTTCCTCGCGAGAAAGCCCCCGACCAGACCGCCGGCCCCAGAGTCCGACCGCGGGAAACGCTGGCCAGAGTCAGGAGCCAACGCCCCGCCCTCCCCCCACCCCGGAGGGGGCGCCTCTCGGGCTCAGCCGCCCCCTGCCCTGAACCCCGCAGACACCCGACGGAAGGACGAGGGTCACTCCCTCCCCCTCCCCCTGGGGCCTCTTGTTTCCTGGCTGCAGGAGGGACCCCGGTGATGCCCCCGGAGGGCCCCGAGCGCTGCGGAGCCCCCCCCGGGACGCCTCCCTCCAGCATCTCCAAGCAGCCCCCCACCGAGACATCTGGGAGGCCAGCGGCGCCAGTCTAGCCTGTGATTTGGGGCTGCCCTTGGAGATGGTTCAGACTGGCTGGGGGGCGGGCGGGCGGGCGGGCGGCTGGCACCGACTGGGACGCTCTCCGGGCCGGCTCGGGGCTCCAGGCGAGAAGCGGCTCTCGACTCCCAACGCCCCCCACCCACCCCAGGAGCGGCCCCAGCCACGTCCTCGGGGGCCGGCCGGGCGAGGGCGAAGTGCGCGTCGGGGAGGAAACCGCGTCCCTCTCTCTCGAGGGCTTTCCCCGTCCTCCTGCTGCTGCTGCCCTGGGGAGTCCCCGCGCAGGGGGCGCAGGCGGGGAATGCCCGGCCCGGCGCTGGGTCCCGCCCCTCGCAGGCCGGACGCGGCCGAGGCCAGCCGGTGGCGGGCAGGGCCCCTCCCTGCAGTGGCTCCGCGGCGGCCGCCTGGACGGGCGAGGGGCTCTGCGCTGCGCGGGAGATGCTCCTGGCCGCGTCGCTCCTGCTGCCGCCCCTCCTCCTCCTGCTGCTGCTGCGCGGCCCGGAAGGAGGCCGCCCCCCGCCCGCCGCCCCGGGCCCTCGCCCGCCGCCCCCCAGCACGTGCGCTTCCGGGCCCACACCTTCGGCCACCTGCTCCTCTGGGCGCCCGGCCGCGGCGGCGCCTCCTCCTCCTCGCCCGGCCTCCTCTACGACGTGCAGTACAAGCGGTAAGGAGACCCGGCCCTCCGCCTCGGCCCCCGCCGCGCCCTCCCGACGGGCGCGCCCACCAGCCCTACTCTCTCTCCCCCCTCCCCCCACGCAGGTACGGCAACCACAGCTGGACGCCGGCGGCCCCCTGCACCGCCATCGCCCGCCGCTCCTGCGACCTCACCGCGGAGACCGCCCAGCCCTCCGGACGCTACTTCGCCCGAGTCCGCGCCGTGGCCCCCGACGGCACTTCCGCCTGGACGGCCACGGGCCCCTTCTCGCCCAAGGAAGGTAGCCGCCCGCGCCTCGGCCCACTTCGCCTCGGGTGGGCGGGCGGGTGGGGAGCATCAGTTCTGCCCGGAAGGCAGCCTGGCCAGTCTCCGGGAGGGCGGGCGGGAGGGCGGGCGAGGAAGGCCGCCGGCTGAGTTCGGAAAGGGCAGGGCAGCAAGAGTTGGCGGCCCCTGCCGCAGGGGGCTGCTCGGGGGCTCTGCCCCCGCCCCGACCAACCGCGCTCTCCTCAGCTCTGCCACTCGCCGTGGGAGGCCAGCAGCGTCTCCCTTGCCGGGCCCTGGCGGCCACCTCTGGGGAGTCCCCGGAGTTGGGGGGGAGGGGAGGCAGGTTAGACAGAAACGCCGCAGCCTCCCCTGGGAGCCGCTTGAGTGGTGATGTGGTGATGCTCCGGCACCAGAGGAGGCCCAGGGCTTTCTGCTTCCTTGGCCCCGGTCCTCAGCAGTCCGGCTGCGGTCGGGCCTGCTGTGCAGGAGGGGCCGGCCCTGATGTCCCCTCCCCTGCCGGGAGAGGGGAAGGTGCGCTGGCTCCTGCTGGAGGTCAGGGGCAGGGGGCAGGCGTCTCTCCTGTTTGGGGGCTAGATCCTGCGCCACAGTCGGGCGACTGGTCAGAGCTGACTGGTCAGAGCCCTCGGAGCACCCCAGGGGAGAGGCGGGGAGGGCGACAGCCAGCCACTCCCTTCCTTGCCTTGGGATGCCTCGGGCTGCTCAGCTGCTCCCTGGGGGTCTGCGTGGGGGAGGGGGGTTTCCTCTCCTTCAAAAGAGGAAGCACCTTTTCCCATGGGGTGGGGGGTGGGGGGTGGGGGGGGATCCCTCCCCTTCTCTCTGGGCGCTTGTCTTCTGGGGCCCTCCTGAAAAGCCCTTGGGAGCTGGAGAGCTGTTGGGAGGAGTGGCTCTGTGCACCCCAGCGTGAGTTGGGGGGGGGCGCTCTGTGCCTCTGACCTTCACAGGCCCTGACAGAATTCTGTCTGGGAAGTTCTCCTTACTTACTTGAGGTTGTTTCATTTCCCCAGCAACTCTACAGTTGTGGAACATGAGCCTGTCTCTCTCTGGCAACACCCTGCGGGTGACTCTGGAACTTCCCGTCCACAGAGGGAAGAATTCCACTGTGGTTTATGAAGACCTGTACCCGAGCGCCTGGAGCCAGTACCGAGTCTATGTCCGGAGGGCATCCGACAACACTGAGGTGAGGCTGCGGCATGGGCACACAACCCCAGGGCCCACTTCTCCTCCGCCACGCCCTGCTGACATCCACGGAGGGCGTCCGTCCACTGACGTGGTCTTTGGAGGCTGGTTGTGTCCTTGGCCGAGGCTTCATCCCGGTCTCCCCTGCAGGGGGGGTGCAGCCGGGGCGGGTCTCCAAGGAGGAAAGAGGCAGCAGCCTGGGAGCTCAGTTCTCGGCGTAGGGGTGTCCTGTGGGGAGAGCCCCTCGTGCCAGAGCCGGCCTGAGCCCCTCTGGCCTGATGCCCCTCCTCCCTCCGGGGTTCCTTGCAGGAGGTGCTCCTGGAAAGCAGCCAGACCTTTGAGCTCCCTGTGCTGTCGTGGGGTGAGCGGTATTGCATCAGCGTGGAGCCCTACCTGCCCTCCCGGCCCAATCCCGCCAAGCGGACAGAAGAGCAGTGCATCTCGACCCCTCCCCCAAAAGGTGAGGCTGGGGCCCCTCCCCCACCCCAGAGCGGCCCTTCCCCAGCTGCGCCAGAGGTGGTCAGAGTCCAGGGCCCAGGCCAGAGACCTCCCGCCTCCACGGCCACCTGCCTTGCCACACAGGAAAGCTCTGGCTAAAGACATCCCAGGTGGAGGGTTCGTGGCCAGCAGCCAGTGGGAGACACCTGGAGGCACTTCTTGTGGTTCCTCTCTGGGGCATCCACTGTAGGGTGGGTGGGAGTTTTCTGCATGCCGCAAATATCTGCAGGCAATTGGGGAGTTGTTGGTGCTGCTTAGAGGCAGCGGGGGGGGGAGAGGAGTACCAAGGCATTGACTGGCCACCCCAGACACTGCAAAGCAACCTCTGGGCCTGCCCGCCTGCCTTCCGAGTCCACCTGAATGTCCCACCCCCTCAGGTGGCTCCCTTTGGCCACTGACCACTCATGGCCTGGAGCGGGGGGGGTGCACCTGGGCCTCCATCGCCCCCTGCACACAGTTGCACCACCGGGGGGGGCTATTCTCCAGGCAAAGGGCAGGGGATCTTCTGAGCACCCTGGTGCTGAGTGTGACACTCTGCTTGCAGGTGGTCCCTGGGCCACGGCGATCCTCAGCTCAGCCCTCCTCAGCCTGATGGCTCTTGGCACCCTAGCATTGGCCTGGGTCCGTGCTCGCATGAAGAAGCCCATGGAGACCCCCTCAGTGCTGGTGAGCGCTTCCCTCGAGGCCTGGCCCCCTTCCCCTCCCCTCCCCTCCCCACACTGGGCCCCGGAATGCCAGGCAGGCCGACGCACATTGGAAGGAAAGGCCAGAGGGGCTGCTGAGCAGCTCCCTGGATGGGCGGCTGGAGGGGAAATCAAGACAGCAGGACTCCCACCCCCACCCCGGCTCAGTAGGGAAAGGGGAGGGAAACTGGCAGGGACCCGGAAGGTCCCTGCCAGCATGCAAAACCAGCATGCAAAAGTAGCAACTTCAGTATTCATCACACAGGAGAAAAAGAATCCCCCCCCCTTATTTCAATTTTTACCCCACCCTCCCCGCCACCGAGGCAGGCGCAGGGCAGCTGACATAAAAGCTGGTAGAAACAACATGCATCACAGTTTAAAATGTATAAAGAGTGCGCCTGTCTGTTTAGAAATATGCACTCCGTCCTCTTGTGAAGAAGACCCACAAGGGAGGTGTTGGCAGAAAGCCCCGAACAACAGCAGACAGGGACATTGTATAGAAGAAAAATCCAGAGTAGCTGTCAGTTAAGAAATGGGATGGGCCTGATGAGACCCATATCCTGCCCCTCACTGACCAGATGAACGCTGATCCGAGTCAATGCATCGCATCACCCCCCAGGTTAGAAACGCCCAGCAGCACGCACGCAGGCGCACACGGACGGACGCACGCACGCACACATGCCCCACGGCAAGGCAGGCTTCTGGGCCCCGGGGCCCCGATGTCTCAGTGGTTCTGGTTTCCAGGTTTGCACTGAGTTTTGCAGAACACCAGCCCTGCTTGTCGTTGGAAGGGCACAGGCTAAGCAACACTGCTAGCTGGGAGAAATTTTCCCTTCGTGAGAGGGGCATCTGGCAGTAGCTCATCATGCAAAGCCTTAGGGGGAAGGGAGAACCAAACAGAGAGGCATAAGAAGAGACTGGACTTATACCCCGCCCTTCACTACCCAAGGGAGTCTCAGAGCAGTTCACAATCTCCTTTCTCTTCCCCTCCCCACAGCAGGCACTCTGTGAGGTAGGTGGGGCTGAGAGAGCTCTTTCAAGGACTGCTCTTGAGAGAACAGCTCTGAGAGAACTTGTAACTGAACCAAGGTTGTCCAGCTGGCTGCATGTGGAGGAGGAGTGGGAATCAAACCCGGTCCTCCCAGGTTAGCGTCTGCACTCCTAACCATGACACCAAGCTAATTCAGGCTGCTATACAGAGATAGCCCAATCTGGCTTAAAATTCTGCCACCACAGCCGCCCAGGCAGCAAGGAGGCCACGTGCCTCCCCATCCCTGACTGCATAACCAAAAGGATTGTTTTCATTTTGCTGTTCAACAGATCATTGCATTTGTTATTTAGAAAACACAGACACTCCCCATCCAGAAAGCAGCTTGTAAAGTAAAGATAATAGATACAATCAGTCATCCGCATAATAGCCATTAAGTTGGCAATATGAAAACGAGCCAGGAGCATGAAATGAGGTTCCCGTTCCTTAACGGAGGTGACACAGAGAGAGGACCTGGTGGCAGTAATTTTGAGCGTTTGGTAATGGTTGGAAATGTCCATCTCTGGCCACTGTTGGGGCACCTCCCTGTCTGGCGTGCCAGTTCCTGGGCAGCAGGAGGGGCAGAGAGAGGAAACAGCAACTGCATTTTTAATCATCATTTTACTTACATCGTAAGCTGCCTTGATTTCCACAAGGGAGAAAGGTGACTAATAGATATTTTCAATCAATCAATCAGTCAATCTTGATAAATGCCTGACAGGGCTGTTATCCAACCTAAGCAGCCGATGTCCCTGCAGAACAGGATTGCCTCCGTTCGCATTTCTCTGCACAAGGCTCTCCCTAAGCATTGTACCATCCCAGTAGGTTGGCGGGGGCTTTCTGCATTGATGTGAGCACAGATCCTGTGTCCGCGGGAGCTGCCCCACTTGTTAGGACTGAGCCTGATGAAAAGGGGCAAAGCTTGGCTCACTCTCATTGCCAGGCAGACACAGCTGTGCAAACTGACGGACAGAATCAGAGTCTTACAGAGACAGACAGACAGACGGGCTCCATCATGACAGGCGGCTTGCCTGCTTGCCCCTCCCGCGTGTGGGCTGCGCCCCAGAGGCTCCGGGAAGGAACTGGAGGGGTCTGCAGGTCATTGCTCAGTTTCGGCTTCTCGGACTCAGAGGTTTTTTTCTTTTAACTGATTTTGGTGTTTATTTTTGAACAAAGGTTAGTGAGAGTAGTAGATGTGATACGCTAGACAGTGCTGAAAATGGCATGACATAAGCGTAAAACCCTGTGAGAGCACGGCCAACAGGCAATGCCTGCTGCGTACAGCTCTGTAGTCCACAGTTCCCTTCCCTTGGTAAAAAGCAGCTTCTGAAACTGTTCTGCGATCGTATCGCCCCCGTTTCCTTTATAAAAATGCCCTCCTGAATAGGCCTGTTTCCCCCTGGGAGCCTGCTGGACCCGTCAGGGCGGCCACTCCCCAAGGCGGAGGTCACGGTGGAGGATTTCGTGGTTCATGTCAGCCGCGGGAGCTGGGGGGGGCTGGGCTCCAGCCCTCGCCTTCGGGGATGGTTCCCTGGGTCGGTCCCTCTCTCCTAGTGCAGCCCACCTCGCAGGGGTGTTCTGAGGACAAAACTTGGGCAGGGGCTGCAGGGGCCGCATGTGCTGCTCACAGCTCCTCAGAGGAAGGGGATGGGTAGAAAACGTGCAGACCGAGGGGCCATGAATTCCCCGTCAGGAGCCGGCAACACTAACGTTTCCCTCTTGTTGCTGCCAGAAATCTTTCCGGAAGCAGAGCTCCCCCTGGCTGCAGAGTGAGCCCTGGACTCTTGGGATGACCGGCGGGGATCCGTGCTCGGAAGCGGAGTCCATCCACCCGATTTCTCTGGGGCTGCAGGCCCGTGCCCACCCCCTCCCTGCCAGTGCCCGCCAGTCTGGCAGAGCAGCCTGTCGGGTTCCGGAGCAGGTGGTGTGCTGGACGCCAGAAGCCATCCCCGGCAGCAAGGCCAGAAGCCCACAGCTCAGAGACCTGACGGACAGCAGTGGCTGCAGCACAGACAGCGGCATCTGCCTGCAGGACCCCCTGGACACGGGACCTCGGGGGGGTGTGGGGCAATCGCCAGGAAGCAGCAAGGAGGGCCGTGGCCTTGCGCTGGAGGATGAGGGGCTCCCGCTAGCACCCCCTGCCAGTATGGCACAGCCAGTGGACCTGGACGCCGGAGAGGCACTGGCGCAAGCGGTCCCACCCCACGCACAGGTCCCCGGGTGCCAAAGGCAGGCAGGGGGCCCAGGGGAGGCTCTGGGATCTTCCAGCTGCCCGCCCAGCCCTGAGGGCGTGGCCCCGCCCAAGCCCGTTTTGGCTTCTGGCTACTTGAAGCAGGCCTCTGTCGCCGTCCTCTCTGCCCCCGGGGCCCCGGCTGACACCCTGGAGGCAGGCCGGGGGCCCCCACTGGCAGCACACACCCGGGGGGGCAGCTCTCGCTGTCCGGCTTGGCCCCGGGGGGCGTGGAGTTCCTGCCGGAGTCCCCCAAGGCCCTTCTGGCTTCCAGCTTCCTGGGGCAGGAGCCCGCTTGGCCTCCCCCCACCACTCCCTCCTGCACGCCAGCACACACCTCAGCCTCAGCCTCCCCTGGTGCCGAGTGTGAGGGCCCTCTCCCCACCTCAGAGGCCTGCCTGGAGGAGCCACCAGGGGAGGGCTGGAGGCAAGGGGCGGGCCCTCTGAGTTGCCCCGGCACCTCTCCTCTTCCTGGGGGTGGCACGTCATTCAAGAGCCCCCGCGCTTGTGCAACTCGGGAGAGCTGGACTGCAGGCAACCATGGCGGCATCTGCCCGGAGGAGTCTCGGCCAGGGGTGCGCGGCATATCCCCCTCTCCTGGGGAGCTCCCTTCTCAGGCACACGGGGGCTGAGCGCCTTTCATGGGCTGGTCCGGATTTCCCTGCAGTCACACAGCGGCTCTGGGGAATGTCATGGGTGAAGGGCTGTGGGTCAGTGGCAGAGCATCTGGTTTTGGTATGTGGAGGGTCCCAGGTTCAATCCCTGTCATCTCCAGTTAAAAGGGCCAGGCAGGAAGTGATACAGCCTTGCTTCTCCTGGCCTCTGGCCGCCTGCTTGTCCCTCTTCTTGAACAGGGGAAGAGCCCTGGTGGCTCTGAGACCACTCCAGCCTGGCCCTGTGATCTTTGGCCTCCCCTTCCCGAGGGTCTCCCTGGGCAAGGAGGAGCTGTGAGCCGCTGAGACTCCAGAACCAGCCTGGGGCACCTGGCAGAAGTCCTGCGCTACACTGCAAGAGCTGTCCCCACTGAGAACATCTGTGGCTCCCCTGCGGCCGGTGGGGGTGGGGGGCGAGAGGGCATCCTCAATGCCACACTCACTCTGGCCCGGCATGGAGGGGCCTGGCTCAGCGGCTCTTTTGGACAGATGGGCTGTTCCGGATGGTGGTTACGGGGTAGCTTTGCTGGGACTGGGAGCGCCGCACATTTGTCTTTTGTGTGCTGAATAAAAGTCGTGTTCTGTGCCGCCTCCAGCCCGAGGGATGTCCAACTTGCCTCAACTAGGGACGGTGCCCAGCGGAGTGAGCCCCTGTCAGAAATTAGGGCCCTGCGAGAGCATTTTGGCTGGGCCTGCAGGACGGAATTTTCCACCAGGCCTTCAGCTGAGGCAGGGGGTGTCCGATTCAATCCGGCCTCCCCCTCTCCCCTCTCCCCCCAATGAGTCGCTCTTATGTGTCTGTTGAGGTATAATTTATTTGAAAGTATTTAGTGTTGTACTTTGTTTTATTGTATTTATTACTTTGTATTTTGTTACTTTGTTTTTATGATGTAAATCTGCACTCAGCAGATTATTATAGGTTGGAACCTGTGCTGAGCCTGCTTTGCAGGGAGGGTGGAATATAAATTGAAGGAAATAAATGAATAAATTAAAAGATACATCTGGCCCTCCCTGCAGGTCAGGCTGGGTCAGGAGGGTCCACAATTGGCCTAAACGACAGGGGCGCTCGGACCTCCTGCTGCTGATTAATTTTTTGGGGGGTGGGAGGGAACTGAGCCTCCCCCAGCAACCAGCGCCAGGCAATATTGAATTTAAAACTTTCTCCCTGGGTCAGATTTTTTCCCCTCTGGGCTGGGAAGATGGAAGTCCCGGTGTAATGACTTTCCAGGCTCACGTCCTTACAAATGCTAATTGAGCTAGCCGGAGAGACAATGGGATGGTTCAACAGGCTCTTCTCCGAGGTATTAAATGCTAGAGGAAGACAGATCCCGGGACAAGATTTTCCAGTAAAATGCATGAGGATACTTTCTAGCAATTGAAAGCATGGCATGGAATATCATGTGAGAAGACAGTATGAATAGTAGGTTTTCAAGAGAGATCACCACGGTGCTTCAGTGTGTTCAGATGAAGTTGTCAACGAAATGAAAAGCCAACTCCGGGGAGTTTCGTCAACCCACTTTTTTCTGTACTTATGGTGTGCTTATGAAAAAAGAATATACAACAACGTGGATACATGAACAACTATCATAAAATAACTTTGTTAAATATAGTAGAGAAATTGTATTTCATCTTAAAGCGCTGAGTGTCAGCCTGTTTTCTGGTTTAGTAGTTGTCCTGGGCTGTTACTATTTATATTGTTTTGTATCCTTGATTGAGAACAGGTTTTTTTTAATGGTAGTGGGGGGGGGCAGCCACTTCGCTGACTCCTAAGCTCTTCTTTTAATTTCCATTTCATTTTTGAATTGTAAGCATATCTGCATGAACAAGATGGGGGGAGAGACATGCAGATCAAGGGCCTTTTAAAATTTCCTTTTGTCCTGTGTGCAGCGCAGAGAGAACATTGGCAAGAAATGTGCACTCTGTACATGTTCATGCTCTTCATTTTGCTGTTACTTAAAATGATGTGGTAGTTTCAAAGGGGCAACCAACTGGGAGGTATAAAAGGAATGACAGGATTGCCCACTGGAAACAATGGGAGGGGCCAGAAATGCCAACTGACTTGCATGGGCTCCACTGAAATACAATGCAGCACAAAAAAGCTGCAAAGAAAATGCAGAATGGTTTTTCCATTAAAGTCTTTTAGCCCAGACAGGCTCCTCTGGGACTGGAATGACAGCCTCCAGAGTAGAATGATGGCCCCTGGGAGTAGCAGAGATGTTCTGGGCCTGGAATGCTTCTGCAACTTCCTGGGGCTGTCATTCCAGTCCCAGAACACTTCTGCTAATCCCAGGGACTGTCATCTCACTCTGTGACCTGTCATTCCAGTCCAAGAGCACTGATTCCCTTCCCAGGGAGCATCATTCCACTCTGCAAATTTAGAAGCTGCAGGGATTACATGATTAATATGGCTCCCCCTCCTATTTTTAATATGTATTTTCACCTCCTTCAGAATCCTGATATTTTCCTTTGAATTTTTTTCAGTCCACCATTCCATTCAATTTGCCAAGGATAGATTTGCAACTAGAAAGAGGAAAGCCCTTTCTGATGCACCTACAACATCCTGCAGTAGAGGCCTGAATGAGAGGGCTGGAGGATTCTTCCTGACCAATTCCCACCTTTCCTGGATTTAGCCCTGCCTGGGGCATTGCTAGAGGGGTTCCCAGCCCCCCCCTAAATTTCTGGGGAGCCTCTATCTAAATCCCACACTGCTCCGCCTCCGTAGATAGTGATCATGGCCTGTGATGTCACTGGCTCCTCCCTCTGATGTAATTGGGCCCCAGTTCTTTTAAGGACCTAGCATAGCAAGGCCTCTGGCCAAGCCCCAGGGAAACTGGGAAGTCTAGGCCCCCAGGTGGGTCCCAGCCTTGGTCTGAAGCAACAGAGCAAAGCTGGAGTCCAGTCAGCAAAGTTTCATTCTGGGGAGAAGCTTTGGTGAGCAGGCAGGCTTAACCAGAGTGAGCAACCAATCAAATAGAAGCCAAGGCATCAGCCGATTAGGCGGTGGGGCTCGGCTCCCTTCGCCTCCTTGGCCAGAATGGGGAGAGGGCGGCTGGGCTGGGCTCCAGTGTCCTGGTGGGAATGGCCTGGGAGCAGCCGCACAGCAGAAGGAAAGATGTCCAGCGCCATCGAGGAGTCAGTGGAAAGGAGCCCCCAAAGTCCGGCACCGGTGGGCTGAACTTCTGGAGGGGAAACTTCCCAGCAAGGTGTTATCTCTGGGGAGCTGCCCTCTTCCACGCAGGCTTAACTACCGCGGGAACTAGTCGCCAGCATCAGGAGGCTTTGCATTTTCCAGGAGGAGGAGAAGGGAGGCTCTGCCCGAGAGCATCCCCGCAAAGCAGCCGCCCGGAGGCGGGCCGCGGCCAAAGGAGGCAAGTTGGGGGGCGGGGGGGGGGCCTGTCGCGGACCCGTTACTGTGGGCAGCGCACGGCGCACCGACGCCTCCCGAAGAGGGCTGCCCGTCAGAGGAGCCGCCGCCGGGAGGGACGGGCAACCGGGCCCCTCCGCTCCCCTCGGCCGCTTGGGAGGCGGGCAGGGCCCGGCGGAGGCGGCGGGACTGGAGCGCGCCCGGGGCGGGGAGGGCGCGGCCGGCCGTCGAGGGCAAGCAGGCGCTGAGGGGCGCTGAGGGGCCGGGGCCCTCCCTCCCTCCCTCGCTCGCGGCGGACGGGGAGGAGGCGAGCCCTCCTCCGGGCGGGCCGTTTGCCGGTGGCTGGCTCGGGGAGGGCCCGGACAGCTCGGCCGAGGGCGGCGCCGTGCAAAGGGAGCGAACCCGTCGGCAGACGCAGCCTGGCCGGCGAAGCGCGGAGAGGAGGGGCGGGGGGCGGGGCGGGGCGGGGGGCGAGAGGAGGGGCGGGGGGCGGGGCCGCCGAAAGAGCGAGTCGGGGGGGCGTTACTGGCCGGGGGGGGGGGAGGGTTCGGAAGGAAGGAAGGAAGGAGGGGGTGGAGAACGAAACTGCCGTGGAGACGTCTCCTGCGGAAGTGAAAAGGCCCCCGAATGACGGCAGAGGAGAAGCTGCCGAGGGGAAGTCCCGGGGGCTGGCTGGGCGACGTGCTGCGGTTGCAGCAATGAAGAAGAGACCTCGGAACGGGAACAAACCGGTCTCTGCGTCAACCCGTGACCAGCTGCAGAGAGAAGAGAGCGGCAGTCAGTTTCACTGGGAAATTCCAAGTCTTCAGTTCTAGCTCTGGCGGGGCATACTAAACGGAGGGGGGGTGCTGTCTAAATGATTGTTCTCAAACACTTAAGTCCAGGGACTTAAGAGAAGCCCATGTTGGATCAGGCCAGTGGCCCACCCAATCCAACACCTTGTGTCACATAGTGGCCAGAAATACCAGGTCCAGCAGTGGGGCCAGGACACTAGAAGCCCCCTCCCACTGTTGCCCTCCCCAAGCACCAAGAATACAGGGCCTCACTTGCCCCAGACTGAGAGTTCCTATCTACCCCTTGTGGCTAATAGCCACTGATGGACCTCTGCTCCGTATGTTTATCTGATTCCCTCTTGAAGCCGTCCAGGCTTGTAGCCACCACCCCCTCCTGTGGCGGTGAGTTCCACGTGTTCATCACTCTTTGTCCTTCTCTGAGGTGCTGCCAGACTTGAGTCGAGCCCTCAGGGTGATCTCCACACTGCCCCTCACTAATCTGGCCAGCTCCCGGCCGTAGGACCCCGTGATGGCCACTGGCTGGGACAGCTTGAAGAGGGAGAAGGGGCGGGGTCCACTAGTGATTGTCAGCCGCCGCAAGGGCTGAGTGAGACCCCTGAGGAGAGCCTCCTGGGGGGCAGAAAGGAGGGGGGATGACCTGGGCTGCTAAGCCTTGGAAGTTGGTCACTCTGGGAAGCAAGAGGCTGGACTAGTTGGGTCATTGGCCTGATTCAAGCAGACTCCTTGTTTAGCTTCATTCCAGCCCTTTTCCTGCCACGTTTTGCATTTTGTATTTGTAGACATTAAAAAATGACATCACCACCCCCGCACGCACAGTGTCATCGTTTTTGCCATGCAGTTCTGTGTGTGCAATCCCATCATAGGGATTCAACTTGTAGAAATCTGGAAATCAAGCGGAGGTGGTGAGGCACAGCATAAGTATTAGCATAACATGTTGAATGCATGCAAAATCTCCAGCATCTGTGATTCTAGGGGCAGGTGGTCTGTTCTGTTGCAAATGATTCATCAAAGTGAGCTCTAAACTGAAAACGTTGCAGGAATCATAGAACCATAGAGTTGGAAGGGACCTCCAGGGTCATCTAGTCCAACTCCCTGCACAATGCAGGAAATTCACAAATACCTCCCCTTCTACACCCGCAGTGACCCCTGTTCCACACCCAGAAGATGACAAAAAACCTCCAGGATCTCCAGCCAAATTAGCCTGGAGAAAAATTGCTTCCTGGCCCCAAAGTGGCAGTCAGCATTTTCCTGGGCACATAAGAAAGGGCCACAAGAACTAAGCACTGAGGCAGCCCTTCCTGCCCTCCCTGTCAGGATCTGCCCAGGTTCACAGAATCAGCATGGCTGTCAGATGGCCATCTAGCCTCTGTTTGAAAACCTCCAAAGAAGGAGAGCCCACCAGCTCCCAAGGAAGCCTGTCCTACTGAGGAACCACTCTGACTGCCAGGAAGTTATTCCTAATGTTTAGCCAAAAACTCTTCTGATTTAATTTCAAGCCACTGATTCTAGTCCTACCTTCTGGGGCAACAGAAAACAACTCCACACCATCCTCTATATGACAGCCCTTCAAGTACTTGAAGATGGTTATCTTCTCAGTCATCTCCTCTCCAGGCTAAACAGGCCCAGCACCTTCAACCTTTCCTCATAGGACTTGGTCTCCAGACCCCTCACCATCTTTGTGGCTCTCCTCTGGACATATTCCAGCTTGTCTGTATCCTTCCTAAATTGTGGGGCCCAAAACTGATCACAATACTCTAGGTGAGGTCTAACCAGAGCAGAGTAAAGCGATACTGTCACTTTGCGTGATCTGGACACTGTATTCCTGTTGATACAGCCCAAAATGGCATTTGCCTTTTTACTAACTGCATCACACAGTTGACTCAAGTTCAATGTATGGGTTACTAAGACCCCCTAGATCCTTTTCGCCCATACTACTGCTAAGACAAGTCTCCCCCATCCTATATAATTATGCATTTGTTTTTTCCTACTTAAATGCCGGAAAGGAACTGAAAATAAAATGGCCACTCTATTGTAAAATGCAGCTGTTCTGCAGCCATTCAGGAAGCTCCAGAGCCAGACAAGGACCACAAACCTCCGTCTCTCCTTTTGGACCGTGTGTTACTCCAAGTGTGTATTACAATTTGCTTTTGCACCACCTGCTCTAAGATAGATGAAATGACATCCGAGTGGGACACCTGGCGTCGAAAAGAGTTTTAAGGAGATCAAGCCGCCTGTTTCCCTCTAGCTGGACTATAAGCCCTTTTGGTTCAGAGGAGCGGCCACCTGCCCCTAGGGACGCACGAGGGTGCTGCCTCGGCCTGTGGGAGGGCCTGGCTGGAACACCGTTCCGCAGAACGTGCAAAGCAAAAATGTTCCCGAGGGCATTTTCAGAAAGAGACCCAGGGTTGCAGTCCACCGGAGTGGTCGTTGTAAGGACCACCTGCCTTGACTGCTTTGCACTGAACTTTGTGATCCGCTCCTTGGACCTGTTGACAGTGTGCCTTGCCGGGTCAGACAGTCGGCTCTTCGCATTGTTCTCTAGCTAGTTCTGCTGCATTTCGCGCGGGTTGTCTTGTGCTGTCTGATTGTGCTGCTGGGCAAGCTCATCATCATCATCACTGCGAAGAATGGTACAGCAGTTACTGTTGCACCTGCTCCCCGGAGCCCCGGCAGACTCAGAAAGAAATCACGTTCTGTGATTGCAAAGGAGGCTTTGGCGTATTTGGGGGGTGCCAATCTGTGGGGTAGGAGATTTGCTCTAAGGCCTGAAGGTCTGACCACAGGCCGCCCCAGCCCTGCTCCCTGCCAAAGGTTCTGTGGGGCCCCTCCAAGGACTGGGGAATGGGCTGCCCCAGAGCTCACTGACCTTGACTCTGAAAGAGGACCCCCTCCAGGAGGCCAGCAGTGCATCTTCAGGACGGGGTGGAATCTGAGGACGGTGAAGATCTCATTTCATAGTTCACAGCCAGCACTCGAGGGGTAATTAAAGCTCCAGAATGTGCAGACTCTCAGTCAGGAGAGAATGTGCTGAGGGCTTGCATAACCAAGGGCTGGCCTTCCAAGAAGATTATACCAGAAGCCTTTCAGTCATGCAAACATGCGCTGTGGGATCTGTCCACGACAGATCTTATCACTTTATTTATCTGTTGAGGGACTTTCTGGGCCACCTCTCTTGGGGGAACTGCCCAAGGCGGCCGGAGTGGGACAATGAATGCCTGGTTGTTCCTACACACACGCAAGACATTTCATTCACCTTCCCCCCCTCCCCCCGTGGGTCAGCTGTGGATGACTTGTCACAAAAGGTGATTATGGCAAGATTCCTATGGCCAGGAATGGGCAAGCAAGTCAGTGATGTGGCTAGGAGCTGTGTCGCCTGTGCCAGCAGGGACAAGTCAGAGGAAACCTTGGGTACCCCTTCCTCACCCCCCAGGGGACTTTCCTGCCCTCCCAGGGAGAAACTAGCCCTTGACATAATTGGGGCCGTTGGAAGAACAGCCACCAGTCCAGAGATTTTCCATCGTAAACATTCGGTGTGGCCAAAGCCGTAGCTGCTGCTCAGGTTACCACATAAGTAGTGATCAGATTCATGTTTCCAACTGGCCCAGAATGCAGCCGAGTGTGTTCTTACGGAAACATCCATTAGAGCACATATCCAACCAGTGCTCGCCAGCTGCACCAGCGCCAGATTGGGTACCGGATCAGGTTCAAGGTGCTGGGGCTCACCTTTAGAGCCCTAAATGGCCTGGGACCAGCACACCTTCGGGGCTGCCTCTCCTGGCACACAGACACACACACACCCAAAGAGCACCGCACGCAAGTGATGAAAACCTGCTGGTCCCCCCCCCGCCCCAGCAGCCCCCAGCTGCCCTCAGGCTTTCCCGGCCCCGCCTCCCACCGGGTGGAACAGTCTCCTCCACGCGAGATCCAGGCCCTGCGGGACCTGGTGCAATTCTGCAGGGCCTCTAAAGCAGAATTCTTCCGCCAAGCGTGCGGTTGGACGGGCTTTCCGTCAGGACTGGCCTCCTCCCTCCCGCTCCCCCTCCCCCTCCTCCTTTTCAGGCAGTTTTTAGTTTTAGACGTTCACCCCCCTGAGAATCGATGCCATCGATTGTATGATTTGATCGTTTTTGTTGTATTTTATTATTCATTGTATTTAAATGAATATTTTAAACCACACACACGCGCACTCCTGTGATGTTCCCCGGGTTCCCTAAAGAGCTCCTGACCAATACTGGGACACAACTAATCCCTGCTGCAGTGCAAACGCACAAGGCCCTCTCTTTGGGCTGCCCAGGAGCCAGCGGCCTCATGGAGAGACTCGACAGATTGGCCAGGGAGTGCCCACAGGGAGCGCGCAAAACCAATGGCCACCGGCTTTACAGGATGGAGGCGCTGCATTTGCTTGTGGACCTGCTCCACACTGTGTGACAGAAGGCAAGGCCAGGTTAACTACGTGTGCCCAGGAACCTCCTTTTCCCACAGATCACCTGATCCAGTGCTCTTTCTGACTGTGACAAAGATAAACAAGGTGAGCATACACAGCAGGCTGATCTCATAAAAAGGCAGCTAGACCTCACACTTTTAAAACTAGAGACTTTGTGTCAAACTACCATACAGGGTTGGAAAGGGACATTCCAGGTACTCAAGCCCATTGCAGGCAGAAGGCATCCAAGGGGATCCTGCAGTCTTCAAGGATGGAAGAAAATGGAACATCTTCAAGACTCTCCCAGGCCCAGAAAGCAGTGCCGGACTAGAAGCCTGACGGACATCACTAAAGAACTGGGAATACCAGAACAGACCCCACCCCCTGGTCCTCCTTGCCCCCCCCCGCCAAGGAAGACTGCCTAACAGGCTTGAGGGCTTTGAAACAGACTTCAGATTACAGTTGGTGCTTCCTGTTGTTTTCTTTTAGAGGAGGGGGTGGGTTGTGTTTCAACGCCTGCAGTGTATTTCATGGTTGATGCTGAAAACGATGTAGTGATGGCCACAGGAATAAACAGCTTTAGAAGGGGATTAGGTAGATTCATGGAGGATAAGTCTATCAGTGGCTACCAGCCATGGGGACTGAGGGGAACCTCCACATTCAGAGCCAGGAGGCAGCATCAGGGGAAGGCCTCCACCTCCCTGCCCTGTTACTGGGCCCTCCAGAGGAACTGGCTGGTCACTGTGTGAGAAGACAGGAGGCTGGACTAGATGGACCCTCACTGGTCCGACGCAGCAGGGCTCTTCTTGTGCTTTTATGTCCCATTAGGGAGACTGTCGGTGGGCAGACAACACCCCTATGGAGTGAGTGGGGAAGCAGAACGGGAGGGAAAAAGAAAGACAGAGGAGAAGGTAGAGCACAGGCTGTAAGGAAAAGACAGAAGAATAAAAGCTCATGTTCAGAATCCTGCCTTGGGATGTCTCCTTGCCTGCCCCAAGCTACAAACATTTTCCAAGTCCACGGAAATGACCACAGAAAAATCCCACCAGCTTCTGCCTTTCTCCAGTTGACCGCTGAAGGACTTTTGTTTGGGCGTCATGCAAAGAAGCTTTCAGGAAGCAGCTGCGGTCAGAGCCTTCCCCGTGGGGCCTTTGGGGGCCCTTCAACAGCTGGCCCCCCATTGGCAAAGGGGCTGTTTGATGAGGCCAGGGCAGGCGTCCTGAAGAAAAGTGGGAGGGGAGGCAGAGGCGCGGGGAGCCAGGATCTCCGTCGTGAATCGGAGCAGAAGAGGGTCCAGGAGGGAGAACTCTTCCCCTCCTCCTTTGAGTAGGTGGGGCCTTCAGCTTGCAGAGCCGGCCAGCAGCACCGGTTCACCTCCGGTCTGAGGCATCACGGCCCCCTGGAGTCAAGGGCTGATCTGGACCACACGTCCATGTGCAATGTGGCTGGGAGCTGTGGTGCTGCTGCCCACCCGTGGTGTTTGGCCACTGCACCACCCAGTGCTCTCCTGGCACCAGGAAGGCCTTCCTGCAGCTCCTACCACCTCCTTGGTCTGTGGCAGGAGGATGCAGGCAGGTCTGGGCCTGTGACTCCTGGCCACCGGTTTAGCTGGGGTGCGGTTCACGCTTGCCCCAGCAGGGGGCAGTGCTTTGCCAGGTCATTCCAAGCCGATCCTCTGCAGTGGGCTTTGCAAGGTGGGCTTTCCCTCGCCTTCTGCCCTCCCTTCATACCCCCCCCTTTCTGCTTGTCCCCAGGACTGCGCGGGTAGACAGTCAAGGCAGATAAATGAATGGAGACCGAACCGCCGACCGAATGCAGCACTTCTTGCCTCCGAGGAAGGGGCTGCGGCTCAGGAACGTTCACGCTGCAATAAATGCATGAGTCTTTCAGGTGCTGCAAGGCTTGGCTGATTGGCTCCCGCCTCCCCTGAGGAAAAGGGGCTGGGAAGACGGCAGAGGGTGACAGGCGGACTCTGCCGGGGGGGGGGGGCTCTGCCGCACGCGGGTGGGGCGCTGCCTGCCTCTGGTGGGAGACCTTCTCCCCCCCTACTCATCAGTGGGCGCCGTGAAGCGGGGAGCCGGAGGTCCGCCCGCACTGAGAGGCGAAGGCCCGGGCCGCCTCCCAGAGCAGCCTCCCAGGGCAGCAGGGTTGCCAGATCCAGCGGGGGAAAGCTCCGGGAGATGTGGGGGCGGAGCCTGGGGAGGAGGACAGGGTGGGGCCGCCTCAGACAGCGGGGCGCACCACAAGGCCGCAGAGTCCGCCCTCCCAACCAGCCGCTGTCTCCAGGGGAACTGACCTCTGTCGTCTGGACTAGTTGAGCTGTAATTCCAGGGGAGCCCCAGGGCACCCCTGGAGGCTGGCATCCCTATAGGACAACCCCCCCCCAGCGGCTGCTTCTTCCGGGGGCGAGGAGAGAAGAGAGAGCGAGCGGGAGCGAGAGCGCGAGGCCCTGGCTGAGGGAGACGCTGCCTGTGTCCCGGGCTTGCTGGGGAAGAAACGGTGCGGGGGACACACCTGCGGCCGGCGCTCAGTCCTCCTGGCCCCCCCCTCCGTGGACGCGCAGGTAGCTGCTGCCTGCATCGCGCAGGGGGCCGCCGCTGATGGTGAAGGGCGGGGCCAGCTCCAGCTCCACGGACTTCAGGCTGCTAGAGGAGGGGACAGGACAGGACCGGACCGGACCGGACAGAAGGAAGGCGCTCTCTCCGCCCGCCCGCTGCTGACCCAGAGCCCGCCCTCTCTCCGGGCAAGATGGTGACCGGGCCCGGCCCTGCAAGCCGGCGGGTGGGCGGCGGCGCCGCTCTCCCCTCCCTCCCTCCCTCCGGCCAGGCCCCCTCCCCCCACAAGCTCCGCACAAGCAGAAGCTCCTGCCCGGGGGGAGGGGAGGGGAGGGGAGGGGGACCTACTCACCGGATGTGGTAGAGGTTGAAGACAAAATGAGGCCCTGGAAGGGAAGACGGAGACGGGACTGTGAGGGCTGGAGGCGCAGCAGCAGCAGCAGCCCCCTCGGAAGCCAGGAGCGGGGGGGGGGGGAGGCTGGGGGTGGCCCTGGCACAGCCGGGGCAGCCTGGCGGCTGGCGCTGCAAGGAAGAGGCCAGGCTTTGGATCAGCCCCCCCCCAGGCCTGAGGATCGGGGGGGGGGGAATCTCCCTTCTTTGACATCATGGCTCACCTCTTCTCTCCACCCTTGCTGCCTCTGCAAACACCACCTCACCCAGGGAAGCCCGGCCTTTGAGTCGCACGGGCATGGGGGGGGAGACGGCCACCACCACCCCTCTCTCTCGGGTTGCCCTTCCCAGCTGCGGCTGCAACACAATTTGTCCCCCACCTCTGCACAAGGGACCTCCATTGCCCCCCCCACACACACACACACAAACACACCTGGCTCTCTCCACCATCTCTCCCTACCTAGACTAGGGAGGGCCGTCTGATCTGCTTTGGGGACACCATCCAGGGCCACCCCCAGTGGGATCCCTCTCCCTCCCCTCCTCCCCCTCTCCCTCTCCCCCGTCAGTTGTCTGGGTGCCGGCCGGCGCCTTCTGCAGGTCCATCAGGAGGATGGAGGTGGCTTCCTGGTCCTTGTCTGCACTTCCTCACTCCTTGTTTGTGTGTCCAGCCACCTATGTCATCGGTGATGCTTAAAAAGCTGTGCACTCCCAAATGAGCTGTAGAGCACCACAAACCCTATACCCCCACATTCAGGGAACTCTGGTGGGAAACAGGGAAAGGGAGAGGCTATGGGGTCCAATGTTCTCTTTAAGCTGTGGAGTCTTCTGAGCAGAAATTCTTCTGGGTGAGCTGCTGGCATTACAGTTGTGAGCGAGCCACTGGGCTACTGCATCAATTAGTTTGCTCTGGAGCCCTCCTTCCTTGCGCAGGGGCCATGTTAATCTTCTCTGTATTGTTCCAATTTTAGTATATGTGCTGCCAAAGCGAGCACCTGAGCGAAGACAAAAATGGGTGAGCCGGAGGCTAAAAAAATTGTGAGCTAGCTCACACTAACTCAGCATAGAGGGAACACTGATGGGGTCTTTCAGGGAAGAGGAAGGAAGCAGTGGGGGAGGGGGAAATGAGGTGCACCCTGCAGGTCCTCGTGGGTCCCCTACTGAACACTACTTATTGTTCACTCCTTAGCAGTGCAAACTGAGGGGAATTCTGGATACATTGGTTTTGATTCATAGGTTCATAGTGTTGGAAGGGACCTGCAGGGTCATCTAGTCCAACCCCCTTCACAATGGAGGGAATTCACAAAGACCCCCCCCCAGTGACCCCTGTTCCACACCCAGAAGATGACAAAAAAATCTCCAGGATTGCTTCCTGACCTTTCATAACATACCAAGGTATGTGTCCAGTCTCATGGCTCCAGATACTGGAGTCTGAAGAAACAAGATTTCAGGTGGTCCAAAGCTCATTTTGGGGTGCAGAGGGCATATCCCTGCCCCAGGGTGATTCAGGATGCAGGGTGATATAATCATAGAGACTTGGGGGGGGATCCCAAAGAGAAGCTCTTTGTACCAGGCCCAGTGATTGGACTAGGCATCAGACCACGACCCCTTTGCAGGACACAGTCTCCAAAGGGTGCAGATGTCTGATATGGCATGGTCCAAAGCTTATTTTGGTCTCCATCTACCCTGAGCTTCTTAATCTTCATTTCTCTGGGGTCGCCCCACTTTGGAGCAGCTAGTGCAAAGACCGGGCTTTGGACCAGGGAACAGCATAAGTCCCCTTGTAGGCCAGAGTCCCTGGAATGCAGGGGTGTATGATAGGTGGTGGCCCAAAGTTCATTTTGCAGCGCAGAGCTTTTTGTGTGTCACCGGTATTTGTGGTTGGATGCACGAATAAGTAACCAGAACGTGTGGAAGCCACCTGGGAACCAGGTTCAGCCTTTCCCTCAGACTCTCCCCCCGCCCAAGAGACTAGTCTTCCTCAGGCAGATCATGAGGGGGCCACCTGTACATCCCATCACCCTGGGACCCCCCCACACCCGTGTCCACTGCAAGGAATCTTAATCAGGTGTGCCTTGGGACCTCCGTGCCTGGAGCACAGATAAGGGTTGTTGCACACCTGGAAAGAGGGCTTCAGCCCCCCCTCCATCCCAATACACACACTTCATTTCCCTGATCAAAAGCAAGCCCCCAGAGGTGCTGTTTTCCCTGTTGGAGAAAGCGACCTGTAGCCTTTGGGTTTGCAGGACCCAGCCCCCCACCTCCCTAGCTGGCTGCTGTAACCAATCAAAACTGCCCCGCCCCCACGCGCAGAATAAAGCTTCAAGCGCAGGACCCATAAGGCAAGTCTGATCAGGGCGTCCCCGTCCTCTGACTTTCTGCCACCGCTCTGGGTCAGGGCCTGCTCCGTGCACGGGCTGAGGGAGGGGCCTGCCCAGCTGAGGGGAGGGGCCTCTCCAAGAGGCAAAGGGCCGGATGCCTCCCTTCACTCGCTTCACTTGTCTACAGGAGTTGACCCAACTTTCCTGCAGCCACACAGCAGCTGCAGGGAGCTACGCCTTTCTTAAAAAAAGGAGAGACCAAACGGGCTTGGCACAGTACGGTGGGGGGGCTCCTGCCTCCTCCCCAAGCAACCTCCTCTCCAAAAGACCATGTCACTGTCCCAGGTGTGCTGTTCTGTGTGAAGCACCTGGACACACGGAGCGGCAGAACTGGTGAAATAACTACACCCCACCCCAACCACCGTCTTTGTATGAGAAGACTGCTTGGGGGGTGGGGGAGGCAGGAGTGCCCTCCGCATGGTGCCATTCCAAGCACGTCTGCGCTCTCCTTTTCTTGTAAGGAAGCAGTTCCCTAGAGCTGCTGTGAGCCGGGGGGTGGGGGAGTAACATGGACAAAGCAGGGCGGAGCAGTGGCAAAGGGCATTGCAGAGTTTCGCCTCTCACGGCGGCCTCCAAGCCTCTCTTCCGTCTGGAGCAAAGAAGCCTGACAGGGCCCCGGCAGCAGGGTGTCTGCCTGCCTGCCTGTGTGCCTGCGTGGACTCACGGTGCCAGAGCTGTCCTTCCCGGTACCACTTAGCCAAGGCATAGCCGAGGATGCCCAGGAGCAAGAGGGAGAGGCTGACGCCCAGGATGAGGCCGAGGATGCTCACAGGCTCCCTTCCTGAAATGAGAAACAGGCCAGAGGTGGGAGCCCAGCCAGGAGAAGAAGCTGTGCCCCTCTTCCTTCCTTCCTTCCTTCCTTCCTTCCTTCCTTCCTTCCTTCCTTCCTTCCTTCCTTCCTTCCTTCCTTCCTAGGAAACGGACAGACCGTGGGACACTCCCCGCCCAGCGACTCCATCCCCTCGCCCGCTCTGCTCTGTAAAAGTTGCCACGAGGGCGGTGTCCTCGGAGCCAGGCCTCTGGAGACTGGAAGGAGAAAGGCGCATCCCTGACCTGTTTATGGCCTTCGCTCCCCTGCATCTGCGTCTTGGGGACGTGGCAAAGGCCCCCAGGGTGTGTGTGTGTGTGTGTGTGACCCAGCAAGCCTCTGTGGCAGGGAGGGGATGTGGAATCGGGGTCTTCCCAATTCCCCCGCAGCTGACTAAAAGAGGCAAACTCTGCGTGGGGCTGCCGTAGTGCCTGGAGGCTACAGCCGGTGCCTGGGGGCAGCAGCCTGCCTGTTACCTGAGGCGAGCCAGGTGGCACCTGCTGCCCTCATTCATTCTGTGCCAGCATCACCGCCTGCCAGCCTGGCCCTGGGGCCATCCACAAGTGCCGATTTGGGCCTGGGAGGCCCTCTGGGGTCCCAACAAAGGACTGCCCCCTCCCCAGCTGATGGACCTGCCTCTCAGGCTCCCCTCGGGTGCCCCTCCCTCCCTCCCACCAGGGGCCCCTCTGCTGAATGGCCCATTGGGGTGGCAGTGCCAAGGCAGGGAACTGCCTGCCCACCTTGCCCCTTCCGGGCTGCTGCCAGGGAAACAGCGAGGGGCTGAATGGCTGCTGCTCTTTGGTTTTGCTGTAACCCCTCGTACTCAGCAGGCTTTTTACGAGAAGCTTTCTTAACAGTGTGGACATCATAGTTGTGACTACGTGTGGCCCTTGGCTAACAGGAAAGGGGAGATGTAAATAGCTTAAAGAAAGAAAATACAAATAAACTATTATGCATTAGCCACCTTAGGGGCTTGTATTTGGCCCATAGGGAGCCCCCTGCAGGCCATAGATGGAATACCAGGCTGCTGGAGGCTGCTGTCCCCAGA
Source organism: Gekko gecko (assembly GCA_029375565.1). Classification (NCBI taxonomy): domain Eukaryota; kingdom Metazoa; phylum Chordata; class Lepidosauria; order Squamata; family Gekkonidae; genus Gekko; species Gekko gecko. The sequence goes on along the minus strand of JAPDNY010000013.1, from coordinate 78,091,170 downwards.
CCGGGAGCCATGCAGGGTGGGTGGGGGCGTTGGCCTGGGTGAGCCCCTCTGTTCAGTCTGACTCACCCCGAAAGAGACAGGACTGATGACTTTGCTTCGGTTGGGCCATCTTCAGGGCAACCAGAGTAAGTAAAGACCAACCAGAGTAAAGTAAATGCCTAAAGTAAATAAAGACCTTTGCAGAGCTGAAAAAAGTCCAGCAGAGGGCAGCCAAGATCATCAAGCGATTGGAGGACCTTTCCTGTGAGGAAAGGTCAAAGAGCCTGGAGAAAAGACAGGAGGGGTGGGGGGGGAATCATAGGAAAGAGGTTTGTGGAGCTGCGCGTGGAGCAGAAGGGGTGGGTGCAGGGAGCACCTTCTCCCTCTCTCTAAACACTAGAACTCGAGAGCCTGCAATAAGGTTGATGGGCAGTAGATTCAGGATGAACAAACGGATATACTTCTTAACAAAACTGTGGAACTGGCTGCCGGAGGACGTCGTGAGGGCCACAGGCACAGAGGCCTCTAGAAGGGGGTGAGGGGCCGGTTTCGCGCTGGCAGGAGCCCTCCTGCAGTAGGTCTGCACAGCTCCCCACCAGGACCTCCCCCGCTGCCCCCTTGGGCCGGAGCCTGGCTGTCCCCCCCCCACACACACACAGTGGGCCTCTGCTGCCCCGGATCCGGCCCTCTCCTCCCAGCCTCTGTGGGGCTTCTCACCTGGCCAGCTGCAGAGACTGCGGCCAGGAGGCCTTTCCCTGCAAACCAGCCAGCTGGCAGGCTCTTCCCCACCACCCCACCGCCCTGTTTGCTCAGCTGGGGGCCCCGGAAGGGACGTTGGCACACACACACACACACACACACGCCTTGACCTCAGCAGCCCCTGCGTGGCCAGCTGCCGCTCATTCCAAGAAACAGGCAGAGTTCCTTCCGGAGCTGAGCTGGCCGAGGCTGGCTGGGTGCCACACATACCTCCAGGAGCAGGGGGGCTCCTGCCAGGCCAGCACAAAGCCAGTCCCCAAGCGAGTCCACTCAGACCCCACACATTCTCCACGGTGGTCCTGACCTGCTGGCACGAAGTGGGCCAAGCCCCGGGAAGGAAACTTTGAAGCCCCTTGGGGAGCTCTCTCCCCTCACACCGCAGCAGCAGCAGCCCCCAGCCTCCCCCTTTGGACCAAGACTCCAGCAGCAGCAGCAGCCCCGTGACCTCTGGTGCCCCGGCAGTCCTGCTCAGGCCTTTGGTTGGGCTGCACGGGGCCAACTGCAGCCCCCTTCCCTCAGCCAGGACAGTTGGGGGCGGAGCTGCAGGGGGCAGCCCACCCGCCCACCTGCCGGAGAAAGCCCCCTGGCCTAGTGTGTCATAATGTCAGCAACACCCTGGCAGAGCTGCAGTGCCCTTGACTCGAGTGGGGCATTGCCTGAGCTGCATCTCCTGGAGGACCAGAGAGCTCTTTCCAGGCCCCAGAGGCAGCTGGTCGTCCCCCCCCCTGCATCACCGGAATGGGCCAAATGCCATCAGCAGCCGCAGTTCCCAGCTTGAGAAATGGGGACACCGACAGGGTGATTACTCAGTCAAAAAAAACAGCTGGAAAGAACTCTGAAGATCTTCCTTGATCACCAAGAATTCAGAGGCCCCTGTGTTTCTTCTTTCTTTCTTCTTGGTGAAAATGCCCCTGCCCCTGCTAGATAGGAAAAGATGAGGGTTTCCCCCCCAAAAGACACAGCAAAGTTTTTTTAAAGTACAAAGAGAGAACCACCCTTCTTTTCCTACTGCCTTTGAAAGGTGGGCCCAGCGGCTTTGCAAATGGAGGAGGCAAACTTCTGGGCAAGAGCCACAACAGAGATTGGGAGGAGAGCTCAGAGCACTATAAAAAGCACGGCACAATTCTGTGCTCATCATAGAATCATAGAATGTTAGAGTTGGAAGGGACCTTAAAGGTCATCTAGTCCACCCCCTTGCACTCCGCAGAAGCATAGCTGAAAGATAGCCCTACATACCTACAACATACCCGAAAGATGGTCATCCAGCCTCAGCATGAAAACGTCCAGGGAAGGAGCATCCACCACCTCCCGCGGCAGACTGTTCCACTGCTCAACCAACCACTCTTACAGTTAGGAGGTTTCTCCTGATATCTAGCTGGTATCGACTCCCTCGTATTTTCTACCCATTAGATCTAGTCTTGCAATCTGGAGCAAGAGAGAATAGATCTGCTCCATCTTCTACATGACAGCCCTTCAAATACTTGAAGACTGCAATCATGTCCCCTCTAAGCCGTCTCTTTCCCAGGCTACACATACCCAACTCTTTCAGCCTTTCCTCATAAGACTTGGATTCCAACCCCCTCACCATCCTGGTCGCCCTCTTCTGGACACGCTTGAGCTTATCATCCTTCCTAAAATGTGGTGCCCAAAACTGGACACAGGACTCCAGGTGAGGCCTGACAATAGCAGAATAAAGCGGAACTATCACCTCCCGTGATCTGGACACAATGCTTCTGTTAAGGCATCCTAAGATTGCATTAGCTTTCTTCACAGCCACATTGCACTGCAGGCTCATGTTGAGCTTGTGATCAACCAGAACACCTAGATCCCTTTCACATCTGCTGCTGTCAAGCCAAGTCCCTCCCACTCTATATCTGTGCCTTTGATTTTTTGTACCTAAGTGTAGGGCTTTGCACTTATCTCTATTGAAATTCATTTTTATTTGCCTCAGCCCACTGCTCCAGCCTATCTAAATCATTTTGAATCCTGACTCTGGCTTCTTCAATTCATAATCACATTTGGATCTTTGACAGCTTTCTTAAAAGGCCAATTAGAGTAGAGGTCTTATGACATGCTGTTGGGCATGATGGCTCAACGGAGCCCCCTTGTCCAGAGAGGCAGTTTACGAGTGGCGGGGGGGGTGAGTGGAGGGAGAGCAGAGGGGGCCGTTCCCCTCACACCCTGCTTTTCAGCTTCTGGGAGGCACCTGGCAGGCAGCGGGGGGACGACGACAATCATTTCCCCCCACACACACTAAAAATACTGGCATCTTTTTTGGGGGGGGCTTCCCTATCCAGTCCTCAGATTTGGGTTTGATGTGTGGTCCCCCATCGCAGCCCCCGGAACCTGGGCCTTTGTCCTGGCTGGGTTTTCACCATCCTGCTTAAGGGATGACTCCCCCACCGCACTGAGAAGAAGCGTGCCCCTGCCTCCCGCTCTCCCAGCCTTCAAGTCCCTCGGCCTGCAACTGGACCTCGCTTGAGGGGGGCCCCGCACTCTCAGTCCAGGGGCCGTTGGCACTTTGTTGCCTCCCCCCCAGCTTCACCGCAGTCTGTCCTGCTGCTGCCAGCCCGACAGAGGGCCATGCCTGGGCCAGGCAGCCCACGCAGCACAGCCAATTCCACAGCCTGGGAAGAAGTCCCTTTGGAAGGCAGGCTCCATCCTCCCCTGCAGCACCCAGGTGGGCCGGGAGCCATGAGGCAGGCTTCTTTCCCTGAACGCCCTGGAACATTAACTGTTCATGAAGAACCCTGTCTCCCCTCCGACCACACTGAGGCTGCAGATGGATTTCCCTGCCGGCAGTGGACACAAACCCACAGTCCCTCCGATGGTCTCTGCCCACAGTGCGGCCAGCCAGCCAGATTCCAATCACATCCAGATGCAACTGTGGGGTACCTGGGACTGCCTTTGGAGGCTGTTCACCCGCTTCGGTGGGTGCAAAACACAGCAACACAACAGCTGACTCGCTCAAGCTCCGGGGGGGGGGAGAGCTCCTCTGTCCGCTGCTGGGCACGAGTCAAAGTGGTGCTCACGGTTCTCTCAAAGCCTCTGGACGCTGCTGGGCCAGCACATTCCAAGGGCCTGGTGCCCTGGTTAAGAGCGGTGGACTCTAACCTGGAGAACTGGGATTGATTCCCCACTCCTCCTCCTCCTCCCCCCCATGAAGCCAGCTGGGTGACCTTGGGCCAGTCACAGCTCTTTTGGAGCTCTCTCAGCCCCACCCACCTCACAGGGTGTCTGTTGTGGGGAGAGGAAGGGAAAGGAGGTTGTGAGCTGCTCGGAGACTCCTTCGGGTAGTGGGGAGCGGGGTATAAAACTGACGCTTCTTCTTCCCATAGGAGTCGGCACAGAGCCTTTTTTGCAGTGGCCCCCTACAGAATGGAACTCCCCCTCCTCACAGTTGGGGGGGCCTACCTCATCCATTCTCAGAGGTTAGAGGAAAGCGCTGGCTCTTCTTTACCAGGGTCGCTGGGCAGGACTACACAGGAGCAGGGCCTCAGCCAGACAAAGGCCCAATTAAGTCCCGCATAGGGTGGGTGGGTGTGTGAAAAAGGACCCTCTATCGATGGGCCAGTCCTTGGGCCCCACCCCCATACAAATGTCTGAATGTCGTGAAAAATAAGCCCGGCCCGGCCAGCTCACTGGGTTCCCCCTCCTGCTGGCAGGTGGCCCTGGAAAGTTTACCTGCAACAGCAGGGGAGGCGCCCAGGCGGCAGCCTTGGTCTCCTCCCGAGGCCCCTGCCCACCCCCCGAACCAGGGCCGGCTCCAGGTGTCTGGGCGCCCTAGGCAGGACAGCCTGGGGTGCCCCCACTGGGGATGCCAACCTCCCGGTGGGGCCTGGGGACCGGGGGCGGCGGCGGGGCGCTGGCTTTCCTGGAGGCTCCGCAGCTGCAGGACCCCCATGAAAGCCAGGGAAGGGGCGGGGGTCCAGCCTCCGCCCCCTCCCTCCCGGCGCCGGCTTTCCTGGGGGCTCCGCGGCTGCGGGACCCCCAGAAAAGCCGGGAAGGGGCGGGGGGGTCTAGCTTCCGCCCCCTCCCTCCCGGCGCCGGCTTTTCTGGGGGGCCCGCGGCTGCGGGACCGCCAGGAAAGCCGGGAAGGGGCGGGGGGTCTAGCCTCCGCCCCCTCCCTCCCGGCGCCGGCTTTTCTGGGGGCTCCACGGCTGCGGGACCCCAGAAAAGCTGGGAAGGGGGCGGGGGTCTAGCCTCCGCCCCCTCCCTCCAGCGCCGGCTTTTCTGGGGAGCCCGCGGCTGCGGGACCCCCAGGAAAACTGGGAAGGGGGCGGGGGTCTGGCGGCGCCAGCGGGCGCCGGGTTAGGGCGGCGCGGGGGGGCGTTTTACGGGGGGGAGTGGGGCGCCATTTGGCGCCCCTCTAACCGGGGCGCCCTAGGCGGGCGCCTGACTCGCCCTATGGGCGATCCGGCCCTGCCCCAACACCACCACGAAGGCTCCGCGGAGTCTGTGTCACCGAAGGCCCCGCCAGAGAGTCTTCCGGCGCCTGCGGGGGCCCCGAGGGAGGGAGGGAGGGAGGGAGGGAGGGAGGGAGGGACCTCCCCTCGGCCCCGGCTGCCTCCTCCACTTGCAGCCCGGGCCTCGGGACCATCGCGGGGGGGGGGACCAGGAGCTCGGCCTCGGCGGCGTGGCCCTCCAATGAGTCACCGCCCGAGGAGAGCCCCCGCGCACGAGACGCGGGCCGGAAAGGGGGCCGGGGGGAGGAGCGGGAGGAGTGCAGCGCTGGAAGCAGGAGGCGCTGCAGAGGCCGGGGGCGGGCGGGCGGATGCATCCTGGGGCTCCCTCCCTCCCCACCTGGCAACCGCAGTCCCTGGGCGCCCGGGGCCGGGAGTGCCGCACCTTCCCTGGCTGGCAGCCGCGAATCAGGCGAGGGGTTCTTGTGTAAAAGCCACCTGGCACCGCCCAGCCAGCCAGCCAGCCGTTCCCCCCCCCCGGGGGCCACTCGGCAGGGAGGCCCGGTGTGGGGGAGAACAGCAAAGCGGGGGGTGGGTGGGCGGAACAAGGCACCCCCCCGGACGAGGGCTCCGGGCGCGGTCCTGCGACCAGCTCTCTCTCCCCCCCGCCCCCCCCCCCGATGATCCCAGCCGGGCCTCAGGGACATGATGATGAGCGCTGGGCCCAAACCGGGCTTGCAGCCGGGGGTGGGTGGGGGCAAAGGCCAGTGCCCCCACTCCTCCCCCCGCGCCAGGTCCGGGCCTTCCTGCCTTCCATCTGCTCTCTCCCACCCACCCACCCCCAGGACGCACGGAGGGAGCCCTCCTTCCTCGGCCATGAAACGCGGCCAGGAGCAGCCAGTCGGAGGAGCACCCTGACCTTCCCAGCTCGCAGCAGCGGGAGCCGGACACAGGCCGGCGGGGTCCTTCCGTCGGGACGGGCACTTCGACGGAGCCGCGCGGTGGGCTCCTCGAGGGCGAACTCCTCCTTCCTGCGGGCGCAGCAGAGGAGGGCCGCGGTTCCGAAGCAGCACCTACCGGGGGGGGCGTCATCTGTCTCTCCTCACCCCCCTGCCGCCACCGGGTCTAGGGCAAGGCTCTCGCATTCACCGGCAAAGCCCCGAAGGGCTCCCGACCCAGCAGAGCCGCCGCGCCCGGCTACGTCGAGGGCAAGCCTCCCGAAGGCGCCCCCCCCCCGCCGCCGCCGCCGCCGCCGCCGCCGAGGGGTGACCCGGGCGACCTCCCCTTCACGCGCGTTCTTGAGGGGGGAGCCCTCCCACATTAGGGAATGGCCTGCCTGAAGTGCTCCCCCCGCCGGCTCCTACTGTCCCGCTTCTAAAAGGGGCGGCCTGCGATGGGGGTGTCCGTTGCAGGTCTCCCCTCCTGCAGCCCCCAGGAGGAGAAAGGCCGGCCGCAGCCGAAGGGAATATACTGGCAGTGGAAACGCTCTTCTCCGCCTCCCCCCCCCCCGGAAAGTGAGCTCGGTAGGGCCCCCGGCCCAGAGCCCCGGGTCCGGCCCGACTGCCCGACGAGAGAGAGATCTGGGGGCGGCCGGAGGAGCGTTGGTTTCAGGGGGGGGGGGTGAGGATCAATCCGGATCGCTCCTGCTCGCTTTGCACAGAACCCCCGGGCGGCGGGCGTACCTGTCATCGCGGACCCCGGCGCTTGCTTGGCGACTGCGGCGGCGACGGAGAGAGAGCGAGGCACCTCCCGGCCTGCGCAGCCAGAGGGGGCCCGCCCGGCGCCGTCTCCTAGCAGCGTCCTTGCCCGCTGCCCTCGGGAGGGCCGGTCCCCGGAGCCTCCGGACGCCGAGAAGAGCGCGGTGTCAGCCAGGCCTTCCGCGCCGCCCTTCTCTGGGCATTCGGACGGAGCCTCCTCTGCTGCTGCTGCGGCGGCGGCGGCGGCGGCGGCGGCTGCTGGGAAGCGCTGAAACCCGTTGTAGGCCGCCCCTTCCCAGGCCTGCTCCAGGCGGCTCCCAAAGGGACATGTCACAGGAGGGGAGACGGCGTCCTTCCAAGGCACAGCCGAGAAGAGCCCCGCAGCGGCCGCCTCCCTCTCCCCTCCCGCGGCTAGTCAGGCCTCCTGGCGAAGATCGGCGCGGCGGGAAGGCGGGGGCAGGCCTAGGCCCCGGTCAGTGCTGGGAGGCCGAAGGGGACCCGTGGGCCCGGGAGCCGCCCCCTCCTGCTGCCCCTTCGGACCCTTTTGCCTTCGACAGACAGAGATGCTACCTCGACGCCCCTGGACAGTCGCGGGGTCAAAGCCTCCCTGGGCAAGCTGGCCTGGCCGCCCCCCCCAGACTCTTCTCCTCCTGACCCCGGAAAGGAGCCAGCTGGGTAGGGGTGGGAGGAGGAGGGGCCTTCTCTCCCTTGCTGCTGCTCCCCCCCTCCCCCAGACCTGTGCTGTCATAGGAAAGGACTTCTGGGCCCCCTAACCCCCGCCCCTGCTGCCACCAGCCCCAGCCGCAGAAGAGCCCCGCAGCATAAGGCCCCCCTCCCCCGTGAGCGAGTGTCCAGGCACTGGGGCACCCCCCCCCCCATGGCCGCCATGCTGAGCCGGACCGGGCCAGGGCAAGTGCTGTTGCCTGCCTCGGTATGGTGCCCTCCTGCCCGGCCTCCCTGAGGCCCCCCCCGCCCTTCGGAGAGCCAATCCGGTGTCCCGGTTAGGAGCAGCGGACTCTAGTCTGGACTCTGGCCTCCTCCACATGAAGCCTGCTGGGTGACCTTGGGTCAGTCACGGATCTCTCAGCCCCGCCCGCCTCTGTGGTGGGGGGAGGAAGGGAAGGCGATTGGAAGCTGCTCCGAGACTCTGAGTGAAGGGCAAAGGGGTATAAATCCAATCTCCTCCAAATCCTCCTCCTTCTCCTTCTGCATCCCCAGAAAGCAGGACAGTGCCCGGTTGAGCTCCTCTCCCCAGAGACCCCCCAGCCCCCCCCAAGGCAGGGAGGGCAGAGCGCCAGGGCCCCTGCTTGCGGGCCTCCTTGGAATGGGTGGATGGATGGATGGATGGATGGATGGACGGACGGATGGCTTCCAGGGGAGCAGTCCACAGCACATTCTGTGGCAGGACTTTCCAGGGCCCGCTCTCCCGCAAAGTGCCAGAGGCCTCCACCCCCACCCTGTGTAGTCCCCGAGTTCTTGGTGTGGTCCCAGGCACCACGGAGGTGAGCTGGAACCCACGGCCGGGGCAAAAGCCAATCTGCAGACAGGGAGGGAGAACAGCTACGGAGGACGAGGGGCCGGGGTGGTGGTGAATGCCCTCCCTTGAACTGCCCCCAGGAGGCGGCTGCGTGCCCCTCTGCCCACCATGCCAGGTCCCCCTTGCCCCTGGAGTCCAAAGTGGGGCCCTCCCTCCCTCCCTCCCTCCCTCCCTCAGGCAGTCTCCCTGTTCCTGCTGGAGAAAGGAGAGAAGGAAGCTGAGCCTTGGGGCCTCCCCTGGAAGGATTCTCCCAGCCCTGCCTGAGCGTCTCTCTCCCCCCCCCCCAGTCCACCTCTCCTGCAGTGACCACCAGCCTGGCCTGCATGTTCAGAGCCTTGAACCTGGGCCTGGGCCTGGGCCTGCCATGACTCCTTCCTTGGACCTGGCCAAGGCGGGTCCAGCGGGCCAGCAGGTGGGCTTCAGCAATGAGTGAGTGGTGCTCTCTGCCTGCCTGCCTCCCTCCCAACCACTGGAGGGTTGGGAGATCTTTTATGTGAGCCCTGAAATGTTCCCACATGGCACAAGTAGGCCCTGCAGCCAAAGTGCAGAAGCTCCATTGAGGACATGGCTGTCCATGGTTATTCTGGGGAGGGAGGTCTACCAGGGGGCCACCCTTCTCACCCCTATGGCTGGGACAGCCGCTGTCGTGGGTCCAGGTCCAGCTGAGGCTGTGACTCCTCCTCAGATGAGAAGGAGGAGGAGGAGGCAAGGAACAACTCAGCCTCCCAGGGGAAGAACCCTTGGCAGTACCTGAAGTGGAGGAAGAGTCTCCAGCAGCTGCCCAGGAGGTGCAACCAGAAGGAGAGGCTGATCCTGAGCCTGGCCCAGCACCCCCAGCTGCAGACACCTCAAGGCCAGACTCCCCACCTAGTTCCCGAGTGCCCCAGGCATAGGTTATGGCAGAGGCTGACTTTGCAGGAACAAAGACGAAGTGCCAGGCTGCAGCTCCAGCAAAGTCAACAAGAGGAGTTGTAAGTCTCTGCAGACTCAACTCCAAAGGGAGGAAGGATCTGTTTAATACCCCTTGGTGCACCTGCTCCAGTGTGGCAACAACTCTGCAAAATTAGGCCTGCTTCTGAGTGTGCAGCAGTCACTCCTTGCCTTTGGAAACCTGCATCCTTGAAATGACTTCACAGCTATCGGACCTTTGGCTTTCTCACTGCCCTTGATTCCAGCTTGTGTTTTCAGCTCTTAGCTTATCACCTCGGTGGCTCCCAGCCAAAGTCAGCACAGCCGCCCTTCTCCTGGGCAGGGCCCCTGCCATCTTCGTCTTCTGTGTTAGAGGTGTCAGTGGCACCAATCCACCACTGCCCTGGGTCCCCAGTTCAAGTGTGGCATTTCCCAGAATCCCCAGCCAGCTTTCCCACACAGCAGATGCCTGAGGTTAGGGTTAGGACCTTCTGTTCTACCTTGTGGGTGGAAGGTTGCCTCTTCCCCAGCAGGCCTCAGGGGCTGCCGGCAGCTCCATGCAAGGAAACCAGCAGCAAGCAGCAGCTGAGGCTTTTCCACCAGAAGCCGCCACCCATGTCTGGAAGGCTTGCACTAGCCAGGTGCTGCACTTGCGCCAGGCAGGCCAGACTGGGCCCAGTTATTGTTCAATGTTTTTATAAATGACCTGGAGGAAGACATAGAGGGGATGCTTATCAAATTTGCAGATGACATGAAGCTGGGTGGGACTGCTAATTCTGAAGAAGCCAGAGTCAGGATTCAAAATGATCTAGATAGGTTGGAGCAGTGGGCTGAGGCAAATAAAATGAATTTCAATAGAGATAAGTGCAAAGTCCTACACTTAGATACAAAAAATCAAAGGCACAGATATAGAATGGGAGGGACTTGGCTTGACAGCAGCACATGTGAAAGGGATCTAGGTGTTCTGGTTGATCACATAAGCTCAACATGAGCCTGCAGTGCGATGTGACTGTGAAGAAAGCTAATGCAATCTTAGGATGCATTAACAGAAGCACTGTGTCCAGATCACAGGAGGTAGTAGTCCCACTCTATTCTGCTATGGTCAGGCCTCACCTGGAGTCTTTAGGAAAGATGTTGACAAGCTCAAGTGTGTCCAGAAGAGGGCAAGCAGGATGGTGAGAGGGTTGGAATCCAAGTCTTATGAGGAAAGGCTGAAAGAGTTGGGGATGTTTAGCCTGGGAAAGAGAAGGCTTAAAGGGGACACGATTGCAGCCTTCAAATATTTGAAGGGCTGTCATGTAGAAGATGGAGCAGATCTATTCTCTCTTGCTCTAGAATTGCAAGACTAGATCTAATGGGTGGAAACTACAAGGGAGTCATTACCGGCTAAATATCAGGAGGAGGAGGAAGAAGAGGAAGAGGAAGAGGAAGAGGAAGAGGAAGAGGAAGAGGAAGAAGAAGAAGAAGAAGAAGAAGAAGAAGAGGAAGAAGAGGAGGAGGAGGAAGAAGAGGAGGAGGAGGAGGAGATTGGATTCATACCCCTTTGCCCTTCACTACCCAAAGGTGTCTCAGAGTGGCTTACAAACTCCTTTCCCTTCCCCTCCTCAGAACAGGCACCCTGTGAGGTAGGTGGGGCTGAGAGAGCTCTTGAAAGAGACTGCTCTTTTTCAAGAACAGCTCTTATCAGAACTATGGCTTGCCCAAGGTCATCCAGCCAGATGCAAGTGGAGGAGTGGGGTATCAAACCCGGTTCTCCCAGATTAGAGTCCGCACACTTAAACACTACACCACACTTCCCAACTGTAAGAGTGGTTGAGCAGTGGAACAGACTGCCTCAGGTGGATACTCCTTCAGTGGACATTTTCCTGCAGAGGCTGGACGACCATCTTTTGGGTATGTTGTAGGGCTATCTTTCAGCTATGGTCCTGCAGAGTGCAGGGGGTTGGACTAGACGACCATGATTCTATGAGGAGGCGTTCCCCCTCCAGTGCTGCATTCCCTCCCCCACCCCCGGGGAAGAAAAGAAACCGGCTCCCCCCACTCCTCCCAGGGTTGCAGCCGCAGCCCTCTGAATGCACCAGCCGCCTCTTCTTGGCCCCCTGCCTGCCTCCTCCTCTGCAATGCAGCCAGAGCTCTGCTGCTGGCAGGTTGACAGCGGCTGCTGCATCTGCTCTGCTCGGAGGAGCACCCTGACCTGCCAGCAAAGCACTTCTCATGCAGGGCAGGGATCAGGCGCCTCCCCCTTTCCTCCTGACTGCTGCGGCTGCAGCAAGCGGGGAGCACCCAGGGCAGCCAGCCTCCGCATGGGCTTGGCCATCGGGGAGAGAGCCGAGGGCAGCGCCACAGCGCGACCCACATCCTCATGCCCCAGGCTTCATCTGAGGTGGGACTTGGACCCTGAGCTTGTGGCAGTCTCAGAACTTGTGAGCCAAAGAACAGTGCCTCTAAGCAGGTGCAGAGTGAATGTCTCCCCAACATTCTCCGGAGCTGACCCCACACTTGAGAACAAAACTTTGGACTGCTTCAAGTCAGTGGAGTCCCGGCTGACCTACCAGGAGTACAGAAGGGGTAGGACCTCTGCCATCCCCTTCAGTGGTGGGGTGGGGGAGAAAGTGAGGGCAGTGGGCATGGAGCCTTGAGGCACAGATCCTCAAAGAAGATGTTACAGGTTAGCCTCCACATTCAGAGGCAGTCAAAGCCCCTGAATGCTGGTTCCAGGCGGCAACCTCAGGGGAAGACCTCAGCCTCCGTGCCCTGTTTATTGGGCCATCCAGAGGAACTGGCTGGCCGCTGTGTGAGACGGGATGCTGGACTAGATGGACCTTCCCTGGTCTGACCCAGCAGGGCTCTTCTGAGGATCTTTTCAGGGGAAGGCCTCGGCCTCTCTGCCCTATTGTTGGCCCTCCAGAGGAACTGGCTGGCCCCTGTGTGAGACAGGAGGCTGGACTAGGTGGACCCTCCCTGGTCTGACCCAGCAGGGCTCTTCTGAGGTTCCTCTCAGGGGAAGGCCTCGGCCTCTCTGCCCTGTTGCTGGCCCTCCAGAGGAACTGGCTGGCTGCTGTGTGAGATGGGATGCTGGACTAGATGGACCTTTCCTGGTCTGACCCAGCAGGGCTCTTCTGAGGTTCTTTTCAGGGGAAGGCCTTGGCCTCTCTGCCCTGTTGTTGGCCCTCCAGGGGAATTGGCTGACCCCTGTGAGACAGGAGGCTGGACTAGGTGGACCCTCCCTGGTCTGACCCAGCAGGGCTCTTCTGAGGTTCTTCTCAGGGGAAGGCCTCAGCCTCCCTGCCCTGTCGCTGGCCCTCCAGAGGAACTGGCTGGCCCCTGTGTGAGACGGGAGGCTGGACTGGAGGGACCCTCCCTGGGTCTGACCCAGCAGGGCTCTTCTGCTGTCCTTCTCAGGGGAAGGCCTCGGCCTCTCTGCCCTGTTGCTGGCCCTCCAGAGGAACTGGCTGGCCCCTGTGTGAGGGACCCTCACTGGTCTGATCCCACAGGGCTCTTCTTACATCCTTAACTCATTTCCCTGTCTATATTATATTATAGCCTATATACTATTTCTCACGAGCCCCCTGTCTGTGGATAACTAAAGCGGCAGATAGGGGTCACATGAGGCTAAAGAGATTTTTCAGCAAACTTGGAACTTCCCAAGTGTGCAGGAAACTTTAAATCTTAACAAAAAAAATCTGTATGAGGGAAGTTTAAAGCCCCCAAAAGTAAAAGAGCATTTTCGGCGCATGCCCAGAGAACACACTTGCTGTTGGGAAGTGTGGCAGAGCTTGGCAGTGGCAGCTGCGAGGAAGGGCCAGGCGGCTGGGAGCCACGCAGGACTCACTGGCACCCTTGCTGCTGTCGGGGGAGAGAAGCCCTGGTGGGCCCGGCGGCTGGGAGCCACGCAGGACTCACTGGCACCCTTGCTGCTGTCGGGGGAGAGAAGCCCTGGTGGGCCCGGCGGCTGGGAGCCACACGGGGCTCACTGGCACCATAGCTGCTGTCGGGGAGCCTTGGTGGGCTCGGGAGCTGGGGGCTGCACATGGCTTGCCGTCATTGATGGTGGGAGGGAGAGGGGGCAAGAGCCACAGTGGCCCCGAGGATTGCAGCAGCGATGGGGGGTTAATTAAAACGAGGAGAGGAACTACCCTCCCTGTGAGTATCATGGGTCCTCAGTTGTCTATTTACTATTAGCCACCCATGGCCTTTATCCGTGGACAGCTAAATCTGAGGATCGAGGCCACGGGGCTCCCCAGGTGTGCAGAAAAATCTTAAAATAAAAGAAAATACATGGGGAGGGTTAAATTGCCCCTAAATAAAAAGCACTTACCTCCAGTGGCCCAGCGGCCTGGGAGCCCTGCTGAGCCCAATGTCAGCATGGCAGGCCAAGAGCTGTGCTGGGCCTGGCATCGGCGGTGCAGCCGCCCAGGAACCACGCTGGGCTTGCTGCTGCTGGCTGGCAGCCTGGAAGTTGTGCCCGGCTGCCAGCAGCAGAGACACGGGCCCAGGAGTCGTGCTGGGTGCAGGCCCACAAAAAAGTGGGAAGAGTCCTTCTGCGGGTATCGCAGGCCTGCCCGTGGTTTTGTGGCTTTCGTCAGTGCTGCTTGCTGGCTGGCTGCAACCCCCCCCCCGTGCAGCCAGAAAGAGAGGATAGTGGGGGGCTGAGTTATAGGGGGGGGTGGAGGGAGGAAGAGAAAAAGAGAAGACTGACGGTAAGAATGGCAGAGCGAGAAGTAAGACTGAGACATGAAGTGAGGAGTGGGAGAGAGAGAGAGGCTGAGAGGAGGGGCCGTGAGAGAAGGGAAGTGGCAAAGGTAGCAAGGTGGGATGGCCACGGCCGCAAGTTTCTTGTCTTTAAAGGTTTTCAAAATCATGTTCCAACAATAGCCAGCTGTCCTACCTAACGGGACTCACATTCTTAGCTCCCTCTCTCATGACTTTCAAACACCATACAAAGTTATTCATACTCAGATATGTTCCTAAAATTAAAAAGAACTGTCAGCTCATTCTTATGGCTTTTTAATCATGACAAAGAATATCTAAAAATAGTAATTACATACCATCTCCCGTACACCTGAACTCAGAACGGTATCTTTTCTTCTGCGTTTAGTTGGACTTTCTGGCCATTCTCCAAAGCTTCTTGCACCTGGGCCCAGACACATCTGGGATTAATGATGCTATTTGCAGCCGACAGGAGGCCATATTAGCCTGCTGCACCTTTGTTCCTTACCCTCCGCCGAGTCTGTTCTGTTCTGGGTCCCTGGACCCAGCCCTCTTTGGCACACCCGTCTGAGAGACCGAAGCGGCCTCCTTTCTAGCCTGCAAAGGGGCACACACACACACACACACACACACACACACACACACACACACCCTGCCACCCCAGGGGGCCTTGTGAGTCCAGGCCAGCAGCTGCCCCCCATATTCTGGCCGTACCCATGACAGCCCGGGGGGCTCTTGCGCTGAGGCTTTTGCCTGCTTTGCAGCACCCCAGCCTTTGGGGCTGGGGTGACCACAGAGGCCAAGGACGGCCCCTCCGAGACGTGGTTCCGCAGGGTGAGGAGCTCTGCCGGGGAGACTCGGTAAGGTGAGGCACGAGAGGTGGTGGGACTTCTCAGGGGGGAGGGGATCTGCTCTCCTGCGAAGGGGGCCCCCAAAGGAGGCTTCTGTGCTGCACTCCCCAGGGCCGGTTTCCCACCTTCAGAACCCTCACCAGACAGTGTGCATCCCCTAAGCCCCTTCCCATCCCTGTTTGTTTGAGTGTTTTCCTTAAGGGTCCCCGGAGTGCCCCCTCGCCTGGAGCTTGGCCCTCTGCTACTGACCCGAGGCCAGAGGAGGCCTGTCCCTGGGGGGCCTCTGGGGGTGGGGGGAAGAGCAGTGGTGCTTCCGGGAGCCCTTCCAAGGTGGCTGCCGTGGCCTGACGGACACTTTTGTGGCTGCCCACGCAGCTCTCCTGAAAGTGCTGGGAAGACACCGGGGGGCCTCGCAAGGTTCAGGACTGTGGGGGCCCTCGGGGTGGACTCACTACAGGGCTGTTCCCAGGGGAGGGACGTCAGAGGGAAGGGTTTGGCATCCAGTGCCAGGCTCCTCTGTTCTGGGCCGTGTTGCTCTTCATGCCGATTCCCGGGCAGGGATGGAACTGCACCCTGGACGCAGGGGCCCTCTGCTGCTGAGCCAGACTCGGGTTGGTTGGTCATCTCGGCACAGGTTGGGGGGGGGCAGCAGAAGGTCGCCATGGGTCGTGCCTCGAGGCCTGGCCGTGGCAGGTCAGCCTGCAGCACCCGGGGGCAATACACCGGTGGGGGGACCCTCATTGACCGACACACACCCTGGGTCCTGCCTGCAGGACGCTGCCTCTGGTGAGTTGGGGCCAGGTGGCTGGGACACGGCAGGGTAAAGAGCTCTGCATTGGGGGGGGGGACACACACACGCACGCACACACACACCCCCCTGTAGTGCAGGGGAAAAGTGGTTAGAAAACCCTTGGAGGTCCTGGGATGGAGCCTGGGGAAGTGGTGGTGGGGAGAGGGACCTCAGCGAGGTCAGACGATGCCACGGAGTCCCCCCTCCCAAGCAGCCCTTTTCTCCGGGGGGGGGGGGCTGAGCTCTCTGGTCTCTGGAGCCGAGCGGTCAGTCTTGGAGCTCTCCGAGCCATTCTGGAGGACAGGAGAAGCCCTGGCAAGGGGGAGCCGCAGGGAAGGGGGCCAGAAGCGCAAGAGTCGGGGGCAGCTGGGAAGTAACGGCTGGGGGCTTGGGGGGAGGAGTGGAAGGTCTTGGTGTCGGGGCAAAGGTTTCCCTCTGCTAGGGGAAAAACTGCAGACCACTGGGGGCCCCTCCCAGAAAAGGACGAGGCAGAATGTTTGGCGGTTTTAAGACAATCTATTATTTATGTTGTCGAAGGCTTTCACGGCTGGAGTTCATTCGTTTCTGTAGATTTTCTGTGTTGTGTGGCCGTGGTCTTGGCATTGTCGGACCTGACATTTCGCCAGCAGCCGTGACTGGCATCCTCAGAGGTGTAACACAGAAAGACGGAGTACTCCCTGTGTCAAGGATGGAGTACTCTCTGTGACACTGAGAGTACTCTGTCTTTCTGTGTTCTACCTCTGAGGATGCCAGTCACAGCTACTGGCGAAACGTCAGGTCCTACAATGCCAAGACCACGGCCACACAACCCGGGAAATCTACAGCAACTAATCTATTATTTATTTAATTTATTTCTTTATACCCCACCCTCAGGGCAGCTTCCATAAAACAGTATCGCACAACTAAAACAGATTTAAATAGAATCATAAATATATCGTAATCAGAACAGTATACCTATAAAACCACGCCACATGCTGCTGGGACTGCGGCAGCCACATCCATCGGAACATGCAGCCAGTGAACATCATAGTCCAGCCTCTATCTGGCTGTACTAAAGATGTTAACACTGTTAATATCAACATAAATATTGCTGTTCTTATTGATATTGGGGCCAGGGCCTAAATATATATTGTGTGACTGAGCAGCTCCCTAATCAAAGGCCTGGTGGAAGAGCTCCATCTTGCAGGCCCTGCGGAAATGTAAGAAGTCCCGCAGGGCCCTGATGTCTCCCGGGAGTTCATTCCACCAATGCAGAGCTGCTACAGAGAAGGCCCTGGCCCTTGTCACAGCCAGCCTGGCTTCCCTGGGGCCCAGAAGGGCCAGACGGTTTGGGGCTCTGATTGGAGTGCTCTCTGGGGGACGTGTGGGGAAAGGCAGTCCCTCAGGTATGTCGGTCCCTGACCATATAGGGCTTTAAAGGTAAGAACCAGCACCTTGAACCCAATTCAGTGTGCTATGGGCAGCCAGTGCAGTGCTTTTAGCACAGGTTGAATGTGCTCCCACGCTGGAAGGCCGAACAACAGCACAGCCACCTAATTCTGCACCAGCTGCAGCTTCTGGATTTGAGACAAGGGCAGCCCCATGTAGAAAGCATTACAGTAATCCAGTCTTGAGGTGAGGCGTCATCTTCAGGGGGGCTGGGGAGCTCAAGCCTCCCCGAAAGTACTGAGCCCCCCCGGAGGCAACTGGTGTCAGCCAGAGCCTTGCTACCCCCCTCCCGTCCTCCACCCCATTTTGAAAGCGGAGGGTTTTCCCCTCCGCTTTCTGAGACTGTTCGGCTGGGCTGGGAGGGAAGTCAAGGGGTGGGGGCTTGCTTCCTCCTGGAAGCTAAGCTCCACCCACAGTTCCCAGGAGCCCCGCTCAGTTCAACGTGGAGAGCTGCACGTGGAGGCTAGCTTCGAGGCAGCACATGCTGCCTCTGCTTGCTACCGCCACCAGCCTGAAGGGTAAGTAGGTGGGGGTGTAAGGAGTGGGGGATTGTTTCAGGTGGGGTGGGGTGGGTGGGAGCCCAGGGCTGCGCCACCCAGCCATCCTGCAAGTCCAAGCAGGGGAAGTGGGAGAGGATTGGAGGATTGGGGAGGGGAGCTGGGCAAGAATGGAGGGAGGGGGAAGGTGGGGGGCCCTTCTGTGGCCTCTGGTTGCCCCTGCCATCGGTGAGTGGCTTGCTTTCTCCTGCAGTCCAGTTTAAACTGGGCTGCAGGAGAAAACAAAACCCAGGAACCCTTGTGCTGCACGGAGCACATTGCTCCAGGATACAGAAAATCCTGGGCTCACTTTCTCCTGTAATCGGGAGGGGGGCTGCGCTTTCTGTCCCTCTCTCGCTTTCTGTTTCTCTTTCCCTTTCCCTTGAGATGTGTGAGAGCTGGAAACGCTGGGAAGCTGCCCCACCCCCACTCCAGGGCAGGCTGCTTCCCTTCCAGTCTGACTTTCTTCCCTTCCCTTCCCTCTGTCTTTCATTTCTCTCTCCCAATCTATATGTTTTTTCCCCCAGCTTCCCCCTCTCCCTTGCTAAAATAGCCCCAGTTAGGATTGCCAGGTACCCCCTGGCCACCTCTGGGGGATGAGGGGAGGGTGGCCCAATCCAGGTTAGGAAACTCCTGGAGATTTGGGAATGGAGTCTGGGGAGGACGGGGACCTCAGTGGGGCACAATGCCATAGAGTCCACCCTCCAGAACATCATTCCCCCCCAGGAAAACTGATCTCTTTAGACTGGCAATGAGCTGTAATTCCAGGGGATCCCCAGGTCCCACCTGGAGGCTGGCATCCCTAGCTCCAGTGCTGAAATTGGAAGCTCTGGTTCTGCTGTGTGACTTAGTGCATGCAAACCTCTGGCATTGGCTTACATTTGCCAAACCACCCAGGTGGAGGAGGGGAGGGGTGTCATTCTACCAAAAATGAGAGTGTTTGGGTTTCTCAGTGAGTTTGAGGACTGGAACTGGCACTGAAGTGAGATTGGAAAAGTTTGTGTGGCTTTCTTGTGTTACAGTAATAATTATGCTACAATACAGTTTGTTAGTCCTAAAGGTGCTACTGAGTGTTTTACTATTTTGTATGCTATGGCAGTGATATGAGAGCCAATTGAGCTGTGGGTCCATCTCATGCTACTGACAGTAGTTATACATTACACCTTGCCCAAATGGTTCTGGGCATTAAAGCGCACTTGCCCTGGTGTGATGTAAAATGCTAGCAAGTCATAGCCAACTCATGGTAACCCTGTAGGATTTTCAAGGCAACAGACATTCAAAGATGATTTGCCATTGCCTGACTGTGCATCATGTCCCTGGTATTCCTTGGAGATCTCCCATCCAAATACTAGTCAGAGCTGACTCTGCTTAGCTTCCAAAATCTGATGACATCAGGCTAACCTGAGCCATCTGGGTCCATGGCATGGTGCTGTGTGGGTGCTTCCCAGGCAATAATCTTCAACCTATTCTTGGAAGCCACAATCATTAGGAAAGAGCCATGTGATAGAAGTGTAATAATAATTTACTCATAGTTGCAAGAGTCAATAAGATTTGAGTTTGATGGGGGATTGGGCAAATTGATCTAAGGAACTGAAAGAAGAGAAAGTATTAGCAAGCTCAGTGGTTAAGGATTTGAATAGAGCTCTTTATAGTCCAATCCTGAGGACACTGAGAAAGAATGTCTGAAAATGTCATACAGGTTTCTGTCGACCTTGCAATAGCATTGTAGCTAACCCCAACTAAGAAACTTCCATGCTGTTTCTATAATTTCTCAAATGTACTTCACACCAACTGTGCATCTCCATTCCTTTCTAATTCCTCTCAACTATGTACAGCTTTCTATGTTGTGCTTCATTTGGACTGCTTTGCTTTCTCAGTTCCTAGCCCCCTTCTTTTCTATAACCATGGATCTACATCCCCTTCCTCAAGCCTTGCTGCTTGTCCCAACTCTCTAAAGTCAGACCAGTTTGGCCAGTGGCAACCGAAAATACATCTGTCTGTCCAGGAAGTTCAACTAAATGCCACTAGAGGTTTTGTCACCACTGCTACATCACTTAATGCATTACAATATAGGTTCATGTTCAGGCTATAATTTATGATGTTTTAGTTTGGGAAGATCTGTGTTCTTGGTCACATCAGTTGGTGCTATTTTTTTCCTGTAAAATCCTCTTCCATCCCAATGGACTCTGCTGCTCACATGTTGTCTGTCAGTCCCCTCTTTATTCCACCCTTCCTCCAGTCTCCCTTCCCTTATATTGACCTCACAACAATGGCAATATCACCCAGCCTGATGAAGGGAGCTTTGACTCTTGGAAGCTTATTCCCTGAAACTCTTGTTGGTCTCTAATATGCTCCTGGACTCAAATCTAACTGTCCCAGTATCACCGAGTAAGTGTCATGCAAAATGTAGATCTGAACATGGGTCTCCTCAGTCCACACTGGTCTTCATGCCATTGGTCCATCTACTTCAGCATGGTCTGCTCTGATGCAGGTGAGCTCTACAGGCTCAGACAGAGAAAGATCCTTTCCAACAGCTGTTCTCTTAGACCTCCTCGGTTTAAACCTTTATCCTTTGGCACGCAAAGCATGGTCTCTCTACCATCAGTCCATCAGTGTCATCATTGTCTGCTCAGACTGGCAGTGGTTCTCCAGGGTTCTTTGCAGAGGATTTTGCCCATGCCGTGCTTTGTTTCTGAGCCATTGGGGCTGGGGGGGGAGGATGCAGGCGGGCTGCTTTTATTTGTAATGCAAAAGTATATTACCTCTTTCTAACAACATATGTCCATGCAAGATGTACATATGTTCACTGTAATATGTAAACAGGGCTTTTGTTTCTCCGAGTGGTGAGCAGGAAGAGAGGGAAATGGCAACAGATATGTTCTTGGTATGTACACCATCCAGGGAGAATACTTAACACTTAACTCATGTTTATGCCACACATCATTATCCTTGATTGGCATGCAGATCAGAGGCCTTTTAAAATTTCCTTTTGCCCTGTGTGCAGTCCAGAAGGAACATTGGCAAGGAATGTACACTCTATACGTGTGGTACAGTTTCAAAGGGACAACTAACTGGGATGTATAAAAGAAATGACAGGATTGCCCATTACAAACAATGGGAGAGACTTGAAGGCCCACTGGAGATAATAGGAGCCAGGAATGCCACATGGCTCTGCCTCCATAAATAGTGACAATGGCCTGTGATGTCACTGGCTCCTCCCTATGATGTCACTGGGCCTCGGTTCTTTTAAGGACCTAGCACAGCAATGCCTCTGGCCCAGCCCCAGCCCCCCCTGGGAAATTGGAAAGTCTACGCCCTTGGAGGTGACCATTGCATGGATGTTGCCAGGTCATTGCGTTCAAGGAAGGGAACCACCTGCCTAATCAGCCAAAGGTGATAGAAGGCTGACTTCGCAGTGGCTGCTACCTGGGCCTCCGTCGTTAAGGAGGCATCCAGGAGCACTCCCAGACTCTTCACCTCTGATGCTGGCACCAATGGTGCCCCATCGAAGGTTGGGATCCCTACCCTCGGACCGCTCCGACTCAGGCACAGAACCTCCGTCTTTGTCGGATTCAATTTCAGTCAACTCAGCCTAAGCCAACCAGCCACAGCTTTCAACGCCAGGTCCAGATCTTCTGCGTTGGAGTCAGACTGGCTGCCCGACAGCAGATAGAGCTGGGTGTCATCTGCATATTGGTGGCAACTCAGCCTATAGCTCCAGACAATCTGGGCAAGGGGGCTCATGTAGATGTTAAATGGCACCAGGGAAAGCACTCCTTGGGGCCCTCCACAGACCAGCGGGTGCCTCCGGGATAGCTGCTCCCCCATGGCCACCCTCTGTCCCCAACCTTGAAGGAACGAGGAGAGCCACTGACTATAAGGCAGAACCCTGAACCCCAGTTTCAGCGAGGTGGCGGGTCAGTAGTTGGAGGTCAGCCATGTCAAATGTTGCCGACAGGTCCAACGACAGCAACACAGCTGAACCACCCCGATCCAGATGCCTCCGAAGACTGTCCGTGAAGGTGACCAGTGCCATCTCTGTCCCATGGCCTGGTTGGGAGCCACACCGGAAGGGGTCCAGTGCGAAGGTGTCATCCAGAAAACCCTGCAAAAATGTACTGGGTGAACGGAAGAATTGGATCCGGAGAACTGAGGGACGGACAGTCACAGGAGCCCAGTGATGAGCCGCGGGGGGGGAGGGTGTTGGTGGCATTGGGGTGTTAACCTGTATCCACCCCAGGTTAAGCCCTTGGCAGTGAGGGAGGATCTTTTATTCTGCGTGAAGACACTCCCAGGAAAAGAGAAGACTACACTCCAAATTCATAATTTTCTGAAGTTTATTGATACATAGTTCTAACCAAGGTTCTTTCTTGTACTCCTCAGTGCAGGAGAAGTACGTTGTATGTGCACCTATAATCCTCATTCTCAGCTTTACATCCCTTCAATTTAGCCACTGCTTTATTAGAGTAAGCAGAAAGCAAAGCGTTATTTTATTTAAGTAAGCAAGAAGCAAAGATAACAAAAGAATATAGCCACACAGCAGCCATATATCTCACCGATCCCACCATGAAGCTTGGCAGAAGAGAGAGAGGGTCGCCGGCAGAGCCGGAAGTGCAGCGGGAGAAAGAGGGCAGGAGCGATTCCCGCTGGGGCTGGCTCCGCTGGGAGGGGCCCTCCGTCTTCATGCGGGTCTGCCCACCTTTGCTATCCAATCAGAATCCTTCCAAGCCCCTTGGGCGTCGTTTTTGGCAAGGAAAGTCCCTAGTATCCCATTTGGGACTTTCCTGGTTTTGGATTCTTCTGCCAGTGCCCCTTTACGTAAGTCCCATTCAGATTTCTTTGCCATTCGCCATCTCAACCCTGGACATATCTGTTCTTCCAAAGATGGGCACCTCTGCCAGGGTTAGTTTGACTGTGACTTCACTATTCTTTTAATGTTCTCCAGATTCCTTCCCAGAATCTTTGTCCAATTTGCCAATTCCCCAAACTTGCTAAAGTCTCCCTGAACCTGGCCTCAGCTAGCTAGTCTCTTTCCCCGGTCACGCAGTTTGAGGCATCCGTTTTAAGTCCATCTTTACTCCCAGGAATCTACCACAATCCACCTCAGGGTGTAAAAATGGATGGTGAGCTTTTCCTCTCAGTAACATAGATAATATATATATATATATTCTTAGTATAAATCTTATAACCATAAACTAATTAATCTAATTCCCATTAGCCTTTGTTAGTGATAAAATGGTTTTGATATGAATGCTTAATGTGCTTAATGCTTAATGTGATATGTTAGTGTGATATGTTTGCTGATGTACCATCAGTACAGATCGCTCACAGGGCCTGGTTATAGATTCACTGCAGTCTCAAAGCATTTCCAAGTAGGGCCATCATAGCAAAACATGGATAAATAATATGTATATTTGAATATATTATGTTTGTAAAGGTTTATCAGTGAAAACTCATCTAAATCCTTAGAGCAAAAATGAGTCCCAGCGTCAATCTGCTGGCCTGCTCCTGCTCCTCCGCCCTCCCCTCGGACCAGATCCTCCTAAAAGGCCAAACATCTTCCTGTCCCAGGTGCTTTCCGCCAACAACAAACTATCGATAATAGATCAGATCAGAAATTTATTTACGATCAGAATAACTATCAATAATAGATGCCAATTGGGGAATTTCCAAGCTAGCAGAAGTCCCAAGCTAGCAGAAATTTCCTTAACTTAGAAACTGGGGTTCATATTCTGCGTCTTATCAGAGTAGACCCCCGGTTTCACAGTCTCAGTCATCCTACAGCACATGGACAAGAGGTCAAACGTATGCCCATCAGCTCCCCTTAAAGGCTCTGCTCCCCCCATTCACGCTCCCCCCAAAAGCCATTTGCCATTTGCCCATTAAAGCTTCCCGGTGGCAACATGTCTTGTTTATTTCATACTTTCAAAATGACGATGTTATGATCATCCATTGTTAGCAGCCGTTTAGTATTCAGAGTCCTGCCATAAGCTTGCCAGGGACTCTAATCACAAGAAGGTTGCTATAACCTCCAACCATCTTCTCCTTCACGCTCTTCCAACTAAATTCTGGCAGCGTAAAAGATCATCTTTTGTAACAACATCTGAGGTGTCTCTGTATGAATATGCTGCTGTATGATAGAAACAAGTCTTCAAGCCTATATGAATTCTATAGAGACAGGCATTTATACAAATTCCTACAGGGGCAGCTAGCAATGGGCAGATCCTGGTCACCTGTTTTCTCTGCACCACGCTTCCCTTCACAGCCAGGCGCCTCTCCCTCGCAAAGCAGCTGTACGAGTCTTGCTGCAGAGCAGGGCCAGCTCGCTCACTAGGTGAACTAGGTGTTCGCCTAGAGTGTGCCGGCCCTTAGGGGCGCCAAAAGGCCCCCGCCCCCCCCCAAAAGCCCCACCCCTCCCCCTGGCTTGTCAGCATGCCCCGCAGCTGTGGGGCACGCTGGCAAGCCAGCACTCAGACGGAAGGGACGGGGGTTTAAACCCCCGCCCCTTCCCTGGCCTGCCGGTGTGCCCCGGGGGCAGGCGAGAGGAGGAGGGGAGCCCTCCCTCACCTTGGGGAGCCCCAGCGGTGGGGAGGTGCCAGAAGGTAGCCCCACCTAGGGCACAAAAAAAAGCTTGGGCCGGCCCTACTGCAGAGGCTCCCATGCAGGTGCCCGTCCAAGCCACGGTCCCAGCCAAGCCCTGCTTGCCAGTCCAGACTTCCACGCCATCCTTGCCCTTTTCCGTTCGCTGCCCTCCTGTTCCTTCCACAGCTGCCAGAACTGTGGGCTTTATTGTAGAGCCTTTGTTCCTCTGCACATGTTCAAAAGCAAGGACGTGTGCGCACACTGCCTTTTCAGACCCAAGGTGTGTGTATTTGTGTAAAAACAGTCTACAGGTTATGTCTGTTTGTTTATAGCGTTTTCATGCCTCTTCTCCAGGAACCTGCCCAAGGTGGCTTACAAAACAAAAACTGTCCAAGGCCATAAAGGGCTTTGGAGGCAATAAAAAGTCCCTTGGATTGAACCTGGTAACTAATTGGTAACCAATAGAGTGGCTACAGAATCAGTGTGATGTGCATATTCTGCCTAGTTCCAAATAGGAACCAAGCAGCGGCATTCTGTGCTGGCTGGAGATTCCAGGTTGTTTTGAAGAGCAGACCCCCGAAGTGTGCCCCTGTAGCATCAGTTTATGGGTGTATTTATTCAGAAAATGCCTCTGCCTCTCCTCTAGAAGCCAAGTGACTCTCTTCGACCAGAGTTCTTCTTGCCACAAAGGATGAAGAACAATTTGGTGACTCTCCAACTGTTATCTCTTAAATGCCTCAGAACTCACTGAGCACCAAAAAAAAAAAGGAACCAGCCAGTCTGTGTTCCACAACCAGTTAAGTTGAGCACCACTACGAGTTAAGGCTGGGCCCATAACCTCTTGGAAGCAACTGATTAGTTAGTCCACTATCCCATCTCAACTTCACAGAGGGCACCTTGGTGACATGCAGTAGAAGCTCTTTTGTCCTCAGTGTGCTAGCAGAGCTACAAAGTTACACAGAGCCACTTTTCAGTTTCAAGACTAATTGTAGTCCTTTTATCGAGGAACTACATTCTAGACAGTAAAGCTTAAAGAGAAAGAACTAACCTAAATGGCCTTGGATGGGTCTGGATGCACAGAGCCTCCACAGCCTCCAGTGTGGATGTGTGCTAGCGAAAACCCGCAGTTTGCTTCTCTGTCTCACTGACTTGTTTGCAAATACCCCCCCCCGGAGGCTGAGGCCTGAGACAGTGGTGAGGCCTTCTCTTCCAACCCCATCTGTGTGCAGGGCCCACTGGGCAGCTGAGCAATAGCAGGCAGCAGGGAGCTCTGCGACACTCTCCAGCACCCGTCCCGTGCCCACAGAGAACGGTCTTGGTTGCTGACATCAAGAGCATGTTTCCTGACAACGAAGACCTTGCCCTGGTCAAGCTGCAGAGGTCTGTGGGCCTTTCTGGCGAGCGAAGTGCCTCTGTCCTCTGTGTTGCCCAGCTGTGGCACAGCGAGACAGAGCTGTGCCTGGGGAATGCAGCCGGATGGCAGCAGCCTGCATTCCCCTGTTGCCAAAGCTGTGGCCTGTTTGGTTGGTAGCCCAACACAGCCCCCCTTCTGGAGGGGGCAGTCCTGTGTCCCTGACCCTCTGCTGGCAAAATCATCTCTCCCCGGGGACCTTCTGCTTGCTAAGCAGAGGCCCTGCCACTCTGCTATCCATTGATCTTAATGGCCACCTGATCCAATTCCAGGTCTGCAGATGCATCTTGCCTCTGAGTGCCCCCCCCAAAGGCTGCCCCCTTTTCCTGTAAGTAGCCCTTGAGGAGATTTTATTCCAATTTGTCTGAAGAAGTGTGCTTTGGGAAGGGTTATGGGCCCAGGTTTAACTAGCTGTGGTAACCAGACTGGCTGGTTTCCTTTTGGTGGGTGGTTTTTGGGGGTTTTTTTGGTGTGTGTGTGCTCAGTGAGTTCTCTCATGATGCTTGAGCCCTTACAGAGGCCTGGTTGGCATCTAGAAGACCCCATTAGGGTGGAAAGGTGACATAAAAATGTTTCAAAGGCATAAATAA
Source organism: Gekko gecko (assembly GCA_029375565.1). Lineage (NCBI taxonomy): Eukaryota > Metazoa > Chordata > Lepidosauria > Squamata > Gekkonidae > Gekko > Gekko gecko. The sequence goes on along the minus strand of JAPDNY010000013.1, from coordinate 78,064,988 downwards.
CACTTTGCAAGGGAGGGGCCTGGCGGTGGCAACGCTCCAGGCAGGCCCTCCCAACTCTCCCTGTGATGGCTGCACCCAACCTGGGAAGATCTGACAGGAGTGGTCCTGCTGTCCCCTGGAAAAGGAGGCCTCATGGGGAGGCTGTGGCCGGCACCTCCCCTCCTGCAGAACCAAGACTCCTCCCCCTACCTGAGCTGCAGCAGCACACACCCCCCCCAGCTACGACAGAGAACGATGATGAGAAGGCCCGAAAAGCAGGGGACAGACCTGAGAGGTGGCTCCGAATGCTCAAGAATTTGCACCGGAGTTTGGCTATGAAAATGTGATGTGAGGTGTCATCATGACAATCAATGAACACAAATCCGACGTAAGAAATCACAACATCCAGAAACCAGCAGGGGAAACTTTTGGTCACCCTGGACGCACAATCACAGACTTGAAAGTAACTGTTCTACCCTCCCCCAAACAAAATTTAAAGGGAATCTATAATGTGAAAATGCTGAATTGGAACTCACCAAGGAATTAAACACTCCATGCCATCCTGGCTTAAACAGAGATTTGCATTTCTTTACCATGATCTCAAATAGCTTTACAGAGTGTTTCTTGAAATTTGAATTGGCAGTTCTTAACATGTTTTCTCAGACTATGACCTTTTACCTTTATTTGGTTAATTTCCACTTAAGTCTATTTATCCTGCATCTTCAATGGTACCTGCCCTTTCTCCCTCCATGCCCCCTTGCCCCTTCCCCTGAGAATTAACACTTGAAAGATCCATGGCAAAATTCGCACCAGCTATCTCCCCAAAAGGGACCACCTCAGGCAGGGTGAAGGCGGGGGGGGGATTAGGAACCCAGGGGGCTGTTGCTATGGAATTCAATTGTCTGGGGGCTTTTGCTTTTATGGTCCCTGGCCCCACCCAGCAGCATCCTGAAGCCTGAACATTCTTTGCCCCCCAGAAGTTCTACCATATCTGGCTGGGGGAGGATCTGGAAATTGGCCTTCCCCCTCTTATTTTATTTCGTAACTTCTGGCCTGATGGGGGGCTTGAAAGATTGTCCAGTGTTATGTGTAAAAGGTCCCCTGTGGATTGTACTCTGCCCCTCTACATTTCCCCCACCCCCGCGGCCTCTGCCCGGGTGACAATCGCGTTGCCGCGGAGCATTCAGCGGAGAGGAGCCCTTGCGCTGCCTGGGCTGCGTGAGCTGGAGCTTTCCCAGCCATGCCTGGGGGATCCTCAGGGACCCCAAGGCGCCAGCCCCCCCCCCCGACCCCTCGCCCCGAGCTTCAGGGGTGCAGCCTCCCCCCCCCGCGGGAGGCCCTGCGCAGTCCTCGCGGGCCAGGGCTGGGCTGGCACCAGCGCTCGCCCTGAGCTCTTGCGGGCGGTCACTCAAGCCCTTCTAAGGGCCTCGCCTTGCCCTGCTTTTCGCGGGAGGGGGGAGGAAGGGCGACCGGCCGGCTGGGCTCCGAGAGACGCAGGACAGAAACATCGGTGTCTTCTCGACTTCCTTTATTTCTCGCCTCAATGAGGCAGAGTACATGGCGTGAAACTACGCAGTCCAGTAGCATGAGACATGTCCATTAAACAAAGCAAGAGGCCGAGGATTTAAAAACAAACAAACCAGGAACGAAACAAACCGGCCAAGAAGAAGAGGCAGAAAACCGCCCCCCTTGCTGCAAAAGGGCCACGCCCATTTTGACCTCCCCCTCCCCCACAGAGCCCTTGGCAATAATCACTGGGGGGGGGGCCTCCTCACGCTGCCCTGCGAGGTAGGTCGGGGTGACAACCCCCCGTTTACCGTTGGGGGGGACACTGAGGCAGCACCCCAAAGCCAGAGGCGGGGGCGGATCGCTTTTCCTGCCGCCGACGCCCAAGACATGCAGCGGGAGGCAGGGCACCGGGCCGGGGGGCGGGGGCTGGCCTCACAGTGCTCGGATGGGGCCTCCTCCCCCCCCGCCTCCTGGAGCTGTGGGGCACGGCACGGGCCACGGGCCCTCTCGGAGGGACTTTGGTTTCTTGGGCGGAATTCGCAAAAGACCGTTTCTCTTTCTTTCTTTTTAAAAAAAGAGAAGAAGGTTCTCTAGCCCTCACGGTTAAAACGCCGAGGATGCCTCTTCGCAATGACTGTCCAGGGCCAGAATCTGCCCGGGAGGGTCAGGATCAGCCCGGTCCCAGAGGCCCTGAACTGACAGGCCCACCGCGGCTCATCTCTCCCCACGCCCGCACTTTAGAAACGGAACACAAAATCCTGATTCTGAAAATGCCCCCGAAGGACACCCGGGTGGGCGCCACATGCAAGCCGGGAAAACGCATCTGTGCCGAGGAGCCCCCCTGCCAGGGCGGGTAGCTCGAGGGGGGTGGGGCTCTGAGGCCTCCCGGCCTCTGCATGCCATGCTCACGGGCAGCCCCCCCCCTGTGGGTGGTGGCCCGGCGGCCCAAGTCCTTGAGGATGGGGGAGCCCTCTCGCCCCCCGCCTGGCACTGCCACTCCCTCTTCCTTGCTCCAGGCGAGGCCCTTCCCGCCCGCCCCCAGCCCCAGTCGGAAGCGAAGAGGGCCAAGGGGGCGCTTCCAGGCCTCCCACCACCACCACACCGGCCTAAGCAGCAGAGTGCCAGAAGGGAAACATGCGGGGGTTGAAGGGGGGGCACAGCTGGGCAGCCTGGCAGAGAAGTACCAAGCGGCCGGTTTGGCTTTCTCGTCGAGGCCCTGGGGTGGCCTCAAGGCACCAGGGGAAGGCCAGTGCTGGGCCAGGGGCCAGCAGCGCCTGAGAAGGGGGGAGGGGAGGGCACGCAGGCCCAGCAGCCCCCCAAGGACGGGGAGCTCATGGAGGAGGGGCGCTTCCCCACCAGGATGCGGCGGCGAAGGAGAGCCCAGCGGTTGTTGGGGAGGAGGCAGAACGCCCCCCCCGCGCTCCTTGCCCCCGGCCTGCTGGCCCTCCCAGGCCCCAGAAAGGGGCTTCGGCACCCGAGGCAAGTTGGCGAAGGGGGTATGCGTGGGCCAGACCCCTCCCCTGAGCCCCCTCCCTCCCCGCGCCTCCTGAGCCCCTGCCGCCTTCCTCCTCCTCCTTTTCCTCCTCCTCGTCCTAGAAGGGGCCAGCCCAGGCAGTTGCCTTTCGCCTGCCCCCCCCCCCCGGCAGTGGGCAGCTCCATGACCGCCCGAAGTGTGCAGGCGCGTCTGCGAAGCGGCGGCAGCAGCGTTGGTTGCAGGCAGCTGTGTGACAGAGTCGTGTCTCAAGCAGCATCGGACGCGGGGGATACACAGATCCGCCTGCCTTCCTTCCTTCCTTCCTTCCTTCCTTCCTTCCTTCCTTCCTTCCTTCCTTCCTTCCTTCCTTCCTTCCTTCCTTCCTTCCTCCTCCGCTGGGCCTGGCTCCCGGGGGCTCCCGGGGCTCCCGGGCCGCCCCGTCCCCGCCTCAGGCCTTGGGGGCAGATTTCTGGTCTGCTTTGGAACCGGCCAGCCCGTTCTCGGTGTTGTCGTTCCCGGAGGAGCTCACCAGGCACTCGTTGCTGTGGACAGAGAGGCGCAGAGGAGGGGGAGAGGGGCTGGCTGCCCGCCCGCCCGCAGGAGGTCCGGCCCGCCGCTCCCGGGCCCCGGCAACGGCCTCCACCACCTCCGAGGGGGTTCCAGCCGCCCCGTGAACGGGGGAGTGGGCCAGGGGGCGCGAGGACAGCGCGGGGCCCCGGCCGGCCCTCCCTCCCTCCCCGTCGGGGGGGGGCAGTGACCCTCACTCACTTCTTCTCCTTCCTCTTCTTGAGAAGGAACAGGATGAGCTTCTTGAGCAGCAGGATGAGGACGAGGAGCCCGATGACGCCCCCCACCACCGCCGCGATTATCTTGGCCAGCGTGTTGTCCACCTTCTCCACTGCGGGGCGGGGGCGGGGGCGGGGGAGGACAGGGAAGGTCAGGCCACAGGGGGAGGGGGCTTCGAGTGTCCTCCCGGCCCCGCGGCTGAACCTCCCGAGGGCACCGGGTGTTTTTGGCACAGAGAGTGCTGGACCGGGTGGGCCACGGACCGGATCCAACCTCGGCTTCTCTGTGCTGCTCTTATGGCCGGGCGCCCCGAGAGCTGGGCCAGCCAGGCGAAGGGAGAGCAGCTTCCCCCTCGGCCCCCACGGCCGGACAAGCAGCAGGCCCTCCCCGGCGCCCGCGGGCCCCTGCCGGCGGCACCCTTCGGCCTGGCCCGGCCACACGCCCCCGCCCCGCCCCGCCCCGGCCCGGCCCGGGGACCCCCGACAGACACTCACGCTCCACCACGACGGTCAGGGCGATGGTGGCGTTGTGCTCAGCCCCCTTCTCCTTGGGGTTCATGACGGCGCACGTGTACTTCCCCGAGTCGCTGAAGTCCACGGAGAGGAGGCGGATGGAGAGGTTGTACTCCCGGCTGTCCTTGTGGAGGGTCACCTCCGGCAGCTCCACCCGCGGGTTGCAGAGCACGCAGTGGGGCCGGACGTTCTTGTTGTGCACCGTCCCGCTGTACAGCTGTGGTTGGGGGGAAGACGCCCGTGAGTGCCCCGCCGCCCGGGGAGTGCGTGCGCTGTCCCGACGGGAGGAGCCGGGGGCAGGCCTGTCCAGGCGCTCCTCGAAGAGGCCCCCGGAGATGGCTTCGGAGGCCCGCCCGCGGGAAGCAGAGAGCCGCGAGGGGCTGGTTTTTCCCCACCGGAGGCCTGACTGGCTACCTGCCTACCTGCCGGCGGCCGGAGGAGGCGGGGAGAGGCCTTCCCCCCGCGCCAGGAGCAGCGGCAGCCGGGCCTTCGGACGCTCGGGCCTCTCGCCTCCCAACCGGCGTCTCCCCCCTCCCCGGGTGGCTCACAGGTGCGGCTTGAGACTGAGGACCGGAGGAGGGGTCTGCCCCGGGCGGGGAGGGGCTGCTCGGGCTGCTGCCGCCGCCAGGGAACACGGCGGGCCGGGCCAGACTCCGGAAGGCCCCTGCCGCAGCCAGAGGAGAAGGCCGGCGCCCCGGGCCCCGCCGCCACCTCCCAAGCCAGAGCCGGCGCCCGGCCGTCGTCACCCACTTCGGTCGCGTTGAACCACCAGGAGAATTTGGCGTTCTCGAAGCCGATGCAGGCCGTGAAGGTGCAGGGCAGGAGCACGTCGGTGCCGTTCTGCGCGAAGATGATGGGCGCCTTGCCCACCGTGACCTCCAGGCCCCGCGCCGCCCAGCAGGAGAGGAGGCCTGAGGAGGAGAGGAGGAGAGGGAGGAGGCCTCTTCACCGCCAGGGAGCCTCTGGGAAGGAGGGGGTGCTCCCCTCCCCCACATGACCGCAGAGGCCGCCCTGGACTGCCCCCCCCCACGCACAGCCCTGGCCCTTCGTTCGCACCGGGCAGGGCAATGGCCCCTCGAGGCCAGGGGAGGGGGGGGCTGCCGGCGGCTGGGGACAGTGAGGGTGCTCCGTCTGCCCCACACAGGGGCGCCTCTCCTCCTGCCCGCCGACGGGTGGGGGGGCTGGCTCTGCAGAACGGCCGGCGGCAGAGCTGCCCAGGACAGAGGTCTGGCCCAGAGAGCGGGGTCCTCGGGAGCCTCAGAAAGCGAAACCGCGCCGTTGGAAGGCCACCCCCCCTCTCAGGCAAAGATCCTCCGCCTGGCCTCCCGCTACTACCCGAAGCTGAACGCCGGGGGAGGTGCTGCCGCCGGGGGACGTGGACCGGGGACCTCCCGCCCGCCTGGCCTCGACTCCCGGCTGCCTGCCTGGCCCCGGCGGCTCTCTCCCTCCGCCCGACAGGCAGCAGCAGTTCCCCGCCCACCTCCCCCGGCGGCGCCTGGCCACAGTCCCTGCCGCTGCCCAGTGGCCCGCGACCCACCCTCTCCGGCGCTAGCTGCCCGGGCAGAGGTCCACGGAGGACCCGAGGGATTCCGGGACGCTCCCCCGCTGCTGCCGGCGGCCTTCCCCTGGGACACTGGTGCCGAACGCGGCCCACCTGCCCTCCCCCAGCCAAAGCAAGGCTGCGCTTCCCGTCCCCACCCCGCCCGTAGGCTCCGCCCGCCCCGGGGTCTCCGGCCAGGATCCAGCCTCTCTGACGGGAGCCGAGCAGATGGGCACAGAGCACGCGCAGAGTCCCTCCCCAAACGGGGGGCGGATCGCCTGTGCCCCCCGCAGCACCCCTCCCGCTCGGGCCGGGGCTCCGGCTCTGCGACCGGCCAGGCCGAAATCCAGAGGGGCGCCCCGGAATACCCCCTCCCCCGCCGCCCTGGAGGCGCTCCGCCCTTGCCGGCCGGTCCCCGCGCGCCCGCCCCGCCTGCCTGCCTGCCTGCCTTCCCGCGCAGCGTCTCCCTTCCCGGGTTCCCAGCACAGCCGCCGCCGCAGCCCACCGGCCGGACCGGACCGGACCGGACCGGCTGGCCGGCGCCCTCCCTTACCCAGCAAGGCCGCCCCGAGCCGGGCTCCGGCCATGGCTGCCCTCCGCGCCGCGCCGGCTCCTGTCCCGCTGCAGCGCGCAGTCCCGTCCTGTCCCGTCCCGTCCCTCCGCCGGCTCCCAGCGCCCTCCTCGTCCGCCAAAGTTGCCGCGCCGCCTGGACCGCCCCGCCCCGCCCCCTCCAGCAGCTCCAGCCCGGCCGGAGGCGGAGACAGGCCAGCGCGGCGGCGGGGGAGGGGGCGAGGGGGCGGGGCGCGCCGCCACCGCCGCCGCCGCCGCCGCAGCCGCAGAGCCACAGGGAGGGAAGCCGCCCGGCCGGGCTGCCGGCCGTCACCCGCGGAGGGAGGAGGGGGCGCGCTCGGGCAGCCCCCAGGATCTGTGCGGCCCCTGCCCTCGCCTGGCTAGCCCGGGGAGGAGGGGGGGCCCTCGCGCCCCCCCCCCAGTTCACTTTCAACTGCGCGGATTGTCCCGGGCTGCCGGCTGCCGGCTTCGAGCAGGAGAGTCGCTCTAACCCTTCCTGGCCCTGCAGCCTCCGGGAACGGCGCTTCCTCTGCGGGAAGGACCTGCGGCACCCCCGGCCTCCGGCGGCGGTCTTCTTGGGGCACCCTTCTGAGCAGCCGCGTCGTCCCGGCTCGGGTCCCAGCCTCGGGGGGGGGGGGGCGGACACTTTGCACCTGACGGGCGTCACCGGGGGCCTTGGAGGCCGAAGCCAGGCGGGCCCTTGGGGAACCAGAGGCTCCGCTCGGCAGGGCGCGCAAATTAGCGGAGAGTGGGAGGCCCTGGCAGCTGCCCTCCGCCGCCAGCAACCGCCGGGTCGACGGCCGATAGGCAGGCGGAAAGTCGGGAAGGCAGGCAGGCAGGCAGGCAGGCAGGCAGGCAGGAAGGCAGGAAGGAAGGAAGGAAGGAAGGAAGGAAGGAAGGAAGGAAGGAAGGAAGGAAGGAAGGAGGCAGGCGGGCAGGTAGGCCTGAGCAAGCCGGGGCTCCGGGGAGACGCGATCTGCCGGGCAGCGGGGACCAGGGCTGGGGCTGCAGGGGCTGCAGGGGCCGGGAGCCTTCTGGCGGCTGGTCTCTCTTGGGCCCGCTTCTCAGCCAACCACCTCCAGAAGCTCGGGGGCGCGGAGCCACTCTCGGAAGAGCCCCCTGGAGTACCGGGCCCAGAGAGGCGCCCTGATGGTGGAGGGGGGGCGGTGGGGGGTGGAACAGGGAGCGCTGCCAAGACGGGAGGGAGGCCGCCTGGAAAGACCCGGCCAGGATCCCGGCAGTAGCCGAGCCCGCCAGCGGCGCACACAGCGGGCTTCCTGGGGTAAGGAGAGAGGACCTCCCAATTCGTCTCCGGGACTTGGGAGGGCTCGCGCGTTCCCGGCTGCCCCACTCGGTCTGTGAGTCTGGATCGCCCGGAGGACCTCCTGGACCCTCGAAGTGGGCCGCTCTGGCAGGCCAGTCCTGCCGCTGCCTCCAGGCAGGCAGAGGCCCCGGAGGGAAGCGCGGGAGGGAGGGAGAGCCTGAGGAGGAGAGGAGGGGGCAGAGCAGGGAGGTATTTCCCGTCCGTCCCTCCCCCCCTTGGACGGGCCTGCCGCCCTTGCGCGGTCCTGACCGAGCGGCAGCGCAGGAGAGCCCCGACGGGGGACCTCCAGGCGGCTGTGCCAGGGCCGCACGCTCCCCTGGGTTCGGATTCGGGGGGGGGCTGCTGGCAAGACCGGGGTCGTTTACCCGCAGCAGCTCCCAGGTGCCGGGGCCGCTGGCCGCCCCTCCACCTCCCCCCGTTGCCCCGACGCCGGAGGACCAGGGGGCCAACATAGACTCGGCGGCAGCGCCGGCAGCGGCAGGAGGAGGAGGCGCGAGCCGGACAGGTGCGCCCAGAAGCGCTGACTGCGCAGCGTCCTCTCGGAGGACGAGCCGAGGGGAAACCAGGACAGGCGCGCGGAGGAGGGGGGCGGCGGCCAGGGGACGGGACGGGCCAGCTGGGGGACCGAGCGCTTCCGGCCGGGGAGGCGCCCAAGACCGGCTCTGGTTGCAGGGCAAGCCGGGCCGCCGGCCAGGGTCACCTTCCCAGCTTTCGGCTGGAGGCGGAGGGGCCGCGGGCCGGGGCGGGCCAGACCAGCAGGCAGCCCTGACGGAGGAAAAGCCCCACTCCCTGCTCCCCTTGCTCCCCGCTCCCCCTGCTCCTCCTTCAGTTGCTCCGCTCCTCCTTGGCAGCCCGCTGGCCGGCCTCTCTCCCCCGCGGGGACCCACTGCGGCCCCCCTCCTGCTCCGCGCCCCCTTCCATCCTCCGGGCGCCGGCGACCCTGCTAGGGAGGTCCGGCGGGTCTGGCCACCCGGCCTCGGTTTCTGGTGGGAGACGGAGAGCTTCGCCGCAGGGCCGGCTGCCTGCCCAGACCGACCCCTCGCCGGAAGAAGCGCCTCGTGGTGGGCCGCAGAGGTGAGGCCGCGCCCGCTCGAGGCCCCGCTGTTGGCACCCCCGCAGAGGCCGCTGCCCATCTCTTCCGCGGGCCGCCTTGTGACCGACGGCCTTGCCAAGGCAACGGGGACCGGCCGGGGCCTCAGCGCGGATGGTGGGCGAGGAGAGGGGGGCGCGCCTGCTGCTTAGCCTGGCGGGGCGGGGGAGCCACAGGCAGCAGGGGCCTGGGGCCTCGACGGGCTTTCGTCTCAGCCTGCCTCCTCTCTAGGACCGCTGCCGCAGGCGCGGGGCGGGGGCAGGCAAGCCGCGAGCTGCTGGGTTTCCAGGGCTGGGAGGGCGAGAGCCGCCGCAGGGCTCGAGGGGAGCCGCACAGGTCGACCATGCCCGTCCTTGCCTGGGCATTCCGGTCGGAAGCTGCGGGGGAGCCGGTGAATGCCGCCCGGGGCCACCGAGGAGCCCCTGCTGGGCCAGTCGACAGCCCCCCCCGAGACCTCCGCCTCGGGCGCAGCAGATCTGGCCTGTTCGCCTCCCGGACCCTGAAGCCCTTCCGCAGCGGCCGACCCCCCCACCCCCAACAGGGCTTTGGCCGCACGCAGTGGCCCCGCTCAGCTCGCTGCCGTTGGAGAAGTTCCTGCCGCCCCCACCCCCCCCCGGGCGCCGGCGCCTGGTCAAGAGTAGTCCCGGAGTAACAGCAGGAGGCTTTCTCGAGGCGGGGGGAGCTGGGCAGGGACCCTTCGGCGACGGAGACCGCCGTTCCCTGGCCTGGAGCCCTTCTGGTGAGTTGCCGGCCTCAGAGGCGGGGGCGGGCGGCGGGGGATTCAGTGCGGCCGGCCTTGTCCCCCCTCTTGCCTGAGGGTCGTCAGCGCTGAGAATTCATGGGCGGCGGGGTGGGGCACCTCCTTCAATCTGAAGAAAGGGGGCGCTGGACTGCCGGGAAGCCCCCCAATCTCCCCCCCACACACACACACACTTTGTAGAAGGAAAATAGATAGTCCAGCCCAGTCCGGGACGCCCGCCCGGAGCCCGGAGCCTCTTCCTCTGCTTGGTCCGCAGCGCACTCTGCTTCGGAAGGCCTGCAACTCCCGCTGGACCGGATCCGCATCCCCCCCCACCACCGGGGGCTGTGAGTGTCAGGTGGCCTTCACTGCCGCAGGAGGTGGTAGCAGGCGGCTACAAGCCTGGACGGCTTCAAGAGGGAATCGGAGAAGCATCTGGAGCCGAGGCCCACCAGAGGCCCCTATTCGCCACAAGGGAGAGACAGGGACTCTCAGGCTGGGGCCAGGGATGCTCCGTATTCTTGGTGCCGGGAGTGGGGGGCAACAGTGGGGGGGGCTTCTGGAGTTCTGGCCCCACTGCTGGACCTCCTGAGGGCACCTGGTCTTCCTGGCCACTGTGTGACCCAGAAGAGGGTTGGCCTGGATGGGCCACTGGCCTAACCCCACAGTGGCTCCTCTCTTGTGTTCTTATGTTCAGAGTTACCTCCTGTGCCACTCAGGGCTGGCATGACTTTGGCCAGCAAACGCCGGAGCCCAGGTGGGTAAGCAACAAGCCCCCCGGGCATGTTCAGAGGCACAGGTGCAATCTTTCTTTCAGGTGCAATCCGGCCCTCCCTCCAAGGCCTGCCGCCGCCTCTGAGTCGGTGGGGGGCTGGACTAGATGATCTCATGAGCCCACAGACCAGGAGTCTCCGAGAACGACCCCCTCCCCAGTGCCCAGCCTTGGCGGTGGGGAGGGCTGGGGTCCCACACGCCGCCCGGTGACCCCCAGGAAGAAGAGGCGCGGGAAAGAAGACGTTCCAAGGTACACATTCCGTTTTATTGTGCTTAATGCTCGGGTTTCCCTGGGCAGGCCCAGGCTGATAAATACTTAATTCTCGACACAAGTCAGCAGCGGGCGCGCGCGGGCGCACACACACACACACACACACGAACGTCAGTGCAAATGTCGGTGGACTCGACTGCTCGTCGTCGAGGAGGTGCGAAGAGCAAGAGAAACCTTCCCGCCTGGAGGCTTCGGGGAGAACCACGCAGGGCAGACCCGATAAAGGAAAGGAAGAAGCGAGGCCTCGGAGGCCTCCTCCGGCCCAGGGAAGGGCCCCCGCGGGGCGGGGGGGGGCGCGGGGGGCGGCAGCAAGCAGCAGCAGCTCTTCGGCAGCCAAGCACAGGGCGGCGGGGGGGGGCGGGGGGCCCGGCGGGGCGGGGCGGGGGGGGCGGGGGCAGGATGCCGAGGCAGGAGGGGGCGGCCAAGCCGGGGGCCAGGAGAGCGGCGGCCTCTGGGCTGGCGGGGCGCAGCAGACCGGGCCGGCGGGAGTGCCCTGCTGGATCAGGCCGAAGGAGGCCCCCCCAGCGACTGGCTGGCCGGCCGGCCCGGGGCAGGCCCCTCCCCTCTGCACGCCTCCCAGGCCGGACCCCCGACCCCCGACCCCCTCCCTCGGCAGCCAGGCCCGCGAGCCCAGGAGGAGGCGCTCCTGCCGCCTGTCCGGGACGACCCCCCGCCCTTCGGCTTCCGTGGGTGGCCCCCGGGGGCTCTGGGGCTACGGGGCGGGGTGCTTCGGGACAGGCCCAGCCCAGCCCAGCCCTCCCTGTTGCTTGTGGCCCCCGGTCTGGCAGCCGGAGGAGCCCCGCGGTCGGCAGTCCCACCGGCCTGGGGGGGGGGTGTCAGGCTTGGCCAGGTCTTGATCCCCGCAGGGCCCAGGAGGACAGACCCCCCCCTGCCCGGGCCCCCCTGTCCAGGGCTCGCCGGAGGCCCCGGGCTGAGAGAGTTCTGGGGGGGCGGGGTCTCCCCCCTCCCGGGACAAAGGGGGCGGCGGCAGTTCCTCCTCAGGTCCCCCCACCCAGCAGGATTCCTGGGGTCCCCCTGAGAAGAAAACAAGCGGTCTACCCCCCAAGTAGCGCGCGGGGGAGGGGGCCGCTTAGGGAAGGGAAGGGGCGCTAGTGGGTGACGTGCCCGACGCCGCCGGCTTGACGGGGTGAGGGTTTCCCATCGCTGGGGAGGCAGGGGGCGTTCCGCGGGCCGGAGAGGCAGGGCCAGGGCCCCCCCCCGCCGCCGCCCACTGGCAGTGGATTGTCTTGGCAGTTGTGGGCTGTCGGCGGTGGCAGTTTTGCGTTGGCGAAGAAGAGAACCAGGCTGTCCTCAACCCCCCCCCCAAGGCGCCTTCAGTACGCACGCGCGCACACAGGCACGCGCACCTCCCCCTTCCCCCCGCTGCACCAGGAGGATCGCGCCCCGCTCCGGGAGCCCCCCCCGCCCCCCCCCCAGCCCTTCGGGCTCTGCAGCCTCAGCCGCTGGGCCGCGGGGGGGGGGCGAGGGGAAAGGCCTCCCGAAAGCTCTTCCGAGGGGGGGGGGCAGCAGCGGGGATGCCTCTCCTCCTTGCGCCCTCGAAGGCCTGCTCAGCTTTGGAGCGGGACGGGGGGAGGGGGCTGCCGCGTCAGGCTCAGCGGCCAGCGGGCTCCCTTTCTGGCCAGTCCAGCCCGCGCAGCACAGGAGGTCTGTCCCGGGCCGCCACCTCCCCCATTCCGCTCCGCCTGCCTGCCCGCCTGCCCGCCTGCCCGCCTCCCGCGCAGCGGCAGCTGGGGGGGGGGGCTGGAGGGGGGGAGGGGAGCAGGCCGGCGCCCCCCAGCAGCAGGGGCTCTACTTGGGGCCTTCCTCCGGGTTGCCCTCGCCGTCCGTCTTGCCCTCCTCCTCCGTCTTCTGGTCGTCGGTGTTGAGTTTCTGCTGCTTCCTCCGCCGGAGACACTTGACCGCCACCAGCGCCAGGATCACCAGCGCCAGGAAGCCGCCCACGGAAGCGCCCACGACCACGGCCACGGTGGAGTCCCGCTCTGGGGGCTCTGGGGAGAGAGACACACAGACAGGCCGGGCAGCCGGCCGGCCGGGAAGGTGGGCCAGGGGGCCTCCCCCCCCCGCTGAACCGCCGCCACCACCACCATTCCCCGGCCCCGGTGGGGAGCCAGGCCACACGCTGGGGAGGACGGGCGGGGGCCGAGAGGGGGGCCGGGCCGGGGCAGGAGGCACACTCCGCTCACCTTCCGTGATGACCTTGAGGTCGATCCGGGCGTGGCCCCTGTGCCGGTCGGGGGGGTTGAGCACGTAGCAGTTGTAGAAGCCCTCGTCGTCCAGCTGCACGTCGTGGAGGGTGAAGGAGACGTCGTACTTGGCCAGGTTCCCCGTGAACTTCACCCGGCTCCCGAAGCGGTTCTGCTCCACGGGGACCACCTTGGTCTTAAACTGAAGGAGCTGCGGGGGCGAACACGAAGGAGGACTTCAGGCCAAGTCCGGCGCCCTCCGGCCAGCTCTTCTGGCGGCCCCCCCAGCCAGGGGCCAAAAAGGCCGGGGCGGAGCAAGAGAGCCCCTGGGGCGGGGGGGGGGCGAGCGAAGGGATGGCCGCCCTCCTCGGGACCTGCAGCGAGACCTCTCTCTCCGAGCCCGCCTGGACTTCTCCCTGGCTGGGGGAGTCCGGGAAGCCACCTTGCAGAGTGCCTCGCCGTCGGGGTCTGGAGCCCCTGCCCGCCGCGGCCCGGGCCCACGGGGGCTGCGGGGCGGGGGGGGGCGGCGGCTGGGAGAACTCTCGGCTCCCGGAAACCCCCTTGCTAGGCCCAGGCAGCCGGGCGGTTTCCCCCGCGGCCAGAACTTGCCCCCCCCTCCCCGCCTCCCTCCCTCACCGTCATCTCGCTGCAGTTCCAGCACTCCTGGTAGGTCCAGTTGAGGGAGAACTGCTTCTCGGTCACGCGGTAGCAGGAGTTGAAGGTGCAGGCCAGGCGGGTCGAGGAGCCGTTCAGGGCGTGGAGGGTGGCCGGGGCCGTGACTTCCATGGCCAGACTGCGCGGCACTGCCGGGGGGGGGAGAGGGGGCCCAGGAGCCGCCGTCAGACCGCCCGACCGCCGGCTCGCCCGTCTCCCGGGCCACCAGGCCAGCAGCCCTTCCCTCCCTCCCGTCGGAAGAGCGGGCAGGTGGAGACAGTCCGTGGCCAAGCTGAGGCCGGGCGACCCCTGTAGACCAGGAGGGGGGAGCCGGGGTGGCAGGGGCCCTTGGCGCGGCCTTCCAGCTCCGCGCGGCCTCCTTCTCCCAGTGCTGGGAGGGGGGGCGAGAGGGGCAAGGGGCCTGTCTGGAGGTCAGCCGGGACCACCCCCTGGCAGCGCAGGGCCCAAGCCGCGGCCAGGCTCTCCTCGGCAGGGTCTCCGGACCCAGAGACGCCCTCAGCGCCCCCGCGGCGCTCTCTCCCGGGGCCTGGCGGGGTGGGGGGCTTGGAACCTAAGGAGCATCGCGGGGGCGGGGGGCGGGCGCAGTCCTCCTGGGTGGGCACCGGCTGGCAGCCTCTTTTCTTCCCCCCGCCCCCGCCGCCCGCCTCCGCCGTGGGGGCCCGAGGGCTGCGTCTTGCGGCTGGCTGCAGGAGCCGCAGTGTGCTGCAGCCGCAGAGCCCGGGTGCCGCAGCTGCAGAGGAGGCGGCCGGCGGCTGCGCCCTTCAAGCAGCCGCAGAGCGGGGGGCGCCGCCGCTCCTCTCCCCTTCCCCTCCCCTCCCCCTGGAGGGCTTCCTCCCCGGCTGCCCCCGGCTGCCCCCTGGCCCTTTCCCCCGCCCCCCCGCGCCCGCCCGGCCTCCCCAAAGCCGCCTGGCTGCCTCTGCCCCAAGGGGGCGGCGGCGCGTGGGGGGGGGGTGCCTGCCGACCAGCGCCGGGGTGCCCTGCGGGGAGGAGGGATGGGAGGGGGCTGCTCCGCCCGGGGAAGAGCCCGTCCGGCTGGGACTAGATGAGCCCCCCCTTCGGCTTTCAGCTCCGCGTCTGCTGGGATGGCTCCTGCCGGGGGCGGGGGACACACACACACAAACACAGGCCCCGGCCAAAGGAGCCGGCCCAGCGCAGCAGAGTAGGGCCCTGGGGCAGGGGGCGCGCTGCCAAGGGCTTTCCCCAGCCCTCCCCCCCGCCCACAGCCCCGGCGGCCGGCGAGGCCAGAGAGGACTTCTGCGGACCCGCCGCAGACCAGACTCCTGACCCTTCCGCCCCCCGCCCCGGGACCTGGAGCCCCCCCACCCCCGCCCCCGGCCCTTACCGGCAGCGGCTAGGAGGAGGCCGAGCGCCAGGGCCCGGGCCAGGGCGGCGGGCGGGCAGAGCCGGGGGGCGCGGCGGGGGCCCATCCTCCTCCTCCTCCTCCTCCCGGCCGGTCAGGCGGCGAAGGGCTCCTGCCTCCCCCTCTGCCGGCCAGGCATGGCGCGGGGCGGGGCGGAGCGGGCGGCGGGCTCCCGAAGATGGCCGGCCCGAGCCGGCAGCTGGCAAAAAGCGGGGGGCGGGGGGCGGGTAGACTCTGCGGTTGGCGGACCTGGCAGGGGACGCGGGAGGGCGCGAAAACCTTCCCCTGCTCTCTGGCGCCCCAGCGAGGCCCTCGGCTGGGAGGGGACCGAGAGGGACCTTCTCGGGGGGAGAACGCCACACAGAGGACCCCCCCCTCCGGAGGGAACGCCTCCCTCCTGCCTGGAGACCAACGGCAATCCAGGGAGCTCTTCCGGCTTCGCCTGGAGCTTGGTAACCCAGCAAGCGAGGGGGCAGGGAAAGGACTGGGATGCAGTGGGGGTCCCAGGACGACCTCCTGCGAAGAGCCTGGTCCGCCTCTGCCCACCTGGCTGGCACACGCCCTTGTGGGGGAGAGCCCGCCCCCGACCCTTGGCTACAGGATTCCCTTCCCACGACGGGCTTCCTGGCCCTCGGGGGGGGGGGAACCGCAGCACCTTTCCGGGAACGGAGCACCCCTTTCCCACTCCCTGTGGCGGCCCAAGGGAGGGAGCGGGCAACTGGGCATGGTACCTGGCAGGCCCACTGCGGGGACGGGAAAGTGAAAAACAGGTGGTGAAGAGAGGGCAGAACTGCTCAATTCCTACTTTTTCTCAGTCTTCTCTCCCAGGCTAAAGGGGGCTCAACATGGCAAAACCAGAACACATGATGAGGGAAGGGAGTTGCAGCCCAGGATCAACACAGGGATAGTACAGAAACACCTAGTTTCTTTAAATGAGACTAAGTCCTCAGTGCCAGAGGAACGGCATCCAAGGGTACTAAAAGAACTGGCAGATGTAATTTCTGAGCCTCTGTCCATTATTTCTGAGAATTCTTGGAGAATAGGTGAGGGGCCAGAAGACTGGAGGCGGGCAAAGGTTGTCCCCATTTTCAAGAAAGGAAAAAGAAGGATGGGGTAACTACCGACCAAGGTTCCCTCTAAGCCGAGTTAGTGTGAGCTAGCTCTCAGTTCTTTTAGCCTCTGGCTCACACATTTTTGTCTCAGCTCAGGAAGGATTGGCTCCAGAGCAAGCTAATTGATGCAGTAGCCAAATCGCTCGCTCACAATTTTAATGCCAGTAGCTCACAAAGTAGAATTTTTGCTCACAGGGCTCCACAGCTTAGAGGGAACATTGCTACCGACCTGTCAGCTTGACATCTATACCTGGGAAAGTTTCAGAACAGACTGTCCTTGAGCACTTAGAAAGGATGGCTGTGATTACTCAGAGCCAGCATGGGTTCCTCAAAAAAACAGGTCATGTCAGACTAACCTTATCTCTTTTTTTGAGAAAGTTACTACCTTGCTGGGTCAAGGGAATGCTGTGAACATAGTTTATCTGGATTTCACTGAGGCTTTTGATAAGGTTCCACATAATATTCTTGTTGGCAAATTGGTAAGATGTGGTTTGGATTCTATGACTGTCAGATGGATCTGTAATTGGTTGACAGTACCCAAAGAGTACTGCTGAATGATTCCTCATCCTCTTGGAGAGGAAAGACAAGTGGAGTGCCTCAAGGATCTGTCTTGGGACCTGTTTTGTTCAACATCTTCATAAATGATTTGGATGAAGGTGAGAGGGAATGCTTATTAAATATGCAGATGACACTAAAAACTGGGAGGGGTAGCAAATATGGCAGAAGACAGAGTCAGGATACAGGATGATCTTGACAGACTGGAAAAATGGGCTAAAACAAACATAGGCCCCGGTCATACGGGCCAGAAAACGCAGGGGAGAGGCGTGGCAGTTCACCCTGGAGCTAACTAAGGTGCGGTAGGCTACCGGGTTGCCACACTCCAGCTCTGCGCCCCGATCACACCGCGCTGCTGCAGTGCAGCAAAAAAGCAGCGAAGTGCACATGCGCCATGGGGGGGCACTGTTGGTGTCTTGTGTGTGTGCATGCGCTGTTCAGCGTTGGTGCGCATCCCATAGACACGACATCCGGAAACCCCGGGGACATGGGTGGGCATCGGAAGCCGCGGGATATTGGCGCTCCCACGATCAGACGCCAGCTTTTGCCCTGGGGTTTCTGGAAACTAGTACTTCGGACCTACTAGTTTTTTACTCCGCGTTTTCCATGGGAAGCCGCGGGTTGGCCACGGGAGCAGTACGCCTCCCAGATGTGCTCGTATGATCGTGCACGGAAAGTCCGCAGGGCTCCTGTGCCTTCAGCGGGGCAAATGCTCAGTGTGAACGGGGCCAAAATGAATTTCAGTGGGGATAAATGTAAAGTTCTTCATTTAGGTAGGAAAAAATCAAATGCATAGTTATAGGATGGCGGAGACTTATCCTGGCAGTAGTATGTGCGAAAAGGATCTAGGGGTCTTAGTAGGCCATACACTGAACATGCGTCATCAGTGTGATGTGGTACCTAAAAAGGTAAATGTGATTTTGGGCTGTATCCACGGAACTACAATGTCCGGATCACACGAAAGTGATGGTACCCCTTACTCTGCTCTGGTTAGACCTCACCTAGAGGATTGTGTTCTGTTTTGGGCCCCACAATTTAAGAAGGATACAGACAAGCTGGAACAAAGATTCTAGGTCACATACCAAAATCTGGATCTATTATGATCAAACTTTTGAAGGCACAGTGACAGCTGCCAACATACGTTAAGGACAGAGCGTCAGAAATCACATTCAGAAATCCCATTCTTTTCCCGTTGTTCCACAGGAAGCCATTCTTCTCCAGGCCAGTATTTGTGAACGCCCTGGGTTACCAGGGGTTGGACTAGATGACTAGAGGAGGACCCTGGAGGTCCTTCCCAACTCTACGATTCTCCGAGCAGAGAGGGAGCCGGGGGGACACGAAGGCCCGAGGCCGCCCCTTCACCTCGCAAGGCGGCTGAGAGAGCAGGCCGGGGGGTGGGGGAGAGTCTCCCGGGCTGCCTTCGGGGGCTTGGAGCCCTTTTTTTGGGGGGGGGGGTCTGCGTTGTCAACGAGAGTGTCGTCGTCCCCAGCAGACGATAGGCCTGGCCCAAGCCCGGGAATGGCCGGGAGGCCACGGTAGGGAGGCTGCCCGGCCCAAGCCATCGTCCTGGGGGCAAGACCCTCGCGCCAGGCAAGGACCCCCCGCCCCGCCCCGCCCCGCCCCGCCCCGCCCCTCACATCGCCGCTCAGCCCCGCCGCCCCCCCAGCCAGCGGGCGGCCGGGATCGGCTCCGAGAGAGCCCGGGGGGGGGGGGCTGAGCCGCGAGCCCTGGCTGGGCGCCGCCTCCTTCGCCGGGGCCAGGCGGGGCGGGGCCGGGGGAGGGGGGCGCTCGGGAAAGAGGCCCTGCGCCGGCGCGGGGAAACTGGCGGAGGGCGGCGACGTGAAACAAGAGAGCGCCGGAGCCGCAGCCCCGCCCCTCTCCTCCTCCCCGCGCCCCCCGCCCGCCCGCCCCAGGCCCGCCCGCCCCCCGACCAGCCAGCCGAGCGCAGGAGGAGAGGAGCCCCTCCGGCCGGGGCCGCCCACAGAGCCCGAAGGCGCCCGCAGAGCCGCGGCGTCGGAGTCCCGGCCCGGCCCGGCCCGGCCCGGGCGGCGGCGGCCTCCTGCTTCCAGAGCGGCCGCCCGGAGAGGCCCGGCCCAGCGAGCCAAGGGCGGGCGCCGAGGCGGCGGGGGCTGCGGGGGAGAGGCCCGCGTATCGCGCCCCCAGGAGGACTGGTTTATCGGGGGGGGGGGTGTAGTTGGAGAACCAGCCGTGCGGTCGGGACGCCCTACAACCGAGGACAGCGGTTGCCCGGATGGGATCCATGGTGGCCCATAGAGAATGATGGAGAGGACGCTTGCCCAGAGGGGACCGTGCGGTACATAAGCGCCAACAACAGAGAATCCACGCTTGCCCACAGGGAGTGATGGAGAGCAGAGCACACCTGACCATCGGGTATAATGGAGTCCACGCTTCCCACAGTGACTAAGGGAGACCACATGTGGGCCTGGGGAAGAGGGAGACCACGCTTGTCCGGAGGGAATAAGGGAGCCCACGCGTGCCCTTAGGGAACAAAGGAGACCACGCTTGCCCACAGGGGATAGTGGGGTCCACACTTGCCCAGAGGGAATAATACAGACCACACTTCCCCAAAGGGAAAACGGAGCCCAGGCTTGCTCTAGGGATTCAGAGAGAACATGCTTGCCTATAGGAAATACTGGAGAGCATCCTTGCCCATAGGGAATAATAGAGACAATGCTAGCCCATGGAGAATAATGGTGTCCTCGCTTGCCCACAGAGGATAATGGAGACTACGCTTGCCTGTCGGAAATGCCAACTACTCAAATGCTCCAGCATACATTCCTGTGTGCCCCTCCCACCCTTGACACTCACTGCTCAAGGGAGGTAGGGAACAAAGACACACCGCAAGGACACTTGGGGGGGGAGGGGGGGCTTGTGTCGCCTACTTTGATCTGCGGGAGGGGGAGTCCCCTGGGGTGGGCAAGCATCAAGGCCTCTGCTTCCCACACTTTCTCAGGCCACTTTCTCTCCTGGTGCCATAAACTCATCCCCAGGGGCCCCCTACCCTATAAGAAGATTTTTGTAGCTGTGGATAAAGAGAAGAAGAAAAGGGGAGTAGCCACGTTTGTCAACGATCATCTTCAACCTGAACTTGTATATGCCTCACAAGATGGGAGAATCTTGATGGTGGCGATACAAAGACAGCTGAAAAGAGTGCTCATTGTTAATATCCAGGCCCGGAATCAGCATCAAGAAAAATTCTATGCAAGGTTGCATAACCAGTCAGGGCTATTTTGGGACAGGAACGGAGTTCCGGCTGGCTCCCGAGTTGGCCACACCCAGCAGGAACTCATTAGCATAATAGGCCACACCCAACAGCAGAAACTCATTAGGATTGGCTACATTTGGAGTGTGTGGCCTAACATGCAAAGGAGTTCCTGCTACCAAAAAAAGCCCTGGGTTTTGACAGCAAACAAGGTAAACAGAATAAGAAGCAAAAGGTGGGTGTGGCTGGATGACCACACTTCTGGCAACATGGCTTAATAGGCTAATGAGTTTCTGCTGTTGGGTGTGGCCTATTATGCTAATGAGTTCCTGCTGGGCTTTTTCAACAAAAAAAAGCCCTGCATAACCTTATTATCCAGCAAGATTTCCAGGAGATTTGTATTATAGGAGATTTCAATATGGTTTTTGACAAAAAAAGAATATATTGGAAAACAAGCACACAGGGAAGGAAGACAAGAGGCAGCGAATTTCCGGACTCGTCGTGTCAGCTTTTGGAAGAACTGAGTCTGGTGGATGCCTGGAGGGCAAGGAACCCTAAGAAGCTACAGTATACATACTTCTCGGCTAAGCATGGCTCTTGGTCAAGAATAGTTATGTGTTGGATTTTGAGTACAGCTATTAAGGATTTAATAGAAGGAGAGATTGAAGCGGGAACGTTTGCCGACCCTAATCCCATCACTTTGGAATTTCAAGAGACAAGACTAATAAACAGATGGACATTGAATATCTTGTTTCTGAAGGATGACAAATGAGTAAAGAGGCTTAAGGAGGAATTTCAACATTTTTTAAAAGAAAATATCCAACCTGATATGTTGTTGAAAGTTGTATGGGATGCTTTTAAAGCATTCACTAGAGGACAACTGATAAAGGAATAGGCCAGATTGAACAAACAGAGGAAGCAAGAATATAATAAGCTTCAAAAAGATATTCGGATTCAAGAGGAGAGATTAGTGGAGAATCCAAATTCATCGGAAATGAAATCTAAACTTAGGCTGTTGCAACATAATATGAAATGTCTTCTTACGTATGAATTAGTGAAGAAATTGGCTTTCGCTAAACAAAACTACTTTGAAAATGCCAATAAACCTAAAAGATGGCTTGCTTATAAAGTTAGACAACAAAAAGAGAAGTTCTATATAAAAGCTCTGAAGAAAGAAGATGGAACTGATACTAATCAGATTCAAGAGATGAAAGTGATAGTAGAGGAGTTTTATAGAAGCCTATATATAAAAATCAGATATGAATATAGAGCAAATAAAAGGATATTTTTGTCAGATTAGCAAAAAGACTCAAAAAATACGATCTAGATGATGATTTATCCTCCCTTACTGAAAATTCAGCCCTTGCACAGATCAAACAAAGACTCCTTGACATCGAGATGCAGGAACTTAGGAGCCTTGCTAAAAGTAGATGTTCACCCTTGGGCTTGGGGATTTTACCCAAAGAGTATATGGCAGAGTATTTAACCTGTTTAACAGCCCCGTACCATCACAGAGCTTATTCATTAGCCTGTTTCAATGTGTTACCCTCTGCGGTTCTCTACGGGAGATTTCATAAAATACCATATGCTAACAGGCTATGCACATGGAATCGGCAGGACAGAGAGAGCCTTGAACATGTTTTTTTGCACTGTACTTATTATCTTGCTATACGTTCCACACTTATTGATCCCTTGTTAAGAGAACAAGCAGGGAAATCTGATGAATGTAAAATTATTTTTTTATTATCTACTTGGAACCAAATTGTGATTGAAACTGTGGCCAAATTTGTGTACCTCGCAGCTAGAGAGCTAGCAATGTATCAGCAGACAGGGCCGTGGCTGTTCAGACTGTTTCCTTCCTGTTATAATTTGGTTGTTATGCCAATAAAGGTTGTTTGTTTGTTAAAAAAAACCTTTGAAATAACTGGATTTGGCCTTAATAAGATTAACCTCATTTCCTTGCAACTGCAAATGAATTTCCACTGAATTCTACAAAAAGTTCTGTCCTTGTTGAGTTCATCACTAAGCAAAGCATTTGTTTTTTAAAAAAACTCTACAACATTGTCAAAAAGGTGTAAAAGCATCTTGCATTTTGAGCCAATGGACTTCAGCATGAAGCAGCCAATGTTCAAAATCTTCATCATTCTCAACGCAGAGCTCCCAGAATAGTCAATCATTGAGAACATGGGCTTTCATTTTATACAGTGTGCAGTGACTTGTGCAGGCAATCACAGAGGCTTTTTGCAACTAGATGTTGGCGATGAATGACACAGGGAATGGTAAGGACACTTGGCGCTGCTTTTTTCAAGTAAGCACCACACTCATGGTAGTGACCCGTCATCAACGGTAAGTGGAATTTCCTTCTCTTTGACAGGTAAATACTATTACTTTGGGGGAAGCAAAGGGTCCTGGAAGACCAAAATAAAAATAAAAATAATGGCTTGAACTTGAAGGAATGAAAGAGACGATTTTACTTTTGTTTCCTTTTAATAGTTTTATTTTTCTTTCACCTTATTACTGTAATTCTGATTCAAGACAATGTGATATTTTCTTTATAAAGGTTTGTCTAAACATCTTTATTTGTTGCTAAAAATATACCCACATTTCCCCCCAAATTTGATATTTACCATCATTTTCCATTACCATTATTAGTTGTACCCTAAATTTTTCCTCAACCCCTAATTTTTCCTTCTACCCCCTAATTTTCCCCTTAAAATCAGTTTTTTCCCCTTTTGAAAACACTTAGTGAGAAATTTTAAATCTTCGTGTAACCCGCCTTTCTCACATCAACCCCACTTGAGGGGAAACATTGTAGGAAGTGGATTTATTAAGGGAAGGGCGGCGGACAAAGAGAAAGCAACAGTGCCTCCAGCCCTCTGGCCTCCGCTTCCTCACAGGAGGGGTGGCACAGGCCCATGGCCAAGGCCCCCCAACTTCCCACCCAGACCAGGTGCTCCCTTGGGGGGGGGTGCAGGGGTGTGTGTGTGGAGTGCCCCCTGATTTATTTAAAGGCCCCCCAAATTAAAAAAATCCTGGCTCGGATGGCCAGTAGGCAGAGAGAGAGAGAGAGAGAGAGAGAGAGAGAGAGAGAGAGAGAGAGAGAGAGAGAGAGAGAGAGAGAATTTCAGACACAACTCCCAGACCCTCTAATCACCGGCTCTGACCATACACAAGTAGAACTTAAAACAGAAGGAGGGTTTAATTCAACAACGAGGGGTGGGGAACAAAAGCAGGACGCACATATACCAAACTCAGATCTAGACAACACAGCTTGAAGTTGGAACCAAAGAGGCCATTTGAGTCTTCTGTTGTGTCTCTCTGAGGCCTCCTGCGGGTCCCTCTTGCACTCTGTCTGCTGTGGCTTGGCTGGCTCTCTGGGGGGGGGGGGGGTGTGACAACGGGGGTGCTCTTCAGCCTTGTCGCGTCGCTGCAGCTTTCCGGAGGCTTCTCCTCAGGCTGCACTCGGTTCTCTGCCCTGGGAGCCAGATGGCTTCTGTCTCCTTCCTTCTCCTCAGAATGCTCCCTTTCCCCTCAGAGCTCCCCCGGGACCCCCACCCAGGGACAAAAAAGGCCGGACCAAGAGGGTTACAAGGGCATCACCTAGAAATGCTAATCCGGGGCAGGCTGCAACAGAAACAACACTTCTGGAGCTCATCAACAGGCTCGGTAACCGAGAACACAGAAAAATAAATGCCAGACTCAGTACAATTATGTTGAAGATAAAAACATATGCAGTGGTGACAGTTTCTCAGAACGTGGTGTACTGGTCTTGTCAGGATCTAGAGAACCCTGAAGAGATTTATAAGCTCACCTATATAAACCTTCTGATATGATTCTAAAGCTTTGTAGTTGTGGCCTTCACATAGACTTTGGTTCATTGGAATGCTGGTTCATAAACCAAGCTGAGAATCAGAGGCTTTTGTCTTTAGCAGGCCTGGATTGGGAAATATTAAAAGGGGAGATGAGCCAGTTGTTGATCTCAGTTGTTTTCAGTTGCTTTACAGCTGGTTTTGATTAAGAGACACAGGATGCCAAGAATTGGGGAACATTTAGAAAACAGTCTCTTATAAGAAGAAGGGGGAGGGAGAGATATGTATTGATTTTATATAAGAGGATCTTTAGCTGCAATACTTATACACAGTACCTGCTTCACACAGTACCTGCATAAAGCACAAGTATACATGCATTATAGAGGGAATTATAGGTAATCAGGGAGTCATATATAGGATAAAGAGATATAGCAATGAAAAGGAGATAGTGGGAAAGACTTAGTGAAAGACTCTTCAGAGCAACAGATGTTTGAAATTAACATTAGCAGAGTTGCTCAACACCACCAACATCTATCAATAAGATGACATGTTTACTAGGATAAGAGTTTTTAGCGTGGGCAAAATTCTACGCTGATACTTGGCCGATCACCTTAACCTTAAAGGGAATCTTTTCCTCAGAATTCCCCAAAGTTTCCCAAAGTTGAGAAAAACAACTCCATGTATGGAAAGCCCCCAAAACCCCCAACTTTAGGTTATGTAACGCTTATGAATAATTAAGAAATTGTAAAGGTCAATATTTCTGATTGGCTAAGAAGGGGGTGGATTGATATAGGAGGAACAGTATAAAGGATGAGAATAGGAGACTGGGTGTGGGGTGGCTTCTATCTGAGAGAGAACCGAGAGGGGAGAAGTGCACCTTCCACCTTTATTCAAGAAGGCCAGAAGCCTTGCTAGCCTGTCATCTTTTCTCAGCTGCATCGAGGAGTGGTGAGATGAATAATCTGTTTGATGGGGAGGGAGAAGGGGGCCAGAAGGCCGCCGTAGTCCTAGTAAATGTATTAGATTGAAATAAAGATGAGGGGACAGAGCACGGTGTGATTTTCTTGACTGCTAACAATTGTAAGCTGCTGTTAACATCATGTTTAATAAACTTTTATAGTTGATTGCTACAAAGCGTCTGGTTTCATGTCTACCGAGACATTTCTCTTGCAAGCGTAACCAAAAGATCAGCTCCCTCGTTGTTAAAGAGTTTAGCCGAGAGGCTAACAGTCTGACTAGAGCTCTGGTGGCAGTCCTATGCAGAGACAGGAACGTGGAACGCCATTTGGCAACCTCTGTGCTCTAGCCTGGTCAATTGTAAACAGGGGGATGCGGTCAAAGGGTCCCCCTCCGGTGCCCCCTCCTGCCCCTTGACTCTCAGGGCCCTCCAAGTAATCTTGCTCCCCTCCCCCTCGGTGCTGACACGGGGGGTTGAAGATCCTAGCAGAAGTTGGGCCTCCACAAATGCAAAGGTCTGCAGTTCCGGGAGGAGGGAGGCTGGGCCTGGGGTTAAGAGGGAACCTGAGCAGAGGCTCAGGCCACAGTCCGAGGGGAGGAAAGCAGAGGGATCAGAACTGGTGCAGCAGCAGTGAGTGACAGTCAACCACGTTCCACAGGAACACCTCAACATCTGAAGCTAAGCCTGCACTGGGGTGACACTGGAAGTCATCTGCAAAGCAGCTAGGGAGTTGTAGGTGCAAAACACATGATTGCCCTGGGACTGGGGGGAGGCGGGGCATTCAGGGGAGCTCTGTGGAGAGCCGGCCGATTGGCTGGGGTGGGGTTTTTTTTAAGTGTATTTAAGGATCTTTCTATATACACAACAAATGACGTACATATCAAATCTCTTAAAAGTACAGAGGATCTCCCAACAATTTACAGTTCAAATGAAACACCTTGAGTCTACATAACATATTGTTTCCTTAGAAAATAAATATTTAGCCCAACCACTCACAGAATCTCGACCACAAATCTTCGTAAGTATCTTCACCTTCTTCTTTTAACAGGGTTGTTAATCTGTCAATTTCAGCTATAGCTAATAAGTTCTGTATAATTCCTTCCCTTGAAGGTATTTTTCTAATTTCCAGTATTTGGCTGGGGTGTTCTTGAGGTGGGAGGACTTTTGGACAAAGGACCAGAGAGTGGGGGCAAGGAGGACGTGTGCCCCAGGCAGATTTAGAGTACCTCAGGGGGATGATGTGCGGTTGAAGAAGCTCAGAGCTTCCGTGGGGTCAAGGACCTTGCAGTGGACTCCCCACTGAGCGCCCGGGGGACACCTCCTAGACCCAGAGCACAGGCCAGGAGCCCCACTCCTCCCTGTGACTCACCGCCTGGTGCACAAGGAGGATGGCGAGACCTGGCCTTTCAGCAAAGATCTGGCAGGTCTGGAGGCCAGGAAGAGACAGAGGGCCAGCAAAAGCCCCCTCTCCTTTCCCACTAGGTCCAGGCACACGGCAGCAACTCCTCTGCCCCCACAAAGGGAGGCGTGACATGGCCCCCCAGGCTGGCCTGTTTCCCTTCTGCCAGCCCTCCCTTCACAGGCTGCGGGGGGGGGGGCCTTCAACACAAGAGCATCCATCGGGAGAAGGAACAGGAGCAGAGGAGAGCTCAGGAACGGGAGCAGGCCAAGGGTGAGAAGTCAGAAGCAGGAGGGCCCCACATAGGGTTGCCAAGTACTTACCATAATTTGGCGGGGGATACACAGTTCCTGGCTGGAAATTCCTCCGTGGAACACCCACGCCACACGATGCCGTTGCCAGGAAGTGACACCAGGCGACACTCTGGCAATGGGGCTGGAAACTTGATGGTACCATTGAGTTTCCAGCCCCATTGCCAGAGAGTTGCCTGGCATCACTTCCTGGTGACGGCAGCATGCGCCACATCTCCCCCCCCCCGGGAACGGTCCTGCCAAGATGTATCCACCCCCCGCCGAATTATGGTAAGTTCTTGGGAAGCCTGGCCCCATGCCATCCATAGAGGCAGGGCAGCCATGCCAGGGTGGTGGTGACAACAAATGCCATGGGGGGGGAGGTGGCAGGGCCAGGTGGCCTTTGTTCTGGCGAGCCCCTGTGAAGCACCAAAGCTTGCCCGATGCCTCTTCCCCTTCCCTTCCCTGACCCATGCGGCCCCAGGAGCCAGGCCAAGCTGGCCAGGAGGCAAAGCGACTATTCGCCACAACAGCCCGGCCTCTCTCTCTCTTCCAAGGCAGGAGGCCTCCACAGGGGGATGGAGCACCTGGCGAGCTGGCCTGAAGCCGCTTGCCAAAACCAGAATTCCAGCAGGTCCCTGGAGCTTCCTGGGGGGCCCCTGCTTTGCTCAGCTCTTCTGTGGCCCCCTCCCCAAAGGAAACTGCCGGGTGCTCAGGCAGACAGGGAAGCACAACCCCCCCCGAGCACGGACCCCCCACCCCCACCCCTCAGCTGCTCCCGCCCGCCACTCAGACAACAGGAGCTGGAGACTCAGCCGGCACACAGGCACCTCTCGGTCCCAGGGAAGACGTGGGGCTCTTCCGGCAGCTCCACCCCACACGAGCCTGTGGGCACACAGAGCACGGCGCAGCGGGCTGGACAGAATCCCAGAGCGCGACGGAGGAGGAGGTGCTGCTCCGAGGAAGAGGGCAAAAGCCCTTTCAGGCCTCCGTCTTCCCCGCCAGCCTTCACCACCTGGGGACAGAGCTTGAGCATGGCACCAAGGCTCCAAGTTCAGGCGACGATTCGCAGCTCATTTCGCGCAGCCAAGCGACATCCCACCTGGAAGGAGCGCCCGTGGCACCCTCAGCCACCGCCTCTCTGGGTCCCCGCAGGAGCCACCCGCCTCACCGCCTCAGGCCCCGCCCAGGCTGCCTCTCCTCCCAGGTGAAGGGACAGCTGCTTCCCCAGTTGCCGCCGGCCACCCTTTGTACCCCCCCAGCCACCCCCCCCCGACAAGCCAGCCATCCGCAGCCCCCCGGACCTCGCCCCGCCCAGCCTCCCAGCCCAGCCTCCCAGACGGACTCCCCTGCCAGAGGAGAAGTCTCAGCAGCCACGAGGAGGACCAAGCAGCCACAGGGTGACCCACGCGGCCCACGGAGGCACGGCTCGAGCCCCAGACACAGCGGAGAAGGTCACCCCTCGAAAGGCTGCCGGAGCCCGGCGGTCCCACCGGGCAGGAGCGGAGCTGCCCTGACCAAGGAAATCAAAACGAAGAAGCAGCGGCAGAGTCCCCCTTATGACCCCTGGGTCAAGTTCCTTAAATGGTCCTGCAACAGCTTTGCCCTCAGCCCAAGGAAATAAGTTCAGGAGCAAACTTTCACCAGCAGGGAGAGAGCGTGGCCAGCTTCAGAGGCCACCCTTGTCCGCCCGCCCATCAGTAAGGGTCTTCCTCGTCTGTGTCCTGGATGAGAAACAAAAAGACATCAAGCCAGGCAACCGATCGGATCCTCAGAGGCGTCGCAGGGCACGGGCTCAGCAGCAGCAGCAGGTGAAGGCGGAGGCGACTGTGCCAGCAGACCTTCCTTGCAGAGATGTCCAGAGTAGCCCCACTGGGCATGCAGGCGCACCCTGCAAAGCAGGCCCCGTCGGCTACACCATCTGCAAAAGTGCCTCCTGCTGCCGCCCCCCCGGGACATGGGGCCAAGAGTGGGTCATGAGGGAAGGGGAACCCGGCGGCCCTTGCAGGCCGCTTGACTGCACGCCAGGCCTTTGCCGACGCTTACCAGGCACTGCAGACACCTGCTGGCCAGCCTCGCCACACAGCCCGGTCGCTCCAGCCTGCAGGGACACAGCAGAGCAGAGCAGAGCAGAGCAGGGGGTCACCTCGGCAGCACCGACTCCCTGTGCGCCCCCCACTCACTCACCTATCACTGCCCTGCCAGGGGACTCGCGGGCAAGGCACTGGAGCCCCGCCCCTGCCCCCACGCCCTCCTCCCTCGGGGATCCTGGAAAGTCCCCCTCATCCAGTCTGGCAAGCAGAGGTTGGGGGGGGGCTCCTCACTGGCCTGGCCAGGCCACAGGGGTCTCTCTCCCCCGCCCCTCTCTCCGTGGGCCCCCAAGGCTCCCCCGGGGCGGCTGTTCCATAACTCAGGGGATACTCAGCCGGTGGGAAGGGGCCAGTGCACGACCTCCATCTCTGTTGCCCACCGTGGATCCACCCGTCGTGCGAGAGCCCTCAGAGGGCAAGCAGGACGCACATTGGGGGCAACAGGCAGCCAGAGGGCAATTTGTTTCCGACAGCTGGCCTTGCTTGGCTTTGTGCACAAAGTCACTAAGAGACTCAAACTTCTGCTTCCCCAACGAGGGCTCCACAGGGCGCCCATTTGTTTTTCCGCAAAGAACTGCCCTCGGTTTTTAGCCAAAGAGCCCCTCAACAATCCATTCCCTGACCCCAGGCCCCCCCCCCGGCTCTCACTCGTCAACGACTTCGATGGAGGACTTCTTGTAGGCCAGCTTCTTCCCACGGCCGAGGGCCCCCGACTTCCGGCCCATCCGGACCAGCAGCAGAACCACCACGAAGGCCGCTGGGAGGAAGACCAGCAGGGAGAGCAGCCCGGCCACCGTCAGCTGGAAGGAAGCCCCTGTGGAAAGAGGCCCAGTCCAGGCAGCTGTCCGGAGATCCAGCCAGCCAGCTGCAGGCAAAGGCAGAGGAGAAGCCCTCGGGAGAGCCCAGCCCAAGGGAAGAAGAGGAGGAGGAGGAGGGGGAGGAAGGGGTCCCACTGGAACCCCCAGAAGGGCCAGACAGCGAGAACGACAGTCTCCAGAAAGAGGAGAAAGAGAAGGACGGATCCCGGGTGCCCGACAAACACAGGCCCAGGCTGGGGGGCTCACACCCCTGCAGCAAGGCAGGCCCCTGCTTCATTTCTGCAGCCCGGAGGAGTGAGCAGATCTGGCCCCTGGCCCCTCGCTCCTGCCCAGACTCTCCTGCCTCTACGGCCTCCCCCCCCACGCGCAGAACAGGTGGCCTGGAGGGGAGGGGGAGGGGGGTGGGCCCGGGGCCCCTTGACAAAGCCCCACCTGTCTCTGGAAGGGGCCCCAGGTAGCGCCGGCTCCCCACCAGCCCCCGTGGGAATGCCTGCCCGGCCCTCTGCTGGAGCGGAAGGGGAAGGGGAGGGGGCCCCGCGGGGAGCTGCTGGGCGGCAGGCACCTCGCTGGGTGACGGTGAGCAGCGTCTGGGGGAGGTTGTGCTGCACGTCAGGGGGGTTCTTCACGGAGCAGGTGAACGTCCCGTTGTCGTCCGTCGTGGGGCTGGCGATTGCAATGGAGGCGTCGTGCTTGGCCACATCTCCGGCCCAGGAGACCCTGTCGCGGAAGGTGCCCTCCCTGGCTGGGTAGGCCTCCGACTGGTAGTGGAAGATCTATGGGGAGGGGGAGGGGGAGGAGAGGGCACACCCCCTGCTTCAGACAGCCTCCCCAGGCTGGCACGCGCACACACACGCACGCACACACACACACAACCAGTGTTCCCTCTAAGCTGAGTTAGTGTGAGCTAGCTCACAGGTGTTTAGCCTTCGTTTTTTGTCTCAGCTCGGGAAGGAGTTCTGAGAGCAAAGTAATTTACAGGAGCTGAATCGCTCGCTCACGACTGTAATGCCAGTGGCTCGCAAAGTAGAACTTTTTCTCACAGGACTCCGCAGCTTAGAGGGAGCATTGCACACAACCCCCCCCACCGCCCACCCAGCGCGTTGCCGGCGGAGACGCCGTCCGTGTTGCTGGGAGCCAGCGGGCCCATAAAGCGCCCCGACAGCGGCCCGGCCCGCAGCCAGGGCGGGGAGGGAGCAACTCACCGGCTCCAGCGCCCCTCCTGCCAGAGGCCGGTAGGTCCAGTCGATGGTCAGCTTCTCCGAGAGCGGGGAGGAGGACCGGAACCAGCAGCGCAGCACCACGGCCTCGCCCACGAAGGCCCGCACCTCGGCATCCGCCCGCACCTCCAGCGAGCCCACCCGAGCGGCGGCGGCGGCTGCGACAGGCAAGGCAAGGCAAGGCAAGTCAGGCACCGGCGCCGCCGCCCGTTGAGAGCCGAAGGGGGGGGGGGCAGGCAGCCGCCCGCCGCGCCAGGGGGAGGAGGAGGAGACGGGGGCGGCGGGGGACAGGCGGACCCGTCGAGCAGCGCCTCTCCTGGCGGCCTCCAGCCAGGCCCCAGAACCCGGGGCGCCGGACCGGCGCCACGTCGGAAGGAACGCAGGCGCCCGTTTCTCGGGAGGCGAACCCGCCCCTGGCGGCCACTCACCCCCCCGGATCCCGCCCCCCCACGCCCCACGGAGAGGCCCCTCCGACGACCGACCGACCGACGCCCCCCCACTCACCCAGCAGGAGCGCCGCCGCCGCGAGGGGGAAGGCCGCCCCGGAGAGGCCCATCGCGCTGCCCCGCGGCCGCCCACAGTCACCTGCGCCGGGCGAGGCGGAAGGGGCGGGCGGGCGGGCAGGCCGCTCCCCGCCAGGCGCCGCACGGCCCAGGTAGGCTGGCCGGGCCGCTCCCCCTCCTCCGCGGCCAAGCGCAGGCAGCCAGGCCTCCTTCCGGGCGGCAGAGCCACGCACGCCCCCTCTGGGGAGGCCGGCCCGTCGAGAGCAGGGGGCAGGCGGGCAGGCAGGGCCAACCAGCCAGGCAGGGAAGGGCGACGTGCCCTTTATTCGCAAGACCGGCCGCCGCTGACTCGCTAGTAGGACAGGAAAGAGCGGCTCTCTTGCGGCAACAGCAGCAGCAGCCTCTAATTCGGGCGGCGGCGGGCCGGGCCCAGAAGCAGTTCTGTCCCTTGGGACTTCCAGGGGAGCCGAAGGGCGGCGACCGCAGCTTTTGGGTGTGCAGGGAGGTTTCTCCCTGTGAAGAGCTGCAACACAGTAAGGTACTTTGGGGGGGGGGCAGTGCTGGTGCTCCCCCTCCTGCCCATGGCACAAGGGCTTTCACTCTGCAGCACCGGAAGGCGGGAATGGTCCAGAATTGGGGAGGGGGGGCAACCTAGCTCAGTCCCCAGCAGTTGCCCTGCCTGAGCCTCCCAGTTCCAGTGGACCGGCCAGGCACAACTCTCCCGTCCCCATGGTTCAATGCCCGCTTTTGCCTGGGTGGGGAGCCTGACCTCCTTGCTCATTGAGGAGACGGTTTCTCCTTTAAACACACACTGCATACATGAACTTTCTGCTGCCACCAGGAATTAAAAATTCCAAGTCTCCCTTTATTTTGGTAGGATGACCCAGGGTCTGGGCGCTTCAGAGGAGGTACGTGGCCCTGAGGAAGGACTGTTCTGATTGCTGGGATAAGTTTAAACAAATAATGATTTATTTATAAAAGAACAAAATAAGGTTTCTGGGCATTTTTGATCTGTTGTTGAATAAAGAAAATATAACTGACAAAGCTTGGTGTCACACACAGTTTCTCATAGACCAAAACTCAACTCTGACAGGCTTATTTCTCTCTCTCATATATAGCCACACAGGCTGAACTCTCTTGCTCATATAGCCGCACAGGCTGAACTTTCTTGCTCATAGCCACACAGGCTATATGCTTCTTCTGTCATACAAACTCTCACAAAAACTCTCCACACTGGTCTCTTCCAGAACACAGAATCTCCTCATAGACATCTCCCCTCCCGCACTCTCAGTCATCCGCCAATCACATCACACTTGTCTCCCTCTATCACTCTCCTTACATTACTGCAGTCAAACTAAACATTTAAAGAAACACACACACCCCAAAATTGGAATCATTACAGGGAGCATCTCCCCCATTATCCACTACTGCTGCTTGGGGCGATGGGCCAGACCAGCAGCACCCATAAGCTGAGGAGCCCCTTGTTCCTTCTCAGTTCTTCCCCTCCCAATCCCCCCACCCACAGCCCCCACCTTGCACTTTGCCCTGGGCAGGGCAGGGCAGGGCAGGGCAGGAGAGGCGTTCCCAGCCCTCCACTCCCAGGACTGATGGGTTTCTCCACCACTTTGTGTTATGGAGGCAGGGCACCATTAAAGAATTTCTCAAGAAGCTCTCCGTGGGCCAGGAAGAGGGCGGTGGGGCATGCCTTCACCCCCAAGAGGCCCACAGAGGGACCTGAACAGTGTTTTCTGGGAAGATCAGACTGAGGCCGGGGGACGCCTGGGAAGTGGGCCGCAAGGAGACAGGGCTGCTCCCCAGACCAGGCAGCTGTCTGGAAACAGGGCCGGCCCGAGGTGTTTTTCTGCCCTAGGCAAAGCTACCTTCTGGCGCCCGCCACCGCCACCACCGGGGCTCCCCAGGGTGAGGGAGGGCTCCCCTCCTCCTCCTCCTCCCCCCTCTTGCCCACCCCCAGGGCACGCCGGCAAGCCAGGGGAAGGAGCGGGGGGTTAAACCCCCGTCCCTTCCGGTGGAGCACTGGCAAGCCAGGGGAGGGGGCAGGGGGTTTTGGCGGGGGACGGGGGCCTTTTGGTGCCCCTAAGGGCCAGCGCACTCTAGGCAAACGCCTAGTTCGCTTAGTGAGCGAGCCGACCCTGTCTGGAAACCAAGGCAGAACAACACCTTCCCAGGAGCACAGCCCTGGAGAAGAGGGCAGAGGAAGAGGAGGGCTGGACTTCTTCTGAAGAAAAATCCCATGTGGGCTGAGAAGTTAGCTCTGCCCAGAGCCAAGCCTGTGTTCCTGGGGGGGGGGACGGGGGGGGCAGGGAGAGGGAGGCCGCATGGCTGGGATTCCTCACTCTTAGGTAAGGCCTTGTTTGTGTGCAGGAAGCCCCTCCTTGGCAGTTTGACTCCACAAACATCACAGTGAGAGAGTACAAAAGGAGGCCCCGCCACCGGGGCATTCGCTCTCCAGTGCCCCGATTCCGCTGCAAGCCCAGGTTGGGGATCTTGTGCTGGTGAGAGATGGGAAGGGGCAGAGCTGATGCCGCAAAGGGCAACAGAAGCCCAGCCCGAAAGGCACCAGCAGCAGCCGCAGCAGCCAGTCACCTCCGCCCCGAGGGGAAGCAGTGGGGCCGTCCCAGCCCGCACAACAGCTCCAGCCAGGATGGATGGCAGCTGGAGTTCAGCCTCCTTCCCACGGCTGAACTCCAGAAAAAGGAGGGAGTCTAAACCCATTTGTACTGGAGCCATTCTGAAGCAGGAGAAGGTGCCCGGTTTGCTTTACGGGGCGAGCTGAAGGAGTCTGGGCACACAGGGCTTTTCTCCGCACTTGGCTGTAAGGAGCTGGTGATGAAGCCGAGAGCCATGAGGACAAAGCAGGCCTGTAGCTACGGTGGGGCTTGGGGGGGGGCGGCTCTGCCCCCTTTCTTAAAGGCACAGCCCCACAAGAATTTCTCCTGTAAATGTTTTTTTCAATAATTTTCAAACATTTTCAAAAGGTGTGTGCTCCTTTAAGCAGCATGTGTTGCTGTAGTTGACTAATTCCCACACTGGGCAAGGGGGTTGGAGTAGGTGACCTCTACTTCTAACTCTGTGACAAGATGCTGGTCTCCTTTAAGAGAGTTTTTCTGCCTAAGTGTTAGCTTTCTTGACTATAGAAGTCATCACCCCCACCTGCCGGCTTTTTATCAGGATTGTTGCCTAGGCTGGCAGAAGTGATTGACTTGCAGCAGCTGAGAACTGTTGTCTAAAGTGGTTGACACAGCGTGCAATTTAGAGATCTATCCTGGTAACAGCTTTCTATGGGAGCTGCCCCTTCCCATATCCTGGTAACAGCTTTCTATTGGCTGAATGGCTTTTCTTTCTGCACTGAGAACTTCAGCCCCAACAGAAAAGAAATTTGCCCCACAAGCCGCAAAATCCTGGCTCGGGGCCTGGGACAAACCAGGCCTCCTTAGACTGGGCCGGCCCAGCCGCTAGTTTGAGACCGTCCTTTGCAGTCCACGGGTGTCCCTTTGCTCCCAAGTCGATGGAATTCTTCTGGAGAGGCAGGCCTTTGGCTTGGTGGCGGCAGCCATCCCTCTCGTGCAGCAGTCCAAAGAACCAGCCTCCCAGTCCCGGGAGGGGGGGCACGGAGGGCAGAGAAAGCTGTGAGGGGAGAAACAGTTGCAGGAAGGTTCTCTCTCCTTAGGGGACGTTCCTCAGCTTGGGAGTAGGAGGGCAGCTGCTGCTGCGTGGAGGAGGCGTGGGGCTGCAGAAGCAGTGGGGGGGGCCTGATCTCCAAGGAGGACCAATGGCCCAAGGTGAGAAGGCCACGTGCCATGTGTCCCTCTGCCACGCCAGAAGCGGCTGGCTGTGTGTGGCTTCTGCTGACCCCCCCCCCGGAAGAAGAAGAAGGGCCCCTGGAGAAAGTGGCCGGTGCCACGGGGGCTTACCAGGGGGCTTCAGGCTCGCTCTCCACGCATGACCGCTGCCTCCTCCAGCTCTGCTTCCTTCAGCTTCTCCTTCTCTGACCTGCCCCTGAAGGCAACAGAGACAGCCACTGAGTGGGCAGTCATGCCGCACGGCAGGGGACAAAGGCAGTTCCCTCGTGACACAGGAGAAGACGCCTCCTCCTCCTCCTCCAGAGACCTGTGGGGTCACGGCCTGTTCCCGCAGGGAGCTGAGCTCCTGGGCTCACGGACAGCCACACAACTAGGCTCACTAGCAGCCCCTGCATGGGCACCTGGGACCCTCTACATCCTTTGCATCCCCCTTGGTCCTCCCCAGCTTCCCTCTGCCTCCACCTCCCCACACTCTGATCACAGCACTGCCCTCTGGAACCTGCCTGTGACCTGGCCGAGTTTCCGGAGAGCCGGAGGAGTGAGCTCGGGTGCTCTCCTGTCCCCAGTCACGGCATTCACCCGTCTCCCTCCCACCACCCGTTCCATGCTCTGCCTCCAACGGACGGGAACTTTGGGAAAGGATTCCACGGGCCAGTGAATGTCCAGACTCCTGGGGGCCAAGCACTGCCCCAGGCCACGCAACGGGCCCCCGGCTGGCTTCCCAGACAGCCCCCACCCTTACCGCTCGGTCTCCACCATCTCCATTTCCTTCTCCTGCCGCTTTCTCCACCGCTGCCGGCAGAGGACCACCGCCACCACGATGACGATCATGAGCGCGCAGGCAGAGCCGATGGTGAGTGCCAAGATGTGGATCTCCGGGAGAGCCACTGTGCAGAGAGGAGAAGCGGGTGAGTGGGAGGCAGGCGGCAACCAGACCCCCCCCCCGTGCCCCGGCCTCCACCCTGCCCCAGGGGCCACGCACCTCTCAGCACGACCGCCAGCTGGATCTCCCCGATGTTCCCATCCACGTCGGGCGGGTTCTTCACCTGACACTGGAACGTGCCGTTGTCGGCCGGGCTCACGTTCCAGAGCATGAGGGAGGCATCGCTCTTCTGGATGTTGCCGTCCCACGTCACTCGGCCAGCAAAGCGGCCTGCTGTCGCGGGGTAAGGCTGCTCGTGGTAGTAGAACACCTGGGGGGGGGGCACAGAGGAGCCCCGTTACTCCTCCCTGCAGGGGAACTGGGGCTTCCTTTGCTCCTCTCTCCGTAGGGCCTCCACCTCCACCGGGAGACGGCACTTTCCCAAAGGAACAGGCGGGCTCCGGGAACAAACGGCATGACCACCTGTGTGTGTGTGTGGGGGGGCCATCCTGGACTGAGCAGGTGCCCAAAGGGGGGTGACCGGAGCAGCATCCGTTCCGCTGGAATGTCGGTAAAGGCTCAAAGCAACCACTAGACAATCAGCCACAGAGCTCACGTGACTTTCTCCCAGGCTCCACAGGGCCCTCCGCTCAGCCCTCTCCAAACACACCATGAGTTGGAAGACCTGCTAGAATGGAGCTGTCAGAATGGATTGGGGCACGCCTTCCGTCCGCTGCCTGGCTTTCCGCAGCCTCTGCTGTGTAGACCGAAAGAAGTATGAAGGCCCTCCATACAAGCCCTGCTCTTCCTACCCCTGCCTGCCACTGTGAGGGGGTGGTGGTGGCAGGCAGCAGTGGCATTTCCAGGGGTGGCACCTCACATCTGGAATGCCCCCTCCTTTGAGGCTCATCTGGTGCCCAGTCGCTTTAGATGCCAGGCGAAAGCCCTTTTTTCTAACCTGGACTGTGACCGAGGGGTTAAATCTTTTCAACTGTCAATCTGAATCTAGCCTGACTCTTGGGAGGATGCGGAAGGCCATTGGGGCTGAGCCGGCTTTGCTGGGAGGGCGGGGGTAGAAATCTAATCAAGAAAGAACGGAAAGGGTCGAGGTGAACTCACCGACTGGTCTGGGCCACCGGAGTGGGGGCGGAAGTTCCAGGTCACCGTCACCTGTCCCCCAGGAAGGTTGCGGCTGTGGAAGGTGCACTTCAAGCGCACGTCGGTCCCGTTCAGGACGTCCAGGGTCCTCGGGGTGTAGATGTCGATCGCCGCCACGGGCCAGAGCACTGCAGGAAGCGGTCAGAGCGGAGGCCCATCACCCTGTGTTCTCACAGTCGGGGCCAGGCTTGGGTCTGGGAGCCCTCCCGCGGCCATGCGGCTCACGGGGTGACTCTCTTGATTTTTCATTTATCTCTCTCTGCCTAGCCGACCTCACCGGGCTGGTGTCGGGGGGGGCACACAGGGGACCCTGGATCCCTGCAGCAGCAGCAGCAGCAGCAGCAAGGGAGCGAGAAAAATGCACTAGGAAGGGAGCGGAGGAAGGGAGCCTCCTGGGGACAGTCTGGCCTGGCTCAGGATCCCCCAATCTGGGGGGCAGGAGGAATCCCCGCCTCCCCCCAGGCCTCCCCTCAAGCGGCCCCTTCGGCAGGCAGGTAGGCAGGCAGGGGGCACGGCTCAGAAACTGGCAAGGCCCGCCCTTCCTGGTAAACAGTAACGCACACACCACCCTGTCTTATTTCAGGCCATAAGGGGGGGGCGGCCGTGGGTGTGTGTGGTGGGGGGGGCTCCTTTGGGCTCTCCCTGCAGCCCCCCAGGCTGGGTGCCACACCCTCCCTGCCAGATCTTGGAGTCTTCCCTGGAGCCAGAAGGGGGCCCCTTCCTGGGCTTGCCTGCCCCACCGGAAAAGGAGCCAGAGCCTTTGCGGGGGAAGGGGGGGGCGACCCTCTTCTCCTGCAGTGGCTCAAGGCAGCTGACACTCGCGGGACACAAGGCTTTGCCTGCCCCAGAGCGCCCCCCCCGGACAGGCAAGGAAGGCTTCCAGGGATACAGCCTTAACCCCCCCCCTCCCCAAGGCTCCGGTGCACTCACCAGCCCGCCTCCCCGCCAAACAAAGCTGAGCCCCCTGGAGACAGATGGGCGGGGGAGGGGTCCTTGATGCCCCCTCCTCCCCCTCTGGCCCCAGCCTCCTCCTCCCACCCCCGACGGGGGGGCTCACCAGAAGCAGCCCGCCGGAAAGCGCCTCACTCAGGCCCCCCCCCGCGGGTGCTCTACGGAGGGCCTCCCCCTCCTCGCCCCCCCCTCCTCCCGGTGCCTGGAGGGGGCCCGTCGGCTCGTCGGGGAACTCCCGAGCTCCCGCTTCCGGGTTGCGAAACCAGCCCGCCTCGTCCCACCCGGGGAGGCCCGCCGAGAGGTTTCGGCAGCTGCGGCGGCGGCCGCGCCCCGGAGCCCCGCCTCGGCCACCCGCCGTCTACGGGGCGCGCCTTCCTCGGGGGGGGGAGGCCGCGACCCTCTGCTGGGCCCGCGGCTGGGGGGGCGCCCCTCCCCTCCCCGCCCCTCCCTTCCCGTGGCGGTCGCCGGCCGAGGAGCCCCTCGCTCTGGGCAGCCGCCGGGGGAGCCCTGGGCCCGAGGGGGAGGCCGCCGTCGGGGCCGGGCTCAGCCTCCGCGGACCGCCCGCGCCCGGCCCGGCCTCCCCGCCCGCCTGGAACACAGCGGCAGGGAGGGAGGCCCGGCGGCGGCGGCGGCAGGCCCGAGGCGGCCGGAGCTCCCCCCCCCCCCGGCGGCCGACCTCGGGCGGGCCCGCTGCTGCGCTCCGGCTTACCCCCCAGCAGCAGGCGGACGCTCGCCGCTCGGGCCATCCTCCGCTCGCCGGGCCGGTCCTGCCGCTCCGCTCTGCTCCGGTGTCCTCCCTCCCAGCTGCTGCGGGACGGGACGGCGAAGGTGGAGCCAGGGCCGCCTCCCTGCCTCCCTCCCTCCTCCCACCCACAGGCCGCCCAGGCAGGAGGCTGGGAGGGAGGAGGGCGCGGGCCGGCCTGAAGCCGCCTCTGTGGGGACTCTCTGCGCGCGCTCAGAGGCGCCCTTGTCCACTGCGGAGTGGATGCTGGCCTCCTCTGCAAGGCGCCTCTAGGGAGAATGGCCCCCGACCCCCGGGCTTGGCGCCTCACCCCTCGGCCGGCCTCTCCCAGCCCTCCGGAACGGGAGTCCGACTCCTGGCCAGCCTGCCTGCGCGCGGGCGGGGGGGCAGGCGGCTGTGCTGTGCACCCTCCCGCCATGCTGCTCTGGGGCTTTATGGTTTTTCTATTTAAACCATTTATTAGCTGCTTTTCCACCTTAGGGGAGCTCAGGGTGGCTTACAGCATGGATGATGATGACGATGAAATACATAACTAGTCCTTAAGATCGAGAATTTAAAACTGCTGGTAGGCAGAAGAGCCAACCAGACGCCCGCCTGAATAAAAGTGCCTCCACTTTCCTCCTGGCGATCGGGCCCGGGGCACCTCCCTGGGGAGGCTTCATGGAGATACCCCCATGGCTCAGCAGCCTCTGCGCCGAGCAGGAATCCCCCAGCACCACCGCCTGCGATTGCCCCCCCCGGCAGGATGTGACCCACCGTGACACAACGACCCTTGGTCCTGGCCCCGAGAGGCGGCTCACTAGGACAAAGGCCCATAGCGAACACCCAGGCGGGGCCCTAAACATTGCTTCTAGGGCCCCACCTGAGCCTTGGCTTCTCCTCCCCCTGAGCTCCACAGTAGCCACGTGCCTGTGGGTGAAACGGGGGCCAAAAGCAAGGAGACTGCCCAGCTGGAACCAGTGAAGAATGAAAAAGCCCAGGGGGAGGGAAGGACACAAGCAAAGTGTTGAATTTGGTTGAATTACATACTGTCTGTGTCAGCCTCGTAGCCAGGAAATTTGGGGAAATGTGATGAGGCAAGCAGGGGAGGGGTCTGGCCAGCTGGCGGGGGAAGGGGAGGGGGCAGCAGCGGTTGTGGGGCCTGCCTCACATTGGAGGGGGCAGAGCCCCCGGATACCCCACTGTGGCTACGGGCCTGGCTTGCATCCTCCCTGCCCCCCCCCGGCCTTTTCTTTCTTTACTGGGGAGACGGGCTGCCCGGGACTGCGGGTCCAACCTCACAAGACCACCTCCTGGCCAGACTTAAGACGGGGTTGTTCTTCAAAGTTCCGCAACCAGGGAGAGGCGAGTGACTCCCCCACCCCCACCCCGTGTTTGCAGAAGGGAGAGGTGATCCTATGTCCTGGGGGAGGCATGAGCATGCGTGTGTTGTGTGACTGACACGCAGCCCCACCAATGCCTGGAGTGGGGGGAGAAGGAAGGAGGAGGACAGGCAAGGGAGCCCCCCCCGCTCCAGCCTGAGCCACTAATGGGAACGGCTGGGAGGGGAGGGAGGTGGGATCGCCCGGAGGAGGGCTGGGCGGGGGGGGGGCGGTTCCAGAGGCGCTGCTCAGGGTGCCTTCCTGAGCAGCCGCCTGGTGGAGGCCCTGCCCAGCAGGGGAAGCTGAGAGGGCGGCACTGTCAGAGTGGGGGTGAGGCCGGGCAGTCCTCCGCTGGCCTCGCAAGGGGAAGGCCTGGCACGGGACAAGGCACAGGATCCCAGCGGTGACTCCGCAGCTCTGAAGCACACTGGCTGGCAGTGAGTCGATCGGCCCCATCTGAACCAGCACAGTCGGCGGGCTGGGGGGAAGAATGCAGGTAGCTCCATATAGACATATAATGGCTGGCCCCCTGAGCAAAAAATTGCCCCCCCCCGCAAAAAGTTGCTAGCGATGGGGCTGCTAGGATCCCACGGTCAATGGTATCGAAGGCCACCGAGAGATCTGGCGGAATTAGCAGGGTTCTGAACACCGGAAGCAGCCTGCCTGGCCATGAATCAGACCCCTGGCCCCTCGAAGTCAGCATGGCAGGGGCTCTCCAGGGTCTCAGGCAGAGGTCTTCCACACCACCCACTGCCCGGTCCTTTTTTAAGTGGCGATGCCGGGGACTGAGCCTGGGCCAGGCAGGTGTCCTACCACTGAGCCACGGCCCTTCCCCTCCGGCCACACTCCCCCAGTCTGGTTCTCGGTGGGGTCATCAACCAAGGGGGCCAAAGCAGCCTCGGGGCCAGATCCCTGCCTGAAGCCAGACTGAAATGGCTCCAGAAAACCAGCCTCTGCCAAGAGCCCCTGGAGCTGAGAAGAAACCACCCATTCTGGCTCCTCGCTCAAGAACGGAGACTGGCCTGAAGCTTTCTAGCAGGGGAGGGCTCAGGAAGGGCTGTTTCAGAACAGCTCTAATTGCTGCCCCCTCCCCTGCCAGCAGGGGACCCAGGAAGCACAGCTCCTCCACTCCCCCCCCCAGGCCACTCCCAGCCACACCGTCCTGGGATGCCTCTTGCAGCAGGGCGAGCGGCACAGTTCCAGGGCATCTCCCCAGAGGCGGTGGCTAACACTAACCCTGCGTCCTGGCAGTGATGCACACCACTCTGTGGGAACCCCCAAGGGGACTGCACAGCCACCCTGTGCACAGTCGTGGGACCCCTGGCCGTTTGCTGCAGTTGTGGGAGGTTAGGCAGGACTGTCCTCATGTCTCCTTCGACTCTTTGCAGGCAGCTATCAATTTGGACCCAGACACAATTATGCCCTGTAAAATTATGGAGGAGCTGAAGGAGGTTGGATTCATACCCCACCCTCCACTACCCAAAGGAGTCTCAGAGCGGCTGACAAACTCCTTTCCCTTCCCCTCCCACAACAGACACCCTGGGAGGTAGGCGGGGCTGAGAGAGCTCTGGCAGAAACAGCTCTTTTCAAGAACATCTCTTATCAGAACTATGGCTTGCTGCAAGTGGAGGAGTGGGGAATCAAGCCCGGTTCTCCCAGATTAGAGTCCGCTGCTCTTAACCACCACACCAAATAAATGAATGTAATAAATCAATAAACTCATATAATTATAAGTACTATAGATGTGCTTTGTCCTAAATATAATAACAAATAAAAATATGGTGAAATACATACACAACTATGTATATACCAAAAGTCAACATTCATTCCCTAAGAGGTCCATTCCAGATGTCTGGAAAATACGTGAATATCAGACACAGGAAAACTTTCCGAATGATTATCTTGCTGCGCAAGAACCTTCACTCGCTCCTGACTTCATTCGGCTGATGAACCGGGCAGCGGGTGAGGAGCCGCACCCAAGGAGCTGTTGATAAAGGCCCTTTCCAGCCTCTCTTTGGCAAGAGCTACCGATCCTTTTCTCCAAAGCTGATGATCCTTTTACAAATGAAATCCTTTGTATAAACACATAACAAGCTATGTATAGTGCTCATCGTCAAAATGTTAAAAAGGCCCTTGGTTCCAATGAGACCGCTCACAATTTTCACAGGTAGTAAAGTATGTTGATGGTGGGTTGTAACGGCCTCCAGATCTCAGTTCTTCAGCACGGATGCACGCTCATGCCAGCCGGCTCAGTGCCTCCCACGTATCAAGAAAGCGTATTCTGTCTTTCCCAGGTGTTAGCACAACTAAATCCCGTCAGGGGACAGACTCATGATCCCTAAGAGGTTCACTTCAAATCTTAGTGCAAACAGCTGTATATTTAAAAGGGCAAACATTAGCTTCAAGATTACTTATACTGGAACAAAATGATAAGAGACCCCCTAAGATAACACGGGAAAAGTTTTTTATATGATGAAACAACAACTATACAATTAAAGGAAAATCAGCATATGTATCTGCAGTGGGGATCAGATCCTATTTCGGTATGAGCAGCTACTTGATATGAAAATTCATTGGTGGTCCCAGGACTATTTATAAGAGGGCATATGACAATGTTATAAAAACCAACCTAAATAGGTACTTTGATTTTACCCATGAAGTTCCAGTGTATTAAATCTAAAGATGAATCAACCGGTTGAAATTAAATCAGAAGAGTTTTCAGCTAAACATTAGGAAGAACTTCCTGACAGAGCGGTTCCTCAGTGGAACAGGCTTCCTCGGGAGCTGGTGGGCTCTCCTTCTTTTGAGGTTTTAAAACAGAGGCTAGATGGCCCCATCTGACAGCCATGCTGATTCTGTAAAATTAGGCAGATCATGAGAGGGAGGGTAGGAAGGGCTGCCTCAGGGCTTAGTTCTTGTGGCCCTTTCTTACATGGCCAGGGAAATGCTGATGGCCACTTTGGGGTCAGGAAGCAATCCTGGAGGGTTTTTTGTCATCTTCTTGGCATGGAACAGCGGTCACTGTGGGTGTGGAGGAGGAGGTGAATTTCCTGCATTGTGCAAGGGGTGGGACTAGATGACTCTGGAGTTCCCTTCCAACTCTTATGATTCTATGAATCATGCTTCTGGTTGGTGCAATAATTTCATCATATCCATTCTATTGTGTGGGTGAGCTCTTAGCTTGTTCAACACTACAGATCTTAAATCCTCCGGTGGGCGGTACATAGTAAGGAAATGGTTTGCCAAATGGGGCTTCAGTATTCTTATTTTTAATGTGTGTATGATCAAGTACACGTGTCTTAATTGCCCTTATAGAACTTCCAATATAAGCTAATTGACATGAGTGGAATACTGCATAAATGTCTACATATGTCATTGTACGCTTTGGAATTTGGGTGTCAGGGTTCAAGGCCTTCAAGCCACCACGTCTACATGCATCGTTGCATGCTGGTTTGAGTCTAAGTTGAACTCAGGGCTTTGAGCCTCCATGTCTACATATGTTGTACGCTTTGGGGTTTGGGTGTCAGGGTTGAACTCAGGGCTTTGAGCCACCATGTCTACATACATCATTGCACCCTTTGGGGTTTGGGTGTCAGGGCTGGACTCAGGGCTTTGAGTCAACACATCCTAGAATCATAGCGTGGGAAGGGGCCATAGAGACCATCTTGTCCAACCCCCTGCCCAATGCAGGCCCAGCCTAAAGCATCTCTGACAAATATTCACCCAGCCTCATCATTGCACTCTGGTTTGGGTTTGGGTTTGGGTCCAAGGTGGATTCAAGACTTTGAGCAAATTGCTCCTGCCTCTCAGCTGTTTGTCGGGCTTCTCCTGCAGTCCCTTTAAAGTTTAAAGGGACTGCAGAAGACAGCCGGAGGATCGGCTGTGCCAGCAGGGAGCACGTTGCTCCCCCCCCCCCGACCGCCGGCTCAGCTTCAGGCTGCCTGGCTTCTCCTGCAGCCCAGGTTATTTGTTTTTACAAATTAAAAAATAAATAAATTTGCACACACAAAACAAATTCCAACAACAAGCAAAACCAACCACATGATAACCTCATATCCTGTATAAGAGATTATACCATCCTGTTATGGTGAAAAAATATATATAAACCAGCAAGAGGAAAAGAAGGAAGAGATAAAAAGGAAGAAAGGAGCAAAGGGGAGTGGGGGGGGGTGCTTCCACCCAAGAGAGAGAGAGAGAGGCTGAAGTAGAACCGGAGGCCAGTCAAAGGAGAGTGTAGAGAGTATTCTGTGTAAGGAAGACAGGATTGTGTTTAACCCCTGTTGATTTATGCCCTGTTGGTTCGTAGTGTGTGCCTACCCTGACAGTGTGCCTAGTGTGTGTGTGCTCCACAATTGTGTAGATAGTTAAATAAATCCTTATATTTGGGCTAATAATCTGTGTCGTGATCTGACCACATAGTCTCCTCTGCTCTGCACAGTACCAAAAGGGGGGGGTGAGGGAGGCAAGAGGCCAGACCTTTGGGTTGACAACTTTCCAGGGACCCCCCGAAGACTGAGGATTCTATCTTCAAATAGGAAGATTCGGCCACTAAAAATACAGTGACAATTCAGTGAGTGGTGGCAGCAAACTTAAGGATTGAGATATGCCCACGGGAAGAGGGTGGGAAGCAAACAGCTATTGCCCCCTCAGACGGAAGAAAGAGTCAGACAACAAGGTTGGATGAAACTAAGGCCACTTTATTTAACATATTAAAGTGACGGCAAGGGCAACGTAATGAGCGGCACGGTCAAGGCCTGGTGCCACTTTGACCCCATCCTTACTGTATAACAGGCAAGACACCAAGGCCAACTTTAAGTCGCTTGCAACCCAGCCGAGCCGATTATTGGGATGCGCCTTGAGGAGCCCTCCAACACCACCGCACGG
The DNA here is from genome assembly GCA_029375565.1 of Gekko gecko. NCBI lineage: Eukaryota > Metazoa > Chordata > Lepidosauria > Squamata > Gekkonidae > Gekko > Gekko gecko. The sequence continues at coordinate 78,020,428 of JAPDNY010000013.1, read as the reverse complement.
CCAGCGCAGAGGCCCCACCATGGCCATTCCCACAGGCAGTCTACGAGCTTCATCCCTGGCCGCACGGCCGCAGGGCTGATCCCGCAGACCCCTATACCCCCCCACGGGGTTAATGATTGGTGCTTACGTAGCCGCATGAACCTTATCCAAACCTAATTAAGCAAACAGCTAAGTTGTGAATTTCACTGGACCGCCCAATGCCCGAGGGCTGAAAACTGGAGCCTGTTTCACCACAGGCCTTAGAAAGCATTCCTGACAACATAGCTAGTGGAGATGATTGTATCCCAGCTGAACTATTCAAAGTCTTAAAAGATGATGCTGTCAAAGTCCTGCACTCAACATGCCAGCAAATTTGGAAAATGCAACAGTGGCCACAGGACTGGAAAAGTTCAGTTTACATTCCAGTTCCAAAGAAGGGCAATGCCAAGGAATGATCAAACTATTGCACAAGTGTACTCATTTCACATGCTAGCAAGGTCATGCTCAAGATCCTACAAGCCAGGCTTCAGCAGTACATGGATAGAGAACTGCCAGAAGTACAAGCTGGGTTTCAAAGAGGTAGAGGAACTAGAGATCAAATTGCTGGCTCCCTCACTAGGCGAACTAGACGTTCACCTAGAGGGCAGGACCATCATGGGGGTGCTGGGCCACGGAAGCCAGGCAGCTCAGGAAGTTGCCTGTTTGGCTGCGGAGCCAAGCCAAGCACCCTGGCTGGCCACCTGGCCAGCTGGTCTGCCTCCTTCCCTCCTTCCCGCTGCGGCTGTGTGTGCCGGGGGGGGGGACTCTCTCGCAGCAGACCCTGCTGCCCAGCTCCTTTGCACCATGGGGACGCAGCGGGTGCTGTTCCCAGGCAAAAATGCCACCCCCTCAACCACCCGCCGGCAGGGCAGGGCAGGGCAGGGCAGAGGAGGGCCCCGGCTAGCGGGGGGGGGGGAGGAAGCGCAAAGCGGCAGGGATGGCGCAGCCCGCCCGGAGAGGGAGGGACGGAGCCAAGTCGTCCAGGCCCGCCCGCTGCCTGCTTCCTGCTTGGCCTTGTTTACTGCCGCCGCCAGCCCTCAGGGTCGCACTCCCCTCCCTCTCCCCTCCTTTCTCTCCGGCCAACACCTCTGCCCCTCACCTTCCACTCGAACCTGGAGCCCTGCCGGAGTCCCTGAAAGACTCTCTTGCTGATTTCTGAGGCTACGGGCAGATGGACCCACCTTGGCTGAGACCGCATTTCTCTGTGGCGGGGTGGGCTGGGGGTGAGGGGGGAGAGTGCAGGTTCGGACCCTGCCGGGGCCACGGTGGCGGGCAGACAAAGGGACCAGCCGGGTCCCTCCAGAAAACCTCTTTGGCCCTTCCACTCTCCTTCGCGGGCCACTGGTGGTGCCTCCCCCCCCGCGAGGGTCTTCTCGCGTCCCACGGGTCACGCCAGGGCGGGTAAGGAGGAGGGACGCGGGTCCCAGGCGTTCCCCTCCCGGGGTGTCTTTCGCTGCCTTTAACATCTTCATGCTCCTTATTTGGTTTTTGGTTTTTTCTCTAGCAATGGGGGGCAAGAAAGGGCTTGAAGAGGCCAGATGGGAGGGAGGCGACTGAAATCCCTGCCAGGATCTGGACCAAGTCGGCTTTCTCCTTAAAGCAGGCAGCCTCCTTAACGCCGCTCCGCAGGTGGGGGCAGGGGGGCACGGGGCTTTTCTGTGTTTGCTGCAGTGCTGCCACCAAATCTGTCACCAGCCCAGACGCTGGAGAAGCCCCGGGGGGGGGATGTGTCAGATCGTCACCGCCCCCTTCCTCACAGGAGCAGCCTGGAGGTTGGCAACCCTGTAATTGGTGGGCACATGGGGGGGGGGGTGCCAGAAGGTAGCCTCGTCTAGGGTACAGAAAAACCTTGAGCCAGCCCTGCCTGGCTTATGGAGAAAGCAAGAGAGTACCAGAAAAACATCTACTTCTGCTTCACTGACTATGCTAAAGCCTTTGACTGTGTGGATCACTACAAACTGTGGCAAGTCCTTAAAGAGATGGGCGTGCAAGACCACCTCACATGTCTCTTGAGAAACCTGTATAAGGATCAAGAAGCAACAGCCAGAATGGATATGGAACAACTGATTGTTTAGCATAGGAAAAGGAGTACAACAAGGATGTATATTGTCACCCTGCTTATTTAATTTATATGCAGAGTACATCATGTGAAATGCCGGCCTGGATGAATCACAAGCCGGAGTTAAGATTGCTGGGAAAAACATCAACAACCTCAGATATACAGAAGATACCACTCTAATGGCAGAAAGTGAAGAGGACCTCAAGAACCTGTTGCTCAGCGTGAAAGAGGAGAGCGTAAAGGTGGCTTGAAACGCAACATCAAAAAACCTACGATCCTGGCATCCGGCCCCATCACTCCTTGGCAAAAAGAAGGGGAAGTCGTGGAAGTAGTGGCAGACTTCGCGTTCCTGGGATCCAAGATCACTGCAGATGGGGACTGCAGCCATGAAATTAAAAGATGCCTGCTCCTTGGGAGGAAAGGGATGGCAAGCCTAGACAGCATAATAAAGAATAGAGACATCACCCTGCCAACCAAAGTCCGCATGGTCAAAGTGATGGTCTAGTTGGACTATAAGGAAGGCCGAGTGCTGAAGAATAGATGCTTTTGAGTTATGGTGCTGGAGAAGACTCTTGAGAGTTCCTTGGACTGCAAGGAAATCGAATCAGTCAATCCTAAAAGAAATCAACCCTGACTGTTCCCTGGAAGGCCAGAGACTGAAGCTGAAGCTCAAATCCTTTGGCCACCCAATGAGAAGGGAGCCCTTACTGGAGAAGAAGACCCTGATGCTGGGAAAGACTGAAGGTCAAAGAAGAAGGGGAAAGCAAAGGATGAGATGGTTAGCAAGTGTTAATGATGCAATGAACATGAAATTAAGCAAACTCCGGAGGACAGTGGAGGACAGGAGGGCCTGGCATGATGTGGTCCATGGGGCTGCGAAGAGTCAGACTCGACTATATGCCTCAGGGCTCTGAGCCACCGTATCTGCATTCGTCGTTGCATGCTTTTGGGTTTGGGTGGTCTCAGCAGGGCTTTGAGCCGCCACATCTACATACGGCATTGCACACTGGTTTGGGTTTGGGCCTCAGGTGGTCTCAGAGCACATTGCACTGGTTCTGCTGGGCTGGCAAAAATGCTGCCCCCACCTTCAGTTTATGCTGCGGAGATTCTCCGGGACTGTCAGCTCTGCTGGTTTTGCAGAGGGACGGCCACAGCCCCTCCCCAGAGGCCCCGGAGGCTGCAGAGGGCAGGGCTGATCGGAAGCCGCTTCTTCACACACCTCCACTTCCTGGCAGGGCTAACTCTGAGCGTGCCTTTGACGTTGCACTGGAAACAGTGACTGCTCCCTCTCTTCGCTTGCGAGGATCCGCTCTGCCCGTTCACTGAAACGCTTTCCTCTTCCCAAGTGCGAAGTGGCAGCGACTGCGTGGGAAAACTCTGAAAACTGCGGGCAGAACAGAAGCCATCATGGCGCACGTTGGGCTCACCCTCAGGGCCTTGGCGCTCTTGCTCTGCTTGGGTGAGTAAGCACACCGGCTGGGCGCAGCGGAAGGGTTGGGCGACATGAGGGGAGCCAATCCGAACAGGTCCGAGGTCCGCATCAGCCCGGCCCCGGGGCTCCCAACAAGCGGGCTGCTGCTCCGGGGCCTTTGCAGCCCAAATCAGCCGGGGCACCTTCGTGGATTGGAAGAGCCCCTGCACTCGCTGTGGGACCAAAAGCGGAAGGGCGGGCCTCTAGTCTGTGAGGCACCGATGCCCCCGGAGAGACCCCTTTTCGATGGACACCAAACCAAGGCATGGCATCCGGGTTGGGACCAGGGTGAGGCCGGGGATTTCCCAGGCAGCCCACTTCTGCGGACCAGTTATCCCGCTTCTCCCCCACCCCCTGCCCTCTGGGGCACAAGGGGGCAGCCACGGAGAGGGCTGGCCTGACCCCCCACCCCCCACACACTCTCCCGCCGGCGTAAATTCAGAGTGGGCTCCAAGCTGCCCCTCCCAGACCAAGTACGGGTTCCCCAGGGACCAGAAGTGCCGCGGGGGGGGTGTCACCCAGGCTCTGGGCGGCAGAGCAAGTTTCCCAGGGGAAGAGATTTCGGCAGCCACAAAACTGTCTGCCTGCTGCTGACCGAGCTGCTCCCAGGTCCAAGAGCGGCAGGCCCTTCCTCTGGCTGCCAGCCGCTGGGAGGGGTCGTGGCACGGAGGGACTGGACTGGGCTGCCGCAGGGCTCTTTGGCCTTCCTAGATCTGAGCCCTAAAATCAAGGGGCCGGGGATCCTGACAAGAGGTCTCTTGCATCTTGCCCAGGGGAGGGGCAGGGGAGGGCGGGACCGGCCCACAGACCTGGGGAATGGGGTGAGCACGCAAGGGAGCACCAGAGAAGCTGCGCTGGATCAGGCCAACAGTGGCCCATGCAGTCCGGCACTCTGTGGCAGGCACAGTGGCCATAGCCCAGCAGGGGCCTCCCTCTTTGGCTGGCTTGGGAAATGCCTGGGGATGTGGAGGCGGAGGAGCCTGGGGAAGGTGGGGGGACGGGGGACGGGGCTCTGCAAATCTGTGGTGCCACAGAAGCCACCCTCCAAAGCAGCCATTTTCCTCCAGGAGTTCAGCCGTCATTCCTGGAGATCTCCAGGCTCCTTCTGGGGGTTGGCAACCTTACTTGGAGCAACCCTACTTGGGAAAGGGTCTCGTCTGTTTCTGGTTGCTAGGCCTGCCGCCTTTTTGTGGAGGGAGGGAGGGAGGGAGGGGAGGGGGGCCTGCTTGGTTCCTCCAGTGTCCCACGGGGGGGGGGGCGGGGGGAGAAGCAGCTGGGCTGGGCGGGGGGGCGGGGGGGGCCTGTTCCCTCCGGGCGGGGAAGCTACAGGTGGCAGCCGCGAGGCCGGGAAGGCCAACGGAGGGCAGGTTGGCAGCGGGGCCTGCTTTGGGGCTGCTGCTGCTGCAGTAGCGGCTGGGCTCCGGGTGGGCTGGAGGGGCATTTTGAAGGGGCCGAAGCGGGCCGGGTTTTGCTGTGGCCCCGCTCTGCTCTCTGGGCCGGTGACCCTCCGCTAACCGCTCTTGTGTTCCCTTTGCAGCCAGCCCTGTTCGGGGACGGGGGAGTGAAAGTAAGTGAGATCCTTCTGCTGATTCCATGGAGGGCTTTCGAGGGCTCCTGTCCAGTCATGGGACGGCGATGCTGAGGGCCTGTCTTCAGGATGATGGGGAAACTAGCTGCGGGGGGGGGGTCCAGGGCCTGCAGAAAGGGGTTTCCTTTCATTTCCAAGGCTTCCTTTGTCCTCATGGGTGTTCTGAGGGAGGCCCCTGCTGCCCTCTGCTGCCTGCCCCACCTTTGCTCAGCTGGGCGCTGGGGCGGGCGGGATTCTGGGGGAACTGGGCGGGGTCATTGGCAACACCAACCCTCTTGCATTCTCCCTTGGCAATCCCAGCCATCAGCGGCATCGACTTGCTCTGTGTAATCCGCCTTGACTCTCAGCGGGTAAAGCGGACTATCAGTAAAATAAATAACTGTGTCACTCCAGCATGGCCCAGAAATGATCGTGTGGGCAACCCTCTAGCATTTGCCCCCAAATTCTGTGGCTAAGCAATAGAGTTCAGAGCAGAAGCTGGAGCCATGACATCATTTCCAGGTTGTGTTGGAAGTAACATCACCATGTGACCAGCGACATCATGGCAGAAGTCTCTTGCCAGTTGCCGGCCTTGGATGGACAGTGGGAGGGATTTTCCTCACTGGGACAAGCGAGTGTTGTCTCCCTGTTGCAGTTCTGTCTGCCTGTACAGCAGCAGGACTTCCCGGAGCGGGCTTCCCCATGGCTCACCTGCCTCAGTCCCCAGAAGTGCCCCCCACACCTGCTGTGCTTGCCACCAGGGCGCTTCCATTTTTAAAAATCTACAGTATAATATGTTACAATGGTATAATGATCTGTGTACCACTTTCTCTGATTTTCCAGCTTTCAATTGTTTTAAAGTCTCTAACCCTTTTCATTACAGAGATCTGCCTTTCCCCTTATATCTCCACAATGAAAGGTACAAGAGACTTGCTTTTTTTTTTTTTAATGAAAACTCAGGGAACCTGGAACATACATTGTTATAACATTATATCACTGAAATGATAGTCAGTTGCCAATTTTAAAAAAGCCTCCTCTGGTGAGGGGAAGAAATGGCTACCATGTGGGTGGGCCTGCGGAAAATGGAACCTTCCTGCCCACTTAGTGGCCACTGGCTTCACTGAGATCTTTCCCAAAACTTTGAAGCAAAGTAGGTTTGGGAAAATTGGAGAAAAGTGGTGAAACCGCAGGCAGTGCATGAATATGCTACAATGCTGTGGGGAGAAAGGAAAAATCTCGCTTTCCAGCAGCATCAGATCTGGGGTATGTAACCTGCGTGGAAACAGCTGTTATGATTAATCATCCAAGTCCTGTTGTGACATCTTCATTTGCTCTCCAACTGGGATCAAATTCTCGGCAATTGGTGCCTTTGCCCCTGAGACCCTCCCAGCCAAATTTTATTTATTTATTTATTTAGACATATTTATTCCGCCCCTCCCCCCAAGCGGCCTCAGGGCAGATCACAAAAAAAACTGATTTCAAGACTCGTTACAATAAAATCACATTAAAATCATTAAAACAACAGACAATAAAACGGCACAGGAAGCGACAATTCCATATAAATCCATTTCAGGGAACTTGGTCAGAGTCCCAGTTTTATAAGTAACTAAAGTAAAGGCTCGTGAATCTAAAAACGGGGGGGCTTTCTTATTGACTGACTGTGTGAAATGTGGGGAGCTGTTGGTACCCCAGAGGGGCTCTGGCGCAGCAGAGGAGGCAGAGGGCAGGTGCCACGCCCGTTTCCCCCTGACGGCCGGTCCCAGGCAGGGCCAGGCTCCGGATTCTCTCAGCAGTGGCCTCCTCTTGGCTCTTTCTCCTGGGTGGAGCCCCGGGTGGAGACAGACCCCCCTCAGACTCGTGGAGGAAGCAAGGCTCCTGCCTGCCCCGGGGTGGGTGGGGGGTCTGGTCGGGGGTTTCCTGGTGAGGAGCCACTCAATGGCCCTTCCCAGCCCACTGGAGGGGAGCCTTTCGGCCTTCGACGAGGGCCCAAACCAGCAAGCCCCCTGGGAACTGTGTGCTGGGCCACTGCTTCAGCAGCGCCTGGGTGGGCGGGCGGGCGGGCGGATGGATCCAAACTCCTTTGGCCCCGGCCTGTTGTTGTCCTTTGCCTGTCTGGTCTGCTGCAGAGATCCAGGTGAGCTTCGCTGGGAACAACGTGACCCTCACCTGCCCCACAGAGAACGGCTCCTTGTGGAAGGAAAAGGAGAGCGGCTGGGAGCAAAAGGTCAACTGCTCCTTGACATCGTGCACGATCGTGGACTACCTGGGGACGTGGCACAACGGCCGGTACAGCTGTGGCCTGAAGGGGACCGACATTTACCTGCATGTCAGAGGTGAGTGCTCCAGCTCCCAGAGGGGTGGCGGCGGCGGCGGCGGCGGCGGCAGCAGCGGCAGCAGCCTAGGGCTGGGAGGGCAGGGATCTCCCCCACGTCCCAGGAGGAGGGGCTGGCACAGGACCCTTGCCTGGCCAGCTCCAGCAGGCACCCACGGCCCATGGGGGAGGCCGGGGGAGGAGTGGTCCGCCAAGGTCACTGCAGGTGGCGGCGGGGGGGGGAGGCTGTCTAGAGGTTGCTGCTACATGCCCCTCTCCCGAGCAGAGTGTCCCGGGTGCGTGGAGATTGGCATCTGGGTCCTGACGGGCATCATCGCATCTGACCTCCTGGTGACCCTCGGAGTCCTGATCCTGACCTACCACTGCCGCCAGAAGCGGGCGGCCCACTTTGGTGGGGGTCCTGCAGCGGGAGGCCCTCGAGCACGGCCACGGGGTGAGTGCCCGCCTCTCCCGGGGAGGGGGGGGGCGTACTTCAGAAGAGCAGCTTCCTCGGAGGGAGGCGGCTCCCATTCCTGTCCAAGAGACTTTGGGGTGTGTGTGGGGGGGGAGGCCTGATGATGCTTGTACCGCCCTGCCCTCCAGAAGAAGCTTTGGGTGGGAGTGTGTGATTTGAGTGGGCCAAATTTTGATTTGGGGCGCAGGAAGGATGCGGCTGCCCTGTTAGTGGGGGGATCCTAGGGGACTCTGCCGGGGGAGGTGGGGGGGCGGTACACTTCCAAGCTCCTGGGGCCAAAACCAGGCTCTGGACTGGGAAGCAGATGTCCAAGGGCCCTTGCCGGAGAGCCCCCACAGAGTCTTTGGCCTGAGGGTTCTCCATTCTTAAATGTCATTCCTCCTGGGGGAACCCCACTTTGGAGTGCTGAGTGGCAAGACCAGGCTCTGGACCAGGGGATGGCGCTGGGCCCTTTGCAGGGCAGACTCCTCAGAGGCCTGTAGGCGGTTCAGCGCTTATCCGGAGGGGGGGGGGCTCTTTGGAGTGGCCTCCGGGCCGGTGGGGGCAGCGGGAACTGCGAGGGGGGCCCTGGCCCGAACTCACCTCACCCTCAGGCTGGTCTGGGGGCTCTGAGAGGGGAGACCCGCTGCGTGCTGGCGACTGGGCACCTCTAGACTCCCCAGGAAAGTGGGAGCAGTGTTGGACTGGATGGGCCACTGGCCTGATTCAACGTCGGCTTCTCTTATGTTCTTATGTCTCTGTGGCACTGGGCCATACTGGGGCCCCTCCCCTCCCCTCCCCTTGCCCCGCCCTCTCCTGGATCCACCCCCAAAGTCTCCAGGTGTTTCCCAGCCCAGACCGGGCAGCCCTGTTCCCTGCAGAGCTCTGTGAGGAGGGGTCCCCCCGGGGGTCTTGCTGGTGCGCAGAGGGGGAGGGGGAGGGGGGAGGGGGTGCGTCACAGCCCCGGCCGGAGGAGGCTCCCTCGCGTGTGGAAACAGCCCCTCCCTCCTCTTGTGTTGCAGGCCAGCGGGAGGACCGGCCCCCACCCGTCCCGAATCCAGACTACGAGGTAAGGAGGGGGCTCCCCTTCCCAGGGCGGGAGAAGCTGGAGGGGGGGCCATCGCCACCCCTGGGCCAACCCCCTCCCCCCCCGTGGTGTCAGGCAGGCAGGCAGGCAGGCAGCCGGGGGGGGGGCGGGGTTGTGTTTCCAGGGTGGGCAGGGCGGGAGGCCGGGGGACGCGTGCGGCTGTCTGCAGGCAGCTTTCTTTTCGGGGGGGGGCGGGGTCCCCCAGGCTCCCAGCGTTGCTTCCTGCCTCGCCAGCCGACCCAAGGGAGTCACGCCCACCCTTTGTCTCCGCAGCCCATCCGGAAAGGCCAGCGGGAGGTCTACGCCGGACTGGAGCCCCGGGGGGCCTTCTGAGGGGGGCGCCGGCCCTTCCCTCACTGCCGGCCGCGGGACCCGGAGCGCGAGAAAAACCCCGCAGTCCGCCTGGGGCTCCCCCTGGAGACCCACAGAGCTCCGCTCCAGGGCTGAGCTTCCCTGCGCACGCGCGCGCGCGCTTCCCCAGAGACGTTGAACTGGGCGCTGCCCCTCCGTACGTACAGGAAGAGCACCACATCAGCAGGCGGCTCAGTACCGTTGTGTGACAGGCGCAAGGACCGGACTGGAATCACGAGCCCACGGCCACACCACCTCCCGCCTGATCTCGCGACACACGCTGAGCTTACTCAGCCCTTGCATACGTATTCCCACCAATCCCCCAGATGGGCGACACATCCGCTTTATTCTGTTTTATTTCTTGTTTGGAATAGTAGAGTAGAATAGTAGATTGTAATGTAAAGAATAGTGGAACGTGACGCCAACTGGAATGGTGGATGGGAATGCATTTCTCTGGCCCCGCCCAGCCAGTCGCCCCACCTCGAAGAAGAGGGCGCTGCCAGGGCACCTCCTCGCCGGAGAGGGGACAGGTGGGGGAGGGGGGTGGCGGGGCCTCAGTGAATGGCTCTCTGCATTCTGCCGTGAAGAAGGGTCCGTCTGCCCATCAGTCTCCAATTCTGGTGCCGTTGTTTCCTTCACTATGCTTTCCCCTGGAATTAAACCCAAACAAACGGTGACCCTATAAACTAAGCTTGCTATTCCAGTGTGGTCCTTGTGTCTGTTAAACACCAAACACCGTTTATTATGCTGCATGCTGCTCAGCTCACCCTCTCCCTATATGCATGGACGGGTAACTCCCACCTCATTGCCTCGGAGGAAGTGGGCACGTGCAGGCGAACGCTCATCCCTTGAATAGGGACTCGGTGGGCCTTGGAGCTGCCTGGCTGGCTTCGGACCTGGCTCCCCCGCTTCAGACCAACCCGGCTGCCCGCCTGCGTCCATGAGAAAGGAGCCTCTCTGCCTGAGTTGGGGCCTTCATAGGATGAGTTTTTAAAAGACCTGGCGTGAACTAAACATTTGGGGCTTTGCTCAGCAAGTCTGGCTTCCTGCTGTGTGACTTTGGGGCTTAGTTCCAGGAACACCCGGTCCAGATGAACAGCCCGGGCCCGTTTCCTTTGTGAAGTGCAAGGGAGTGCTCCGGACAGGCCGGCCTGCAGCCTCCGAGTTCAATTCTGGGTCCCCCTCCTGGGGATCCCCTGCAAATCCCCTCCTGGCCTTGGGCCCTCCCACCGGCCGGGCCACCGCTCCCCCTCCGCTCCGCCCCACAGCAGCTTCGCTCGGCAGAGCAGGGCCTCCTGCAGGGGCCAGCCGGCAAATGGGCCAAACCAACCGCTGCCCGCATGTGCACGCTCTTCTGCCGTGCCCCCCGCTTTGTGGAACAGCCGGCTTGTGGCGATCGGGAGTGCCCCATACGTGGGGTTGCCAGGTCCCCTCTAGCCACCGGCAGGGGAGGGTTGCCAGATCCTGGCTGGAGAACTCCTGGGGATCTGGGGGTGGAGCCTGGGGAGGGCAGGGGCCTCTCAGTGGGGCACGAGGCCATTAGAGCCCCCCCTCCAGAGCAGCCATTTCCTCCAGGGGAACCGATCTCTGTCGTCTGGAGATGAGCTGCAGTTCCAGGGGATCCCCAGGTCCCACCGGGAGGCTCCTGGCATCCCAATGTAACAGTTGCTTGGGAGAGCCTCTTTATAGTCACAGGGCAACAGCATCATTGGAATGGCTCAGAAGAACACTTGCCCAAAGGGGAGGGAGCTGCCGTGTATGCCACGGTGTGTGGTGTGTGCTATCCCTTTGCTGGATGTGTCCTCCTGCACCGTTCTCCCCTTTCGCCCTTTCTTCTTCTGCGCCTCTTGAGGTGTCGTGTCTGAGACCTTTCTGCGCTGCCTCTGCTTCTTCTAACCCTAGTCCTCTTGCGCTGCCTATGCGATCTCTCCGCTACTGGGCCGCAGTGTCAGGCGCAGATGCCCTTGGCCATGAGCCTCAGCGAGAGAGGCAGGCGGTCAGTCCGGCACGGAGATGCCATCCTGGGGCCGCTTGGCGCCTCGTGCCTCACCTGGAGCACAGCTGGGCCATAGGAGACGCAGAAGTGGAAGCTGTCACACCCCTGGGGATGTCTCCGCTCCTCTCTTTTATTTCTGGCATGAGACTGTGGTGGGCATCCCCTGCCCCCTCCACAGAGCCATGAACCCCTTTTCTGGTCCAGTTCAAGGTTTGGTTGTTGACCTTCAAGGCCTTGAGCGGTCAGGGACCGGCGTATCTGCGGGACTGTCTCCTCCGATATGTCCCCGGGAGAAGGTTAATGCTCCTCGGATAGCCATTTGCTGGAAGTCCCCCGGCCCCAAAGGCTTCCAGCTGTCCTCAGCCATGGCCCCGGGGCCTTCTCAGTCCTGGCCCCAATCCGGTGGAACTCTCTGCCGAACACACCCGATGGCCCTGCTGGACTCTCCGCCAAACCCACTGCCAGCAGCTCCGCAGGGCCTGCAAGGCAGAGGATGTTCGCGCCAGGCTTTGGGTTGAGGGCAGCGACGGTTTGCATCTGGGCTGGCAGGCACCCTCCTCCCCCTCCCCCTCCTCCGGCTGTTTTTATCCCCTCCCCCACACCCACGAGGTGGTCACAGGCTGGAAATGGGAGGAAACTGTAATTTTTGTCACTTGTTTTCTTAATGTATTAATACTAATACTGTCTGTATTCATTTTATAGTTTTAATGTTTTTACCATGTTGTAGATTGCCCAGAGGGACTGGGCAATTTATAAATGTAACCAGTAATAATAAACAATAATGCCTGGTCCGGTGTCTGTGTCTGCCCCTTGGGGCGTGCTCCCTTCCCTGCCTGGGACCAGTCCGGACCTCCCCCTCCCTACAGGCACGCCCCCTCCTCCTAGCCAGGGCCGCAGAGGCCGAGATCCACCCTTGCCCCCCCAGAGGGCAGGTCAGGCCAGACTCAGCTGACCAGGGGCCCCACCCCCGCTTCCCCGCTGGCCAATCTCCATCCGCCTCCTGACGCCGCCGGAGCATCTCCTGTCTGGGTGAGGGGTGTGGTGACCCTCACCCAAGACCAGGAGCCTACCCTTTGGAGCCATCACCTTGGCTGGGACATGGCTCCGTAGCCCCTCTGTGGCCGGGACGCCTGCCCATAGCTCGCTGGCCCCCACCCCGGGCCCCCTGTGCCTGCGCGGCCGAGCTGCACGGCTTATTGGATGCCAGCAGGGCTATGGGGGGGACGACCCAGAGTCCACGCATCCCTCAGAGTGCCGCCCGGCTCATTCGTGGGAAGATGGTCGAGACCACTGTGTACGTGGGGCCAGGCTTCTGGGGGGCCCTGGGCTCCTGCCGTGTTGTGCACCTGAACAGAACCGAGGCCCAGGGGCTCCAGGAAGACCACCAGCAATCCCCGCCTGGGCTCCCTGAGTCAGAGCCCCCCCCCCTCGGACAGCAGGGTGAAGGGGCACTCCTAGGAGAGAGTCCCGGAGGGGGGGAGGGGGGGCAAGAACAAGCGTGGTCTCATCCTGGTGTGGCCTGCCCTCGTGGCCGACCTCGGGTGTGGGTGCCAGCATTGTCGGGGGGAACCCAGGCTCCTGCATGGGGGACGGAGGAGGCAGGCACAGACCTCCGGGCTGGGGTGGCTGGATTCCTGCCCCCGCTCACCTGGCAGTGCAGGGCAGCCCCTTTGGGACTGAGCCTCCAGAGATGGGGTCCCTGTTCTGAAACGAGATGTTAGCCATGTAGCACAGATTTTGCTCTCCCCCTTAAGAACATAATGGAACACAAGAGAAGCCAAGGCTGGATCAGGCCAATGGCCCATCTAGTCCAACACTGTGTCACGCAGTGGCCAAAAATACCAGGCGCCATCAGGAGGTCCAGCAGTTGGGCCAGGACACTGTTGCCCCCCCAAGCACCAAGAATACAGAGCATCACTTGCCCCAGACCGAGAGTTCCTATCTATACCTTGTGGCTAAAAGCCACTGATGGACCTCTGCTCCAGATGTTTATCTAATTCCCTCTCGAAGCCGTCCACGCATGTAGCCGCAACCATCTCCTGTGGCAGTGAATTCCATGTGAAGAAGACGAAGAGAAGATATTGGATTTATACCCCGCCCTTCACTACCCAGAAGTGTCTCAGAGCGGCTTACAAACTCCTTTCCCTTCCCCTCCCCACAACAGACACCCCCTGTGAGGTAGGCGGGGCTGAGAGAGCTCTGACAGAAACTGCTCTTTTTTCAAGGACGGCTCTTGTCAGAACTATGGCTTGCCCAAGGTCATCCAGCCGGGTGCAAGTGGAGGAGTGGGGAATCAAACTCGGTTCTCCCCGATTAGAGGCCACACACTTAACCACTAGACCAAACTGGTTAATAAACCCTTGGGTGTTGGTGTTATACGTTCCCTCAGGGGTGCTGAGCATCCTCTCTGTGCCTCTCTCGCCACCCAAGTGCAATACTGTGCACTTGAACTGTGTATGGCAGGCAGGGACCTCTGAGACAGAGTCCTGGGCCATGCTCCTGGCCAACCGCATCTCGTGGTGCCATGGCTGGAGTTTATGTGGTGCTGGGCGGGGCTGTGCTTGCATGCAGGGGAGGGTGGTAACTGGTTGTGGCTGTAGCTGGCATCCTGTGCTCCACCGGCGCTTGTAGGTGAGCACCACACCTGTGGGGGGCGCTTTTCTCCATTGCATGGGCACCTACAGGCTATGCTGTGGCTTTTTATGGGGTAACTTTCCCACAGTGTTTCTGGGCTGGGGTGGCTTAGGAAACCAGCTAACTTCTGCTGTGCCCCTGGGTCTGCCCCTTTCCCCGCTGGTACAAGAGCTCGCGCCAGCATTGCTCTGTGGCATTACCATGCCAGCACCCAGCCACAGTGCAGTGCCACTGGGGTACTCCACCAGCACATTTTGGGGATACAGCAGTGCCCATCAGGGATCTGCCCAGCCGTCTCCCTGTGTACACCCCCCCCATGCATTTGTTAATCTTTGTGCCCTTTTGCATTAAACGCTGCCTGGCGCAAGTCTTCAAAATAGCTTGGGCGAGTTTCAGATTGGCTCCGAGGGCACTTAATGCAGCAGTTTCATGTCTTCTTTTGAATGGTTACAGGTGCTCTTTGCTCCTGCAGGATGCCAGGTGAGCAGAACCGGATGGCCTCCAGTCATCGGTGGCACGGGGAAACTCCCGGAAGTGAAACGTGTGATTGCTGGAATGGTCGGGGGACCCAAGAGTCTGAACGTTTACCAGGGGCCCACCTATTTGGGTCGCCCACCTATTTTGGCTTATGTGAGCCAGGGTCCAAGGGTCCAGCTGTCAGGAATCCAATGGTTCCCAAAGGTCAAGTGTCTGCAAAGTGGCCTTTGATGCCTAACAAGGACTTCCGGTGACCAAACTGTTGTATAATTCGCCCAGACGCTTCTTTTGGATCAAGCTGACATTTGTGGATTTTATTCTGATATTTGCATTGTTGTTTACCAGTCGTTTCTTGGGGAAGCTGCGCTGAGCCTGCCTTGGCAGGGAGGGTGGGGTAAAAATCAAATAAATTAAAAAGATAATAAATAAAAATGGTCAGTGATCCCCTGGCGAGAGCAGGGGGAGACCTGTGGGTTAGGGTGTGGAAGTAGGAGCAGGGCCCTGGGAAGCCAGAGAGGTTCTTTGCCCCCCCTCCCTTTCTTTTCCAAGGGGCCGCTGTGTGACAGAGTGTTGGACTAGATGGGCCATTGGCCTGATTCAACATTGGCTTCTCTTATGTTCTTATGGGCCCTCTGCTGCCGCCACCACCATGGCCACCGCTGCTGCCGCCTCCTCCTCTGGGTGAGTCTAAAGAATACGGGTGTCCCCTGCCCTGCCCTGCCCTGCCCTGCCCCGCCCCGGACTACTCGGATCCGATGAGAACTGGCCAACAGGGTCTGTAGTTACGTTGCTCTTGGAAACTGGTGAGGCTGATGGGATCTTGTACCATGAAGAACTGCTGCAGAATGTGTAGAGGAACTCGATGGAGAAGAGGACCTTTTTGCCTTTAAAATCTTTTGTTTTGTGTAGCTGCCGTAAGGTAGTTAAATGGTGTGTGTGTGTGTGTGTGTGTGTGTGGCAGGAGCAAGGCCTACCCTCCTTGCAGGCCACCGTGGAGAGAGGAAGAAACCGGGCCAAGCCTCAGCCAAAAGGTCTTCCTTCCCCACCGCTGCCTGGCTGAAGGGGTTCTGCGCTGAGACCTCCCCTGCAGGAGGCAGACCGGCACAGGAAGTGGCCGTGGTGGTGGGGAGGGGCCGGGGGTGGGGGAGACTTGTGGTCTCACCCAAGAACGTTCAGCCCCGGCCCCTGCCTTTGCTCACGGGATGTGGTCGTGGTTGGAGCAAGCGCAGCTGTGCAGGGGGGGTGGGGAGGCTGGGGTTGGGGTTGGGGAGAGCAGCTCGTCCGCCCGCCAGTGCTCTGAGGCAGCCCCACCTCTCGGCTCAAACTCACACGCCTTTGGAGTCAAGCCGGCAAAGCGTTTATTGAGGCACCAGAGGGGTTGCAAAGACACCTGGGTGGTGGTGGGGGAAGGGAGCGGCTCCAGTCCATTCAAGTCTGTCCTCCATCAAGGTATGTGGAGACCAGGCTCGAGGTTCAAGATGCGGTGCCATATTCTGCAATGGAACACACACACCCCACTAAAACAGGAACCCTGGCACTGGGGGGGTCGATTTTCATCTGAAATGCAGCCCCCCTTGCACAACCCACACCATATGTTCAGAGATACCCCGCAAGACTTCTTAGTCCTCTTCCCAAACTCGGGGGCGATTCCAAAGACCAGTCACTTCATTGCAGGACAAAGCGGAAGCACACAGGGCTGGACCAATGAGTAGCTCCCAGGAAGGACTCCACCTTTCCTCTTCTTTCGATATAGGGAAGCCCCGATCCAGGCCCGCCCACTGCTGGGCTCTGCAAAGCTGGAAAGGGCCCGCTGATTCTGTTGAGTGCCCAAAGGAAGGCCGGTTGGCTGGCCGGCCAGCCGGTCAGCAGTCCCACTGAGCAGATGCGCGCGGCGGCCACTCCGAGCCAGGCGGTCCGTCCCCACTCTCACCGGCGGCGGGCCTTGGCCACTCCGATGTGGCTGTACTGCCCGTTGTTGCGTTCTCCAAGAGGCTGTGGCGAGCGGAAGGGAAAGAGAGAGGGAGAGGCCCGTCTTTGGCATGAGACCTTGCCCACTTTACGCTTTTGTGACCCTGCGTCCTCCAGGCCGCAGCCAAGGCTTTGGGGCCCTTTGAGCAGGCAGGGGCCACGTTCCGAACTGGAGGGCTTGCTCTGGCAGCAGCCGCCCTGGGCTCAGCCCCCCCCCCTGCTCCCCTTCGGGAAGAAAAAGGGCCCAATAAGAAGCCCAGAGTGGAAGCCCCCCAGCACTGATTGGCTGGCCTGCTGTGACGTCACCAATCAGCCCCCCCCAAAAAAAACCCCACATTTTTGCGCTATCGAAGCAAACCAAATGCCTTTCCTTTTTCTTACTAATAAGGCAGTGCATGAACAGACAAACTAATACGCAGAACTTTTCTTAAAAGTGAAAAGGGCTGAGAGCAGGAATGGCGTCCAGGCCCGCAGTGACGTGTTGATTGGCAGCCAGATTCTGTGAGGAAGCCGTGAGCCCGCCTCCTCCCTGGCCTCGGCCTTCGCCCTCAGACACGCGTCGCGCGAGACGGTGCCCCTGGCCGTGGGCAGACGACTGAGGGGGAGGGGCTCGTCCCCTGCCCGGGTCTGAGGCATGTCAGGCATCTGCTCGGCATCTCAAAGTCCAGATGCGGGAGCTAATGAAGCCCCCAGAACCACAGGAGGAGACCCCGGCATGCCGACTGCAGAGGGCCCACAAGCAGCCCCCCTCAGCGTTTGTCCCTCAGCATCTGGACTTTGGAGGTAGCCTGCTCCTGAACATGGAAGCTGGTTTTTGCCATCATGGCCAACAGCAGTCGAGGGGCCCCTCCTCCTCCGCGAATGCTCCCGGGCCCCTTTCCAAGCCGCTGAAGCCGGTGGCTCTCCCCACCCAAGCCATGATGGCATCGCTCCTCCCCAGCAGCCCGCCCACCCGCCCACCCACCTGAGGATGGCCTGGCACAAGCACCCCATGGCACCCGCCGCGAGCGCCAAGAGAGCCGCCCTCCTCCCAAGCAGGGCCAAGGGCTGAGATGTCCAAGTGGGCTCCCGGTGAGGGCAGGGGCAGAAGGAGCTGAGCGGAAGCCAGGGGGGCACGGGGGCAGCCCAGCCCAGTCCAAGCCAGCCGCTGGGAGGAGGAGGAGGAGGTCCCGGAGAACCTCAGAGCGGGGGAGAGACCAGTCGGGAGCCAAAGCCCTCACTCACCTGGTAGAGCTGGTCGTGGGCCAAAAGGGCCTGCTTGTCAGAGGCTGTGGAGAGCAAAGAGAGAGAGACGGAGGAGGCCTGGTTAGCGGGGGTGGGCAGACCAGTCAGCTGGCGGCGGGTGGTCCCTTTGCAGGCCCAGGAAGGAGGCCTCTGGGTGTCAGCACGCCTGCCCGCTGCTCTGCCTGGGGCATTTTTATGTCCCCAGGCCCATTTCGCCAGGACTTCAGCAACCGCCCCCCACATACCCCCTTGCTGGGCACCCTGGCGCATCTAAGCACCACCGTCCTCCAACTCCCTCGCCACCCTCTAAGCGGCCGAAGAAGAAGAGGAGGAAGAGCTGGATTTATACCCCCCCACCGGGGCTTAAGCATGGTAGAAACTTCTGCAGGTCTGGAACAGCATAACTGATGCAGCTTCCACCCCGTGGGGGTACTCTATGTCTCTCTCATCGGACATGTCGTGCAAAGGCACTTTGACTGCCGTCTCTCCAAAAAAGCAGGGGATGACGTTTTGTGGGTGCTGCCCCAACCCCCCGCCCCCAAGGGGGGGGGGTCCTGTTTGAAAGCCAAATTGGAGCAAAACCTCCATGTGGTAGCAGCCCAGGTCTCTAGCCTTTTTTCTTGCAGAAACATGCCTTTCCCCTTGTATCTCCACAATGAAAGGGACTAGAACGTATTTTAAAAAAAAATGAATGCTGGGAGTTCAGAGGGCCTGGTGGATGGATCGTTATCACTTTATCATGCCAAAGTGATATGTTGATTTGTATTTTCATTAAGCTTGGAAAAAATCCCATGGTGGTGCATGGCACACCAGTCTCCTGGTTCCTGTTTCAAAGGCAGTCTCCTGCGTGGGGCAGCCCACTGCCCCTCCCCGCCCCGCCCCCACCTCACAGAGGCCTCTCCTCCCCGTCCCCTCTTACCTCGAGACAGCCGGCTTGGCTCCTGCCCAGCAAGGTACCACACTGCCCACGCTAGGCCCGCCGTGACAACGAGGTTGACCGCCACAATCACCAGCACCGTGACTATGTCCAGCCGGACGCAGTACTGGCACACTGTGGCAAGAGAGAGCACTGAGCATGGGCCTGGTCACACAATCTAATCCAGAGAATGCCTCTGAGCATGTGCAGACTGCCTGTCCCTCGCCACTGGGGATGGCTGTGCAAGTCCCCTCCCCCTTTCACAATCTGTTCCCAAACCTTTCTCACCTGCCATCAGTTGTATTCCTCTGCCCCTTGCCTGAATGGCCCCCTCCTCCCTCGCGCAACCAGCAGCATGTTTCAGCCTGGCCCTGTGCCACAGCCTCTGCTTCTGCCAGCATCCATCCCCCCCGCCCTGGCCAGGGAGCAGGGCAGAATCTCCCCCCCCGCCCCCTGCTGCCACCTGCAGTGCCTCGGGTGCTCTCCCTGGGAGACTCTGGAGGTGCCACACCCTGGGAGACTCTGGTGGCTGCAGCCTGAGAGCCCAGGTGCTGGGTGGGAAAGGGCGCCTCGGGCGTGGGGGGAGGGGGAGGAGAACCTCCCTGCCAGCTTCTGCTGCCTCTCCTCCTCCTCCTCCTCCTCCTCCTCCGGGTTCCCGGGGCAGGGCCCCGCGTCGGTCTGAAGCAGCAGAGCAAAGCCGGAGTCCCGTCAGGCCCCTGGAAGGCCAGCAAGGTTTCCATTCCGGGCAGAAGCTCTCGTGTGCGGGCACGCCTCCTCCGCTGCCGCTGCCAGCAGGGTGTGTGCGCGCGGAAGCGCATCC
The DNA here is from genome assembly GCA_029375565.1 of Gekko gecko. NCBI lineage: Eukaryota > Metazoa > Chordata > Lepidosauria > Squamata > Gekkonidae > Gekko > Gekko gecko. The sequence goes on along the minus strand of JAPDNY010000013.1, from coordinate 78,001,075 downwards.
CCAGAATCAAACCTCATTGGCCTTCAAGGTGCCCTGACTGGACTCCGGCTCTGTCCTCGCGGCGCCTGTCACCTCTGACCCCCGGCCGGGATACCAGATACGCACGGGAGTCATTTATTCTTAAAATTGGTTCCATTATAAGAAGATGGAAATGAAAATGGTCTCATCTAAAGAAAATACAGACAGAAGTGGGCCCCAGTTTCTCTCACGAGATTCCCCTCTGCGCGGTTTGATCCCGGCAGGATACTTGATGCCAGGCTTTGGCACGAGACCCCCGCTGGATCCAGCACTCGGGGGAGGTCCGGGTTGCCTCGTTCTGGCAAAGCCCGGGCGGGAAGTCAAATGCCTCCTTTTGGACGAGCTTCATTCAGGCAGGGAACCATTCAGGAAACACCCCTTCAAGGGGAGATGGCAGGCAAATGAACCCGCGTGCGGGTCTGGGGTCACATTTAACACCCCCCTCTCTCCCTTAGGAAGCCCCTCCCACCCCCACCCCCCGCCACCTTCTGGCCCAACGCCCTCCCCAGCAGTCCAAAGGGGACACTCGGAGGGGGCGTCCCTTCCCAAGCAAAGACTGGGGCTGGGAGGTCAGCACAGGGGGACGGATGGGCGGGCGGGCGGAGGGATGGACACAAAGCTCTCCCCGCCAGGGCCGTTTCGCACACTGCCACACAGCTCGACAGCCAGGCTGGCCTACAGGAGGACTCTGAGCTGAGCCCTCCCTTCACCGACTGGGAGCTGCCCAGGAAAAGCCGGCCCACAGCAGGATCCAAAAACAAAGAGAGGCCGTTATGTACAGAGCCTGAACATGGCCGGGCTTGTTCCACCAGAACAATAGCTAGCCAGGATCCTGGAAGGGACCTATACAGGAGTCGTCGCAACGTAAACAGCCTGTCGTGGGCGGTGGGGTGTGCTGGGGTGTGTGGCCTTTGCCGGCTTTATAAACAGGGCAGCAAGGCCAGGTTTCAGTCTTGCAGTTTGCTGAAATGACTGAATAAACTAGAGCTGATCACTGCAATGCGTCCAGAACGCAGGATTTAACAGAGACATTTTGCAAAGGCCCATCAAGACGACACAACACAGCAGGCTGCTCCTCAGACCGGGCACGGCAGCTGCGGCAAGCAGTCTAGGCACAGGCGGGAACAGCATCGGCCACCACCTCTCCCCCCCCTCCCCCTGCTCCCTCCCCACAGCCACTCTGCAGGTTCCCCTTTGGGGGGGCTCCCTGCCCCCGGAGCAGCAGGCGTCACGCTTGGGATGGGGACCACGTCCTATGGATGCTCCCCTTGAACTGCGGGGCGGGGGGGGGGAGCCCTTCTAGCTTTCTAGGCGGGGAAGACTCCCCGTGTGGGAGAGGCCACAGTGTGCACCTTCATCAGGCTGTTTGCTCAAATAACATAAAAAGAATGGAGGGAAGGTCTCAGGCCACGATTTTCACCCAAATGCTGTGTGGGAGCTTTGCTGATTTCAGAGGGCCCCGGGCCTGCCTGGCGTTCCCCACCTGCGGCCTCCCATGTGAAGAGGAGAAGAAGAGGAGAAGAGGTTGGATTTATACCCTGTCCTTCACTCGGAGACTCCTTTCCCTCCCCAGTCCCCACAACAGACACCCGGTGAGTGAGGCAGATGGGGCTGAGAGAGCTCTGGTCGAAACTGCTCTTTTTCAAGGACAGCTCTGATAGAACTGTGGCTTGCCCAAGGTCATCCAGCAGGTGCAAGTGGAGGAGTGGGGGGAATCAAACCCGGTTCTCCCAGATTAGAGTCCGCGCACTCAACCACGACACCAAACTGGGAACAAGCAGCCCCAGCAGAAAACTAAGCAAACAACGCTTGACCAAGCAGCCTCCCTTTTCCACTGCCTGTTCCCAGCCTTGCCGCAAAGGATCCCAGGCCCCCCTGGTCCCACTGATATCAGCCAGGCATCCTTGAGCCACGAGGCCCGCAGATCATGGCCTGATCATGGCTTCCGCTCCTCCCCCTTTCTGCTCTTGGGCATCCGAGCTCATGAAGACTTCTGGAGAACTCGAAAGCTCACGGAATGTCCTTTAGTGGGTCTTAACAAAAGGCTTTCCATGGTGTTTGCCTCTGGCCGCCACCACCGCCAGGACTGCCTGAGGCAACCTCCCTCTGCCACTAGGAAAAAGGGGCTCACGCACTTCGAAAGTACAACTGCAGAGACGCATTTCCTTGTGTTGAGAAGCACTGGTAGAGGCCCCTGGGGTCGTCCGGGGCCGAGCCCACAAGCAGCCTGCTTCCGTTCTGCTCCACTCCAGAGCCTATGCCACTGCCGTCTTTACTCCAGCTCCGCACAAAGTGGCCAGTGCCCACTTTGCAGTGCAGGAAGACGCCTCTTCTGTCCTGCTTCACCTGGATGGAAGGACCTGCAAAGCAGATAGGTGGAAGGCAACAGGGGGAGGGAGTGAGGCTCCCCCCCCACCTCCCACAGACATCACAGGGGCCTGCAGGGCCAGTGCTGGACGTGGGCTGATAGGCGGGTCTCAGGAAAGAGCAGCCCTTCCTTCATGGCAATCAAAGCCGGAGAGTGATACAAACCCCCCGCCCCCAGCTCCAGCCATGCCTGGCCCTGGCTCGTGGGAGGGGAGGGGAGGGCCAGGCTGGGCATGAGGCCTGCGGGGGCTTCTGGGCACTGTCACTCACTGCTCCCCCGCCTCTCTTAGAGCCCACCCAAGTGCCTCTGGCCCGGTCAACAGACATGCACGACTCCCTACTCACAAGCAGACCACCCTGAGTCCAGCGGGACTTTCCTCCCTGGCAAGGGGGCTGGCTAAATGGCCACGGCTTCCATCCCAGGAGCGGGGATCTGGCGAGGGGACCCCCCATCGCATCGCAGTGCTCATGGTCCTCTGGGGGTATTTATGATGGGGAAAACCACATTTCAAAAAATGGTTTTGTCCATGGCAGCTCTTGAGAGGGCGGGACCCCTCTGCGGAATCGTCAACAGGTCAGACAACAAAGGGTTGGGGTGGGGGTGGGGCACGAGGGCTGCCTCGCAAACAGTTGCCCAGTGGGGGCGTGTAGAAATGAGGGTCTGCCAGGAGCCACCGACTCCCACCCTCCAGCACGTCCGAGGACCAAGGCGCCTGCAGCCCGCAGCCACCACCAGGACTGCCTTGCCCAGGGGGCCTGAGTTGGGGAAGTCACCGGCAGAGTTCAGGGGACCTTAAGAGGGCCTGTACCTTGGCCAGAGTTTCCAGCGGCAGCGGCGGCGGCGAAGACAGTGCCTGAGAAAGAGAGAGAGAGAGAGACAGAGACGGTGAGAAACAGCAGCTGCTCTCCGGCCACAAGGGCCACCCTGGAGAGATGCAGGAGCCAGGCCATGGCTTGGCATGCCAAATATGCCCTGGGCCAGGTGCCCATAGGAAGGATCTCTGCCAGCCCTGGAGAACATTAGGGGCCTGTGGAACTCACAGCCACTGACTTAGGTGATTGGGTGAAAGGTGATTTGGCAGATCCAGAGACGGGCTCCTAAATGGAGCAGCCACTGCCAGGTGGGGTACACCACCGCCAAAGACCACTGGGGGGGATCCTGCTGGCATGCCCGGCTTGTGGGCTCTCCAGAAGCACCTGGCCAGCCTCTGCAGCTGCTGGACACGTGGAAGGCTGGCCGGCGTGTTCACACAGGATTTGGAAATACAAAATTCCCTTGGGGAAAAAATAATAATGAGGGTATCAACGAGAAGGAAGTTGAGGAGGAAAGTCTAGAGGGTTGGAGCTCTCCAGAACACTTAGAGGGTGTGTAAAATGATGCCAACCTCCTGCCAACCTAGCAGTTCGAAAGCAAGAAATTGCAAGTAGATAAATAGGTACCACTTCGGTGGGAAGGTAACAGTGTTCCGTGCACCTTGGGTGTTTAGTCATGCCGGCCACATGACCACGGAAACGTCTTCGGACAGCGCTGGCTCTTCGGCTTTGAAACGGAGATGAGCACCGCAACCCTAGAGTCGGATTCGACTGGCTTTCGAGCAAGGGAACCTTTACCTTTACCTAAAATGATGAAAATGGAAGAATTCCTGCCACAGATGCAGAAAGGGGTGAGCGCCAGCTCCAGAGGGTGCCAGTCTAGTCCAGGAGCAGAGACAAGGAGGCCGCCCTGCTGGAAGGAGGAGGAGGACAAAAAGGGGCACAAACGCTGACAAAACAAATGCCAGCTGACAGAGAGGCGATGGGAAAAAAGCCAGCAGATTGAGCCGTGGCACATTCAGACACCAGAAGCAGGAAGCCAGCCCAGGAGGCAGTTTGACTGTTAGACCACAGAGAGGCGGAGGGTGCCCTGGAGGCGGGGCTGCAAAGGAGTCGAGTGTGTTTTTTCCATCAGGACTTCCCGCAAAATCACTCAGGATGGCAAGAACCAGAACAGACGGTGAAGAGGTCTGAGAAGATCTTTCTCAGTTTGGGGGTGGGGGGACCAATAATGCAGGGATGAGTTCAGTATGAAGAGGTATGAAGTTATTCCCCGCCCCGCCCCCTCTCGGGCACCGTGACACCCTCATGACTCAAATACAGGCCGAGGGTGTCCGAACTGGCAGAGAAGAATGACAGACTCTAGTGGACAGCCTCCTGGACATGTCGACTCAGCATTCAGCCGAGCTGAAAAAAGCAAACTCTGTGCTGGGGGTTACCAGGAAAAAGGATGGGGAAGGAGGCCACCCGGCCCGCCCAGGGTCTCATAATGCCCCCCCCCGGCCTTTGGAAAGGTGCTTGTGGTTTTCTGCCCTGCTCCTGTCAAGCAGCAGGACGAAAGAGAAGTCAATGCGCATGGGGCCTTCATTTAAACAAAGAAAACGGGGGGGGGGGAGATGGCAGAGGTGCACCCGTTTGTGCCAGGGGTGGAGAGAGCGGGTGGAGATTTGTTGCCTTCTCTCATAATGCCCAAAGAAACCGAGAAAAGGCACAGAAAATGTGCTTTTCCCTGCAATGTGTAACTCACTCATGGAATTCACCGCCACCCACAGGTGTGGTGGCCGCAGCAGTGGCTGAGGCCCAAACAAGGCCTGGTGTTGCGAGCTCTGTGGCTGCAGGGACACACGGAGCAGCTGTTTGCCCAGCAGGGCGGGCGGGCCCATAAGCAACGTGCCAAAGGCCCGCGGGTTCGCCTGCAAAATGCAGGTCTGCAGGGGCATTTCAGGCCAGGGAAAGGGCAAGCGGGAAACGGGCACAAACTGCTGTGCCCCTGCCCGCTCACGTGCCCTCGTCCTTTAGAAGGGTTAGGTGCCTTGGGCCTGGCTGAGCTCTTAGGCGGCTTTAAATGGGAGGCAAGCATCTTCAGGAAGGATAAAATCTAGCAACAGCTGTTAACCATGAGAGCTAAATAGAACCTCCCTAATCAAAGGCAGTGTACCACTGGATGCCTTTTACCAGCTCCGGCTGATTCCGCAGTTGGTTCCTTTCCTCGACCGCGATGACCTGGCTACAGTGATCCATGCAATGGTTACCTCGAGGCTAGACTACTGTAACACTCTCTACATGGGGCTGCCTTTGTTGCAAATCCGGAGGCTGCAGCTAGTGCAGAATGCTGCGGCCAGGCTGTTGGTGGGCGACCCTAGGTGAGAGCACATCCGGCCTGCGCAGAAAGCCCTGCACTGGCTGCCTATAGCATACCGGATTCACTTCAAAGTGCTGGTGCTTACCTTTGAAGCCCTACACGGCCAGGGTCCGACATACCTGAGGGACCGCCTTTCCCCACATATGCCCCAAAGAGCACATCGGTTGGGGACACAACATCTCCTGGTGGCCCCAGGGAGGGCAGGCTTACTGCAACCAGGGCCAGGGCCTTTTCAGTGGCGGCTCCTACCTGGTGGAATGAGCTCCTGGAGGAGATCAGGGCCCTGCGGGACCTCTTACAATTCTGCAGGGCCTGCAAGACGGAGCTCTTCCGCCAGGCTTCCGAGTAGGAGCTACCACTACCACTGCAGCTACCACCATCGGTAGATCTAAGGGGTGGCCCTATGAAGATCATCCTTGACTTTGCTGTGATCAGTACCGCTGGATGGGGCTGAGTAGCATCGAGTAACATCCTTTTTGCTATGTAAGATACTGAGGAGTCCATCTTGCAAATCTGATTCCGCCTTGTTAAATTTTGAGCACTTTAATGTTGATTGTTTTATCCTGTTTTTATGTTGTTTTATGCTTTGGCACATGGCGCCCTATTGTAAGCCACTCTGAGCCCGTTCGCGGGGAGGGCGGGGTAAAAACGTAATAAATAATAATGATAATACCTGTTGCTTGGAGGCCAAAGGAAGAGAGGGGCTGTTGCCCTCAGGAAGCCATGCCTGGTGGGCTTCCTGGAGGTACCTGGCTGGCCACTGGGCAGGGAAAGCAGGATGCTGGACTGGCCGTAGCCTCTTTGCATGACCCTGCTCCTAGGCCCCCGTTCTCACAGCACCCCTCCGCCGCCCTCGTCCGGGACTGATTTCTGCTCTCTGCTAGTGGTTTTCGGGGGGGGGAGGTTGGCATGCATAGGACCTACCCTTTACAGAATGAAAAATGGAAAGTCAGTGTCGGAGAAGAACCTACTTTCCGAGTGTGCCAGCAACTTTTGAGGTATGCATAATTTTAGGAGCTCTTTCAAGGTACAGATAACAGGGGACATAGGGTTGCCAACCTCCAAGTGGCGGCTGGATAGATCCCGCTATTACAACTGATCTCCACTGTAATGGCCCCTTTGGAAGGAGGATCCCATGACATTATAGCCCACTGAAGCCCCTCCCCACCCAAACCCCACCCTCTCCCAGTTCCCCCTCCTCTGCCCTCCTCCCTGTGTGGCTGTCCACCTGCTGCCCCTGCCTGGTCCATCCAGGGCTTGCCCCGAAGCCAGGCCCTACCTCCGACCATCAACGCAAGGACCATCACTCTCGGGAGATGCTGCTGGCGGCCGCCCATGCTCTTTCTCCTAAGCACCGGCGACTTCCTCACTTGTCCAGAGGAAGATGACCCTCTGAGCAACAGCAAGAAACACAGAGTGGCCGGTCGCTCTGGCAGCCAACTTGAGCGGGGAGAGGAAAGCAGCAAGGAAACTTTTCTGAAGTCAGCAACAGGAAGCCAGGGGGGAGGGGGGGGCATCTCTCTCTCTCTCTCTCTCTCTCTCTCTCTCTCTCTCTCTCTCTCTCTCTCTCCCGGCACATAGAGGTACACGGCTGTGTAGGCTGGAAAGAGAAAGAGAAAAAAATATATCATTGATTCAAAAGAACCCTCACCTCAGAAAATGGATTTGAGTCAGCATTCCCTCCTACCTTTAAAAAAAAAAAGAAAAAACAGCCTTGAACTTCCTGGAAGGCCCGTGTTGGTCAACAGAGAAAGACATGCTGCTGAAGGCCCATGAGACAACCCCCCTACAGAGGAAGGAGCCCTCCGGGCCCTGAGCCCCACGTCCCCCTCCCCCTGGGCCTTTGTTTCCCTTCCGCTGATTCTCATCTGGTCTCAACATTCTGTGCCCCCTGGAACACGCCAAGGGCCACTTTGGGTTCTTGTCTTGTTTCTTTTGGTTGGTCTACAAAGTAATACTTGCCTGCATGCCCGGGAAGCTCCCCAAATATGTAGAGATCCCTGCCTTGTATAGGAGGGCAAAACCACACAGAGCAGGCCCAGCCAGGTCTGGGATTTAGGGGAATCCTTGGTCATGCAGGAAAATCCAACTTAAAAGAGCATATTAGAGGGGTAACCCACACAGCCCAACTCTTCCCTTTCTGGGCAAAAGACCCAAGAGAGTGAAGGGAGCAGCTCCAGGTTTCCCCAAATGACTCATCTGCCCTAGACCCCGTTCAGTCAGGGTTCTGGCCTGGCTTGGCTGTGGGACCCAGAGAGCAGAGGGGGCTTTCATGGACAACCTCCATTCAAACGTGGACAAGGCTTGTTGCTACTGGATCCCTCCATGGTCGATGCCAAGGTGGGCCATCCCATCCTGCCAAAGTGCCGGGAGGCAGATTCTATTTATTTTACGTAAAAATTAACTGTCTTTTTACCTTATAAGAGCTCAAGGCATAAGAACATATCACAACAAAATATATAAAAACCACTCGATACAATCAATAATTTTAAACTGCTGTTCGGGAGAAGAACTAATTGGATGCTGTCATAAATAAAACCATCTTCAGCAGCCTCCTGAAGATTGAGATCGAGGGGACCAGGCACACCTCCCTGGGAGAGGTTGTTCCATAACCATATGGGGCTGCCCCTGAAAAGGCCCCGTCTCCTGCAACTGCAAGACAAGCTCTTTGGTTGACGGGACAGTCAAGAGGGCCTCTCCCTGTGATCTTAGTTCCTGGGCAGGAATGTCTGGGAGAAGATAGTCATGAGGACATCAGAGCGAAGCCCATGTGTTGGACCAGGCCCATGGTCCATCCAGTCCAGCACTCTGCATCACACAGTGGCCAAAAATACCAGGTGCCCTCAGGAGGTCCACCGGTGGGGCCAGGACACTAGAAGCCCTCCCACTGTTGCCCCCCCAAACACCAAGAATACAGAGCATCACTTGCCCCAATCTATACCTTGTGGCTAATAGCCACTGATGGACCTCTGCTCCATATGCTTATCTAACTTCCTCTTGAAGCCGTCCATGCTTGTAGCCGCCATCACCTCCTGTGGCCGTGAATTCCATGTGTTAATCACTCTTTGGGTGAAGAAAGACTTTCTTTTATCCGTTCTAACCCAACCACCCAGCAATTTCATGGAGTGCCCAGGAGTTCTTGTACTGTGAGAAAGGGAGAAAAGTACCTCTTTCTCTATCTGCTCTATTCCATGCATAATCTTGTAAACCTCAATCATGTCACCCCTTAGCTGTCATTTCTCCAAGCAAAAGAGCCCCCAAAATTTTAATCTTTCTTCATACGGAAAGCGTTCCAACACTTCGATCATTCTAGTTGCCCTTTTCTGCACTTTTCCCAATGCTATATCCTTTTTGAGGTGTGGCGACCAGAACTGTACACAGTACTCCAAATGAGGTCGCACCATCAATTTATACTGGGGCATGATGATACTGGCTGATTTGTTTTCAATTCCCTTCCTAATGAATCCCAGCATAGTGTTGGCCTTTTTTATTGCAGTCACACACTGTCTAGACATTTTCATTGAGTTATCTACTATGACTCCAAGATCTCTCTCTTGGTACGTCTCTGCCAGTTTGGACCCCATCAATGTGTATGTATAGTTAGGATTTATGGCTCCAATGTGCATCACTTTACACTTGGCCACATTGAACCCCATTTGCCATGCTGACGCCCACTCGCCCATCCTCGACAGATCCCTTTGGAGTGCCTCACAATCCTCCCTGGTTCTCACCACCGTGAACAACTTTGTGTTATCTGCAAATTTAGCCACTTCACTGCTTACTCCCAACTCCAAATCATTAATAAACAAGTTAAAAAGCATCGGACCGAGTACTGATCCCTGTGGTACCCCACGGCTTACCATCCTCCACTGAGAAAATTTCCCATTTAGACTCACTCTCTGTTTCCTATTAATTAGCCAGTTTTGGATCCACAAGAGGACTTGCCCTTTTATCCCGTGACTACTGAGCTTACTTAGGAGCCTTTGATGAGGAATTGTATCAAAAGCTTTCTGGAATTCAAGGTAAAAAACATCTCTTGGGTCCCCCTTGTCCACATGTTTGTTCACTCCCTCAAAGAACACCAACAGGTTAGGGAGACAAGATCTTCCCTTACAGAACCCATGCTGAGCCTGCCTCAATAGTTTTTGTTCATCAATGTGCCTACTCATTCTTTCCTTAGTAACAGTTTCCACCAACTTACCCGGTATCGGTGTCAGACTGACTGGCCTGTACTTTCCCGGATCTCCTCTGGAGCCCTTTTAAAAGATGGGAGTGACATTAGCTGCCTTCCAGTCCTCAGCCACAGAAGGGCTTTAAAGGACGGAACCGGTGCCTCGAGTTGGGCTTGGGAATGGCTCCGTAGCCAGCGTGATTGCTGCAAGGCTGGAATCACAGGGTCCTGGTAACTGGCCCTGAGCAGTAGCCTGGCCAGTGTTCTGCAGCAGTTGCAGCCTTGGATGATGCTTCAAGCACAGCTCCAAGTAGGACACCCTGCAAGAGCCCAGTCTAGATGTAACTAGAGCACGGATCAGGGTGGCTCGATCAGACTTAGCCATGAACGGACGCACATCAGCCACAGCTGGGGGAAAGCACGCTGAACCACGGCAGCCCCAATCTCCTAAGGTGACAGGCGGCTGTGTTGAACAGCACGCCCAAACGGTGAACCTGACTTTTCAAGGTGGGTATCACATGACATGCTCTGAATCTTCACAGTGAAAGGGGTTAAAAGATAAAAGCTTCCCTTGCTTGAAAGCCAGTTGAATCCGACTCTAGGGGGCAGTGCTCATCTCCGTTTCCAAGCTGAAGAGCTAGCACTGTCCGAAGACGTTTCGGTGGTCATGTGGCTGGCAGTGGCATGACTAAGCGCCGAGGTGCATGGAATGCTGTCAACTTCCCACTGAAGCAGTACCTGCTTGCTTTTTCAAAACTATGAAAGCTGGGAATTCAGAGAACCTGACAGATTGCCAGCATTCTAACACTGTAATGCTAAGTAAATTGCTGACTTTTAAAAAGCCCTCCAGGGGCAGGGGTGCAGTGGAGAAATGGCTGTTGTGTGTGGGCTACAGATGAGGCAGGGAAAATGGTATTGATGAGGATAGAACCAAGGAGATCCAGACTTTCTTGTCTACATGGAAGCATTTTGGCTTTTATTGTGGACTCTTGGGGGCATATGCAATAGTGAATTTTATTTAAAATAAAATTAAACATACAACTGTAAAGGACAAAAGTTTATTTTTTAAATATAAAGGTATAATGAAAGGCATGAGGCAGGTCAGCTTAGGTAATATGAAGTTTGGTAAAGCCTGTGGGAAAGACAGGAAAACCCTGGAAGATGCACAGAAACATTTCCACGGTCATGTGGCTGGCATGACTAAACGCACAGCACAGCAAAATGCTGTAGGAACAGGTGTGCATGTGGGAAATCCTTGCTTCCCAAGAGCATCTAGCTCTGGGCACACAACCCATGAGAGCCCGAGGCTGGAGTCCCTGCCTGGCTCCTGCCAAAGGAGGGAGAGTAGCTAGGTAAGCTAATTTGACTGCAGAAATGGATCCTGGTGAAAGACTGATGAATCTCCCCCTTCCAGCCATCCACGGGCAGGCCTCCGTTTGTCCTCCCAGCAATCACCTGAGGTAGCTGAGGCCCAGAGTGACTGGCAGAGTGAGCTTGGCGGCAGGAGCCCAGCACCCCCGGGGCCCGCCGGAGCCCTTCTGTGTCTTGCATCCTTGCAGGCGGACTGTTGTGAGGAGGGCCAGTGGCAAGGCAGGGGTGCTCCAGTGCAGGGCTCCGGTGATTTCAGGGACAGCAGCAGCACCGGTCCACCATCCGGTTACTCCCGTAAAACGCGTTGATGGAGAAGTCTATCCATCCAGGCCTTTTCCGCCCCGGTCGTCTTCCTTGCTTGCAGGCAGCCGGGATGGCAGGTGTGGAGCTCCTCTCCTGGCCTGCGCCTCACCCTGGCAACAGCAGCCCCAGCTGGGCCGGCAGCTTCCGCTGAGACCGTGCAGGGGGAGCCAGCGGGCGCGCGAGCCTGGGAGGAGTCCTTCTCCCCCCCTTTGCAATTCACATTTTATTGGCAATTAACGAACAAGCAGCACTGTCAGTACGGCGTGTTTGAACAGCACCCATACCATGCCGGAAGCAAAACAAAAACATAAGAACGTGCCCTTCCACTGGCTTCCTGGACCATAATCGGTCCAGTGTGACTGACCTGTATATATGCACGCGTGTGTGACGGACCCAGGGCTTCCGGGGGAACCGGGGTCACCAGGCGGGGCGGAGGGGGCGGAGGGGGGCCCGGCCCGCTTGGCGCTGCTCGGGGGGCGGGGGGCGGGGGGGCTTCCGGGGTCCTCCCACTGGAGGCAGATCTGGGCGCGCCCCCCCCCCGTCAGCCGAGGAGGACGCCTGTCCTGACCCCGAGGCCAACCCGTCACGGGGGCTCCTCAGCTCCCGGCCCGGCCCCTGCACCGAACCCCCTCCCCCGTCCCCGTCCCCGTCGGCGGACCGAAGGCTTCGTCCTGGGCGGGGCGGGGCGGGGCGGGGCGGGGCGGCGCTCCGACGGAGACTGGTGACGCATGCACGCACGCACGGCCGCCGAGGGTCCCCGGAAGCCCCGCCCCCTGCTTCCGGCGCGGGGCGGGGGGCCCTGTCTCCGGCGAGTGACGTAGCCGCGCCACCGGGTGACGTGTGCGTTGCCAGGCGGACTGGCTGGAAGTGGCGACGGAGCGGGCCCGGCCCGGGGAGAAGCCGCCGCCGCCGCTGCTGCCGCTGCTGCCGCCTGGCGCCCGGGCCCTCCGCCGGGATCCCTCCGCGGGTGGCGGAGCTTGGCCGGCCGGGGGAAGGAGGAGGAGGAGGGCGGCGGCGGCGGCGGCGGAGGTTCCGCCCTGGGGTGGGGTGGGGGTGCCGCGGGCCCCGCATGGAGCGCGCTGGGCGCTGAAATGACCGACCAGGAGAACAACAACAGCGGCGGCGGCGGCGGCGGCGGCATCTCGCGGAACCCCTTCGCCGCCCTCTTCGGCTCCGTGGCCGACGCCAGGCAGTTCGCCGCCACCCACAAGCCCCCGCCGCCGCCGAGGCCGCCAGCCGGTGAGAGCGCGGAGCCCGGCGGGGGGGGGGAGGGGAGGGGAGGGGAGGGGGCGGACGGAGGCCGGGCCTCGGCAGTGGCGCGCCCATCTGTGCCCCGCGTGTGCCCCCTCGGCCGAGCTGGGATCCCGCGAGTGGGGGGGGATGTCTGTCTGTCTGTCTGTCTGTCGCCGTGGAAGCCGGGAGCACCCGGGAGCACGCGGGGGGCGGGCGTCTGAGCGCCTTTGGCCCCTCCGCCGCTGCAGAGCCCCGTTCTGCCAGAAGCAGGAAGGGCGGGAGGGAGGTCTGATGCCCCAGGTGACATCGCACACAGAGCTTGCCCTTTCAAGGACCTCGAATGGGTACCAAGCAGTTAACATCATGGAAGCATCATTCGACTCTAAACCTCACTCCTCTTACCCGGTCTCCAGGACCGTGGGGACATTCGAGAACCCTGGCTTCCTTTCTGACCAGCCTATGGAGAGCTGGCTGATAAGGGCTGTGAATCACATTAAACTTTGCTCTCGGAGTCCTTGCAGCCTGCACATTCCATTCCTATTGCACCCTAATTCCATCTACACAAAAATGCAGTTATAAACTATATGTTCTGCCATAAGTTTCTCTAATCAGAAGCTTCTAGGTTACATACCAAGATCCAGATCGATTATGATTGAACTTTTGAAGGCACAGTGACAGCTGTCAATATGCATCAAGGAGAGAGTGTCAGAAATCACAGTCCCACAGCAGGGCAGGCAAAGCTGGCTTCATTGCTGGTGCAAAGATGGGGGCAGTGTTCAGTTGGGCGGCAGCGGGAGGCCAGCTGCGGGCCCCCCTGTCCTGCCGCCACACTGCCCACCCTTGGAGGCAAAGCTGCAGCAGTGTGGCTCTTCGGGGCATCTTGGCTGCTCGCTGCCAAGGAAATCTTCCTGGCGTGGTTCCCCCCTGATGGGTCACCTAGAGCAATGCTCCTTCTAAGCCGTGGAGTCTTGGGAGCTAAAATCCTCCTCTGTGAGCTCCTGGCATTTAAAGTGGTGAGCGAGGGATCTGGCTGTGGCATGAATTAGTGTGCTCTGGAGCCCTCCTTCCTGAGCTCAGACAAAAATGTGTGAGCCGGAGGCTAAAGAACTGTGAGCTAGCTCACACCAACTCAGCTGAGAGGGAACACTGACCTGGAGCTGCCACGTGTCGAAAGGAGGCGGCTGAGGGAGTCAGTGGGCCCCCACCCGGAGTCAGGAAGCTGAGAAACGTGCAATCTGGAGGACTGCAGCCTGCCCTGAGCCTGGACCTGCCACTCCCAGGGTCCCAGCAGGGGAGGAACAGCTGTGCAGGTTTATAGATTCTGATCTTCACAGGCAAAGTCAGACATCGCCTAGAATAAGGGTTAGGGATTGGGCTGTTCTCACCAAAAAGGGGGGCGGGAAGGCTGTGGCCTGGAGGCCGCTGGAGGAACGTGGAAGAGGGCATAGGCAGAGGAAGTTAGAGCATAAAACGGAAGCAGACCTGGACAGAGGGGGCCCAAAGGAAGAAAAGGAAAGGGGGAGAGGAGAGGATTTGTGTAGATCTGTATAGAATGTGGTGACAAAACTGTGTGAAAAGGAAAGGGGGAGGGGAGAGGATTTGTGTTAACTGTGTAGAATGTGGTGGCAGAAACAAGGACCAGGCCCCTCACAGGAGATGGAGCAGGTGAAAGCCAGGATCACAAAGGACACACTGCGTGCCGGGGTGATCGCACAGCGTTAAAGACCATTAGTTTAAGTGTAGGTTCATTTCAGCTCACAGTGGACACCGTTCCACTCTCTAAGTTGTCATTCCAGTGCCAGACATTATTATTTCATGGCAGGGCTTTCATTCAGTCCCAGGGACCGTGTTTGACTTTTTTAGTTACTTCTCTTAATCTATTCCTTATTTTAGCTTTTTGCAGTAATTCAGTGGTGCTCAGTCAAGTCCGTTGGCATTCCTGGTCCCACTATATCCAGCGGGCCTTCAGAGAGCTCCTTTTTTTCCAAAAGGCATTCTCATCATTTCTTTTTAGTATATCCCAGGCAGGAGGCATTGCTGAGACAGGAAGTGGGTCAGCAGGCTGAGTCCTGTTTTGCTGCTGGTTTCCATGCAGGGCTCATGTCAGTGGTGGTGGTGAAAGTATTTGGGTGCTGTTTGCCCTCCCCTACAGCCAAGAGTTTGTTTGGTAGCCCTCTTATCTCAAAGCCTTGGGGATCAGTAAGAAGATCCCTGCTGGACCTTTAGTCTGATTCAGCATCCTGTTTCATAAGAACATAAGAGAAGCCAACATTGGATCAGGCCAGTGGCCCATCCAGTCCAACATTCTCACACAGTAGCCAAAAATACCATCAGGTGCCATCAGGTGGTCCACCAGTGGAGCCAGGACACTGGAAGCCCTCCCACTGTTGTCCCTCCTAAGCACCAAGAATAGAGAGCATCACTTGCCTCAGAGTCCCTCTCTATACCTTGTGGCTAATAGCCCCTGATGGACCTCTGCTCCATATGTTTATCTAATTCCCTCTTGAAGCCATCCATGTTTCCTGCAATGGGCACCCCATGGCAGTGATACCAATATACTATGCCTCCCCCTCCCCAGCTGGCAGTCAGAAAGGGGGTTGTGTTTAGCTGTCATGGCTAATAGTCACTGATGATCCTGTTCTCCTTGGAAGAAAAAGCTGCAGAACAAATGTAGTATCTCCTAGGAGCATTCAATTAGTTGAAAGTCTAGCATTTGTTAGAAATCCCCACTGGTTACCTGAATCCCAGCCTCTAAGTCAGAGCCATCCATCTGTCCAGCTTGAAGAAATGCCCATTTGGATTGTCTCTGGCAGAGGAGAGTTCCTGGGTATGGACCAGCTGTTGTGGTAGCTGCTCTGGCTAGGCGCACAGACGGTAATCACACAGATACGGGTAGTGTATTGGGACACTGAGGGGAGGAAAGAGCTAAGGATGCTCAGCCTGTGTGTGGCTGGCAGACGGCCTCCAAAGAGAGCAGTGCCCTTGTGAATTACCAGACTCTCATTCCCTGGAGCTGATGCTTTCCTTGAGCAGAGACCAGTTTTGAGGCACGGGCCCTGGGAGTCCCCTCCCGCTTCTTGGCGCCGGCCTCCAAGGGAGAGGGCTGGCTGTTTGTGGCCCCAGTGGGC
Source organism: Gekko gecko (assembly GCA_029375565.1). Taxonomy (NCBI): domain Eukaryota; kingdom Metazoa; phylum Chordata; class Lepidosauria; order Squamata; family Gekkonidae; genus Gekko; species Gekko gecko. The sequence continues at coordinate 77,985,309 of JAPDNY010000013.1, read as the reverse complement.
CAGGCTAGACCTCTCGTTAACTAGCCATCTGTCCTCTTCCAGTGGAAGAAGCCTCAGCCAGCCAGGATGAATCTGACAACAGCGTATCCGAAAGCCTGGACGACTGCGATTACTCCGTGGCCGAGATCAGCCGTTCCTTCCGCTCGCAGCAGGAGCTCTGTGAGCAGCTCAACATCAACCACATGATCCAGAGGATTTTCCTGATCACTCTTGACAACAGTAAGTCCAGGGGCGTTGCTCTCTGGGGTTCTTGGCGGCCCGGGGTGGTGCGGCTGTAGGCGCTCCCCTGGGATGAGCCAAGGCCATCTTCCGTGGGGGGTCCGGCTGGGGTGTGGGCACTGCTGGAGGCCCTCACGAAGGACAGGTGCCGGCTGGGCTGCTTGTAAAGGGTGAACTGGGTTGTCCGGGGGAGCTCAACAGGCGGCCCTCAGGTGGCTTGGCAGACCCGCGTTGTATGGTGACACCCCAGAAACTTGGCACTGCACCCCTGCTCTTCTGTACAATTTGAGACTGGCCTGTCTTGAGGGCTGCCCGCTTTCATATGAACCCATCCAGCCATGAGTTATTTTCAGGGGATGTCATTTAAGGGTAGGTGGGTGGCAGCCTGAGAACGGGCCTCCTTGGTCATGGCACTAAAACTGTGGAATTCCTTCCCTGGTGGGGTTATTTCAAGTATTTGCATTATCTGTAATCTGCCTTTCTCACCCAAACTCAGGGTGGGCTATATCGTGTGAGTCAAATACAATCAGCAGGATGGGATGTGCTATACGGTTTGGATTGCAGAGATTTGAAGCCAAGCATAAGCATTTCAAAATGATTCATTAAACGATGCAGAAATTACCTAGCAAGAGGCAGCGCGCAGTAGCGTAGTCTACAGGCGCTGTCCCTTTGTCGAAGCATCTTTCTGAACCATTTCATGACAGTGCGGCCCTGCCTGTGCAGGTAAAATAAAGCTCTCCTGAGTAATTCCATTTTGCATAGTCTGTAGAAAAGTTGGCCTGTGGCTTTCCCTTACTGATCCTCTTTCCTGTTTATGTTGTTTTATATATGTATGTATTTAAAGTTGATTCTGAATGTCTTTTTAATGGTTTGCTGCCTTGAAGGCCCTAATTGGCTGAAAAGGAAGGATAAAATTGTTTTCAGTGAGTTTCCCAAACACGGACCTAACTGTTCTCTGAGCTGTGAGTCAGCGTTCTGAACACACACACACAGAGGAAATTTCTCCGTTGTGTTTCTGGGATGCGACAGGGAAATTTTCTGTGGGGCGGGCTGGCCATTTAAGTGACGGGAAAGTTCATTCTGCTTCTTGTCAAGGGCAAGAAGGACCCAGCCCACTCCCCCATTCGTGCCTGTCTGCACCCTGAGTCCCCCCCCCGCTCACCCAGAGGGCCCCCATCCCAGCTACATCCTCCATGCTGCTGGCACCTCTCACTGTTCCTCATCTGAGCTGTTTTGCCTGGCCTCGCCCAGCGGCATGACGGGGCCACAGAAGCAGCTTCAGGCTGGCCACCCCTGTTCGTGGGCCCTGGAGCACCTGTATTCACCTGCTGGGAGGCGTGGGGTTTGACGATATGGTCTGTGGTGCCGTTGACTGTTTCACTGTGTTTACCATTTTATTGTTTTATGGACTACATGCTGTAAGCTGCCCTGAGCCCACTTGTGGGATAGAGAGGGGTATGAATTGAATAAACAGAGGACGATGATGATGAAGATGATGGACCTCATGGCAGCTGGCTGGGGGGACGGGACAAGTCTGGGGCTCTGCCCACCACAGGGTGGAGGGAATCCCCTCTGCTGGCTGGTAGTCATGGCTTGAAAGCGTAGCAAATGCTAAGCTGCCCTCTTCTTAAGGGCGTGCTTTTCAAACACCTTCCCACCCGAGAGTTCAGCGCCACCTGCCCAAATGGCTCACCTTTGGCTTTGGGTGGTTTCTAGCCGGGGGGGGGAGGGGGGCTGGGTGAGAAGCATCAGCAGAACAGCTGCTGCTTCCAGCAGGACCGCAGACAGCGGATTGAAAAGGGCGGAATGGGTTTCTAGTGGGGGAAGCTTGTGTGAAATACTTTGTGCCCTCAGCCCAAGCTACTCTTGAGCCCCAAAAGTCTGGCAGCAAATTTTGGACCGGGCCCGAGTGCTTGAAACAGGAACCTCGTCCCAGCTTAAGGGCTACCATGGAAGCAGCATTTCTTCTCCTCCTGGAATCTGACCGTCCTTGTGATGTCCTAATCCCATTCATTATTTAATATTGTCAGAAGAGAACAAGTAATGCCATACTAGCGAAACTACTGAGCTGGGACTTATTCAGGGGTTTCCCACAGCTCCTCTCCCCTTGGACACAGCAGGAGCCTTTTGCAGGGAAGGCAGGTAGACACTGACTCTTGGTGGTCCCGCGGACTGCGAGGGGGCCGTCTGATTCCCCCGCAAGTGGGAGATCTCTCCGCTGCACGAGAGGGTCAGATGGCCACTGCTTAGCTCAGGCATGAGCTCGGGGTTGCCACTCTGACCCCGCTCCCCAGACACTTAATGTGGCCCATAACGTAGCCAGATGGCGTCAGGGGGAGGGGGGGGGCTGTGTTGGTCCAGTCCAGGGCCGTGCAACTGCCTGAGTGGGGCTGCCAGCCCCTCCCTTTAGCAGAGACTCACTGGGCGGCATGGGCTGTTCCCGCTCTTCTTAGCATGGAGGTAAATGGCGCCCCTTGGCAAATTATATCTATTGAGCTTCTGTTAATGAGATGGGAGATATTTTGCAGGCCAGTTGGCGACTGTAACCCCTGTGCAGTCATTTGATGAAGAACCTGTGTGCGGGCACAGTGGTGGTCAGAGTCCAGCTGTTTTGTGCCCTCGGTGGATGCAGGGCTGGACTTGTCCGTGGGGACCTGACCCTGAGCGCCCCTTGCTTTGGGGCACGTCTGTGGACTAATCAGTCTGGTGGGGATCCAGACCTCTGCTGCCGCTGCCGCTGGCCCAGCCATGGAGCTCCCTGAGTCAGGCAGGGGGACTCCCTTTCTGCCAGGCCCTTTCTGCCAGGCCCTTTCTGCCAGGCCCTTCTGCCAGGCCCTTTCTGCCAGGCCCTTTCTGCGTTCTGCCCCCCCCACGATTAACCTGCAGCGTCGTGACTAAGCTCCTGAGCTGGGGAGGTGCTGTGGGAGTAGCGCCTGGGAGGCCCGGGTCCCAGCCCCCGCTCTGCCACAGAGGCCGGCTGGGTGACCTGGGGGGGGGGCAGTCTCACAGACGCTCGGCCTGACCTACCCTGGAGGGTTGTTGTGAGGATGAAATGGAAGGGAGGAGAACTGTGGAAGCCGCTTTGGGCCTCCGCTGGGGAGAGAGGCCGGATATGAATAAAGGACTCGTCCTTGGAGAGGGTGGAGCCTGGTGGGAGGGGCGGGTCACGGAGGAATGGGTGGCTGCGCAGAAACGACAGTGATTCAGAGCCAGTTTGGCGTCATGGTTAAGTGCGCTGGACTCTGATCTGGGAGAACTCCTCCTCCACTCGCAGCTGCTGGATGACCTGGGGCAAGCCATGGTTCTGTCAGAGCTGTTCTTGAAAGGACAGTTCTCTCAGAGCTCTCTCCGCCCCGCCTACCCCACAGGGGGTCTGTTGTGGGGAGGGGGAGGGGGAGGGGTTTGCAAGCCGCTCTGAGGCCCCGAGTGAAGGGCGGGGGGTATTAATCCAGTCTCCTCTTCTTCAGGTCTATGTGGCTGGAGTGGAGAAACCTTTTCTCCGCTTCTTTCCTATCAGTGCCCCCCCCGCTCCAGCTTTGATGCCAAAGGGAAGAGTCACTCACCCGCACGCTCCTTTCACATCCGTAGCAAGCGTGTGTGTGTGTGTGTGTGTGTGTGTGTCCCCACATGTGCCCACCCCTCCTTTACAGGAGAGAGAAAGAGGAGAGGAGTGGCTTTAAAGGGATGGCAGCAGGACGTGGGGTGGGTGGGTGGGGAGGGCCTTTGAATGGCTTGGAGAGTGACTGGTCACTCCCGAGTGGTTGTCTGCCCACCGCTGTTCTAGGTTGTTGTGGTCGAGGACTCCAAAGCTCCTCCCAGTTCCAAGCTATAAGAACATAAGAACATAAGAGAAGCCAATGTTGAATCAGGCCAATGGCCCATCTAGTCCAACACTCTGTCACACAGTGGCCAAAATATACCAGGTGCCATCAGGAGGTCCAGCAGTGGGGCCAGGGCACCAGAAGCCCTCCCACTGCTGCCCCCTCCAGCAACAAGAATAGAGTGCATCACCTGCCCCAGACTGAGAGTTCCCATTCTATACCCTGTGGCTAATAGCCACTGGTGGACTTCTGCTCCATATGTTTATCTAATTTCCTCTTGAAACTGACCATGCTTGCAGCTGCCACGACCTCCTGTGGCAGTGAATTCCATATGTTAATCACTCTTTGGGTGAAGAAGTATTTCCTTTTATCTGTTCTAACCCGACTGCTCAGCAATTTCATAGAGTGCCCACGAGTTCTTGTATTGTGAGAAAGGGAGAAAAGGACTTCTTTCTCAACCTGCTCAATCCCATTCATAATCTTATAAACCTCGATCATGTCACCTCTCAGCCGTCGTTTCTCCAAGCTAAAGAGCCCCAAGCATTTTAACCTTTCTTCATAGGGAAGGTGTTCCAACCCTTTTATCATTCTAGTTGCCCTTCTCTGCACTTTTTCCAATGCTATAATATCCTTTTTGAGATGTGGTGACCAGAACTGTACACAGTATTCCAAATGAGGTCGCACCAATGATTTATACAGGGGCATGATGATACTGGCTGATTTGTTATCAATTTGTTATCAATTTGTTATCAAGCTATCTTTCTGCCTCTTGATCTGGTGTGCACTGCCTGTCTCTCTAGAAATGCAACCTGTGCCACTGACGTGAGACGGACACCTGCTCTCCTGAGGAGAGAGACCGTGGCTCAGTGGTCGAGCACCTGCTTGGCAGGCAGAAGGTCCCAGGTTCAGTCCTCAGTTACAGGATCTGGCAATAGGTGATGTGAATGACTCCTCTCCCTGAGACCCTGGAGAGCTGCTGCCAGTCTGAGTAGGCAATACTGACCCTGATCGACCCTAAGGGTCTGATCCAGTGGAAGGCAGCCTCGTGTGTCATGTGATCCAGTCCAGTGACTCCAATGAAAGCCAGTCTGGGCTTTCTAGCCGTTAACTGGAACAGAAGGTGATCCAAAAGGCCCCAGACAGCGTAATCTTTGGGGAGGGGCTGTGGCTGAGTGGCAGAGCCTCTGCTTGGCATGCCGGAGGTCCCAGGTTTGGTCCCCAGCAGCATCTCCAGTTAAAAGGACCAGGTAGGAGGTGACGCGAAAGACCTCCGCCAGAGTCCCTGGAGAGCCAGTGCCCGTCTAAGGAGACAACCGTGACCTCGAGGGCCCAAGGGGCTGCTTCAGTACGAGGGAGCTTCGTGTGAGACGTGACTCCGGGTGACGTGGCCCTTCGAGTCTGCAAGGCAAACAGCCGTGGGGGAGCGGGGAATATGGTGTCGTGTTGGAAGACGAAGTCTCAGGTATTTGTTTAAAAGTTCCTCAAAGGCGCTAGTTCTGAATGATGCTTGATTAGAAAGTGTTGTGGGATAATTCTTTGGTGGCTGCATAGTTTTGATATGTCCATTGTATATTTTTATCGTTGACGTATTTAGAGTTGCTTAGAGGCAGTCATACAGCGAGAGCGAGAACGTTTGCTAGCACAGAGCTGTAAGTGCTTGCTGGTGGCTTGAACTGCAGCCCTTCTGGGGATCAGTTCTGAGAGGCAGCTTGCCCCCCCCCCCCCCGCAGGTGATCCCAGTCTGAAAAGCGGCAACGGGATTCCCTCGCGCTGCGTCTACCTGGAGGACATGGCGGAGGACCTGGAGGACCAGGACTGGCTGGACATGGAGAACGTGGAGCAGGTACCCCGGCGGTGGCTTGGTGGGGGTGGGGGCCCTGGCTTTGCCCTTCGGGTTGAGCTGTCTGCTGTGTTTGCCGTTTGGATGGATGGTCTTGGAAGGTTTTGGTCTTCTCCCGTGATGTTTGTGTGGCTTGGTTTGTACAGCCACATCGATGGCTGGCTTGAGCTTCTCCTTGAATCATAAAGGCATTCCTGCCTTGTAGTCCATAATATTTAGTTTTCATTTATTTAAAACGTAGATGTGCCGCAGCTCCAAAAGAACCCCAGTAATCGAACTTATCTTAGGTCTGGCTCTTACGGGTGAGGGACCCAGCCTTCAGTGGTGCAAGGGCTAGCATGCGCAGCCTTCTGAAGGGTCTGATGGTCTAAGCGGGCAGCTGTGGGCGAGGGACACCAGAGCCCTTTCCCAGATGCCCTTGGGCCGAGCCTGGGGTCTGTGTCCCGTGTTGGATTTATGTCTCCAGGCACTCTTCACGCGCTTGCTGCTCCCAGAGCCAGGGAACCACTTGATCTGCATGACCACCACCACTGCGCAGAATCTCTCCGCCGAAAGAGATGCAGGGGAGAAGCGCATTCTGCATTACCTCTTTGCCTGCTTCCAGAGAGCGAAAGAGGAGGTCAGTGAACGTGTGGCACGCGCCCCTCCTCAGCCTGCCGGCCCTGAGCGGAGCAGACCGCAGGCACAGTGCTCTCTCTCCGGTTCTCCTAGATCACCAAAGTGCCGGAGAACCTTCTGCCCTTCGCCGTGCGCTGTCGGGATCTGACTGTGTCCAACACCCGCACCGTCCTCCTCACGCCTGAGATTTACATCAGCCAGAACGTCTACGAGCAGCTGGTGGACTTGATGCTGGAGGCACTGAGAGGGGCCCGTAAGTTGAATTGTGTGGAGCTGTGCTGTGCTGTGCTGAATCAGACTGCCGGACTACCAGAGCCTGCATTCTCTGCTCTGCCTGGCAACAGCTCTCCGATGTCTCAGGCAGAGGCCTTTCGCGTCGCCTGCTGCCTGGTCCTTTTTAAACTGGAGATGCCTCCAGGGATTGCGCCTGGGGCCCTCTGCAAGCCAAGCCAGTGCTCTGCCACTGAGCACGGCCCCCTCTCTCAGCCATGGCAGAGCCTCATGTCCCATGGAGAGTTAATGAGCTGCAGCTCCTGGAAGTCCCTAAAAGGTGCTTTAAAATTGGCTTTTCCTTCCTCTCACCCTCCTCTGTAGACTTTGAAGAAGTAACTGAGTTCCTGGAAGAGGTTATAGAAGTCATTACCATGGATGAGGAAGTGCGGACGTTTGGGGAGGTCATGGTGCCTGTCTTTGATATCCTTTTGGGACGGATCAGAGAACTGCACCTTTGCCAGATCCTACTGTATTCCTACCTGGACATGCTGCTTTACTTCTCCAGGCAGAAGGATATAGCCAAGGTGAGCACTGGGCTGTCCTCTCCCCATAACTGCCCCACAAACCTCCAGCTGCTGCCTGACCACTGGAGCCGCCCTCCTGAGGAGATGGCTGCTCGTTCTCTGCCAAGCTTCCGTGCAGGACTGCTGGGGCTGCTCACGTCCGGGCTGCATCGCTCATCCTGATCCACCTGGGCTGCGTGTGGGCATTGGTTCCAGGCACGGCTGTGGGGCTCGTTGCTCAAGGATCAGCTTCCATCGCAGAGTCTTGATTTTCTGAAGGGAATCGAAAAGGACTTACCTGTCGATGCTCCTGCTGCCGCTGTTCTCATTGCCCTTGTTTATCAACACGTTTGGCTTCCCTTTGTTCAGGTCTTTGTAGAACACATCCAGCCAAAGGACCTGACTGATGGGCAGCTGTACCAGAAGACTTTGCTGGGAACCGTCTTGAGCATTTCGTGCTTGCTGAAGACGCCCGGTGTCGTTGAGAACCACGGCTACTTCCTGTCCCCGTCTCGGTCCAGCCCGCAGGAGATCAAGGTGCAGGAGTCCAACATTCATCAGGTGGGTGGAGGTGGCTGGTCTCTCACGGCCAGGGTGGCTCATGAAACTGAACCGGGTAGTGTTCAAAATAGGGGAGGACATTAGATAAACAAATCAGCCAGTATCATCATGCCCCTGTATAAAAGTGCAGAAAAGGGCAACTAGAATGATATAAAACGCTTGGGGCTCTTTAGCTTTGAGGAACGACGGCTGAGGGGTGACATGATCGAGGTTTATAAGATTATGCATGGGATAGAGCAGGTTGAGAAAGAAGTACTTTTCTCCCTTTCTCACAATACAAGAACTCAAGTAGGCACTCCATGAAATTGCTGAGCAGTCGGGTTAGAACGGATAAAAGGAAGTCCTTCTTCACCCAAAGAGTGATTCACACATGGAATTCACTGTCACAGGAGGTGGTGGCAGCTACAAGCATGGACAGCTTCAAAAGGGAACTGGATAAACATATGGAGCAGAAGTCCATCAGTGGCTATTAGCCACAAGGTATAGTTAGGAACCATCAGTCTGGGGCAAGTGAGGCTCTGTACTCTTGGTGCTGGGGGGAGGTCAACAGTGCGAGGGCTTCTAGTGTCCTGGCCCCACTGGTGGACCTCCTGATGGCACCTGGTATTTTTGGCCACTGTGTGTCAGAGTGCTGGACTGGATGGGCCACTCGCCTGATCCAACATTGGCTCCTCTTATGTTCTTATGATGACCACTGTTCTCTTTCTTAAACATATTAACATTTATATGCTGCCATTCCTTCCAAAATGGATCCCCAAGGTAACTCACAACAAAGGCCAAAATATCAAGTACAGTACAGCCATGCCGACTGATCAACTGATCACAGTCAGTCAGCAGAAAAAGATAAGCAGGCAGGCATTTCTCATAGCCTCCCTGGGCAAAAGTGCCAGCAGAGAGGGCAGGGAAGCCCTCCTGGGCAAGGATTTCTCAAGGACAAAGGTCTTCTGTGTGTCCTTCTCCTTGCCCTACCGAGGCCTTTGAAGAAGGGGGAGAAAGTGGTCCTCAGAACGGAAGAGACACTCGCCAAAGCTGGAGGGGTAGAAAGTTAGCCAGGTCTCTGGCTGTCCTCTGAGTCCTGCATTTCCATTCTACAACCATTGCATTGGGGAAATATGCTTGGTACACAAGCTTGAGATCCAGAGACTCTTGTAGCTGTTAATGATGCTCATGCTGGAGTTTTCAAAGTGCGCGTATGCATATGCGCACATGCACGTGGGTGTTAACAGTTCTGTCTTGGCAACAGTTCATGTCCCAGTTCCATGAGAAGATCTACCAGATGCTGAAGAACCTGCTGCAGCTGTCCCCGCAGACCAAGCACCGGATCTTGTCCTGGCTGGGGAACTGCCTCCATGCCAACGCAGGCCGCACCAAGATCTGGGCCAATCAGATGCCGGAGATCTTCCTCCAGATGTATGCCTCAGATGCCTTTTTCCTGAACTTGGGGGCTGCCCTCCTGCGGCTGTGCCAGCCCTTCTGTAAGCCCCGGTCTCCCCGGCTCCTCACGTTCGATCCCACCTACTGCGCTCTGAAAGAGCTGAACGAGGAAGAGCAGAGGAGCAAGAACGTGCACATGAAAGGTGAGCCACAAGTCGTGAGGCTCTCTGCCCGGGCGTGTGCTGCAGCTTCATCCAGCTCTGCTTCGGGGAGGGCCTGTCACCGGGTGGCCGTAACCTGGGGGGGTGACGCGTTCCGGGCGGTGCTGTTGAGGGTCCTGCTCTTTGTTTGTAGGCCACACATTCCAGAGGCTTTTTACTGGCTGGTTCTTAATGTCGTTGTCTTAAGTCTCCCGTCATTCAGACTCCTCCTTCCTCCTCAATTGGTGCATTTACCCTGCGTCATTTTGCTCTTGTGCTTATTTTCAGTGCATGGAAAAGCGAGACCAGAACCTCTGACCTCTCTCATTATCTGTTACGTATCTGTCTGTCTGTCTTATCTAGTACTGTTCTTACAGCTGTCGCCTTGAGCAGAAAATAAAATGATAAAAGCCTTGCTTATTTTTTAAGTATTGGCCCTATAGATTTTGCCACAGAAGGAGTAACTGAATCCTTTATATCCGATAGCAGCTCTCATATTAGGCAGTTTCACATTCTTAAGTAGGGGGATAATTAAACTAGCCCTCCACTCATTAAATATGGGACATTCTATAATCATGTGTTCAGTGGTTTCCACTTTATCTTGTGAACATCTGCATATTATGTTGAAGTATGGTACTTTTTTGTATCTGCCCTCCAAAACCACCAAGGGAAAGGCATTCATTCTTGCCAGAGTGAAAGCTCTTCTGGGCTTTGGTACTGTCGAGGGATAAAAATACTTCAGCAGTTGCATCAGGAGGGCAGTGCCCAAATAAAGTGTCAAACATACCCCCCATACCCTAACAGATGTACTAGTAATATCTGGCTTCCTAATGCACACTTTTATTTGACTGATTATATCTCTGGTCTCTGTAATCCCGATCATGTCATTTGTTATTCCTAAGCATTTATTTTCTTTTCCAGTAGTTGATCCCATCGACTATTATATATATCTGCCTGTATGAGACCAAGTAACTTTAAAAGAAAAGTTTTCAAACGTAACATCTTAACTTTAAAAAGAAATGCTCAGCTTCCATTGATACTTTGCCCACTTCAGCTCTCATCACTGTTCCCAAAATGCATCTCAGGGTAGTCAGCAAGCATCAGAAGAAATGGTGCTGAATGCAATCCATCCTTTCAGAGGCGGCCTGGATCCATATTTCTGCCCCGTACAGGAATTGGTTTGAAACCTTGGCATTACGTACTTCAAGTCTGAAGGGAGAAATTCACCTCCTGCTGTATAGAAGTATTTTATGATTTTCCTCCTGAATCTCAGGGCAGTATGCCCCACCCGGTCCAATTGTGTTTTCCACATAAGAGATGCTTCAAAATGGATTCCCAAACATTTAAATTGGTTAACCTGTTCCATGGATTGACCAGCTATATGCCATCTGAAGATTTCCCCCCTTTTCCTTCTGCTAAATTACTATGACCTTAGATTTTACTGCATTAATAGACAAGCCTTCATGGTTACAATAGTGCTCAAAAAAATTTAACAGTTTGCAGAGTCCTATGATTGATCTGGACATTATTATTGCATCATCCGCATGTAAGAGAATCAGAATTTTCCACTGGGATAGATATGGAAGATGACAGGCAACCCTCAAGAGACCGGGTGCAAGACCACTTAAGCTGAACAGCAGGGGCACAAGAATCTAGAACAAACAAACAAATAAATAACAGAATAAATAAATCTAGAGTAAATGCCCCAGATAACTGTCCTAACTCCCCACACCTGACCTGCGCAGTAGGTCGGCTATATAGCTGTTGTATTAGATAAAAGAGACGAGGTTCAATACCATATTTCTCCAGCTTTCCCCATAATCGAGGCCTAGAGATTGTATCAAATGCTGATTTAAGATCCATGAAGGCAGTTGCCAGCGTGCCTTCTCCAGGGCTCGTGTGTTTGTCTACTGTGTGTTGAAGGGTATAGCAACGATCGATAGTACTTACTCCTTTCCTAAAACCAGCCTGCTCGTTCCCCAGAATATTATTGCCTTCCATCCAGGATCTAAGCTTTTCAAAAAGCATTGCTGCATATAGCTTTCCTATGGGTGAGGGTCCCCTTTTTTCTAGATCAGGTGACTTACTGGGTGCGGGTCCCCCTTTTTCTAGATCGGAACAATTATTGCACTATGGCATACTTTCCATCTTGTTGATGTCAGCAAAGACTGAAGCTAATATCTGCCCACCAGTCTGGATCGACCTGAAATAATTCCACTGGTATTTGGTCAGGACCAGGTGCTTTTCCTTTTTGTAGTTGTTGTTGTTTGATCAAAATCCTGACCTCACTAGCCGTTACTGGGGGGCCATTCCTTTGTATCTTGTGGCAGCTTTGGCCTGCTGTCCGGTATATCTTGGTTCTTATTTGTGATGGTAGAGGCAAAAAAGGGTTCCCAAATGGCTGCCGGAATATGACAAGGTACTTTCGCTATTAATGTCCAGAAAATTTTGTCATTTTTGGTTTTTACATCCCAAAGTAAACATTCCAGTTCATTTTTCGGGGCCTCAGACTTCTTAGTTTTCAGTAATTTTTTTGTATCCTCTTTTCAGTTTCAGAATACTTGGTAGTAGGTCTTTTATACGAGTTTTTAAACTGTCTTTGGAGACTCCTAATTCCTCTTAAGTGCGTTACAGTCAATATCATACCAGCGGTTTCTGTCGGGAATGCCCTGCCCCGGGTGGGCTTCACTCTGCCTGCCACCAAGGGAGGTTTGAAAAGCTCAGTGAGTTCAGTGAAAAACTCCATACTTCCTTGATTTCTTGTGGAACTACATATCTGGTTTTTATCAAGTTCATTTGCACTTTCTCTTCCATGGCTTTACGCCACCTCAGTGGTCTTAAGGTATTGTGTGCCTGAGCTAGAGCTGGGTTCATAAAGTGAAGAAAGAGGTGACAAATATCTAGGCATAAAAGTAATTGTACTGGGTAGTTCCAGTGGGTCAGCCGTGTTGGTCGGAAGCAGTACGACAAATGCAGAGCCCAGTCGGGCACCTTTAAGACCAACAGAGGTTTATTCAAGGTGTGAGCTTCCATGTGCAAGGCACACTTGGTCAAATACATTGGAATGGCAGGCAAGGGTCAAACTGATAGCCAGAGAATGAACAGCAAATTAACATGCAACATCATGATGATCAAGCTATGCAAAGTGACCCTAAAGAACAAGGTTATAGGGTCAACAGTTGTGAAGCAATAAATATGTCAGACTAGCAGATAAATGTCTAAAGGTGTCTTTTCTAATTGTGGGAAGTGACGGGGAATCTTCATGCTCTCCTGTCAGGCGTGGAGAGAATGAAGATTCCCAGTCACTTCCCACAATTAGAAAAGACTCCTTTAGACATTTAACTGCTTCTGACATATTTAGTGCTTCACAACTGTTGACCCTATAACCTTAACTTGTTCTTTAGGGTCACTTTGCATATCATCACGCTGCATGTTAGTTTGCTGTTCATTCTCTGGCTATCAGTTTGACCCTTGCCTGCCATTCCAATGTATCTGATAAAGTGTCCGTGCACACGAAAGCTCATTCCTTGAATAAACCTTTGTTGGTCTTAAAGGTGCCCGACTGGGCTCTACACTTGTTGTACTGGGTAGTGATCACCCCCTCCATAATCCACTACTTCCGCAGTTTCAACTCTTTGGGCTAGATCCGCAGAAGCAACAAAACAATCCACCGTGTTTGCCCCCTCGTGGTTTATACACAAACAGTCTCCTTTTCCATCAAACTTGGTGCATCCATTCAATATCACCAAATTATTCTTTAATAATAATAGGGACGCAAACTGTCTACTGGAGGAATTAATTTTTCTATCTTTGGATCTTCTAAAAGTCACAATTGAGTCAGCCTTTAGCTGGGTTTTAAAATGTTTCAGGAAAAAAATTCCACAAAAAAAATTCCTCATTTGTCTCCCCGACCCTAGCATTTAAATTCCCAGCCAGAAGTACTGGGGTTGCAGGATGAGACCCAGCCAAACTTTCCAAGTAGACATCTAGCTGATTCCAACACTGAGAGATCTTAAACCTATGAACGTATGCAGGAAAGTAGATATTCACCAGAATTATAGATAATTCGTTAAACTCCAGGAGTAATGCCGTTGCATATGGAGAGCTGTTAGGCAACTCGGTGACCTTCACTTTGAGGCTTTCAGAGATCACAGAATCAACCCTTCGGAGCACCTTCCATTTTTCCTGATATCGTCTGTGGACAGTGAGTGTGAATAAAACCAGAAACATAAACTTTATCCTTTGCCCTTGTTTCCTGAATCAACACTAGGTCGAAGCTACTCAGGAATATTTCAGCGTCACTTGATCTCAACCTGGCAGTCCACCCAGTCATATTCCAAGTCAGTCATTTTTTCCTTGATCACTAGGTCCCCGGTTGCATCGTCTAGAAATCTGTGACCGAAGGGGCTCAGAGGCAGAGATGGTCACTTATCCCAGCTTGGAGACACCTCTCCTGAGCCAGGATTGTTCTCCCAATTTATGGTCACGTTGTGCTGTAATACCATATAAAGCAGAAATCAGCCTTTGTAATCTCTGCAGCACGTTATCCTGTTCTTTGGATGGGAGACCAGCAAAAGATGCTAATAAGCTCTCTTTTGTGCCCTCCGTTCTGCCTCTGTGCAGAGCCCGTTGTACTGGGGAGGAAGGAACTAAAAGGGGGTCATTTTGGCGAGACTGCTCCTCGGAGTCCCAAAAATGCATTGGATTATTCACAAGATGTTAGGAACTGGCTCTGGGGGCGTGAGACCAATAAGCAATTCTTCGTTTGTTTGGACTTAGGGACATGCTCTTCTCTATTCCTCCTTATCTGAGGTAAAGCCTCCAGATTCATCAGGACGGGTGTCTTCACTTTCTGATAATCAGACTGTACAGGAAAGATGTGAGATCTTTTCCGGTGCTCCTGCATTGTAAATATCAGTGTTGGTATCAGAGGGGAATAGAAATAGAGCTGAAATCTGTCCCTCCTTAGGAAACCCGGGATGCATTCCACAAATTTTATGTCGATAGAAGATGGATGTTTATGCAATAAATAAGAGAGATGTTCTCTGCCCATTTTCTCACCCACTTTATCATCCGTCCTTTGTGTGGGAGGATGTTCAGCACCGTCTCATTACATTCAGGTGTCAAGAGGCTGTGCAGGTGGGTCTCCAGGCTTGGTGTGGGATCCAGGTTCCCCGCCCCTCGTTTCCCTGTGGTGAGCACCCACCCCTCCCGCTTGGGCTGGTCGGTTCCCCCGCCTCCCTGCCTTCCTAACGCTCGCCTCCCCTTTGGGCAGAGCAGCCCTTGCGGCTCTCACTTCTGGACTCCCCCCCCCTTCCCCTCCGTGCCCTCGGGGCCCCCTTTACTAGCGAGTCTTCCGTAAACTCTCTCAATAGATCTGATTTCTCAAGGGTTTCCCCTACGGGATTAGAGATCAGAAACATCTGATTTGCCAGATCTATTTGTGGGGTTTTCCCCATTTCTTATCCCCCCCCCCCAAGCTCATCTATAATAGCTATAGGGGACACGGAGATCCCAACCGGGGGGGGGGGTCCTGAGGAAATGTTTAAGGGACATGGAGGGATTGATGTGTCCCTCATTGAGAGGGAAGGAGACCTGTTAGAAGATTTTATAGTAAAAAACTTCCCCATCCCGCTCTGCTCTGGGTAGATTTTCGTCAAGGGCTTGTGTGCCTTTTTCCTTCCCATAAGTATACATATACCACTTAATCAAGTAAGGCTTCGTCAGTTTGTCTAGACAGCTGAAACCAATTTAAAATCAGTTTAAAACTAAGTTCCAATATTTAATTTATTATAGTATTTGTTATTTATTATACTAAAACATGAATCTGTTTTCAAATGTCTAAGAGACCTAAGGCAAAACTCCTTTTCATTCACTTAACACCTAACTGCCCCTCCCCCTGGAGCCCAAGGCAAATCTCTAAAGTCTTAAAAGCCCAAACCGATACGGCCTTAAAAGGGTTATAAGGGGTAAACGGCACAAAGTCAATTTTATACTAAACAAAAATAGAGGACAATGAAAAGAAAAATAAACAAGTTCCCTCAGACTCCCAGAGTTGATGTCATTGTGCCGGGCACGCTCTAGCATGGCAACCATAGAGTTTTTGGCCAAATGCTAGAGCGTCCCTCTGCACAATGTGCCTGGTGTGATGGAGTCACTTCTGGGTGACGTCATTGCGGTGTGCGTGCGCCAGAAGATTCATGAGAGTGGTCTGGAGCCCCCCCCGGGCAGAAGGAATGGACTTGGCAACTCTAGCTCTGCCCCATCCTCTCTCATCCTGCCAACAGGAAGACAGAGGGGAGGGGAGCTTCTGCAGCAAGCTCCAAGTCTAAAGCAATAGATTATCTGAAGGGTCGGAGCCCCCGCAACGTACAGCAAATGAAAAGCTGCAATGGCAGCTTTAATTGGTTGAGGAAAGGAAAACTCCTCCACACTGAGTTTATAGCTGCTGAGAGCTGAAAGTAAAATAGTGGAGAGAGCTTTAGCTTCTCATGGGTAAAAGGAAAAGAGCCCCCCCCTTCCTTTACCATAGGGAGGGGGGAGAGTCAGAAGCAAAATAAGAACAGAGCTATCCAAAACAAAAGCTAAAATCAATTAAAAGCAACTAAAACAACGCTCCTCCGCATCGGAGCACAGCTTGCAAACCCCTAATCACGCTCAGCTGGAAACCGGACCACCTGTCACGTATAGCCACCTCGCCGCCCAAGTCCCTGACATCGAGAATCGCACCTGATTTGTGACACCAGCCCTCTCTGCTCAGCTCCCCCCCCCCCCCGTTTTCCCTCCCTTTTTGTAATTTGCTAGGTAAAAACGAGAAATTATTTTCTGTCTTTCCATCGTATTTGAAGACGTGAGCTCTGACGCACAAAAGCTCATGCTGAATACATGTTGCGAGTCTTTCAGGTGCCGCTGGGCTCCAGTCACATTCCGTCTCGAAAGTGAGGGAGGCCGCTGGCATTCAAGAACAGATAATAAATGAAGGATAATTTTGGTGGTAGCGCTTTTATTGTAATATTTTTACTTGTTGAACTGCCCTAAGCAGGTCTCTCGACAGGCAGCATATCTCACACACACACACACACACTCCCCCCTCCAATAGAGGACCAACTGTGAAAAACAGAACCCTCTGCCCTCCCCCCTTTGTGTGTGTGTGGGGGGGGGGCGGGGGGCGTGCTGCTTACCAGAGCTGGTGGGGAACCGCTCACTTCACCTTCCTTACAGGTCTGGAAAAGGAGACCTGCTTGATTCCAGCCGTGATGGACCAGGATCCCGAGTTTGCCCCCAGCTATAACCTGGTGACGGAGAACTTGGTGCTGACGCAGTACACGCTCCACCTGGGATTTCACAGGTACTGCCTCACAAAGGACCCGTTGGGGGCGGGAACGGCAAAGCCACTGGGAATCCCTTCTTCCTCTTCTTCCTGCCGACTCCAGCAGGTGGGAAGGAGCAGAGGGGCTTTGTTCACTGGCGCTGCTTGCTGATGCTTCCTGGGGTGGAAATAAGTGTGAGTGGAAATTTGCTTCAGTAGATGCTGATTCCGGGAAAGGTGGCAACGGGGCTGTGGATGGAATTCTAGGCGGCTGGGCTGGTGAGAGGCTCCTCTCTAGTCCAGGCCACCCTTCAAAGTCGGTTGCACTTTTCAGGGGAGTGCTGCTCGTCCAGGCCAGCACAGAGCGAGCGAGAGAAGGCCCTGCGTGACCAGGGTGTGGGTTTTTGCCTCTGCCGTGGGGCTCACTTGGGCAGCTCTCCCTCTTTCTTTGAGCGAGCTGTCTTGTGCGCTGTCTTTGATCCTTGCCTTCCTTCTGGTTTATCTCT
The DNA here is from genome assembly GCA_029375565.1 of Gekko gecko. Taxonomy (NCBI): domain Eukaryota; kingdom Metazoa; phylum Chordata; class Lepidosauria; order Squamata; family Gekkonidae; genus Gekko; species Gekko gecko. The sequence continues at coordinate 77,968,085 of JAPDNY010000013.1, read as the reverse complement.
GTGCCGGCGGTGTGGATTGTGCAGGTTGCATGACCAGCTGATCAAAGTCAACCAGAGCCTGCATCGGCTGCAGGTGGCCTGGCGAGAGGCCCAGCAAAGCTCCAGCCCCGCGGCAGACAGCCTTCGGGAGCAGTTTGAGCGCCTCATGACCATCTATCTCTCCACCAAAACCGCCATGACTGAGCCCCAGATGCTGCAGAACTGCCTCAACCTGCAGGTGTCCATGTCGGTTCTCCTGGTCCAACTGGCCATTGGAAGCCAAGGCACGGAGTTTGCGGACCTGACATTCCCTCCGCCCGAAGTGAAGGACAGCGCCCTGGCCTATGTCCCAGGTGACTGACGTCTCTTGCAGCCGGTGGGGTGCTGTCAAGAAGGGTCTTTCCTTCTGCAGGCATGAGAGGTGTCGTAGCTAAAGCACCGCCCACGGGGGGCACACTCGCCTGTACACTAGGGCGTTGTTAAGGCATTCCCGTGCTGGGGAATGGATTTCTGGCAGCGCCTGTCTCGCAGGTGCTTAGCCTGCCACGTGTGGTCACCTGCTGCTGGTAGGTCGCAAGTGTTGCTCGCTCCAGAGGAGGCTTTGTAGGATGCTGCGAGTCGTCAGCCGGGGGCGAGGGTGGCTGATCTGAGCCATGGCATCGAACAGCCGCTCTGTGGTCTGCGGGGAGGGGCAGATGGTGGCCCAGTGGCTGGACACATTCCCCGCAAGCAGCTTATTTGGGGCTTATGTTCACAGAGTTCTTTGCTGATAACTTGGGTGACTTCTTCATTTTTCTGCGCCGCTTTGCCGATGACCTCCTGGAGACGTCGGGTGACTCCTTGGAGCACGTCCTGGACTTTGTGACAGTTTTTACTGGGGATGTGGGCAGGTAAAGGCATCTTTGGCAGCTTTCCCACAATGGCTTTAATGCCTTTGTTTCTAGTGATGAATTGGGGTGGGGGGGTGGGGGGTTGGTCTGGTCCAGATGAGAGCCTTTGGTCCAAGCTGCAGTTCCTCTGCTTGCTGCCTAGGCCTCTCTTAGGCTGTTCAGACAGCTGGTGGTAACACGCTCACAAGAGCATTGCCCAGGCCTGTCTTTTCATGGGCTCCTGTGTCTTTGCTACGTGGCCAGAAGCTGGGGACACAGCACACCAGCCCTAGGACAGCTGCTTGGCAGAGCAGCTGCTGCTGCTGCTGTTGGGAGAAGTGATGCAGAGTCCAACCCTCTTGAGTCTTGCCGAGGCCAAACAAGCAGTGTGAACCTAGAAGACCAGAGGATACCTGCGCAGTTGCTGGGGCTTTGTTGTTTAAATTGATTTGAACTATTTATGCCCTGCCTCTCCATACAAACATACAAACAAACTATGCCAGGTGGTTTCCGTGCTCTGTTTCTGTGGCCGATGAAAGTGGATCGGATTACACCGCCCGCTTTCGGAGGGTATGAGGGCCTGAACGGCAGGTGCCCCGGGCATCCTAGAACCCTTCTGTCCCTCGCAGGATGAAGAACCCACACCTGCGTGCCAAGCTCGCAGAGGTGCTGGAGGCCGTCATGCCCCACTTGGACCCCGTGCAGAATGCGCTCGTCTCCAGCGTCTTCCACCGCAAGAGGGTCTTCTGCTCCTACCGGCATGCCGCCCACTTGGCCGAGGCCCTCCTCAAGGTCTTTGTGGACATCGAGTTCACCGGTGAGGCAGCCGGGCGCATCAAGCCAAGCCCTGTGCTCGAGGACCCTCTCACCGAGAGTGGGGAAGGGAGTCCTGAGCCCCTTGTTCTGTACCAGAGGGGCTCCTTTGCTGGACGCTTTTCCTGCCCTTCCTTCAGGGCGACCTACGGGACCTCTCCCCTTTTCTCTTTCTTCCCTGCTTAGGAGACCCCCATCAGTTTGAACAGAAATTCAACTATCGCAGACCCATGTACCCCATTCTCCGGTACATGTGGGGCACAGATTCCTACCGGGAAAGCATCAAGGTAAGGCGCGAGGGACCTCACTGGCCACTTGGGGTGTGTGCGCGTGTGTCTGCATGGGCGGCTGGGAGAAACAGCTGCCTCTTCCCACGCTGCAGGCCCTGGCTGACTATGCCCTGGAGAACCTGGAAGCAATGACCCCGCCTCTCTTTCTGCGCTTCATCAACCTGCTCATGAATGATGCCATTTTCCTTCTCGACGAAGCAATACAGGTAAAGTGTCTTCCCCAAGCCAGGGCTGGGGGAGCTGCCAAGGGGGTTGGGGGGACGACCCCAGAACAGCGGAGTACCAGCTGCTTTCAGTAGCGCCTGTTAGAAGAATCTCCACCACGGCTCCCCTGTATTTGGAGAGCTTGCCGCCCTCGCCCGGTGCTCAGTGTGGGGTGCTCACTTTGCAATGGCTTCTGGGATCATTGGGCTGTGGGGAGGATGCGTCCAGGGCAATGCCCCTGCAGCAGAAGCAGGTTCCTCCAAAGAGCTTGTGCACAGAAGAGCTTCCTGCTGATTTCTGTGACTTATCACAGCTGTGCTCTGCCGGAAAGAATGGCCCCGGGCCGGCCTGCTTTCCCGCTTGCCAGCTGCTCTCCCGTGCTCCTCCTTAACGCCTCCCTTGACTATGCTGGGGTGAGCTGAGGGCTCCTCATCTGGCTCTGCCTACCTGGGGGAACTGCCTGTGGGCTCCCTGGAGGCTGGGGGCGGCGGGCCCTTGGCAGAAGCGGCACCTCGCAGAGCACCTCCCACCGTCTCCCCTCCCCTCCCCATCCCACCACAAAAGAAATGGCTTTAGAACCGGGCCGGGTTGTGTTAAAATCTTGAACTTCTCCCAACTTCCGTGTCCTTGATTTCTCTCGGCATGGCAGCTTTATCTAGGAGGGAAAAAATTTATTCGCTGCCTTTCATCCTTGGGAGCGTACGGTACAATACAGATAAAATACATAAAACAGATTACATAAAAATACATAAAATCAAACATTTTAAATCACAATTTAGGACGGCTACTAACTTAATCAATGGCAGTCCTAAACAAAACTGTCTTCAACTGCTTCTTAAAGGTTGGGAGCGGGGGCCCCAGATGCGCACCTCCCTGGGGGAGGGCTGCTCCATAACCGTGGGGCTGCCCCTGGAAAGAGGCCCTTTCTTTCTTGTGAACCCACCGAACGAACTTATTTCAGGAAGGCCTCTCCCTGTGACCTTAATGCCTGGGCAGGACCCCGAGGAAGGACACGGTGCTCGAGTCCCAAGCCAGGCGTGGTTTCAAAGGTTAAAACCATCGCCTTGACAGGACCCAGACCTCTGCAGCGCAGGAACCCCCAGTGCCCAGTGCCGACAGGTGGCTCAGCAGGGTGCCGCGGCTGCTGGTATCAAAGGCCACTGAGGGATCCGGCAGAACTAGCAGGGCCGTGCCCCCCCCCCCCCGCTTCTGGGTAGAGACCACCAGCCGAGGCGGCCAGAGCAGTCTCTGTCCCAAAACCTGGCCTGAAACCAGGTGGAAATAGGTCTGGGAAATTAATCTTTCCCCAGAGCCCCCGGAACTGAGAAAGAGTCACGTGCTCAAGCACTGGGGCCAGGAACGGGCAATTGGAGACTGGCCAGACATTCTCCAGCACGGTGGGGCTCAGGCCTAGCCACTGCCTTCTTGAGCACGGGTGGCACAACGTCTGCCCCCGGGGAAGCGTTCAGCACTCCCCTTGCCCGCTCTGAAGCCAGCCTCCCACGGGCAGCTTTTATCCACCCAGAGGAGCAGGAGTCGAGGACGCAAGTGGTAGGTGTCCCCTCTCCAAGGATTGTGTCCATATCCCAGAGCGTCACAAGCTGAAACAGTATCTGTATAAATCAGACAAACAGATGCCAGAGACCCGTCATCTGAACATGCATCCAGGCCAGCATCTAGCTCAGAGTGGGCTGGGGCAGTTTTGTCTGCAAAGTAACAAGCTGATTGCAGTGGGGCTGTTGTGTGGTTCCCCCGGGCTATCACGTGAAAGCCCCTGAGCCACACACGACAGCTTAGCCGGACAGGGACGTGCAGGCGCTTTCCTGCCTGAATGGGGCTTTGGATCCAGCTCTGGCTCAGAGTATCGCTGACCACTCTCTAAACCCCACCCCCGCCCCTTCACCTCTGCAGTATCTGAGCAAGATCAAGATCCAGCAGATTGAGAAGGACCGGGGGGAGTGGGACAGCCTGTCCCCAGAAGCGAGGCGCGAGAAGGAGGCCAGCCTGCAGATGTTTGGGCAGCTGGCTCGCTTCCATAACATCATGTCCAATGAAACCATTGGGACCCTGGCTTTCCTGACCTCAGGTAAAGGGGCAACACTCTCCCTCCCCACCAGGGCCTGAGGGGGAAGCGGGGCTTGCTGGGGAGTCTGACAGCAAGAAGCTGGTTTCTGTTGCAGAGATAAAGTCCCTCTTCGTGCACCCCTTCCTGGCAGAGCGTATGATCTCCATGCTGAACGACTTCTTGCAGCACCTGGTAGGCCCAAAAATGGGAGCCTTAAAGGTCAAGGACTTCAGTGAGTTTGATTTCAAGCCCCAGCAGCTGGTCTCTGACATCTGCACCATCTACTTGAATCTTGGGTATGTCATGTGTTGGAGAGGAGAATGTGCGGTCAAGTGATCCTGGCCCTTTAGGGGCATTGCCTGGAACAGGTTGCAGGAAACAAAGAGAAAATAGTTTATAAGGGGATTGTCAGGAAAGGGATTAAGAATAAAATGGCAAATAATTGTAGTGTCCTTACATAGAGATATGGCGCAGCCTCACTTGGAAGACTGGGTGCAGTTCTGGTCGCTGTATCTCTAAAAGGACATAGCAGAGCCGGAAAAAAGTGCAAGAGGGGGCATCAAAGGCGATGAAGGTGTTGGATCACCTTTCCTATGAAGAAAGGCTGAAGAGTTTGGGACTTTTCAGTCTGGGAGGAAAGATGGCTACGGGGAAACATGATATTGGTTTATAAAATTATGCACAGGATGGAGGGTGTGGATGGAAATATTTTTCTTCACTCCCACAACATTAGGACTCAGGGACACATGGTAAAGCTAATGGGTGGTAGGGTCAGGACAGACAGGAGGAACTGGTTAAGTGCGTGGACTTAAATCTGGGAGAACCAGGTTTGATTTCCCACTCTTCCACTTGCAACTGCTGGATGCCCTTGGGTAAACCATAGTTCTGTCAGAGCAGTTCTTGAAAGATCTCTCTCAGCCCCAGAGGGTGTCTGTTGTGGGGTGGGGAAGGGAAAGGAGTTTGTAAGCCTCTCTGAGACTCCCAGTGAAGGGCGGGGCATAAATCCAGTCTCCTCCTTCTCCTCCTTGGAAGTAATTAAACTGTGAAAATTACTGCCAGTGGACATAGTGATGCCCGGAGGCAACATTAAAGGAAGGGCTGAGGGTGCTCTCTCCTGTTTGTTGGCTCTCCAGGGGAAGTGGCTGGCTGCTGTATGAAGCAGGATACTGGGCTAGATGGACCCTCACTGGTCCGATTCAGGAGGGCTCTTCCGAGGTTCTTATGATGTCCAAGTAACTCTTACATGCTAGCTGCCAAGTCTGTCAACCATGGCTGTAAATGAGGGAGGCTCAAGAATCCCCCCCACCCCGAAAACTGAATGCTGACCGCCTGTGGTTGCATCCCTTTCTTGCCCAGTGACAGAGGGCATTCTGGATGCTGGGCATGTGCTGCCCTGGAGTCGCCCGGGCGGGAGTTTCTCTGGCTGGTCCTCTGTGGGGTTCTGTGCACGCGGGTGATGATGGTCCCAGCAGCCGGAGTGGAGGGCCCCTGCTCTCCGGGTGTTCTCAGAGGCCAGGGGAGGCTTCCCCCTTATCCAGGGAACCACACTGCTGTCGGTGGGACTGCCCAGAAGACGCGCTGTGTGTTCCCTGAGCCACCAGCGAAGTGTGGGTTCTGGTCTACCGAGGGATCCCTGCAAGGGGTGGGGTAGCCCGTTGGCTCAGGGAACGGCTGTCTCGTGGTTGCAGGTTAAAAGACTACTTCGTGCACATCTCTGGGGTATGCTGCGTTCCTTCAGCCTTGGCTGTGGAAGAAGGTTGAACTGGCAGAGATGCCTTTCAAGTGGAGTCCTTCAGATAGACTCGGGGGCCGCAGAGTGCATGCCGCGTCCTCCTTGGGGTACTTCTGAGCCACTGAGGTGCTGCAGTGGGGGGCGCTCCCCAGCAGAGTTTCTGATTATTTCCTCAGAGACCGGAAAGAGGTGCAGCCTTCCCTGCTGAGGGAGAAGGGGGCCTCCCTATTCAGAAAGGGCAGAGGAGTGTTTCTCTGGGGGCCAGAGAAGGCTCTCTCCCAGAACGCTCTGCTTCTGAACATTGCTGTGCAGGAAGCAAAGAGTTGTCCTTGGAACCAGAGCAAAGGGCAGGAATGCCTGGCCGACCTCAGACTTGCCTGTGGCTGCTGATGGTAAATTTGCTTGCCCAGAGAAGGCAGCCTCTCCCCCCCCCCCCTGCAAGCAGTCTCTTTTCAGCCCCTTTGTCTGTTGCAGGGACGAGGAGCACTTTTGTGCCACGGTGCCCAAAGACGGGTGGTCGTATTCCCCAACTCTCTTTGCTCAGACTGTCCGCGTCCTGAAGAAGATTAACAAGCCCGGTGACATGGTGGTGGCATTTAGCAACCTGGCAGAACGGATCAAGGTGAGTGCCCTCCCCCCTTGTCTCTCAGTCCTCCCCTCTGGTCTCTGTATTTCACGTGGGAGAGGGGTGTGTGTGTCCTTGCTGACTTTGCCCCAAAATCTGCCGCAGAGGGGGCTTTGAGACGGCCCCCCACCTTGTCTCTGAGCACGCTCTGTGCTCTTTGTGGACTCGTCCTCGGCATACTTGACGTGGACCTGGGTTTCTTTTGCGAGCTGCCCAGCCTTTTTTTTAGTGGAGTGGCATGTGTGGATAAAATAACGCCTTTTCCTGGAAACCAGGAACCAGTGCAGAGGCAGAGCCTGGATTTGGGAGGGCTCTACCGCGGGAACGCAGGGCGTTTCTTCTTCTTTTAGGGGAGGGGCCATGGCTCTGTGGAGCAGCTGGCTGGCATGCCAGTCGCAGGTGATGTGGAGACGCTGGGAAGCCATGGCCAGTCACAGCTGGCAAGCCTTGGCACGGCCTGGCTCAGGGGAAGGCAGCCTTGCGTGTCCTCTTGCAGTCCCTTGCAGACCGCCAGCAGCTGGAGGAGGAGACTTACTCCGACGCCTGCGATGAGTTCCTGGATCCCATCATGAGCACCTTAATGACCGACCCAGTGCTGCTGCCCTCCTCCCGGGTCACCGTGGACAGATCGACCATCGCCAGGCACCTCCTGAGGTATTCAGAAGCGGGGGGGGGGGCGGCAGGGTTGAGAGGATGAACAGTTGACCTGTTCCCTTTCAGGAAGAGCGCACCAGCATTAAGTTCTGGTGTGCACACACACATGCCCCCCCCGGCCTTCTCCAGTCCCTGTTTCTTTCTCGGCATTGCCCTTCACCTTTGTCTTCCTCAGCGTTGATCACTCTGTGCTCTTTGCCCTCCTCCTGCAAAAGCAGGTTCCTGTTTGCTGCCCATATACTACCCAAGAGACTGACAGATACTTTGGGCTATATTAGAGGAGCAGATAAGGCTTTCTTAACAGGGAGAAACAAGTCCAGAGCCGTGATCTAGCATGGGAGTCAAAACAAGAGCAAGCTTCAATTTATCTCTTCTTGACAAACATCTTCTATGATCTGTGCACAGTTGTCCGTAGCTTCAGAGAGTTAGACGGTTCATTATGGGTTTAGAAAAGTTAAGGGCTGTCTTTTCAGAGACCTGCTTAATAAAATCATAAAAATAATGACCTTTAAATTACCAATATTGAAACAAGCCATAAAAACAGCATTAAGCAGCCTATAATTACAAAGCAACCCTCAGGCTAGAACTGGAAGATATAAACAGCTAAACAAGAAGGAACAGTTCCAAACCTGGGGAAAGAGAAATGCTTTGGCATGTCCCCTAAAGGACAGTAGTGGCCTAAAGGTGCCAGGTGAGCCTCAATGCGGGCCTTCCAAACGCAAGATGCAACTTAGTTGCCCCGTGCTGGGGGGGGGGGGCAGAGAGCAAGGCTTGGAGGCAGATCTTGACTGGCAGGTTGGACAGTGAGGGAGGAGGCAGGTAGACCGTGGCCACCATCCTTGCAGGGTGGCCTTCAAGGTAAGGATTGTGCCCAGAAGCAAGCAGGCAACCCCCGTGGGCGGTCAGCCCAGGGGTGATACAGCCACTGCATCCTGCTCCAACAGTAGCCTGGCTGCTACATTTTGGACCAGCTGACATTTCTGGACATTTCCGAAGGCCAGTCCCTGGTAAAGCTTGGTGGTCATGAGGGTACAGAGCACCATGGCCAGATACTCATTTTCAGGGAAGGGATACAGTTGGTGTGTCCACATATTGGGCCCCTGTGGAGCCGCAGCAGGCCAACCGGGCGTGGCCTTCCTGTGAACCCCCTTCTGCTTCCTCTTCCCAGTGATCAGACTGATCCCTTCAACCGGAGCCCCCTCACCATGGACCAGGTCAGACCGAACATGGAACTGAAGGAACGGATCCAGCGGTGGCTTGCGGAGAGGAAGTCAACAAAGGAGCAGATGGGGGACATTCTGTGACCTGGCTTAGCCAAAGCTGCTGCGACCTTCTCCAGAGTCTCACCGGCAGCTGACAGGACACTCAAGGCCACCCAGCCCCCAGCCGTGGGACTCCTTGGCCACGGTGGTCTCTCGGGGTGGACTCAGCCCCCTTATCCTTTGGTAGGAATCTCGGGTGGCTTCCTGGCTGTCATGTCTCAGTGGCAGTTGCTGTCTGTCACCAACACCACCCCTTTCTGTTGCAGCTGCAGCTCTCCTGCCGGGAACTTCTCTTTAAGTTCTGGCGTCACTGTGAAGGCAAAAAAAGCTCTCTTCTACCCCCCTCCCCCGGATTTTGGAGAGGCCTTTGTTGTGCAGGCCTGTCCTCACTGAGCCCGTGAAGGATATGCTGACCTGACCAAGGTGCCCCCCCCAGTAGTGCCATGTCCACTGCCTTGGGGGTTAAGGTAGTGGGCTGGGAAGACTGCGTTCAGGGCGGCTTCCGTGGGCTGTGCTGTACACGATGTGTTGGCCAGGCCAGGCCGTTTCAGTTCATCGTAAGAGGTGGCACTTCCTTGGCCTGGAAGGCCTGCTGGGGAGGAAGCACTGCGTACGTGTTCATACAGGTGCCCTATAAATCCTGCCTGCATTTGTACTGTGCCTGGTTTATGTCAATATGTATTCAGTGTGTATATAGTATGACATTTATCTTCGAACAATAAAAGTGACAGAGGTTCATGCCTGGGTGGAGGGTTTTGATTTTTGGGGAGCTGGCCCTTCCCTGTTGGGAGAGGATTGAGTTTCCATCTCAGAATTTCCAACTGGAAGTTGGTAGGTCCTGTTCTGTACTCTCTGATGAGTGCGTTGCTGCCTCTTTGAAGGGGAAATCTTTTGTCTTGCCTGTAATGGGCTCTTGGGCATGTGAGGCAGCTTGCTTATATTTGATCTGATTTATTTAGAATGTTTATTAGCCACCTTTCTTCGTTAAGGAGCTCCAAGCAGCTTATAATTTAAATCATGACTTAGGTAAAGGTAAAGGTTTCTCCTGCTTGAAAGCCAGTTGAATCCGACTCTAGGGATGCGGTGCTCATCCCTGCTTCCAAGCTGTGCTGGTACTGTACAGCCCCTGTTGAGGCCTTTGGAGGTGGAAGTGGGAGCATGCCTGCTCTTTCCATCCCTGACTGTGGCCCACCCTGATGCTCAAGCACAAATGTGGGGGTCCAAGTAACACTTGCACCCAAAGAGTCAGGCAGGTATCTGGCACCAAGGTGTGATGGGCGTGAGCATCCCTAATGTCTACTGAAGAGGGTCTGTGGCTGTCTTGGTTTTCCCTTTGACTTAGCAGCACCTTGAGAAAGTGTGTGGAGGAGTAACTGCAGGGGGCCCCCGTGGAGAAAGCCTAGAATGAGGAGGGCTTTGGGGCAGCCAACTGCCCCAAAGGCTGGGAAGCGCGGAGGGGGTTCTGGTTGTGCCTGGCGGCCAAGGCCGGAAAGGAGTCACTGGCCGAGCAGGCTTCGGGCAGCCATGGGAGGTGAGGGAGGAGGCTTGGGAGAGAGGGCAGGGCCCACTGTGGTTTTTTGGGGAGAGGGCACCTTCTTTGATGGGGGGGGCTGGGCTTCAGGAGCAAGGCCACAGCGGAGAGGAGGCCTCCCCTCTCTTAGAATCACAGAGTGGGAAGGGGCCAGAGAGACCATCCCGCCCGCTAATGCAGGACCAGCCTAGAGCATCCCTGTTGTGTCGGCCGACCGCCACGAGGGGTCCGCCCCCTGAGTCTGAAGCTTGGCACAAAAGGAGAAGAGGGCCGCGGATCCGAGTCCCCCTGGAGCCCACCAATTAGACCTCGGCGGGATATTCAAACCCACCCATGGGGCGAAGGGCGTGCCGGGTGGGGTGCATGACGGTGGCCCTTGCAGGGCCGGGTTTGCGCCTCTGTGTGTGTGTGGTGTGAGGTACGACAAACGCGTGCCGCAGTCCGCGCTTTACCGTCCCTGGCGAACGCCCGCCCGGCCTCCTCTGGAGGGGCGCCCCTCCCCTCCGCGGGCAGCTGGCCCCACCTCTGGACCGCCCTGGCCCTGGCGGGAGGCGTCCCCTGCTCGCCGGCCGAGGCCTCTCCGCGGGCGCCCGAACCCAAAGCGCTCCCGGCCCTCCGCCACAGGGCGGCCGCTCGGACCGCGGGAGGGAGGGGGCGGGCGGGGCGGGCGGGCGGGCGGGCCCTCCCTCCCTCCCTCCCTCCCTCCGTCCGTCCGTCCGTCCGTCCGTCCGTGCCCGCGTGCCCCGAGGGTCCGGCTTCCGGGCTGCCGCCAGGAAGGAGGCGCCGGCTTACAGACAGGCGGGCGGGCGGCTTCTGCGCAGGCGCGTGCGCGAGGGCGGCTGGGAAGGCAGCGCGAGGGCGGAGGGCGCGCATGCGCATCATTCCCCGCCAGCAGCGGAGGTCGCCGGGAGACGCCAGTGCGGGGGCAGGGGGAGGAAGCGGCGGCGGCGGCGGCGGCTGAGGGGCCGGTCGGTCGGTCGGTGTGCGCGTGCGCGGGGGGCGTTCCGAGCCGGAAAGGCGCGCCCCAGGCAGGCGACCCGCCCGTCCCCGGCGTCCTTGGGCTTCGCGGCTGACCTTGCCGGGCGGGGATGGCGCAGGCCTCGCAGAAGCTGGCCAAGGCGGTGGTCACCAAGGCCCCGCAGCTCGTCTCCGGTGAGCGGGGCGGGTGGAGGAGCGGGGGGGGGGCGGGGGGCGCCGGGCGCCTCCCCCTCTCCCCCCGGCTGACCCCCCTCTCCTCTCCCTCCGCTCTCCTCTCCTCCCCCCCCCCCGGCAGGGACCGTCGCCTACTTGCGGCCGCGGCTGGCCACCTTCTGGTACTACGCGCGGGTGGAGCTGGCCCCGCCGACGCCCGCCGAGATCCCCAAGGCCATCGAGAGGATGCGCGCCCTGGCCAGGGCCTACCAGGCAGGCCGCCTCCGGCAGCTCACCGTCAAGGCGAGTCCCTCAAGGCACCCTGGGCGCCGCGCCCGCGGGGGGTGGGGGGGGTGGGCGTGGGCGGCCCTGCCTCCTCCTCCTCCTCCTCCTCCTTCTCTCTCTCTCTCTCTCCCCGGCGGAGCGGCTCGCTCAGGAGGGCGCGGGCGTCCCGGGGAAGGGGCTGGGGACCGTGCCGCCGCCGGCGGGGCCTCGCTGGCACGGCGCTCGTTTCTTCTTCCCCCGGGCACCGCGGCGCTTTTCCCGGCCACCTCCGCGCTGGGTGCCCGCCCCGCTTCCCCCCCCCAGGCATCGTGCCCCCCCCCCCGGGCTTCGCTCGTCCTGCTTCCCTTCGATGTCCCCTCATACTTGTTGTGCCGGTGCAGGCCGTGCTCTTCGGATGTCTTTTTGTGCACACTGCCCTCAACCAGCACTGTGCAATCTGCTTTGAGTCTCCCTGAGAAAAGCAAACTGTAGATCATGCAGTCAGTAAAGGCACCGGTATGACTCCCGGGGTAGCTGCCCTCGGTCACGGAATCCTGGAACAGTGTTTGGTCACCGATCGGAATGCTTAGTGGCTGGTCTCCCCTCTCAGTCCTGTGGAAGAACTGTAGGGTCTGGGGAATCCACAACACCTTGAGGGCACCCTTGGCAAGGAGGTGGCAGCGGCATAAATTTGTACTGTCACGGGGGAGAAGGTTGCTGCTTCTAGTGATGGCCTCTGGGATTCAGACAGGAGCAGGAGTGGTAAAATGTTTTTTCCCCCCCTCTTTCAGGAAGCTCTGAGAAACGGCTTGGTGGCCACTGAAGTGCTGATGTGGTTTTATATTGGCGAGATCATAGGCAAACGCGGCCTGATTGGATACGATGTTTGAAGGTCTCTTGCTGTCAAGTCTGTGCTGTAATCATATTAAATTATGATGCTAAGACGAGTAAGTTTTGGTCTGACCATACTGTTGAAGTGTGTGGCAAGATGAGATGCGTGATTGGAAAGCCAAGGGGAGTCCCAGAACTTCCTTTCCTTTCCCTGCCCCCCCCCCCCACACACACACACATAAATGGGTACGCTGAGTCAGTCCCTCTGTAGGAAAAGAAATGATGGCCACACAAGCTGGCAGGAAAGATTAAAAAGAATAAGGTGCAAACTACAGAGTTTATTTAGTTCTTCTACTAGGCGTTTTGCTGTGGGCTCTTTCAGGGGATCTTCTGTCTGGTGGGAGCTGAAAAGTCTCTGTAGAAGATCCCCTGACAAAGCTGATGGTGAAATGCATAGGGCTCCATAGGAGCTAAATAAGCTCTCTCTGTCTTGCATCATCTGGTTCTTTTCCCCCTTTCCTCACTTTGTATGGGGCCAGAGGGTCAGGCCCCCCGATAGCCATTCCCACTCACTAACAGCACTGGCTGTTGGTCTGTCCAGGATCTGCTCATAGCCAAGGGAACCTTCTTCTTTCCGGGGAACTGTTTGTTTTAGGGAAATGAAGTGGAATGATTTCCTCTGGAGTTTATTAAAATATTTAGATTTCTTAATTTCTTCATGAGTCAAAGTCACTTTTAAGTCATAATTAAGATTGATAGAATAAAACTCCAGGCCCTCCCCCACTCTGAGGTTTTTTGGCTGGTTTCCTAACAAAAACTGGTCAATCCATTTGTCCTACTTTTTTCTTCTTATAGAGCTTGCTAACAAAACTTATTAAGAAAAGTAAGCACAAATTCTTATCCACACTAGGAAAAGACAACTGTGCTCAAGTGTCTAGATTTGAGTCCAGGAGCACCTTAGAGACCCATAAGGGGTTTTTTTTTGGGGGGGATGCGAGGTTTTGAGAGTCACACCAGCTCCCTTTGTTGGAAGAGCCCCTTTGACTCTCCGAAGGTGGCACTTCTGCAGAGCTGCACGACTGCTCCCTGAGAATGTTCAAACCTCGGTTACTTTTCAAAAACTTGTTCAAGTAGGAAAGTTTTAACAGCTGGTCTTCATGCACTAACGTGTTCACCGACAAGGCTACCCTGGAGAAGGCCCTGCACAGTCACCTCCAGTCTTGTGCCTTGCCCCTCTAAAGTGTGGAAACTCCCACCCTGACCTGGATAGCCCACGCAAACCCAGTCTCATCAGGTCTCAGAAGCTAAGCTAAGCAGGGTCGACTTGGATGGGAGACCTCCTTGGAATACCAGCAGCTGGGAGGCGGGGCAGACTTTACGCAGCCACCGCTCTGGATATCCTCCAGGCCCTCAGCAGGGGTCAGTCCCCAGTGGTGACTTCCAGGTGCACACATGTGCACACATGAATAATACAGTTTTTTAAAAAGGGTAATGGAACTCTCCAGCAAGGAAAGTCCGGTAGAATCAGTTGAGGGTGTGCCTAGAAAGAAGATGCAGATAGCAAAAGCTCTTGAGTATCTGTGATAAGTGCTTTTCTAGAATGTTTGGGTCTTAAGCTCTGAGCATCCTACAGACTGCTTTTGACTCTCTGCAGTAACAGTTAAATGGCTGTCTTCATCTCCCCACAAAATGATGCCAATTTCTGAAACTGTTGATTGGGCTGTGTGTATGTTGTTGTTTTTTTTGCATTATGAAAAATTGGCCAACAGTTCTAAGACTTTGGGAACAAGAGGAACATAGTTGCTGCCAGCAGTTTCTTCTTTGGGGCTCTTCAGCACAACTGGGATGGAAAACGAGCGTGCCCATATTTATCTGAGGAAGAGTTCATGCACATGAAAGCTCACACCTTAAATATAACTTGGTTGGCCTTAAAGGTGCCACTGGACTCAAACTTTGTTTCACATATTTATAATGCTTCACTTGGTTTCTCCAGTGATGTCCTCCAGAGGGCTTTCAGCTACCCATGAAGGCCATATAGCTTTCAACAGCTCTTCTAAGCCCTGATCAGCATAATTAGCTACAATCATACAGTACCGGTTAACAGAAGGCCGCCTGAAGAACATCATCCTGTTACATAAATTCTCTTGAATAATTCAGCCTGGCAGAGTTTCTGGAAGATTAAAAGGGACCATTCCCCAATGGGGAACCACCACTGTCTACTAGCTGGTAATAGCCATTCTGAGTAGCTCTTGGGTTGAGAAGCAGAGCAGCCCAAGACTGAGAGGGAAAGAGACCTGGGAGGGGACAGCTCAGTGACAAAAGGCAAACCCCATGCTTTGGGATTATCAGGAAAGGGATTGAAAATAAAACAGTCAGTATTATAATATCCCTCTGTAGATCTGTGGTGCAGCCTAGTTTGGAATACTGTGTCTGGTTTGGGTTGCTGGATCTCAGAAAAGGCATCGCAGAGCTGGCAAAAGCGCAGGAGGAGGGAACCAGGAAGATCGGAGGGTTGGAGCACCTTCCCCAGGAGGGAAAGCTGAAGTGTTCGGGGCTTTGCCATTTGGGGGAAGGACATGATAATGCGCAGTGGGGTTGGAGCCCACCACCCCCACCCACCCCAATGCTAGAACTTGGGGGGCACACAGAGATGTAAGATTTCTGGGAATATTGAAGCCATGGGGGAAATCTTTTTTTTTAATTTTGGAAAAAGGTTTAGGAAAAATTGATGCTTTTTTTGGATCAAACCTGAACTTTTACTGACTGAATAATGTAAAATGCATCATTTATAATGTAGCATATACAATTCTGCTCTGTGGCATATTTAAAGAATTTTAAAAGTATAAATATCATTTCTGTAAGTAAGATTGCAAGTAAGAAAGATTGCAAAGTGCTGCCTATATGGTACCATTGCACATACATAATTTTTGCCATCTGAGAGGGAAAAATAATTTTTTTTTAAACAGTCTGTCATTTAAAAAAAGTGTTATTTGGACAGGGCACTCTGTCTCATAGAGTCACAATATATAGGACTATGAGTATGCTTGCATATTAAGCTAAATTGTAACATTAAAAACACATCATAGCAAATCAGTTGTTGCCAAAACTGTATGTCTACAGTATACTTTTAAAAAAATGTTTCCCAAAATTTCCCAGTTTTTTCCTTTGAAATAATTCACAAGGTCTTCCCTTTTTGTGCTGTATCTTTTGAGTATAAAAAACCTTCCTTAACAAGCTTTTTACTCATTCTAAAAGAGAAAACACTTCATAGAATTTTTATAGTGCTCTACCAGTCTTCTAATTGTTTTGTTGGAAAAATGGGGAGAAAATGTAATTTGGGGGAGAATAGAAAAAACTTTTCTCCCCTGAAATTTTCTGCATTGTTTTCTGGACTTTCACATCCACTAGGGGCATCCACTTAAGTTGATAGGCAATAGGGATAGAGAGAGAAACAGAAGCACCTAACGCCGTGAGTAATGGTGGAAATCACCACCAGTGGACAACACAGGGATGGTGCTGAGTGCGGATAGCTTTAAAAGGGAGTTGGAGTGATGAGCGGGAGACAGGTCTGTCGGGGCGACCCGCCCTGGTGAGTAAAGGGAGGCTCCGCCACATCAGAGGCAGTCAGCCCCTGAAACCAAATGCGAGGAGGCAAGATCGGGGGGGGGGGGGAGGGCCTGGCCTGGCCTGGCCTGGCCTCTGGTCCTATTGGTTGGTCAGCCACTGTGTGAAACAGGATGCAGGACAACACAGACTACGGGTGTGATCCAGCAGGATGGTGGTTCTTACAGTTCACAGGGGGAGAGGCAGTCCCATCAAGAATGTCTGCCATAGCATGGCTTTACTGATTAACTTGGAAGCAGGCCGCCAATGTAGCAGTTTCAAAATTGTTGCTTGCTCATGACAACAAATCAGCTGTTGCATTTTGCACCAGCTGAAGCCTCTGGGTCACCTTCAAGGGCAGCCCGAAATGTTCTGTGTTGTGAAAGTCCCGTCTTGCGGTTGGTGTAGCTGTGATCTGTTTGGCCAAACCAGCAGAATCTAAAGGGTCGGCGTTTGGATTTTTCTGAGCCAAAACAGTGCCCCAAGTTCTTTGTTTGCTTTTGGGCTAGAAATACCTGAACACTTGTTCAGGTGATTTATCCCTAGGAATCAGCAGACTTTAACCTTTAATGATAAGACTTTAATGATATCATATCATAATGCCCCTATATAAATCAATGGTGCAACCTCATTTGGAATACTGTTTACAGTTCACCACACCTTAAAAAGGATATTATAGCTTTGGAAAAAGTGCAGAAAAGAGCAACTAGAATGATAAGAGGGTTGGAGAACTTTCCCTATGAGGAAAGTTTGATGCTCTTGGGGCTCTTTAGCTTGGAGAAATGACAGCTGAGGGGTGACATGATTGAGGCTTATAAGATTATGCATGGGATAGATCAGGTAGAGAAAGAGGTACTTTTCTCCCTTTCTCACAATGCAAGAACTTGTGGGCACTCCATGAAATTGCTGAGCGGTCGGGTTAGAACAGATAAAAGGAAGTCCTTCTTCACCCAAAGAGTGATTCACACATGGAATTCACTGCCACAGGAGTTGGTGGCAGCTACAAGCAGGTACGGCTTCAAGAGGGAATTGGATCAACATCCGGAGCAGAGGTTCATCAATAGATATTAGCCACAAGGTATAGATAGGAGCTGTGGGTCAAGTGATGCTCTGTCTTCTTGGTGCTGTGGGGGGGCCAACAGTGGGAGGGCTTCTAGTGTCCTGGCCCCACTGCTGGACCTCCTGATGGCCCCTGGTATTTTTGGCCACTGTGTGACACACAGTGTTGGACTGGATGGGCTGTTGGCCTGATCCAACATTGGCTTCTCTTATGTTCTTAACCAGCTCCAGGCAACCTGGCCACACTAAAACAAGAACTGGGCTGAGAGTGTCCTGAAGTTCACCCCTCTATTCTGCAGCAAGGGGTGATATGAAGTAGCGATTACTGCTGCCCAGACCCCGCCTGCAGGAGCAGCCAGTATATTCTTCCTCTTGCAGCTTCCAGCCAATGCCCCACTAGTCTTAAAGCAGAGTTCACAAGTTTACAAGATTATATACGGGATAGAGCAGGTAGAGAAAGAAGTACTTATCTCCCTTCCTCACAATACAAGAACTCGTGGACACTCTATGAAATTGCTGAGCAGTCGGGTTAGAATGGATAAAAGGAAGTACTTCTTCACCCAAAGAGTGATTCACACATGGAATTCATTGCCACAGGAGTTGGTGGCAGCTACAAGCAGGTACGGCTTCAAGAGGGAATTGGATCAACATCCGGAGCAGAGGTCCATCAATAGATATTAGCCACAAGGTATAGATAGGAACTCTCGGTCTGGGGCAAGTGATGCTCTGTCTTCTTGGTGCTTGGTGGGGGCAGCAGTGAGAGGGCTTCTAGTGTCCTGGCCCCACTGCTGGACCTCCTGATGGCACCTGGTATATTTTGGCCGCTGTGTGACAGAGTGCTGGACTGGATGAGCCATTGGCCTGATCCAGCATTGGCTTCTCTTATGTTCTTATGTCTGAGGCAGTGATGCTCTGTATTCTTGGTGCTCAGGGTGGGAGTGGCAACAGTGGGAGGGCTTCTGGTGCCCTGGCCCCACTGCTGGACCTCCTGATGGCACCTGGTGGTATTTTTGGCCACTGGGTGACAGAGTATTGGACGGGATGGGCCTTTGGCCTGATCCAACATTGGCTTCTCTTGTGTTATGTTCTAAAGGTGAGAGTCTTCCCCACAGGTGCTGTGGACCTTTTTCCACCCATTCTTAGTTGCCGCTTGCATTAAGACTTTCTGTTCAGGGACATGCTGTGAGACTGCCCATTCTTGGAAGCGGCAGCTGTATCCTAGTCCTCAGCTGTTCCACAGTTTACAGGGGATGTGGCCTTAGAAGTAGCACCTACCTTGTGGAACAGCTTCTGTGGGAAAATCCCCCCGGCCCATCGCTGGATTCTCTGCTATTGTCATCGTCACCAGTCTGATCTGCAGCTAACAAGCAGTGCAAGGGAAGGCCCTGCAGGGAATGACTGTAAAAGAGGGGATGGCCATCCTGCTCAAATGACTCAAAAGTTTATACCCTGAAACTTTTGTTGGTCTCTAAGATGCTAGTGGACTGGAATCTAAATGCTAAAATGAGCGTGTCAACAATTTCCAGCACCTTGGGGGTTTGTGTGTTTGTGTGTGTGAGTGAGATGGGCCCTTGCTTGGACCTGAGGGGACGCACTCTGCCTCTCCAATGAATTTGGGGAACCTGCTTGGTTTTGAGATACGAGCCTTCCACTCTGTTACCTGACATGTTCTCAGGGCAGCGAGTGTAAAGGCTTTGGGTTGCTACTGTGCGGTAGGTTTTGTATTGAGCTTCAAGACTACAGAGATGGCTGAAGCAGGAGGTTTAATAAAACAACCAAGGAGACTTATTAATGCATGGGTTTTGTGGTGAATCCTCTTTAAAGCTTAACATGACCAGATTTGCTCATAACCAGGAACGATCCTCACCCCTTTGCCACACTACCAGGCAGAGCTCCACTCTCCCACTGAGCCAGCCCCCCCCACACACACACTTCAACTGTCTGCCCTCCTCTCCTGCAGCCCTCTGGAAGGAGAAGGGATGCTGGAGCTGCATGGGCCGAGGCTCAGGCAGGAAGGCAGCTGGGTGGCAGAACCGCCTCCCCTCTGTCACATTCCCCCTTGCCTTGCGACAAGATAGGGAAAATGCAATGCTCTGTTGTCGCTAAATTTTTGCAAATACTATTCCAATATTTTCCACATAAAACTCTTGATTTTGTTTGAATAACAATTAAAACACACTTGATTTCCCTCTTAATTAAATAGTCCAAGTATTTATGACTATTGGGACGTAAATTATTATCCCGTACTTAAAAAAATAATTATTATTTAATTTAATTTATACCCCACCCTCCCCGCAAGTCAAAATAAATATGCTAAATCAGATTATACTCTAGGGCTTTCAAAAATACTGCAATTCATGTTTTTCCAGAAATGCCACATCACGGATAGTGACAGAGGAGTGCATCCCCCGTTACTGCTGATGCCACGGGCTTTTTCGTAACATGCTGTCAGGTTTACTGTGAGGTTTTTAGAAACACCACTCTGGACTTCCTGCCCCTTCGGGGGGGGGGGCAACACTGACTAAAGCAGGGAGCCAGATTTCTCCCAGAGGGCTGGAAGATGCTAAGAAGCAATCCCAACTATTGCCTAAAGGACAAGCCCTGAACATGCCACCAACCAACCAACATCTTTAAAAGTATTGATTTAGAAAATTAATGTCACTTCTCCAGGAACTTACTCCACATAGCTTACCACTAAGACAGTGAACCAAAGCCATTAAAAACAAGAGTTCACTGACTGTACAGGCTGCATTTCCAACCCGTTCCATACCAGAAATCCACTTTGTACTAAAGCGTCTCCAGAGCATTAGATCTTCTGTGGCCCTCGAGAACCCTTTGCCTGTGTCATGGTGCCCTTGCTGGCAAGGTGGCTGGATGCTGCGCTGGCAGGACGCCCACTCTGTCCATGGAGGCCAGCACAGGGAACATGTCATCACCAGCAATATTTTGCATTGGTAGGAGAGTCAGGAAGAGCTGTAGCCGCCCAGCTACCCCATCATCCAGGGCAAGGCTGCTTGATGCAGGACTGGAAGCTCGGCCGGAGCCACCCAAGACGGACACACTGTCAGTCAGACCTCTGACTCGCCACCAAAATACCACCCAGTGAAGAGCTATCCTCCTCCTAACCCATTTGGCCTTGGGTAGCATCAAGGGCGAAGTGGAGGGATGACAGTCCTCCCCCCAACCGTGCCTGAAGAGGGAATGTGTGTGCAAAGAACTCCAGAACCTGTCCCTGCTCGTGGCCTGGCTAAACCATTCTCCACGCTGCCATCATTCCCTGATGCGTGCTGCGTCTTGCTGTCATCTGCAGCCATAAGTTTGCTCTGCCTAACTTCACAGAGGAATCTCGCAGAACAGCAGCCTGCTGCTCACACCTCCCACAGAGAGTACGACCAGGACCGCCAAACACACAAAATCCCCCCCCCGGCACACTGCTGCAGACGGCACCTAGTTTGTGAGGCAATGTGCTGTGGATGCCTGCGTCATAACATCAGATGGACCAAGGAGCAGAAGTGCGGAATGCGGGGGGCTGCTCTCCCCAGAGTCTAGGCAGCACACACCCCTGCTGGGAAGTGAGGTGCCTTTATTGGGGGCAGATTCTGGCAACTGAAAGCTTAATGGGTTTGCGACCAAGCCGACGTCTGCACTGATGTCCCACTGGCTTACAACTGGTCTTAAGTAAGAGCAGAGCAGGTGAGAAGTCCAGATCTTCAACTCTCCTTTCAGCCAAGAGAACCTACGGCCAAACGCCCTCTTCCCCTCATGTGCAGAGAGGGGAAACCTGCCAGTGCCTTTACACCTCGAGTAAAGGGGCCTTCCTGCAAAGGGTCACATTGCAGCCTCCACGAAGCTCAGGTTAGAACTTCTGATCCTTGACTTCTGCTCAGCTCCCTCTTGCAGCAAGTCCCCCAGAGATCCTTTGTCTTCTGGAGTTCTTGCTCCCCTACAGGAATGGCTTCCGTGCCTCCAGATGTGGACTTACTCCGCAGGAACCCGGCTGCCTGGTTTATGGAAGAGGACGCTGGCTCAAAGTGGGAGAGCAAATCAATGGGGCACGACCTGCTCTTTACATGCATCTCAGCCGCCAGTGTGGCAGTCTTGAGTGACTTGCACTTGCTTTCGGCCACCTAGAAGGCTCCTCTCCCAGCTTCCTTGACAGGGCCCTGCAAACGACCAAGGGGCGGGGGGGGGAGACGGGTGTGATGCTTCCCTGGTCTGGAAAAAGCACTCCCTGCAGGTCTGCATCCGGAAGCAGCTGCTGGAGAGGGGAATGCTACCAGCCACCAACGCCCCCCCCCCCGGGCCATGCAATGCAATGAGCCTACTAGCTAGGAAGGGTTTCTACCAGTGGCCCCCAGCCCACAAGCGCCCCTCTCCAGCCCTGCAGAAGCACGAAGGAGGCACCACCTCATGGGGAAGGGGAAGAAGGAGGAGGAGATTGAATGTATACCCCGCCCTCCCCTTGGCTTACGATCTCCTTCCCTTCCTCTCCCCACAACGGAGACAACGCTGAGAGAACCTGTGACTGGCCCAAGGCCACCCAGCTGGCTGCATGTGAAGGAGGAGTGAGGAATCGAACCCGGTTCCCCCCGATTAGAGTCCTCCACTCTTAACCACCACACCACAGGCTGGACCTCAGTTCTGAGGATGCTCGCTGCATGGCGAAACGCAAAAGCACTCCGACCCTCCTGAGGGAACGAGCAGCGGACCGGTCCCCGCTTGGCGAACTCCCGCCCGCCGCTGCTGCTGCTGCTGCCGCCTTTGCAGGTCTGGGGCGGGCGGGCGGGCGCGCGCGCAGTAGCCGTGCGCCGGGCCCGGGACCCTGGATAGGCGCCTCTCTTGTGCCGGGCGCGCAGCGGCCGCGCGTGGCCCATGCGTGGCGCGGGGCGGGGCCGTGCCGGGGCCCCGCAACCTGGATGGGCGGCGCGCGCGTGCAGCGCCCGAGGGGCGGCGCGTGCGGCAGGCAGCTTCCCGGGCCCGGCCCGGCCCCGCTTTCTGGCTCGTCGCCTCACAGGAAAGATGGCGCACAGCGGTCGGTGGCGCTTCCCGGCCCGGCCGGGCACTGGCGCCTGGGGCCGCCGCGGGCTCGGGGGCTGCCGCGTGCGGGTGCCGGCCGTGCGCAGCCTGCGCGAGGAGCCGCCGGAGGAGCGCCCGCGGGAGCGGCCGGGCGCCGGCGGAGGGGCAGGCGGAGGGGCGGCGGCGGCGGGAAGCGGAGGGGGCGGGGCGGGCGGGACCTCCTGCTCCTCCGCCGCCCCGGCCCCCGCAGCCCCAGCCCCCTCCTCCTCCTCCTCCTCCGCGGCGCCCCCCCCGCCGCCGCCGCCGCCGCCGCCCCCTCCTCCTCCTCCTCCGCCGCCTCCTCCTCCTCCTCCTCCTCCAGCGCCGCCTCGGCGGGGGTGGCGCCCGGCTTCGACGCGGCGCTCCAGGTCTCGGCCGCCATCGGCATCAACCTGCGCCGGTTCCGGGCGGCCTGCGGCGCCGAGGCCGGCAGCGGAGAGGTGAGAGGGGGGGCGGGGGCGGGGAGACCCCCCGGGGGGAGGGGAGGGGAGGGGGGGAGGGCCGCGCGCCCCCCTCCCCTCCGCGTCTGCCTGTGCGCGCGCACGCGTGCGAGAGAGCGAGGGAGGGAGGGAGGGAGTGGGGCGGGCGGGGAGCCGCCCTCGTGCCTGGGCCGCCGCCGCCGCGGAGAGCGAGCGAGAGAGCGCCTGCCGGACACGCCCCCCTCGCCGCGCTGCGCCGCGCCGCCCCGGGAGGGCGAGGGCGAGGGCGAAGGAAGCGCGGGGGGGGGGAGGAGCCGCCGCCGCCGCATCAGCGCCGCCCGGCTTCTGGCCCGCCGCAGGCCTCTCGCCTGGCCTGGCCTGGCCTGGCGGGCAGAAGGCGCCGAGCCGCGTCCTCCTCGCCGCCCTCCCTGCAGGGCCGAGGGCCGCCCCCCCGCTCCGGTACGGGGGCCTGCGCGGGGGGGGCGGCGGCTGGGCGACCATTGGCCTCCTCCTCCTCCTCCGCCGCCGCCTCCGCCTCCCCTCCCCCCGCCCGGCAAGGCTCGGAGCCCTTCTGAGATGCCGCCGCCGCCGCCGCCGCGCGGGCTGGCTGGTGGGTGGTGCTGCCACTGCTCTCGTTGCAGGCGGTTCTGGCCGCTCCGGGAGCGCAGAGGAGGCCTGGCGGTGCGCTCCGGACAGACCGCCGGGGCTGGCCCGGCCTTCCGGGGGGGGGGGCGGAGGGGGGTCTCCCCTCCCTTGACCTTGCGGGAGCCGCCAAACCCCGCCGGCCCCCTTCCAGCAGAGCCTTGCCCAGCTGAGAGGCGCTTCGGTCTGCGGCGGGCGGGCGGGCGGGTGGGCGGGTGCCCTCCCCCTCCCCCTCCCGTGGGGAGAAAGGAGAGGCTCTGCAGGTGGCAGAGCTGCATCAGTCACCTGCCCGGAGCTTAACCGGCTTTGTCAAGTCCTGTCGCTCACAGAGGGGCCTCCGCCTCCTGGGCGACTGCAGGCTAGTCTCTCACCTCCCGTTCTGGACTGAGGAGCACTAGTGGGCAGACCGTCCCTGGTGCTCTTGGGTGGAGATGGTTCTCAGCACCCCTTTCCCTCTTCCTCCAGGCCTGAATGCAGGCTGCTCTCTAGGCTCCTGAATGCAGGCTGCTCTCTAGGCTCCTGTCAGTGATCTTCTCCCCAAGAAGTCAGGGAGACTGTGTCCCTGCTGGTTCTCCCAGACCTCTCCAGCAGCCTCCAAAGCCACTAAATCCTTCTGGCCCATCTTTCTGGATTGTGGCTGGGCAGGCAGGCGGGCGGGGAGAGTGGCACTGTTGTGATGGCTCTCATTCTCACTGGCAGAAAGCTCCAAGGGAGCCTCTGGAGCCTCCCCATGCAGTTTCTGCCACGGAGTTTGTCTCCCACGCTGTTAGATCGGTGGCATGGAACCACTGGGGGAGCCTGCCTGTGGAGTGTGCTGCCAGCCCTGCGCTGCTGGGACTCAGGTGAAGAAGCACTAGAGGCCCCAAATAGAGGCCTGGAATCAGTCACCAGCCGGATGACGGTGAATGAACTGAAGCCGAGTCCAAAGAGAGAGTGGTGGGGGGACCCAGGTGGGGAAACAAATACTTGTGCAGGAGGAGGAGGAGGAGGAGTCTGCACTCTCCTGGAAAGATCTGGCTGGTGGTGTGTGGTCTCCTGGACTCTTCTACGGTGGCTCAGAGCGCCTTCTGTGAGTGTAGCTGGCACGCTAGCTGAGCTTTCTGTTACGGCAGAGAGTCTCGGCCCCTGCCACTCGAGTTCTGACGTGACTCCTACATGTGGAGCTGCCCTTGAAGACTGTGCAGGAATGTCAACTAATTTTAAAGGTTGCTGTTCAGCTACTGATAAGAACGAGCAGAAGGGAGGGTGAATGAGGCCCTTCTTTAAGGAGCCATCATTTGTGGGCGCGGAGCAGGGCCTTGTCAGCAACTGCGCCTTGGGGAACATCTCTCCCAGAGGTCTCATTGGTTTCAATGTTTCCCTTCTTTAGGGAGCAAGTGAAAAATATGCCCTGTTTACCTGAAAGAAGGAAAGACTAGTTTTTTTCCCTGGAGTGCTGCTAGGAAAAATAGTGATGTGTCTTAAATTTGCCTATAGGCTACAAGTATGTTTGGTAATACTAGTGTGTGTGTAACCCTTTTCCAGGGCTCATTTTACATTCAGCATCATCTTCCTTTTGTGTAAGTACAGTCCCTGTTCTCACGCCTGTTTTGATAGTCCTTTGGAATTGTGGCGTGGCTAAATTAAACTGGATACCTATTATGTTGCTGGTTTTGGAATATGTTTATTAGTTGTTGATTTTTTTATATTTTATTTTTGTGAACTGCTTTGGAAGCTTGTAGCTGTATCTGTAATACATCAATTGCTAACAACTACCTTGGAATAATAGTTCTATAGCTAAGTTTACTGGTGTTGTTAAATTTGTTCATAAATGAATTGGGATTGGGAATGAGTAATGTAGCGGCCAAGTCTGCCGTTGGTACCATAACCAAAATATTAAGGGTGATGAAAACCAAAATGTAAATTGGGAGAGTGGGTAACTTTAAATATATGTGCTGATAGAGTCTCAACTACTTGAGATTGAGAGGGAAAGAGATCTTGGGGTTCTTGTGGGTAATGTGAAGAAACTGTTGACTCAGTGTGTGGCAGTAGTGACCAAGACAGACTCCATATTGGGCATTCTTAGGAAACAAATTGAAAATAAAATGGCCAATAAAAAAAATGAAAGTGGCTATGATGACTTACTGGAAGAGCCTCTGCTTTGCATGCAGTAGTCCCCAGCATCTCCAGTTAAAAAGGACCAGGCAGTCTGAAAAACCCTCTACCTGAGAGGCTGGAGAGCTGCTGCCAGGCTTGAGTAGATGAGACTAAGCGTGATGGTCAGATTCAATATAAGGCAGCTTCATGTGTTCATGTGTTTTGCATGTATGTTTCCTAATGATTGCAATAGATTTTACCCTGGAGGTATTTTTTTTTAATTGTACTGGTATGACTTGGAGAAGCTTAGTCTCTCATGTATGGTAGTATTCAGTTCTGGTCACAGTATCTCAAAAAGGATGTTACCAAGCTGGAGAGCATCCAGGATGGTTCAGGGTTTGGAGCACCTTTCCTACAATGAAAACCTAGGAGTTTTTAGTTTAGAAAAAAATAACTAAAGGGAGAAGTGATAGAAGTTTATAAAATTATTCATGGTGTGCATAAAGCAGACAGAGACAACCTTTTTTCCTTCTCCCAGAATGCTAGCACTTGGGGTTATGTCGGTTTTTCAGAAAAATGTGAATTGGAAAATTTTCCAAGTTGTTGAAATAAATAACTTAATTACTTAAATAATGCTAGCAAACTTTAAATAACATTAGGACAAGAAGGCAAGTGTACCTCACACAAACCTGGATGATGTCCAAGCACTGGGTTTGGCCCATCCTTCATATTCCACCTGTAGCCCATCTAGCGTAATTGTTCTGTAGCATGAACAGACTCGATTTATATATATATATAGGTGGTGAAATTCCCCCCCTCCCCCCCAACACAAAGAAAAACATAGCTTTGGAAAATTTTCTGCGCTGGACGGTATTTAATGAAGTTGATGGGCAAAAGGCTGGCAAAAAGGAATGCTAGAGCTGAGGTGTTGAATTCATTTGTTAACAGGGCTGGACCTGATATAAATGTCACTCTGTTGGGCTGGGCCATGTGTGCCCTAAAAGTAATGCCAGGTACCAGAGATTTAAGCTGTATAAAGGACAGCAGCTGGTAAGCTCTGAGTTGGTGTGTCCTCATTGCAAGTTCCCATGGGTAGGGAGGGGGTTACAGAGGGAAACCCATATAGGTGGACTGGAGAGCCAGTGGTGGAGCACCAGGCAGATGCCCCCACGCTGCTTGACTGTTGCAGATGAGATTGTTCTGCCATGCTGAAGCCACAATCAGAGTGGCTCCGCCCACTCTCCCTTCAGCAATCCCCTGTTCCCTCCCTTGCACTAGTTGCTCGTGGCCCACATAAAGAGCCCTGGGCTGGCTGGGTCTGCTCCCCTTCCCCCCCCCCCAGGCCTTATGTTTGACAACCCTGTGCTAGAGAGTCTTAAGGGGGTTAGACAGAGTCATGGAGCAGAGTTCCATCAGTGGGTCCATCAGCCATAGTTAGTACAGAGAACCACATTCAGAGGCAGTATACTTTTGAGACCCAGTGCCTGGAGGCAGCATCAGGAAAGGCCTTGGCTTCTGCATCCTGTTCCAGGGCAGCTGATTGGTTGCTGTGTGAAACAGGATGCTGGACTAGGTGGGCCACTGGTTTGATCCCACAAGGTTGTTCGTAATGGAGACTCTGTATTCAGAGATAGCAAGTCTCTGAATGCCAATGATCAAGGTAAGGTCTTGGGCTGTATGCCCAGTGCACTAGCCCTTCAAGGTGTCTGCTTGGTAGCTGTTGAAATAAGCTGCTGGACTTGATGGACCACTATTCTGACCCAGCGGTGCTCTTCTTATGTTCTTACACTGGAGAGAGTCAACGTGGTGTAGAGATTAGATTGTCAGGCTAGGATATGGGAGGCCCAGATTTGAATTCCCGCTCTACTGTGGAAGCTTCCTGAGTTGACCTTTGGCGAGCCACACTCTCTTAGCTTAACCTACCTCACAGAGTTATTGTGAAGGTAAAATGGAGGAGAGGAGGACTGCGGGAGCTGCTTTGGGTCCCCTGGAGTATAGCATTTTAACACTGTGGGTTGGCAGGGCACAAGGCTCTCTGTGCACGCGTGTGTGTGTTACGTACTTCTGACAAAAACATCCTATCATTAACCTTCCTGGGGTCTAGCAAGCGGAAGACTGTGGCTTCTTTCGTAAAGTCAGTCCCTCTCCTGTCGGCTCTTCCTCTTCTCCTGCTGCCTCCCACTTTTGCAGGCGTTATTGTCTTTTCCAGGGACTCTTGTCTTCTCACAAGGTGACCAAAGTACACTAGACTGAGTTTAATCGTTTTAGCTTCAAGGGGGAATCCAGGCTTGGTTTGATCTAGAATGTCCTTACTTGTGTTCTTAGCGGTCCATGGTATCCATAAAACTCTCCCCCAGCACCATGTTTCAAATGAATCCATTTCCTTCATGTCAGCTTTCTTCACCATCCAACTTTTTCATCGCTACATAGCAACGGGGAGGACCCAACTACCTTGATCTTGGTCTCCAGCAACACATCCTTGTGCTTAAAGGCTCCTGCTAGGTGCTGGTTCTCATTTGAAATCTTGTTATCCAGCCAGCCTTTTTGTTCAGTCTCACCCTATTTCCTTCCTTATTATAGGTTCTGTCATAAATAGCTTCTGTCCATGCCGGTCCCATGATCTCCCAGCATGGGTTTTTCTTTACATTCAAAGGGGTCTCCTTCATCCTTTTTGCACTTTTGGGAAAGCTGTTTGGATGCATCCCATTATCTCAGACTAATGGAAAGGCAGGACAGCATTTATTGCAAATATTCCCTAATTGGAAGAGAAAGCGAATGCAGCTCCATTTCCAAAGTGTAAGATCTATTGGCTGTGGACAACTGTTGGCCCTTGTTAAAATACAAGGAGGCAAGAATTTGTATCACATAATTATTATTTCTTTTGCTGTAATACTTGCCGTTATGCATAACTATTCAGGATGAAGCATGATCCAGTTACTTGCAAAGGCAATTATTTTAGTCTTCACAATATTTTAACAGTGGCAGATATCTGTGCAGCGTCACAAGCCAGATGATGATTTTAGAGGAGGGCTGTGGCTCAGTGGTAGAACACCTCCTCAGCGTGCCAAAGGTCCCAGTTCCAGTCCTCAGCATCTCCAGGTAGAGCATCTGGCAGTAGGTGATATGAAAGGCCTTTCTGTGCCTGAGACCCTGGAGAGCTGCTGCCAGTCTGAGTAGACGCTGTTGACTCCGGTGGGCTGGCCTTCTGCTTCAGTGTGGGGCAGCCTCATGCGTGCGTGTCTTTTGCATAGATGTTTCCTGATGATTACGACAGGTGTTACACTGCAGGTTCTCCCCCCCGCCCCCCACTGATATGGGTTGAAGAAGCTTAGTCTCATGTACACTGGGACGTCTGATGTGGCTGCATTCTGCTGTGTATCAGGGTCAAACTAGATGCGATGGCTTGCGCAGGTCCAACCTGGGGATGCTGCTACCATCTGAAAGCCTGATGTGGGGATAGAAGAGTGCTGCAGCAGGGCGGAATAAGCCACTGTTGTTTTCCCTCACACCCTTGCAAGTGCCGAAAATCACCTGCCCGTGTCTGTTTCAGCACTTGAAGAGGCATGGGGGAACAAGTGTGTCTCACAGCACTGAGGTCCTGATCAGGATTGGGCCCTCATTGCCTTTTTAAATTGCCCGTGCTAGGCTTTAAATTGTGGGCGGTGGCCCCATGGCAAACACAAGGACACCACCATGTCTGGGTTGGCCCTGAGTGTGGTGTGATCTGCTCAGCAGGCCTGTGTCTTTCTGGGCTTTTCTTATGGGCAGTATCTTGATGGAGGAAGCCCTGAAGAATTAAACACTGGCAGGTAAAGCTGAGCAGGAAGGCTTCTCCCCCCATTGTGGGGTTCTTTTACGTGTGCTTGGGTCTTCCTAAGAAACAGCTGTTGCTACCGGTCCTGCCTTGTGACTTTTAGGCATCCCAAGTGCTAGGCACAAGCACCTTTCAAGATGCATTATGCAGAGAAGGCATCGATGCTTCCAGAGGAATGCTGATGTGGGCGTTAACAATTGTGCCACCATAATCCTTTGAAGGAGGCAATGATTTATGAAGGGGCAACTTTAGGGTGCTCCTCTTTTACAGCCTGTCAGGTTGGTGCTGAGCGGAGCCGCTTCCTAGAGGGCTGGAACAAAATGTGCTGCTTAGTAGTTCTGGTCCAGGAGGACATTGTTATAGCTAAGAGTCGTAGGGGCTATGGAAAGGAGCCTGTGAAGGAATTGATTGCATCAAATTTGCATGAACACAGGAAGACGCTTTATACCAAATGCCTGCATGAGGGGGGGCTTCTGTGTGCAAAGCAGGTGCTCTGCCATGGGAGTTGTGGTGGTTTACAAGTAATCCAGAATGTACAACTAAAAACAGCAAACCTGATTTAAACCCACACAATCTAAAAGTTCTTGCATTTCTACCAAAAGAGAGGGCCAGTTTTTTAAATAAGCAATTTCCCCATTCTTGTCTGGGCACACTGGACGTAGAGTTCAGTCCTGTGGCCCTTCTATGTGAGGGCTGATGCTGATGCAGTGCAGTTGGTGTTTCGTGCCTGAGTAGCAGCAAACTTGGCAGCCCGACAGTAGCTGTACAACCAAAAGCCAGCAGAGCTGTTGGCAGCGCCACAATGTCCCTGGAAATTCCAAGGCACCTCCAACACAACAGTCACTTTCCACACACACCCACACCCGTGCAAGCAAGGCAGGCAGGGGTACCTGGAGCAAGAGAAGGGGCACCACGAGGATGCCTCCACTCCCACCACGGGGGGCAGGCACTCCCCTTGCCATTGGCAGTGCTGCCTCTTTCACCAGAAGCCTCTCGGGGGGCAGGAGGCGCTCAGGGGGAGGCCCCAGAGGTTTCCCAGGAGCCCCACGGAGGTGCTAGTGATCCCACACAGGCAAGTTGCATGGCATACACCATTTTTGTATTGGCGGTATCCAAAACAGAGGAGAAGAAACCGCATGGACAAGAAAGAAGAGAAGCCACAGCAGTGGCAAACCGCAGGACACAACAGCACTGTGAGCTGCCTAAGAGGAAATCTACTGGTGTGGGTTCAGATGCCACCTTGGGAGATGCTGATGTGGCCTTCGTAAAGCAAAGCCCATAGTTTGGGTGATGCCGGTGGTGGTGGCAGGCATAACGAGGGGCAAGGCAGAGGGCTGGAACACAGGCCTCCTGCAACAGAGAGCATTGCTCTAACCACAGAGCTGCAGACTGAAGCCCCACCCCTGCCCATTCTTCAGGTCAGGAGGCTCTGTGGAAGTTCTGACAGGCACCTACCCATGTAGCCCATTGGCTTCCCTTGTGCTAGTCCAACTAAAAAGGGTTCCAAGTAAGGCTGGGGCTCTGTTTGAGCAAGGAACACCCTAGCCCCAAATTTCAAGCTCCTGCATGGGCTGGTATCCTTATCTGCCCATTGGTGGGTCTGGCAACTCTTGCCTCCTCCACTTGTGCAGGCCACCCACTACCAGCCCTTTCAGGCAGACTTCCTGTTTATTTAGAATCATAGAGTTGGAGGGGACCTCCAGGGTCATCTAGTCCAACCCCCTGCACAGTGCAGGAAATTCACAAATACCTCCCCCTCCACACCCACAGTGATTGCTGTTCCACGCCCAGAAGATGACAAAAAACCTCCAGGATCCCTGGCCAAACCGGCCTGGAGAAAAATTGCTTCCTGACCCCAAAGTGGCAATCAGCATTTCCCTGGGCATGTAAGAAAGGGCCACGAGAACTAAGCACTGAGGCAACCCTTCCTGCCCTCCCTGTCGGGATCTGCCCAAGTTCACAGAATTAGCATGGCTGTCAGATGGCCATCCAGCCTCTGTTTGAAAACATCCAAAGAAGGAGAGCCCACCACCTCCCAAGGAAGCCTGTTCCACTGAGGAACCCCTCTAACTGTCAGGAAGTTATTCTTAATGTTTAGCCAAAAACTCTTCTGAGGGGTGACATGATCGAGGTTTATAAGATTATGAATGGGATTGAGCAGGTTGAGAAAGAAGTACTTTTCTCCCTTTCTCACAATGCAAGAACTTGTGGGCATTCCATGAAATTGTTGAGCAGTCGGGTTAGAACAGATAAAAGGAAGTACTTCTTCACCCAAAGAGTGATTAACATATGGAATTCACTGCCACAGGAGGTGGTGGCAGCTACAAGCATGGACAGTTTCAAGAGGGAATTAGATAAACATCTGGAGCAGGGGTCCATCAGTGATTATTAGCCACAGGGTATAGATGGGAATTCTCAGTCTGGGGCAGGTGATGCACTCTATTCTCGGTGCTGGAGGGGGCAGCAGTGGGAGGGCTTCTAGTGTCCTGGCCCCACTGCGAGACCTCTTGATGGCACCTGGTATATTTTGGCCACTGTGTGACAGAGTGTTGGACTAGATGGGCCATTGGCCTGATTCAACTTTGGCTTCTCTTATGTTCAACCTGTTGGTTCTGGTCTGACCTTCTGGGGCAACTGAAAACAACTCCGCACCCATCCTCTATATGACAGCCGTTCAAGTACTTGAAGATGGTTATCATATCACCTCTCAGTTGTCTCCTCTCCAGGCTAAACATACCCAGCTCCTTCAATCTTTCCTCATAGGACTTGGTATCTCCAGACCCCTCACCATCTTCCTTGCCCTCCCCTGTACATGTTCCAGCTTGTCTGTGTCCTTGTTAAATTGTGGGGCCCAAAACAGAACACAATACTCTAGGTGAGATCTAATCAGAGCAGAGCAAAGTGGTACCATCTCTTCGTGTGTTCTGGACACTATACTTCTGTTGATACAGCCCACGTGGCAATGTTTTGACTGATGCATCCATAAGGCTGCATTGTCATGGAGGTTAAGAATGATCTCTGAGCAAGCAAAGGGTCCCAGACAGTGTTCCCTCTAAGCTGCACTAGGGGGTGTTGGCACACAAATTTTAGCTGGCTGCTCAGGGGTTTTAACTTCCAGCTTACAAGCATTTTTTTTCTTTCATTGCAAACAATGGAAGATGGGGGCACCTCCTTCTGAGGCCCATAGAATTGGACCTCCTGGTCCAGTCTTTTTAAAACTTGAGGGGGTTTTTTTGAGGAGAGGCACCAGCAGCTATGCTGCAAATTTGGTGCCTTTACCTTAAAGAAAAACCACACACACCTGAGCCCCAGATACTTGATTCTCCATTGTAGCCTATGGGGCCCATTGATTATAATGGTCCCCATAGGCTATAATGGAGCAGGGGAAATGTTTGTGTTTTTTTGCACACCCCTTTTATGCTTTCCAGTGTTATTTGTAGGATGCCTTGAGTCAGTAAAAGTGGGATATAAATATTTGAATAAATAAGTAGTTTGGGCAGGTTGGCAACATTTAAGCAACTTCCTGCTTGTTAGGTTAGGCAGGGCTCTGATAGTGATTGTTCCACCTCTGTTATACTTGACTTGTAAATTTGTCATATTTTACTAACACCCCCCCCCCCAAAGTTCTGGTATGTTATCTAAGGCTCAGTGCAGGGTGGCAGTCTGAGGCTGGGTCTACCAATATAGTGGACTGAGGCAGATAGACCTGTTCTCTGGTGGCCAGGTCTACCAATGTAGTGGAAAGGGGAGGGTAGACCTGTTCTCTGGAACCCTGGTCTACTCCCATAGAGGACAACATTTTCTGTAATGAAACTTGGTTCTGTTTTCTCTTATAATATTTAAAGTATTCTTAAAATATAGTTTAACTATCATTTAAAAGAATTCATTCTGAGATTTTTACAATAATCTTCTAAAAAACCCTACTTTATGCGATAGTCAAATGTAGACTCACCCACAACTTTAATGCTGCTAGCTTTTTTTGCTCACGTGGTTGAATTTTTGCTCACAGCGCTGTGGAGCTTAGAGGGAACATTGGTCTCAGATGGTATTCCCCCTTCTAGTGGTGTTTCATCGGAGAAAGAGTGCTACTGTGCCTGCATTTCTTCTGTCTCAGCCATCTACAGACTGATCCCATTGCTCTCTCACAGGTATAAATTGTATTTTTATAAAATTTGCTGCAGATACACAACAGTAGATTCCAGAAGAAATCCCATTTTGTATTATAGTAAGAAAACAGTCAATTTTTGTGCAACTGGGATCACAGAGTTTCTTTTCTGCCTGGTGTTTGCCATAAGCTGCTTGCAGTCATAGTGGTCCAAAATTAAAATCCATAAACAAGCCACATCAAGCCTTTTCTCAGGATCAGCTGCATGGGACAAAACAGTACTCAGGCTCTGGTGTTCACCAGAACTCTTACTTGGTTTGGGTTTTACAAAATGGAAAAGAGGGGGAGAGGAAATGTTAAGGCCTGGAAGAATCAGTCTTTTGCTTCCCTGGCAGCATCCATAGCTTCACCCCTTTTCCTACTTCCTTCTGTTTTGTTTATTTTACAAAATTTATATCCTACCTGCATGCCCTCACAAGGGCCACCAAGACAGCTAACAAATTAAAGCCTACATAATTAAGGCACATTTTAACCCCCCCCCCCCAAAGCACACTAGATCATTAGAGCTAAAATACAAAGTTATAAGAACAACACTTAAAACAGTGGTCAAGAAGGAGGGACCACGGAGGGAACACCCAATGAAACAACTGGAGGATGACAGTAAGGGAAGGAGACAGACAAATCTCCGCAGGGAAGGAGTTCCAGCATTTTGGGGCCATGATTGAGAAGGCCTTCTGCTGCGTTTGCCACCTACCTAATCTCAGAAGGTGGAGCACCCAGAGCAGTGGTTTGGCCAGCTCATCAGGGAGAAGGCGCATAGTAGCCATTCAGGGCTCTCTCCTGACCACCTGCCTTTATCTGGCCACCTGTATTCAGCTTTCCCTCCTTCTCTTCCCAGAAAAACTCAGGCCCAGTAGGAAACTTGCAAGGACTTGGGGAAGGGGGGGGGGCTCACTTCCCCAAGTATTCCCTTCTCCACGCCATCATTCCCTCGTTCTCTTCATTTACACCCTGCTTTTCTCCACAGTGAGGACCCAAAGCAGCTCGTATTGTTCCCCTGGCCTCCGTTTTGTGGCCACTCTTTGAGGTAGGTCAGGCTGAGCATGTGCAGCTGGCCCAGGTCACTTGGAGAGATTCCAGGGCAGAGATGGGGGTCTGAACCCGGGTCTCCCAGATATGTATTTACTTGTTTGTGTTATTTGTAGTCCTCCTTTCTCACAGGGACTGGGGCTACATGAGTAAGTTGGTACAGTCCATGAAATGGGGTCCTCAACAAACATTGTATTAGGGTTGTACAAACCTGGAACCAGCCAGAAAGAACTGAAGCGTAGCATAAGTATTAATACGACAGGTTAAGTCATATTAAGTCAGTGCAAAAATTGCACAACAGGGTCCTGCTTACAGTAAGGTCTACACAGCTAGTATATGGACCACACTCCCTACTCATCCATCCCAGTAAGTTTGTGCACCACTTTGTGCAGAATATCTGTGCAGAAAATCCCTCTTGAATAGCTGGATTTTGCATTGTTGGCAGAAAGCCCAAGGAGTGGAAGCCTCTTCCTGGGGGGGGGGAGCACATGCATGAGCCGTTGTTGATTTTGCCCATTTGCAGGTTGGCACCGTGGAAGGCCTTGTTGACATGGGCAAAGTTGATGTGGCTGAGCACAGGGAGAGAGGAGATCCCACAGATAAGACGGACCAAGCCCAGGGTGTTGCCCGCCCTGTGGAGGGCTTTTGTACATGGTGGCCAGCACGCTCAACTGAGCCTGGTAACAAAGGGGCAGCCAATGGGGTGTCTGCCGAATGGGAGACAGAACTCAGATGTGATCCTCTGAAACCCTGACCACGGCCCTACCATGCCGCTCACACGATGGCTGCCGTGGAGCAGTGGTGGGGCTCGCCTGTCCCTTTCGGTTGCCATCATCCACCAGCAGGCGAAGGCTTCGTCATTTTGCTTGGTGTTCCCTGAGGGATCCCCCCTTCCTCCCTAGTGTCTTAGTTGTTGGTTTAGTGTTTTTGTATGTATTTTAGCTCCAGTTTTAATTATCGTGATGATTTGTTTTCTGTTAGTTTCAATGGTTTTTAAGATATGTTTTTATTATGCATATTTTAGTTTGTTATCTTCCCTGGTGGCCCTTATAAGGGCAGAAAGGCAGGTTAGAAATATTAAATAAAAAAAATTCACAGCTCCAAGAGAGCAGCTAAGGAGGCCCACAGGCTCCGAAATGGGCTGCAGCAATAATTTGCATTTTGGCCAGGAAACCCCAGAACACTCAGGGGGGCCTGCATTGGGGGGGGCTGGGCTCTGCTGGGGTTATTACCACTGAGGAAGGGGCACAGTCCAAGGTGGTGAGTAAACAGCCGGTGGGATCTCCTGCAGTGTTTTCTGAATCAGGGCGGAGGGAGGCCTCTCAGTCCCGGTAGATTTCCAGGGCTGGATAGAGCAATCTGTTAATGCCCAGTGGGACCACAGACAGAGGTCGATGCCCGGAAAAAGTCTAGACAGACCTGCTCCCCTTCTCTTTCTCCCTCCCGTGTCCCCGGGGAGTGGCATGCTTCCCAGTGGGACAGCAGGCAGCAGAGAGCCTGGCCTACCAAGGCAGCCACGAAAGACCCTGCGGCCTCACCTCGAGCAGCCTCAACCTCCTCATCTTTTACACCTGTAACTTACTTAGCAGCCTCTGACCATGGTCTGAGCCAGGGAGGAAGGAGAATCCTCTTGACAGCAGAGAGTCCCCTTCAGCACCGTGCATCACATGGCCTCCCCCCTCCCCGAACTTCCCTTGCTTCTCTGTTAAGCTGTGAAGACCTTAAAGCTCTTTGCTCCCAAGCAGAGCAGCCACAGGGTGGGAAGGAGGAAGAGTCAGACGAAGGGGCCCCAGAGGTGGTTTCCGACTCCAGCCTGGTGGCCTCCGTTGGAATGTGGGCAAGGGCTGCTCTTACTGGACTTATCAGCCGCCTGTGATGCTGTGGAGCACGACGTCCATCTTGAGGAGCCTGGAGCCGGGAGTGGACTTTTGATTGGTTTAAATCATTTCTTATGGACCGGACCTTTGCTGTTGTCATCCGCATGGGACAGGTCTGGTGGGGCTGCATGCTGCTGTAATGTAATCTTGAGGTCCCTGTGGCATGAATCCATGCAGGCACATCTCTGCTTAAAAACCTTTGGGAGAAACCATCCCTGTCTTGACGTGGCCCGTGTGGCTACATGGATCCATGCCACGGAAACCTCAAAACTTGACTGTTGTACTATATTCCACGTGGGTCTATCCTTTGTGTCAACTCAGGGACTTGTCAGGCTCCTCAGTCAGGTCACGCAGCACAGGGCTTCTTCAGAGGAAAACTGTTTATTGGTGAATCAGAACTAAAGACACGTGTACAGCTCCAGTTGGTACAGAATGCTGCAACTGGTTACTCTTGGGAGCCAGGCAGATAACATGCAGATAACACCCATTCTGCAGCCATTCCATGAGCTACCTATCCGTTTATTAGGTTCAGTTCAAAGTTGTGGTTATCCCACACAAAGCCCTTCATGGCCTTGGACCTTCTAATCTCCGGGACTGAGTTCTCTCCTATGTCTTCTGCAGGAGTCACCCTGCAAATGGACAACACCAGCAACTGGCCAAATACGTGCGGTCTCTGTTGTGCCCCATACCTTGAGGAATGACCTGCCCGAGGAGGCGGTCAGGAAGCTCTCACTTGGCTGTCATTCTGCACATTGTAGGTTGGATCCAGTGGCAAGACAGCCGTGCCTGCCTGTTCTTCCTCTTTGTGGAGCCCTCCTTGCCCAGGTGGACTGCTCGGCTCTGCCCTTTGACTGCCTGGTGTCACAGCCTGGCCTCGGAAAGGTGTGTAGGGAGCACCTAGCAGACTGCAGGCACCCTGTCTTGCTGTTCCCAGCCAAGCTGTGCTTCCTGGGTGCTGCCTCATCACTTGGCGGTGTCTTCATCAAGTCCTCAAGGTGCTGTTTTATCATCTAGGTTTCAGAAGGAGAAGCAGAAAGCCAAGGTGGGTTGTGGGAGTGCTCTTCATGTTGAAATCATTAAAGCCTCTTTAATTCTTGTTCATTCTGTTCCTTTGGAAACTTGGGTTCAACAAATCCACGTCCCTCTCCAAAACCAAGGGATTGTGTTGTGTTTGTGCAGCGATGCTTGGCTGTGGCTGCTTCAAAGCATGGCAGAGTCTTTTGAAGAAGGCATGAAAATAAGATAGTTCTCACCTGATGCCTGAAAACACAGAAGAGGCAAGAATGTGTGTACTGCAGACAAAATACCTGTCTGTTCAACATGGGCTCTTTTTGAGGTTCTGAATGGACGGTCATCTCTGCCCATTCCATTTCCACCCCGCCTTTCCTTCCTTCACTCCAGAGCTGTGGAGTGTCCTCTTTGGAAGTCTCATTTGGTGGCTATTTATCTTTCAGGGGCATGTGGCTCTTTTCAGTGCATTCAGGATCACAAAGGGACAAAGCTGGTGCAACACTAGTGTGCATGTTCATCTCTCTATTCTCCTAAGCCTTTTCCAGGGTTAGGATTAGGCCCCCTTGCATTGCTCTTTCCTCTTTTTTAAAGGCTCCTGTAACACTGTTTTTAGACTATATCTGGTTTATTCTGCTGTTTGTGCTCTGTTGCTGCTGTTTGAATTGGTGATTTTGCTGTGGGTTGTTTTTTGATATTTTAGTGTGTGTTACTGGCTTTCATTGTGTTAGTTTCCATATTGTAAGCTGCCTTGGATATAGTGCTATAGAGGTGGCAGTCTTTTACATGGAATTTTGTGGAGCTGCTTTGTGATGGACATTTGGCAGACTTCCATTGGGAAGTTGCTAAGATTTTTGACAATAAAACAGATTACTGATTCATTGCACTTTTGATGTATCCACATTGTTTTAAATTACTCAATAATATAATACAAATAGATTTCAGTTCCTGTAATATACTTTAAATAGCTAATGATATTTATTGAATATTTTAATACGTTTCGGATCTGATCATTTATTTAAGGCATTTCCCCTCAAATGGGCTTTTTGAGTTTTAGTGGCAGGATGGGAAACAGACAGCATTGCATGCCAGTGACGGAGCGGCTTCCACACAGCGAGGGTTCTCCACGTTGCTTTCAGTGCTGCTGTGAATACAGAGCCACGTGTGTTCGTGATGGAGGATTTGCACGTGGGAGTTTTCTGCGCCCTTCCCTCTCAATTATTTCTGATTTTTCACTTCCGTGTGGTGTCTGCAGTGACTCCACAATGGCTCTTGGGAGCATCATGGCCATTACAGCCGCCATGGCCCAGCGACCTTTTTTCCTTCACCCATGCCCTATAGAGCTATAACAGTTTTATTAAAAATAGAAATAGATAAGAACAGTCAGTTATTAATGCTGCACTAACAGTCCGCTACCACATATCTGCTGAAAGTTTAGGTGGAAAGTTTGTGTTATGGTTAAAAGGACAAAGAGCCGATACCACCTTAGCAGCCTCAGTCGGTTGTGCCGACGGAGTCCTATAAGGATTGCTGATCAGAGAGGAGGTCGTGAGCACTTGGACGAAGTTTTGGAATCCGTACGGGCTTGATAAAAATTAGGAAGAACTTCCCAACAGAGTGGTTCCTCAGAGGAACAGGCTTCCTCGGGAGGTGGTGGGCTCTCCTCCTTTGGAGGTCTTCAAGTAGAGGCTAGACGGCCATCTGACAAGCAGTGTGAACTTCCTGCACTGTGCAGGGGGTTGGACTAGATGACACTGGAGGTCCCTTCCAACTCTGTGATTCTAAGTGCAGGGCTGAAATTGGAAGGCATTTGGGTATTGTTGAAGCGATTTGAGTCATTGCAGTTAAGAGTTCCAAGTTCTTTCCCCAGGCTTGCTGAAAACTCGCGGCTTGCTTTTTTGCAGAGGTTAGCATATTGGTCTGCAGTAGAACAGCTAGCTTGATGTCCAGTCGCCCTTTAGAGACTAGCAGGATTTGGGGGGGCTGAGCTTTAAAGAGGCAGCGCTCCGTTGGCCAGGTGCCTTGGACTCTCAAAAGCCTCCTCCTGGCAAATCTTGTTGGTCTCCGGGGTGCTACTGGACTAGTACGGCCGCCCTCTGAAATTTGCTACCATTTAGTTCAGGCGGCTGTTTGTTCCGTGTTCCCTGGGTTCTCTCTGCTTGGCTTTCCAGGAAAGGCAAGTGCCCAGAGGTCACTGTCTGTCTGTCTGTCTGTCTGTCGTCTCTTCCAGCCGAGGAGCTGCAAAGGCTTCTTTTGTGCTTCACCGCAGCAGCGTGACCAGCAGCTTCCTCGGGCAAGGCCAAACCCTCTTCCAGGAGCGAGATGATGTTGTTTACGTCTTGCAGAGAGCCCCGCGTGGCCAAGGGGAGAGGCAAACTGTTGAGTTTGTCCTGAACAGGATCTCCTTTCGAGGAACCAACAGGAATTTTGTCTGGTCCAGTTTCATGCACATCTGGCCCTGCCCCTCTCCCTGTGTGTGTGTGTCCCCCACCCCATGCAGGCAAGATTGCTTCCTGCTTGACGTGATGCGGGAAAAGAAGCCGGTTGTTTGCTTCCTACCTTACCCGTATCGTATCTAAGCAGCACAGAGAAAACTCGTATGGAATAAAAGCCTTCAAAAGAGGGCCTGCCGCATGTCCCTGTGTGATCTCTGCCTGGGTCTTCTGTCGGCTGCTTGAGCGGATCTGCGGCAGCCAGCAGGTGCCCAGCTGGGGACCCGCTGCAGTGGAGCCCTGGAGCCTGGCCAGCAGGTGGCGCTCCTCTCCGGTACACCCTCCTCAGCTGCAGCGTGGCTCTTAGCAGGACCACGGAGCTGTCCTTGGCTGTGCGCGGGACAATCCCCCAGTGTCTCTGGCGGGGCAGGGCGGGAGGCGGCCCAGGAGGGGCTGCTGCTTTCCACACAGAGACGGGCGCCTGTGGTTCCCCCTTGGCCGTGGTGGCGGCTGCTGATGCAGTCTGCACTGGCTACGGAGCCTTCACATGGCAGGATTCCCCGCAGCTTCCCAGCCCCGGGGGCTTCTGCAATTGTTGCCATGGTATTCACCAAGTCCACTGAATTCCTGGCTTTCATTTTAAAAAAAGTAAGGACAGAGAAAGGCATATCTCTGCAACAAAAAGAGCTAGAGGTGAATGGCTGAAGAAAAGCAAGCGACCTTGGGTTTCCAAGAACCTGAGGTACAAATGGCTTTAACAACAACATAGGATTCCCTGAGACAACAATCCCCCCATAGCGGTGGTTGAGGGAGAGGAAGTGGGTATCATGGGGGCAGGACCAGGGAAGTCTGAATTTTCCTCTGCATGTGGTCTCCATTCAGGGTTGGCTGCCATCTTCCCCAAAACTTTGCAGTAAAGCAGGCTTGGGAAAGATAAGAGAAAACCCAGGGAAAACCCAAGAGGAGCTCAGATGCACCACAGTCCTGTAGGGAAGCTGGGGGGGGGAGACCTGCTTCCAGACAGCATTGAAACCAGCGCAAATAAGTTTTGTGGAAAAGGGTTCACAAGGACTTCATCTGTGAAGCTGGATAGGTCCCCCCCTTTCAAATACTTCCTGAAGTCTAGGATTAAAATGGGCTATTCTTGGTGATGCTTGGTTACCTTTCAGCAAGGCTGCAATTGGCTCCCGGTTCCTCATTTGCCAGTCAGCCATACATAGTGGCAATATTATAAATAAGTTTTGTGTCCAAAATAAGCTTTGGGCTACAGCAGATAATACACCTCCATACTCCGGGGGCTCTACCTGATTTTGGCTTCATATCCCTTCACAGGGCACAGTACCCAGAGTGCATGATTTGGGGGTGGTCCACAGCTTTACTTGGGGATATGGAATTATTTTACAGAATTATTAGTGAAGAAGTACTTCCACTTGCATGTTCATGAGCTGCTTCAGCTGGAGGAACAAGGCTTCTTTTTTTTTTGTGGCCCTGTGGACAGAAGTGGTTTCTTCATTGTTTTTCCTCCAGCTGTGGATTACAGGCAAGTGCTACAGGAAGCTTTGCTTCCAGGGGAGGGTGCTCTTCAGTCTTATTTCGTGTGAGTGTCCTGGGGCCCGAGGTCTGACCTGGCACCTTTCTCGTGGCTTGTGAACAGCGCTTCTTCAGCAACAAGCAGCTAACGTTGCATATTTGCCCAACATAGACCATATATATGTTTTGCTGCTAACTGCTTTTCAAGCTCCCTTTATGCAGGAACAGTTCGCTTTAACTTCATAACCACCCCCTTTTCATTCTCATTTGCAGGATGAGCAGTTCCTAGGTTTTGGCTCAGATGATGAGGCCAAAGGACAGAGTCCCACCAAATCTTCCACAGGTACGCTTAGATTGCAGAATGGGCTGTTCACAGGGGTTGGCTCCCTCCCTCCCTTCCAAGTCATAACCGACTTACGTGGACCCCGTGGGGTTTTCAAGGCAAGAGATGTTCAGAGGTGGCTTGCCATTGCCAGCCTGGAATCCCTTGGGGGTCTCCCATCCAGATCCCTCGGGGGTCTCCCATCCAGATCCCTCGGGGGTCTCCCATCCAGATACCCCACTTAGCTTCCAGGATCTGATGAGATCAGACTCTCCTGGCTCTAGTGGGATCTAAAAATGGCTGAGTGGAAAATTATTTAAAGTTGGTTGCAGCTCATGACACACAAATTGTATCTCTTCAGTCTGCCAGTGGGAGACATGGAGAAGTATGACCAGATCCCACAATCCAGATTCTGCTTTGGGCTCTTTGGCAAAGTGGAGAAGTGGGGAACAAATCCTGATATAAAAGGGGTTTCAGGCTGACTCTGCAGCTGCTAACGCCAGTGGGGTGGGGACTGTTAATTTCTTACTGTGTCTCCTGACACATTCTCCCAACTTGGGGCAGGGGTGTTTCGGTCTGACTACTCGGATGGAGTCCTTTAGCTCTTGGTCGGGGTCATCCTGGGAACTATTCTTGGTCTTTCAGATGCAGTATTTCCGTATGGTTCTGGAATGATGTAAGAGGAAGTTATGAACTGTCTCCAAAGCTACTGTTCCCATTTTACTGGAACTTTAAAAGTCTTGGGAAAAACTACTCTGTTACAATCAGCTAGAAAAAGGGATTTTTCCAATGGCAGAGCCTGTTGATCACAGTGCTCAATGTAACTTATCTTCTCTCAAAATAATCAATTGGCAGTGGGTTCACTCTCATACCTGTACATAGTGTGACTTATCAATGCAGTACACTTATGTGGGCCTTGAAGGTGGCCGTGGCAGGATGCAGAGATGCTTAACACGCTCTCTTCCTTTCCTCCTCCTTCCTCTTCAATCTTAGTCAAGTCTAGTGCACGGAAACCACGTGGGAGACCCAGAAACATCTTGGACCAAAGTTCAGCTGTGCTTTCCAAGACCTCTTCAACGTATTCCCCTTCAAGCAAACCAGAACTCACATCAGCGGAAAAAGTGAAGAAGAAAGAACTGAAAAGTGGAGAAAAGAGACGAGGGAGGCCTCCTGCACTCTCCAGCATGAAGTTCAAAATCAGCCACATGAAGGGCACACCAGATTCTCAGAAGGGGGGCAAGGAGGAAAAGGAGATGCTCAAGAAAGTCAAGCGCGCACCATCCACAGCTTTTCAGCATGCAACAAAAATCAAGAAGCTGAGAGCAGGCAAACTTGCCCCACTGAAGTCTAAATTCAAATCTGGCAAACTTCAAATTGGAAGGAAAGGTGTGCAGTTGGTCCGTCGGCGAGGACGGCCACCATCTTCCGATCGCTTAAGCGCTGCTCTGGCCACACCGGAGAGTTCTCAGCTGGAGAAAGCCCAGAGGATCAGGAAGGAGAAAGATGGCGTACCACTGCTCCCCAAAGAAGAAAAGCCGGCAGTCAGGCAGAGCCCCCGCAGGATAAAGCCAGTGCGGATCATCCCTTCTTCCAAGAGGACAGATGCCACCATTGCCAAGCAGCTCTTGCAGAAGGCGAAAAAGGGGGCCCAGAAGAAGATCGAGAAAGAAGCGGCGAAGCTGCAGGGCCGGAAGGCGAGGACCCAGCTGAAGAACATCCGCCAGTTCATCATGCCGGTGGTGAGTGCAATCTCTTCCCGGATCATTAAAACGCCCAAGCGCTTCATCGAAGACGAGGACTACGACCCGCCCATCAAGGTGGCCCGCCTGGAGTCTGCACCAAACAGCCGGTTCAGTGCGGCCTCCTGCGGGTCCAGCGAGAAGTCCAGCGGTGCCTCTCGTCACTCCTCACAGATGTCTTCAGATTCTTCCCGGTCCAGCAGCCCCAGTGGGGACACATCCAGCGATTCTCAGGCCTCTGAAGAGATGCAGGCGCTTTCTGAAGAAGGCAGCAATACTCCGGAGGTCGTTCCCTCTTCGCTGCCAGTCTCCCAGTCTCCTGAGAATGAGGGTGGTGAGAGGAGGAGGAGGAGGAGGAGGAGGTTTTCCGTGGCAGAGCGAAGTTTTGGGCCCAAAATCGCTAAAAAGCTGCCCAGCCTCCAAAGCCTCTCGCAGCAGCAGCCCTCGTCTGCCTCTCCGCCCCCACCGCTCCTCACCCCGCCCCTCCCCTCCAGCCGGCGGCCAGCGTCTCTGAGCACGCCCCGTGGCTCATGCCCCCCACCATTCCTTTGGCTTCACCCTTCCTGCCCTCCTCTGCTGCGCCCATGCAAGAGAAGCGGAAGTCCATTCTTCGCGAGCCGACATTCCGGTGGACCTCGCTAAAGCATTCTCGGTCTGAGCCTCAGTACTTTTCCTCAGCAAAATACGCCAAAGAAGGTCTCATCCGCAAACCCATATTTGATAACTTCCGGCCTCCTCCACTGACCCCTGAGGATGTTGGCTTTGCCTCTGGCTTCTCCGCTCCCGGTGCCCCAGCTCCGACACGCTTGTTTTCTCCTCTGCACTCCGGGACAAGGTTTGACCTCCACAAGAGAAGCCCTCTGTTGCGAGCCCCAAGATTCACTCCAAGCGAGGCCCACTCACGCATCTTTGAGTCCGTAACCTTACCTTCATCTGTTAGTCGAGCTGCCGGAGGAGCCGCTGCAGCGTCCGTCTCCTTGAGGAAGCGGAAGAGGAGGGTGTTCGGCCCAATTCGATCTGAGCCCAGATCTCCATCACACTCCATGAGGACGAGAAGCGGGCGGCTGAGCACCTCGGAGCTGTCAGCTCACCCACCCCCATCGTCAGTCTCTTCGTCACTTGCAAGCATTTCTGTAGGTTCCTTGACCACCAGTGCCTTAAACGCCAGTTTCACTTTCCCTACCCATTCCCTGTCCCAGCCTGGGGAATCAGTGGAGAAGAGTCAGCGACCAAGGAAGCAGCCGGGTGTTCCCGCCGAGCCCTTCTCGTCCAGCGGCCCCGCTCCCCTCTTCCCGTGGTTCCCACCCAGTTCCCACACGGAGAGGGGCAGGAACAAAGACAGAGCCTCGGAGGAGCCACCCAAAGGCAAAGAAAGCGACCGGAGTGTTGAGAAGGAGAAGAGCAGGGAGAGAGACAGAGAGAGGGAGAAAGAGAACAAGCGCGAGTCACGGAAAGAGAAGAGGAAGAAGGCTCCCGAAATCCAGAGCAGCTCCGCTCTGTTCCCGGGGGCTCGTGCTTCCAAAGGGAGAGTGGCTGTCAGCGAAGACCCCGCCATTTCCTCATCTGCCAAAAAAGCTGCGGGGCGCAAGAAGTCGACAGGCGCTGACCTAGTGGCTGACGGGCCTGCCGTGGTCCTGGTGGACTCGGCAACAGCCATCAAAACCAAGATGGCCAAAAGAGGCCGGGGAGGGCTGGAGAAAGCCAGCCTGGACCTTGGCCCTCCCGCCCCTGCAGCGGAAAAGGAAGATGTGCTCAAGCTGCCTGCAGCCTCCTCCATCAGCTCTATGCTGGCTCATGCAGACAAGCTGCCGATGACAGACAAGAGGGTGGCCAGCCTCCTCAAGAAGGCGAAAGCCCAGCTGTGCAAGATCGAGA
Organism: Gekko gecko; assembly: GCA_029375565.1. Lineage (NCBI taxonomy): Eukaryota > Metazoa > Chordata > Lepidosauria > Squamata > Gekkonidae > Gekko > Gekko gecko. The sequence goes on along the minus strand of JAPDNY010000013.1, from coordinate 77,923,190 downwards.
AGATCAAGTCTCTCAAGCAGGTGGATCAGCCAAAGGGACAGGTACGGAGAGAGAGAGAGAGAGAGAGAGAGTTTTTAAAAGAAGGAGATAGCTCTGGTAGCAAAGCAGAGGGGAGAAATGGCCCTTCCCTTTTGAATGGTAAATGAGAGTTTCCTTTCTCTTCATGCTCCCAGTTGTCCATTGTGCAGGACAACTGTTCAGCTTGCCCCCAAAGTCGATGAACTTCGGTATAGGACTAGTTCCCTCCTCCGATAGTGAAAGACTGAACAAAAAAAGTGGATGTCCCTGAATTTCTGAGGTCGTGCCTGCTGGGTCCCCGGGGCCACCTGCTCTCGCTGTCCACTGAGCCAGCTGCTGGCTGAGGGCTGCTCCAGAGGCCAGCCGCAGGTGACACGGCCCAGCTGGGGAGGGGGCTGGCTACGGAGGTGAGGGAAGTGGCGCCTCCAGTCAGCTGGGCCCTGAATGTGGCAGGCCCCCTCCTCCCCCCCTTACCAGTGCCTGTCATTCCCAAATTGAAGGCACCCCTTCCCACTTGGGACTGCATGCCTGAGACTATCACTGGACATTTTCAGTCTCTCTCACGTTTTTCTAGTGCCCATCGGATTCAGGGGTCACAGAGAAGTGCTTAGTCAGACATTTGATACAATTTAGGTGGGGAGCTGAAGGCAGATTCATTTGCAGGGGAAGGTTGAATGGCAATTTTTTTGGAATCTCTTACAGAACTAAGCTTGCTTTTAAAAATTGCCCGTTTCCACTGTGAAAGGATAGTTTCACTTTGAAACTGAGATGGTCCGGAAAGCTATAGTTTCTGCACTGCAACTGGCTTTCAATCCACATAGGATGCTTAGTTACCCCTGAGCGCGCCTGAGAGAGGTTTCTGTGGCTGATTCCTGTGTCCCTGCCTCCTTGAAATTTAGGGTCAAGAGAGTGATTCGTCAGAGGCCTCGGTGAGAGGGCCGCGCATCAAGCACGTCTGCAGGAGAGCGGCTGTCGCACTGGGGCGCAAGCGAGCGGTCTTTCCAGATGACATGCCCACCCTGAGTGCCTTACCGTGGGAAGAGAGGGAGAAGATCCTGTCTTCCATGGGGAATGACGGTAAATGCCTGGCTGTGGTGGGGCAGTCGAGGCAGAAGACACGGGGGCAACAGAATGCTCCCTCTAAGCTGTGGAGTCTTGTGAGCAAAAATTCAACTTTGTGAGCTGCTGTCATTGAAGTTGGGAGTGAGCGATTTGGCTACTGCATCAATCGGTTTGCACTGGAGCCATCCTTCCTGAGCCAAGACAAAAATGTGTGAGCCAGAGGCTAAAAATCTGTGAGCTAGCTCACACTCACTCAGCTTAGAGGGAGCACTGGTGCTGTTAGCAAGCCTGGACGGGCTCTCTGCTTTTTCAAAATGTTGTAATCTGCCTTGAGTCTTGGTGAGAAAGGCAGACTACAGATGGCGTCAGTGAATCCCCTTGTAGGAAAACACCGAGAGGCACTGGGGGTGGGGGGGAGTGCAGCACATTTAAGTCCTTCTCTCTTATTGGCTGCTGAATTCACAGCTGATGTTTCATTTAACAGACAAGTCCTCCGTTGCTGGTTCGGAAGAGGCCGAGCCCCAGGTGCCGCCCATCAAGCCCATCAAGCCCGTGACCAGGCACAAGCCCCCCCCAGAACCTCCCGTAAAGAAAGGCCGGCGCTCAAGGCGCTGTGGGCAGTGTCCGGGCTGCCAGGTGCCGGAGGACTGTGGTGTCTGTACCAATTGCCTGGATAAGCCAAAGTTTGGGGGGCGTAACATAAAAAAACAGTGCTGCAAGTAAGTGTGGGGGGCCACCAGCTTGGAATACAGGGGATGGTCTCCCAAGCCGATGGGATGGGATGGGGGGCGGCGCTTTGCTTGTGAGCCTGGGAGATATCCTCTGACTGTCTGTCCAGAGGCGAGGATTCTAAGCCTGGAGTCACACGGTGAGCCTGGCCTGGGTGTGTCCCATCCTAGGGCGCTGGAAGGGGCAGCCAGGGACCTGGATAGCAGCAGGTGACTCTGCCGGGTTGGAAGGAAGGAGGGGGGCTTCATCCTCGCCCTGCCCTCGGGGCAGTTTCCTCCTTCCAGGCTTTAGAGAGTCTCCTTGCTTTGAAATATGTCTTTCTGGAGTGCGGCTGTGGGCAGTGCAGCCTCTGCTGGAGCCTCGTGCCGCTTGGCTGAGCTTCAGGCCCAGGTTCCGGCCCCCAGAGCCAAGAGGCAGGCCGTGGCCACTCAGGCCGAAAGTGAGCAGCTGAACTCCACAACACACTTTACGGGCAGGGCAGACGACCAGGAGCCCTTCCCTGCTGCAGGTGCTCGTCCCTGCTCTGTCACAGCCCAGGTGGATCTGGAAAGGCTTTCCAAGGGGGGGCCCTGGCGTGGCCGGAAGCCTCCGGGGTCCCTGCCTCCAAGTCTTAAGGCAGCATGCAGGCCTCCTGGTAGTCTGAAGACGCCTGTAGTGCTAGAACGGGAATGCCAAAGGTTTGTGGTGGCAGGGGAGCCTTCTTGGTGCCTCCTCTGGCTCACTCTCCCTGCGGTTTCATTTCATCCCAGGATGAGGAAGTGCCAGAATTTGCAGTGGATGCCCTCAAAAGCCTATCTGCAGAAGCAAGCCAAAGGTAGGGACTCCTGCTGGGAAGGGGTGGGGGAAGGCGTGGCCCTTGTGCCTGGGCGCAAGGCTATGCAGGGGCGCCAGCCCTGTGCTGAGCATGTTTGCCACAGTGGGAGAGGCACCGTCAGCGGCACCACCCAGCGCCGTATCTGAAGGGCTCCTTTTGCTTTGCAGCTGGGAAGAAGAAAGAGAAGAAGTCCAAGTCCAGTGACAAGAAAGAGAGCCATGCTGGAAAGAGCCCGTTGGACTCTGGGCAGAAAGCTGCTCCCCAGCCTATCCTGGCCAGAGAGGAGCACGCCGCAAAGAGAGGCGGTGAGCCTGCCCGGAAGCCCAGCGAGGAGAAGGGCGAGGAGGGGCCGCTGCCAGCCCCACCGGACAACAGACAGGCCCCTCCGCCTGCCGTCAGGAAGACCGGCAAACAAGCACCGGTGCCCGTGCCCTCCCCGCCACCGCCAAGTGCATGCCCACCGAGGAAGGAAGCCCCTAAAAGCATCCCTGCTGAGCCCAAGAAGAAGCCCACTCTGCCCCCAGAGGCAGGTAGGTACTCATGTGCATCAGGCGCTGTTGGCCGCCTCCTGAGGCCGGGCACCTGTTGGGAGGGGAGGGGAGGGAAGGGAAGGGGAGAGGTGGCCATGCTCACAGTTGGTAAGTGGGACAGAGCCTGGGGCACCGATCAGCAGTCCCTCGCGGGAGATCAGGGCAGGGAAGCAGGGAAGCCTCGCGAGGGGGGGCTGTCCCTTGGCCCAGATACTCTGCTTGCGGTTGATTTATTACGAGCCTTCATAGCCCCCCTCTCAGCAGCATCAGGGCCACTCAGAAGCCTGAGTCGGCAACCATAAAACATGAAAAGGGACAGAAACGGCGTAAAATCAGCAATGGTAGTGGGGGGGGGGGCAAAAGCAGTCCGTTACACTGAAAGCATCATCAAGCCTGCAGTAATGGCAATAGAATGGACAGTGGGAATGCAAACAAGTGACCAGGATGGCTGAAGAAAAACCGGCAGGAAGCTTCCCAGTGATCCCCAGTGATGCCGTGTAGGGAGCAGTTGATTGAAGTTAACTTTAAATTCCTTGCCTGATACCTAAATCATAGTAAGTTTGGCAGCAGGGGAACCTCAGTGGGAAAAAGGGACTCCCCTCCCCACAGTGAGGCAGTCCCTGTCTCTGGTGCTCACCTGTTGCCCCTCAGACCAGTGGCGGGGGGCACCCAGCAGGGCCTCTGATGACCTCTGCTGATTTGCCCAGGAGACGACAGTTCTTCAGGCATCCTGGTCACAGGCCAAGCAGGGCTTCGTCGGTCCATCCGCACTTCCTTCGATTATGCCCTTGGGAACAAACTGCAGCCATTGTAGAACTTCTAGAACCAGGAAGAGACATCTGGCAGCAGCCTGGTCCACCACATTCTGAACCACAGAAGTTTCCTAACGGTGTTCAGGGCAGCCCCATGTAGGGTGCATGGTAGTAGTCCAGCCTTGATGTAATCCATGTGTGCATAACTGTGGGCAAATCGTGTCTGTGGAGGAAGCACTGCAGCTGACACACCAGTCAAAATTGAAAAAGGTGCTACGTGCTACAGAGGAGACTTGCACTTTCCTCTGCAAGACCTGATCTAGTAGCCATCCTAGACTACCTGAGTCTGGGCAGTGTCCCTAGAACCTAACCTTTCCTCAAGTCCCAAATTCCTCTTGGTTTCGGAGGTTATGACAAGGCGAGGTGTGCTTGTCTTTTTCCTAGGCATAGAGCAAAACAAGCAAAAGAAAACCACTCCTCGTCCGAGCTTACCAGTGAAGCAGAAGCCAAAGGAAAAGGTCACCTGCTTTTTGAATTTTGTCTCCCGTTTTTTTCATGGTTGGGTGCTTCCGTGCAGACTTGCTCGCGTTTAAAGAGCCCGCGCAGGGGTCTCAGATTCCGGACCCCTTCCGGTCCCGCCTCACTCTCTGCTCTTGCCACCGTGATGGGGGGGGGGGCTGCTTGTGCTGTGGCCCCAGCTCTTCCTTTCCCAGGGGGCGGGTTGGTGTTCAGCCTCTCACTCCATGTGTCCGTGGGGCTTGAGCTTGGGGATGTGGCCCGTTGGTCTGCCAGGGTCACCGTTGCCTACCGGGGGGGGGGGGGCCAGCAACTCCCTGGCGCCTCAGGCAGAAGGGTCTTTCCCCTCCCCTCCCACCTGACCCTTTAACGGGAGAGGCGGAAGGGGATTGAGCCCGGGACCCTCTGTGTGGCAAGCAGGCGTCAGGCGTTTTGTCCAGGATAACCAAGATGTGTGGGGTTTTGGCACTAAGGAGCAGCATATGTTACTAATAGAGAAAGGTAACTGCTGAAATTGGTTCTGCTTTGAAAACTCGACCATGAGCACTCTCAGACTCTTGCTGGCTGTTCCTTACTAGGTTTCTTTCACACTTTGAAAGTCAATGAGAGTTCTTTTCTGGTCCAGCATACGGATAATCAGAGATGTGTTTAATCCAGCTTCTTTTGGGATCCTGAGTGTGGAATTCGGTGTTTACAAAATGCCTTAACTCTCCAGGAAAAGCCCCCTCCAGTCAGCAAGCCTGAAAACAGCACGCTCAGCATGCTAAACACTCTGTCCAACGGCAGCTGCTCCAAGCAGAAGCCTCTGACGGATGGCGTCCACAGGATCCGAGTAGACTTCAAGGTGAGAGGGCGACTCGGGTGCTGCGCGTCCTTTCCTCGGCCGTGAGTGCACCTCTTGGTGCTTGCAGGAGGCAGAGTCGCGTCCCTTCCTTCCCGAGAGGCCGACTGTGCTGAGAGTCCCCGAAGTCCGTGAGGGCGGCTTTTGATGCCCCCGGAGAGGCTTGAGTGCTGGGGAAACTCTCCTCCCTCTCGGGGAATCCTGCGGCAGGCACCTCTGACAATCCTCAGGAGGGGCCCTCGGGGGGGCGGCAAAGGCTCCGTCATTCTGGGCGGCGCAAGGGGTGGGAGTGCCGACAGAAGCAGCAGCATGGCGACTGGTTCCCAGGGTCCGTGTCGTGCTGCTGGTCGCCCAGAGTCCCATGTCAGAGTCCTTCCCTTCTCATCTGCTCCCCCCTCCTTCATGGTTTCTAGGAGGACTGTGAATCCGAGAACGTTTGGGAGATGGGCGGCTTGGGCATTCTGACCTCGGTACCGATAACTCCGAGAGTGGTCTGCTTTCTCTGTGCCAGCAGCGGGCACATGGAGGTAAGGAGTCTGATGCCAGCAGTGTGTGTCAAGCCGTTCAGGAGGGTAAGCACATGCAGTTATTTGAGTTGCTTTTATTCTAAAGAAAATTTTTATTTGTGCCAGACTATAACTCTCAAAAAATGCTATCAGCATTTTGTGGAGCAGGCAACTGTTGGAAATGCTGTAGCAGCCCCTGAAAGCAAAGGTGAGCTGGGCTTGTGGCCTTGGGCCCCCAGGTCCAGCTCTGACGTGTCGCGGGGGGGGGGTTCTGTCATTTGTTTACATAGCAACAGGGCACTTTACAGACCTCGTGAACACAGGCCACTGCCCCAAGGAGCTCACGGTCTGAAATTCGAACTGGTGGAAGTGGAGGTAAACTGGGGGAGAATCTGCGCATTCCCTAGTTCCCTGTGCTAACGCTTGTTTTTGAGCAGGGAAGGGGGGGGTGCTGCCAAAGGGGGTGGCTTGAGCAGGTGTCGTGAATACAAGGATGGATGGGGGGGGGGGCTTTGGAGGTCCGGATGAGTGGGTTATGCTAGATCTGGGAGGAAGTCAGTGTAAGGATTGAAAGAGGAAGGTCACGTGGCCAGAGGGAAGAAGGAGAGCTGGATTTATACTCTGCCCTTCACACGGAGTCTTACAGCAGCTTATAATCTCCTTCCCTTCCTCTCCCCACAACAGACACCCTGTGGCATAGGTGGGGCTGAGAGAGCTCTGAGAAAACTGTTCTTGAGAGAACAGCTCTGAGAGAACTGTGACTGACTCAAGGCTACCCAGCCGGCTGCATGTGGAGGAGTGGGGAATCAAACCCAGTTCTCCAGATCAGAGTTCGCTGCTCTTAACTACTATACCTGGCAGTATGGGTGGCAGAGTGCTGGACAGAGGTGCAGGGGCCAAGATGTGCCTGCAGAAGATCAGAGAGGAGGAGGACATTGTGTTGAGCAAGGCAAGAGAGACAAAGTCTAGAGCAAAGGGGCCCATGGCCTTGACACCCGGGAGAGTGGCAGGAAGACTTCTAGATGTGGTCTGGATCCTTGTGGTGCATTGGTGGCCACTGGCCAAGCAGATGGAGGAGGAATGTATGATGGACAGGATCTGCCAGCTCTCCTCTTCTCTCCCAGAAGTGTTCAGCGGAAGAAGAGCACTGAACACGTGGAAAGTGTAGAATGAAGGGAAGGCTGAGAACTGGACCTTGGAGAGGTGATGCTGAACAAAAGGGGCGAGCAAAAGAAAGCCCCCAATGCTTTCATCAGCAGACGGGAGGATCAAGAGGCTCAGGGTGGAGAGAGGTGGACTGCATGCAGCTTGGGAGGAGATACCATCGTGGTGGAAAAGAGGCTGTTCCACAGTTGAGAGAGGACGGGGGCAGGCAGGGCTCCCGGCCGTGTGTGGGAGGGAGGGATTAAGAGAGGGGCTTCGGGGGAAGGAGGTGGAAAGCAGCACAGTCAGGGGGGAGGAGGGGTCACCCAGGATCAGCTTTTGGGGGTCTGGTCTGAGAGGCAGGGGGGGAGGCAGGCACTGGGGCCTAAAATAAAGGGTGGGGTGGGGGCTTCCACACGTGGAGCCAAAAGCTTTTGAGGGTTGAGAAGAAGTGGGGTGGGGGTTGAGCTTGGGCTGGAATGGCGCAGCATTTGAGAAGGAGGCCAGTGTGACTGCCGTGGCCATCGGGAAAGTCGTGACTGGGAAGAAGGGAGGCCTCCGAAAGAGAGGGCAGCAGCAGTGCCGGTTTCAGAAGAAGGGACTGAGAGCGGAGGAGGTCGTGGGATGATTCCTGCATGATGGAGCGGCAGTTCCAGGGCAAGCAGGAGAAAAGGTGTGTTGGGGGGAGCAAATGGAGATGCGCTTCAGGGGCAGGGGGGCACCCCTGTGCCGGGAAGAGGCACCAAAGAGCTAAGGGGAGAGAAGCCGAAAAGCCAGGAAAGGGAGGTGACCAGAGACTCGGCCACCCGAAGGCGCCGCTCCCCGCAAGCAGGGGTGGGTGATCAGGACCCTTGGATGTATGCTGGGGGCGACGATCTAGCCTTGCCCAGGGGCTGGAGGGGAAATGGTCACATGCTTGAGGGGGGTGGGGTCAGCAGCAGGCACACAAAAGGGAAAAGAGAACCGGCAGCAGCAGCAGGAAGAAGCCCAGGTGGGTGCAGGGCTGGGAGAAGGGTGCGCCTCCGAGAGAGACCCTCAGTTCACGCCCCAAAGGAAGCTGGGAGGTAGTCAGACACAGGGAGGGCAGGTAGAATGAAGAGGAGTGGGGAGGCAGGGCAGCCGGACAGGAGGGCCAGCAGTGAATGCCAGGTGAGGCTGGTAGTGCTGGGCTGGGGGTGGATGGCAGTGCCCTGGAAGCAGAACGGCCGGTGGGCGAGACCCTCTCTTGGCTGGGGTGTGGGGGTTGCCCCCTTCAGAGAACAGGCGGCCCTGGCCGCTCTTGCTCCCTGCCTCTTGGGGGACTGGGCGTGCGAGCAGGGAGTGGCTCTCTGCTTCTGGTGCTCTTGGTGGCGCTGGGTTCCCTGGAGCCACTTGGTCCGGTCCCGCTCCGCTCGGGGCTCTCGTTCCACTTCACTTCCAGGAGGTGGTGCTGGGGGGCTTGCGGTTCTGCCCTCTTGCACTGGCGCTCTGGGTTTCCACGGGGCTTTATTTTGTCCCTCGCGCTGTTCAGCGGCTGCCTGAAACTGCTGGGGAGGATCGCCTGTGGACTGAGAGGGGCGTTATCACAGTGCGGGGGGTGCTTGGTCGGAGGTGGGGCTGCATTGGCTGCAGATTTGTCTGACCCAGGAGGCCTATTCCCGGGGGGTGGGGGTGCACTCCCCTTTAAGGCTGGGGTTTATTCTCAGCAGGTGGCGGTGCCTGCAGCTGCTTTCTTGAAGTGCCTGGGATGGCTGCTTGGAGACTTCAGCTGAACTGCCTGGAACTTCCCGAGCAGGGGTCAGGGTTCGAAAGCTGTTTCTTCAGGGGCTTCTTGCTTTCCTAGGCACAATCCAAAGTGCTGGCTTTGGCCTTTAAGGCCTTCCCGTGTATAGCTGGGACCAGGATACGAGAAGGATCACGTCCTCCCCCCGCCCTGAACTGGCCTGTCGGTTCAAGTCTGCTTCAGGAAGCCTTCCTCAGGGAGCCCTCTGTGCCTTTGGAGGCGAAAGGGAGGCGGAGTGCTTCCGAATTGCCCTCCCCGGAGCCTCTTGTGTGGCGTCTTCAGAGACACCAGGTCAAGGCTGCCTTTCTGGCAGATCTTGGAAGGGACTGGTTATGATGCGCCTGCTGATTTGATTGCTGCTCATGAGACTGATTTTTATTGCTGTTGGCTTTTATAGATAGTTTTATTTTATTTGTCAGCTTTCTTGGAAGTCCTTTGAAGTATGAGTCAGGGGTATAAATACTTCCAATAAGGTGTCCAGTAAGGTGATATTGACTTCATGTTGTCTTACTATGAACTGGAGTGTTCTTAAGCTTCTTTGGAACTGGCCAGGAGGTGACATCCCAGGGGCCTTTACTCCATAAAAGCCTTTGCCCCCAATTAAACTGTCCGCCTTCACTCTTCCTCGCAGCACCCAAAGGACCGCATGGAAATGGCCTTTGTGGGTCCGGACCCTTATGATCAAACGCCTGCTTCTGGGGCCAGCTGGAAGGCGGGACATTGTGAGATGCAGCTGAGTCATGCCCTTTGTGTCTTCCCTTCGCAGTTTGTGTATTGCCAAGTGTGCTGTGAACCTTTCCACAAATTCTGCTTAGAGGAGAGTGAGCGCCCCCTGGAGGACCAGCTGGAGAACTGGTGCTGCCGCCGTTGCAAATTCTGCCACGTGTGTGGGAGGCAGCATCAGGCCACCAAGGTAGCTCCCATCCCTGACCTGCCTTCTGGTCCTCGGGGAGCATGGCAGAGGGGCTGGCGGGCACCACTGGGCCAGGCTGTGTTCCCGGATGGCCCTGAAAGTCCAGTGCTGCTCAGAATTCACAGCAGCTTGGTCTTGTTGAACCAAGGTTTGCTCCAGTACAGAATAAAGTCTTTCCGTGGGGTGCAGGAAAGTCTGGATCGACGTCAGAATTGTTCGCTGTGCTCCCTTTTTCTGTAGCAGCTGCTGGAGTGCAACAAGTGCCGGAACAGCTTCCACCCCGAGTGCCTGGGACCGAACTACCCCACCAAGCCTACCAAGAAAAAGAAAGTTTGGGTGAGTTCCAGCAGAGAGGCGCTGGCCCAGATTCCGCTCTTTGATGGCCTGCGGGAGAACGGCCAGGCAGCCTGGCAGAGCAGTGTCCCTTCTGTCCTGTCTGGGTTGCCACCAAGTGGCTGTCCATTCCCACCGATCAGCCACATCTTCCGCTCCAAGGGAGGGGTCTTCTGGGCCTCCTGTGGGTTGCGTCCGGTCTGAAGGCACGCCAGCCAGCTGGGAGGAGCTCCGCACAGAACTCTCCCTTCCCCATCGCAGCCAAGGCAAAGGAGGGCGGGCATGCAGGCTGTGAGCAAGTCCCGCTGTGTGTTTATCCCCTGGCCTGTAAAAATATGCTTAGAAATGCAGCCTCCTTGCAGTCAGCAGAATTATTACGGCTAGCCCTTTAATTATCGTCAATTGCTCCTTCACTATTTCGGCTTTTGTTGCCATGGTTATGCTGTTGACTACTAACTGGAACACAGAGCACATCATTTGCCTTATCATGCCTGAGTGGTTTAAAAGTAGGGAGTGGGAACTTTGCTCTGTCTGTGGCTCCCTCCGTTGACTTCTGGCTGCAGCATCCAGGGCAGCCCTTGCTGCTCTTGGAGCCGGGTGGCTGGAGTTCAAGTCCCGCCTGAAAGTTGTGTGGGAAAGGAGGACACGTTGGCAGGGCAGCCCCAAGGTGGTGAGGCATTCCCACTGCCTGCTGCCTGACTTGAGAAGCCCCCCTCTTCCAGAGGCCTCCAGAGCACCCCGAACTGGCTGGTGTTGCCGTTTTATTCGAAGCCTGAGAAACTGTATCTGAGCGAAAGAGAGACAAAGGTCGGCAGTGGAATGCGGTGAGCTAGTGGTGCCGTCACCTTGATGGTCCGTCCTAGCTGAGGGAACGGGTGGGGCTAATTCTGGGGAAAGCGTCTTCTGACGTGGAAGCTGCCGTGACTGAGAACGAGAAGCCTTGAGCAAAAGGCCGCCTCCTCTTTCCAGATCTGCACGAAATGTGTTCGATGCAAGAGCTGTGGTGCGACAACGCCAGGCAAAGGGTGGGATGCCCAGTGGTCTCATGACTTCTCGCTGTGCCATGATTGTGCCAAGCTCTTTGCGAAAGGTAACGGGAGCTTGCCTGGCAGCGGGCCGCCCACCAGGTCAGTGCCACTTGCACTGTCAGCACGTGGCCGTCCCAGCTGTGGACGGGTGGCAGTCCCTGGTGCCGGTGGGAGGAGCGGGCAGCGCAGCCTTCTGTGCTGCAGGAGGGAAACTTTCACCGGGCTTTTCTTTCCCAAGCAGTGGGTGGGCAGTGGGGTCTCTGGCCGTGCCCCCCTCGAGCTGACGGCTGTGCCTGCTTGCAGGGAACTTCTGCCCCCTCTGTGACAAGTGCTATGATGACGACGACTATGAGAGCAAGATGATGCAGTGTGGGAAATGTGACCACTGGGTCCACTCCAAGTGTGAAAACCTTTCAGGTGAGGAGGCCTGGCTTGCAAAGAGCAGCCTTCAAGAGAAGGGGGCTGTCTTCAGCCTGTCCGCCCGCCCTCCCGCCCGCCCTCCAGGGAAATCGGGATTGTAGTACGGATTCCTTCCTTGCAACAGCTGTGTGAGGCCGGCCAGGCCAGGCCAGGCCAGGCTGATGGGTCCAGAGCTGCTCAGGCTGCTTTCTGGCTCATCAGTGATTTAAGTCCGCACCGCCCTTCTCCGTTGGCTCTCCGCACTGACTTCTGCTTGAGTGCTGGGTCACGACTTCTCTCCTTCTGCCTAGTCCATGAGTCCGGAGAGGAAACGTGAGGAGCTGCCCTGGGTCCTGGAAAGAGGGTCGTGCCACACCAGTGACTGGCAAAGGCCCAGTGGCAGCTGTTGCATTCGGGCCCTGCGCCAGAGACTCAAGGGATGGATGGACGGGCACACATACACAGACTTTGTAGGAACCCTGCTGGTGTTCTCTGGCCCCCAAAGTGGAAAACCATAACACCGAACCCACCGACATACACTGTTAGCCTCCAAGATGTGCCTGCCCGCCCCCGCCTGGATGTTCTGCACAGATCTGTGTGGGTTGATTTTCTCCCCCCTGGCACCCTTAACGCTTGTCCGCTCTCCCTTCAGATGAGATGTACGAGATCCTCTCCAGCCTGCCGGAGAGCGTGGCTTACACCTGCACTAACTGCCCAGAGCAGCATCCTGCCGAGTGGCGCCTGGCGCTGGAGAACGAGCTGCAGCAGTCCTTGAAGCAGGTGGTGGCAGCCCTGCTCAGTTCCCGGACGACCAGCCACTTGCTGCGCTGCAGACAGGTGGGGCCTCCCGCTCCTGATCTCTGCCAAGTGCTGACCCACCAGTAGGCTGGCCGGGGATCTGAGCAGGAGAGTGGGCTGTGGGGGGCCCTTTGCCAGCAGAGGTTCAGTAGTGCGTCTCCCCCGGCCGCAGTGAGGGAGGCGGAGGGGGCCTTTGTGGGGTGGGAGAGGGTTGTCTCCCTGGCCCTGTGTCCACGGGGGCGGTGGTGTCGGCACAGCCCGTGGCGGCCCGGCTTTGCAGGCTTGCTTGGGGTTGGTCTTCGTGAAGATGGTCTCTTTTGTCCCCCTACTCTGGGCCGAGGGCTGCCTCCACCTTTTCATTCTCCTGAATTATGCATCGGTAGACCGTTGATGCATCAATATCTGTACGGCTTATTCATCATTTCCTGGCTTGTCTTGTTCAGTGCCATGGTGAGGAAACATTCTGTCCTCTCTTGCTGTCTGTCTCCAGGCAGCCAAGCCTCCTGATCTAAACCCTGAGACCGAGGAAAGCATTCCGTCCCGGACCTCTCCGGAAGGTCCGGACCCTCCTGTGCTCACGGAAGTCAGCAAGCAGGAGGAACAGCAGCCTCTGGACCTGGAGGGAGTGAAAAGAAGGCTGGACCGAGGAGGCTACTCTTCTGTGGTACGTCGCCCTCTCTTCTGTGAGGGGTACTGGAAAAGAGCTCACAAAACCCCCTTTGGCTCTTCCTGAACTGCACTGAAAGGGGCCTTATAATGCCATGCGCACTTCCTCCTGTGCCCTTGGAGGTGCTTTGGGGCTTCCTAGCCAGTCAGCTGCTATTGTGGAGCACAAGGCCAGGCTTAGGGATCAGGGGGACCCTCGTTTCTCCGTGGGGGGATGGGGGGTGGGCTGTCTTTGAAGTGTCGGGGCCTTGCAGAAGAGGGTAGCATCATGAGCGCCGTGTGTATTCGCCTCCCCCTCTTAGCTGGAGCTGAGCGACGACATTGTAAAGATCATCCAAGCAGCCATGAATGCTGATGGAGGGCAGCCGGAACTCAAGAAGGCCAACAGCATGGTGAAGTCTTTCTTTATTCGGGTAAGGGCAGAAGGATGCTTTCCACATTGTGATGCTGCCTCTTAAAGGCTCCCAAAATGGCTCATGTTGGTCTTTAAACTCCTGCGTGGCTCTCTGCAGCAACTTGGTATCAGGCCTTGGCATATTTGAAGTCCAAAATAAATACTTCCTCGTTGTGAATTTGAAGAAGTTTCTCGAAATGTTCAGTACTGTCTTGGGCAGCCTTTATAGTAAAATCTTTTCCCCTCCCCTTTAGCAAATGGAACGAGTTTTTCCTTGGTTCAATGTAAAGAAATCAAGATTTTGGGAACCTAATAAAGTCACAACCAAGTAAGTAAGTGCTGTGCAGTTGGTGGGACCAGAGCCGTGGCGTGCTGCAAATAAAATACGAATTCGGTTCCTAGACTGGCCATCCTGTTTCACAGAGCAGTTGCCTGCCGAGATGGTGTCATGTCTTTGCATGCTGGGCATCATGCATGCTGGGTGTTGCATCGGTGGAGGGGAGTTGAGTCCATCCACTGGCTGCAGGCGGGGGGATGCCACAACAGGGGCTTCTGGGCCACCCAGCGCAGCTCTGCCTGACGCCGGGCCCTGTCTCTTGTTGCCTTTTCAGTAGTGGAATGCTGCCCAACGCGGTCTTGCCCCCGTCCCTTGACCATAATTATGCTCAGTGGCAGGAGCGTGAAGAAAACAGTTGTGCCCAGCAGCCCCCTCTGATGAAGAAAATAATTCCCGCTCCCAAACCCAGAGGGCCTGGAGAACCAGACTTCCCGACACCACAGCCTCCCCCCACGGCACCCGTGTCCAGTGAGCAACGGCGCCTTGTCTTTTCCGGGGGGGCAGCTCTGCGGATGAGCTGCCATGGTGGGGTGTGTGTGTGTGTGTGTGTGTGTGTGTGTGTGTGTGTGTGGCCCTGGGATAAGTTATGTCCTGCTCTGGGCCAGCCAGACATCCGGGTGGGGGTCCGCCTGAAGCCTGAGGCAAAGTTTGCAAGGGGATCTCCGGAGCCTGGCCTGTTGTGGTCTCCTCGGCGGGACGGTGCTTCTCCTCAAGCAGGTTGGATGCTCTGGGACTTTGTGGCCCCATTAGTTTCTCCAGCAGATCTGTGTGTGTGTGTGTGATTGTGATTGTTCCCTGTCGGCATTATCTTCCAAGTGTTGCTTGTCAAAAGTGAACATCTCCCTCTGTTTCCGCTTGGAGGCTCTGACAGAGGCAGAGAGGACAGCCCAGACCTCGCCCTCCCTCCGGACGTGGAAGACAACCGGCAGTGTGCCCTTTGCTTGAAATATGGAGACGATGGGACGAATGTAAGTGGCTTTGTTGGGACATGGACTCCTGCAGGCGACGGAGAAGACCTTTTGCCCCCTCTGGGTCCTGGCCAGGGCCAGAAAGCCGCCCAGCTCTGCCAAGCCCTCCGTACAGCTGGGCTGGGCGTTCCCTTCCCTTCCCTTCCCTTCCCTTCCCTTCCCTTCCCTTCCCTTCCCTTCCCTTCCCTTCCCTTCCCTTCCCTTCCCGTCCAGGTGCACATGCCCGCCTTTGGCTCCTTCCCCCGGGCTCCTTGCTCCTGGCCGCATTCTGAGTGGCTCTGACGGCCTGACTCCCTTCCTGCAGGACGCTGGCCGCCTGCTCTACATTGGCCAGAACGAGTGGACGCACGTGAACTGTGCCCTGTGGTCTGCAGAGGTGTTTGAGGATGACGACGGCTCCTTGAAGAATGTGCACATGGCAGTGATCCGAGGGAAGCAGCTGGTGGGTAGGAGCAGCGGGGACAAGAGTATTCTGGGAAGGTGGAACGTGGGCTTTAAGAACCAGTCACATCACTCTGTGCAAAAAGCTCTTCTTTCTGGCTCTTGCAAGAGCAAAGGTGGCCTTTGGAGGGCCTGCTGTGCATCGTGACGAAGAGTCAGCCTTGCATGATGTGGCTTGCTGGCAGGCCGAGGCCTCGTACCGCTTGACTGGCCCCCGTCTGTGGACTGGAGTTCCCAGTTCTGTCTGCTAGTAACAAAAGGAACCAGTGAACCCTCCTTCAGGTGGCACCTGAATTGCAAAGCACCTCTCACACACAAACGTTTGCAAATTCCGTTGTCGCCCTTGTTTAGACCAGCCCCCTCACAGTCAGTGAAATGGACTCTGGCCGAGGGTGCTGAAAGTCTCCACGAGGGGCCTGGGTGCAGCGGTGGGTTTGCCTTAAGCATACAAGGAAGTTGCTTTGGCCAGCTGTGAACACTGGGCTTTGGAGGCAGCCCGGCTTCCCTGCTGTTCCTCTTAGTTGCTGGCATGGAATGTCTGGAGAGCACGAGTTGATCCCATTCACACATTTCGTGCAGGTCCATAAGGAACCCCGTTTAGTAACAACTCCTGGGGCGTTATGGGGCATGATGATACTGCCTTAGTCTTATGATACTGCCGCGCCATAGATTTATACAGGGGCACTATGGCACGGCCCTCCTGGGCAGGTTGGCTGGGTGCTGAGCTTGCAGGCTGGCCCAGTGATGGCTTGATGCTCACCTGATGCGGCCGGCCGAAGGGGAAGTGGTGCTGCCTGGGGCAGATTGCTTCCTGCGCCAATAAGGCCGTGTTACGCAGTGCGTTTGTAAAAGCCCCCAAACCCTGATCTTGCAGAGGTGTGAGCTGTGCCTGAAGTCGGGGGCCACCGTGGGCTGCTGCTTGGCCTCCTGCACCAGCAACTACCACTTCATGTGCTCCCGGGCCAGAAACTGCGTCTTCCTGGAGGACAAGAAAGTGTACTGCCAGCGCCATCGAGACCTGATCCAGGGAGAGGTGAGGCCCCTTGCCTGTTTGCACCCCTCCCTCCCTCCCTCCCACGTGCCTCCTTGGCTCTGGCTGCAGCAGTTCTGTCTCTTTGTTTTAGCTGCAGGTGGTGCCTGAGAAGGGGTTTGAGGTCCTGCGAAGAGTCTTCGTGGATTTTGAAGGGATTAGCTTGAGGCGAAAGTTTCTCAATGGTCTGGAACCAGAGAACATCCATATGATGATTGGTAAGGCCTTGGCCGCTGGCTTTGGGCACATGGTTGGCAGACTTTGGTTGCTCTTCTTCACAGAACTTTCCACGTTCCATTTCCACACAGGGTCCATGACTATTGACTGCCTTGGAATTCTGAATGATCTTTCTGATTGTGAAGACAAACTGTTCCCCATTGGCTACCAGTACGTACCAGCTGACTGCTAAATAGGCAGCATTTTGCCCTGGAAAAAACTCCGGGGGACTCGGTCTGTTGTATGGGAAGTCCTTTTTTCCTCTCTCGAGGTTTGGAGGAGTTGCAGCCTAAAATCAGGCTTGTGAGCATCACATGGTCCCTGAACCTTTATTGATCATCTCTGAAATATTTTCCAGGTGTTCTCGAGTCTACTGGAGCACAACGGATGCTAGGAAGCGCTGTGTATACACGTGCAAGATTGTAGAGTGCCGCCCTCCCACCTCAGAGCCAGATATCAATAGCACTGTGGACCACGATGACAACAGGACGATCGCACACAGCCCAGTGCCACCTCCCGGTGAGCTCAGCTCCGTGCCAGGTCTACAGCTACAGAGATGGTCTATGTTAGGGGTGTGCAAAAAAACCCCAAGTAAATTCTTTTTTCCTCAATTTGAGTCTGTTGGACCCAAAAAATATTGGTATTCCCAAATACCACTATCGGTATTGTATTCGCATTTTAGTAAATATTCAGGAAACCCAAATGTATTCAGCTCCATTATGGTCCCCATAGGGTATAATTGAGAATTTCACTCACCAAGTGACACTGCTGCCGTGATGTGACTCAGTGAGTTCAGAAGGCGTTCAAAGTTGAAATGTGTTCAGTTCATTCGCAAAGTCATGTCACTGCAATGGTGTGACTTGGCAAGCAAACTGAAGGCATTTAAATTTTAAATGCATCCAGTTCACTCACTGTGTCGTGCCATGACAGTTATGTGACTTGATGAGTTCAGGCAAATTTTAAATGCCTTCCGTTTGTGCACTAAGGTGCACCGCCATGGCGGTGCGACTTGGCAAGTGAACTGAATGCAGTTAATATTGGCTTTTATTCGGGCACGGCTATTTTGGTAGCCGAATCAGATTCTCTAATCTGTATTCGGCGGAATAAATACCTGAAAAATACTGGGGTGGTGGTGGTGGTATTTATTTGGCTCGGTATATACCAAGCGCACACCCTCAGTCTGTGTTCCTTTCCTCCTCCGTGAACAGCCTTCCACGGTGTGCACCACATCATCAAGTGCTGATGACTTCCTGTGCTGGCTGCAAGACCAGCTGCTGGCTGGCTGGGGAAGGCTGTCCACCCAAGAGGAGGCAGCAGAGGATCATTCCCTTGGCTGCAGAAAGAGGCTTTAGTTGCAGAATGAAATACTCCACCCCGTTTTTGTTAGGAAAAAGTAGAGTTCCCAAAATAGTTTAAACCCTATAGAAACCCTTTTAACTACAAGAAGAACAACAGCGAAAAAGAGGTTAAGAACTGGGACACACAGACAGCCAGAGGCAAAGGTCGACAGGATCAGGGAATCCATCTTGGTCTCCGAAGGCTTTCCCACAGCAGATCTCATTTCCTGTGCTGTCACCCACTTGTTCAGTTTGGAGTTCCTCTCTTTTGTTTTCACCGTTCTGAATAATTCGTTGTCTCCTACAAATTTGACCACTGTTTGCACTCTGATGCCAGATCATGTAGAAGCCAATTATCTAGCAGTGGGTCAAACTCAGATACCTGCCAAACCCCACTGCTTAGGCCTATCCACTGCAAGAATTGTCCATTGTTCCCCTGCCATCCAATAAATCCAGAATATTTCAAGAAAAACACTTTGGGGGGAAGTAGGGGAGAGGAGGGAAGAAGGACATCCTCCCCAGGCCACATGCAAAGCTGTGTTCGGTCTGCAGAAAAATCAGATTATGCCACAGCTGTAGCAGAGCTATTCAGAAGAAAATGCTAATTTACTGTGACAATGGTGAAGAGGCAAATTTAGTGCTAGGGGTTAGTACGAAAGGAACTGAAAACAAAATGGCCGATGTTGTAATGCCCTCGTGTAGATCTCTGGTGCAGCCCCAGGTAAAATTCAGGATATAGTTCTGATTGCCCTGTTTCAGAAAGATCCAGAAATGAGCACCCAGAATAATTGTAGGGCTGGAGCGCCTTCCCTCTGAAGACAAACAGAAGCCTTTGGACCTTTTACAGTGCAACCCTAAGCACAATTGCTCCATTTTAAGCCAAGACTGGAGTCACTTTTCTTAGGTTTGCAGTGTTAATTTAGGGGGAACGTTGACTAAGGGGAGACACCAGGAGGAATCTTTGGCATCTGCCTTCCACTTGTAAACCTTATGTCTGGCCACTTTGTGAAGCAAGATGCTGAACTAGATGGACCACTAGTCTAGTCCAGCATGGCTGCTGCTGTGTTCTTATGTTAGATTCCTGATTTCTCATTTTTGTTCTGCAATAGAAATCCTCGCTAAAGAAGTCCATGGCGTCTCTACAGCTGTGAGTCCTCTGTCTTCAGACCTCCCTGCGCATTTGCAGAACTGCAAGGCTCTGCGGATCAGAAGGCCAAGTTTCGCCCCAGTCCAGCGATCCCCCGGTTCGAGGCCATTGCCCTCTGCAGGTCTGACCTGTCGCGTTTTGGTCTCTAAACACTCTGCTGTTTTCCCGGGCCCAGTATTTCCCCAGGCTGCTGCTCTTGAATGTGAGCCTCCAGAAGCTCATTTTTGCTCGTGCAGCAACACCTGAGTTGTCTGAAGTGGCTTGTTGTAAGGTGTGGGCCTAACAGGCATACCGCTGTGTCCTTCATGTTGCCAGGTGAAGGTACCTGCTAGGGTTGTCTTGGCCCGGAGAGGCGTGCCCCTGGCGGTTGCCCCTCAGCCATTGGCTAAAGTCAGCCATCTTTCACAAGAATTGGTGTTCTTAGCTGTGAGCCTTTGCTAGATTTGATGCAGTTTTATGGATTTTGTATGCATTGGTGGCAGTTTGTAACCCTCCCTTAACATCTGGAATATGGTGGGCTTTGTTTTTTGAAAGAGGGGCTCAATTTGAGTCCAGCAGCACCTTAGAGACTTTCAGGGTATCAACTTTTGAGAGCCAAAACTCCTTTAATCAGATATGAGTTGGAATAGAGATCTCTTGAGTCTTTATATCCCAGTTAGAACGTGGGAGGGGTGTCGCAGAGAAGGAATGTGGGATGCAGAGGTACCATGCGCCCTGTAATCAGCTTAATTTGAACAGTGGAGAACTGCTTAGGGGCAGAAAATTAGCATCTTTAGTAAGGGAAGAATCCTATGCTCCATGTCCCTAATCACCCCGGGGTGGGGTGGGGGGGGTGATCATTGTCCTGAACTTGTGAATGAGAGGAAGAACAAAAGATCACACAAATAAGGACCAAAAATCTAAACATTTTGAAGGCTGGATCTACATGGTGGGTAGACTCCCAAGTTGCTAGTAGTTTGCTCTCACCTAAGATCATTATACCGTCCCCCAGGTCAGGGGTATTACCAGGGTAGTTCCTGTAGGGCAGAAAAAGGGGAGTGGACATGTAATTTGCTCTCGTTTACTTTGGCACCCAGGGGACAAAATGTCCCTTTCCCATAAAATCTTTCCAGTATCCCAGAACAATGTACCACTCCAAGCCCTCCTAATTGTTAACAAGATTGTTCAGAGTTGCGGGCGAATCTCTCGAGTCCTTGAAACTTCATGCTTGGTCAGCAGTCAGCCAGTGCTGGGGCTTTCTGTGTGGATTTCCCAGTTGGGGCCAAGAAAGCCGCCACCGCCCCCCCGGTAAAGCACGCTTGTGCTGGCAAACAGGTCAGGGGTTCCCCCGATGGGCAGGACACACGGTTATGTGCAGCTGGGGAGTGGGCAACATCCATTCCCCCACGTCAGGAGTGCTCGAGGTCTTCTTGTGATCAGGCGCTCCAGGACAGCCAGCAGGGGGACGTCCTGGCCCCCTGAACCCACACGCATCACTGACCTGCAGGCCTCTGACTCTGGCACCCGTGTCCTTGGCTGTTAGGCAGGCTCTGGCTCTTCAGTCACTTGGCTTATTGTTTGCCAAAGCCATAAACCTTTTCCATGTTGCGTCTTGCAAAGCTGTTGGTCATGTTTGGTCTTTCCTTCTTCCGTTCTCTCTGCCTCAGCCAGGCCGGACACTCGCAGAATCGTCCCCCACCCGGCCTGGCTTAGCTTGTAGAGCTGCTGTCCTCTAACACCTTCGCCAGGAGTCTAAACAATCCTTCTCAGTTGGCCAGTGTTGGTATCAACAGAAACTGAGCTGGGAAGGCACCTGAAGAATCCATCTTGTTCAGACACGGAGGCTTCACTTATCTGAGGCTGCCGCTGTACCAGACGAACAGGAGGCACCCCAGAGTTCTGGAGCCTCAGATTCCAGGTGCAGCTCTGAAATTCAGCTGGCCCCGTTCCTAGACCTTTGTGGGCTCACACTATGAACCGTAATTAAATTGGAATTTGAAAGAACCCCAAGGGCAGCCAAGCCTGGGCCTCGTACACTGCAGTTTCGAGCCATCATTTCATGAACTGTATGTGTGTGTGATGGGGGGGGGAGTTATTCTGAATGCGAAAGGAAGACCTTGTTTGTGGCTGAGTGGCTGCACATCTGGTTTGCAGTCAGAAGGTCTTGGCATCTTCTGTTACTGATAATCCATCGTACACAGCTAATTTCACAAATAGATGGCTACCGGTTTATGAAAACGTAAGCAGGAAATCCACAAATGGCCTTTGAAATACAGTTCCATGTTGGCTTATTAGGTAATCAAAAGTATTATAAATATTTCTCTGAGCAGCCAAATTCTATATGATGTGAGTACATAAAACTCTCCTTGATTATAGTGTGCCTAGTTTAGAACACTGCTGGTTAAATTATTGGCCGTTTCTTCACAGTTAAGTTGTTTTATTCATGTTCTGTATAATGTGCTGTTACTGTTGCTATCCATAAATATTGCCCCCCCCCAAGTGTTTTTGAAAAAGGATCAGGTGGTGGGCCTTTTCTGCCTGAGACGTTGGAGAGCCGCTGGCAGTCGGAAGAGGCCGGACTGACCTTGAGAGGCCAGTGGGCTAACCCCGGAGAAGACGGCTTCATTGAGAGGCTGACCACATTGCCTGAGGAAAGGACAGCCAAACAGTAGGGACCCCAGGCATATGTGATCTACAGAAATACAAACCGCAAGGGTAGACCATCAAAAAATTCACAAATTTCACAAGTTACCAGTAGGCATCTGTCTATTGCAACATAATTATAGTGCATCAATTGATAAAGTAGAATTGGTGGTCACAATTCAAAAGCACAAGTTGCAATACAAACATTTAACAAGAGAAGGTATGACAATTCAGTAGTAGAAAAAGAACCCAACAGGAGACGCCTCTGTATCCTTTCAGTATAATAGTGTCCAAAAGACCACAGACAAGGCAGAGGATGTCCTTCCTAGGTGTGCCAGACGTTTCAAAGCATTCTTCCTCAGTTATACGGCTGAAAAATGGAACCTGATTTCCACAATAATCTAGGCACCGCTCATGTCTCAAATGGAATCTGTAGGAAGGACATTTTCGGCTGCAGAAGCTTCTTTGTGCTATGGGACATCCTCTGCCTTGTCTCTGGACTTTGTGGTCTTTTGGACACTATTATACTGAAAGGATACAAAGGCGTCTCCTGTTGGGTTCATTTTCTGCTATTGAATTGTCATACCTTCTCTTGTTAAATGTTTGTATTGCAACTTGTGCTTTGGATTGTGACCACCAATTCTACTTCATCCACTATAATTATGTTGCAGTAGACTGCTGTCTACTGGTAGCTTGTGAAATTTGTGAATTTTTTGATGGTCTACCCTTGCGGTTTGTATTTCTGAGGAAAGAAGAGGGGCTGAATCAGATAAAAGAAAATGTTGGCAGTGGGAGCCAGAATGCCATAGCGTCCCTCCCCCGGATGGGTCCTAGTGAGTTGTTTGGAGAAGGATGAATTGCTCTTTGGCCCCTTTTAATCTCCGTTCTGTAACTCTCCTTCTCTTCTCTTCTTCCCCCCCCCTCCTCTCTGCAGGGAGCCCCACCCCTGTGACTCACGAGATCGTGACGGTGGGAGACCCGCTGCTGTCGTCGGGACTTCTTCGGAGCGTTGGCTCCAGGAGGCACGGCGCGTCTCCCCTCTTCCCTCCGCAGTCCAGGTCCTGGGTGCTGTCCGCCAGCAGAGCCAGGGCCCCTCCCTCCAGGCACAGTGTCTCGCTGGGGTCCACCGTGGGCCCCGCCCCCCAAGAGCAGGACTGGAGCATCCCACCCGCGGGACAGTCGCTGGGCCCGGCAGCCTCTCACCTTGCTCTCCAGAGCATCTCTGCCCCGCCCGGCTCCCAGAGATCGGCAGTGAGGAGTAAAGGCCCTCCCCTCTGGAGGGATCCGTGTCCGTGGAAGTGGCGCCTCATGCAAATGCTGAGAAAGCCAAGGTTCTGAGTTCGAGAGACCCCAGCGCTTCCCCCAGGAGTTCCAAAGCAAGCGCTCCGGTGGCAGGCACAGCTGGCACGGACCCGAGCACCAGCCAAGTGGGGAAGCTTCCGGAGCCCCTGTCTGGACTGCTTTCCTCCAAAGACACAGTGGCTCCTCCGCCTTTGCACCAGAGAGCCCCAAAGAAGGAGCCGGACCAGCCGACGGACCTCCCCCAGCCAGAAATGACCGGTGCTTCCGAGGAGGCTGAAGTGAAGGGCTCCAAGACGCCCGGTGTGGGTAACAAGCCTCCTCCGGCCAGTGAGCCCGTTCCCTCTGTGAGCAGAGAGAGGCGGCAGAAAGGGAAAAAAGGAACTAAAGAGAGGCGTTCCAGTAAGCTTCCGACCGGTCCGGGTCTCCTCCTGGGGGGCAGTGACCAGAGTGCAGAGCCAGCGTGTGTCCCTCCCGCCCCCGAGCCCTGCAGTGCAGTCGCTGCTGAGCAGGCCGCAGAGAGCAACGTGCCTCCTCAGAGGACCTCCAGGGCACCTCCTTTCCATGGTGAAGCGACGCCCTCAAAGGACCTGCAAGCCTCCCAGAAACGCACCGTGAAAGTCACCCTGACTCCCCTCAAGATGGAGGGGGAGAGCCAGCCCAGAAGCGTCCTGAGGGCGAGCGACGCAGGCGCAGAGGCCGTATCCCAGGAGAGCAAGCCGGCTTCTGTGGCCCAGCCGTTGCCTGGGGTCGGCCCCGCGGTCCGGGATGGACCAAATGACCCTTCCGCTCCAGAGTCCCAGAGTGACGCCTACCAGAGTCGCCCTGGCCGAGACAGCGACTCGGTTCTCCAGGATGGGACCAAAGCGCAGGAAGAGGGGGCCTACAAGCGGCGGTATCCCAGGCGCAGCGCCCGGGCCAGGTCCAACATGTTCTTTGGGCTGACTCCCTTGTATGGCGTGAGGTCTTATGGCGAGGAAGACATTCCCTTCTTCAGCAATTCCACGGGGAAGAAGCGGGGCAAGAGGTCTGCCGAAGGGCAAGTAGACGGTGCAGACGACGTCAGTACGTCCGATGAGGAAGACCTCTACTACTACAATTTTGCCAGGACCGTGGTGTCCAGCACGGAAGAGCACCTGGTGTCCCACAACTTATTCCGAGAAGAGGAGCCGTGTGGTCTTCCCAAAATCTCTCAGCTCGATGGTGTGGATGATGGGTCAGAAAGCGACACGAGCATCACGGTGACCACGAGGAAAGTAAATCCAGTGACCAAAAGGGGTGGCAAAGAGAATGGGACAGAAAGTTTAAAACTTGACAGGAGTGAAGAAAGCGGAGAAAAAGCTCACGCGACAAAGATCTCAGCCGGCCACAAAAGTGCTGATCCAAAGACGGAGAACTGCCGGGTCAAGACTCAGAGCCAAGATTCCCTGGAAGCTCAGCTGAGCTCCTTGGACACCGGTCGCCGGCCTCGCGCCAGCACGCCTTCGGACAAGAACCTGCTGGACACCTTCAGCACCGAGCTCCTGAAGTCCGACTCCGACAACAACAACAGCGATGACTGCGGGAACATTCTCCCTTCCGACATCATGGACTTTGTCCTGAAAAACACCCCCTCGATGCAGGCCCTGGGAGAAAGTCCTGAGTCTTCGTCCTCCGAACTCCTGACGCTGGGAGAAGGGCTCGGCCTGGACAGCAACCGGGGCAAGGACATCGGCCTCTTCGAGGTGTTCTCTCAGCAGCTGCCCACGGCGGAACCCGTGGACAGCAGCGTTTCTTCATCTATCTCTGCGGAGGAGCAGTTTGAGCTGCCTCTGGAGCTCCCTTCCGATCTCTCCGTCCTGACGACTCGAAGCCCTGCAGTGCCCAGCCAGAATCATAGCAGGCTCGCTGTCATTTCAGAATCGTCACTCTCCTCCTCTGGGGAGAGATCTATGCTAGCTTTGTCTGCTTCAGAATCTACGGAAAAGAGGGTGGCCGTCACCGAGAAACCTGCCTCTGGCGAAGGAGAGCCGGCTCTCTTAAGCCCGCGAGTGGACCCAAGCCCGGAAGGACACCTGACCCCTGACCCCTTCATCCAAGGTCACATGGAAGCGGATCATATTGCGAGTCCCCCGTGTGGACAAGTGGAGCAGAACCACGGAGCCGGCCAAGACCTGACCAGGAGCAGCGGGACCCCTGCCCTCCAAGTGCCGGCATCTCCTACCCTCCCTCTCCAGAATCCCAAATACGGTCCAAATGCGACAGAGAGCCCAGGTCCGTCTCAGATCTCTAACGCTGCTGTGCAGACGGCCCCCCACCATCTAAAGGCCGCGTCTGAAAAGCTCCTGGTGGTGAACCAGAACATGCAGCCGCTCTACGTCCTGCAGACGCTTCCCAACGGTGTCACCCAGAAGATTCAGCTGACCTCCCCGGTCAGCTCGGCACAGGGCGTGATGGAGGCGAGCCCTTCCGTGCTGGGGCCCATGGGCACCGGGCTCGCGTTGGCGGCCGGCCTGAGTCCCAGCTTGCCCTCCTCCCAGCCGCTCTTCCCGCCGGCCGGCAAAGGACTGCTGCCCCTGCCGCACCACCAGCACTTGCATTCCTTCCCCGCAGCACCCCAGAGTGGCTTCCCTCCTGCTCTCGGCAGCCCCGCCCCACCCCCGGGCCTTCTGATCGGAGTCCAGCAGCCCCCCGAGCCAGAAACCACCCCGAGAGCAGAGGCTGGGCCCGTGGCTCCCACGCCCGCCCCCGGCCTTGTCAAGAAGAGGCCGATCGCTCGCCTGCAGTCCCGGAAGAACAAGAAGCTAGCCCCTTCCACCGCGGCCTCTTCCGACATGGTCTCAAACATGACGTTAATTAACTT
Source organism: Gekko gecko (assembly GCA_029375565.1). Lineage (NCBI taxonomy): Eukaryota > Metazoa > Chordata > Lepidosauria > Squamata > Gekkonidae > Gekko > Gekko gecko. The sequence continues at coordinate 77,897,747 of JAPDNY010000013.1, read as the reverse complement.
TACTCCCCCCCAGCTCCCCAGCCCTTCGGGCCTGCTTGATCTGGGAACCGTCGGTAACTCAGCATCTCACAGGACCCTCCCCAATATAATCAAGCGTTCAAAGTCAGGGGTGATGTACTTTGAGCAGGCGTCCCTATTGCCCCAGTCTGTAGGGACCACTGCAGCCCCCGGGGCTGGAACATCCCCTCATGTGGCTGGACCCTCGGAGGCAGGCCACCTTGCCACCGGGCCTGCGTCTGGCCTCAGCTCCACTCCCTCCGTGCTGAGTGTGGTGTCTATGCAGACATCGGCGGTGCCTTCTGCGGGCACATCAGTCCCTGGGCATGCGCCAGGACGAGGGTCAGTGGCGCTGAGTAGCCCTGGACTGCAGGGAGTCTCCGACCTTGGCTCTCTCAGCAACCTGTTGATCAAAGCCTCTCAGCAGGGCCTGGGCCTGCCGGAGCAACATGCCGGGGTGCCCCCCTCTGGCTCGGGAATGTTCCCGCAGCTTGGCACCACGTCTGCGATGACGGCTGCCTCGGGGGTCTGTGTCTTGCCTTCTGCCCACCCTTTGGGCGTAACCACTGACCCAGAAGGCTCCTACCAGCCCGTGACCACCCCGGGACTGGGCAGCCAAGCTGGGACTGTCGCAGCCAAGGGGGACCTCGTTCCCGCCCAAACCCCTCCCCTCTCAAGCTTCCCCCCGCTGGTGGAGGTCTCTAACACGGCAGCCCCGGAGCAGAGCAAGCCTTCCCCTCCCGCCGCCCGTCCCCGCTCCGCTTCCCCGGGGGGCTCCCTGCCTGCTGACCAGTCGGCCCCCGGCTGCTCTGTGCCGGGCTCCCTGAAGGCCAAGCTCAAAGCGAAGAGGCTCCAGCCCTCGGCAGACAGCAGAGCCTCTGGGAAGAAGCACAAAGCATCTCACCCGTGGACCGCTGCGCCAGAGAAGCACGCCCCCCACCACGGAGCCACTGCAGCAGCTGCCCAGGACTCTTCCTCGGGCGTGGGGTAAGAGGAGTGCGCCTGAGGCGTGTCCACATGTGTGGATTCTGCACCCACTCGGGGGGGGACGACGACACACATCCTGGGAGCCCAGCAGCCGGCCCTTGACCCGAATGTGCGCCTGAGCCAGGAAAAGGGCACAGCTACTGAGTGGGGACGACGGATCTTCCTGGTCTTCCTGGCCTTGCCAGCGACGATGGCAGGAGTGCCGGGGGGGCGGGGCGGGGGAGGGTTCTGCTGGCCTCAGAGGCAGCTGTGCTCGATGGGAAGGCGCACGGAGCGTCCTCTGGGGTCTCCCTGGGGATCCCAGGGCCCCTCTGCGGAAGTCCCATCAGCTGGAGGTGCAGGCTCCCCAAGGGTGCCGGTGGGCTGCAGGACAAGTCTCTCGCCTGCCGTCCGCCTTGCCCTGCGCAGGCCAGGAGAGCTCTGCCTGGCCTCGGGGGAGCAGCCCTGAGCACCTCTCTCTTCCTCCCTCCCTCCCTCCCTCCCTCTGCCCCAGGGTTCCTGCCCCAAAGGCCCACACGGAAGAGGAAGCCAACAGGGAGCGACCCTCGCCCAGAGTGCCAGGGTAAGTGCATCAGGCTGCACTTGGCACCTGGCGTGGATCTTCTCCTTCTTTAGAAAACGTGCACGCCACCTTGCCAGGGAGCAATTTGCTCAAGTGAGCCGACAAAAGCAGGGCATGGAGACAGCCTAAAAACCACCCGACAGGCATAGAAACGGCCCTCAGTGCAGACGCAGGCCAGGAGCCCAGCAGGAGAAGAGCGGGGTCTCTACAGCCCACTTGCGTCAGATCCTGGAAGCGAAGCAGGGCTGGCCCTGGCCAGTATTGCGATGGGAAGCCTCCAGAGGATGCCGGGGCCGGGAGGCCCGAGGCAGGCCATCAAGCTGCTTCTCTGGGGGTCCTCCAAGCCCCAGTAGGAGTCGCCAGAGGTCGCCATGACTTCGAGGCATGGGCGCGTGCATGCACACACACACACGGATGCAAAAAATACCCCCCGAAAAAAAACACCAGTCTCTAAAAGTGAGTCAGGTGGGAGCCTGGACACCAGGGTGAAAGGGGCCTCTCCCTTTTTTGCATCCTTGGAGCCAGGCAAGGGCTGGGCCCGTCCTTCGCCTCGGTGAGAAGCTGCTTTGGGGAGCCGCCCTCCGTGGGTATAACCCAAAGCAAACACCTTCAGGGGCAGAGATAGGACCTTGCATGCTGGTGGGGCCCCAAGGCCCCCTTCCGAGAGCGCCAACTCCCTGCCTGTTCTTTGGCGTGAAGGTTCCTGCTCCGGAGCCCTCACCCCTGCCAGTCTGGGGCCTTTGAGGGGGTCAGGCAGCCGTGGTCCCTACCCGGAAAGCCTGCTGATCACCAGGCATTACAGTTGCAGCCTTCTCCCCTGCTTACTTTTCTCCACAGTCTGGCCTCCCTTTGTAGCTTTGGCCTCTGCAGAGGACTCAAAGGTCAAAAGGAGAACGGCTCCTCACGCCCGCCTTCCCTCCCTCCCTGGCCCTCTTTCCACAGGCAAACGGCATCGTCTCTCCCGGAGCCACAGCCAGCACAGAATGCCGCCCGTGAGCTGGACAACGCAGGTGTGTCTCTCTCCTCCCCCTCCTCCCCTCCTCCTCCTCCTCCTCCTCCTCGAGTATTCCCAGGGGGCTGGGAGGCACTGTTCTGCAGTGGTTCCGGTCCTGCCTCGAGGGTAGGCTTCCGAGTGTGGGGCCGGGAGGCTGCCGCTCTACCCCTTGGCCTTTGGGGTTCCCCAGAGTTCTGTCTTGTCCCCCGTGCTTTTCAACATCCACATAAAGCTGCTGGGAGAGGCCATCCGGAGAGGTGGGCTGAGCGGCCGCCAGTATGCAGATGCCACGCGGTGCTCTCAGCTGCTCTCTGAGGCCAGACAGGCGGCAGCCCAGGAAAAAAGGGCCCTCGCTGTCACGGCACCAGGAATCTGGGACTCCCCCCCCCCCCGGAACATTCCTGGGTCTCCCTCCCGTGGGGTCTCTCACCAGCAGCAGGGGAAGAGCTCCTCGGTTCACTTGGCCTGCACCTGGGAATGGGGTTGTCCTTTTTCCTAACGCGGTGTGTTTATGTGTTTGTAATCAAACTATTTAATTGCATTTGTAATTGTTTAAACGTTAGCTGCCTTGTGGACACTGATGGGGTGGAAAGGCAGCATAAAAATGTTTTGCATAAGTAAAAGGAATAAGCGGGCTAGTTCTTAGGCAAGGGCTGTTGCTCCCAGGAGAGACACGTACCATTTGGCCCAGCAGTGGAGCTTCCTCAAAATCCCAAGAATCATCGTCAGGTAGCTCCACATGTGAGAGAGGTACATGCACGGCCTCTGCCACAGTGTCCCTGGATCCCCTCTGCTCTCCTTTTTTTGCACAACAGACCTGCAAGGTATGCTGCGGAGAGAGACTTGCCTGAGGTCCTCCCGTGAGCTTCCCAACTGAGTGGGGAGGTGAACTCCGGCCCTCCCCCTGCCCGAGTTGGATCTCCGCCCACGGTGGTGCAGAAGGAGCTCTGTGGCCTGGCTTAGGACTGAAGGCCGAGGGGCCTGTTTGTCTTCCAGATGCCAAAGCGGCCGAGGAGGAGGAGGAGGAGGAGGGCGCCTTCAGCTCTCCTCTTATCTTCTGGCTGCAGCAAGAGCGGAAGAGGAAGGAGAGCCTTGCTGAGAGGAAGCCGAAGAAAGGGCTGGTTTTTGAGATCTCAAGCGATGATGGCTTTCAGATCAGCTCCGAAAGTATCGAAGGTGGGAATGGGGGGTGGGGGTTGCTTCAGCTCCAGCAGCGCGTTCCGTCGTCTTGTGACGACCCCTGCCCCTCCCTCTGCGGGTGGGCCGGTCATACATCTGGGCAGCTTTCGGGCTGAGGAAGGAGAGAATGGGGAGCTGTTGCCTAGCACACCATCCCTGGTTCTCCTTCTTTTGACTCTCAGATGCCTGGAAGTCTTTGACTGACAAGGTCCAGGAGGCCCGCTCCAACGCTCGCCTGAAGCAGCTTTCGTTCACAGGTAGGGAGGGGGGGTGGCGGCGGCAGCCAGCAGTGGGGGGGCGGTGGGGGGCGTCACCCTCCCCAAAGGCTCCGACTCCCTTCTTGGACAAATCCCCTTGCTTCCTTGCTTCCTTGTCTCGTTTTGCCACGAACCTTGTGGTGCTCCCAGGAGGTGGCACATTGAAGTAGAGGTCGGGGTCCCCAGCACCTCTTGGCACCTCCCGTGCATCCCCAGGGCAGGGGCTTGTGCTTGGCGGAGGCTGGTCAGTTCTGAGCCCCTCCACTGACAGGGCCGTTTTGTGCCGGAGCTCCAGTGACACTGAGGCAGACCCCGGCACCTGGGCCCGATCCCTCACCACTCACGCCGGGGGCTGGAGGGCAGATGTGCTCTGGCTCAGCCCGGGCAGCTGCCAGTCGCCCCGTGTTGGCACCAGGTGTGTTCCTTCCCCATAGGGGTGAGTGGACTCCGTATGCTGGGCATCCTCCACGATGCCGTCGTCTTCCTGATCGAGCAGCTCTCTGGAGCAAAGCACTGCCACAACTACAAGTTCCGGTTCCACAAGCCGGAGGAAGCCAAGGAGCCCCCCGTGAACCCCCACGGCTGTGCCCGGGCAGAGGTGCACCGGAGGCAAGTGGGAGCTTCCTCTAGAGGGGCCCCGAGGGAAAGCCCGTGGCCGCCCAGCCCAGCCCAGGCCTGGGGATCCACCATCCCCCACAAGCGGGGCGGAAGGCCTTAGATAGGGTGGCGCTTTGGCTTTGGGTCCAGTCAGAGCCCTGGAGCTTTGCCCAGGAGACTCTTGGGAGCCCTGGGGTGACCGGCCCCTGGGGGGGGGGGGCTCCTGAGGGAGCTGGGTGCTAACCCTGCTCTCTTCCGACCTTCAGGAAGTCTGCCTTTGACATGTTCAATTTCCTGGCTTCCAAGCACCGCCAGCCGCCAGAATACAACCCCAATGATGAGGAGGAGGAGGAGGTGCAGCTGAAGTCTGCCCGGTACATAGTGGGTGCAGAGGGGAGTTGGTTTGGGGCAGGGGGGGTGGTCTGGAAGACTTCCCTTGGGTCTTGCTGGCAGGCCCGGAGAACAGAACCCCCCCAGCTGGCGTCTCGGCCAGCCCCGTGGCAGTCTGCGCTGCCGAATGGTGTGTGGTGGGAGCAAAGGCTGCGGGGCTCCAGTGGCACGGGGCTCGCTCCGCCAGGAGCAGGGAGGGCATGGGGGGGGGTCCTCTCCGCTGCCCTGGTGGAGGAGGAGGAGCCCCTGCAGCTGCCTCTTCTTCCCCAGGAGGGCCACCAGCATGGACCTCCCGATGCCCATGCGGTTCCGGCACCTGAAGAAGACCTCCAAGGAAGCCGTTGGGGTCTACAGGTAGGTTGGTGGGAGGCTGGCAGGTGAGGGGAACAGAGGCAGGCCAGAAGGAGCCCGGGCTGTGCAGCCGTCAGGTCCAGTGGCAACGGCAGGAGGGCAGGCGGCCCCCAAAGAAGCCCTGCAGGCGGCCCCCTGGGAAAGCCACCAGAAGTTTTCAGGAGCCTGCTCGGGTGGGGTGGGGTGTAAAATTTCTCTGGGCTTTGTGCCGAGAACAGTTGCGACCCTTGATGCTGCTGGGTGTCCCGTGCTCTCTCTCTCTTGCTAGGTCCCCCATCCACGGCCGGGGCTTGTTCTGCAAAAGGAACATCGATGCCGGAGAGATGGTCATCGAATACGCTGGCAATGTGATCCGCTCCATCCTGACAGACAAGCGCGAGAAATACTACGATGGCAAGGTGAGCTCCAGAACAGGAGCCTCTCTGGCAGGGAACGGGGGAGTCAGGGGGGGGGGTTGGGTCTGCAGGGCCAGGCGGACGGCGGCTGCGCGGACCTGCGACTGGGACCCACCAGCTGTCATCCTGACTGTCTCAGAGCCAGGTTGTGGAGAGCCATGCTGTCTGCCCAGATGGGCTTCCAGGGTGTGCCTGGCAAAGGTACCCGAGTCGGGGGGGACGGGGGACTTCTAGGGGTCAAGCAGGGCAGCTGGTCAGTTTTTGGGTAGCCCTGCCTGTAACTTGGCGTTGCTTTTGGGCCTCAGATCAAAGGGATTGGGAGGCTGGTTGCATCCGAACTACCGTAATTCAAAAAGTGTGCTTCCAGGCATTCCTGGCACGCTTGGCCCCCACTGCTGTGGGGAGCCCTTGATAAGGCATGTTTGTGGAGGAGGAGGAGGAGGAGGCAGCCCTCCCAAAGAGCTTTCTGCACGGCAGTGGCTCTTGCGTGTCAGTAGGTTGGCCGTGCCCAGTGGTGGTGTGACCCGCCTTGTCTGTGCTCCTGGCCCAGGGCATCGGCTGCTACATGTTCCGCATTGATGACTCAGAGGTGGTGGATGCCACCATGCACGGAAATGCTGCCCGCTTCATCAACCACTCATGTGAGCCCAACTGCTATTCCCGGGTCATCAACATCGATGGGCAGAAGCACATTGTCATCTTTGCCGTGCGCAAGATCTACCGTGGCGAGGAGCTCACCTACGACTACAAGTTCCCCATCGAGGACGCCAGCAACAAGCTTCCCTGCAACTGTGGCGCCAAGAAATGCCGCCGGTTCCTCAACTGAGCGGGCCTGGCTGCCACGGCGGTTGCTCCGGGGTCTCCCTCAGACCACGTGTCTGGCAGGTGGGGCGGGGGCACCCCCTCCGAGGCACTCTGTTCCTCCCAACACGAAGGTTGTCCTGACGGGCGGATGGGCAGGCAGTGGGCCAGGGCTGGGCCCTTTGTGCGGGGTCTCAGCCGGAGCCTGGACTTGGCTTCCCTGAGACACCCAGGCAGGTGCCGTTGTGGAGACGCTGAGTCGGGGGGGGGGGCGGGGGGCCCTCTCCCGAACCACAGCCTGGTGGTGTTGCTGGGGGGATCGGCTGCTGCTCTGCTTTGGCCCCAGCAGGCGTGTTTGTGGCCTGGCCCTGAAGCGGCCCCGGTGTGTTTGAGCAGAGGTGGGGGAGGTGCTGCTGTCCCCTACGAGGCGGAGAGCCGGCAGAGCGGGGGTGGGGGTGGGGGGGAGTCCGAGGCAGGGAAGCTGCTCAGCCGGCCAGAGGACCCGGCTTCAGGGGCCACCTCCAGCAGCCCAGGGGGTCTCTGAGCGGGTTCTGGGCCGGCCTTCCCAGGGGCTCCAAGCTGCTGACCAGGAAGCCGGGTGGCTGCGATACCTTGGAGGGGGTTTGTGAAGGGGGGAGCTTTGCGCCCCTCCGGGAGGAAGTCTAAGCAGCCCCATTTCCTTCCCACCCCCCACCCACCCCCTTCAGTTACCCCCTCTTGAATTGCATCATTGGATTTTACTTGGTTCTGTTTACAGTTTTAATATTTAAGGATTTGTAAATGTAAATAATTTTGTATATTTTTCTATGAGAAGCACTTCATTGGGAAGAGCACTTACGAGACTATTTTTTCAACTGTGGTGTCATCCTAATTTAAGAGGAATCTGTTTCTGGCTGGAGAGCCTTCAGAGGGTGGCTGGCAGGGGAGGGGAGGAGGGGAGGGGAGAGGCTCTCCAGGGGCTTGCTCTCTCCTAGAATCATGGGCTGGGCCTTGAAGGTTCTGCCTGGTGAGACACTGGGAAGGGAGGAGATCCCTGCCGCCCCCCCCCCCCAAATGGAGACCGGGAGCTCCGAGCTGCGGCCTGCCAGGCGGTGGGTGGGCGAGCAGGCGGTGGGCAGAGTCCCTCTGCCCTTCCTGGTCTCTGGAAGCATCCGGCCTGGGTGGCCCAGCCTCTCCTTCCACCAGGGCAGAGCTCAGCCCGTGAGGCAGCCCAGCCCAAGCAGGGCTGGGGGTTTCCTGCCAGGCCAGTAAGCACACCCCCTGCCCTCCTCTCCCCCCCTCATCCCTCTGGCCATTTGCCTGGAGGGGGCTGCCCAGCACGCTCGCCGTCTGCCTGTTCCCTGTTGGATGAGGCTGGCCAGCAAGGGGTCCTCCACCGTTCCTCTTGGTCGCACCCGCGGGAGCAGCCGGGCCACAGGGCGAGGGAGGAAGGCTGCCCCCCCCCCCATTGCCTCGAAGGACGTGCTGAGGAGCAGGATGCCCAGGGACCGCCGGGGGAAAGGAAGAGCCGGCTCGCTGGCCCTTGCTGCTGCTGCTGGATTTGTCCCCGGCTGCCCTGAGCAGCAGCCCCCCCCCCCCCCGTGGCCAGTCACACTGCCCGTGAGCTGAGGAAGCCGTGCGCTGGGGCCAGGTCTCAGGCTCCCCGGTGGGCTCTGCTTCTCTGTGCAAGGGGGGCCCCCTCCGCACCACTTCCCAGCAACATGAATGTATATTTCTAAGGACTGACAAGAGATCATGATACCTGAGAATACGGAGACTCAAACCTTTAAGGTGTTTATTTTTTTAAAGGAAAAGCGGGTCATAGCAAAGGGCTGGGTCTAACCTTCGCTTCCCTCCCCTCCGTTGCAAAGCAATACTGGGTCCTTCCGACAGGCATCCTTTGTGCAGAATCATGTCCTTTGCCCCGAGACTGCTGGTCCACCCCCCACCCAAACACCTGCAAGGTTTTATAGCTATAAATATGGTATATATAGGAACTACTATTGTAATGCACCGTGTCTTGAAGCCTGGCTTTGAATTCTCCTTAACACTATAGATCAAGGTTGTGTTGCAGTCGCTCCAAAGGCAGGAAGCCCAGCAAACCAAGGCGCTCTCTCTCTCTCTCTCTCTCTCTCTCTCTCTCTCTCTCTCTCTCTCTCTCTCGCTCTCTGGAGGGGGGGGAGGGCTCAGCTGGAGGCGGGGGACGCTTCCCTGGCTGAGCCTGCTGCCGGGAGTGTCCTTGGCTAGGCATCCTCCGGGCTTTTCCGTGTGAGCAGTCGATACTTGTGCAACTTGTTTCTCCCTCCCTCCTTGGACTCCTTCCTTGTTGGGGTGCCACAGCCGTGTCACGCGCTTTCCTGGCCTCTAAACCAGGTCCTGCTGCTTTGCCTCTCAGCCAAGAGCTGTCCTTGTGGCGTTCCTTTGATTCCGTGTCAGTAGTGAATAATTGTTTCGAGCCGTGCAGATAACTCCGCTGCAAACACAGGGTTCTGTTCCAAACAAAATGCAACTTATGTCAAACTGATCTTCAGTTTTGTTTTCCTTTTCTTCTTGTGTTCTTCCAAACTGTTTGGACTTTCTTTTCCTTTTCTTTCAAAAGAGGAAATGTGTCTCCAGTGCGTCAGTGTTAATTCCCTGCCATCCCAGGGACGAAGGAAGTTCTTTCAATGGTTCAAGAAATGACTGAATGTAAAAAATCTGTGTACATAGTTGTAAAAAAAAAGGAGTTTTTAAACATGTTTATTTTCTATGCACTTTTTTATTTAAGTGATAGTTTAATTAATAAACATGTCAAGTTTATTGCTTCAGAGGATGATGGTATTTCCATTATTGACTGGGCTGCTGGAGACGCTCCCTCCTCCCCCCGGCCCGTGTGTGCCTGGCACCAGGGAAGGGGGCCACGCTGGGAGGCCTTGGCCCAGCCACGCTCACTTGGTGTCGGGGTTAAGTGCGCGGACTCTAGTCTGGGAGAACCGGGTTTGATTCCCCACTCCTCCACTTGCACCTGGCTGGATGGCCTTGGGCAAGCCATAGTTCTGACAAGAGCTGTCCTGGAAAAAGAGCAGTTTGTGTCAGAGCTCTCTCAGCCCCACCTCCCTCACAGGGTGTCTGTGGTGGGGAGGGGAAGGAGTTCGTAAGCTGCTCTGAGACTCCCAAGTGAAGGGCAAAGGGGTATAAATCCAATCTCCTCTTCTTATTCTTCTTCTTAACTCGTCTCTCGGGGCTGCTGTGGTCCTGAGTGCCTCCCAGCTCTCCTCAGAAGAAGGGTCGGGTGAAAATGAGGAAATGAACTGTCCGAAGAGCTGCCCACTCCTCGCATTGCCTGGGTGGGTGGTCTCCCCCCCCCGCCTGCCATGGGGAGGCGTTTTTCTCCCTCCCACCTTCTACTCAGTTGGGGGCAACTTCTCATCCATGACGTGACACAACCTGCCACCTGGACTATGGGCCAAAGGGGGGGGGGTTAAGTTAATCCCAAGCCAGGTCACGATCCAGGAGGCCTCACCGTGGCGTGGGCGGAGAAGCAGCCGTGGCCCCAGCAGCTCAGCTGGCAAGGAGCCTGGCTTCGACTGGGCCCAGGACGGGCGGGCAGGGAGGAGCTGGCGGATTAAGGGGGGGACGGGTTCTCTGGACGGTGCTTCATCCGTGGGGCTGGTGGGCCTTTGAGAGGGAAAGGGCTGTTTTGCTGTGGACCATTTTGGTGCCAAAGTAAAACAGGGTAAGAACATAAACTCCACACTACTTGTAACAATTCATGAACTGTAAAACCCAGCTAGAGCAACTTTAAAGTGGGTCTCCTAAAAACTCAGGCTAAAGGCACACCTTAAGAGTGAGTCGGAAAGCTCAGCCCCTGCAGTGAAAGCCTGGGCAGAAGGACACGTGTCTTGGCCAGGTGCCTAAAAAAAGCTGGGTAGGCACCAGGGGAGCCTCAAGGCGGGGGGGGGGCAGTCCAGAGGCGAGGGGCCACCACTGGAAATGCTCTGCCTCTAGTTGCCACCGTTTAAAAAAAAATATTGTTCACTTAAAGACGAGTTTGTCACAAAAGAGCAACGTTTTGTGTCCGGCGAGGGGGGGGCGCACCTTTAAGGCCAACAGAGTGTAATCCTGAGTATCCCGCTCCCCCAGGTGCCTGGAAACGTGGGCCTGCGCACACAAGCTCATAGCCCAGAAGGAAGCGTTGTTGGTCTCACAGGTCCCCCCGCGGGACCCGGACTTTGTTCTCTTGCTTCAGACCAGCACGGCGACCTGCCTGGATCGATCTTCATGGGAGTTTGTCACAAGTTACATTTGACAGACAGCCCAAAGCATTACAGACAGAAGAGGCCAAGCAAATCTGTGCAGTTTATACAAGACGGAAGCAAGGGAAAAAGAATTACAGCAACGGTCATTCATTGGCGACCTCCTGTGCAGTCCCACGTGGGGACCCTGCCGATGCCACCAGGGGGCCTTTCTGGCTCAGAGCCTCCAGGGGGCGCTTTGCACCGGCGCAGGTCTTGTTCCCACCCAGGGGCCACGTGCTCCGGCAGCGCAGCGCCCCTACCCTCAAGTCCCCTTTTTTTGCCAACAAAGGGGTAGCTGGGTTCCTTTGAAGCCTCCTCCTGCGTGTCAGTGAGAAACCACGCCTCTGGGGGCCTCTGGGGCGACTCGTGGCTCAGAAGGCTCTTTTCAAGAAGTGCACTCAGTGTGCAGCCAAAGTGACTCAGGCAGAGGACCACGCCACTTCTCTTTCTTGATTGGGAAGGAACTCAATGTCTCCATCTGCAAGGTTTGTCAGAAGTCCCCCCCCCCAAAAAAAAAAAAAAAAAAAAAAGCCTGCGGAGGACAGGGCTTCTAAACTTAAGGCAGCGCTTTGGGAGGGGGCCCTTGGGGCCTCTGTTCCCACACCTTCCAAGCTGATGGGGGAGCTGCCGACAGCAGCTTCCTTGGGTTTGATGCGGCTGGCTCTGCCCCCGTGCCTCAGAGGATCTGTTTGGGCTTATGCTCACCTCTGGCACAATGCACCTCCTTGGAACCGCCTGCCAAGAAAGTCAAGGGTAATGGGAAGGATAGGCCAAAGACCACCTCCCACTCCAAGGGGTTGGCCCAAACCCCACCACTGACTCCAGCTTTACAAGCAAAACCCGCTATGCCCCCAGAACGGTGACTATTTCCAATCTTGGTTTCGGAAGGAGAAGTCTAATCCGAGTTACTGCCCGGTCATCTGTTGTTCGACTTCAATTCTGAGCAGACAGTTCCATGGCCCCAACTCCATCCGCCTGCCAGACAGCCTTCCTACCTGCACAGAATGTCACCAGGATACCTAGCGAAATGGGACGATACTTGCAGCAGGCACTTCGAGTAACCGAGCAGTTACTACTATTCGCAGAGCTCATTTTCATACGCGCCTTTGGTTTCAAGGACTGGCAGACCTCCCTCCCCTGGAGTCGAGAGAGAGGGGAGATGCGGACCTGATGGCTGCGTCTAATGGGCCAGCCTCCGGACAAAGCCCTGATGAACAAACCGGAGAAGCCCCCTCAGCTCTGCCTACCGAGGACTTCAAAATGTATGAGGAGCAAATGGCTCCTATGTCCCAATTCTTAGAAACAGAAGTAACTGCATCTGGCCACAGACCCAGAGACGAGATCTTAAGCCGATTGTATTCGGACTCCCTGGGCATGATTGCCTTCCCCATACTAGAAGGGCTCGAGGGCATTGGCCAAGAAGCCTGGCAGAAACCAGCTTCTATTCAGCCCATGGCAACGAGAGTTGAGCACCTCTGCAGATTTTACTACTCGCCCACCACCTTCATCGTTGGTGGTGTATGAACTGCAACCTAAAGGTAGAGAAGAACTACCACACTGCCCCCCCCCCAGGCAGAGAGGGGCACAAGCTCATGCTGTGGAGAGGAAGTTTTACTCCTCCACTGCATTGGGGTTTAAAATCCCTAACTATGAAGTTACCATTGCCAGATACCAGTTGCTCCAGTGGGAGCAGATCCTGCCATTCCTAGAGTTACTACTGGAGGACAAGAGGCCTTTGGCGAAGGTCCTGCAGACACAGAGGCCACGAAGCAGTCCAAGCAGCAAATCAGTGCTGGGAGGCGTTCTGCAGGTGCAGCAGCCCATGCTGTGGCGGCTGCTACAACACTCCGGAGGCAGGTGTGGCCGAGGTCAGCAACACTTCCCAATGAGACAAGACAGGAAACTGAAAACCTGCCTTTTGAAGGCTCGACATTGTTTTCATAAAAGACTGATGAGACGTGATGCTAATAAAGAAAAACAGACTGTGAAGTCCTTGGGGGAGGGGGTACCCAGTCGGGTACTTCCCAATATAAACAAAGATCCTACTACTGTCAGCCTTGGCATCCCTATCAGCCGGATTATAGATGTCCCAGCGCATCAGGAGCTCTGCACCCTCCCTGTACGCCTTTTCCTCCCCAGCCAAGTTCCCAGAGGATGGCTCATTCTCTTGGCTTATCAGTAATACAACCACAACCATCGGTTACCGACGCTGTTTTTGATGTCGTACAGTTAGACACATCCACATCTGTTGCCCTACCAATGTCATCAGTGCTATTCCAAACGGCTAAAGCACCGTGGGATAAGCCCTTCTCTGCACCGGTTCTCCTCTCGCCGCCTGGACCATATGTACAAGGTCCAGGAAGCTGGTGCAGAGTTCTTTTTTAACCATCCAAAACCCAACTCAATAGTTGGCACTTCTGCTTTTGAGTCCAAGAAAACACACTCGACCCTTTCGGATAAAGAGAGCAGAAAAGTGGACTCTTTTGGCAGGCATTTTATTTAGCAGGTGCACGAGGAGTAAAGACCACCAATTATCTTGCTTGTATGAGTCACTATCACTATGCACTCTGGGAACAACTCAGCGAAATGTTTACCTCTCTCCTGGAAGACAAGCATCAAGTGGCCTGGTCTTGTCTTGGCCAAACAACAGATCAACTCTTCCAAACATGCTCTTGACATCTTTTCAAAGACTATAACATCTGTCATTGCTCTTCGCAGGTATTCTTGATTACGTACCACCACACTGCAATTGGACACTCAAGCATATATCAAGGATCTTCCTCTTGAGAGTTTGGGACTTTTTCATGCTACAACTGACACTGCCCTGCAAGACATGGACAAAAGTATAAAGGCTTCACGCACCCTGGGTGTCTCCTCTTCCTCAAAGTCATTCAAGTCACGCACTTGGTCCAGGCCTTGGCCTAAGCGAGCCTACCACAGGAACTCCCCTGACCATTCTTGGCAGACTCGCACATCACTGGTCACTCAGAGATCAACCAACACGTCTAGAACAGAAATATTCCTCAGGTCAGTAGTCCAACTGCTCCAAGGCCCCTAGGCTGGCTAAACAGGGCCTTTGACTGCCTTATCCACTCTACCAATGCCACTTGTCTACTGCCTTTCTTTCCTGCTTGGCGAATGGTTCCTACAGACACCTGGGTCCCCTCCATCATTTCTTGAGGGTACTTAATAGAGTTTGTTCAGCTTCCCTCTCTGCCAGTGTTCACCATCACTCTGCCGTCCCTCATTCTCCTTCAGGAGGTCACTACACTGCTCCGCAAAGATGCTATAGAGGAGGTTCCACTCGTGGAACGGGGAACAGGATTCTGTTCCTGGTATTTTACTGTCCCCAAGAGGGATGGCAGTTCAAGGCCCATTCTGGGCCTGAGGATGCTGAACTCCTTTATCGAGTACCATTGATTCCGTATGGTGTCTCTCCATTCCATTCTTCTGCTTCTCGGCGAAAACACCTGGATGACCACTCTCAACCTCCAGGATGCCTACTTTCATTTAACCATTCGACCTTGCCACCGCCAATATCTCCGTTTTGCGATCAGCCACCACCATTACCAATACAAGGTGCTTCCCTTTGGCCTGTCCACTGCCCCAAGGATGTTCACCAGATCATGGTGGTAGTCACAGCTTTCTTACAACTTCAAGGAATCACCATCTTTCTTTACATAGACGATTAGTTACTGGTGGCAGACTCTCGAGACCAGCTGATCAGGAACATTGCAGACACCCTCTCCCTGCTGTGCAAGTTGGGGCTTCAGATAGAGAAAAGTCCCATCTTTATCCGTCGCAATGGGTTCAGTATATTGGGGCTCTTCTGGACTCGGTGGCCGCTCAAGCTTATCTTCCAGAGGACAGGGCGATGCCCGTCCTCACCTTATCCCAACAAGTCTGATCTCTCCCTTCTTCTTCAGCATTCCAGATTCAACGTCTGCTAGAGCTTATGGCCGCAACTACTGCAGTTCTCATCTTTGCCAAACTGAGGATGAGACCACTTCAGTCATGGTTTCTCTGCAACTTCAGTTTGGAAGTTCAGCCCCATTCGTCTCTTCTCTCTCCTCCGCAAGATGTCAGAGACTCCCTGGCTTGGTGGGGGCACTGATCCAACTTGTTTCAAAGGGCCCCTTTTCACCTGCCTATCCTACAACTGACTCTCACAACAGATGCTTCCCAGTGGGACTGGGGTGCCCACCTAAAGGGTTTGAGCATCGGCGGCAAGTGGGACACCTTCACCACCATATCAACTATTTGGAGCTCCTGGCGATATGTGCCTTTCTGCCGCTGGCCAGGGGGTAGTGTGTGGCAGTCCTGATGGACAATACCACAGTGCTCAACTGCGTCAATTGCCAAGGGGGCACAGTGTCCCGTCGTCTTTGTGACTTGGCTCTTCGACTCTGGGACTGGTACATAGCAAATGACATCTTTCTGTGTGCGACCCACATCCCGGGTTCCCTAAACGTTCAAGCGGATCTCCTCCATTGGGGTCACATTTGTCTGCACGACTGGGAGCTCAGTTGGGCTCACCTTGCACCAGTCTTCCACCTCTGGGGGTTTCCAGAAGTTGATGTTTTTGCAACCAGGGTCAACAGGAAGTGCCCCGTTTTGCAGCCATGGAGGGGTCGACCCATTGTCTTCAGGTGACAGTCTCCTTTATCCGTGGACTCACAACTTCCTGTATCTGTTTCCCTCTGCCTCTACTTCCTTGCGTAGTATGCAAGATTGTGATGGACAAGGCTGACTGTAACAACCGAAGAGGTTAAAAGGTATATCTAGATGGGCACCATTAGAAACCTTAGAAAAGGATAACATAGAGCACAGACGGTTGGAACTGCTTGGAAAAAAAGGATTAAGAAGAATAAAAGACACGTGTAATGGAGGATTTTTGAAGTCACCCCAAGCATTAGAAAGGGAGATAGGGGCACAATATTGGTTAAAAATAGCTGGGTTATACAAGAAAGTCAAGAAGCTAATGAAGGATAGGAATATAAGTACAGAGGAACCAAAACAAAATAAAAGAGGGTTAGTAGGTGCAATATATAAGAGAATGATTTCAGATAAGAAACAAACAATTACTCAGTTACAAAGGAAATGGGAGACGGAAATGGAAATAAGAGCAAAAAGTTATAAAACTTATGAACAGAATTACAAAAATTAAAATATATAAGTTCAAAGAACTAGAATTAAAATTTCTTACCAAATGGTATAGAACCCCAGCCATGCTGGCAAATATGTTTCCAGGATTGAGTCCTAACTGTTGGCACTGTAAAAATGTAAAAGGGTGGTACTCACATATGTGGTGGGAATGCCCAGAAGTTAAAATTTTTTGGAGAAATATCGTATGCAGTAAATATAAGCATAGATATGGAGTTAATGTTGATGAGTACAATAGGATCGGAGACAATAGAGAGAAAGCACCAAGAATTACTGCAAGCAATGGTGCTAGCAGGTAAAGCAGCTATAGTGGCAGGTTGGAAAGATGCAAGTAAATGGACAGAGAGAAACTGGCTTAACTATCTGTTCGAAATTATTCAATCAGATATAATCTCCATAATTAACCAAGACATGCCGTGGGAAGACAGAACAACGATAATCCTGGAGATGGATGGAAGAAGAACAAAGGAACGACGTTCAGTGGAAGCTCCAAACACTATGCCCCTGGCTGAGCGAAAAGGACTAAAAACAATAGACTGGAGGGAGGGGGAGGATGGGGGAAATTGTAAAAGCACAATGGAATATGAAAATGTATAATCAGAACAGCAATAATAATAAAAAAAAAAAAAAGGCCGACTGTAACTCTGTGGTGGCTGAGGCAACCCTGATTCCCAGGGATATTGGCCCTAGCCAACAGGAGATACCACCACATCCACGCAGCTCCCAACCTTCTCCTGCAATCGGACAGCCCTCTTTTCTACCACCAGAAAACCCTTTGAGCCACTCATGACATGTAAGTTGAAGCATCTTTCCTGGAAAATGGCATTCCTGGTTGCTGTCACATCTACCAGGCAAGCTGGTGAGCTGCTCGCTTTTCAACAGAATCTGCCATATCAGTTTCTTGCCAAATGGCATCTGCTTGGTTCCTGATGTATCCTTCCTCCCCAAGGTCATCTCTGAATTCCACCTCCAGTCAGAGGTGTTCCTATCAGACGTTTTTCCTAATCCCAAGAATGACGAGGAGCACCTTCTTGACACGTTGGATGTTTGGCATGCGCTCCTTTTCTACCTGAACCGAACACAACAGACCCGACAGGGTCCACACTTATTTGTGTCCTATGCTACACTTTGGATAGGGACTAAGATTACAGCTCAAAGACTTTCGAGATGGATTGTTGAACTAATCCATCTGTGTTACCTTCTGGCTGAAAGCCCTCTTCTTGGCCCACTTCGTGCACATTCCCCAAGGGCTGTAGCAACGTCCTCAAAGATGTCTCGCTTGCTGACATTTGCAAGGCTGCTACGTAATCAACACCAAATACTTTCATCAAGCACTATGCGCTCAACGTCTGCACCTCCAATCCAACAGAGATGGGTCGCCTTATCCTTTCTACCGCTTCACATTGACAGCCTGCCAACACCCTCCTCCAGGTAGGCTAATGCTTGCTAATCGCCCATGGGTGTGAAGCACAGAGACCACCTTGAAGATAAACAGGTTGCTTACCTGTAACTGATGATCTTCCAAGTGGTCATCTATGCATTCACACCGCCCGCCCAACCTTCCCCTCTGCTGCCAGGCTTGATCCTTTTATTTTGTAGTCTGGTTTTGCAGTGGTCAGAAGGAACTGGCGGGATGTCGGTGCCCCGCCCCTCTGGGCATGCGTGGTCGGGATTCCTGCGCATGCCCAAGGAGCTGGCATGAAAATCCTTCAGAGCTTTCTGCAGTACCAACAGGTTCAACGCAGGTGCATTAAACCCATGGGTGTGAATGCACAGATGACCACTTGAAGATCATCAGTTACAGGTAAGCAACCTGTTTTTCACAGGTGCTCTTCTGTATGCAGTTCAAGGAAAGGGGTTCCTGCCCCTAGACAGGTTAAGAGCCATTCAAGCTCTGGTAGGGCTTTTCATAGCTAAGGGTTTCCAGTTAGCCAGGAATTTCCTGCAGTTACTGGGACACATGGCTGCAACTATAGCAGTCTTGCCTCTAGCCAGACTATATATGAGACCCCTGCAACTTTGGTTTCTAGTCCAGTACAGGGCAGAGGTACATCTCCTGTAGCGGAGGCCCTCTATCCCAAGGCATGTGATCTGGGAGTCGTCCTGGGGCATACCCTTTGGTCTGCTGCACTATGAGGTCATGCTCACCACCGATGCTTCTCACCTGGGCTGGGGGGGGGCATTGCAAGGGCTCGTCTGTCCAGGGTCCTTGGTCACAGAGGGAAAGCATATGTCACATTGGCTTGCTGGAACTGCATGCAGTCGCTAGTTCCCTTATCAGGTTTTCAGATATTCTTCGAAACCAGTCCATTTTGTTACAGATGGGCAATACAGCAACAGTGTTCCATACAAACAAGCAGGGTGGCACATGGGCAAGGGATCTTTGTCAGGAGGCCACCTCGATTTGACACATTGTTTTGGGTATCAATGTGTTTATTCAAGCCATTTACATTCCAGGGAAGCTCAGTGTGAAGCTGACAGATTAAGGTGGGCAGGGAAACCTTCCCACAGAGTGGTCTCTGAAGACCAAGTGTCATCTTTTTTTCAACGACGTGCCCCAGCTGTAAATTTATTTGCTACCACAAACAACAGGGAGGCAAGGAAGTACCGTTTTCAGGTGGGCAGTGGCAGAGGGTCCCTTGGGTGGGTTGAGGGGGTCTATTCTGTGCTTTTCCTCCGACCCCTCTGCTGATCAGGGTTCTGGGGAAGGCCACTTGCAAGGGCTTGGATGATCTTGGTGGCCCCGTTTTGGACTCGCCAGGTGTGGTTCCAGAACCTGATGAAGCTGGCTCAGAGCCCTTATATCCTATTTCCTGTCTAGAGAGACCTTACCAGGATTGGAGATGCCCTCCATCACAACTTGAGACGTCTCAGACTTAACGGCCTGGAAAGCTGAGACAGGGACCTAAAGTTCTCACTCTAGATTGATGACATTTTGTTAAGCTCTCAGGAAGTTAATTAAGTTATTGCTAGAAAGTCCTACAGTTATAAATAGAGGGGGGAGCGTCCCTATGACTGACTCCTCTTCGGGAGATAGTTATCTTTAAAAAAACAAAGGTTGGGCTTTTTCTAAGGTGTATTTAGCAGCGATTTCTTGGTTTCATGTGGAGGTGGGTGGCAAGTCCCTTTTCTCCCATGACTTGACAAAGCAATCCCTCAAAGGATTAGCTAACATCTGCCCAGCTAGGGGTCCCGTGATTCCCTTTCTCTAATTCTAGCACAAAGTCTGTTTCTTAATTGCCTATATTTTTTCCTACACCCAACTCAGAAAGGGGAAAGAAGTTACACTCCCTAGATATGAGGTTATTATTTTATTTGAAATGGACACTTGAATTTTACAAGGAAAAAGCTTTATTGGTAAGATTTGCAAGGACCGAACAAGGGTAGATAAGCATCCCCCCCCAAAAAAATGCTTTATAGATGGATTGTTTCAGTTATTAAACTGTGTTGTGAATTAGCCAATGTACTGTCTCCCCCGGATGTCCAAACGCACTCTGCTAGGGCCACGTCCTCGTCAGCTGTATTCTGGAGTGGTGTTCCACTGTCTGAGATCTGCTGAACAGCTACCTGGTTGTCTGCAGATACTTTTGTTCGTTATTATGCACTAGACGAGAAGCACACCTGGGCAAGGCGGTACTACCATCCATGTTCAAATAAGGGATCATGCCCCACTACCTGCTGTAAGCTTGCTAGAATCCCCATGTGGAACTGCACAGAGGATCGACAATGAAAACAGGGTTGCACTTACCTGTAACTTGTTCATTAAGTATCTTCTGTGGAGGCACAAGTGCCCTCCCTCCTGCTGCGCTGCATGCTTCTTCAGTGGTGCTTAGGGACGGTGGGTAGGGGCCCTGCGCTGCTGGAGCAACTGGTGCACAGGGCCCCCTGGAGGCTCTTAGCTAGAAAAGCCGTCCGATAGGCTCTTCCCCTGAATGCCTGCACAGAAGATACTCAATGAACATTACAGGTAAGTGCAACCTTGTTTTCTAGAATGATCTTTTAAAAATCCATTTTAAATATTTTATTTGTAGTTCAGAGCCCCCCCCCCATCTAATTAATCTATACCCCCCCTTCTCCCCAGCTGGGACCCAAAGCAGCTTCATTCTCTCCTCCTCCATTTTATCCTCACAGCAATCCTGGGGGGTAGGCCAGGCCAGGCTGAGAGCAAGTGACTGGCTCATGGTCACGCACTGAAGCGGGCTGCCTCCGAACATTCTACTGGTATGAAGGACAGGGAAAGGAAACGCTGCATCTACTTTCTCCAGCCCCTGCAAAATTCTCTAAAACTCTCTTGTGTCTCCCCTCCTCAGTCATCTTTTTTAATGAAAAGTTCTAAATTCTTTCCTCAAAGAGCCACTGTGGTGCAGACATCGGATGACCTTGGGCCGCTCACACACACGCTCAGCCTTGCCTCCCTCCCAGGGTTGTTCAGAGAGCAATGTGCACTCCTTTGGGTCCCTGTTGGGGAGGAGGGTCAGGTATAAACAAAGGAAGTCTGCAGGAAAGGTGCCCCAGCTCCTGCCCCTCTAGACCCTTCTGGAACCCGGCCCCCTCAGCATGGTGCCCAGCCCGCCTCAGGACCGATGTTGCCTCTAAGTTGTGGAGTCTTGTGAGCAAAAATTCTCCTTTGTGAGCTGCTGGCATTAAAGTTGTGAGTGAGCGATTTGGCTGCTGCATAAATCAGTTTGCTCTGGAGCCCTCCTTCGTGTGTGAGCCAGAGGCTGAAAAACGGTGAGGTAGCTCACACTCACTCAGCTTAGAGGGAACACTGCTCACGACCTCTGGGGCTCCCCTTCAGAGTGCTGGCCTGTCTCCTCCCCCACTGCCATTGGCTGTCCCTGGGCCAGCCCCCTCCCGCCCGCCTCCCCGATCCCGGGAGCAAGCCCCTCCGTCCCTGGCGCGCCACTCCACCATGGGGACAGCCGAGGAGGCCCAGGCCGTTCTGGAGTGCATCTTCCACCCCCACCTCCCCTTTGGGGGAACGGCGGCGGCCGGAGAGGAGGAAGAGCAGCCCCCACTGCCGCTGCAGGAGGAAGGTGAGCCGGGCCGGAGGCCTCCCGCACACGCCGGCCGCGCTCTCCTGGGCCCCGGGGCGGAAGGGGCCGAAGTCCACGGGCCCGGCTTCTGAGCTTGAAGGTGTCCCAAGAGGCTCCGGGGGCGGGCGGGGGGAGGGCTGCTGCAGGGGCCGCTTTCCGAGGTCAGCGGCCGGATCCCGACCAGGGACTCCGGCCTTCCCGCAGGGGGGTGCGCTCCGTTTTACTCCCGCCGAGCCTCCCGCTGGATGGAGAGTGAGCCGCGCGGGGGGCAAGAGAAGGGCTGGCGGCCGCACCACAGAGGCCCTGCTGAACCGGAGGGGAGCCCCGGGGCAGGCGCTGGGGGGCGGCTCCGGAGAGGGGGAAGGCGCCTCGCCCGACGGCCGGCCGGCCCGCCCTCGGGGTCGCGTCCCCCCAGCTCAGCAGGCAGCCAGATCCTCTCGCCCGCAGGAGCCTTTGCGCCGGAGCTGCTGGAAGAAGCCGCGGAGCTGGAGGCCCAGGGGATTGCGGCGGCCGAGGCCGGAGACACGGAGGCGGCCCTGGAGAGGTTCGGCCGAGCCATCCGGCTGCTCCCGGCACGGCCCTCCGCCTACAACAACCGGGCCCAGGCCCGGCGCCTCCAGGGGGATGTGGCCGGTGAGTGGGCCGCCCGGGGGTCGCTCCCGACTGACGGGGCCAGGCCTGGGCGGCAGAGCCCGAGAGGGCGGCCTGGAGTGGCGCCCCGGAAACTTCGCCGGCGCTCGACCGAGGCGCCCGGCCGGCCCGGGGTTAGTCCGCCTGCAGCGGTGGGGCGGGGCGGCCGGCCAGGAGCCCCTGCAAGGCGACCCACATCTCGGGCCGGGAGGAGCCACCCCGGCGCAGCCGCTGGCCTCGCCCGCCGACCCCTCTCTCCCTCGCCCGCCGCGGCTCCCGGCCGACCTGCTTCTTCCCCTCCTCTCCCTCCGTTCCCGCAGGAGCCCTGGAGGACCTGGCGGCGGCGCTGGAGCGGAGCCGGGGGGCCGGCCGGGTGGCGCGCCAGGCCTTCGTGCAGCGGGGGCTCATCCGGCGGCTCCAGGGGCACGACGAGGCCGCCCGGCAGGACTTCGCGCAGGCCGCCCGCCTGGGGAGCCCCTTCGCCCGGCAGCAGCTGGCGCTGATGAACCCCTACGCGGCCCTCTGCAACCAGATGCTGGCGGCGGCCCTGAAGCGGCTGCGCGGGCCGGGCGGGCGGGGGGAGGGGGGGGCGCCCGCGGGGACACCCGATTAAAGGGCTCGCCTTGCCGCCGACCTCCCGGCCTGGTCTCTGACTCCTTCCGCGCGTCCGCCTCGTCTCCCCCGCGCCGCGCGAGGAACGCCGGGCCAGGCCCCCGGGGGTGGGGGGTGGGGGGGAGCCGAGGGCGCAGGGAAGGCCGGCGAGCCCCGCCACAGGAAGGAGCGCCCCGCCGCCCTCGTCCGGGAGGGAAGGGCCAGGCCGCGGGCAGCCGAGGGGGCCGGGCCGGGCCGAGCCGGGCCAGGAGGAGCGGAGCGGAGCGCAGGAAGCCGCCGCAGGGTCCCGGGGGCTGAGCTCCGCTCGCCTTCAGCCCCGCCACTGCAGAGGCGGCTTTCCCGGCCGGGCGGGGGCAGGCGAGGCGGGGGACGGGGGGTTCCCGCCAGACGCGCTGCGCGTCCAGCCCTTCCGCCTCGGGCCCCCTGGCGGCCGCAGCCTCTGGCGCGCCCCCCTCCCCGGAGCGGGCTGCAGAGAGGGCGGGGACGCGCGCGCGGGCGGGCGGGCGGGCGGGCGCGCGGGCGGGCGGGACGGACACGGACCTGCGGCCGGCGCTGGGAGGCTGGACGTCCGAGGGGCACAGCCGGGGCCCCGGGAGGGAGAGAGCGGGGCCGCCCCGCTGAGAGGCCTCCGCCGCGCCGCCCCTCTTCCTGCCGCAGGCTCCGCGCAAAGGCGGCCGGCCCCTCCCGGCCTCTCTTGTCGCCGCAGCCGCCGGAGATGTGACGCCTCGGTGCCGGGCGGCCGCCGCTGCCGCCCCGGAGACAGCCCGCCGGGCCCACCTCGCCTCCCCCCCCCCCGGCAGCCCCTCCCCGACGCATGGCGCTGCTCCTGCTGCTGCTACTGCCGCCGCTGCTTCTCCTGGCGCTGCTCCCTCCAGGTGCGCGGGCGGGCGAAGGGGGGGGGGCTTGCGCCGCGGCGCCGCCCCCCAGGGCGGGTCCCCGGGTTTTTTTGCACACTAGGGAGGCTACCTTCTGATGCCCCCCCCATGCACCCACTGGACTGGCATGAGAGTTCCCCAGAGTGAAATGGCAGCCCCAGAGGATAGCAAAAGCATCCTGGAACTGGAATGAGAGGCCCCAGGGTGGCATGACAACCCCTGGGGGTAGCAGGAGTGTTCCACTAGAATGAGAGGCCAGGGAGTGGAATGACAGTGCCTGGGGGGAGCAAGACTGTTCTGGGACTGGAATGACAGCCCCTGGATGTAGTAGGGATAGTCTGGGACTGGAATGACAGACCTCAGAGTGGAATGACAGCTTCTGGATGTAGTAGGAATGGTCTGGGACTGGAATGACAGACCTCAGAGTGGAATGACAGCCCCTGGATGTAGTAGGAGTGGTCTGGGACTGGAATGACAAGGCCCAGAGTGGAATGACAGCTCCTAGATATAGACAGAGTGTTCTCTGACTAGAATGAGACACCACGGAGTGGAATAACAGCACCCAGGAGTAGCAGGAGTGTTCTGGGACTGGAATGACAGGACCCAGAGTGGATTGATAGCTCCTGGGGGTAGCAGGAGTGTTCTGGGACTAGAATGAGAGACCATGGAGTGGAATGAAAGCCCCTGGCTGTAGCAGGAGACTTCAGGGATTGGAATGAGAACCACGGAGTGGAATGACAGCCTGTGGAAGTAGCAGGAATGTTTTGGGACTGGAATGACAGCCCCTAGAGTGGAATGAGTGAGGCAGTTCTGTGCAACTGGATTTGCAAATTGTAAAGTTGAACACTTTACATTTAAAGATTTCTCGAATGTGTGTAGCTATTTTCAAATCAGCTCCATCTCAGTAATTATCTTGCATGTCAGCTCTTTAGTTTCCTTACAAATTCATGAGGTTGAGGTGAGCCACCTCCTCCATTGTCAGTTATAAATCTTGCACTTGTCCCTCCACCTGTTCCAGTGTCCAGTTCTGCTCCCTTCCTGACCTCCATGTTCCCTTTCTGTGAGGTTGATGTGAGCCACCTCCTCCATTGTCAATTCCACTCCTGGGCTTGTCATTTCAGTCCCAGAATACTCCTGCTGCCTCTTGGGGCTGTCATTCCAAGCTGGGGCCTATCATTCCAGGCCCAGAGTAGTCTGTTTTGGCCCAGAGACCCTAATGGAAAATCCATTCCACGTTTTCTTTGCAACTCTACTTGTACTGTCATGTATTTCAATGGAGCCCATGGAAGTCAATTGGCATTCCTGGCTCCCATTATTTCCAGTGGGCCTTCAAGCGTCTCCCGTTGTTACCAATGGGCAACCCTGTCCTTCCTTTTAGTACATCCCCAGGGAAAGGGCTTGCTTGAGTCTGGGGGGCTGCAGCAGTGCGGGCCAAACTTGTCGCCTCCAGTCCTGGGGAAGGGCAGGCGGAGCAAGGCCCTGCAGCCGGAGGAGCCCCTTTTGTCTGGGGGTGGGGTGGGGAGGGTCTCCCTTACAGTTGTGCCCAACCGGCCTTAAATTCCAGGGGCCAGGGGCGCAGACTCCTTCAAAATTCACCACTAGGAGGGTGGGAGGCACAGTGGAGCGGCAGCGGGAGGCTGGGAGGCGGTGTGTGCAGCACGTGCATGAGCGGCAGGGCTTTTGTTTGGTGGGTGGGGTGGGGCCCGGCCGGGGCTGTGCAGGCACTGAGGCACCCTCAGGCAGCCAGGCGATGAGTGGAGTGGCGTGCAGCGCAGGTAGGGCTTTGAGGCGGGGGAGGAGAGGGGCCGAGCAGCCGCAAGCCATTCTGCCGCCCACCATTCTGCCGCCCACCATTCTGCCGCCCGCCAGCAGGGGGCACTTTAGGCAAGCGCCTAAAATTTGCCTATGACGGTCTGGCCCTGCTGCCCCCTAAGCGGGCTCTGCTGTGGTCCCCTCCCCTGCAGGCGCGGCGGAGCCGGAGGCCGAGGGCCGCGCCTTCTCCTGCCTGGCCGCGGTGCCCAGCCTGGCCTGGTACCTCGACGGGGAGACCAACGGCTCCAGCACGCCTGCGGCCACCTTGGAAGAGGGCGGCGAGGGCGGGGGCAGCAGCAGCAGCGGCACCTTCGTGGTGACGGCGCGCCGCCTGGACCGCCGCCTGAACTGTTCGGCCGTCGACCTGGCCAGCGGCCACGTGGCCAGCGCCTCGGTGGCTCTGCACGTGCAGTGTGAGTGGGCCGGGCGGGCCAGGGGCGAGCGGGGGGGGGGAGGCGGTGGCACTGCCGATGCCCAACGCCACCGGGCCTGGTGTCTTTGCCTTGCAGTTAAGCCCGAGCTGGTGCAGGTGGAGGCCCGCTCGGAAGAGGGCGGGCAGCCGGGCCTCCTCCTGGTCCTCTTCGTCCTGGTGCAGGCCAGCCCCCCGGCCAACATCACCTGGGTGGACCAGGACGGCTGCCTGATGGTCAACACCTCCCACTTCCTCATCGTGGACGCCAAGACCTACCCCTGGCTGGCCAATCACACCCTGGAAGTGCAGCTGCGTGGCTGGACCCACAACTCCTCCCTGGGGGCCTCCAGCAAGGCCGGTGTCCTCAATGCCTCCCTGCTGCTGCCTGGTAAGGGGTCCGGGCCCCCCAGGGAAGGCCCCCTGGAGCGGCTTTGCTGCTGGAAGCCAGGGTCTTCGGGCCTGTGGCCACAGGAGTCACAAAGACGTTGCCTTAGCAAAGGTTCCAGTTCCCAAATCAGCAAGCTTCGTCTTGTCCGTTCTGACCCAGAGGAGTGGTCATGGCAGGGCCCAGCCCACCAGTCCCTGCCCGGTCAGGGTTCTGGGGCAAGGCAGCGGGTGCAGGGTCTGGCACTTGGGAGGGCCCTGACCGGACTGGCCTCTCTGGCTCCCCAGGTCTCCTGGACGCCCGTGTGGAGCTTCCCCTCCTGGCCCTCCTCATCGGTGCCACTGGGGCCCTGGGGCTCCTCATGGGCCTGGGCGCCCTCGTCAGCTATCTGGGATACCAGAAAGGAAAGAAGGCGGCAGGTAAGAGGGGGCCAGTGGGGGGCAAAGAGGCCGGGGGGGGCGGCACACCCTCTGGCTGAGCCGCTTCTCTGCCTTCTCTCCGCAGGACTCGCCCCGCCAGCCCAGGTGCCTCCCAGGTAACCTTCCCAGCCGCGGCCCTTTGATCAGTCCCCACCCTCTCCTGGGGGCGGTCTGTGTCGCCGGCCTGCCTGGGCCCCAGCATGGCAGATCCCCTCCAGCGGGGGCTGCGGCTCAGCCTGGGGGAGGGGGGGGGTCCCACAGGAAGGTGGCCTCAGCCCTGGCTCGAGGGAGGGGGAGGGGCTGGACCCTGCTGATTGGCCTTCGGCTCTTGCCCTAGTGACTCCAACCTCCTGAAGTGGCAGGGCCCACGGCTGCCACGGGCCAACATGTCTCTCCCTTCCAACCTCCAGCTGAATGACTTCACCCTGGAGCCTCAAGGTAAAGCGGGTCAGTCCAAATTTACCATTCTCACCCTCCCTCCTTCCCACGGTCGGTCTTGCAAAGGCGCCTGGGTGAATGTCCTGATGCAGACAGGTCCCCCCAGAAGGGCTCAGAACTCCCCCAGCCCTCCCCACGGTTTCCTTCCCCCTTTACAGCCAAGGTCACGGCCCAAGGAGCGGAGGACGAGGAGGCGGCCCTTTCGGAGCCGGAGAACAGCCTGGCCTTGGCAAACAGAGGTGAGAGGGGGCTTCCCAGGGAGGGGGCCAGCAGGACTGGGAAGACCCTCCAGCAATGCTCTGGTCACCAGCACCTAGCCAGGGTCAGGGGTGCACTGCCCGGGGGCGCAGCCGCCACAGACAAGGTGTAGCATGTCAGGCTCCGGGGAGGCTCCCATTGTGGAAGGGTTCCCTTGCAAGGCGACGGGGCCCATCGTCATTTCCCTGCCGGGCAGAGTTGGGAGGCCAGTCAGGCACCTCCTAGACCAACCCAGTTTTATGCGAGGTGACTTCTGCTGCTGCTGCTGCTGCTGCCGCCGCCTGCACACGGGCTTCTGGTTTGATGCAAAGGACATTCCAGGTTGGAATCCCCGTCAGAAGCGGCACGGCCCGTTCTGCATGCGGGAGCCAGGCCCGAGTGGGTGGCCGCCGTGGAAACGGCAAAGGCCGCATGGGCAACAGCAGAAAGCAGAGTGGGGAGAAAGGCACCACCTGGGGGGGGGTGGGGAGCCTGGGTGCAACCCTATGGGGAACAGCCCTTAAGGGCGTTTTTTCTTCTATGAACGATCCCAAGGCATTTTCCTGAGGAAGGCCAGCTGGGAATGCTGGGAAAAGGTTGGGAAAACAATGGAGTTCTCGTTAGAATGGCGTGGCACGAGTGGGCTGAGAACTTTGTCCGTCCCCCACAAAGGAGCTCCCAGTCGCCTAAAGAAGAGGACGGGTGGCGACATTCAGGGCCGTCTTCTGGGGTGCAGGGAACCTCCCTGCCAAAGGATGTGCCACAGGTAGCTAGATGAAGGCAGAAGAGCCCAAAAGCACCTCATTATTCAGGGCCGGCCGGTTGGCCGGCCGGTCAGTTGCTTCCTGCCCGGAGGGTGGCTCTCCCCTGACAGATGCTGGGGCACCTTTGCTGGCCAGGGGACAGGAGGCCGACCAGCACAACCCACAGCCCTTATGAGGCTCATTCCTCGAGGCTCGTTACGCAGATTTGTTGAGCGAGCTTCGTTCTTGCTTCTGTAGTCAGAGAAAGAGGAAGGCACCCCAAAGGGTTACCGGGTAGGGGAAATGTGTTTCTTAACGGCTGGCTTGACTCTGAGGCTGAGCTGATGGGGCCTTGGCAGTGCCCCAGGCAGCAGCTCCCCCCAGGCCCTTTCCACAGGAGACGCCGGGCTCCCGGCCAGCGCTCTCTCGCCTGGATGGCAGCCACTGCAGCATTGGCCCCCTGGTCTGTAGCAAGGGCTGTGAGGAGGCTTCTCTGCACCTGCAGGTCTCGGCCACTTCCCCATGGTTGGGTACATCTACAGAGCCTCGAGTGGCAGCAGCGAAGAGATCTGGCTGTGAGGGAGGTCCGCCAGCACAGACTGGGCAAAGGAGGACCTGCGCGGGCACTTGGAGGGCACTTCCTCTGCCTGGCATCGAAGAGGAAAACCAGGCATGCCAGCTCCAAGGCTGGGCTCTCCAAAATTGTCTCCGCTACATAGTACCCCCCCCCCACATACACACACCAGCTGCAGGGCAATCCGGGGCCCAGGGACCAGCAAGCCCCATTCTTTTCCGCGGGCCACAGGCACTGCCCTTTCTCCCTTTCAGCGCGGCAGCTGCCTTTTTTTGGTGCATGGCCCACACTTTCTCACACACCCGCTCAACCTGCATGTGTTTGTGGCTGGGAGAGGGGCTGCCAGGCTGACCTGCGTCGGAAAGGGAAAGGGGGTGGAGAAACTGCACGGCAACCGGGGCCCAAGCCTCCTCTCTGGTGGCCCCCACCCCCGGGAACGGCCTGCCTGAGGAGGGCAGGGAAGGCTCTCTCTCTCTCTGCTGGCTTCCCGCAAACTATGCAAAACAGAATTCTTCAAGGGGACCTTTTTGCACAGGTAACCGGGTTGCACTGTACAAAATGGTTCGCAAACTAACTTGAATAATGGATGAGGGACTGTGGTTAATGCTGCTGTGTATAGCTGACTGTAAGTGGGACCTTATTGTGTAATTTTTGCACTGTTTAATTTGTCACATCAACCCTTCTGCTGTGCGTTTCCGATTTCGGGCCAGTTCTGGGCCGTTGGCCTGATCCAACATTGGCTTATCTTATGTTCTTATACACTGTTCATTGAATGCCCTTTTTTGTTGATTGTCCCGATTCACCCTGTAATTTGCATGAGAGAAAGAGGGACTACAAGTCACAAATAAATCTTTAAAAGAAGGCATGAGAAACGTGATTTTGTGGGTGCTGCAGTTCAGGCAGGGCCCCTTCCCCCCGAGAGGGTGACGGCAGAGGTCTCCTCTCCAGGCTGCCTTGTGCTCCCCACTCTTCTCGGTACAGAGCAGGGCTGGCCGGAGGCATGTCAGTCCCACAACCAGAACAGAGGCTTCCTCTGCCCTCCCTCCCTCCAGATGTCAAGACCCCGTGACTGCTAGGATCAGGGAGCTGCTGGGCCAGAGCCCCGGATGCCGTCACCTGCTCAGAGAACATCTGGGTTGTAGAGACTTTATAAGCATCAGAAGGTTGTCACAGAACAAGACAAAAGCGGAGGCTTCCAGGACACTGGGCACTGGCCCACAGCCCTTCCCCCTGGGCAATATACGGCAGGCAGGGTGGGTTGGCAACCAAGGCCCAGGAGCTGAACGAGGGTCTCAGTGGGCCCAGAGCCAGGCAAACGCTCACAGTGCAGGAAAGGGCACTGCCCAGAACAAATCGTGGTAAAACCCAGATGTCCCACAGAAGCTGGGGGGCGGGGGGCTGTTGAACAGCTCGAGGGCCTTTTGGGCTGTTGCAGCCATAAGTGGCAAATGGCCGTGTCTGGGGGACCCCTCCTAGTGGAGTCCTGGCCCAAGAGGAATCCTTTGGGGCACCCAGGGCTTGAGCTGGCTGGGCAGGCCGTTCCCGTGCCCGGCTTATGGGAAACTCAGAAGATCAGTCTCTCCAGTTAGCAAAGCAGAGTTGGAGGGAGGGCTGGTTGCCTTCTTGCCCTCTGCTGGGGCCTTGAAGTGCTGTGGAAGAAAAAAGGCCCATCAGAAAGCCCCACAATAGACAGCTTTCCTCTGGCGCCGTCCAGCTGTCCACGGGGCCCCTGAGAGGAGAAAGCTCCTGGGCAGCAGAAAGTTTTCCCTCTCCTCTGCAACCTGAGCACCTCCTCCCTGCAATGCAGGATCCAGTGCAGGCCTCATACCTGGGAGTTCTTGAACTCGGAGTACAGCGAGAATAGGGTGTGCAAGGACTGGATGCGGCTCTTGTAGACAGGAATGTCCAGGATCGCTGGGAAGAGCAAAGCCACCCCAAGGAGTTACCTAATCCGGCTCAATCAAAGCAAGGCTATATACCGGGTTTCAAGCAGGACCCCCCCCCCGACAGCCAGGCACATGCAGGCATGTCCCCTGCTGCTCTGGAGCAGCTCCACTCAATGAGGGCCATGAGGGACTCACCGCAGATCATGTCTGTATATTCAGCAAGGCTACAGCTGATGTCTGCTGTTGGAAGGCTCACCTGAACGAGACAAAGGGAAGTGGCAGCCAGCTGGTAATCTGCAGCAGCTTCCTCCTCCCAAGGAAGCCCACCGCCTCTCCCTGGCGCCCACTGACAGGAGCTCCCGGGGGGGGGGGTACTCAAGCTCTAAAACCAGGAAAGTTTGCTTCCTCTGCCAGCAGGCCTTCCTACCTTCCCGAGCAGTTCTTCAAACTCAGGGGACCACTCTTGCATCAGTGAGTCTATGTCAGGCATGGGCCTGCAAGGGGTAAAGAGAAAGGGCTTCCTGAGATCGTCTGGCTGCCAGGGCCAGGCTTCGCGGGAAGGGTGTCTGCCCACCAAATGGCCCTGAGTGGGGAGGGGCCTCTGTGGGGAGCCAGAGATGCCTTTGCCCCAACCTGGCATAATGGACGGAGGCTGGAGGCTTGCAGCGATGGAGCTCGCTGATGCTCTCGACCCAGCTGTCGATGGCCTTGGGGTTCTTCTCGGCGTTCTCCAGGCTCTTCACTTTTATCTGCTGCTAGAACACAAACCTGCTTTCACCCATCTGCTCTTGCTCCTTGGCCCAAAGAGCTCTGCAGCCGTGTCCGTACAGCTGCCTACCGTCTGCCTCACTTACGGCCACGTTGTGCTGCTTGGAGTTTTCTGTCAACCAGAGGGAAAGCACCGTAGGATCTGACTGCTTCGTCGATGGCTCATCTAGCACCAACAAACCCAGGTTATCTGGCTTTCCGTCTGGCCGGGGAACCTGCAACAAGCAACCCAACAACCAAGACAGCAGTTTTGACTCTTTTGCTCCCGGGGCAAAACTCTGCCCAAGAGAATCTCTTCTAGGAGGGGCTGTTCATCACTGAGCAAATAGATTGCAGAGCAGACCGGGGAACAGAGGTCTCCTGAAAGGCTTCTGCGGAACAACTGAGCCATCCCTCGGCAGCGAGAGGGACAAATGCTCCTCTGCCAGCACCAGGCAAAACCTGCCCCCTGCAAACAGGCCGTGGTCTCCGCCATCATGGGACACAGAGGACTGGCCTTTCCCACATATGTTGTGGGAAAGTCAGAGCCAGCTTTGTACCTTCAGGAAGGCATCGATGTCTCCTACTGCTGGAATGAAGTCTGGAATGAAAGGCCTCAGCTTGTGCTCAAGGTCGATCATTTGTGGAGAATACCTGAGAAGCAGAGAGAGTCAGCCCAGAGGCCCCTGTGAAGAGACGGGTCTGCCCGTGGGGAGGGTCCAGGCCCCCCCCCCGCTCACCTCCGGATGTACTGGAAGAGGTCCTTGATCTCCAGGGAGACGGGCAGGCACTCGTACTCGGCCGGGTTGTAAGCCCTGGGGGGGGGGGGAAGGAGCAGCGTGAGACCGGCAGGAGCCCCGGGCGGGCGGGCGGGGGGGGAGAGGCGCCGGTGCCGCGGGAGTGCTGGGGGCCGCGCTCTCTCTCTCTCTCTCTCCCTCCCTCCCTCCCTCGCCCGCGGGGCTCCGGGCTCCCCCCGCCCCCTCCCCCCGGCCCCCGACGGACCCTTCCAGGGGGCCCCGTGCCCCTCGTCCTCGTCGTCCTCCGAGTCGCTCTCCGAAGAGTCCTCCTCCTCGTCCTCGTCCTCCTCCACCTCGTTCTCGCTGAAGCGGCGCTGCGGGGCCAGGCGGGACGGGGCCCCCGCCTTCTTCCCCGCCCCGCCGCCCCCCTCCGCGCCGGGCCCGCCAGGGAGGCCGGGGGCAGGGGCGGGCCGGGGCCTACAGGACGCCGCCCGCCTGCCGCCCCCGCCCCGCCGCCCCCTCCTCCTCCTGGCGCTCGCCGGGGCCGCCGCCCTCCTCCCCCCGTCCTCCCCCGTCCTCCCCGTCGTCGCTGCTGCGGGCGCGGGCCGGGGCCGGGGCCGGGTCCGGGCGGGCGGGCGGGCGGCGGGCGGGGCGGGGCGCGTCGAGGCTGGCCTCCTCCTCCTCCTCCTCCTCGGGCTCGGTGACGTCCAGGCTCTCGTCGTAGGGCTGGTTCTCCACCAGCCTCGTCTGCAACGACAGCGCAGCAACGGCCCCGGCCCCGCCCCGTCCCCCCACCTGCAGGCCGGCCTCGGGCGGCGGCGGCGGCGGCCCCCTCAGCCATGGCGGGCCCCGACCGGACCGGACCAAGCCTAGGCCTCCTCCTCCTCCTCTTCCTCCTTCTCCTCCGGCGGCGGCGGCAGCAGCAGCGGCGGCGCCGTCTCCTAGGAGACCGGAGCGCGCGAGAGCCGTCCAAGTCTCGCGCGAGCGGCGCCGGGCCGGCGGGGGCGGGGCTCGGGAGGGGGCCGCGGGCCGGGCCACGTCGCCTCGCGTGCGCCGTGACGCCACTTCCGCCTGGCAGACGTGGCTCGGGGCCGCCATCTTGTGCGGCAGCCTCGGTGGGAGCGGAGCAGGAGGGACCCGCGCCGGCCCGGGGGAGCAGCAGCAGCAGGAGGAGGAGCGCGACGCCGCCGCCATGGTGAGGCCGGGAGGGGAGGGGAGAGGAGGAGGAGGAGGGGGGGCGCGGGAGGGGTCCGTGGCGGGGCCGCGCCTGACTGCCTGCCTGGCTGACCGAGCGACCCTCCCTCCCTCCCTCCTCCCCCCCCCGGGGGCGCGCAGGTGCTGCTGGCGGCCGCCGTGTGCACCAAGGCGGGCAAGGCCATCGTCTCGCGGCAGTTCGTGGAGATGACCCGCACGCGCATCGAGGGGCTGCTGGCCGCCTTCCCCAAGCTGATGAACACGGGCAAGCAGCACACCTTCGTGGAGACGGAGAGCGTCCGCTACGTCTACCAGCCGCTGGAGAAGCTCTACATGGTCCTCATCACCACCAAGAACAGCAACATCCTCGAGGACCTCGAGACCCTCCGCCTCTTCTCCCGCGTGGTGAGCCCGGCGGGGCGGGGCGGGGGGGGGGAGTCCCGGCCAGGAGGAGGAAGCCCTGAGGGGGGGGCGCTCCGCTCACCGCGGGCTCTTCTCTCCCGCCTCGCCTCCGCAGGTTCAGGGGGGGCGACCCGCCTGCAGCAGCTTATGCAAACACCCCGACACCACTCCCATTCGCCCGTGCCCAGCGGCTGGCTCCAGGCGGCCACACTCTTCTGCTTATCCAGATCGGGGGTGTCAGACTCCCTGGAAATGTGTGGCTTAAAGTTAAAAGAATCTTTGCTTGTGTTTGTCTGTGTCCTTTGCGAAGCTTGGATCTCCACTACCTGGCATTACCTTTTATGCCACACACGGCCCCGGGCCCAACAAGGTCTCATTCGTGCCAGATCCGGCCCTCACAACAGATGAGTTCGACATCCCTGATCTAGACGTTTATTCCATGCTTTTCTCCTCACTGAAGGCTTACAGAATTTTATTGTCACAGTAGCTCAATGAAGTAAATTAGGCGGGGAGGGTAACTTCTCTGAGTTTACTGAGCAACCATCCATGGCAGAAGGGGCACCTGAACCTGGGTCAACCCAGATCATAGTGGATACTCTGTGCTGGCTCCAGCTGAACCAGTTGGGCACTACCTGAAGGTTCCCATGCATTTGCAAAGGCAGCTTCACACAGAGTCCTTTGCAGTTGTCCGATATGGGGGGGTTACACTGGCATATCTACACCTGTTAAACGTTTTCAGAGCTGTCAATAATTTCACTGTGGTAGAAGGTGGAGTAAAAAGAGAGGAAGGTATAAACGCTGGCCCTTTCATTTTCTCAAGAAGTGCTTTGTTTCTTGATTCCATTCAGATTCCTGAGTATTGCAGAGCATTGGAAGAGAACGAGATTTCTGATCACTGCTTTGATCTAATCTTTGCCTTTGATGAAATTGTTGCCCTTGGGTACCGGGAGAATGTCAACCTGGCCCAGATCCGCACCTTCACAGAGATGGACTCACATGAGGAGAAGGTCTTCAGAGCTGTCCGTGAGGTGAACACAAGACCTTCCCAAGTTTGCTGTATTCCATTTACACCGACGTTTTCACCTGAAGGGTCTCTGATCCCCTGTGTGCTGGTCTGCAAGCAGGCTGAAACAGGAGGTTGGACTGCGCAGATCGCTGGTCTGATCCAGGAGGATTGACGTGGTTAAGGGATCAGGGGGCCTTAATTTGTTGCAGTGCATTTACCTTTAAGAACTGATAGTATGTCATTTTTCCTTAGACACAAGAACGTGAGGCAAAGGCTGAAATGCGTCGAAAAGCCAAGGAGCTGCAACAGGCGCGTAGGGATGCTGAGCGACGGGGCACGAAAGCACCTGGTTTTGGTGGCTTTGGGAGTACAGCTGTGTCAGGAGGCACCACGGCTGCCATGATCACGGACGCCATCATTGAGACAGAGAAACCAAAAGTGACTCCTGCACCAACCAGGTCTGAAAACCTGTAGTGCGTGTCTGGGGGGTTCTTTTCTTGGTGGTGGAGGTGGGGAATACCTGGAGGTGTCAAACCGGGGTGTGTTGTGCGGGCAGTGAGGGGAACATCTGTTCCTGAGCTGAAGTTTGTGTTAGCCGATCTCTTCAGATGCAAACGCCTTGGGGCTCTGCTCATGTGGCCTGCTCAGAGGACCTCCGTCGGTGACTGATGTGATGGTTAAACTAAGAGCCTCACGCTTGTTTCTTAGGCCGTCTGGATCAAACAAGGCACTCAAGCTGGGCGCCAAAGGGAAAGAAGTTGATAACTTTGTGGACAAGTTAAAATCAGAAGGAGAAAACATAATAGCCTCTTCAGTTGGCAAGCGATCCTCTGAAGCAGCCACAGTGTTTGCTCCGCCTGTAAACACGGAGAGGTACGTGGGGGATGGCCAGGCCTTTGGGAAGTCTCCCGTGTGCTTCTGGGCGACGGGGGGGGTGTTGGGGCATCCTCCAGCGCGTGTGTTGTGTTGCGGAGGAAGCAGGGTCACGGGCAAATTGATGCCAGGATGAGGATTGTGAGTCTAGGTACTAGTTGATAATGCCCCAGGGGGGTCGCAAGGAGCTCCCTCGGGCTGACTGGTGCCTTCCGGGTCGGTGCAGCTTGCCTTTATAGAAAACAGAGCTGCACAGCCCTTTGTGTTGCTGTTTTTTCTCCAGCGTGCACATGAAAATTGAGGAGAAAATCTCGTTGACTTGTGGCCGTGATGGGGGACTGCAGAACATGGAGCTACACGGCATGATTATGCTGCGGATCCAGGATGAAAAGTTTGCCCGCATTCGGATCCATGTGGAGAACGAGGACAAGAAGGGTGTGCAGCTGCAGGTAAGACTGGCCTGGCTGTTGCCAGCGTGGAGGCAGCGAGAGCAGTGATGGCTTCTGCTGCAGGCAACGGCTCGGCACCCATCCTGAGCGCGGGCCTTGCGGAGGTGGGCCCGGGCTGTTTCCCCCTGGAACCTGGCTGGTGGGTGGATCGGTTAGTGGTTGTGTGCACCGGGGAGCCCCATCCTCTTTCTGCAGAGAGGAGAGAAGAGCGTGCCTCTTTTTAGCCTTACTCTCGTCTTACAGACGTGGTTAGAGAACCGGGTCGGTGGTGGCCGGCGGTGCCTTACAGAGGAGGTGTCTCCTGGAACTGGTTTGGTGGCCCCTGCTTGGTGTCCAGAAGCCGCCGGGCTGAGTAGGGGAAGCCCAGAAATGACAGGAGACTTTTTACTCCTTGCTCGGGCTTCTGGGATAGACGGCTTCCCTTTCGTTCTCTCTTTCAGACTCACCCCAATGTGGACAAGAAGCTTTTTACTACCGAGTCTTTGATTGGCTTGAAGAACCCCGAAAAGTCTTTCCCCATCAATAGCGATGTGGGGGTGTTGAAATGGCGGCTGCAGACCACAGAAGAGTCCCTCATTCCGTTGACGAGTGAGTGTCGCTGGGGTGGCCCTGGGGGTCTTGTTGAGCAGGTCAGGAGGGGGTGTCCCTCTTGGAGGGGGTCCTGGGTGAGTAACCTGCCTCCGTGTGTCCTTTTGCCTCAGTTAACTGCTGGCCCTCTGAGAGCGGCAGTGGCTGTGATGTCAACATCGAGTACGAGCTGCAGGAGGACAGCCTGGAGCTGAACGACGTGGTGATCACCATCCCTCTGCCGTGAGTCTTGTGGATTTCTCGGGCTCCCCCTCCCCAGCCCACTGACACCCCCTCCGGCTCCGGGTCATACGTGCCCCCTGCCGCACGGCGTGTGGGGATGTGACCTGGGAGTCACCTGTGGCCTCCGATGCAGGTCTGGCGTGGGCATGCCAGTGATTGGCGAGATTGATGGCGAGTACCGTCACGACAGCCGGAGGAACACCCTCGAGTG
Organism: Gekko gecko; assembly: GCA_029375565.1. Lineage (NCBI taxonomy): Eukaryota > Metazoa > Chordata > Lepidosauria > Squamata > Gekkonidae > Gekko > Gekko gecko. The sequence continues at coordinate 77,861,330 of JAPDNY010000013.1, read as the reverse complement.
GAGCCTGCCCGTGATCGATGCCAAAAACAAGGGCGGCAGCCTGGAGTTCAGCATTGCCGGGCAGCCCAGTGACTTCTTCCCCGTGCACGTCTCCTTCATTTCCAAGAAGAACTACTGCAACATCCAGGTGAGAGCGGCGGCGTCCCTGCCCCATACATCGCCTGGCCCCTGGCCCGCCGTTCTCCCCATTTTGGAAGCGGAGGGTTCTTTCGGGATGCCAGGAGCAGTCTTGTCTGGAGCCAGGCCGTTTTCCTATCCAGCTCAGGAGCATTTCCCCCAAGGCCTTGGCTGCTGCTTCCTGTGCCTGGAAATTCTTTGACTTGAATGTGGCAAAGGCAGGGCAGAGGGCTTTGGGCTCGCAAGGCCTGTGCCCAGCGGAGGGCGCCGTCTCGGCCTGCTGTGGGTTGTCTGGACACGTAGCAGGGCACAAGATTTGCACTGGGCCACCTTCAGCCCCCCTTGTGGCGGGGCCCTGTGGCCTTGCCCCACAGTATGCCGGCGTGAGCTGTTCCGGCATCGTGCTTCATCCCAGCTGACCCTGCGCCCTTCTTCTCTCTGCAGGTTACCAAAGTGACCCAGGTAGATGGGAACATCCCTGTGAGGTTCTCCACAGAGACCACCTTCCTCGTGGACAAGTACGAGATCCTGTAGCCCTCCCGACAAAGAAGCGGCACGGAAGACTTTTAAGGCTGGGGGTTCTGGGAACGGGCCGCAGCTCTTTCAGTGCCTGGGGACTCTTGACATGTTAGTTTGCCCGCTTACATTTTCAAAGTCACAGCCAGGAAGGGAGAGGCTGCTTGCTCCTCTGGTGTAGCCTCCTTCACCCTGGACCTTGGCACACTCCTCCCCGTTGCAGGTCTCTTCCCCCGCCCACTCCTTGGCATCTCTCGTGCTGCTGGCCACGGCTGCTGCTCTGGGGGAAGAGAGGCTGTCCTCCCCCATCACGGACCTGTAGCCAAGCTCTGAGACGGCAGTGAGGCAGAGCACCGCAACTGGGTGCTGCCGTTTTCTCCCTTTACGCAGCTGAGCCCTTGCCAGGGAATTTGGGGGGGGGGGGGGTTAGCTCTGTTCCAGTTCTGGGCTTTGACCTGAAGGCTCTTCCGTGGCTCTGGGGAAGCTGCCTCCAGCTGAGCGGAGCAAGATGTAATCTGAACTGCCAGGGCGGGGGGCTCAGAATCCCCACAGGAGAGAAGGGAGGCAGTCGCCGAGGCCCTGCTTGCATGCTGAAGAAGTCACCAGCCTCTCCCAAGCTGCCGTGTTGCAGAGGAGACCCTTTTCAGAGTGTCCCGGGTGAAGGTGGGGGAGGGGTGCCCTGTCTGGTAGGTTGTAGCTGTGAATCCTCTTGATCCGCCCTTGTGCCCGCCTTGTCAGTCTGATTTTTGAAGGGGAGCAAGTTCCATCATCCTGCGAGGCTTTCGTTCTGTCCTTCGATAACAAGGGTGGGGGCGATATTTAAAGGAGGCTTTGTAACCCTGTAAAACAATGACTTAGGAAATAACACATTCCGATGTACACAAAGACTCCCAGCCCCTTGATCAAATAAAGAGTATTCTAAAAGGCGGCGTCTGGGGTTGGTGGGGGGATTATTGCACAAATGCGGCGGAAGAGCCCGTTGGAGGGCAGGGAAAGGTCTCTAAAGCTGTCTCTCAGCTGAATGTGGCGGCCCCAGGAAGCTGCCATGGGCAGTTGGTGGGCTGCACACACATACCCACAGTGACCCCATCAGAAAGGTCTTTGTTTCCAACGACACGCTCTCCTTTGGGCAGGACCTGGCATTCTGAGCATCTTGGGCTTTTGGAAATTCTTCCTTCCACAAATATCTTTGTAAAAGTACCTGGGAGGGGGGGAAGAGTTTGGGCTGTAACTTTGGGCCCCACCTCCTAAAAAATGACACTTTGGGGCACCCCATGATGTTGATGGGCAGTAGAGAGAACACAGATGAAACAAACCGTACTTCGTTAACCTGTGGAATTCACAGTCCCAGGAGGCAGAGGTGGCCAGTAGTTTAGTGGGCTAAGGGGGATTCCAGTGCCCCAACGGACCCTCCCCCTTCCCAGTTGTGGGGGTGGGCGGGATTGTGTTCATTCAGCTCACTCATTCTCTGAGTGAGCGAGCATGCCTGTTTGGGGGTTGGGATGCCGGCAAAAGTGGCAGAGCTGCTTCTGGTACAAATCTGCTGAGGACGTTCAGGACCCTTTGACACTTGCCTGGTGGCAGTGGATGCTCGGAGGGGCAAAGAGGTCACAGTGAGGGTGAGAGGAAGCCGCAGGGGACAGTTGGCAGCACAGCATGCCTTTCGCCCTCCTGGGGTGGGGATGGGGTGAGTCCCTGCCTCCTCCTCCCTCTTCTCCTTGGCCTTGGGGTCTGTCTTGAGTTGCAGGCACAGACTTGATGCTGCTCCACCCACCTCATCCACCCAGTGTCGCAGCACGCGAGGCCACCCCACAGTCCCTTCCGACTGCCGGAGTCCATCCCGGCGAACCCTGCTCAGCCTCCCCTGCAGCTTGCCCTGCCAGAGGGAGGCTGGCCCGGTGGGCTTGGAGCCTAGCACTTGCCGTTCCCTGGACCAGGATGCTGGTAGCCAGATGCCCCCCCCCCGCCCGCCTTGTGACTGCAGCTGCTGACCTGCCCCGTCTGAGAGGCGCTTCCTGGGTCAGTAGCTTGGCTCTCCGGCTGCTGGAGGAGCAGGGCAGTTCCTTGGGAGGGCCAGGCCTGACCGCATTTCTCTCAAAAGGGGCCCGGGCCGGAGGAGGACGGGGAAAGAGGAGCCCCCCTGCACACAGGGAAGAGAACGAGCTGCAACTACTTCTCTGGTTTTTACTTATTACTCTACTGATGCTCCGGAGTGGGGGCCCGAGGCAGCACCTCCTGTTCTCCCACCCCCTGTGCCATCCTTGCCATAGCCCTGGGAGTGGGTGACAGCTAGCCCAAGGGCACGCCGCCGTGTGTGTGTGTGTCCCTGGTCTGGCGGGGGGGGGTATCCCTGGTCTGCTCCTGCAACCACCCCACCGCACTAGCTGTGCCAGGCCGGTCTCAGTGAGTTCCTAGGCATGACCTGGGTCTGTCTGTTCTGCGCATCTTCCAAAGCCCTTGTGGGGGGGGGGTGCCCGGAGACTGCTCTGGCCTGCGCCTTGCCTCGAAGTCCCTGGGACTCTGAGTCCAACGCAGATCCCCTTGGAAAATGGAGAGTGCCCGGGTGGGTAAGGTGCAGATGCTGGGAGGGAGGCCGCATCCAGACTGCAGGGAAATGGGAACGCAGCTGTGTGCAGGGCCTCTGGTGCATTCTCTGCTGCAGCAGGGAAGTTGACATTAAAGATCAGTCCCTGCTTAGTGCTGGGACAGTCACTTCTCCTGCTGGTGTCCTGGTGCAAATTTTTGTGTGTGTGTGTGCGCGCGCGCGCATGCGTGCTGCTAAATCGCTTCTGACTTTTGGCAACCTTCACTTCCCAAAGGAGTCTCAGAGCTCTGCCTCAGCCCACCCCCCGCCGGGGCTTCTCCCTGGCCTGACTGGCCCTCCCCGGGAGGAGGAGGAGGTCCCGGCCCCTCTCTCGGTGCCGCGGCGGAAGGAGGCCCGGCTCAGGCCCGCCGTCCCCGCGGCCAGGGGAGCTCCGGCGCCACGTGCTCTGCAGCCCGCGCCTTTGTCTCTTCGGCGCTCCTCCTCCGGCTCCCGCCCCGCCCTCCCGCTCTCCCGCCCCGCCACGGGGTGGACCGGCCAGCCCCCGGCAGTCGCTCTGGTTCCTCCCCGGACACCGGAGGGCGGGGCGGGGGGGCGGCCGTCTTCCTCCCGGGCGGCTCTTTCCCGGCTCTCGGGCGGCCCCCAGGCTCGGGGGGGGGGGCGGCGGCGGCACACGGGGCGACTACCCCCCCCCCCGGGGAAGCAGGCCGGGCCGAGCGCGCAGCTCTCCGGCCAGTCCCCGCCGGCTTCCCCCGCCTCCCTCCCTCCCAGCGGCCGGCAGGTGGCGCCAACTGGGCAGCCTCGGGGGGGGGGGGCGCGGCGGCGGTGGCGGCGGCAGAGTGAGCTCCAGGCCGCCCCCGGGCAAGGCGCGCGCGGGGAGGGGAGGGGAGGGGAGGGGAGGGGAGGGGAGGGGAGGGGGCTCCCCGGCCTCGCCCCCTTCCCGGAGCCGGAGAGCCCAGTCAGTCCCCGCCGGTGCCTCCGCCGCCGGGCTGGCGGGCGCTCCTCCCCGGGGTGGGCGGGGCAGCCGGGCGGGGGGCGTGGCGCGGGGCCGAGGCGCCCCGGCGGGAGCTCGGACGTGGCACATTCCAGGCATCCTCGGCATTCCCCGCGGGCTGGCCTCGGAAGCAAGCGCCGCCGCCGCCACCGGGACTCCGCTGCTGCTGCTGCTCCTGTCGCCGCGCCCCGGCGGGATTGCTCTGGCTGCTGCCTGGCGGAGGTGGTCGCGCCGCGCTCCCGGATCCGTTTGTCCGCCCGCCCGGTAGGGAAGGGGGCCCTCGGCTGGCTGGCTGGCGGGCGGGCGGGCGGGCGGGCGGGGGTGGGCAGCTCGCGGGCGCTGGGCCTCGCTCCGCCTTCCAGGCGGCCCGTCGGGGGAGGGGGGGGCGCCCCGGACCGTTCTGCGGAGGCGCCCAGCTACTTCCCCGGGGCTGTCACTGGGCGAAGGGGGGCGGGAGGGCTGGTCTGCAGCGCGGCTTCCTGGGACCGGGGGGGGGGGGCGGGAGGGGTCGGAGGCAGAACCCGGGAGCCGGCGGGGGCGGGGGGCAGCTCAGCGGGGCCGTGGCGGCTGTGGAGGCGCCGGCCGGGGAGGTGGGGCGCCGGCTCGCCAGGGAAGCCGCAGGCCCTCCTGCGCGGGGCAGGGGCAGGGGCAGGGACGGGGGGGGTCTCTTGAGGCCCCTTCCGGCTCCCCTCGTGTGCGGCGGGGAACTTGGGGGAGCCCGAGACGGCGAGAGCTGGACGGGGCCGGCCGCAGAGGCCACCTGGTCCGCGCAGGGCAGGGCCGGCCTCCCGCACCCCTGGCCGGCGTTTGTCCGGAGGCTGCCGCGAGGTGGGCCGTCTCCCTCTCCCGCTGGGAGCAGCGCAGCCTTCGCGGTCTGGGGTGGCTGCTGGGGGCGCTGGCGGAAGGGGCGCCCCGCGGGGAGGGCTGCCGGCCGGCGCGCCGCTCCCCCTTTCCCCCGGCCGGTCCAGGAAGTGTGCGGGGGGGGGGCGGGGGGTGCTGCCGCCGGGGGGCTGCGGGGGAGGCGGCGGCCGCTCAGGGGCCGGCCCAGCCGAGGCCTGTGGGGACCCCGTCAGCTTAGGGAGAGGAGGGGGACTTGCTGCCGCCCTGGGGTGGCGAACTCCGAGAGCGGGGCTGCCAGGGCTCACCCCTGCCCGGGCCTCGGCGGAGAACGCCTTGGGGGGGGGGGCGGCGGCGGCGGCGGCAGAACTGGGGGCCCTGGAAGGCTGGCAGTGACCGGCCGGCCTCAGCCCAGGTGGGCGGCATCGGGTGCCTCTGCCCTGCCCTTTGCCAGCCTCTGCTGGAACCTGGGGAGGGGAGGGGAGGGGGTGGCTGTCCTCTCCTGCCCTCTGCAGACCCCCCCCACACACACACACACCTTCGGAGGGCCACGGGGGCGGCAGCTGTGGGTTCTCAGCATCTCTTTCAGGCCTCTGGGGAGCTCTCCTTCTCAGAAGCGCTCGACTTAGGGAGACGGCGTCTAGTGCAGCAGCTCAGGCTCAGCACCAACGCCTCCCTCTCCGCTCTGTGGAGAGTCCTGTGAGCCAAAATCCTGCTTTGGGAGCTGCTGGCAAAGTCGTGAGCGAGCGAGCGATATGGCTACCTGCAGGAATTAGGTTGCTCCGGAGCCCTCCTTCCTGAGCTAAGACAATAATGTGTGAGCCGGAGGCTAAAGAACTCTGAGCTAGCTCACACTCACTCAGCTGAGAGGGAACTGTGCTCAGCGCGTAGGAAAGAAACCAGCCTGCCAGTGGCTCACGGGGGCGGGGGGGTCTTCTTTCCGGAGACTTCAGCCGGCTCCCTTTGGGTGTCAGGGCAGCTGAGGATGGAGCACAGCCAGCATGGTCCTCAACGGCTGGAGCCGAGTGGGTGCTGGCATGCTTGCCTGTGTGCCATCTTGGCAAATTGCCCCTCAGGCTGGGCATTGCCTCCTCCTGGGTCCGGTCTCTGTGGGGGGAGGGCTGGAAGGCCTGCTTGCTCTCAGAGCAGGCCTGGGGCAATCGCGGCTGAGAATTCTTGGCCAGAGGCCCCCCCCCCACCATCCCCACCATGCCTTGGAGGCCCCTGCGGGAGCTGCTGCCGTGCCCCAGAGATATCCGGCTGGCCTCCACCAGGGCTCGGGCCTTCTCAGCCTTGGCCCCAGCCTGGTGGGACTCTCTGCCTGACCTGTTGAAGTTCCGCAGGGCACATGAGGCAGCAGAGGGGTTCCGCCAGGCCTTCTTCGGTCGAGGGTTCCCTCACATCTGCCCGACTCCCTCCCCTCCTCTCCCCCCTTTCCTTATGAAAATCCAAATGCTCAAAACCTGTATGTGAAATATGCCATCTTGTTAAAGTGCTTAAATACTTATGCTGAACGTTTTAATATGGAATTTAAACTGGTTTTAAAATGGTACTGGATTTTATGTTGTTGCAAACCACCCTAAGCCCCATGTAAGTGGGGAAGGGCAGTTAAGAAATTGAACAAACAAAAGAAAGAATAAGAAATAAGAGGAAGCAGGCCCCGGGGGAGGGGGGTGCCTCCTGCCGCCTGGCATTATCTAGACGGTGCCATGTTGGTGCCCGTTCCTTGACACTGTTCCCCTTGCCGCTCTCGGGCTCAGCAGGGCCGCGCTTCTCAGAAGGGGAGGCCGAGGAAGGGACGAGTCACCTTCCGTTAACCAGCGCCAAGCTGCGGGTGGGTGGGTCAACTCAGCCCTGCTCTGGTCAGCCCTTCCCTATCTGTTCCTTCTCCTCCGTCTCACGGGGAGGGACCCCTGGCAGGCCTGGCCTGACCGGCTCCGGCCTACATACATGCGGCTCCCGCCTCCATCTTTCCCAGGCTGCCCGGGGAGGGCCAGGCCCAGGAGGGGCAAAGGGCAGAGGAACACAGCTGGGCCGGAGCTGCTTCTCCAGTCCCCCCGCCCCTTCTTCCTGCTTTGGACGGGGCCTTCCAGCCTGCCTGCCTGCCTTGCGGGGGCGGGGGACAGACGCTTCCATCACGGGCAGAGCTCTTCCCTCCCGCTCTGCCCCCCCACCCCACCCCCCGCTCTCGCTCTGTGGCGCTGAGGGTGCCGAGTCTGTGTGGAAACGTTTTGTACAGTTGACGACTTTCTCTTGGGGCCTTCCTGTGCCTCATAAGCCGCTTGGAGTCTGTGCTGAGCTGAGGAAAAGCCAGTTAGAAGTGGCCAAGCAGATCAGTTCAGCCAGGCAGAGGGGGGGCGTGGGGGGGCATGGCCCTGCGTCCCTGGAGTGGGGCCGGACCCTGTGGCCTGAGCTGCCCGGCCTCACCCAGTTGCCGCACAAAGGCCGCATTCTCTGGCAGCCCCAAGAAGGGAGAAGAAAGGCCCTTTGTCCGGCTACCCAAACAGAGGCTCCCTGTCAGCACTGGCGGCCTGCTCCCGGCAGGATGAGCCGGGGCAGGGGGAGAAGCTACGGGGTGCCCCCCCCAGGGAGCTCTCTTGCCCCACAGTCCCAGAGAACTGGCTGCAGGAGGCAAGAAGCCAAGGGTAACCCGGGGGGGGTCTGCTCCTCCCCCAGGGGGGGCCTGCCCACGCCCCAGGCAGCTGAGGGATGCCTGTCCTGCCTCTGCCTCCCAAGAAGGGGCTGGGGTCTCGAGGGGCTTTGGTGGTGGGAGCCGGGGCATCTGTCTGCTCAGGGTGCGTGCCTGGAGGGGGGGTGCCAGGGCAGCGCGGTCTTGGGGTTGAGCCCACGGGTGGCCTGCTCCTGGAAGGGGGGCAGGGGTCGGATGTTCTGCATGCCCTGGGGGGAGTGCGGGGGGGCAGGCTGAAATGCGGCCCTGTGTGGTAAAGATCAGAGTCACACTGGTGTCGTTTTCAAAGCTCTGGCAATGTAATCCGGCACCTCCGGAACCTCATGTGCTTCCCCTAACCGGTGCTGCCTCTGGCGAGAAGGCCGGGGGGAAGGGGCGGGAAGGGGAGGCGAGGCTCACGGCTGGGTAACAAATTCCGCTTCTGCGCAGTATTCCAGTTGTTTGGCTCAATAGCCGGCGGGGGTAGGGCGGGGGGGGGGTTCCAGAAAGGCCATCTGGGTGCCGCTTGGAGAAGGAGCTCCCTTGACCTCGGCTGGATCAGCCAGTCCGGTGAGCCCTTTTTGATTTATTCTTCTTTATCTGCCTGTTTAGAAGATGTTTCTGCTGCCACTCCGGCCACCTGCCTAAAGTGGCTTCCAAGAGGAAAATAACAGGAAACCGGGAAGAGAGCTTGATAGCCCCGAAGGAGGTTCTGTGGCCATGGAGACCTGTAGCCGCAGTCTGGTGACGCCCGCCTGCCGAGTACAGGCGCCCGTCCAAGTGAGTCTGCCAGGGGTGTGGTCACGGGAGAGCTCCTTTTAGCCCTCACTGCGCCTAGGAAGGGGTCAGGCCAGAAAAGGATGCAATTCGCCTTTGCCGAGCAGAGATGCTTCCGGGTTTGGGGTCCACACCCTGGGACTCCGTCCTGCCCTGGAATTCTCCTCCCAGAGCCGTGCGGTGCCACACCTCCTTGGACCTCCCCCCCGCCACTCCTCTGATTGCCCAGTTAAAGGGATTGGCCAGAAATCCCTCACCCCGGGGAGGTTAATTGGCTTGCTCTGTGATCCTATTAGACTGAGCTGTGGGCCCGGCCTCTTCCCCCTCCGTGACACCGGGAGCTCCCTGCCTGTGACATGTCCTCTCTCTGACTTTCCTCCAGAGCAAGATTGTGGACCTGACCGAGGCCGGGAAGGGCCTGCAGGTGCAGACCGAGAAGCCCCACCTGGTCAGCCTGGGCAGCGGGCGCCTCAGCACGGCCATCACCCTTCTGCCCCTGGAGGAGGGTAAGCGGGGAGACGCGGGGCACCTGGGGGGGGCAGGCTACCCCTGGGCAGAGGCCAACCGCGAGCGTCTGCTAGAATCCTCTCGGCTGTACCACTCGGTGCTTTGGCCCTCCCAGGCTCCATCCTCATCACCCCCCCCGGGGGAGGTGCCCTGCCATCACTGTATTGGCAAAGACGAGGGAGGCAGCCCCAGCCCCCACCGAGTCACTTACTGGGTCTTTTTGCAGGCAGGACCGTACTGGGCTCGGCTGCCGGGGACGTTGTGCTGCAGGGGGCTGGCGTGGCCCCCCAGCACTGCTTCATTGAGAACGTGCACGGGACTCTCACCCTGTACCCCTGTGGCAACCCTTGCGCCATTGATGGCCTGGCAGTGACCCACCCCACGCGCCTCTCCCAAGGTAAGGGGATGCCTGACGGGGGGGAGGCGGTGGCTGCTTTGGGGACTGGCCTCCTGACCGTGGGCGTGGAAAGGGCACATCCTCGGGCCAGAGGCTTGCTGGGATGTCTGTGGCGGCTTGCAGCCGAGGGCAGGCAGCTCAGGGCAGTGGGCGTGGCATGCTCAAGAGAGCCCCAGGGCCAGCTCTCTGTCGGTCTGCCTGCAGCGCACCAGCCCTGGTTTCTGTGGGAAGTTTTTGGGGCCGATGCCAGCCTCTGCAGGCGAAGCTGACCGGGGGGTGGGTGCCTTCCTCTGCTCTGTTCTACTCTGCCCCCTCCCGGGTGGCTTTCAGAACAAAGGCCCCGATCCCTGTTGGGCTGAGTGTCCTTCTGGCCTCCGGCCAGGAGCAGGGGCCTTGTGCGGGGGGACTGCAGAGTAAGCAAGCGGTTTCGGTCCTGCCCGTTTTAGTCTAGCCAGGCAAACAATTCCATTCTGAGCGTGGATGGGGACCCCCTCCCTCCAAACTGCAGCCCAGCTCAACTTTGGGACTCCTTGGGAGGCGAGGGGTGGGGGGAGGCTGGCCTAGCAGCCACAGAGACGGCGGGGAGGGAGGGTTAGGGAGGGAGGGACTGCTGGGCTGCAGGCAGCATGTCCTCACCCCCCCCCCCGGTCAGGATGTCAGAGGTGCTTCCTGACAGCTGCAGCCAGCGCATGGGCCTTCTTCCCCTGACAGAGGCCAAGCCTGCCTGTGCCAAAGGGGAGTTGGGGGCAGGAGGCGGCTGGTGGGACCCGGACCCCTGCCGTGGGCGGAGGCTTCCTCGGGGACCCCCCGCCTCGCCCCCCGCTCAGCCTGCCCAGCTGGGTCCCTGAGGTCTCGGCGTAGCCGCCTGAGAGAGGGCGAGTGCTGGGCGGTTCTTGGAGGCTGCTGTGGAAACGCATCTGTCATCTGCGGCTCCCTTTGTCCTTCCGCGGGGGGGGGCCTCTGGCGGCAGAAAGGGAGGAGGGGAGGAACCCCGCCAGCCAGCCAGCCAGCCACCCACGCTTGGGCCAAGCGCCGAAGGCAGCAAAGCCTCCGTATCCCCCCCCCCTCCCTTCGCTCGGCATCTGCCAGGCCCAGCAGGGGGAGTGTTCCTTGGCAGAGAGAGCAGAGCGGCATTCCTGCGAGGGCAGCGTGACGGGCAGCTGGGAGCTATGCCCTCTCTTCTGTGGCTGTAGTGGGGTGGCGGCCAGTGTCTTTCCACCGGATTCCTTGCCTGTCCACCAGGGACATGATTTCAGCAGTGGCCGCAGGTAGAAGCCACTGGCCTTCGTAGACGGGCAGCCGGGGCAGGCTGGTGTGCCAAAGGCAGAGGGCGCCACGCCCCCCTTCCTGCCCGGCAGCGTCTTCATCCCTTGGTGGTACTTGTGTGCTGAGCGGGGCGAGCGCAGGCTTTGCAAACCGCAGCCCCCGAGATGGTGGGTTCCCTCCCCCGCCCCACCCCCCGCCCCTGCAGGCGAGAAGAAGCCTGGGGGTCCAGGCAGCACTCCCTCCGGTGGGCATGCTTGCGGGTGCTGCTGGGGGGCTGGGATGCTCGGCTGTGGGTCTTGGCAGGCCTTGGCCAGGGTGGCAAAAGGGGACTGGTGGCGCTCGCTGGGATTCGCCCGGCCCTGGGGCTTGGGTGCCCTCTTCTCGCAGGGGGGCAACGGGGTGCGCCTGAAGCTGGGTCACAGGAGCTGTGTTCCCTCTAAGCTGAGTGAGTGTGAGCTAGGTCACAGTTTTTTAGCCTCTGTCTCACACACTTTTGTCTTAGCTCAGGAGGGATGGCTCCAGAGCAGCAAACTAATGGATGCAGCAGCCAGATCGCTCGCTCACAACTTTAATGCCAGGAGCTCACAAAGTAGGATTCTTGCTCACAAGACTCCCCAGCTGAGAGGGAGCCTCGGTCGGGAGTTCTCTGGGCAGAGCTTCCAGCTGTGTGTGCCGGAGGTGCCTGCGCAGCCCCTGTGGCACGGCCAGGGCTAGGAGAAGCCCGCAGGCCAGAGCGCGCGGTGGCAGCTGGTCACACCCATGTGGAGCCCTTCCTCTGATGAGACTGGCACCACACCCACGGGGCTCTCCCATCTCCCCTTGCCCACGGCCACGCAGGGGCCAGAGCCCTCCAGGGCACCATCTCGTCAGGCTACCGTGGGGCTGGCAGAAGCAGGGGGCTCCTGGGGGGATGGGAGAGGGGAAATGATGCAGCTAGCCAGTTTGGCGTAGTGGTGAAGTGCAGGCGGACTCTAATCTGGGAGAACCGGGTTTGATTCCCGACTTCCTCCACTTGCACCTGGCTGGATGATCTTGGGCCATAGTTCTGATAAGAGCTGTCCTTGAAAAAGAGCAGTTCCTGTCAGAGCTCTCTCAGCCCCACCAACCTCACAGGGTGTCTGTCTGTTGTGGGGAGGGGAAGGGAAAGGAGTTTGTAACCCTCTCTGAGACTCCCTTGGGTAGTGAAGGGCAGGGCATAAATCCAATCTCTTCTCTTCTTCTTCTTCTTCCATTTCCTGGCTCTCAGCCCAAGGCTCTGTGTGTGTGTGTGTGTGTGTGTGTGTGTGTGTGTGTGTGTGTGTGTGTGTGGAGGTTCAGGGTCTGAGTGGCGAGGGGGACGAGGGGTGTTGAGGGACACTCTGAAAGTGGGAAGAAGCAAACAAAGTGACAGCCTTCAAAGAGAAAGGCAGGCAACAATTATATGAATAATTACATCAAGCAAAAATATTTGTACTCCTAAAAAGTGGATAGTAACATAAATATTACAGTGCATAACAAAACCATCTGATATAATTACAAAATAAATAATAGCCTTAACTCCATATAAGCAATGAATGAAAAATAGTCTTCATACACACAAAATGACAAGGGAGGCTAAGAAAAGGAGTGTTGGTTTTATTGTTGTGAGTTTCATACGTTGTAGTCCACCCTGAGCCTGCATGCGGGAAGGGTGGGGTAGAAATTAAACAGATGAATAATGAAGTGTGAATCTCAGCCTTTGCACGAAAAAGACAAGGTCCCAGGAACAGCCTGTTTTGATCCTAACTGATCTTCTTCAGTACGTACAACAAAATGATTTAATGCCTCCAAAACGTGAGAAGGAAAAAGCCAGTGTGCCGCCCGCTCAGTTGCTGCTGTTTCCTGTTAATAGGTCTGTAAAATTAATTGCCAGGGTAATAAAGGAGGTATGTCCTAATTGCAAAAACCAATCATGAAGTAATTACATCAGATTCAACGGAACTGTGATGTCAGCGACTCCTTCCAGTGATCATATAACCACATGCAACAACCCATTGTACTTTGAATAGTCTTACAATTGCTTGAAATTAGCCATTAAATACTCTTGTCCAGTCAAGGACTGGTCAGCATAATAAAACCATAATGTATGTTAGAAAAAACGTTCCATAATAAACATCTTATTCTCCAAACGTGTGTATATATATATATATATATATATATATATATATATATATATATATATACATAAACACAGAATCACATTGTCTTTTGGCAGATAAAATGTTATGGTTTTATTATTATTTTGTTTCTTTTTCCCCTTTAGAGGACTTCTTCCCTCTGTCTGGTTGTTCCATTTTGACATCCTTTCATAGAATGCTTTCCAAAGAACCTATCTGGACAGGCGAGCGACTAACAAAACTCTTTAATGGACTTCTTACACTCAGCCAAACTAATAAAATAACAACATGGTCATGCTCTTCCCGGCCGGCTCTATTTCTTGCTGGTAGTGACGTGGTCTTTCCCCGGCCCTGCTGTGGGCTGGGCCCTCTTGGGAGGTGCCTGCCACCCACCCCCGCACGGGGGAAGCCGGGCTGGAGGAGTCGTTAGAAGAGCAGGATTTTCCCATCGGGGAGGTGCCCTCATGGCTCAGAGCCAACACCTGCCTCACCCCGCTGGAGGGCTGCACTGGAGCCTTGGAAGAATGCCCCCCTGGGCCATGAGAGCCCCCTCCGCGGCACCTCTTGGGGAACTCCCCCCCCGCAGCCACTTCCTTGCCAGTGGGCAGTGTTGGGGGGGCAGGCATGAGGAGGGGGTGTGAAGGGGCCGCCCTTGGACCAGCCCTGGAGCCAGAAATTTTGGGTTGGTGGGGCATGGGGAAACGATGTGGGGCAGCAGGGGAGGAGGGAGGGAGAGACCTGCCCCATGTCTTCCCTGAACTCCCAAGTGGTGATTTCCTTGCTTGGAGTTCCGGTGTAGGCAGGGCCCCCCCCCGCCCGAAAAACACCAGGGAAAGGGGAAGCCCGGGAGTGCAGGGCAGGCGTAGGGGGCCGCCCCTCCAGCTGTGTGTGTGGGGGGGGGTGCAGGTGCTCCTGGCACTCGGCCGGAGGGCCCTTTTAATGTGGGGGGAGGGGGCCGCTGCGGGCCTGCCTCGGGCCAAGAGGTTCGCGGGGGCCCCCCCTTTCCGTCTGCCTGCCTGGCACAGGGAGTGGCGGTGTCCCGTCCCCCCCCCCCCCCGCCCGCCTCGGCAGGCCTCCAGGGCCCCGGTCCAGCCGGGTCAGTTTTTCCATCGCGGGCGGGCGGGCTCGCCTGCTCCCTGCCGGCTGACTCACCCGCGGGCGGGCGGGGGGGGGGGAAGAGCCGCGCGCGTGTCCGCCCGTCCCCCCCCCCGGCACCACAGCCCCCGCCCGCCCCTCTTCCCCCCGCCGGGCTCGGCCTCGGGAGTCGCCGCCTCCGCCCACCGTCCCGGGCGAAGCCCTTCCCGCCCCCGGCGCCGCCTCTGCGTTGCCGGCGTCCTGGCCCGAGAGCGCCCCGCGGGGAGAGCCGGGCGGGGGGGGCGGAGGAGGCGGGCGGGGAGGCCAGGCGCGCAGAGGCCCGGGAGCTCCGGCAGCCTCCTCCCGTCCGTGCCCGCCCCGGGCTGGGCACCAGCCGCTGACAAGCGTCCCCCCCGCCCGTCGGGGCCCCGGGGAGGAGTCGCCCGCCGCCTGCCTGCCGCTGTTCGGAGGCTTCGCCCGGCCGGGGCTCCGGGGGGCGGGCGGTCCTGGTCCTCCTCCTCCTCCTCGTTCGGCTGCTGCCCATCCGGGGCGGGGCCGTCTGTGGGCCGCGGGTGGCCGGCGGAGGCGAGGGCGGGCGCGCAGGCCCGGGCGTCGCGGTGGAGGAGCGGCGGGACGGGGCCGGGCCGGGCCGAGGGGCGCCGCCGCACAAAGGCAGGCAGGCAGGCAAGCAAGGGGGCGCGGGCGGGCGGGGCTCTGGCCGGGCGAGGGGGCCTGCTCATGCGGCTCGGCCTTCCCGGGGGCGGGGGCGGGCAGCCCGAGGTCCGGCCTGGTGCCGGTCAGGCTGTGGCCGGCGGACTTCCGGCCAGCAGCCCCGCTCGACAGCCCCGGGCCCGGAGGTCGCCGGGGCCCGCCTTGCAGGGGTGTTGTCACCTTGCAATGGGGAGGGCTCTCGAAGGAGGGCGGGGGCTGCTGCCGGCCTCCCCCCTCCCCTGGCAAGAGTCGTCTGCGTGGCCGCTTCTCCTCCTCCGGCTGCCCGGGCAGAGGCCTCCCAAGTGGCGGCGGGCAGCCGCCATGCCGCCTCTCTGAGCTGCGTGGAGTCCTGTGAGCAAAAATCCTCCTTTGTCAGCTGCCGGCATTAAAGTCCTGGGCGAGAGATTTGGCTGCTGCATCCATTAGGCTGCTCTGGAGCCCTCCCTCCTCAGCTCAGACCAAAATCTGCGAGCTGGAGGCTAAGAAACTGTGAGCTAGCTCACACTGACTCGGCTTAGCGGGAACCCTGGGCATCGGGCACCCCCACCTCCGCCCCCCGCGGGCTGTTGGCAGTGGGAACCCTCGCATCGGGGCAAGTCGGTGGTTCCCATTCCTAAAAGGAACCTTCCAGTAGCGGGGGGTGGGGGGTAGGATGGGAGTGACCCCCCCCCCGGGGGTCTGGCGGTAACTTAGAAACAGGGCGGGTGGGGGTGGTGGTGGTGGTGGGGAGACAGGCCCTGCAGAGAGAGGGGGCTCCGGGTCCCCATCCATCCAGCACTCCAAGGCACACCGGGGCGGGCTCTTACCCAGCAGGTCAGAACAAAACAGGCGCAGGGAAGATTGCGACGAGGCAGGGACGGCAAGGGAGGCAGGGTGGGAAGGGGGCGATGTCAGGCGGCGGGGCTCCTGTTTGGGTGTCGGGCTCTGTGTGGAAGGAACCTGCCGTGGGCCTCATGCGCTGCCAGTGTGTTCTTGGCGCGCTGAATGTTGTGGTGGAGGTTTCAGGCGCAAGTGGGAAGGGCGACGTGCTGGGCTGGAAGAGCTCCCGGCTTAAAGTGTGGCTCAGGAAACAGTCTTCCCGCCAGAAGCAAAGTGTCCTTGCGCATTGTGTGAAACGAGGGAGGGGCCTTCCTAACCACCTCCGACCGGCCGCTCCATAATGTCGGAACCACCCCCACCCCCACCACAGAGCATGTGCGGGGACGGTTCTTGGTGAGCTTCGTAGGGGATGGAACCTTGAAGGGGGCCCGGTAGCTGGTGGGTGGCCGATGGAGGGTCTGCAGAGTGGGAACGATGTGCAAATTCTGCTTCGTTCTTTGGGGAGGGCCCATGGCCCAGTGGTAGAGAGCATCTGCTTTTGGCATGCAGAAGGGCCCAGGTGCAATCCCTGGTGCCTCCAGTTAAAAGGACCAGGCGGTAGGTGACGGGAAAGACCTCTCTGCCCAAGACCCCCCTGGAGAGCTGCTGCCATTCTGGGTAGACAATACTGACCGTGGTGGACCATCAGTCTGATTCAGCACACGGCGGCAGCCCCAACCGATCAGTGGTGCCACACCAAGCTCTGTGTGCAAGCCACATACTCTCGCACGCGTGTGTGTCCTCACTGACTCGTGACAGGCAGGCAAGCCAATCTGGAGGGCCTCTGTCTGAGGACAGTCCCCATAACTGACTGATCTATGAAACGGCCACATAAGGCGACTTCAGGTGAACCCGACAGTATCCGGGCAGCATCGTTCTAGTCCAACGAGGCTTCGAGGACAGACCTTTGTAGGGTGGGTGGCAGCAGCCTGGCCTCGGGCTAATCTGCGTAGGGGCCCACGTGGTCGGGTGAGGCGAGGCGGGGTAGGGGGCTGTCTTCCAGGCGAAGCAAAGCTGGAAGAATGTCCTGTGTAGCAGCTGCGTCAGCTTGCTTCTCCAGCAATGAAGCCGGATCCAGGATCACCCCGTGGCTCGTAACCGAGTCACCTGGACCCCATCAGAAGTGGGGAGCCCCACGTGTCCTCCAGGGCCTCGGTCTTCCCAGTCGACGTGAGCGCCGTCGTGTCGGGATTCTGTTTCAGCCCAGCTGTCCGACTAGCGCAGTCAGGCTTCAGTTCAGAGTCCCTACCGTCACCAGGTGACTTTGATAAAGAGCTGGGCACTGGCCACGGGTTGACGATGCTCTGTTCCAAAGCCGCAGATGGTTTCTCCGGAGGGCTTTGGACAGAGGTTGAATCACGGGGGGTAAGACTGGGCCTGGCGGAACCCCAGGAGGCAGACCCCGCCTTGAGATAGGTCTCCCCCACGGCTGCTGGGAGCTTGTAACTGCATCGATGTGGGAAGAAAGCGACAATAGTTGTTTGTAGATATTTGGTGTTGAGTAATAAACCTCCGGGATGAATGAAGTCGGGAGCTGGATTTCTCTCTCTCTTGCCAAAGCAACGGAATACGGCTTCAAGGGCCACACCCGCTCTTTCCGTGCTTCTTAAGCCGGAACTTCCTCAGCAGAAAATGTGTTCGGGATCTGTTGGACGTCACGGCGACTCTTTAGCAAAGGAGTGAGCGGGGGGTCTGCATGGGGGTGCTGCAACTCCCCAGAGGCCTCCCTTAAACGGATGCTTTGGGCGTGTTCAGTCACTTGGTTTTTCTGAGAGAAAGTTAGTACTCGTATTAATTCTGCACTCGGTCCTTGGAAACCTTTTATGGCAATTTGTGGGTAGATCTGCCACAGGTGTTTACGTTCCCCCCCCCCATCACCACCACCACCACACTTTTTTATTAGTTGCTGGGTTGTTTTTTTCCTTCCTTGTTTTTTTTTTTTTTTTGTTAAGAAATAATTTTTTAATTAAAAAAGTCAGAGGTCAGCCATTAGGGCCAGGCGGAAAAGGTTCCTGGGGAGCAAGTAGTTCATCCAGGCAGGCCTGGTGCTGTTCTGCCATGGCCTCAGGAGACTGAGTGATAATTGACTACATTGTTGTTCCTCTAGCAGTCGATTTTTTAAGTAACAGGTGGATGGATGACAGCCTGTCTGAGGGACAAGGAAAGATGCGCTCAGCCAGTGATTGACTTAGCATGGGCATTGGGGGGGGGTGTTCACAGATGTGCTCTTTACGTACTTCACATATTGCTGGCACCTCACACAAGATCCCCCGAGGGTCTCTCCCTCTGGCTACATGCCGATGTCAAGCAGCTTGGGGGACAAGGCGGACCCCTGCAGGACCCCCTGGGCTGAGTGGCAGCCCCCCCTCCCCCCTCCTGGGATCTCTCGATCTGCTTCTCATGTGAAAATGGCGCCAGGAGAAAGAGCTGAAGAACATACCACTCGGCCTTTCACCACACGACTCGCGCTCGCTCTCTCTCTCGGGGCCGCCCTAGCGATTCCAGGGCCCTGGGTGGAAGTCCAGGAGGCAGCCCCAGAATCACAGGCGGGCCGCCTGTTAAAGTGTGAGGTGGGCAGGAGCCCTCGCTGGCAGCCGGCTGTCCCAGCCCCAGGCGGAGAGGGCGCAAGCGCCTGCAGCTGAGTCCGCTGCCCAAACCCTTGACTGTCAGCTGCTGGCGCTGCAGGCAGGCCCCTGAGCCCCAGGCGGGGTGGGGGTCTCTTCTTCTTCTTCATTCCCCCTCTGCGGGGGTGGGGGTGGGCTGCGGGCTTTCGGGACCCCGCCCAGCATGGGGCCCAAGGCAGCTACCCTGCTGCCCGTTGGCTAAAACCAGCCCACTCTCCTGCTCTCAGCCGCCACGGCTGTGGTCTGGAAGAGAAAAATGCCGAGAAAGGCCAGTGGCCGGGTTCAACCCCCACCGACAACAAGGAACGGTGTGGGCGTCTCGTGGCCTGCAGCCCACCGGCAAGCCTCCTTTGCTGCCAGCTGGCGTCCTGGTTGGCACCCGATGGTCTTGGAGGTGCTCAGCTCAAGGGGACAAAATACTCCGGGTAGTAAGAAATTGCAGGTAGTTGTGTTGGCCCTTTAGAAAGAAATCAAACCCATCCTTCAAGTAATAGTTCCGTAAAGACCGGATCAGAGGAGGCTTCCTGGATCAGAGCAGCGGTCCATCCAACCAGCTCACTCTTGCCACAACGCAGCCCGTGTGCAAAAGGGAATAGTCCAGGTGGGCATTTGGATAAACTGGCTGGAGTGGGTGCTGCTTTTGCATTATCTTGCTCTTACTGCTCTGTTTTCTGCTTTTGCCATTCCGCCTTCCTGTGTGGCTTATTGAACAAAGTTTGGGTCCAGTTGGCACCTGTTGTGTTGCGTGCACACGGGAGCTTGTGCCTTGAATAAACTTCACGGTGGCCTTAAAGGTGCCCGACCGTGGCCTCGAACCTCGTGCTGCCGCTTCGGCCCAAACTGGCTCCCCGCCTGCGTCTGCCTTGCTTCTTGTGTGCCTTGTGTTCTTCCAGCTTGCTCCACGTTTTGCCGTCCCACTTCAGCCTGAGTGAGACTGGCCATAAATAAAATGAGTACATAAACCGAGCAGTGGATTATGGGGGACTCCATCTGCCATGGTGGTTGCTGAGCCAGGGCAGCGCAGGACATGGATCTCGGCCCCACCCTTCTCCCCGCTTCTGTGAATGCGTCCTCTGCGGGCTCGGCTGCTGGCCTCTTCTGTAACGCTGTAACTGGTGGTCCTCCTCCTCCTCCTCCTCCTCTCTCTGTAGCAGCTTCCGCAGGGGACGGCCTGGTGTGGTTCCTCCACTTCTACGGCCACAACTGGTACAGTGCAGTGGTTGGGGGGGGGTTCGCATGGCAGGTCCCCCCCCCAGCGGTAACCATACTCCCCTCCTCTGGGCCACTGGGGCAGTGGGGATGTTTGCACAGTTGTATAAAGTTATCCCCCCATGTGCAACAGTCTCTCTGAATTCCCAGCTCTGAGTTTTTACAAAAAGCAAGTCTCTAGTCCTTCCTGTCGTAGAGATCCACCTTTCTTCAGAACAAAAGGGGCTGGAGAGTCAACTTTTTTTAAAAAAGACAAACCCTGGGAATTCAGAGAACCTGTCACAAACAGGAGTATAATGTTTGATTGAGAACAGCGGTGTTCAAGTCCCAACTTTTTAAAAGAGAACACCTCCCCCTCCCTTTGGCAGGGGACGGGAATGGCTGCTGTGGGAACAGAGTCAGGGGAAATGGCTGACATGTGGACGGAAGGATCTGCATTTTCTCACACCCTGCCAGGCTTTACTGCAGTTGTTCCCAAAACTCTGGAGCAAAGAAGGTTTGAGCAAGACTGGAGAATCCCCGAGAGGTGCACAAATGCGCCATGAGGCTGTGGGGGAGCAGGAAGAAAGCCCCGAAGCCCAGCGGCAGGGAGCCTGGGACAGGGAGCCCGCGTGGCAGAGGGTGCTTGCCCTGGGCCTGGGACACAGCCTTGGCTTTGCACGGTCCCGTTGCTAGCCTTTCTGGTGAGAGCCCCTTCACCCCACCTGTGACCAGCTGTCTGAGACCCTGCAACGTAAGAAGAGCCCTGCAGGGTCAGACCAGTCAGGGTCCATCCAGTCCTGCATCCGGTTTCACCCAGCAGGCAACCACTCACTCCAGAGGGCCAACGAGAGGGCATGGAGCCCAAGGCCTTCCCCTCATGTTGCCTCCTGGCATTGGGGTTCAGAGGTAGACTGTCTCTGAACATGGAGGTTCCTTTGAGTCACCACGGCTAGCAGCCACTGATAGGCTTGCCCTACATGGATCTGTCTAATCCCCTCTCAAGTCCGTCTCTGCCTGTGGGCAAAGCATGACATCCTCTGGCAGCTAATTCCACATTTTGATGATGCTGAGTGAAGAAGATATTATTTTGTTAGTCCTGCATGTCCTGCCCATCGACTTCATTGGGTGTCCTTCAGTTGCAGTGTTCTGGGAGCAGAAAAGAGCCAGAGAGTCCTGGAGCACCTTAAAGACTAACGACATTTGTGGCCAGGGAGGAGCTTTCGGGAGTTCCTGCAGCTGCTTCTTCAGATGCAGCGAGGATGGGAGGCCACCTGTCCTACATATCTGAAAGTGATGCCAGATGCCAAATGACATTAGCAGGCAAATGATAATAGCAAGTGTGATTGGATTAGGTGTGATATACAGAGAAGTAGTAGACGTAGAGAAATCAGCATTGGTAATGAGACAGGAAACCTAGGTCTGGCTTCAGTCCAGGTGGATGCATTGTCTTGAACTTCATTATCAGTTGCAATTCACCAGTCTCTCTTTCTAATCTCCCTTTGAAATTCCTCTGTAAGATAATTGCTAGTGTTTTGGGAGAGGGAGAAAAGTTCTCTGTCCACTTTTTCTACTCTGTGCATAACTTTGTAAGCCTCTGTCATGTCCCAACCTTATTTGTATCTTTTCTAAACTGCAAAGTCCTGGACTCGTCAGCCTTGACTCCCAGGAAAGGTGCTCCAGCCCCTTGCCCTCTCGGTTGCCCTCTTCTGTACTCTCGCCAGCTGCGCCATGTCCTTTTGAGATACCCAGGCTATGCACCGTATTCCAAACGAGGCTGCTGCACCGTAGCCCTATGCAGGGGCATTCTGTTGTTGGCATTCCCCCCACCCCACCCCCATTTCCCATCTCATTCCTGGTAGTCCCCAGCATGGAGTCTGCCATTTCCTGTGCTCCTGAACCTAACCCTTCCCCGGGCGTCAGGCAAGAGGCCGATGACCTTGAGAGACAACTTGGGGCGAGGCCGCCTGGTGTCTTTGTATCGCTGGGGGATTAGGAGTGTGGATCCCTGGCACCCAGCCAGCTTTGCGTGAGCGCCGGGGGGGGGGGAGGAGTCACGTGAGAAGGCCCCCGCAGCAGCAGCAGCAGCCTCTCGAGCGCAGCCAGGTGGCACTCAGCAGTGGGGTCCTGGAAGTGACGGGCTGGTTCCTCCGGGGCCCCATGCCTGCAAGCAGGGCTCGCTTTCTGGGGGAATGGGCCCAGCCAGAGTGCCAGAACCTCTTCAACAAAGTTCTTTTTAAAATGTTTAAGAGTTTGTTGTTTGCTTGTTTGTTTGCTTGTTTGTTCAGTGTCAGGGCTCAGGGCGGCTGACATAAAAAGGAAATTCAGCACGTAAATAGCAGTGATAAAACAGTCATGAAGCGATTGTCAAGTGCTGTTACTGTCATCAGTGCTAGAACAGTTCATGAGTTTTCAGGATGCAGGTTGAAAACTTTGTTTTGCTCTTGAGAGTTCTGGTGCCTCTTTTTCCAAAAAGAAAGAAAACCCTCCCTGCCTGCCTGCCTGCCTGCCTGCCTGCCTGGGTCAAGAGCTTGGCGGGGGGGGGGCGGGGAGCGGCTCGGCTGCCTCAGGACGGTGCATGCTGCAAGGCAGGGTTGGGAGGAGGAGGAGGAGGGTGCTGCTTCTTTTGCTGGCTTCACAAACAGTCGGGAGGCCGTGGTGGCCGGGCACCAGGGGTTGCGGTTCAGTCCTTGCCACTCTTTTCTGCTTGGCGACCCACTTTGGACCTGTCTCAAACGGGGGACAGAGCAGCGGGTCGCTCCTTGGGAAGCCCCAGGCCAGCGTGAGGTGTGGACTGGGCTGCTGGTGGCCGGGAAGAGTTGGAGGCCGGGCTGGGGAAGGGGCAGCTGCTCGGGCCCACTCTCCCCCCCCAGTAGCTCTTTGCGACGCGCTCAGAGGAGAGGGGCCTGTGAGGGGTGGCGCTGCGGCCCCGGTGTCAGCCGAGAAACGCCCCGTTCTGGCAAGGGCCTGGGTTCGCCACCAGGACACGAGGCCTCCGGCCTGGGGGGTCAGGCGCGGGGCACAGGAGAGGTGTGGCGCTGCCTGCCGTTCACCTCCCGGGCTCCGCTGAGGAGCTGCGGGCAGGAGCTGGCTTGTCTGCCAGGAATGTGGCTCCCTCAGGCCCAGGATGTGGCACCAGCCCAGCCTCGCGCCACAGACTCCTTTGTGCGCTTCCTTGGAAGCTTTGGCGGGGGACCTCGGGGCGTGGTGGAGATGCACCCAGGGGAGAGGCGGGGCTCCTGGGACTTTGGGACACCTTTCCGCTGCCCGGGACCTTGCTCTGCTTTGCCCCGGGAGTCCCGCTGTGCTGCCTCACCCGGTCGCTCCCACCTCCTCGAAGGCGGTCAGGATCGGCTTCCGTGGCTCTCTCCGGCCAGGCCAGCCCGAAGCCTTTGCCTTTCCGTGGTGGCTGCCGTCTTCTGGTCCCTCCTGCTGCTGCTGCTGCTGCCGCTGCCTCTCTTGAGGCTTGGGCTTGGCACTGTTTCCTGGGTAACGCCTGGCAGCCAGGGGGTCTCCCTGGAGGGGTCCTGGGGCCACAGGTACCTGGCAGCGGAACGAGCTCCCAGTTAGCCTTCCCGGCACGGATGTGCAGGAGTGTCCTGAGAAGCCACCGGGAGGGCGAGGGGCTCCCTGCGCCAGGGGCCTCCTGCTTGTGTGCTCGTGGGCACCCTCCCAATACGAACGGCCCTTCGAGGAGGGAGAAGGGGAGCCTTCACAAGGAGCCACGTGGGACAGTCCATGTCTCTTCCGTGCTTCAGGGGCACAGCCTAAGCCCCCAAAGGAGGCCGGGTCCCGTGACTGGACTGCCGAGAGCCCCGTCCCTCACGGGCGCTGTCCTCCCCCCCCCCCCCGCAGGGTGTATGATCTGCCTGGGCCAGTCGACCTTCCTCCGGTTCAACCACCCAGCCGAGGCCCAGTGGATGAAGAGCATGATCCCCAGCGCGGGGCGAAGCCCTGCAGCAGCCCGGCCAGGACTCATGCCAGGTAGGAGGCTTCTCAGAGGCTTCAGGCTGGGCGGATTTGGCAGGGGTTGGTGGGGCCACGTGGCAGCCTCTCCCCCCCCCCCCGCCCCAGCACGTGATTCTGCCCCTTGAGCCGCATCCTCCTCTTTCCCGGGCCT
This sequence comes from Gekko gecko, assembly GCA_029375565.1. Taxonomy (NCBI): domain Eukaryota; kingdom Metazoa; phylum Chordata; class Lepidosauria; order Squamata; family Gekkonidae; genus Gekko; species Gekko gecko. Next base: position 77,837,999 of record JAPDNY010000013.1, on the reverse strand, counting down.
TGTGTCCCGGGGCTGCCTGAAGCTCCTCACCCTCGGGAGAAGGGTGCACAATGTGCACCATACAGGTAGGTGAGACTCGCCTGGCTCGGGTCGGGGGGGGGGGGTGAACGGCTGTGCTGTGCCGCGGATTGCAAATTGCAAAAAAAAACCCCAACCCCGTGGCCTTTATCGCTGCATCCGGTGCCTCATGTAGAGTTCCGATTCTGGGCTGGCTTCCTCTTGGAAAAGCTTCCAGACTTCCTGGAGGGAGTCCTATAACAGCACCGGGTGCTTGGAAGGGCCGTTTGACCCGGCACAGATCGAGGGTGTTTCCGAGGGGCAGGAGAGCTGCGGCTGTGGCCGGGACAGAGGGGAAGGCACAACTCCCACCCCACCCCACCCCTTCCCACCTGTCTCTCCGCAGAGGCCCAGAGCCTGAGGAACGGCAACCCGGAGGCCACGAAGGCTTCCCGGCACAGCCCCAGTGCCCTGGTCAGTTCCATCGAGCGGGACCTGCAGGACATCATGGACTCCCTGGTGCTGGACGAAGAGGGCCTCTCCGCCAAGCAGTCGCCGGCCAGCGCTCTGTCCCCCGACTCCTCCGTCATCAACGGCCGGGGGGGGCGCTCCCTGCTCTCCCCGCCCCAGAGCCCCGGCGCCATGTCCTTGGGCTCCAGTTATGAAAACGCCTCCCCGCCGTTTTCGCCCCTCTCCTCTCCCGCAAGCAACAGCAGCGGCAGCACGAGTCACTCCCCCCTGGGCCAGGATCCGGGCCCTGCGGCCCCTCCCGTGGTGCCCGTCCGCTCCTCCAGTTACAACCACGCCAAGTTAACGTCCCAGAGCGGGCCTGGCCTGGAGCGTCCCAGCAGTCCTGCACGAGGAGGGACAGGGAGCCCCCGGGCGGCACGCCAAGCCACGTATGACGCTCCCCTGAGCCCCACGCCCTGTCGTAGGGCTCGGCCGTCAGCGGAGAGTGCCTGCCCCAGCCGGCGCCTCTCCCCTCCCCCCGCGCTGCCTGTCCCCAGGAGTGAGGGTCTGCCGGGCAGCCCTCGGACACAGCTGCCCAGCGGCGCACGCTTGGGATCAAAGTTCCAGTCACCGTCCGTGCCACAGTCCAAAGCCGGGATGCTGCAGGAGAGGCCCCCCAGCCCCTTCCGGGATTCCCGAGACGTCCCCGTCAGCCCCTCCCATCCGGGCCCAGGGAAAGGCTCCCAGACCCCAGAGGCAGCAGGAGCCCTGCAGAGCCCGCCGTCGGGCCGGGGGCTGCAGCCCCCCGACAGTCCACGGCTGAGCAGGCGGACCCTGGAGAGCAGGCGGGACCTGCCCCCCCTCAGCCCAGCCCTGTCCCGCAGAGCGGCGTCGCCGGTCGCCCACATGAGCCCCTTGCCGCAGGCCCGAGGGCCCGAGAAGCCCTGCGCCCGGAGGAGGGACCCTTCGGACGGCCTCTCCGCCGCGTCGCTCTCCTGCCTGCGGGGCCGCAGCCCTTCGCCCACCTTGCTGGCTGGGGAGCAGCGCAAGCCCGGCTGCGGGGTGGGCCTGAGCCCTGCCTACAGCCTGGGGTCCCTGACGCTGCCCACCGCCTCCCCGCAACAGAGCCCCCGGGCCCGCCGCAAGATGTCCGGGGAGCTGCCGCTGCCAGGCCCCATGCGGGAGCGCAAGCGGAGCATCTCGGAACTCAGCAGCCACGAAGGCGACCTGCTGCAGTACCACTGGTGGCAGCGCCAAGAGCGGCTCCGGGAGCAGGAGATGGAGCGCCTGGTGAGTGGGGGCGGGGGGGCGGGGGGGGCTGGTGCCCACCTGGAGTGTGATGGGGGGGTTGTGCCTGCAGGCAGCGCTGGAACCTGGAAAGGCGGCCGTGGAGGGGGGCCCATTCTGAGTGGGGCTGCAGTGCCAGAGAAGGGTTTTCCTGCCCCCCCCCGGCACAGTTTCCCCACTAGAAATGCCCCCCCCCCCAAAAAAAAACAAAAACCCTGCTGTTTGATCCTGGTAGGGAGCAAGATAAAGAAGCTTGTCTCAGTTCCCTGTTTGGGCTAAGAGTGTGTGTGTGTGGGAGGTGGGGGCATTTCTGTCTGGAAAAGAGCAGAAGGGGGAGGAGAGCCAGTGACTGAGAGCCAGTTTGGTGTAGTAGTTAAGTGCGCGGACTCTAATCTGGGAGAACTGGGTTTGATTCCCCACTCCTCCACTTGCAGCTGCTGTATGACCCTAGGCAAGCCATAGTTCTGTCAGAGCTGTCCTTGAAAGGACAGTCCTCAAAAGAGCTCTCTCAGCCCCACCCACCTCCCAGGGTGTCTGTTGTGGGGAGGGGAAGGGAAGGGAGTTTGTGAGCCGCTCTGAGACTCCTTTGGGTAGTGAAGGGAGGGGGATAAATCCAATCTCTTCTTCTGCATCACCTGGTACCGCGGAGAAAATGTGGGCGATCTGCCACCCCCCACCCCCCCCGGCCGCTGCCAGTTGTGGATTTCTCCTGAGGGTGTGCAGTTTGGGGTTCAGGGAGGGACCAAGTGTTTCTCGTGGGGAAATCACAGAAACCACCGGGGGGGGGGGCTGCCTTGCCAAACATCGTGGGGGGCTTTCCTGGGGGTCTGTGCATTTCCTTGCCACCAAGCCCCCCCCTTGCTCAGAAGGAAAGGGCCTCACTTTTGTGCCTCTGACGCTTCCGACATTTCCCAGGTGGTGACCCCCCCCCCCCGCAGTTGCCAAGGCAAGACAGGGGGGCGTCTGGTGCCGGGAGAAGGAGCAGCCGGCAGCAGAAGGGGGCTTGCCTGTTGCAAAGATGCACATGTGCGAATACGTGCATGTTGCAGCAAGGCAGAGCCTGCGTTGGGAAGGGGCCCCGTGTGCGGCAGGGGGGGCTCACTCACGGTACTCTGGGGGTGAAGAATTTGCTTCAGTGGCAGGCTGTGGCTTGTGCCCCCCCCCCGCTCATTTTGTAGCCCCCCGGCCACAAGGCAGACTCTCTCTGGGACTTTCCCATTTGGGCGAGGCTGAGCGTGTCTTTTGGGGACCCCCCCTCCCCCCTCCCAGGTATCTGCTGCGCTACTCCACAGCCCGCCTGCTTCGACTTGACTCTCTGCCTTCCGGGGCTTCCATCCGGCTGACTCTGTCCAGTCCCCTTCCCTTTCACACTGCAGAGGGCATCAGCCTCTGCCGCGGGTCTCACCCGAGGGGCCGTTTTCCACGTGACCACGGAGGGGGACGCAGCAGCGCCATGCCAGTCTGGCTGGATCTGCCCACGAATGGGCCAGAGAGGGCGAAGGGAGAGGCTGCTCTTCCAACTTCAAGCGGGAGGCAGACCCCTCCCCTCCCCCCGCCCCCTTCCAGCCCAGCCCAGCGAGTCCTGGTGTGGCAGCTGGGGCGGGGGGCGGGGGGCGGGCAGCAAATGAGCCAGAATGCCCTTGGCACAAGCAGCCACCCTGCCGCTCCCGCCTCTGGGCTGCTTGTGGACGGGCCGATGCCTCCAGCGGTCAAGCCAGATTGTGCGGGGGGGGAGTCCCCTCTGCCCTTTCGACTCGGCCGGTGAGGAGCCCGCCCAGAAAGCTCTTAGAAGCGCGCGCACACACCGTTTGGGGCCTGTGGAAGGGGGCGGGGGGGGCCTTGGCCGCCCTGTCTTGCCTGCCTGCCCCGGCCCAGTGCTCGCCTGGGAGCCCCACGGGGGCTAGAGGAGCCGGAGGCTTGGGCGGAGACCCGGCTGCTCCCTGTAGTCGGCACTGGGACTCCGAGCGAGTCGACGCGGAGCAAGTTTGCTGCTCGGCAACATCCCCCCCCCCAAAAAAAATATTTATTCATTTCTTCAGATTTTTCTACCCACCTTTTCTGGGGGGGACCCAAAGGTGTTTGCAGGGGTATCCTCCCCTCCTTCATTGGTCCTCGCAATGGCCCTGTGAGGTCGGTAAGGCTGAGAGAGGCCGGCCAGCCCCAGGTCACCCGCGGGGTTTCCACGGCAGAGTGGGGATTCGAACCTGGGCCTCCGGGACCCTCATCTGACACTCTGACCACCGCACCGTGGAAGAGGAGAGGAGCACTGCTCCACTAACTGTGGAGTCTTGTGAGCAAAAATTCTACATTGTGAGCCACTTGCTGAGCTGAGACAAAAATGTGTGAGCCGGAGGCTAAGAAACTGTGAGCTAGCTCACACTGACTCAACTTAGAGGGAACCCTGGAGAGGAGGAGTCCCACCCCGAAGGTGTCAGTGGGGTGAGCCTGTTGGTGGTGGCCCCCTGCCCTGCTGCATTCAGGGGCTAAGAAGAGACCCAATTGCCCCCCCCCCACCGGGAGGGGGGCCCCTGGCACCTGCGCTCTCGTTTCCAGGTGAGCCCTCAGCGGGCAGGATCCCCCCACCCCTCCTGCTGCTGCTGCTTCCCCAGGAGCTGAGAGCTCTTGGCAGGCCTGCGGTGCCCTCTTGAGTGTGTCGTGTGGGCCTCCCTCCCTCCCCCCCGAGGACCCCGGTCCCTTCCGTCTCGGGGTGCCAGGCTCCAACATGCCTCTCACTTTCCATTCGCCCCGCATCTGGCTGTGTGCCATCTTGTGCCGCTCTGCAGTTGTCCTCCCCCCCACCACCACCCTGCGCCTGTCTCGCCAGTGGCTGGGCACTGACTCAGATGCCCCCCTTGCTGACGCAGCGGCAGCAGGTGTGATTTGCGGAGCAGCACTGGGCGGGGGAGCGGGGGAGGCTCGGCTCACACCCTGCAATTAGCTTCTAGCACCCGCCGAGTCACAAGGGGAGCCAGCGGGGGGGGGGGGCCTGCATAGCGTTGGCCAGGAAGCCAGAGGTGTTGGGTGATGCTGAGAGTCTCTCTGGATTGCCCTGTGAGTATTGTGGGGAGGGGGCGCACCCTGCTAGGTCCCTCTGGCACTACGGCAGCCCCACGGGCACCTGCACTCAAGGGGAGGGGCGTGGAAGAGGAGGCGGCTGGGTGCTTGGGAGAAGTGGAGGGGGCGCTGGCCCTTCGAGGCGGAGGCTGCTGTGAGTGGTCGGGGGGGAGGGCACTGTAATCCGGGCAGCTGCAGCTGTTTCATCCCCCCCCCTCCCCATACACACAGACATAAATGCACACCTGATCTCATGGGATTGATGGGGGGGGTGAAATTAGAGCGTTCCCCCGTGCAGGAGAGGGGAGTCTGTGCCAAGGTCCCTCTGGGAGGGAAGCTGATCAGTTTCTCCCTGGCCAACGGGGGGGGGTGCTTCTCTGTGGGGCACTGGCAGCTTCCCTGCCCCGCCCGTCCCCAGCCCAAGACAGTCCCTGTTGTTTTGCTGACTTCATGGGCTGCCCTGCAGGAAATGGCTGGGGGGGGTTCTGGGGAGGGGGAACTGCGCTCCCCCGGGGCGCCTGGTTCCCTTCCTTGCCCGCTGCCGGTGCCCACAGGAGGCCTGTTTTTGAGCTGGCTGCAGGACCCTTTGAGTCTCTCTGCTTCAGTGTGACCCACCCCAGACTTCCAGCCCCCCCCCGTGGCCGCTTCCAGTGCGGAAGAGTTGCCAGGCCTCCCTCCCTTGCTCCCCGCCCCCCGTCTGCTCCCAGGACCTGCTGCGCCCTCACCTCCCTGGAGACGTTGGCATCAGAGGAGATGGGGGGTGGATTTCCCCCTCTCCCTGCCCTTTCCCCTCTCCTCGTCTCTTTACTGGTCTTTTCCCCGCCCCCAGCAGGTTTTATGCGGCTGGCTTTCTTTTTTTAAAGGAGGAGGAAGGAGGTCGCTGTATAGGGGGTGGGTTTTTTGTTGTTTTTTAAGCTGGCTGAAAGCCCACCAGCAGGCAGGGCAGGGGGCAGCGGAACAGTGGGAGGGGCTGTGGAGGAGAGCACACAGATTCCCCCCCCCGCAGACATTCTGTCGCTGTCCAGATGCCTCTGTGGGAGCCCTGGCAGGGAGGGGGGACTGTCCCGCCGCAGTGGATGAGGCCCCTCTGCACTCCAGGGTGGCCCAGCTGTGGGGTCGGGGGGGGGCAGCTGCCTCAGGGACTGGATTCAGGGTTCCATGGAGGGCACCCGGCTAACATGAGAACAAACATAAGAACATCAGAGAGAAGCCAAGTGCGGGACCAGGCCAGTGGCCCCTCCAGTCCAACACTCTCTGTGTCACACGGGGGCCAAAAACACCAGGGGCCATCAGGAGGTCCACCACTGGGGCCAGGATGCTAGAAGCCCTCCCACTGTTACACGCCCCCCCCCCCAAGCACCAAGAAGACAGAGCATCCCTTGCCCCAGACCAAGAGTTCCTATCTATACCTTGTGGCTAAGAGCCACTGATGGACCTCTGCTCCAGATGTTAATCCAATTCCTTCTTGAAGCCATCCATGCTTGTAGCCGCCATCACCTCCTGTGGCAGTGAATTCCATGTGTGAATCACTCTTTGGGTGAAGAAGGACTTCCTTTTATCTGTTCTAACCTGACCGCTCAGCAATTTCATGGAGTGCCCACGAGTTCTTTTATTGTGAGCAAGGGAGAAAAGTACCTCTTTCTCTACCTGCTCTATCCCACGCATAATCTCATAAACCTCAATCATGTCACCCCTCAGCTGTCATTTCTCCAAGCTGAAGAGCCCCAAGCGTTTTAACCTTTCTTCATAGGGAAAGTGTTCTAACCCTTTTCTAGTTGCCCTTCTCTGCACTTTTTCCAGTGCTATAATATCCTTTTTGAGATGTGGCGACCAGAACTGTACACAGTATTCCAAATGAGGTTGCACCAATGATTTGTACAGGGGCATGATGATACTGGCTGATTTGTTTTCAATTCCCTTCCTAATAATCCCCAGCATAGCGTTGGCCTTCTTTATTGCAGCTACACACTGTCTAGACATTTTCATTGAGTTATCTGCTACGACTCCAAGATCTATCTCTTGGTCTGTCTCTGCCAGTTTGGACCCCATCCACGTGTATTTCTACTTAACTTCTGGGGCGGGGCCGCTTTCTGGCACAAAAATGTCCTTGCCCTGCCCGGGGGCTCCTGGGAACACCCCCGGCTCCAGGGAACTTCCCGGCGGGTGGGAGGGAGGGAGGGAGGGGGTGGGGGTTGCCGTGTGGAGCTAGAAGGCGCGCCTGGCGCTGACCTGTCCCCGTGTGCCAGGTGATTGCAGTGTGAGTCGTGGGAGGGTCAACATTGTTCCAGGTTTTAAATTTGTCCCTGCCCCCCTTTCTGAAATGCTGGAGACCTGCATTTGGGGAACCAGGAGAGCGGGCGGGCGGGCGAGGGGGTGTGTGGCCAGGGGAGGCAGGCGAGGGAGAAGCCGTTTGGTGTTGGGGGGGGTCCCTGGCCTGCCGTGGGTGATGCCCCGCCCCTCCTTGCAGGAGCGCCAGCGGCTGGAGACCATCCTGAGCCTGTGCGCGGAGTACACCCGTGGCGATGGGTGTTCGGGCCCGGAGCAGCAGGTCTTTCCCGGCGCTGCCGAGGGGGGCAGGAGGCCCTCCAGGGGCTCCCTCGGCCGGTGTGTGTGTGTGGAGCAGCCCCTGGACCCCCAGCGCTCGGAGGAGGACCCCCTGAAGGAGGAGAGCAGCAGCACCGAGAGCGCCGGCCAGGAGGTGAGGCGTGGGGGGCTCTGCCCTCAGCTGCCCGTGGGGAGCCCTCTGACTTCGGGGGCGGGGGGGGGGGGGGGGGAACCCCGTGCTGAGGTCCTTGCGTCTCGACAGCACGAGGAGCCGCCGAAGAGCCCCGCTGGCCAGGAGGCCACGCTCCTGGAGGAGGCACGCGTCCGGCTGCTCACCAACATCGACCAGCTCAAGAGCCGCACCAAGGAGCTGGAGCAGCAGCTTCAAGAGACCGCCCGGGAGGTGAGGCGGGGAGCTGCACCCCCCCACCCCACCCCAAGATGGGAGGAGCCCCCCCCGGGGCACCTGGGTGCGGGGGGGTGTGGGGGGGACCACAGCAGGGGGTTGTGGCGTGACACTCCGGCTGCGCCCGGCAGGTGGAGATGGAGCGGGCCCTCCTGCAGGGGGAGCGCGAGGCCGAGCGGATCCAGCTGCAGCAGGAGCAGAAGATGATGCAGCAGCTGCAGGAACGGCTGTCCGGTCTGGACAGCTCCATCCTTCGAGACCGAGACAAGGTAATGGGAGGCAGTGCCTTGCCCAGGCCCTCTGCCCTCTGCCCTGCCCCGGCAGGCCCCACCCTCCCTCTCCTGGTGGCGGCAGCGGTGGTGGTGGTGGTGGTCCTGCAGAAAGAGGCGTCCAGTGCCCCCGCCCGCCTCCCAGACGTGAGGGAAGTTCCGTGCTGAAGGGGCCCTGGTTGCAGCCCCCCCGCTCTGCCTTCCTGCTGGGCTTCTGCACAGAGCCGGCCTCTCTGGCCAGTCTGTGGTCTCCCCAGGCGGGGGGGGGGGCAGTAGCCCAGGTGGGGAAGCGGCGGCCTCGTTTCGTGGGGGGGGCGGTGCTGCGAGCCCCAGCTCTTGGGCCCGAGGTCTTCTGAGGCCAAGGCGCCGACTCTGTGCCTGCCTGCCTGCCTGCCGCTCCTCAGGGCTGGGCCGGGCCTTCTCCGGGGCCTGTGGTCGTTCTGCACATCTGGGGCCCGGAGGAGAGAGAGTGCTGGGGGGGAGGGGCTTGGCAGCTCTGGGTCAGCATCCTGGCGCCCCCCGGGCCAGGGAGGCAAGGGCCTGTGCGGGATCCAGGCCGCAGTGCCACACGGGGGCTTCTTCCTCCCCCTCACTTGCATTTGCTCTCCGAGGCACCCGGGGAGGGGGAGGGTGGAGTCGCCCCCCAGCCTTTCGCAAACCTTTGCTCACGCAGGGAGCCTGAAGGAAGCACACCACCCCCCCACCCCCACCCCCACTGACACGAATGACCGGGCCACACTAACCAGTAGCGCTAACCACCTCGGGTCTGTCTCTTTCTCTCTCTCTTTCTCTCTCTCTCTCTCTCTTTGCCTGTCCTTGCTTCGGTGTCTTCCCACCCCCCACCCCATGCTGGTGGCCCCATCCGGACTGGGGAGAAGGCGGGGGGGTAGCTCTGGCCCCCCGTGTGCCTGGGCCCAAGAGCGGCCTCCTCCTGGCCCAGCCAGCGTCCCTGCGTGGGGGTTGGCAGCCCTTGCGCCACTTGCCCTTCCCCGCAGTCTAGCAGCAGGTGCGGCCCTTGGAGGCTGCCTGTCCAGGGGGCGGGGCGGGGCGGTTCTCCTCCACACATGGGGCAGAACAGGCCTGGGCCTCCTTTCTGGAGTGTACCAGACAGCAGAGGGCAGACGGAGCCTGCTGGAGGTGAGGTCCTGACACCAGAGGCCTGTAGTGACTCCAGACTTGCTGCCCCCAAGGGCTGGGGGGCTCCCGCCCGGAATGGAGAGACTGTTAAGCACCTGCTTTAAGGGGAAGAGCCGGGGGGGGTTCCTGCCTTCACCCAGCCTGGGCTTGTCCCTCAGGAGAGCAGCGTAGTGGCCGGGCAGTTGCCTTGCCAACCTCCCCTTGTGGGTGGCACTCTGCTTGGCCAGGTGCTCTGGGACTTGTGGCCGGCCAGCAGGCAGGGCCAAGCACTGGGCGGGCTGGGGGCTGCTGTGCCCAGAAAGAAGAGCCGCCCCCCCCCGGCTGGGCTGGCCCCTCCGACCTTGAGTGGGCAAGCACAAATTGCCCAGCACTCGTCAGCCTCTCCCCGGCCCTGAGGGCTAGAAGCAGCCCCCTGCCCCCCACCCCCTGAAAGCAGAAATTCAGTGTGCCTTTCCCAGGCCAAGTGATGGGTCCCAGGGAGGCGGCTGGGTCTCTTCCCCACAGAGGCCAGGATTGGGACCCTTCCCTCCTGTATCGGAGAGGCCGGTCTGGTGCCACTTATTCAGGTTTTAGCAGGGTGAGCAAAGCGGCCAGGAGCTCTGAGGGACACGGAAGGGCCCTCTCCTTCCCCAGCCGAAGACCAGCCCTTCGCTTACCCCTGGGACACTGCAGGTTTCGGCGGGGGGGTGCCCAGATAACCTTCCAGCCCCTCTTAACCACGGGGAGGGCAAGCAGATGGAAACTGAGGCTGTGGGTCGGTGGCTGTCTGTGTCTGCAACTTGGGGGCTTTCTGCGCTGTCGTGCACAGCCCTGGCCTCCCTCCTCGGAGACCCCCTCCAGTGGGGGGCCGGGACCTCTCTGCTGCTGCTGCTGCTGCTGCTGCTGCTACTAACTTGGTCTCTCACCCCCCCCCCGAGCGCGCAGCTACTTGGAGCCCTCCGGGACGTCACGGTGCACTAACCCTCGGGGCCAGGTCCTAGTTCTGCGTCTCAAACGCCGCGCAAGGTCTTGTGTGTGGTGAGCCTGCTCGGGGGGGAGGCGGTCCGGGGGGGGGGGGCTGGACGCACAGTGGAGTCGCGCCAGGGGGACATCATCCCGTGGGCGGCTGGGCGGGGGAGGCCACGGGCTTTGAGACGCAAGACTGAGGACTCACCCGGCCCCCGTAACCTCTGGGTGCGCGGAGCCCCTCGCTAACCCCCGGCTTTGCATGCCGTGCTCTTGAGAAGAGTGTTTTCTCCCTCTCTCTCTCTCCCTCCCTCCCTCCCTCTCTCTGTCCTCCCTCTTCCGTGTGTGTTGATTTCTCCCGGATTCAGGAGAGAGCAAAGGTTGATGCTGAAAGGAAGGAGCTGGAGAGACTGCGGGCCCTTTGCTCTGAGCTCCAGCGGCAGCTTCACAGCTGCCCCGAGTCAATGCGGGAGCAGCTGCAGGACCAGCTGTGCCGGGTCAGTGCCCCCTCGCCTCCCCCTCCGCCCGGGCCCAGGGGTGCCGCTCAGCAGCAGCAGCAGCAGCCGCCGCCACGGGGGGGTGGTCAGCCGGGCAGCTCTGCCAGCCTGCCCAGGAGGCCTCCTGCCCCTCCCCTGTGCTCCTGGCCCGCTCGGCCCCTCCGGCTGCCTTCTCACGTTCGGGGTGCTGCCGGAGGCCTGGCGGCAGAATGCACCAAGCCCTGCTCTGGCCGGACGTGTGCCGCACCGGGGGTGCTCGGCTTCTCCACTGGGAGCCTGCAAAGGCGGCGGCGGCAGCAGTGGGTTGGAACCAGAGCCAGACCCTCTGGGAGCTGATGGGCCTGCCCAGCTCCTTTCTGGCACAGGCATAACAGTGTGCCGGCCTTCCCGCGTGCCACCCTCCCTCTGAGGTGGCTGCTCCCCCAGCCCCTGGCCCAAGCGCTCCAGAAGACCGGCGAGAGCCCTCCTGCCCTCCCCCTCCGGGCTGCTTCTGGCGCCCCCTAGCGGTCAGGAAAGCTCCGGCAGGCTGCCCAGGAAGACCCCTCGATGCACCGGCTCTGCCCTGCCCTGCCCTGCCCTGGAGAGGGTCACCTCCTCCCCCCGTGCCCCACTCTCACCCTTCGGCCCCTCCGCCTCCCGAGCACGTGGCCGCTCCCTGAGGGGCCCCCCACCCTGTGTTGTGCCTGCCGCAGGAGGCCGAGGCGCTGGAGACGGAGGCCAAGGTGTTCGAGGACCTGGAGTTCCAGCAGCTGGAGAAGGAGAGCCGCCTGGAGGAGGAGCGGGAGGTGCTGGGCCAGCAGCTCCTCCACAGCAGAGCCGAGAGCCACCGGAGCATGGCCCGCAGGAAGGTGAGCCACATGCCCACCCCACCCACCGGGGATCATGCCGGGGAAGCCCCCCAGCTGGCCGGCCCACCCACCCTGGCTCAGCTCCAGCCTCTGCCTTCCCCTGCAGGAGCGCATGGCGGCCCTGGAGAGCCAGGCCCATCAGATCCGGCTGCAGGCCACTCAGGAGGCGGAGCGGCTGGGCAGGGAGAAGGCCGCCACCCTCCAGCTGCTGCAGAAGGTGAGACTGACAGAGTCAGGTGGGCCAGGAGGGCGGGGAGGGGAGGGGAAGCCTTGAGAGGGGGCCAGGGAAGCTGCTAGCCAGCCAGCCAGCAGGTGCTCACCGCGGCCTTCCTGTTTCTCTCCCCTGGGACAGGAGAAGGATGCCCTTCTCGCGCTGGAGAGGCGCTACCGGGAAATCACTGGTGGTTCCGGCTTCCCCAAGGCTTCTGCTGCCCTGCGAGAGGTGAGGCCTTCCTCCTGCGAGGTCCACGGTAGGGTGGGGCGGGGGGGGGTCACGTCTCAGTGCAGCACTCCGACCCCTCCTGTGAGAGGCTTCGCTGAGATTCTTCCAACAGATCCATGGGCACCATGATCTTTTTTTTTTTTTTTGCCTCCCGAAGGGGATTTTTTTTATTTGCATTTTCTAAACACTACAAACTACAACAGAACGGGGAAGGGAACCATCTACAACTAGGGAAAAGCAAAGATAACCACACCTAACTAAAACTCCAAGAGATGGAGATCTTCAAATATGCTTATATTTGTATTAGTCCAATGAAAAAGCATAAAAAGCATTGAGCATAATCTAATAGTCCCAATTCTGCATCAGCTTAACTGTTTACCCATTTTAAGAACCCTCCCCAGATCATCTCATGAAATGAACACTTTAAATGAACTTTCAGAGTCTCAGTTCTTTTTTTTCTTCTCCTTACACTCTCTCAGTTGGTAGCTTTGTTTGGGAGCAGCTGCCCCCTTTTCTGCATCAGAGTCCTCGTCGGAAGACACAGAGTCCAATTCGCCAGTAGACTTGCTATCCTCTTCTTCTTTCATATCATAAGAACATAAGAGAAGCCAATGTTGGATCAGGCCAATGGCCCATCTAGTCCAACACTCTTGTCACACAGCGGCCAAAATATACCAGGTGACCATCAGGAGGTCCAGCAGTGGGGCCAGGGCACCAGAAGCCCTCCCACTGCTGCCCCCTCCAGCACCAAGAATAGAGTGCATCACCTGCCCCAGACTGAGAGTTCCCATCTATACCCTGTGGCTAATAGCCACTGGTGGACTTCTGCTCCATATGTTTATCTAATTTCCTCTTGAAACTGTCCATGCTTGCAGCTGCCACGACCTCCTGTGGCAGTGAATTCCATATGTTAATCACTCTTTGGGTGAAGAAGTATTTCCTTTTATCTGTTCTAACCCGACTGCTCAGCAATTTCATAGAGTGCCCACGAGTTCTTGTATTGCGAGAAAGGGAGAAAAGTACTTCTTTCTCAACCTGCTCAATCCCATTCATAATCTTATAAACCTCGATCATGTCACCTCTCAGCCGTCGTTTCTCCAAGCTAAAGAGCCCCAAGCATTTTAACCTTTCTTCTTAGGGAAGGTGTTCCAACCCTTTTATCATTCTAGTTGCCCTTCTCTGCACTTTTTCCAATGCTATAATATCCTCTTCTGGATCTCCCAGTTGCAGCCACAGGAACTCCCATGCTTTGAAAACAGAGTCAATTTTTTCTCTCTTTTCTTTTATTTTGAAGATGACGCCTTGGGGAATTAGCCACCTATATGCGATGCTGTTTGTTTGTAAGAAAAGGATTAAACCCTTATACTTCTTTCTCTTTCTTCTTATCTCAAATAGAATATCTTTTAGTATCCTTATATTGTTGCCTCCAATTTTCAGGGGTGTATTTGTAGTCGCTTTTAATATTAAATCTCTTAAGTGTCTCTTTGAGAATCTCAGAACGGTTTCCCCTGGCAGATTATTCTTTTTAATGTATGTGGAATAAGCTCTATCGGCCACATCCATTTTGCTAAGAATGTCTTCTGCTTTTAAATCTGTCATTGGGGCCAATGCATCGCTCAGAAGTTGCTTAAGATTCTCATTGGGAGCTTCAGTCACCCCTTGGAACCAGAGTACCATATTTGCTGTCTCCATTTGAAGCTGTAACAGTTGAGTTTCCTCCAAAGCTTGCTTCTTTTCTAGCATTTGCATCTTTTTCCCTACTTTTTTTGAACTGGCATCAAGTTCCATTACTTTTACAGCCACCTGCTCTGTTTTCTTTGTCGTTTTCACAAGTTGCAGTTGCTGTGCTGCAAAATTCTGGTTTAGAGTTGTCAATTGCTGATTGATGTTAGTCATCTGGTCCAGCAGAGGGCGTAAAGAGTCTGCTAGAAGCTTAGGAAACTCTATGGTCTTTTCCGGCCTTGGACTCATACCGCCTGGTGGTTTCAGTTTCGGTCCTTTGTCACGTCTCTTCCCCGCCATCTTTCTGGATTGTTTACTTTAACTGAAAGTCCACAAAGTCTTTGAAAGTCTCCAAACCGCTTTAGCCTTGCTGGTAAGGTTCTCAAAATTGGTTTCTTTGCTTGTTCTTCCGCTCCCCCTCTTGCTATTCCGCTTTTAAGTCTCTGCGTATGGGGGGGGGCCCCGCTCGCTTCCTCGCTTCCCATGGTACTGCCAAGGGGGGTGCTTTCTTTTAAAGCGCCGATTTTACGCTTTTATATAACTTACGGCTCATTGCTTGTCTTACGACTTCGCTTGGATTCATTTGGTCGCCTGATCTCCGCCGCTTGTTCCGGCCAGCAGCTCTAAATCCATACGGACGCACAGCGGTCGGACCGCTGGGGCAGAGGAGCGCCTCGATTCTCCAGCATTGCGCCCCTCAAAGCCCCTTTGCTGGGAGCCTTTTCCCCAAGGCTCCCGGGGAGTAGCGATTGCTCGCCCCCCTCCAAGACTGCTAGCACGCAGATCGTGTCCCGGGAGCACCCCGGAGGCACGTCTGCTTCCAAGACACCATTAACCGGAAGTCCACGGGCACCATGATCAACGTATCTAATTTTCACCCGAACTCCATCTCTGGATACGAAAAGCAGAGATTGGACCCATGAACAGACCAGGCGGATCTTTCTGCAAACCCTAGAAAAGCCCCAGGTTTGAAGAAGAATCTGGAATCTTAAAAAAAAAGAAAACACTGAGGGGGTGTCTCTCGGAGATACGGCTATGGGCTCAGTGGCCCTTGTGGGGGGCTTGCTGGGCGACCCCAACACTTTGGCTGTAATCGCAGTCTGAGTTTCTGTCGGGGGAGGGGAGGGGAGAGGCCGGAGGGGGGTGGCAGCGTTTAGGGGCTCTCTGGGCTCCAGCCCTGTTCCTTTTCTTCCTGCCCTGGGGGAGGAGGAGGCGGAGGAGGGACTCGTCAGGGCCCAGCAGCATCCGCTGGACGTCATGCAGTTTGTGCAGCTCCCCCCAGTTCAGCGGCAGCCGCCAGAGGGCACAGTGCCACACGACTGGCCTGGGCCTCACCCTGCCCACCACACACCTCCCCCGAGTGACTTGCTGCAGCCTCACTTCTGTAACAGAGCCAGACTTTTGTGTGGGGAGAGGCTGCTATGGGGAGGGAAGCAGGGAAAACTGGGACCCAGTGTGGTGTGGTGCTTAGAGTGCTGGGTTTGGGTCCAGGAGACCCAGGTTAAGAATGTCAGAGAGAAGCCAAGTGCTGGATCAGGCCAGTGGCCCATCCAATCCAACACTCTGTGTCACACAGGGGCCAAAAACACCAGGGGCCACCAGGAGGTCCACCAGTGGGGCCAGGACACCAGAAGCCCCTCCCACTGTTGCCCCCCCCCAAGCACGAAGAAGACAGAGCATCACTTTCCCCCGACATAAGAACATCAGAGAAGCTCATGTTGGATCAGGCCAAGGGCCCATCCAGTCCAACACTCTGTCACACAGTGGCCAAAACATACCAGGTGCCATCAGGAGGTCCTCCAAGTACCAAGAGTACAGAGCCTCACTTGCCCCAGACTGAGAGTCCCTATCTATACCTTGTGGCTAATGGCCACTGATGGACTTCTGCTCCATCTGTTTATCCAGTTCCCTCTTGAAGCCATCCATGCTTAGCTACCGCCACCTCCTGTGGCAGTGAATTCCATGTGTTCATCACTGTTTGGGTGAAGTACTTTCTTTTATCCATTCTAACCCAGCCTCTCAGCAATTTCATGGAGCGCCTGCAAGTCCTTGTCTTGTGAGAAAGGGAGAAAAGTACCTCTTCCTCTACCTTCTCTATCCCATTCATAATCTCGTAAACCTCGATCATGTCACCCCTCAGCCATCGTTTCTCCAGGCAAAACAGCCCCTTTTCTTCACAGGGAAAGAGTTCCAACCCTTTAATCATTCTAGTTGCCCTTTTCCCAATGCATGCCACAATACAATTTCCCTGTGGATGATATTACTGGGAAAACAACCTATGTTACATGTTGCTAAAGCGGTTTTCCAGCCCAATATTGTATACAAAGACCCAAACAGTCATGGCGGTGGTGTGGACTGCCCTTAATGGACTCTGTCTGTGTGTGTGTGTGTGATGCATTAAGCGGATGCCACCCTCCTGCAGCGGCGATTGGGAGCTTGGCTGTGAAGAGCATATTCCCTTCCTCCTCTGCGTGTGAGGTCCACCTTGTTCACGTGCTCTTGGCAATGCCTTGGCCCACCTGGCTCTGAGCCCTTTCCTCTCCTTGTCCCTCTTCCCTTGGAGTAAAGGCAGCAGGGTCTCTGGGGCTTTTCAGTTTAGAAAAGAGATGCCTATGGTGGGGTGGGGGGAGGAATGGACATCAGAGAGGTTTATAAAATTATGCCTGGGGGAGGGAGGGAGGGGACCACAAGAGGAATTTTTTCTCCCTCTCCCAATGGACTGGGACTGGGGCATCCAATGAAACTAATGGGCAGTAGGTTCAGGCCTGACAAGAGGACGTACCACTTTACACAGAGAGTGATCACAATGTGGAATCTGCTGCCAGAGGATGTGCTGACGGCCACAGGAGTCAGCATCCTTGAAAGGGGACTCCACAGATTCAGGGAGGAGAGGCCTGTCAGTGGCTACTGGCCACGGCGACTGGGCGGAACCACCACATCTGGAGGCAGTCAGTCTCCGAGTCCCAGAGCCAGGAGGCAACATCAGGGGAAGGCCTCAGCATCTGTGCCCTGTTGTTGGACCTCCGGAGGAACTGGCTGGCCACCGTGTGAGACTGGATGCTGGACTAGGTGGACCCTCCCTGGTCTGATCCCACAGGGTGCTCCTGAGGTTCTCTTGCAGTGGCTTTCTGGGTCCTGAGCAGAGAGGGGGCCTTCCTTTGAGCCAGAGGTGGTGGTGCAGAGCATGCGCTAGAGCAGACACAACAGGGGCCATCTCTGCTATGCTCTGTGACTGTCTGTTCAGGTCCTACTGGAGAGTAACTTCCCAACCTGCCGCCGTGCACTTTGGGGGTCAGACTTGTACTGGGGCTTTCTGGAAGGTGTAACCGTGGGGAATGGGCCCTGCTGCTGCTGCTGCTGCTGCTGCCCATCTTGCTGGACTCGGGGTGGTCGACAGTCCTGCCAGCCGCGCACACTTTCTCTTGCACTCGCTGGACTCTCACAGCTGCTGCTTTGGCGTTCTCTTCCTTTTCTTCCTGGGGAAGCCCTAGGGTGGGAGTGAGGCGCGAAGGACAGGCTGGGGGAGGGGGCCAGAGGCCCTGAAGGGAATGGCGGGGGGGGGTGTCCCTCGCACACCCACCCTCTGTGTCGGGCAGGAAGGGCCAAAGCGGGGCTCGGACTGCCTCTTTGCAGGCGGGGTCACTGGGGCAGTCTTCTCTCCCCCCCCCCGCCCTTCCACTTAAGCTGCCATTTTCACAGGGCCCCGTGTCAAGCAGGGGTTGCCGCCTGTGCCCCTCAACCACCACCACCCCCCGTTGGCATACCTGAGGGCAGTGCTCCCCAGCCCCTGGCCTGCTTCTCCCTCACAGCTTTTCCCATCCAAACAGGAGCGGCTTCCTTTCCCTGAGCTGGCGGAGGGGGCCCCTGGCAAGGCCCTCCCACGCAACGGCCTCCTCCACCCAGCCCTGCCTAGCCCTGCCAGAGGTAACGCATGGCGCATGCTTGTCTTGTGTGCCTCTCCCTTGCCTGCCCGCCCAGAGTAGGTGGTTGATGCTTCGGGATCTGGCTCCGGGAAGGCCCCCTCCCCTCCCCTCCCGGCCTCATGCGGGCTGGATTCCTGGCCGCCAATTGCTCGGTGGCACCCCTGGGGCAGGGGAGAGCTGGCAAGAGCCGGATACATCCTTTTCTACCTTTTGACAGTGAGGTGCCCGTGGCGCGCTGGGCTCTGTCGGGGGCTCTCCAGGCCAAGAGCTGTGGCATCCTGAAGTGTGTGTGTGGGGGGGGTGAGGGGAAGCTCCCTGCTCAGACTCAGAAAGGAGGCAGGCTTGTGCTGCTGCTGCTGCTGCTGCCGTAGCCCTTGGGAGCAGACAAGAGGGGCAACGGGCCTGTTTGCCTTCCAGTAGCCAGGCATCCTGCGGGGGAGCCAGGCTTCAGGAGCAAAGCTGGGCAGGCGTGGAAGGGTTCCACTCACCTCCCTCTTGCTGGGCCGCCTCTGCCCGTGTGCATGAGAGGTCTTCACAGCATCCCCCCCCCCAAGACACGCACTCAGTGCCCTGCCTCCTCTTCCTTCTGCTTCCAGGCCTTCATAAGGCCGCCGGTGCCTTCATCTCCCGGAGCCTCTGGCTTCTCTTGCCCTCTGCCCCCCCCTTCCAGGTTCCCACCCTGCCCAGTGCAGCAGAAATGGGAAACGCCTCCTTGGAGCTGTCTGTGTGTTCTCCCCCCGCCCATGAGTGCACCCACTGGGAGAGGAGCAGAGCGCTCCAGAGGCATCGGGGTCCAAGGTCAAGCCTGCCCCCTCCCTGCTGGGCAGCTTCCAAGCACCATCGTGGGGGCTGCAGGTTGCTTGTGCACCCCCCCCCGCGCTTGTGTTCCTTGGTGAGCGCTTCCTGCTAGTAAGAAGGAGAAGAGGAGATTGGATTTGTACCACGCCCTCCACTACCCAAGGGCGTCCCAGAGTGGCTTGCAAACTCCTTCCCCTTCCCCTCCCCACAACAGACACCCTGTGAGGGAGGTGGGGCTGAGAGACCTCTTGGCAGAAACTGCTTTTTCAAGAACAGCTCTTACCAGAACTATGTCTTGCCCAAGGTCATCCAGCAGGTGCAAGTGGGGGAGTGGGGAATCAGATCCGGTTCTCCCAGATTAGAGTCCGTACACTTAACCACCGCACCAAACCAGGGAGTCCCCAGTCCAGGAGCTGCCGCTCTGCCAGCTGGCTAAGATTCTGGGCAGGGTGGCTGTCGGGCTTGTGGGGGTGTCCCCCCCCTCCACTGCCTTCCTGCCACTCTTCTCCGGTTGCACCCCCAGAGGCACCTCTCTCTCCCTCCCTCCCTCCTGCAGCCTTCTCTCCGCCCCTCTCAATCCCAACCTCCTTCCCCCTTCTGGAAAGCCCCGTAGTCCAAATCATGCTGGGCCACTGGGGGGGGGGGGCCTCGAGCTGGCCCTGGGTCACCATCAGGATTCCCCGGAGGGCTCCCCACAGGAATGGCAGCTCCAGTACAGAGTACAGGGGGTGACAGCAACCTTTGCGGGGGGGGGGTGTCTCTTTGGGGTGCCGGCCATACTGGTTGAGGCATGACTGCTTTCCTTCTGTTGCTCAGCCAGTTTGGTGTCGTGGTTAAGTGCGCGGACTCTAATCTGGGAGGACCAGGCTTGATTCCGCACTCCTCCTCCACTCGCAGCTGCTGGATGACCTTGGGCAAGCCGTAGTTCTGGCAGAGCCGTCCTTGAAAGAGCAGTTCTCGAAAGAGCTCTCTTAGCCCACCTAACCTCCCAGGGTGTCTGTTGTAAGGAAGGGGAAGGGAAAGGAGATTATAAACTGCTCTGAGACGCGGAGTGAAGGGTGGGGCATCCGTCCAATCTCCTCCTCTTCCTTTGTCACCTGGGCCCAGGGAGGGGGGCGGGGGGCAGGTTGGGGCGGCTCTCCTTGAGCCAGGAGTTCTTGGCTGGCTTAGAAGCAGAGCCCCCTCTCCTTCCTGAAGCTCGCTGTGCTCTAAAGCCAGGCCAGGTCAGGGTTCACCTGTCCACCGCCCCCTCCCACCCCCCCACCCCCGGAGGAGGCACCACTTGTGCCGTGGGGCCCGCCCGTCCCCGGCTGCTCCTTCCCCGCTCAGCCACACATTCTCCCCCCCCCCCCCGCAGGCCTATCGCTCCAGGATGGATGTCCACTCCAGTGGCGCGGTGTGGCCAAAGAGCAGCGGCTCCTCCTCACAGGTCAGTGTTGGGGGGGCAGGCACGGCAGGAGAGGGCGGTCCAGGGCGCCCTCCAGATCCCGCCTGGCGCTTCCTTGGCTCCTGCTGCTGGGTCGGCTTCCCTCCTCCCACCCTCAGCTGCTGGCCCCCGGTCCCCGAGGCTTGGCCGCTGGCTGTGCAGGGCAGCCACTGCAGGCCAACTGGACAGAGATCTCTCCCCCCCCCCCCCGCCGAAAATCTAGTGGAGTAAGAACCCCTCCCACCGAAGTAGGAGCTTCCTCCAGTGCTGTGTTCCCTTTGACTAGTGGGGGGGCAATTTCTTTTAAATCTGGCTCGCCTGTTTTGATGCGTTTTGCCACCCCAGCCTTCCTGGGCCAGCTCCCAGTGCCTCTGTTCCCGGGGGGGAGGGAAAGGCTGGATTGCTGGTTTCCTCTTTGCAGCTTTCGTTTGGCTTCTGTGGTTGCAATTGCGGTCTACAATAATTTTTCTTTCTCAAAGAAAACAGGGAATTGCTCTGGCTGCAAAGAGGAACCTGGGGGAGAACTGGAGGGCTTAAGGAGTCTCCTGTTCTGGCCCCGCCCCCTCACCCAGTCCAGGGAGGCCCCACACTGGCTCTGGTGAACCCACAGCTCATAAGTGGGGGGGGGTTAAAGAAAAATATTGGCACACCGCCTGGCTTCTCCATTGCCCCCCCTCCACACACGCACACACACACACACCCATGACTGAGCTGTTCCTCTCCCCGACTGGAAGGACTCTGGGCCCTGCTACTTTTGTCCCACAGAGTTCTCTGCTGCTGCCGCCACCGCCGCCACCTCCCCCCCAGGAGGGCACGGGCACCCTGCCTCGGAACCTGGCCGACACCCTGCAGGAGATCGAAAACAAGCGCCAGCTGGCTCTGCAGCAGAAGGGTAGGCCCGGGGGGGAGGGGGGTGCTGAGTGTGTGGGGCAGAGGCCTCTTGTGCGGGGGGGCTGGCCCCCTCCCCCTCGCAGCCCGGTGAGGCTGAGCCGGCGCTTTTGTCCCGGGCCGTCTCCGCAGGGCAGCAGGTGATCGCGGAGCAGCGGAGGCGCCTGGCAGACCTGAAGCTGAAGGCCGCAGCCGAGGCGCAGTCTCAGTGGGAAGCCCTGCATGGGCAGCCCCCCTTCCCCCCCTCGTACTCCCCCCTCATGCCCCACTCCATCCTCCATCATCACCCCCCTGGGGGCCTGGGCGGGGAGGAGCCGGAGCACGCCTACGACACCCTCAGCCTGGAGAGCTCCGACAGCCTGGACACCAGCCTCTCCACCAGCGGCGCCTCGGCTTGCTCCCCCGACAACATCTCCAGGTACAGGCTGGCAGCGGGCCGGGGAGAGCAGAGTGCTGCTGGGCCGGGCCGGGCCTGGGGGAGACTCCCTCGCCCCTCCTTCCCCAAGCAGAGGCCGAGCCCCCAGGAGGGTGGGAAAGAGCCGCCCTCTGTCCCTGCGGGGCCCTCCGGAGAGCTGTGAGTACCCCTCGCCTCCATCCATCCATTTCCTCCATCTCTCATGGCTCCTGGCGCCTGTGCCTGGCTCCCCGGGCTGCCTCTGTGCCACCTGGGACGCAAAGAAGCCCCGGAGCCAGCTTGCCTGGTGAAGGCTGGAACCCAGCGCTGAGCCGGGGCCCGGGGAGGCCTCGGGGCAAGTGCTGGCCATGGACCCTGGCGTGCGGCCCAGCTGCTGGCCTGACTCGGTTGAAACTGAGGAGGGAGGGATTGACAGCCTGGCCTGGCCTTGCCTTGCAGTGCCAGCGGAGCCGACGTTGGGAAGATTGAGGAGATGGAGACCATGCTGAAGGAGGCCAACGCAGAAAAGTCCCGCCTGATGGAATCACGAGTGAGTGAGGGGGAGTGGGGAAGGTCGCCCGAGCAGGGGGCCATTCCAAGGCAGCTCCGAGGCTTTCCCCAGGGCCAACCCATCTCCTTGCCCTGCCCAAGTCCCGGCTGGTCTCTTTGCTGATGCTCCCTGGGAGCAGGCGCCGCCCCGCCCCCCCATGCCCTGGGAGGAAGGAGGGGACCCAGCAGCAGCAGCAGCAACAGCAGGCATGAAGGCCGGGGGGCTAGCTGGCCTAGCCACGTGACAGCAGCCCGCCCGCCCGCCCAGCGCTGCCGGCAGCCTCTGGAATGCCTGCGGGGACGGGGATGTGGGTGGAGCCGATGGGCAGGCTGCTAACCTGACACTTGCTGGCAGGAGCAGGAGATGGAGCTGCGGCACCAGGCGCTGGAGGAAGAGCGGCGGCGGAGGGTGCACCTGGAGCGGCAGCTGCAGGATGAGGCCGTGCGGCGGCAGAGACTCATCGAGAAGGAGGTCAAAATGCGGGAGAAGCAGTTTGCACAGGTGTGGGGGAGAGACGTCTCCGGCCTGGGCTTCGAAGGCGGGCAGCAGCCAGCAGGGTGGGGGGTGGGGGGTGGATTCCTGCCCAGGGCGCCTGGGGTTACAGCTGCCCCCGCCCTTCTGGGGCACAAGCTCCAGAGCTCCGAAGTTCCAGGGCCCCCTCCCCGCTGCGAAGGGTGTGGCTTCCCAGCCTTCTCACTGCCAGCCGGCGTGGAACGGCCGCACCTCCCTTCCCGTCTGCCCCTGGGGCTCGGAGGCCGGCAGTTTGCCCGAGCGAGCGCCACGAGGTGCATGTGGCCACGTGCCGCTGCAGCCTGACCTGTCGTGTGCAGGCCGTGGGGACGCTCGCGGGGCTTTCCACCCTGAACCAGGTCAGGAACAAAACGCCTCCAAGGGGGAACTGCAGCAGGAGGGGGAGCAGAGTCCTGCTTTTTGCCCCTTTAAGGACACTGTATTATTCAGGACGAGTTGCAGGGGTGGGGGGTTTTGGCCAGGCCGCTGGAGTGGGTTAGCAAGATTCTCAGCAGATCGATGCTTTTATGCTAATACAACAAGGTGGGGGGCCGGGGGCATACAAATGCTGCCCCTACAGCCCCTCGCCTCTTCTGCTCCTGTGTCTGTAGCAGGGAAAGGCTGTTCCTACCCCCATTTGGAAGCAACCCGTTGCATGCATGGGCCACTGCTGGGGGTGGGGTGGGCGGGGGCTTCCAAAGTGGTCCCCCCTGAAGGTGACCGGCTGCAGTCTGGGCTTTTGAGCACCCCAAAAGTGACTCTGCTCTATGTCCCATCCCCCCCCCCATCCCAGGCACGGCCCCTGACCCGCTACCTGCCCATCCGCAAAGAAGACTTTGATCTGCGTGCCCACGTGGAATCATCGGGCCACAGCGTGGACACCTGCAGCCACATCATCCTCTCGGAGAAGATGTGCAAAGGCTACCTGGTCAAGATGGGGGGCAAGATTAAGTCCTGGAAGAAGCGCTGGTTTGTGTTTGATCGGCTGCGGCGCACGCTGGCCTACTACGTCGGTAAGGCCCTGCTCCCCCCCCCGGGCTTCCGTCCCCCCCCAACCCTCGGAGCCTCACGGCCTCCTTCTCCTCCTCCTGTCCCCTGCAGACAAGCACGAGACAAAGCTCAAAGGCCTGATCTACTTCCAGGCAATTGAGGAGGTCTACTACGATCACCTCCGCAGCGCGGCCAAGGTCAGTGCCAGGGCCTCGGGGTGGGGGCGCGGGGGGGGTGTTCCCACTAAGCCCTGAGCCTCGGGCTCTTTTTCACCTGCCTCTCTGCCTCTCTCCTCCAGAAGGGATTCTTCTCCCTGAAGCAGGTCAGTGTAGGTACCATCCTGGTTCTTGGCATGGCTTTCAGCTCCTCTAATCTTGAAGTGCCCACAGTGCATTGAAGTGCATTAACGGCCTCTGCCCCCCTGCACTCCCCCCCCGCCCCGCAGCTCAGCACAAGCCACAAGCAGGAGAGCCAGTTTGGTGTAGTGGTTAAGTGTGCGGACTCTTATCTGGGAGAACCGGGTTTGATTCCCCACTCCTCCACTTGCACCTGCTGATGTGACCTTGGGTCAGTCACAAGCTCTGGCACAGCTGTTCTCTCAAGGACAGTTTCTGTCAGAAGTTCTCTCAGCCCCTCCTACCTCCCAGGGTGTCTGTTGTGGGGAGGGGAAGGGACAGGAGTTTGTAAGCCGCTCTGAGACGCCTTTGGGCAGTGAAGGGCGGGGTATAAATCCAAACTCTTCTTCTTCTTCTTCTTGGTGGCTTTCTTTCTTAGTTAAAGCAGGGGGGAGCGGTTGCGCCTTCTGTAGGGGCCAGGGCAGAGTCTCGATGGCTCCTAGAGGGGGCCAAGAGCCAGCATGAAGAACGGTTGCACGGGGGCGGGTATCAAGCAGAGCCCTCCTCAGCTGCTGCTAACAACCAGTCCGGCCTCACTAACAGCTACTGGGGCGGGGGTGGGGGGAGGCGGCCCCTGCCAGCGCCAGCCAGTTTAATGCTAGTCTGTTTCTGTTGCCTTCTAGCATCTAGCAGGCTTTCTCCCTGCTCCCTTCAGTAGAGAGGTTGGTCTTCAAGCTCTCTCTTCTCTATCCACCCCCTGGTACGGTGTTGGGTTTGGGCTCCCTGTTCAGTGTCCTCCAGGGTTAGGGTCTCCGTCGAGAGAACTGATCCTTCGTGTTCCCTCCTGGCAGAGCCCCAACCCTGCCCTCACCTTCTGCGTCAAGACCCACGACCGCCTCTACTTCATGGTGGCCCCTTCGGCGGAGGCCATGCGCATCTGGATGGACGTCATCGTGACCGGTGCCGAAGGCTACACCCAGTTCCTGAGCTGAGGCGCCTTTCTTGCCGGACTCTGCTCAGCCTCCATGCCAAAGACCCTGCTGGGCTGGAGGGGCTCCATCCCCCTTGCCCCCCGCCGCCGCCGCAGCGGAAGCAGCCGCCCACAAGGCCGGCCGACCCCAGGTGCTGACTGCAGGGGCCCCCGTGGCCCTTGGACCCCCCCACTGTGCTTGCTGGGGCCAGAGCAAGACCCTGCCGTCCACCGTGTGCCTTCGGAGGGGAGGGGAGGGACAGGGGACGTGGCCCTCCCTCCCAGCGCTCCGATCCACGCCGCATTCTCTGCGCTGACCTGAGGACAGGCACCCCCACCCCACCCCCCTACCGTTCCCTCAGGGCCCAGACCTCGGGGCCAGGGGGCGGCCTCGGCTGCTTCTCTTGATGGAGGCCAGGGCTGGTTGGTTTCTCGGGGGGGGGGGAATAAAACTTTGTAATTTCCATGGCCCTCTCACTGACTGTCTTTCCCTGGCGCCAAGGGACCTCTCAGGAGGCAGGGGCTTCCTGCACTGCACAGTTGTGTCCACACCCACACACCCACACTCTGAGGTCCAGGTGTGCAGCGGGGGACTCTTCTGTGTGCCCGGAGCTGCTGGCCGAGGGGGACCCTGCGGCGGCTGTGGGCAGAGGCAATCCCGATCCCCCCAGCGCCCCTTCCCCTCCACACAGGCAGCTTGGCCAGTCTGCACACGGGGGGTGGGGAGGAGAGAGAGAGAGAGGGAGGCGCACGCGGGGTGGGGGTGCTTTGCCTTTAATAGGGCCGCGGGAGGCCCGCCTTCCCGGAGCAGGCCCGCTCCTCCCCCAGCTCAGAGAGGCCCCAGTGCCAGCAGCAGCAGGAGGAGGCAGGCCCCCACCCAGGCCCCAGAGCGAGGCAGGGAGGAGCCCGCGGCGGTGAGACGGTCGCCAAAGAGATCCAGGAGCTGCAGGGCCACCCCGTTTGTCCAGCCGAAGCCCTCCTGCCGGAGGAGAAGGAAAAGGCCAAGCTAGGCTGGCCCCGCCGGCATCCGGGCAGGCAAAAAGGGCCCAACTCTCGCCCCAGCCCCACTCTGCCAGAGGGGAGGGGAGGGGAGGCACCCACAAGAGCGGGGCAGGTAGCTTTCCCTCACCTGGACGACATACTCCCCACCAGCACCCGGGGTCCCGTCCCCTTCGACGTTGTACTGGAGAGAGAACAGACGGGAAGGGGGAGCACTGCTGTGCGGGGAGGGGGAGCGGTGGCACAGCAGCCCTGCAAGTACAGCAGACGGGAGCAGCCCCCCACCCACCCCCCAGGAGGACCGGCGAGAGCAGCCCCCTGCCCCTCTTCCGCCCTGCGCGGGTGGGCCCCTGTGCCAGCTGACCGCAGGCCCTGCTGTGCAAAAGTGCCCCTGGCCATGGGGGAGCGGCGCGGCCAGCAGGGGTGGGTAGGCTGACTGGGAGACCTCGAGGCCTTACCTTCTCGAACATGGCCTGGCGCGCCTCGTAGACAGCCAGGTTCATTCTCACCCAGTTCTGAGCCAAGGTGAAGGCCAGCTCCCGGGCCTGGGGGGACGATGACCGCGCCAGACCTGGTGGGCAGGAACCGGGGGGGGGGGTGAGGGGGAGGGCACTGGAGCAGGGGACCCCCACCGCCCCCGGGGCTCAGGCAAGAGTGGCCGGGCTGCTGCGGACAGGAGGGAGGGGGCGGGGCTGGGCGGGGGGCCAAGCACAGCTGCACGGATACCTGCACACACACCCCGCTATCCCACAGAACTGGCCAGCGAGCACGCAGGTGTCTGTTTTACCTGGCTGGCTAGCTGGCTGGGAAGCCCTTACCTGCAATCACCATGTGCTGGAGCGGGGCCCATGCGTTCGGAAGGTCCCACTGCTGCCCCGTGTGAGCCAGCGAGGTAGGCAGTCCGTGGGCGTAAGACAGTGCTGTGCTGCTCTGTGGGCACCCCGAAAAACAATGCCGGAAAGGGGGTGTCAGGTGGGGAGGGGCAGGGGAAGGAGGGGGCTGCGTGCCCGAGAGCGGCCCAACCTGCAGACCGAGCAGAGCAGCCCCCGGTGCCAGAGGAATGGACAGAGCCAGCCACCTGGACTTTCCACAGGGCCCTCCCTCCCACGGCGCGCCCGGAGCGCCTCCCCACCCCTTTCAACAGTGAACTGGCAGTGGCGCCACCTGCAGGCAGAGGCTGGTCCACACTCCTGCACGGGCCCCCTGCTGGTCACGGTCCCAGGTCGTCTGGCACCCTGCAGCTCAGAAACCTGTTGCCGCCCGCTCCTCCCGCGACTATGCGTGGCCCATTCCCAACACAATCTGCGGGCAACCCCTGCAGACTTCGCAGCGAGGAGGAGGATGCCCGGGCACAAAGGCTTTTGCCACCACTTTTGCCAGGCGGGTGGCCACACTGCGAGGCCTGCTGGGGCAGGCTGAGTGACTAAGACCGCCTCTGCGTCCTTCAGGCAAACACAGCTCAAGGGGATGGGGTGGAGCAGAGAAGCTGCAAGGGGAAAGGGTGCTGGATGCTCGTGGGGCACACGCAACGCCCCCCCCCCGGTCTCTGCTCAGTGAATTACCCCAGGGATGGTTCCCCTCGGGGGGGGAGGAAAAGGCCACGGGGGAGGGGCCTGTTTGGAGCAAGAATCCCCCCCCTCCACTTTCAAAGGAACGGACCTCGGGACTGCTCCTTCCTGAGGGTGAACGGCTGAGAGAGCGGGAGCCTTGTGGGCTGTCACGGAGTTCAGCAAAGCGGTGGCAGGGGGTGGGGAGAGAACCCAAAGAGATGAGACAGTGGCAGATGATCCAGAGAGGGACCCCAGGCAAGGGACCCCCCTCCCCGCCCACCCAGTGCCTGAAGAGAGCCAGCCCAGGGGCTGCCTCCAGCATCCAGGGCCGGCCCAACCAGCTGGCCCCTCCACAGCCTCTGGGAAATCCAGGCTGATCTGCAACTTCTCCAGGGCGGTTTCCACACAGAGACTCGGCCTCCGTCTCCTTCCAGCACTGCTCTTAGCCAGAGCATCCGCACGGCAGCTTCCTTGATTTATCCTCTTCCTGAGATTCTCCTACTTTGCTCAATTTTCCCAAGCCTGGTTAGGTTCAGTCTTTTGGGGGAAAGACTGCAGTCAATGCAGGTCTGTCCACAACCCTAATATATTCATTACTTCCTTCAACAGAAGGGATTTTTCAGACCTTAAAAATTATTAGCTGTCAGATCACTATAGTGCAATAAAGTTACGGTGATCCATTGAAACAATGTGTTGGTTTCCTGTTTTCATTTTTTTTTAAGTAAGCCCTTTGCCTTGCAATGTTACAATGCAAAATGCAAGGCTTTACATTTCCCCCCATAACTTTGCAATGAAAAGGGCTAGATTGTTGGGGGGGTTGAAAAAAATGAAAGCTAGGACTTAATATAGCTTCAATAGATTGGTACAATCTGTTAATTGCCATCTTTAAAAGACCTTCGGTGATGGTGGCAGACTGATGTCCTGACAGCTGTGGAAAATAGTGTTGGGACATTATGTTGCCCTGCTGCATGCTTCTGCAGTTGCAGTAGCAAATGAGAGCGACACAAATAATTGCCCCTGTGTGGAAGCTGCCCTGGTTTGGTAGGAACTTCCTGGAAAGATCACAGTTGAAGTACCTTTGGAAGTCACCTGGACAGAGAGGTTTGCATTTCTGCAGGTCCAAACCACACTGGCACTGTCTTCCTTGCCTCAGCCCCACCCCCAGAGGGGTCCCACCATTTTCCATCCACACCACTGGAGGACTTTTTTAAAAAATCAGGAATTGTGGGATCACTGTAGCCTTATAACAATCTACTGCAACAATGAACAAGATCCCAGCTTTGGGTTTTTTTGGTCTCCCTTTTCCTTCCAGAGTTATAAGGGGGAAAGTGCAGCCTGCAGATTTCCCCACTGCAACAAAAACCAGTAGAGGCTTGCTTAAATTAAAAAAAACAAAACTAAGGCCCCATACGGGGCAGAAAGCGCAGGGGAGAGGCGTGGCAGTTCACCCCGGAGCTAAATAAGGCGCAGTAGCCCGATCACAGGGGCCACCGGGTTGCCACACTCCAGCTCTGTGCCCTGATCACACCGCGCTGCTGCAGCGCAGCAATAAAGCAGCGAAGTGCACATGCGCCATTGGGGGGGCGGGCCACTGTCGGTGTCTTGTGTGCATATGCACTGTTCAGCATTGGTGCGCATCCCATGGACACTTACAACATCCGGAAACCCCGGGGACATGGGCGGGCGTCGGAAGCCGTGGGATACTGGCGCTCCCACGATCAGACGCCAGCCTTTGCCACGGGGTTTCTGGAAACTAGTACTTCAGACCTACTAGTTTTTTACTCCGCGTTTTCCACGGGAAGCTGCAGGTTGGCCACGGGAGCACTACGCCTCCCAGATGTGCTGGTATGATCGCACAGAAAGTCCACAGGGCTCCCGTGCCTTCAGTGGGGCTAATGCTCAGTGTGAACGGGGCCTAAGTAGAAGAACATTGTTGCCATAGACCTTTATAGCAACCTAGTAATTCCCACAGGTTTCTTTTTCGAGGGCCTCCAGTGGAAGGTGAGGAGAGGGTGGACTGGGGGGGGCCGTGATGCAAGACAATCGCTGGGGAATCTCTCGTGCTTCTGCAGCAGGGAGAGCTCCAAGGAGAACCCTGTGTGAGAGGCCCACGCCTGCCCCGGAAGCCCCTCGATTGACAAGGCCGGCCAAAGCAGAGCAGCCGGGGTGGGGGTGAGGGCCGCGCCTCTGCCCTGCCCGCCGCTCCCGCTGGCTTGCCTCAAGGTAGCGCAGGGCCTTCTCGACGGCGGCGCCCTCCAAGCCGCACTCGGCCCACAGCGGGGTCAAATTGGACGGGTAGAAGGCCCGGTTGTGCCTGCGGCGCGCCAGGTTGTAGTCCAGCCACACGCCGGCCTCCTCGTTCCACAGGACGGCCCGCACCGCCGCCACCCGCCGCTGGTGAGCGGCTCGGAACCGCTCGGCCTTCCCGGCGTCCCCTGGAGGGAGAAGGGCCGAGTGAGCCACGAAGCCGGGAAGGGCGCGGCTTCCTCCCCTCTCCCCCTCCCCACCCCCCATCCCACCCCGGTCGGGTCGCGTCGGGGAGGGGGCCTCACCCACCCAGCGAGTCGCAGAAGGCGGCCAGGAGCGCTTCCACGCGGCACAGGAGGGCGTTGAGGTCGACGGGCACGACGGCGCTGGCCTGGGTGTCTTGCAGCGTGGCCTCGACGGGCGGCGGCCCCGGCAGGAACCAGCGCGAGGAGAAGTCCCAGCCCGACTCCGCCGCGCCCTTCAGCTCGGCCCACAGCGCCTGCCGCGCCTCTGCGGACGGGGCCAGGAGGAGGAGGAGGAGGAGGACGGGGCTCAGCGTCAGGGCCGCCCTCGGCGCCGCGGACGGCAGCCTCGACGGCCCAGCAAGCCCCGGCGGGGAGGGGAGGGGAGGGGAGCTGACCTTCCTGCAGACCCTGGGCGGTCTCCACGTCCGCGCTGTACGCCTCTGGCCTGGCAGGGAGGGGAGGAGAGGAGGGGGAGGCGAGTCAGGCGGGGGAACCGCGGGGGAACCGCGGGGGGGGCGCCCCGCCTCCTCCTCCTCCTCCTCCTCCTCCTCCTCACCTGGGCTCCCCGACCGGCACGCGGTAGCGGTTCAAGGCGTACTCCTCCTCGCCGGCGCCCAGGCTGACGTTGACGGCCCGCTGCTCCTGCCAGAAGCGGTACTCCGCCTCCAGGAGAGGGAGGCTCTGGCTGCGCGCAACGCAAGAACTTAGGAGCCCTCAGGGCGGCTCGCCCGCCCCCGCCCGCTCCTTCGCCCCCCGCCGACCCGACCCCCCCCCCCCTGGCCCGGCCCGGGCGCCGCTTACTTGAGGAAGGCCAGGTCGCCGGTGCGCTGCAGGTAGGCCTCCATCATGAGGGCCAGGAAAGGCGGCTGGCTCCGGCGCTCGTAGTAGACCCGGCCTCCGTTGGGCACGTGGCCGAATCTGGCGGCGAGAAGCGAGCGAGACTGGCGGCGCCTGCGACCGGGGGGGGGGAGGAGGCAGGAGCCCCCCAGGCAGGGACCCCCCCACACACCCGCGCCCACCCCCTCCTCTCACTTCTCCACGAGGTGCAGGAAGTTCTGGATCATGCCCTTCGCCGTGGCCGGCATGTTGCAGAGCAGCAGCCCCTCGACGACCCAGAAGGAGTCCCTGCGGGCGGGGAAAGGCCGGGGGCCTCAGCGCCGGGGGGGCGCAGCAAGCCAGAGAGGGGTCCTCCCCCCCCGCTGCACACCCTTCTCCCCCCCCCCGCTCCTCACCAGTAGTAATACTCCCGGAATCGCCCTCCGGGCACGATCAGCGGGTTCGGCACGTGGATCAGGGAGTGGCGCTCGGGGCTGCTCTGGACCTCGGCTTTGACCTGCAAGAAGGCAAGCCCGTTGCGGCCGCTCCGCTCCCCGGGTGGCCCTTCCCAGGCTCTCCCCCCCCCCTCCTCCTCCTCCTGGCCACTCACCTTCCTGCCCAGCGCCTTCCACTTGGCGTTCAGCTCCCGCGCCCAGGAGCGCAGCCGCGGGTCGGAAATCCGTCCGAGCAGCTCCGGGCTAGAAAGGGACGGGGGGGGGGCGGGACCGGCAGACGCTCCTCAGCCGCAGCCCCGCCGACGGCGCGTGGCCACCCCGGCCCCTCTTTCTCAACGGCGGGGGGGGGTTCGGGGTGCCCACTTAGCCCTCAGGGCTGACCTCCACCCCCCCGCCGGCCAGGACCCTGAGCCTGCCCCCCCCCTCCTGCCGCCGGAGGCAGCCAGCGCCAGGCCCCCCCGTTGGCCCTGCGCCGGGAGAGGAGGGGGGGGCGGGGGCCGAGCGCGGCTTCGGACTGGCCTCTTTCTTTCTGGCAAAACAGGCCCTGGGGCTGGAAGGCCTGCGGGGTGGGGGTGGGGGCTGGCTTCCCTGCCAAGCAGGTGCCCCTCTTTGGGCAGTGGCAGCAGGCAGCAGTAGGTCGCCCCTCCCCCCGTGGCACAGAAAGGACACCCCAAGCCCTCTCTTGCTCTCTCACACCTTCTGCCCTCTCAGGTGGGCTGGGGGGTGGGAAGCCATACCTCTGTGTCCAGTCGGAAGGCTCCCAGGGCTCAAGCTCCTGTCCAGGGAGAGAGAAGTGGGCCTTTACAAAGGCCTCCAGCCCCTCCTTGGACACAGCCCCGCCGGGGGTGGCATTCACCAGCTGCTGGAAGTCCTGCAGAACCGCCTCTGGGAAGAAAGGGGCAGCCATGGAAGCAGAGGCCAGACCTCATCCTGGCAGCCACCATGGCTACCTTCTCCCCCCCCCATTGCCCTGGCGCAGAGCAGAAACGGTGCCACTCCAGAAGAGACCAGTTGCCAGACACCTCCCAAGCCCTGCCTGCCTGCCTCTCCAGCCTCCAACGCACAGCACATGCAGGCTTCGCAGCCCTGTGCCGCCCACCCCATTGCTCTGATCAGAATGGCTGCATTCAGTGCCAGCTTAGAAATCCTTCAGTGAACCTTGTTTGGAAACCTGCTGGGAAAGCCCGAGGGAGGGGCCCAGACTAGGTTCTGAGAGTGGCAACCAAAGCAGGAAATGCTGATCTTCCACCAGTCAAAGAGGAACCGGTAAAGGAGAGACAGAAAGACACACACACACCAGAAAGGCCCCCAGAAGGAAAGAGGAACCAGCCTGGTGGGGAAGGTTCCTCCGTGCAGAGCCACCCCGTCCCCAGGGCAGGGCAGGGCAGGGCAGGGCAGGCCACTCACCCGGGCTCCCTTGGAGGGGCATGTCCACAAAGTACTTATCGTCCGAGAAGAGCTTGTTCATCTGCACCTGCCTCAGCAGCTCCCCCGTGCAGTAGATGGGGCTGGGGAAGGGCAAGCGCCAGGGGTCATCAGTGGGGGGGGAGAACGGCACCCTCATGCAGGCCCAGGGTCTGCTTGCTGCCCCTCACCTGTCCTGTGCAGGTGGGTTGCAGCTCTGGCCCTTCCTGCCTGGCCCCCAGACAGGCGCTGAGCAAAGAAGCCCTTGTCCCCCCTCACCAGCTGGGAGGACCTGCCTTGGAGCTTGGGGGGGGTGTTCTTCAAGGCCCCTCTTCCGCTGCCCCAACCCACAGCCCTCCGTGCCCCGGCCTACCTGTCAACGACG
Source organism: Gekko gecko (assembly GCA_029375565.1). Lineage (NCBI taxonomy): Eukaryota > Metazoa > Chordata > Lepidosauria > Squamata > Gekkonidae > Gekko > Gekko gecko. The sequence goes on along the minus strand of JAPDNY010000013.1, from coordinate 77,805,516 downwards.
GGGTGTATAGGTGCCCTCCAGCACACGGGCACGGGGTGCTTGCTAGCCTCTGGCAATGCCTCATGCTTCACTGGTGTGGTAGTGAAACAGTGGCTGGGCAAGGTGCCCCCCCCCGGTCCCTGTTCCTTCTCTGCTCTTGTGAGGAGCGAGGGGGGTCCTTCACCAAATCAGGGGTGCAGCATACAACCTCTCCCCTGGCCAGTGCCTCACAGCAGCACTCTGGTAGCACCTCCCCCCCATGCAGTTGATCCTGAACAGCAGCTAGAGCAGGAGAGAAGCAGCGCCCCCCCCCGCCCTACAAAGGACGCAACACGGCTGGCCCCTCAGAGTGGAGGCCGGTGCTTAAGGGTCACCTTGCATGGAATGACACTTTGGGCCAGCACCAGGAAGGGGCGTCCTCAGCTGGGACCCCGCTCCTCACGGGCCAGGTCTCATACGTGCCAGGGCCCCAGTACCTCTCGCTCACCTGGCACAAGGTGGTGGGAAATCACTCGCCGCTGCTTGCAGCCCTGGCACGCCCAGGCAGATGCCCAGGAGCACCCACCAGGTCAGGAAAGGCATCCTGTCCACAGTGAGAGGCAGTCGCAGAATACCACCTGCTCGAGGGACACTCTGCCAGTGGCACCGGAGCAAAGTCCAGAGTGCAAAGTCTGCCCCTGGTGAACTCCAGCGAGGGCATGATGGGGGCTGGACCTGGGACGGGACAGAGAGTCTGCTCACTCCCTGGGTGCCAGAGCCGGGTGGAACAGGAGGCTGGTCTCAGCACCCAACGTGCCATTTTTGCCGGGCTGCCACAAAACTACACCCAGTCTCTCCAAGCCGTTTCCAGCAGAGTTCTTCCCAGCATCCAATTGGTCCCTTCAACAGCCCCCCCCCCCCGCTCAACTGTGAAGAACCTGGTGGGGGCTGCAGTCTACTTTGATTTTTTTTTAGTGAAAGATGACAGGTCAAGTATAACAGAGGTGGAACAATCACTGCCAGAGCCCTGCCTAACCTAACAAACAGGAAGTTGCTTAAATGTTGCCAACCTGCCCAAACTACTTGTTTATTCAAATATTTATATCCTACTTTTCCCGTTACTCAAGGCAGCTTACAAATCATACCGAAAAGCATAATGGGCATGCAACCCCCCCATATTTTCCAGTTCCATTATAGCCTATGGGGACCATTATAGTCAATGGGTCCTTTCTCCAGCTGGGTTTGCAGCCGGCTTTCTGCAGATGGGCTTTGGGGAAAGGCTGGCTCTGGGCCTGGTTCTCAGACCCCTGGTGTGGGTACGTAGATCCTTCCTTTCCCTTCTTTCCTTGGGCGTGCAATAAAGGTGCTTTTCCCCAACAGGAACCAGAACAGGTGTCGCATGTGCTGGGACCCGGGGACAGGGGTGATTGGTTGCCTCAAGTGGGGTGCAGACTTAGCCCCCACACACACACACACCTGTGCTTGAATTCAACATGCAGGCTTTTTGTTGTGACAGGAATAGCACACCTTCCGGCCAAGTATGGTACAGACAGGGCTTGCTGGCAGCTTCCAGCCTCTGGCTAAGGGGAGCCCCAGACCAGATGGGGCTGCACAACTGCCCCCAGGACACCTCAGTCACCCTGGTGCATAAACCCAGCCAGGAGGGACTGGATGCTGTAGGAGGTGGCGGCCTGCAGTGTGCTGGTAAGGGCAGCCATGCTTCCTCCCAGTTTGAGGTAGTGGTTTGGTGTGCGGACTCTAATCTGGGAGAACCGGGTTTGGTTCCCCACGCCTCCACTAGCAACCGCTGGATGCCCCTGGACATGCCATAGTTCTGTCAAAGCTGTTCTCTCAAGAGCAGTTTCTGTCAGAGCTCTCTCAGCCCCTCCTCCCTCACAGGGCGTCTGTTATGGGGAGGGGGAGGGAAAGGAGTTTGTAAGCCACTCTCTGAGTGATGGGCAGGCCATAAATCCAATCTCCTCCTCTTCTCCTTCTCCCCACCCCTCCTTCAAGGCGACGAGGCAGTCTGGAATCGGAAGTATCAGTACTTCCTGTGAATTTATTTTTAATTAATTTACTTTAATTATTTGAATTGTTTTTTATCATGCTATGTATTTTGTTGTTGTTTATTACTTAGGGATTGAGCGATTTATAAATCCAAATTATAAATAAATACATAAAGGCATTCCTTTGCTGGTAGAAGGCTGGGGAGCGGCAGCTGGGCCAGAGCTGGCTCTTGGAGGGTCTGCCCGTAGGGGGCACGCCTGGGAAGAAGAGAGCTGCTGCCCAAGGGGAGACCACAGGGCGTTGGGGGAGGGGGCCTCCTGGGGTCCCATGGTGTCAGAAGCCCAGGCCCCTTTGGAACACTGCCCTGAGCCCAGCCGGTGTTTGCTCCTCAAGGACAGAAGGACCCCCCCCCCCGCACCTTGTCCCAAGAGAATGGGCAAGGGGAGCAGCAGGGCAGACCTTATGGGGTGACTAGAAGAACATCAGAGAAGCCCATGTGGGATCAGGCCAATGGCCCCTCCAGTCCAACACTCTTCTGTGTCACACGGTGGCCAAAGATACCAGGGGCCCTCAGGAGGTCCAGCAGTGGGGCCAGGACACCAGAAGCCCCCTCCCACTGCTGCCCCCCCAAGCACCGAGAAGACAGAGCGTCACTTGCCCCCCAGACGGAGGGTTCCCGTCTCTTCCTTGTGGCTCAGAGCCACTGATGGGCCTCTGCTCCAGATGTTTATGGAGCCCCTCTGAACCAATCCTGCCCCACAAGGCTGCTGTGGATAAAACGGAGCGGAAGGACCCTTCTGCACACTGAGCTCCTTGGGGGAAAGGCGGGACTGAGCAATTGACAGGGGCCACCCTCCTGCCTTTGCCCGGGGAGCTGTGCGGAAACAGAAGACAACTCACGCTAAAAAAAGGGGAAGCAAGAATGTGCGAGCAACTTTGGCTGCCCTTAGCTCTGCGAAGCGTGGAAGGTCCCAAGACATCCAAAGGTGCCAGGGGAGCTGCGTGAAGAGATGCGCCGGGAATCAAAGAGGACACCTGAGCAGCGGAAGGCGGGACACGACACTCGGGGTATCCACCGAGGGCGACTCTGAGCAGGCAGGGAGGAAACCTAAACTGAGCAGAGATGGGAGGCAGTTGCTAACAGCAACCGGGAGGGGGGCGGCCTTTCCGGGTGCGTCTGGAGGAAGAGGGAGAGATGGCAGACCCACACTTCAGAGCGGGTGGCGAAATGTGCATGGGTGGCAAAGAGGAGGCGGAACTGCTCTGCGCCTGTTTTGCCCACATGTTCTCCCAAAACAGGAACTGTGCGCAATCCTGCAAGAGCAGCATTAGTGGTGAAGGGGAAGGACAGAAACTCAGCAAGAAGTTGGTCTTTTTATTTTTAATTTCTTTAAAAACAGAACATGTTTCTATTGTTTAGTTTATTTACTGATGAGGCAGCTAAACCACTGCCTTTCAGTTCCAGGAGATAGTTGAAAATCCTGCTCAGATAGCAGGATTGCAGGTTGAACCCTTGCCTGTTCCCCTGCAACACAAATCTTTTCCATCTGTACTCCTAGGACATCCTTGTTATGGGTTTCTGAGAGGCTGTTAAGACCTGCTCTAATTTTAAAAAGTTCCCTACTGCAAGATTAGCCGAGTGACCAAGTGCGATGGTCCCACTTTCGTTGGGGGCAGTGTTGTGTGTCGCCCTCTGGCTAGCTTCCACAGAGTGGGGAACCATGCCCTTGTGGGCCAGAAGGATACAGGAGGCACTGTCTGCTTATACTTTCACAACGACCTTGTGCAGAATACCAAAGGGGAGAAATATTAAAAAGATGGCCGTGCGATTGCCACTGGAAGGCATTCCCCCAGGGAACCCTTGCCTCTGACTGCTCTGGAACAGAGGAGGTGGAATTTGTTGTCTGCTGACACAGAGAAGTCTAGGAACACCCCATTCTTTGAAAGTTGGAGCCAGGGAGTGGTTTGAGATGTACCACTCTTGAGCTACGTCTGCATCCCTGCTCAGGCTGTCTGCTAGGGTGTGGCCTAGACCAGCCAGGTGAAGGGCTGCCAGCTGCGCCCCATGTTCCATTGCCCACGGCCATGTGAGTGTGGCTCCGGTGCACAGGCAGAGGGATCCAGTGCCTCATTCTGTTGCGGCAGAATTTTGCAGTGACGCCTGTTGCTACCGGACGTGACGTCCTCTGATGACCTCTGTAAAGGAAGTAAGAGGACTTGCTTTGAGATGCCCCAATAAATTCAACAGGAGCCAGGTGTGATTTCTCCCAATTTACCAGAAAGCCCAGGGACCGGATTGTGTTTAGGACAAACCTTAAAACCTGCAGCCAGTCATCCAGGTAAGGATACTGTACAGCCCCTGAACTTGTCTGCAATGTGTGGCTCAGCCAACTGGGAGCACCGTGCACTTGTAGGCAGCCCCTGCATAACGAAATCCTAAGTATTTTCTGCAGGCTTTGTGAATGGACACGTGGCAACAGGCATCCTCCAGGACTAGTGTAGCAAACCAGACATTCAGACCGGTGAGGGACATTCCTTCCAGGATGGGTAACATTCTGAGCAATGACACGTGCAGATGCTCATTCAGGGACTTTAGGTCTAGAATGGGCCCCCTTTCCTCCTCCCTGCGGCAAAGTACCTGGAGAAGAAACCTTTCAAGTCCTTCACAGAGGTGAGCTTTGTAATGGTCCCCTTAGCCAAAAGGGAAGCAACCGCTGGTATTAACAAGGGCGATGGGCAGCAGCAGGGGACCGGTGAGCCCTTAAAAGGAGGCTGTGAATTGAACTCCAGAAAGTAACCTCTTTTTATGATGGACCAAACCCACCAGTCATTAGTAACCTGACACCAACTGCAAAAGAACTTTGATAACCTTTCTGAAAAGAACTTTACTGAATTCAGTCAGGCTGACGGGGCACTTTAGAGTGCTGGTCCCTAGGGAACTGAGAGGGGTTCCTTCCGGGCCATCTGCCCTGCCTCTTGGGCTGGGGTTGATCGGTGTAAGGAGGCCTACAGCCCTGCTGGAGGGGCGAAGGAGCCTGGTCTCTATAAACTGGGGTATGACGGGACTTTGGCTGGTGATACCTCTGACCATGCCTTGGAAAATACCTTTGGCTTAAAGAGTGTTGTTGGATTGTGATGCCCAGAGACTTAGCTGTCGACATGTTCTTTCTAATTCGGTCCAAGACCGTATCAGTTTGGTTACTAAAGAGGCCTCAACCCTGAAATGGGAGGTCTTCTGTTTTCACCCTTGTATCCTGTGGGAGGGCTGAAGAGCGGAGCCAGAAGCATCTCCTGATGACAACACCAGAGGCCATCGACCAACTAGGACCATCGGCTCCATGTATGGCAGCATCCAGCCGCTGCATTCCTAGCTTTTGGCCTTCTTAAATGAGGGCCTTTGCTGTGGTTTGATCATCATCAAGTAACATTCCTACAAACGGTGTCATCTTTTCCCATAGTAACGTTTGGAAGCAGCCCATATGACCACTGTGAAATTAGCCACCCTCAGTCCCATCGCACCATATCAGCAGGTCTTTTCCCCCAGCAAGTCCCATCTCCTGCCCTCCCTGGTCCATGAGGGACGGATGGCTGGCTGCCCTTCCCTTCACAGGGAGGACTTCCAAAACCAGGGAGTCTTGCTGCAGGTGGTGAAAGTAATCACGGATGTCTTCTCTGATCCTGTGCAGGGTCTAGCTTCGTCAGAGAGGCTGGGATCGAGGCTGGCTTGGCCCAAATGGCCATGGGTATATCTTGCATCCCCTGTTGTAAGTGGAAGAGACACAGATCCTGAGTCAAGCTCGTATAACACCTCCATTATTCATGGTTGGGGTTCTGAAATGTATGGCTGCGAGAGTTGGACTATAAGGAAGGCCGAGCGCCGAAGAATAGATTCTTTTGAACTATGGTGCTGGAGAAGACTCTTGAGAGTCCCTTGGACTGCAAGGAGATCAAATCAGTCAATCCTAAAAGAAATCAACCCTGACTGTTCCCTGGAAGGCCAGATCCTGAAGCTGAAGCTCAAATACTTTGGCCACCAAATGAGAAGGGAGCACTCCCTGGAGAAGACCCTGATGCTGGGAAAGATTGAAGGTCAAAGAAGAAGGGGATGGCAAAGGATGAGATGGTTAGACAGTGTCATCAATGCAACGAACATGAAATTGAGCAAACTCAGCGGACAGCGGAAGACGAGGGCCTGGCGTGATCTGGTCCATGGGGTCGCGAAGAGTCGGACTCAACTGTGCAACTGAACAACAACAACCACCACCACCCCAGGTCTTTTGCCATTCAGACTAGCTGCTTGGAATACATTGTGAGGTGTTCTGTGGGTGATGGAGCTCACGGTTCACCAGCTGTGTCATTGGGAGAAGGCACTGATATGCTCTTGGAATCCACTTCCAACATCAGGTAAAGTCCACCTTCAGGGTCTGACCCATGATAGGAGGTTGCTTACCCGGCCCAGCACTGAGTCCGGTGGTCTCCTTTGGATGTGGTAGACTTTGAAAGCTGTCAGGGGTATGGCCACTGTGAAGGTGCCAAGGGCCCCCACTGAGGCAGCATTACGAATGGGAATGGGGCCCACAGATCCTTCTGAGATGGCCACTGGATTGGTGGTTGTTGATCAAGCGGCCCTCTTTCCCGGGACACTGATGGCAGCACTTTGAAGACTTCATCTTCCAACAACTCCGGAGAATGAATAGCCCGTCTCGTCAGTGGTGTCTTCTGGTACGAAGATGGGTTGATCTTGCCTCTTGATGGTGAGCTCTGGTGTCGAGGGGACCTTGACTTAAAAATCTCCAGTATTGACATTTGACTCTGAGGTGAGCCAGCTTGTTGGCGATGACTGGGAGGACTGTAGATTCCAGGGACGGAGACCACTGGTCTCGAGATGAGACTGAACGGGGTCAATGTGAGGGCCAGACCACAGTGGGACCGTTTTGCCTTTTTCTTACCTTTCTTCAGAGGAGGTTCTGAAGCCAATCTGACAACAGTGGGTTGGGCTTGCGAGGGCCTTGGAGCGGAAGTCACCACATGGGCCTGCCCTCCCTCCCGGTCATTCTGGGCCACTTTCACTCCACAGTCTTCACGCTTTTTGAAAAGAGCCATTCTACCAATTTTGTAAGACTTTTTGAATTACTTTGTGGAAAACCTCGCTGGAACTCATCTTTGAGGCTCCACAAAGCAGCTGTATGGGAAACATGTCCTCTCCTCATGGCGGCAAGAAGAGAACCGAGGGAGGAGTGCTCACCCCTTCTCTGCCACGTGACCTCTTGGGCAGGAAAAGGGTTTCTGCAGGCAGAAGGGAGGGGGAGCACTCCTAGAGCCTAGAAACTTCCTTTAAGAGCTTGGAAGTTCTTCTCCGTGGCAGTCCTGCCCGCCATGTGGGACTGCACAGAAGCCACTTGGCAAACAAGGTATTATTCCAACAGCAGTTGGTCTGGCTCCAACCAAACTGTGACAAGGCAAAGGAGGCTCTCAGTAGCTGCTGGACACCCTCTGTGTGGAACTCAAGCCCAGGCCAGCAGGGCGGTGCCACAGCTTTGGCACAATTATCGTTATTTATTTCATTTCTATACCGCCCACAGCCAAAGCTCACTGAGCAGTTTACAAGAAGTATAGAAACAATAAAATAAATAGATACGAATTCATTTAAAATAACATGAAAAACATTAATAGACTGGACCCCCAAAAGACCTAACCCAGAGTGAAAGAAAAGTACCCGGCTAATCGTATCAGGCCCCTGCATGACCAGGGAGGTCTTTAAAGGCCTCCGTAGAGGGCCATCTTAACCTGTGACCGAAGAGACAGCAAATTTGGCACCAGGTGGGCTGCAGCAGAGAGGCTATTTCAAAGATGGAGCCACCACTGAAAGGCCCTCCCCCTAGTTGCCGCCACCCTCCCAGTCTCCTGAGGGGCTGGCACCCAGAGGAAGGCCCCAGAGGCAGAGCACGGTGTCCGGGCGGATTGGGGCTGGGAGAGGCGCTCTGACAGATATTGTGGTCCCAAGCTGTGTAGGGCCTTATAGGTTAAGACCAGCACCTTGAATTGGGACCAGCAGCTTCCAGGTGGCCAATGCAGGCAGACTAGAATTGGTCTTATGTGTTCAGACCACTGGGTCCATTATTAATCCAGCTGCTGCATTCTGCACCAGCTGCAGCTTCTGGGCTGTCTTCAAGTGCAGCCCCACATCCAGTGTGTTGCAGTAATCTAATCTAGAGATTATCAGAGCATAAATGACGGAAGCCAGGCCACCCCTGTCCAGGTAAGGGTGCAACTGGGCCACCCCCAGCCAAAGCTGGCAGAAAGCTCTCGGAGCCACTGATGCAACCGGAGCTTCAAGCGACAGAAATGGATCAAGGAGAACCCTCCACTTTCAGGGGGAGGGCGCCCCTCGCACAAGGCCCAGCCTCGCCTTCCTGCAAGCAGAGCATCTATGCCGCGGGGTGGTTCATGACGCTGGAGGGCCAGGAGGGGGAGGCCAGCCTGTGCAGAGCACCCAGGAACCAGGCCCCTCCCCGGCCCCCCTCCAACCAGGAATGCTCTTCTCCCCCCTCACCCCCGCTCAGAGCAGCCACCCAGACAAGCCAAACAGAGAAGCTGAACAAATTGAATCCCAGTGAACTTTTATTGAGCTCCTTCTCTTCTTTAAAAATAAGCCAGTTTTCTTTTACCACTCGGCGCTTTTGCCTTTCAGCACGACGGCCAAGCCTCCCACCATAATACCTCGTGTACAGAAATGCACATTGAACCAAAAACTGAGCTCAAGTGGACGTTTGCCAATTATGAGTTTCCAAAAGAAAGTTCATTCTCCCTCCCACCCCACCCCCACCTTTCCAATTCTAGTCCCCCTGTTCACAGTGAACACAGCCTGGGCTGAGGACCAAGGAAAATGCCATGTGGCTTAAACTGAACACAAAACAGCCCTTCCCCCCACCCAAATTTTCCAGTTGTCTTAGTAAAGGGAACAGTGACTTTATTTCCAGATTCTGCCCCCCCCACCCCCCCAATTCCTGGTTAAAATACAGCAAGGCCGTATCTTAATATATCCCCACCCTCCCCAAATGCCTGCACAGGACTTTAGAACACTGCCAGGAAAGGGGGGGGGCTTGGTCACCTTCCCAACCCCCAGAGGTCACCAAGAAATGCTCCAGCATGCCACAGCGTTGTCTGCATCTTCCAAAACTCTGCCAGGAGAGGAGTGGCCGCTGTGCCCCATTAGTGGTGTCCCTTGTGTCCCCAGACAGTGGCACCCTGGGCACCAGCAGCAGAGGTCAGTCTCCCGCTGGCAACGGCTGTGCCTCCTATGGCAGCCACACCCCCTGGCATGGATCGACAACTCCTGTGCAGGCAAACCCACCCCTAAAAGAAAAACAGAATGAGATGTCCAATGCTAACACCTCCCTCTGCCTTTGTGTCCACCTTCCCAGATCTTACCCAAATCCTGACACAAAAGCCAGAGGAGGAAAGGGAAAGATGCTCCCATCTCATTCTGAAGAAATTAAAAGCGCCAAGTAAGACCAGCCCCCACCCCCTCCCCCTTGGCAAGTGCAACCCCTTCTGGGAAGAGGACACCAAGACAGGGAACTTCGAGGCCGGCTCCCCCCCCCCAACCAACCAACCAACCAACCAAGAGGCTGTGCACTAGACAGGCCCCTCTCGGCACACTCGACTGGGGGGCTGAAGCCGGCCGCGAGGCCCCTCCTCCTCGGGGCTTCTTCCCACGGAAACTACGGCGCACACATAAGAGGCTGCTCTTGGCTGCCGCAGTCCGCAAATGTGGAGGGCAAGTTACTTTTAGGAAGGCCATCCTTAGGATTTGTTTTCAGATGGGAGGGGAAAAAAGACCAGGGTCTACCTAGTCGTCATGTGGAGCATCTTTCCATTGACAAGTCCTTCTACGTCCCAGAAAGAGGTGGCCACTAATGAGCACCAGGTGGATGCCTGACCGCCCCCCCCCCCCCCAAAAAAAAAAAAAGGCCACCTGGAAGCAAAGCTCAAGAATCTGGGCAAGTGCCATTCCTCTTCTAGGCAAGCCCTATTTAAAGTAATACTACTTCCGACTTAAAATTGCTGTGCGTCAAGAGTGGCACAGGGCACAGCACCCCTCCACCCCCCCCCCCACTCATGGCACAGGGCACCAACATCAGGTTGCGCGCTCACAAGAGCCAAGGCTCCTGCACACACGTCCCTCTGCACTACCACGACCCTCTGTCCCCGCTGCCGGGACAAGCAGCTGGCTGCAGAAGAGGAGCTTTTGCTTTGGGTCAGGATTCCCCATCTAACCCTCCTGGCCTCCCGACACGCAGAGCGCTCGCCTGCCCAATGCAGCCCCAGGAAGATCCTCAGCAGCCAAGCTGGATTTTAAGTGCAGCTTTTGCTACGCTACTATGGAGTTACTCAGACAAAACATTTTCGCTTTGAATGGGGTTGTCAGGAGGCACGTGGTCCTAGCACAGAGCTCCAAGGAACGGGGGGTGCAAAGTGGTGGTTTTCTCATTTCAATCCAGAACAAATTCAGGAACTCTCAGGGCAAGGAAGCGTGCCACCGGAGGCACAATGCCAGACTACATGGTGCCCAAGCACAGAGGCGCTGTGCTCAACCAGGTGCCTCCTGGCAGCCTGCTGCTGGTCAGGAGGGAAGGGAATTCTTAAGAAGTTTGCGGGTCAGTTTTTCTCAGTCCTTTTGCCTGGAGATCAGGCCAAACATCAAGCATGTTGGGAGGGGCACAATCTACAGCAACACTATGCAGCTCTAAAGCACTTGCTGGTCATGCGCAAGACAAACAGGGCAGGAAACCACTTGAGGGGCGGAGGGGGAGCCTTGCCCTGACCCATTCAGGCCTCTGTCAGACAGACAGGTGCGGGGCAGAGCAGCCGCCAAGGGACAGGATGCACCCCACGCCAGGAGGACCCTCTAGGATGGGCAGATGAGGCCAGTGGCCCTGGTTATTTTAGCACCATTTCCATGTTCTGCATCCTACGCTCCACCTTGACTGCGGCAAACAAGATCTTTATCGCCTGAAATGCATGCCACCACTGTGGAGGATTGTGGGGGTTTTTTTTTTTGGGGGGGGGGGAGAGAAGGAACAGAAAAGGCTGGCTCACACTTCTACCCCATGCCTGGATCTCTTCCAAGAGCTGCAAGTGCTAGAGAAAGTGTGACCTCCCAAGAGGCCAAAACGGCAGCACTTGGCATTGCATACAGTGTTGCAGAAAACTGAGCCCCTCTCACCTGTAGCTGCGGTCAAGATCTACCTGTAATCCCTTCGGCCCCAGCAAACTTCAAAGAAAAAAAGTTATACATGAACCCATAACAGAAAAGAACACATATTTACAGAGTCTATACAAGTATACACATCCGATTTTCTGTGGAACACACTTCAGAGAGGAAAGACGGCTGTGGCTCTGAACCAAGTCTCCCCAGCAAGTGCTGCAACCACCAGCGGCGACGCATGGAAACCAGCCTGTAGTGTTCTGCCAGAGCACAAGAGCTTGTCACAGGCTCCTGCTGCAGGTGGGTAGCAAGTGGTCTTTCCTCCCGGAGTGCTGACGTTGCACTGACTCAACCCAGACGTCCCAGGTTTCTCTTTTTGTTTAAATACACGTATGTACAAGGTGGGTGAACTGCAACTGCATCTCAACTCCTCCATTTGATTTTTTTTTTAAAAAAAGGTTAAACAAAAAAGTATTACTGACAAGTGTTACATCCCAGCCCGGCTTGTTGGGAGGGGGAAGGGGGGGCAGTCGAGGGGGAGGGGGATGGAGGGGGGAGAGACTCGGATCTGGACCAAGGCGGCTCCTCGGGCGGTGTCTGACAGGTGATATTCTGAAGGGTCTCATCTAGCATAAGGCACTTTGCACAAATAAGGAACAAGCTCTTTAGCTTAAAGACGGATGAGGAGCCGGGGGAGAAGTTGAAATGCACTCGGCTGCGTGGCTGGAGGGGGACCGGCAACGGCAGAGTCACACTTGTGTTCAGGAGTCTTCTCTTTTCAGAGTTCTTCTTCTCCACAAAGAAAGAAATTAAAACCAGCAGTTAGTGCAACTAATTTCAGTCAGCACACAGTGCAAACAAGTGGGAAAACAAAAACGGCACTTCCTTCCCATCTTCTGCTTTCTTCCTCACAGCCAGATTTTTTTTTAAAAGGGAACAAGGGGGAGAAAAAAAAAGCTCTTTAATCTTCATAGATCCAAAATGAAAAGATGAAAAACCCATAAAGAGAAGGGCATCCCCAAAGAAACGACGTGTCACATATCCGGATCAACGGGCTTTCGCTTCTGTGCTTCAGCAAAGCCTAGGAAAGAAAAGAAGAGCCCGGTGAGAGCAGCAAACTCCCCCTGCTCAAGAGCGGCTCGTAGTGGGACAGCTGCCCCGAGTGCTGTGCGGGACTCCTTCTCGCGACCCTCGCCCCAGGGTGGAAGGGCGGGAGGAGCAGCCGCGGGCCCGGAAGGGCCCCCAAAGCACGCACTGCCGGTTGTCTCCCGCTGCCCAGCTCTCCTGCCCCCTCCTCCGTGTCTCGGCCCAACGTCCCGCTGGGCTTCTGCATTCAGGCAAGGCCCTCAGAGGAGGCATGTGAATTGCAGCGAGCGTGCTCAGGGGCAAGTGGCAACTACGCATTGCAGAATGACATGCTTCCTTCAGCTGACGCTTCCCCCCCCCACGACACTGTGAGCAGAAGCAGGAAGCACTTGCGAATTCATACTCACCTGGCCTCTCTTTGCGCAGCCTCCTCCTGCACGGGGGCTCCCAGCAGTCCCCTCCTGCTCAGCTCCCCGCTTCCCAGCCCCTTCAGCGCGCCCGCCTCCCCCCACTCCTTACTGCGCTAGTTTTGGTCTTAGCCACCAATGCAAACTCATCACATATGGCCACTCTTTAGCCAGAGTTCTCTGGGAAGAGTGAGGACAGCCACTTGCACCCCAGGGTCCCTTGGAGCCCAGAGCAAGGAGCCCCCCCCGCCCCCCCATGCTCCACCTGTCCAAGATCCACGAGAAGCCAGGGTGCTCCTGAAGACCAAGGTACAAGGCCTTATCTGACCTCGTAGGCACAAGAACCAGCAGCGAATGGGTGCAAAGGGCAAAGTGGCGGCAGCAGCAGAGCTCATCAGCAGCTAACAGCTGGCCAGTAACACAAACAGGTAAGGCGGCTGGTGCCCAGGAGAGAGGGGGAGGGGGGAGGGAGAGGCAGACAGACAGACGGACAGAGAGCGCACGCCCTCCTCTGCAGGAGCCTCCAGGGCTCCCCCTTCAACTTGGCCCAAACCAGCCCCCCCCCCGCTCCCCCCAAGTCTGGACTCGCAGACGAGACACGTACGCAGCAGTTAAGGTTTCTCCTCTTCTACAGGTTCGCTGTGGTATTCCGCCACGTACAGGCTCTTGTCAATGTTACTGGGGATGGGCTTGATTTCTGTCCCCAGCTGCTCTTCAATACTTTTCAGGTTGAATCGATCATCGTAGGTGATCAAGTTGATGGCCAGACCGAGATGGCCAAACCGACCTTCAAGGAAAGAAATCAGCAAATGTGAGAAGGCTACAGATAGGCCAGCAGCAGCATTTGCTCCTGGCGAGCAACGGGAGTGCAGCTCCATGGAAGCACCAAAGCCAAGAGAAAGCGCTCTTTCCCTCTGCGACGGAAGCCGTTTCGAGCTTCACATCCCCCATTATAGCAGCACTGTCCACTTGTGCTTCATGTGACACATCCCGCAGAGAGAAGAGTGCAACACAAGCAGAGAAGCTTTTGCATCTGGATCTCTGCCATAACGAGGAATATAGGCTCGCTTTGTGTGTTGGGGGCTGGCAGGTTACACAACAGAAACTCTCGTGACCTACATTTGTGTAGTGACCTACACAATGGAAAGAGCAGTAAAAAACCAGGCAGGAGCAGCAAAGACCAAGGGCGCTCTTCACTGCGGGGAGTGACAGAACCCAGAGGGCAGCCGGCGCCAGGGACGTGGGGAGGGGCCTGGAGAGCCCGCTGTGAGCCATCCTGAGGGGATGGTGTGGCCAGCACAGGGCCGCCAGGCAATCGCACCCGGGACAACTTCTGCCATTCTACAGCAGCTCAGAACCCCTGCAGGCTTCCCAAGGGCAGTCCCAAGTAACACCCCAGGAGGACACCAGGGGGAGTAGAACGGAGGACCGAGAGGCTCCTCGGGAAGGAGTGACAGACTCATCCGGGGCATCGGGGAGCAACAGCAGCCCATCGCCAGGAGTGAGGCTGGGCCCAGAAGCCCTCCTCCGCAGTAAGCGGCCTCCAGGGGACAGACATCCCCACTTCCTGAGGCTGTTGCAGATCTTCCAGCAGAACCACCTCTGCTTCGCCCACCCGCAATTTCCTCCTCTTTGTCTTGCCCCCGCCCAGCCACGCCCATTGCCCCAATGCCAGTCTAGTGTCCCTGCCCGCCCCCCCCAACTGCTGGACCTCCTGAGGGCCCCTGGTATTTCTGGCCACCGTGCGACACTGAGTGTTGGACTAGATGGGCCATCGGCCTGATCCCACACTGGCTTCTCTCTTTATGTTCTTAACACAGCTGCTTGCTAAGAAGCCGCTGTGTCTACAGCACATGAGCTCGGCTGGGGGGGGGTGGCTCATTCACCAGCTGAATCTCTGGTCTCTTCAGAGGACTGCATTTACAGCCCGCTGCTGCCTGACAGACTCCCAGCAGCAGAATTCCAAGATGCTGAGCTGCCTGGACCAAACGGCCCCTCTCATCCACTGAAAGCTCCCCGGCCGCCCAGTTTGTCCTCCCTTGCAACGGAGCTTCCTTACCTGACCTGCCAATACGGTGGAGATATGTCTCTGCCAGCTTTGGAAAATCAAAGTTTATCACAACATTCACAGCTTGGATATCAATACCTCGGGTAAACAGATCTGAAAGCCAAGAACTCCAGTTTAGACCATCGGACAAAAGCAGCAGGCAGGGTCCTCCACAACCCAAGTGTGGCAGGACAGCCGGCGGCTACACAACGTACTTGTTGCATCGCGTAGCTCCTCCGGCATCAAGCCTCTGCCTTAGCCATTCAGAAGACAGATGTGTTAAAATGGTCACGCATTTAATGGTCTGCAGATGCAGACGTCACCCCCTCCTGCCCCTCAATAGCCTTGTTGCCAGCCCAGGAAATCCAGAACTCCAAATGAGCCCACGCTTTGCAATGAAGAGGCACGGGGCTCGTACACAGAAGCCATCCAATTTACAACCAAAGCCTCTTTGCATTCACATTATTTCATACTTGCCCTTTTCGGGACAGCCATTAAAACACAGTCATTAAAAAACGAGGTGACGCCACTAAAACAAGCCAGGGGATAACAGCAGGATGTAGACAAAATGGCCAGAGCCAGACCTTAAGGTGTTTAAAAGAAAATCCTCCTAGTTAGAGGCCTGGCTAAAAAGGAACATTTCTGCCTGGCATCTAAAAGAAAGGCAGGCAGGCGCCAGGGGAGCCTCACAGGTGAGAGCATCCCAAAGGGGAGGCACCCCCCCCCACCAAAAAAGCTTCTTCTCTTTGGCCACTAAAGGGAAAGTCTTAAGAAAGGAAATGCAATCCAGAGAAACTTACCAGTGCAAACAAGATTGCGGCATAAGCCATTCCGGAAATCGTGGAACACTCGATTGCGGTGCTCCTGGAAAAGAAGACCAGTCGATTACTCCCCACAACACTCCTGCAGTGCAGAGCGATGGAGCCTTTCCTCTTTAGCCCCCCACCCCACCCCGTGGGCTCCAAGCCACACAGGCCTACTCAGTGGAAGAAAAGGGGCTGTACTCAATGTGGACTGTCGCATTTTGAACAACTTAAGAAGAAGAGATTGGATTTATACCCCTTTGCCCTTCACTCGGGAGTCTCAGAGCAGCTGACAAACTCCTTCCCCTCTCCCACAACAGACACCCTGTGAGGAGTGTTCTCTCTAAGCTGAGCTAGTGTGAGCTAGCTCACAGGTTTTTAGCCTCTAGCTCACACATTTTTGCTGTAGCTCAGGAAGGATGGCTCCAGAGCAAACTAATTTATGCAGTAGCCAAACTTTAGTGTCAGTAGCTCATAACTTTAATGCCAGTAGTTCACAAAGTAGAATTTTTGCTCACAAGAATTTTTTGCTCACAGCTTAGAGGGAGCATTGCCTGTGAGGTGGGTGGGGCTGAGAGGGCTCTTTCCAGAACTATGGTTTGCCCAAGGTCATCCAGCAGCTGCAAGTGGAGGCATGGGGAATCAAACCCGGTTCTCTCAGATTAGAGTCCACACACTTAACCCCTACACAAAACTGGCTCTCTTGCTCTTCCTCCAGGACTCCACAAAAGAGCTGCATGACCATCAGCAGCACAAAGGAAAGCCCCCTGTGGCAGATGACCACAGAATCAGCAATAAGGAGCAGCCAGAGCAGCACTGCGGCCCCGATCCCCTCGAACAGCTCTGCCGCAATCTGGACGGAACAAGGCGGTCAAGGCCGCGTAATGGCTGGGCACCTTGCACTGACCTGCCTCATCTTCGCATGAATGTAGAAGCACGAATACCCCAGCTGGGAGATCTTCTTGGCTAGCAGTTCAACCCGTTGGGAGGAGTTGCAGAAAATGATCGACTGGTTAATTTGAAGCTATGCAGAAAAACAAAAAACATTTCAACTGTAATTGGTTCCCTGCCTTGAAATCTCAAACTAATATTTTCAGATATATAGGGATTATACAGGGCAATACTGTTCCAGTAGCTTATCTATAGCTTCTGGCTAAAGGTTCAGATAAGTTATCAACAGTCTCCTGTGAACTGCAGATCACGCTCCTCCCCAACAGCAACACAGGAAGTTTTATCTGAGAAACTTAACCTCTCATACATTCAAAGTGGGCCTTGTTGTGCTGGTCTGAAGCAACAGAGCAAAGTTTGAGTCCAGTGGGGGGACCTTTAAGACCAACCAAGTTTAATTCTGAGGATCAGCTTTTGCGTGCATGCATGTTCCTTCATCTGCACGTGACAGCTGATAGCCAGAATTAAACTTTGTTGGTCATAAAGGTGCCTGACTGGACTCAAACTCTGTTTTACTCTCTCACAGTTACAGCCAGGCGCCTCTCTATCTTTCAGGATGGGAGCGCAGGCAGAAGAAGAGCCCCACCAATGGGCGTCAACGTGGCAAATGGGGTTCAATATGGCCAAGTGCAGAGTGATGCACATTGGAGCCAAAAATCCTAAATAGAAATACACGTTGGTGGGGTCTGAACTGGCAGAGACAGACCAAGAGAGAGATCTTGGGGTCGTAGTAGATAACTCAATGAAAACTTCTAGACAGCTGCAATAAAGAAGGCCAACGCTATGCTGGGGATTATCAGGAAGGGAACTGAAAACAAATCAGACAGTATCATGATGCCCCTGTATAAATCATTGGTGTGACCTCATTTGGAATACTGTGTACAGTTCTGGTCACCACATCTCAAAAAGGATATTAGAGCATTGGAAAAAGTGCAGAGAAGGGCAACTAGAATGATAAAAGGGTTGGAACACCTTCCCTATGAAGAAAGGTTAAAACGCTTGGGGCTCTTTAGCTTGGAGAAACGACGGCTGAGGGGTGACATGATCGAGGTTTATAGGATTATGAATGGGATTGAGCAGGTTGAGAAAGAAGTACTTTTCTCCCTTTCTCACAATGCAAGAACTCGTGGGCACTCCATGAAATTGCTGAGCAGTCGGGTTAGAACAGATAAAAGGAAATACTTCTTCACCCAAAGAGTGATTAACATATGGAATTCACTGCCACAGGAGGTGGTGGCAGCTACAAGCATGGACAGTTTCAAGAGGGAATTAGATAAACATATGGAGCAGAAGTCCATCAGTGGCTATTAGCCACAAGGTATAGATGGGAATTCTCAGTCTGGGGCAGGTGATGCATTCTATTCTTGGTGCTGGGGGGGGCAGCAGTGGGAGGGCTTGTAGTGTCCTGGCCCCACTGGTGGACCTCCTGATGGCACCTGGTATATTTTGGCCGCTGTGTGACACAGAATGTTGGACTAGATGGGCCATTGGCCTGATTCAACATTGGCTTCTCTTATGTTCTTATGTTCAGTGCCCGTGTCCTAACCCTTCTTGCTCAGTCAAAGGTGGGCATATGAAACATCATCATGTCTTTGCCCCAAGTACAAAGCAGGCAGTTGTGTACAGTAACTAAACGGCAGAACTTTCGCCCAGAGCTTGATAGCCATTTGGAGACACAGCTCGCATTAATGGGGACAGGAAACAGAGAAAATTACAGGAGACTTAACATCCAAAAGATATGAAGTCTTGTGCTGTTTCACGTGGCTACTGCATCCCCACACAGTGTCATGGACAGGCATCTTTTGGAAGGTTCCTGCTTTTTCATTTACACTCCTGTTCTCTAGATGAACTGACTTATTTAGCCTATTGTTTAAGCACACAACTTCCCTCTCTGGTTCCGTGCAAAGGGGAGAATATGAGGAGGATCAAGTGGAAACTAGACAACACTGCTTACCCGGGAGAATAATGTGTTGAGGCAATGCACTTTCTGGCGCTCAGTGACATAGGCATAGTACTGGGTAACTCCCTTCAGCGTCAGCTCCTCCATCAAGTTAATCTCGTAGGGTTTCTGTAAGTGGGAATTCTGAAACAAACGTTCCAATGCTCAGGAAAACATGCAGCCTGCATTTGACCAGACATCCCACTGGCTGATTAAACAGCAGGGGCTTTTCCAGAAAGGCTGTAGTAAATGCCAGCAGCCCAAGGTCACGTGGAGATCAGCACGGCACTTACCATAAACTTCTGTACACTCAGAGGGAAAGTGGCTGAGTAGAGCAAGATCTGCCTGTTCTTAGGTAGCGTGAGAATAATGTCCTCCATGATTTGAACAAAGTCCTGGGACAACAACTTGTCTGCCTGCAGGGGGAAATGGACAGGCTCAATATCAACGTGCTCTTTCAACTTCTGGAGGCCGGCTTCAGTGCTGATCCCAACAGGCCTCTTGGCTCTACAACCACCAGGCCACAATCCCAGCTTCAGTCTTAAAATATTCCCGTTAAACCTGCTCCAGTTAAGAACGGGGACACTAATCCGGTCACTTCTTCAAGCTATGCGGCAGCCCTCCAGATCAACAGAGGAAGGAACCTTTTGTGCAGCGCACTGTGACCCAGGCCTCGTTGGCACTTCAGGCACCTGGCTGCATGTCTGGATGAACCGACCCAGCCCCAACTGACGCCAGCAGTACCTCATCTAGAACAATCATCTGGACGTGGTCCACTTTGGCTACGCCTTTCTTGATCAGGTCCAGAATCCTCCCCGGTGTAGCTATCACCACGTGTACTGCCAAAGGAAAAGCAGAGAGAAACTCCAGCCTGAGTTTCTGGGGGTCCGGCACAGGGCAGAGTAGTACAATCCCAGCCACCAGCGGGGGCTCTGACGGTCACTGGCGTTCCAGCGCCGCGTTCACCACCCGCCCAGACGCCCTACCTGTGTCGTCAAGCCGCATTATGTCGTCACGCAGGTTGGTTCCTCCGGTGGTTGCCATCACTTTGGCCCCTCCCATGTGCTTGCTGACCTGGATGCAGATCTGACTGACCTGCAGGGCCAGCTCTCGGGTGGGAACGATCACCATTGCTAAAAGGAGGGGAGAACAGTCAGGGCGCCACTGCCACCGCCGCCTCTCGCGCTCAGCATCGGCCAACAACAAGTTCCTTCAGAGTGGATATGGAAGACTTGCAAGGAGGCCTACTGTTTGAACTGAGGGCTCGATGGAGGCCCCAGGCTGGCAGGAAGGCCTGATGCACTCCGTCTTAGAGAGCTTTAAAAGAGATCTAGTTCAACTAAACCTCTTTTCTGACAGACAGCTATACCTCCAAGCGACAGAGGACGGGGACAGTCAGAGCATCCGTCAGCACCCCCCACCCCCTGCCTCGCACCAGATGCGTCCGTTTGACCACGGTTCGACAAGAACAGACCGAACTAATTCAGCAAGGTTCTTAACTAAACCTGGGTGCGTGGGTGTGTGTGTGCAGTTACAGCAAATCATCTGCTTTTCACCTCTGACCTCATTCCCCTTATGGGGATGAGCAGCTTCACAATTCAAGCCTTCCATTCTCCCTTGCATTAAATGCTGCCCAAACAGAACCATTATCGTCCTTAAATGAGCGGATGCCAAGAAGAAAGGGGTGTTCCTGCACCAGCAGGGCTAAAGCCTCACAACCAACCCTGACTTTTACAGACATTTCTGTACTCCAATAAGCACAAAGCAAGAATTCACACTGGCAGGTAAGCATTTAGGATATCTTGCACTTTTCACTGGAGAACCACTGACCTTGTATGTTGTCCTTCTTTAAGTCAAGCCGTTCAAGTAAGGGAATGAGGTAGGCACCACTCTTGCCAGTTCCGTTCTTTGCTCTTGCCAAGATGTCCCTCCCAGACAGAGCAATGGGAATGCTCTCCTCCTGAGAAGAAGCCATGAGGGTCAGCACAGTGCCCGCTGCAGCACCCACTCATCTCACAATGCCTACCAGTGGTGGGGGGACAGAAGGCTAGTCCAAATGCAACCACCTGTTTATTAGTCAAGCCACTGGCACCCAAACCCACTCTCTTCAATCTATCCTGGGCAACAACAGATTGTCACCAAAGCTAAGACATGGCTAAGTCACCAGCAGAATCATTAGAAGGTGCAGTGGGGCTCTCACCCGGGCCGACAGCTACTGGGGGGGCTCCTTTTGGGACAACGCCCCCCCCAAATTTTCCATGCTCTCTCCTGGCCCCTCCCTTTGAATACCATACCTTCCCTCCCTGCATCTGCACGCATCAGGAAGTGAAGGTATGTCTCTTTAAATACCTTCCCTTGTCTTGTTGGCAGCACAGCTCAGGGAGGGAAGGGGAGGTATGTAAACTTCAAATGCCTTCCCCTCTCTCCCTCCTTCAATTGTGTCCTGGAGGTGGCATGTGTCAGCAAGTGAAGGGAAAGCCTGTCTCTTTAAAAACCTTCCCTTTTCTTGCTGGCACATGCTGCCCCAACACAACTCAGCAAGTTAAGGGAAGCCATGCCTCTTTAAATACTTATCTAATTAGCAGTAATCTAATTAAGCTCCCTGCTCCCCCACCAAAGATCAACTGGCTACGTGCTTGCTCCCACCCACCTCAATAAGAAACCTGAGGGGTATCTTTTGGATCAGAGGCTGCTGCCAGCCCATTTAAAGACAGCAGAAGAGGAGGAAAGCTTGGTGGGGCTGCTAATGGGGCATTTAACAGAGAGCCTATTTTGATATTTTCATGGAAGAGCAACACCAACAGCATATGCAGAAAAGCCAGATTCTGACAATGATTTTCCTACTGCTGCCAGCTCTGAAAAGTCTGTGGGCTGCCCACAATACAGACATGGTGGGCTTGGTACCAACTCTGCCCAACTGCCTCATACAGCACTGCCAACATCCAGAAGTCAGGAAAGAGCTTCCACGTTCTCTGAACGGCAGCTGGGTGACAACAGAGTCCCAGTGACAGCAACAGGGCAGACTCCACCACTTGGCTGCGCCAGGGATCTAAAGCATTATGCCACACGCTGCCCACCTCTCTGAGAGGCAGCAAAGCACTAAGCAGGCATATCACATAAGCTGCCCCGAACCAACCTGAATAGGAGACGGCTTTTCCCAGCCCATTTCGAAAATTCCCATCAGCAGCTCCCGTTTCAGGCAGTAATCTTCAAACTCGTTTCCTTTAGTGGAAGTCACATCCTGAAGCAGCAAAACAGTACAGTCAGCCAGTGTTTCCCCCAGAAGGGGCAGCCTACACACATGGCACAGTATTTATATGATGGGAAGGCAACCCCGAGCGTAAGACCACCTCCCTAAAAAGGTCATGCACTGGAAGTACACACAAGCACAGCCGGCTGCCCCAGGACCACACACCTGCTTTAAAGGGGTGCAAGAAATAAAGCAAGCCCTCTCGGGCACGCACCAGGGGAAACAGCAGATCTTCTGCCAAGCATTTGCGCCTTTCAAGTATTTATTTTATTTATTCGATACATTTCTATGCTGCCTTTCCACCAATTCAGAGTCCCCACACGTGGCAAACATTAGAACATCAGAGATTAAAAAGCATATAAAATACAAGCCTGCATATATAAATTCTAAAATAAATAAAGGGTAATACAAACACTAAAACATGCATCAAGGTGGGCAACCATGTGGGTCTGAAGCACTACAACCAAGTCAGGGTCCAGCGGAGTTAGGGTTAGGGGCACCTTCAAGACCAACAAATTCTTATTCAAGGTGTGAGTTCTTGTGTGCACGCACGCCCGCTTTAGGGGTGGCTTGTTAAGTTAGCATGCAAAATAGTGGAAGTATTTTTTTAAACAGATCAAAAGAACGACACACTCGATTTCTGGTTCTCATCTGTTTTTCGGTTCAACCGGGGGAGCTAACTCCATGTTTTAGTGAAACAAAATGTTATTACTGTAATTGAATATGTAATGTAATTTGGAATGGCAGATTTAAATGTAGCTCTCTGCTTTGGGGCCAAGGAAAACACTCTGCACAGTCAAGATGCTGTAAAGTTGGACTCCACGCTAGAAAGGAGATGGACGGGGGGGGGGTCCTAAGGACAGGATTCTCACAAATTAGGACACATCAATCTCCTAACATATTTATTACCTATGTTGTGTGTCCCCCACCGTTGGTCTTAAAGGTGCCCCTGGACTTTTGTTGGACTAAAACATACAGATAGGGAGGAGACTAACAAGAGTTATTGATGGAATGCCAAGCCAAAAAAAAAAAAAAAAAGCCTTCATTGGCTGTGCAGAAGACAACTCCCTGGAGAGGGAGCCCCAAAAGCTTTGGTGCCACAGCCAAGAAGGCCCTTCGTTTACCCTTCGTTGCTTCTTACCGAAGTTTTGATCCGCAGATCTTTTGGAGGAAGTTTCAAAGTCTTCTTCCAGTCATCGCCAGGTCTAAAGTAAGACAACAGTGTCGTGTCAACCACTGGACTGCATTTTACCACGGTGGAAGCTTTGCTCTGGAGTCCCCGATATTGCACAGATGCGCCATTTTGCCAAGAATATCACAAAGCCAGAAAGAGAGGCCAGAGGGGAACACAATAGAAGCCATGCCAGTCTCTTTAAAGGGCAAAGCTACACCATAGATTTAAACAGTTATTATTATTTATTTCGATTTGTATCCCGCCCTCCCCGAAGGCTCAGGGCGGCAGTTTTCTCAGACATTCCTTCCCCTCCCACACAAACTATAGAAACCACAGAAGATCTCAGCACATTCACCAAAGTACAGTTTCCAGAGTCCCTTGCGTAAGCCATTGCGGGGTTAAAATAGAAAGACTGTGGAGTAGACATATCACACAGGATCCTTATGCCAGGTATTGTGACATTTATAAACTGGCCAGAAAGCTGGACAGAATGAGCATTATCTGGCAAGCCACACTGGCAATTTTCATATGGCTATGAGCAGGACTCCTACATGGCCTTCCTGAAGAATACCAAGGTGATAAGCTAAAAAACAGCCTGTTAAGACAACCCAGCCAAATACACCAAAGCAGGGTTAAGAGAAATCACCCAAAGGTGCAGACACAAAACCCTTATAACTGTATATACTGCAAGTCCAGTTAGTACAGCCCATCATGGCTACTATTAACAGAGACTGCCTACTTGTTGATTCCAATACAGTCCTCATTAAAGCAGGGCTTTGTCACAGCTCGCCCAAATGATGATCTTATTTCCAGATTCCCATTAATTGGGGAATTAAACATCCTTATCCAATTTTCCCTTTCAAGCCAAGACCAACATTAAGCTAACCAGCTCCAAACATTTGTTGCAGATTTTTCGGGCTGTGTGGCCGTGGTCTTGACAATGTAGGACCTGACATTTTCCCAGCAGCTGTGACTGGCATCCTCAGAGGTATAACACAGAAAGTTGGAGTACTCTCTGCGTCAAGGTGAGAAGAAAAATGGTAGGCAGGTAATTTATATCTACTCAGGAAAGTAGGGTAGGGATGAGTCATTATCTTGTAGGAGTTTCCCAGGCTGTGACATGCAAATGGAGAATCCAGCCGTGAAAGCCTTCGACAACATACAGTTCCAAATAAATTAGCTAGACCCACTCCAATTTGGTTTGGACTGCCTTAGCCAGCCTGGTCAGCTGCCTTGACCATGCTGTTCCTCATGGGCCACTCTGACTTCTCAGTATCCACTGATGGTGGCATCCCTGTCCATCTGCTCTGCAGACTGGGTTCCACCGACAGTCCCATGTTTGTTCCGCTCTTTCCTCCCTGGACAGTGCGGAAGGTTCTACAGGGGGCTGCTGCTCTTCTCTGTGCAAATCCCCCCAAGTTGTCTTGATCTATTTGTCCTCCATACTTTACAACAGCTACACAAAACTGCTGCAAGGCTGCTATAGCATGCTGCACATCTGGCTGCTTTCAAGTACACCTCAAAAACTTCAACCAGTCCAGAATATGGTAACCAGATTAATTGCAAGGAATGCATATTCTGAAAGAGCTGAACTGGTTGCCAGTATAATTCCGACTGAAACTGAAGGTCCTGATTCTCTCCTGGTCCAGCATACGCCAGCCTGTTCACAGAGATCCAGTAGGGAAACCTTGTTGTAGGTTCTCAGGCCAGATGTGCGACTGCCCTCAACTATTAAGAGCTCTCCTTCGGGAGAACAGAAGGCAACAGACTTACAGAATTGCCTTTCCATCGATGATCGGGCAACTTGATCAACTCACTCAAGCAGATATAACTTTTGCTCATATGAAGGCTTCATAATTATGAAAAGGATATGAATTATATCTTTCTGGTAAACTATACTTTGATTACTAGATTTCAGCACGTTGTTAACAGAACTCCACTTTGGGAACTTTGTTGAAAAACCCATTATAATAGAGACCAATTATCATTTCAGCCATGACACCCCCCCCCCCACTTTATCCCTTGCTACCCTTTGCCTCCCCTCCCACTGAACATTATTCTGCAGGTGTCTGGAAAGAGGGACCTGTCTTCCCTGCCCGTACCAGCCTAGAGTGCCGACAATGCTGCACAATGAGGCAAAGGGAGCAACAAGTGCAGACAGACAAAGCACACACAGCCATGATCAACCTGCACCCCGAGAGGAGGTAGTTCATTTGCTAGAGCAGCCGCCTCCAGCAGCAGACTCCAAGTCAGCCCTAGAGAAACGGAACACACAAGCAGGCGGGGACCCAGAACGCCAGCAGGGGGCAGGGGGTCAAGGCCACGCAGTGCTCTGCAAAGAGTGTCACACGAAAGCAAGGATGTCTATGAGCGGCCCCGGGAGAATCCCTACAAATTTGGTGAATGGGCAACAGTGTGAGAAGTGAAGTTCAGCGTAGTTAAGTGTTTGTGTGCTGGCACAAAAAATCCTGACTTCAAGTATATGCTAATGAGGTCTGACCGTGCTGAGACAGAGAGGAAGAGAGGCCTTGGTGTCATCGTGGATACTTCAATGAAGATGTCAATACAATGTCCCGTAGCAATGAAACAAGGCTGGGGATTATTAGGAAAGGGGATTCTTAAGAAAGGGACTGAAACTAAAATGGCCAATATTATTATTCCCCTGTATAAGACTATGGTGCAGTGTTGTCTGGAATAATGTATGCAGCTTTTGGTCACTCTGTCTCAAAAAGGCCACTGTAGAGCTGCCGAAAGTATAGAAGACGCCAACCAAAATGATCAAGAGCTTTCAGCACCTTTCCTATGAGGAAAGGCAGAAGAGTCTGGGACTTTTCAGTTTAGAAAAGAGACAACTAATGGGGCATATGACAGACGATTTATAAAAATTATATATGGGGTAGAGCGAATAGACAGAAAATTTTTCTCTCCACAAATACTAGAACTTGGGGGCATCCAATGACGTTGATGGGCAGTAGATTCAGGCTGGACAAAAGGAAATATGACTTTATAGAGAGCACTGATTAAAATGTAGAATTGGCTGCCAGAGGACACAGTGATGGCCACAGGCATAGATGGCTGTAAACAGGCTGTAAACAGATTCACGGAGGAGAGGTTCATCAGTGGCTACTAGCCATGGTGATTTAGGGAAACTCCTTGTTCAGAGGCAGCAAACCTCTGAATCCCAGTGCCAGGAGACAACACGAGGGGAAGGTCTCGGCCTCTCTGCCCTGTTGCTGGCCATTCAGAATAACTGGTTGGCCACTGCGTGAAACAGGATGCTGGACTGAATGGACCACTGGTCTGATCCTGCAGGCTTCTTTTGATGTTCCAATGTCCCAATTTCTGGAACAGAAATTTTGGGTGTGTGCTTGATGCGTGCAATTCTTGCCTCTCAGGGTAGAGTCTGTTTCCTTGGGCCGAGGTCTTCAGAGCTAGAGAGGGATGTAGACCCTCAGGGACCTGCAAGAGCTCTCCCACTCCTGTGTTGGCAGCTCCTCTGCTGATGTGGAGGGCATCAAGCTGAGGTGCCCAGAAATAATCTTTTAGAAAGGACATATTCCTTGCATGAGGACCCAATACCCTCTAGTCCCGAGGATAACCCTCTGGGTTAAGGGTGAGGCAGGCTTTCGAATTATGGTGCTGGAGAAGACTCTTGAGAGTCCCTTGGACTGCAAGGAGATCAAATCAGTCAGTCCTAAAAGAAATCAACCCTGACTGTTCCCTGGAAGGCCAGATCCTGAAGCTGAAGCTCAAATACTTTGGCCATCAAATGAGAAGGGAGCACTCAATGGAGAAGACCCTGATGCTGGGAAAGGCTGAAGGTAAAAGAAGAAGGGGATGGCAAAGAATGAGCTGGTTAGTAAATGTTAATGATGAAACGAACATGAAAGTGAGCAAACTCCAAAGGACGATGGAAGACTGGAGGGCCTGGCATGATGTGGTCCACGGGGCTGCAAAGAGTCTGACTCAACTGTGTGACTGAACAACAACAAAAGGCTTTTGGTATCATCACTAGGGGTGTGCATTCGGGAATCCCAAAACGGAAAAAAACCCGAAAAAAGCATTTTCGGGTTTTTTTCGGCTTTCGGGATCCCGGACAGGCTATTCACTGTAATCTTCGAATTCCAAAAAAAAAATCCCAGAAAATTCGGGATTTTTTCGGCATTTTTCGGCATTGCCGGAAAACGGCATTGTGAGGGGTTTTAAACTGTTAAAGGGCCCGGGAATTCCTTTTCCCGCCGTTTCCTCCTCTTTCCCGCCTTTTCCTCCTGTTTCCAGGGGGGGAAGGAGGCTCCAGACAGCCAATCACTGCAATGCATTTGCAAAATGCATTGCAGTTTGCAAGGCTGTTGTTGCTGCCTGCAGCCCAACCACCAGTTTGCTCCTTTCCCAGGGAAGGAGCACTGTGGTGGCCAATAGGGTTCTGGCATCTGCTCTCTGGCCAATCACAAAAGTTTTTTCTTTTTTGAAATTCTTCTGTGTATGCTCAGAGAGCATAAAAGGAGCCAGTCTCTGGGTTGACTCTCATTGCTGTGTTCCTGGATCCTGCTGGCTGGTGAGAGAGAGCTGCCTGGCTTGGCTGTTGGAGATTGTGGCTGGCTGGCTTCTGCTGCCCCTGCTCCTGAGTTTGCCCTGCTTTCCTCCCTGCTCTTCGTGGACCTCGGATCAATACCTCAGAAGACTTCAGACTGGTTTGATTTATTAGGGCACTTTTAAATTTAATTTCTTTTCTCTTTATTTTATTCTTCCTTAGGGTTGGTTTGGGAGAGACCTGGGGTTGGTGGGGTGGTGATTGCACATGGTCTGCTGCTGGCTTGGCAAACATGCCCCCTCACACCACCACCACACCTCTCAGGTTTTTTTACAGGGAGAATCTGCTTGCCTGATCCATTCCCATAGGAAACAATGGAGAACTGGGGGCACCCTCTTTGGATGCCCCTAGAATTGGATCCCCTGGTCCAATCTTTTCAAAACTTGGGGGTCTTTTGGGGAGAGGCTCCAGCAGCTACAGTCCAAATTTGGAGTCTCTACCTCAAACCACCCCTCTCCAGCCCCCTGCAAACTTTCCAGAAAATTTTGCCATTGAAGTCAATGGCCCCATTGGATACAATGGACCCGAATTTTTCGGGAATCCCAAAAATTTTCGGATTTCAATGCTTTACCGGTATAGGTATTCGGGTTTTTTCGGGAATACCGAAAAAATTCAGGTCCAATATGCCCAAATCCGAATTTTACCGAATTTTTTTTTTTTTGCACACCCCTAATCATCACACTGACTGGGCAAATAGGTTCTTGAATTATGTCACAGAAACAGGTTTTCTAGACATCGTACACGAGTGTGCACTGGAACAGCTGGCCACAGTGCCAATCAGAGGTGTACCAACTCTGGACTGGGTTTTGAGCAAGGCTGTAAATATAACCGAGACATAAATGTTGATGCATTGACTGGAAACAGCACCCAGGCTAATAAGTTCAGAATTCATGTCAACACAATTTCAACATCTCCTTTGCTAAAATGAAGGAATTAGCCCGTTACATGGCAAAATTAAGAGTCAGATTCCCCCAAGATTCCTGGAAACTATTTAAAACTACACTAACAGAGATCCTGATAGAATGCAAACCTCAAACTGGCAAAGGTCTAAAAGGATGCCAGCATGGCTCAGGACACCAAGTCAAGGCAGCCCTAAAAGAGAAGTGACTTCTTTTAAAGAGCGCAGGGTTTCTCTGAGTGTGGTGAACAGAAAAGAACCCGAGGCAAAAGAAACGTAAGTTGACAATAACGTGGGCAACAAGAGAACTGGAAGAGCAGATGGTCAAAAAACAGTAAGACAAAAAAGCATGTTTTCAAATATAGCAGAAGCAGGAAAATGGCCAGTGAGGCAGCTGGGCCAATGGATAAAGAAAGGAATAAAAGGATTGCTCAAGGAAGAAGGAAGAGAAACTGGATGGTTTCTTCAGGTCTCTCTTTGCTGTGGAAAAAGTGGGGCACATACCTGTGCTGGAGCTGCCATTCTAAGGAGGTGAGGCCTGACCATAGCTGAATAGAGCGGAACCACCACCTCCCACACACACATTTTTATTGAAAAACAAGCGAATTTGCTTTTTATTAACATTAAATTAGACTGTGTGAAAGAGCTGCAGTTCAGCCACCCCTGCACTAGTCTTATTCCACTTCTCTGGCCCCCAATTTACTTCTGGGCCCAATTCAACGTCCTGGCATTGACCTTTAAAGCCCTATATGGCTTGGGGCCAACCACACCTTAATAAAGAATGCCTTCTCCCAGCTGAACCGACCCATCCGGTCCAATCCTCTTTGGAGGCCCTGCCTCAAGTGCCCCCCCGCTGAAGCTAAACAGTGGCAACTTGAAAAGGGCCTTTTTGGTTGTGGGACCAAAATTTTGGAGCTGCTTCTCAAGGGAGATTCACCCATCTGACTCACTCCGTGGGCAAAGACTTCTTTATTTCATTTTCTACCCCCAGTAAATCCTTACGGGCCCTTCTTCCCGGCTGTGTGTGTTGCTCGGATGTGTAGATGGTCTTATCGTACATACTTATTGTACATACATATTTTAAATGCTATTTTAATGTCTTTATGTTCACCTCCATAGGAACCCTATTCGAGTGGGAAAGTGGAATATTAACATTTAAATAAATAAATAAATAAATAAATAAATGAGCGAATGATTAAGCGTACTGAGACACAAAGTCAACTCAGGAAAAATCAGCTTCTGCCATGGGAATTCCTCCCTCACTAAGCTCTTGAGAGTTCTTTGAGCAGGTTAACAAGCATGTAGATGACAACCCAGAGTAGACATTATATACTTGGACTTCCAAAAGGCCTTTGGCACGGTACCTCACCAAAGACTCCTGAGTAAACCTAGAAATCATGGGGTAAGAGAACAGGTCCTTTTATGGATTAAAAACTGGTTAAACTTAAACTACAGGAAGCACAGAGCAGGAATAAAAGGACAGGTCTCACAAGGGAAGGAAGCAAACCCACTTAGCCAACTGCTGTATCTCAAAAACAAGATGGAAAAAGTACAAAAGAGAGCAACCAAGATGATTGAGGGGTTGGAGTACCTTTCCAATAAGGAACAGTTAGAGTGCAGGATTCCTCAATCTATGTAAAAGACAGCTAAGGAGAAACATGATAGAAATCTATAAAATTATGCATGGGATGAAGAAAGTGGATACAAGGAGCTTTTTCTCTCTCTTCTGTAATTCTGAACTGGGGGGGCACTCGAAGCTGATGGGATAGAGGAAAGACAAAAGGAAATACCTCTTTGCTCAACAATTAAATAAACAGTGGAATTCCCTTCCAGTGGACATACTAATGACATCAAGCATAGACAGTTTTAAAAGGAGGTTAGCCCAATTCATGCAGGAGGGGTCTATCAATGGCTACTAGACATGGTTACCAAATGGATCCTCCATCTACAGAGGCAGCAAACACATGAATTCCAGTATTTGGAAGGAGCAGAAGCAGAGGGCCTCAGTCTAGTCTCCATGCCATTTGCCTGGCCCAGCACCAAGGTGATACCCCTGCTGCTTGAAACAGGATGCCAAGCTAGACAGATCACTGGTCTGATCCAGCAGGGTCTCACCACCAGAAAGCAATGAAAATGTAGATAAATAAGGTGCCAATTAATGCCTGGCATCAAGCACTGCTCTTGTCCTAAGCTAAGGTCACAAGAAAAAGTATTCCCACCAAGGAATCAGAACCCCAGTGACCATAAACAAGGCTTCATACAAGTACTTACTTGAGAGTGGAGGGCATACCCTGGGCTTGCTGCTGAGTGCCGTTGTTGATTGTGTTGGGATGTTTCAGCTGATTTATCTGCTGCTGAGCCTGTGTTCCCCCGCCTCCTGGACCACCGCTGGGTTTTACTGGGCCCCTCAACTGTCCATTTTGACTGGAGAGACCCATTATAACAGGGTTCTCTGTTCTGGCCGTACTCATGTTCTGCTTTATAAAGATGTCTTTCTTGACTTCAAAACTTTGAAAAGTGAGTACAGAAACTGTAATAACAGTTTATTAGGCTCTCCAAGATGAAGAGATAAATAACGTCCTGCTCAGTATATGAGTCTTATTGCAATGCAGGCAAGCACCGGTAAAGTCACTCAGAAGCAAATCAGTCACTTGCGCTGATGCACTGCGGAACAACTCCTTCAAAAAGGTCTTCTAGCAAACTGGAGTTCTATCCAAAGTCACTCAGTTCAGTCTGAAAAGACAAGCAACACAGTTAACATATGCAGGAATTCCTTGGGGCAATCACCTGTTCAGGTGAGGTAAAGGCTGTCCACACTGGCAGAAAGTAACATGGGTCAGGACATTTGCTTGCCAAACCGGGGTCAAAACCCTCCAGCTCTGCCAGGAAAAGTGCCAAAGGTCATCGCTCCCCACCGACCCTTGCGTTGAAAAGAGACATTTTGGTAAACGTCACCAGTCAGGAACTAACCAGAAACTGTGATGATTCCCTGTTTACTATAGGACCTCTTCATCAAGGGACAATATTTTGGCTTGCTGCTCCCAAGTCAGCAAAACATTGTAACTATGTAAATTTGGTCCTCTTGCTGTTTTCTTGCCGTTCCCCAACTGCTAGACAGAAGAACTCCAGACAAGATAGTTTGTTCTGCACTGCGGGGCGCCCTAAGTCTGAGACTGGGGCAAGATCCCTCCCCGCCCCCCCAAGTCGGAAGGGAGGGCGGCCTTCCCGACAGAAGGGCCTCTTCTGACCCAAGAGAAGGTTCCCCGGGGCAAGCTGGACTTTCCAGCGGCGGAGCCCTCGGCAGCCACGGCGGCTCGACTGGAAGCAGCCCGAGAGGAGGCTCGTCCTACAGATCCACCTTCTGGTCTGGCGGGGAGACCCGAGCGCCGGGGCCGCCGAGCCTTGTCCCAGACCCAGGCCCAGGCCCAGGCCGCCGCATCCCCCCCCGCCCACTCCGGCCCAGGCGCCCTCCTCGAGGCCTCCGGAGCCCCCGAAGGCCTCGCAGTCGCGGGTGAGCGGCCCGGCTGCTGCGTCCACGAAGTCCGCGCTGGAGAAGCCCTCCTGCCGGAGCGGAGAGAGCCGGAGGCCACGCAACCCGCCCGCGGGCTCCGCACCGACTCAGCCGGGAGGGGACGCCGGCTCCCACCCTCCCGTCGGCCCCGGCCCCGGGCTCCGCCAGCGGCCAGAATGCCGGGCGACAACGGGCACCGGCCGCCGCGCCTCCCCCTCCCCTCCCGCTCCGAGGGCGGCGGGGCCGCAGCAGGCCTGGAGCACCCGGGAGGGAGGCCCCCCGCCCCGCCCCGCCCCGCCCCGCCCCGCCCGCCAGGAAGCGGCCCTCCCCGTCCCGGAAGGCAGCCCGCGGCCCGGCCCCCCCCCCCCCCGCCGCGAGGGCTCCCCGGGCCAGGCCGCCGCGCCGCCCTCCGAGCGGGAAGGGAGCGGGGCCTGGGGGCCTGGGGGCCGGGCGCGGGGCCTCCCCGGAGGAGGAGGAGGGGGAGGGGCCCGCGCGCGCGCGGCGGGGGGGGCGATGATCCGTGGGGGGCCAGCCGCGCGCCGCCCCCTCCGCGCCAGAAAGGGGGGAGAGGGGAGGGGAGGGGGAGGGGGCGCGCCTCACCGCCGCCAACAGCCGGGCCGGGCCGCTCCCGCTCGGCGCCTCTTCCTCTTCCTCCACCTCCTCCTCCTCCTCCTCGGCGGTCGGTCTCCTCCGGACTATGGCGGCGGCGGCGACGCGACGACAAGATGGCGGCTTCCTCCCTTCCTGGCGTTCTTCCTCCTCCTCCTCCTCGGCGCAGGCCCCGCCCCTTCCTCCGGCGCGCTTTCCGGATCACGCCGAGCACGGCCGCGCCTGCGCAGGAGGACCGGCGCGCCTGGCCTGAAGCCGCGCGGGGGGGGAGGGGAAAGGGAAAGCCGCGCGTGCGTGGTGGGGCGCCGTGGCCTCGGCAATCTCCGCTCTTCGCCGCCCGCTCGCGCGTGCCCCGGAGGGAGGGAGGGAGGGAGGGGAGGGGAGGGGAGGGAGGGAGGGGAGGGGGGCTGGGCGGAGTGCCCGCCGGAAAAGGCACCGGGGGGGGGGGTCGTGAGAACGTCACAGAATTAGTTGCAGCGCCTGGTGTAGAGGCACCGCACGGAGGGGGGCGGGGAGAAACTCTCCACATTTACGAGGGCATTGTGTCGCCACTCACTGTTGCCTGAGGACTCCTCCTCCTCTCCTCCTCCTCCGGCCAAATTCAGAAGTTTGCTTCTTTGGCCACACCCTTTGGGGTGCAGGAAGTTATCGGGCGACGTCCTTCAAGTGGGCCCAAACAGGTGCACGGAAGCCCCCTACGCACAGCGGGTCCCGTGAGGCCTGCTTTGCCACCGCCCATCTCACCGTGCCCCTCTTTTTGGACTCTGTCATGGTTTGTGCCAGCATTCAACTCTTGGAAATGGGCGAATGCCACCACTCTGCAGGGCCTCACGTCTAAGTTGCTGCCTAAAGTATCTCTGGAAACTAAATTAAGAACCAAAGTCCCTTGGATGCAGTATTTTCAAATCTCACATCTCTGTACTCAAATTCGTCCTCAGCCATCTTAAAACAGCCACAGACTGAATTTGAATTGATTCTTCGATCCGCTGGCATCTCTCGGGGAGGTCTAAGCTCTCAGATAGGCAAGGTTCTGTCATCAAAAGGGAGCAGCTACACTTCTGTCCCATCAAGCTCTGTGGCACAAGGACCGTAACCACAATCTCTCTGAGGAATCTTGAAATCGGATTTGGGCCTCTTCTCCATTCCATTCTAAAATCACAAGCCTTCAAAACATTGTCACACTGGCATCTTCCACCACAGAAACTGGCTCACGTAAATCCATCCTATAGTCAAAAATGCTGGAAAAAATGCGGCAATGTGGGGAACTGTTTACACTGTTGGGTCTTTTGGCCCAGAATTCTTCCTTTCTGGACTGCTGTTCTAAATCAAATCAAATCCATCACACATATAAATATTTCTCCTACACCAGAAAACTTGTTTTTGAATGGGTGGGCTACTAATGAGATCTTGTTTTCTAACAAAGAAAGGGTCTCTTTGATGCTTTTTGCAGCTAAAACTGTCATTGCTACACACTGGAAAACGACAATGACACCCACACTTTCACAATGGCATAAAAAGTTGTGGGATTTATATATCATGGCAAAACTCTTGGATAATCTTACTTGTTTTCCTATGTTAGAATACCTCACCACCCAACAAGACATTCCCAAAGTAATTGATGACCTGTAGTTGTGGTAATGCTTTTCAATATATGACTGTTGCTACTGATGACATCCTTATGTGTTAGGACTACATCTAGTTAATGGATGGTACCCCATTGTTATTTATTTCAATACTCCTTTTGTTGATCTGAATCTTAACATGCACAGTATTCTGTTGGTCTACTACTTTATCTACATGTTGTTCTAGTACTTCAAATGCTTCTGTGTTTGCATTGTTAACCATCTTACCAAAATGTCAATAAACTTTATTGTATATATAAAAAAATGGGTGGCCCTTGAGTAGGGCACTGGCCCCTGTGTGGCAGAGGCCTGGCTGAGCTGGTCGGCAGAGGCATTGCCACAGGTTCAGTTCTTCCCGCTGGGGGTTCTGAGAGTGCCCTTCAAGCAAGAGGCAACCGGAGTGGCCACAGGAGGGAGAGTTCCTTTACACGGCTGATTACTTTTTTGCATGGAAGATTAGCTTTTTGCAGTTAGGTGGGACTGAAACGGGATTCACATGGCACATGATTTTTTTAAAAATCATAAATCTTTATTGATCTTTATCAAAAACATGTCCAGCTGTATAAATGCTAATTATAAGAAAAGCTTCCAATAGCATTGTATCGCATTATCAAACAAACAAAAACTCTTAAGCCTAACACTTCACCTTTAAGTTCTTCCATTTATATAGCTTAGTCCAATTATTTTCAAAACATTATTGATCTTTCCCTTTTAACAAAATTGTTAAATTATCCATTTCAGCAACATTAAACATTTTTTGTATATATTCTGCCCTGTCTGGAACTTTGTCTGTTTTCCAATATTTGGCATAGAGAATTCTGGCAGCGGTTACATTATGAATCGTCAAAATTCTATCTACTTTTTCATACACTTCTGGTATCATATTGAGGAGGAACATTTCTGGTTTTAGTGGTATCAGACTTTCAATAATTTCCTGTAATATTTTTTGGCTCATCAGCCAATATTCTTTTGCCTTGCTGCATGTCTACTTAGGGGTCATTTTAACAAATAAATGTAGTTCATTATACGATGATACCTATAAGAAAACTCTCCTAAATGTTAAAAAAGATTTAGAAAGCTGGAACGGGCTGCAATTATCACTGTTGGGTAGAATTGCCACAGTCAAAATGAGTATTCTCCCATGTTTGGTTTTTCTTTTTCAAACCTTACCTATTATACAAAATCAGAATTTTTTTAAGGAACTTGTAAAAATTGTTTCTTCTTTTGTATGGCAATCTAGGAAGCTGAGATTTAAACTTAAGTTGATGCAAGACAAGAAAGAAAAAGGAGGTTTGGGACAGTCAGGTTGGTATTTATACTATAAGGTCATAGCTATGGTCTGGATAAAATAATGGGTGACCCTATCTAATGTAAGACTCCTCAGATTAGAGGGTCATGACCTTGTAATGGGGTGGCATGCCTCCATTTGGTATAATAAGGAAAGGAAATACTTTGAACAACATTTTATAAGAAGACCATTATTGAAAGTTTGGAATGAAATTAAACACTACCACTATGTTAAAATCCCAAGATGGGTATCACCAATAGAGGCGTTTGTAAGACCTTCTTTGTATTGAATTAGACCAATGGTCGAAAATGTGGGGTACTAATACTAAAATTACCAGAGCAGTAGCATACAAGGAAAACATAAAGTGGCACACAGATGGTACTTACACCCATCTAGACTAGCTAAATATTCTTCAGCTATTTCGAACATCTGTTGGAAATGTAGACAAAACGTGGATACGTATTTGCACTTGGCACGTGATTGAGAGAGCACTTCGTTCCCTACTAACCCAACGTGGACAAGAATCACACTGTACTTCTACTCAGAAGCCCCTTAACTATCTTCCCTTGTCAACCCTGCAAGTTCATTAGAGGTTCTTTTCTTTAATTGCCAGAAAGTCAGTCTGGGGAGCAAAAGCCAAACAGGGAGGAATCCACCAACACTTGAACAAACTGAACACGTGAAGCTGCCCTGTACTGAATCAGACCCCCACCTGCCCCCCCCCCGGTCCCTCAAGGTCTGTACTGTCTGCTCAGACGGGCGGCAGCCCTCCAGGGTCTCAGGCGGAGGTCCCTTTCATCACCCACCGCTTGATCCTTACTGGAGATTGTAGGGATTCAAATGGGGACCTTCTGCATGCCTAGCAAATGCTCTGCCACTGAGCATCAGGCTCCTCAGTCAGGCCACACAACACATAAGGACATAAGAGAAGCCAATGTTGAATCAGGCCAATGGCCCATCTAGTCCAACACTCTGGGCTTCATCAACACAGGGCTTCATCAGAAGAAAACTGTTTATTGGTGAATCAGAACTAAAGACACGTGTACGAGTTGTGTCAGGAATGCCCGGGAACAGTAGGGCCTTCTAAATTATACTGTAATCAAACACCCCCTTCACGAGCTGAACCCAATGAGTATAGTTCACGCGCACGGGCAAAGCAAGTGGGCAAAGCAGGCAAACAATCTAGAAGCTGTTGTTTCCCAGCTTAGAAATTCTGCAGCTGGAGCTTCTACAAGGTCACATAGATGATAACATACAGACAGTGAAAACAGTAATGTTCAGAGGCTGGTGGACTAAGAGGACTCCCTCCACATTCCATCCCCATGGCAGGGCTACCTGGCACACAGCCCCTCCCGACATAGTTCCTCATGGATTCTTCTTTAAACCTGAGTGAATGGATCATGGCAATGAAGAAGAAGAAGAGGAGGAGGAGGAAATCAGGTGTATACCCCACCCTTCACTACCTGAAGGAGTCTCAGAGCAATGTTCCCTCTAAGCTGTGGAGTCTTGTGAGCAAAAATCCTACTTTGTGAGTGACAAACATTTTGGAAAGGTTACAGCAAAACAGGTGATGACCCCCCCCAGGAGGTACCCTGTGGCATTATAGCTGATGGCCTCCATTCTGGATGGTTGAAAGCGATTCATCAGAAATTACAGTCAGCGGGACTTTCTTCCCAGGATCTCCTATTTATAAACAGTGACCAGGCATTCAAAATTACAGGTAAGAAACTTTTTGATCAAGACAGACAAGATGACTGGGCCAGGCTATCCCCCTTTATATGTATTGGTCCCCTCAGAGATAATCCAGCTCCAGCACTGTATTTATTCCATATTGAGAATCCCAAGCAAAGAAGGGAAGATTTCCTAAAATCCCTTTCTCCCGGCATCTCTGCCCTTGTGGTGCACTTGAAGTAGAGACTTTACAACATGTTCTACTACAGTGCTGCTGGTATGAGGAGCCTCGCATGAAACTTTTCTTCGAAATCCAGAGTAAAATTTACGTTTTTAGTCCGGGCTGGATTCAACATTTCACCCTCTCGAACGTGGATCCGGAGGTTTCCCAGGCTGCTCTTCGATTTTGGGCAGCCTCTCTTGCAGTACGTAGAGAGAAGATGACCCTCCTTACCCCATAATTCATATATCCTAACTCGGCAAGATTTTATCTAATTTTATTTTATAGGGCACCTTTTAAACTCATGTTTATTTTTAGTTTTATTCTCTGTAGTATAAGCTGGCAAAAGCCATTAAATAAACTTTAATTGATTGAAAACAGGTGATGACACAGGATGAACAGAGGATACCACTGGGTCCCTGCTTCTGGAAAAGCCCTGCCGCACAGAAGTCAGGGCACCATGAATCGCCTGCTTGGAAGCAGATGAGTTCAGATACAGAAGTGGCTTCGAACCATATTTATTTACATTGTTTCATTAGGTATTAATTGCATTAATAACTTTGGGGCCAAAGCCTATACTGCCACAGGAGGTGGTGGCAGCTACAAGCATGAACAGCTTCAAGAGGGAATTAGATAAGCATATGGAGCAGAGGTCCATCAGGGGCTATTAGCCACAGGGTATAGACAGGAACTGTCAGGCTGGGGTAAGGGATGCTCTGTATTCTTGGTGCTGGGGGGTGGGGTCAACAGTGGGAGGGCTTCTAGTGTCCTGGCCCCACTGCTGGACCTCCTGATGGCACCTGGTATATTTTGGCCACTGTGTGACACAGTGTTGGACTGGATGGGCCATTAGCCTGATCCAACAGTAGCTTCTCTTAAGTTCTTATATTCTTACTACCTTGTATATATCCATGCTCAATAAAATTGATTTCTCTTTTTGTGTTTTACAGTAATTTATAACGTTCAATGTATGTCTGATACTGTCTTTTGGGTATAAGCCCAGTTTGATCAGGATAGTCTGAAATTAGTACTTGTAATCTGTTCTCCAAAAGTTTCGTAAAAAAATCTGCATCAGTATTCAACAAAGGTGTGGGTCTATATGAGGCCACATTAGTTGTGTCTTTTCCTTCCAACCAAGAGATCGTCATTTCCAATGGAACGGAGGGGAGTCTCCCCACCACAAACTCCTTCTCCTCATGCCTCCCCAGCGCATTCATTTCCAGAGGGAGAAATAGAGCTTGGCCGGGATGCACTGATGGTTCCAGCAGCTAGTCAGCCATCAGAACTGTCCTTTCCAGCACCATGGCAGAGTTCCAGGCCTCCACCTCCTTAGCAAGGCTACCCTTATTATTTTCTGCCTCCCGGACCTCGAGAATGGCGTGACTGGCAGATGTGAAAAGTACCTCCGGAACCTGGACGCCATTTTTCACGGAACTGTGACGCTGCAGGTTCACCAGTTTGGTACCCTCCTGCAATCTCTCCTCACCCCCTTATGGGGAACTCAGATTCTGAGGAAGAGCAGGCCCCGAGGGCTGGCTCACCTTCTGGCCCAGGCTCAGACTGACCATCCAATCCATCCCCTGAGGACACCCTAGGGGGCCCTGATCCAGTGTCGCCTAATGAGGATCTGAAGCTCTACGCAGAGCAAATGATGCAAGCGGCTAAATTGCTGGAGACAGAAGTGATTCCCAGCAACCCAAGACCTCGAGAGAAGGTCCTCGGCAAGCTCCATGCAGAGTCACCTGGCATAATCACCTTCCCTACCTTGGAGGGCATTGCCGACATTTCCAAGGCCCTGTGGCAACAAACAGCTGGTATGGCTGCCACATCCAAGAAGGTGGAGGATTTATACAGAGGGCAACATTCACATCCCTTCTCCCATCCCCTGGCTTCATCCCTCATAATTAGGCGGATGCAGGCAAAACAGCGTACAGCTCGCTCAGTTTTTTAGCCTCCAGCTCACATGTTTTTGCCTTCGCTCAGGAAGGACGGCTCCAGAGCAAATTAATTTGTGCAATAGCCCAATGGCTCGCTCACAAATTTAATGCCGGCAGCTCACAAAGGAGATTTTTTGCTCACAAGACTCCACAGCTGAGAGGGAGCGTTGGCGTACAGGTGTGCCTTCTTCCCCAACAGACAGAGAGGGGTGAAAAATCAGTGCAATTAGCAGAAAAGTTTAGTCTTCTGCTGCCCTCCACCTGCACGTTGCTAACTTTCGTGTGATCATGGGGGGATCCCAGCTGTTCCTTTGGGAAAAGATGGCTGCTTACATAGAGCTTCTGCCCGAAGACAAGAAGCCTCCGGCCAAACTCTTCCAAGCGGAGGCATTGAGCCTATCCAAGCGACAGATTAATGCAAAAGACGCTCCGCTGACTTTTCCTCCAGGGCCGTGGCTTCAGCACTCGTACTGAGAAGGCATGCGTGGCTGCGCTCCACAGCCTTCCCTCCTGACACCCGGCAGAAGGTGGAGGACCTTCCATTTGAGGGAACAATGTTATTTGTTTTGTTGACTGGCAATCTTTTGTCCCCAGTTAAGAAGAACAAGCAAACAGCGCGTTCATTTGGCATCACAGCAGGTCCCACAAATCCATATAGGCCTCAGCAGACATATAGATTTTATCAATCACAGTCGCGGTATTCTCGCCACTTGCACCGGCAGCCTTGTTCAGTGCAATATCTTGCACAGTGTCCCTTTTCAGGATCTGTGGCACAGGGCAGGCCTAGGCCCACTCACAGCGCCAGACGCTTCGGCTCACAACATCAGCCGCTTCCGAAGGAGTCTCAACAGGCTCCCAAAGGTTCTATCTGACCAGGACCTGTAACAGAGCAGCCACCTATTGTCTTTAAAGACAGGTTGTCTGTTTTTAGTGACAAATGGCGGGAGGTCAGTCATGACACTTGGGTTTTATCAATTGTTAATTTGGGTTATAGATTAGAATTTTGGCAATGGCCACCCCTCCAGCATCCTGATCAGGCTCTGAATAACTCCATGCCTGAATTGCAGCTGGAGCTGTCGTCTCTTATCCAAAAAGGGGCAGTACAGAGAGCCCCATGTTCAAACCCCATCATGGGTTTCTATTCATGGTTTTTTTCTGGTACCCATAAAAGATGATGATGATGATAATAATAATAATATCTTTCGATTTATTAATTGGTCAGTCCTGCAGAGCTACTGGCTCTAAGCAATTTACAGTTACACATTAACAGGGGACTAACAATGATTCATAGGGGTGAGGGAGGACAACATATAAATCTTTAAATCGCACACATTTGCAGCCGACGGGGATTTTTGTTCAGCTGTAGACTCAGACGTGTTCCAGACGGCATTCATTTGGCTTTGGCTTGATGACGTCAGCTTTTCCAGGACTGCTTCAAGTCACAGCACCGCACTGCCACCGCCTGGCCGGATCGACCCATCGCAGGCTTCTAATGCCGAAGAGATCTTCCAGGCTTCCGAGCTGGACATTCTGTTTCACCAGCTAACACCTCCCCCCCCACCAGGGGGTTTAGTGTGCCCACCCTCTCTAAGAAGTGGTACCCATTTTATCTACTCGCTGAAGCTTTCAAACCGCTGGGTGGACAGCGAGCTGGGGACAAGGCTGGTAGCTCACACCAGCATGGGCTAGAACTGACTGAAGCTCTGTTCAGTTCAGATGTTACTGTAACCAGAGGATAAATCCTCTGTGCCATCGCTCCTTAGACCAGTCCTGATGAAGGCCTTAGACCAGTCCTGAATTTTCTCCTGAATGTTAGAAAGTTCATAATGTTGTCTTTAGAGTTGGTCTTACAACTGTTAACATTAAACTTCTGGTTGTGTGTACTTGACCTTCAGAACGCTTATTTCCATGTAGCTATCCACCCCTGTTATCACAGGCTCCTGAGCTTTAAATATAATCACATTCCTTACCAGTACACAGCCCTTCCATTTGGGTCGGTGACTGCCCCATGGGGATTCTCTAAATGTGTTGCTGTAGTGGTAGCACACCAAAGGTCTAAAGGTTGTTCTGTTTACCCATTGTTGGATGACTGGCTCATTACTGCACCTTCCCATGAAGAACTAGAGTTGCCGGTTTCCCTGATTATGCAATTGCAGGAATTGGGTTTAGTAATTAACAGCAAGAAACCATGCCTCCAACCCTCTCAGTTGTTTTCCTTTATTGGGGCCTTTCTGGAAGCCACAGTGGCCAAGGCTTACTTTCTTGTAGATAGATACCTTTCGATTTATTTAATCGCCCATCCGGCAGAGCTGCTGGCCCTGAGCGATAATTACAGTTAATCATAGACAGTGGACTAACAATAATTCATAGGGGATGAGGGAGGACACAACATATAAATCTTTTAAATTGCACACATTTGCAGCCGGCGGGACATGTTCAGCTGAGGGTCAGACATATTCCAGAGACATTTCAGAGGCGTTCGGAGATGTTCAGATGGCTCGGCTGGATGACGTCAGTTGTTCTTCCAGGACTTCTTCAAGTCGTGGTGCCGCACTGCCACCGCCTGGCCGGAACGACCCATCACAGGCTTCCAACGCCGCAGATTTCTCTCTTAAGCTTTCGAGCTCACGAGCTGGACATTCCGATTTGCCGGCTAACACCTCCCCCACCGGGGGGGTTAGTGTGCCCACTCTCTCTAAGGAGTGGTACCCATTTTTATCTACTTGCCGAAGCTTTTGAACCGCTGGGTGGGCGGCAAGCTAGGGACAGGGCTGGTAGCTCACACCAGCGCGGGGCTAGAACTGACAGACGTTCTGTTCAGTTCAGATGTTACTATAGCCAGAGGATAAATCCTCTGTGCCACCGCTCCCCTTACACATAAAGACATTGGTTAGGTGCCTTTCTTACAACAGATTTCAGTCAGTCCTTTTCTTTCAGAAGCTTTTGGGACTTGCTGTGACCTGGATAGCCCAATCTTGTCAGCTCTCAGAAGCGAAGCAGGGTTTACCTAGCAAGTATTTGGATGGGAGACCTCCAAAGAATACTAGGGTCAGAAGGCAGAGGCAGGCTATCAAGCCACCTCTCTGAACGTCCTCCATACCCCAGTAGGAGTCACCAGAGGTTGTCTTGACTTCCAGATACGGGCAAACACACACACAAATGCAAAAGAAGAAGAAGCAGGTGTTAGGACTGATGGCCTCTACCACAGCCACAACCCTGTATGCACACCTAAGAATGCGACCTTAGCAGAATTGGCTTTTAAGTAAATTTGACCCTGCTGTGCATTCCCAGCATACTAGGTTCACACCTCCTAGGTCCATAGTGCAGCAGTTGGCTGGTAGCTGTGTGAAAGTAACCTCCTAGTTAGGATACCATTTGGGGGAAGGACACCTCAGCTTTCTATCATCTCCGATGCATGATTGCAGGGCTGGGGAGCCCCTTATGGGTCATTTTCCATCCAAGATGTGTGGTCACCAGAAGAAAAAGGTTTTCACATTAATCTCTTAGAGTTATGTGTGATAGGTTATGCCCTTACCTCATTTTCAGGGGTCACCAAGGGGAAAGTTATTGGGAGCCAGTTTAGTGTAATGGTTAAGTGCGTGGGCTCTAATCTGGGAGAACCAGGTTTGATTCCCCACCCCTCCACATGCAGCTGATGGTGTGACCTTGGGTCAATCACAAGTTCTTTCAGTGCTGTTCTCTCAAGAGCTGTCCTCAAAAAAGCTCTCTCAGCCCCGCCTACCTCACAGGGTGTCTGTTGTGGGGAGGGGAAGTGAAAGGAGTTTGTAAACCACTCTGAGATTCCTTTGGGTAGTGAAGGGTGGGGTATAAGTCCAATCTCCTCTTCTTATTATTCAGGTCATTACAGACAATGCTATGGCTGTGACCTGTATAAACCAACAGACTCAATTTTGGCTGTTCTGTGCTGGGAAACCACTGTCATTTGGGAATTTGTCATAGCTGAAGGATCCTCCCTCCAAGCAGTACATGTGGTAGGTGCTGCCAACACAAGAGCGGATATCCTCAGGAGAATAGGGCAATCAAAATGAATGGTCTCTGGGGGGGAATTATATCCCCCCAATTTTTCAACAGTGGGGGCTTCCGGGAGTGGATCTTTTTGCCACCGATCAGGCCTGTCTAGGAGATGCTCTCCAGATCTGGTGGACAGGCACTCTTGTTTTA
Source organism: Gekko gecko (assembly GCA_029375565.1). NCBI lineage: Eukaryota > Metazoa > Chordata > Lepidosauria > Squamata > Gekkonidae > Gekko > Gekko gecko. The sequence goes on along the minus strand of JAPDNY010000013.1, from coordinate 77,762,157 downwards.
TGCCTTCCCACCGTCCCCTCTTATCCAAAAGGTGTTGACTAAAATCCAAGAGGACTACATGTGGTGTATCCTGATCACTCCTTTTTGGCACAGACAAATCTGGTTTCAGTCGCTATCCAGGGGCCTCTACACACCCCTTCCCTTTGCTGCAGACCTACTTTGCAGGGGTCTCGTGGTCCACCACCAGGTGTGCAGGCTCAGGTTAACAGCTTGGCTGCTAAATGATCTCTGACCAGTAGCCAGTGTTCTCCTTGACACCTGTAGATCCTCTACTAGGAGGTCTGAGTAAATGGGTCCATTTTCCTAATGGTGCCAGGGCACAGGGAGCTCAAGCAGAGAGTTGTCCTAGTGCCCTAGTATTCGAGTATCTATTGTCTCTTAAAGAATTTGGTCTGGTGGTCTCCTCCCTTAAAGTACATTTAGCCGCTATATCTGCTTATCACATTAAGGTCCAAGACAGGACACTTGTTTCTCACCCAGAGTCCAAGAGTTTTTTGAAAGGGTTGTTTAATTTGTTTTCCCCGTGGCCATCTATAATACCGCAGGGGCCCTTGTCAGTGTGGTTCTCTCCCAACTCATGCCAGCCCCATTTGAATCGCTAGGTTCTTGCGGCTTGCAACCCTCGTTGTCTCTTGAGGTTGCGTTTTTGGTAGCAATCACGTCAGCCGGGAGACCGGGAGAGCTGGCACCTTTGAGGGTCGACCATCTGTTTACGAAGTCCCAGACTAGCCATGTAGTTCTGTTTCATTTTACCTAAGGTGGTCTCTCCACCTTGCTCAGGACATTGTTCTTCCAGTATTTTTTCTACCTCCTATCTCGGATGCCAAAAAAATTACATTCTTTAGATGTGAAGAGGGCTTCACTGTTTTACTTAGATTTATTTATTTAATATTTATTCATTTGATTTATACCGTGCTCTCCTTGCAAAGCAAGCTCGGGGTGGCTTACACTGATCAATACATAAATAGCAATTAAATCCACATAAAATCATCTAAAAACTATTCAATATACATAATTCATAATTCATAAAGTGCTGGTGCTGATTAATTAGTTGTTTAGGATGGCTTACTTTAAGAGTATACACAGAGGTCTAACACTGACTCAGTCTGCTCATGATCTTCCTAGTACGAGGGCGGCACAGGCTAGATGTCAAAAACCAAGGACCAGGGCTCTGTAGTTAAGGTTGTTGCTGGCATCGGGGTGGTGGCTCCTAGTTGAAGGCCTGGTGGAAGAGCTCCGTCTTGCAAACCCTAAGGAACTGTAAACGATCCCGCTGGGCCCTGATCTCCTCCAGGAGCAGACGGCTTCTGACGGTCCCCACGCCCTCTTGTTTGCTACTCTAGTAGCTGAAGGGGGAAGCCCGCCTCAGCACAGACCATCTCTAGATGGGCAGTCTTGGCTACTAGGACAGGGTCTGAACAGGGCAGTCTCCTGTGCCCCCTGGAGCTGTGAGTACACTCTGCATCGGTGCAGGCAGCATCAGCAGCGTTCCGGAGAGGGACCCCCTTGGAGGACATCTGCCGGGCGGTGACGTGGTCGTCATTAGACACCTTCATCAAGCGCTGTTCTCTCGACGTGGATGCGAGAAGGGGTTCAGCAATTGGCAGAGCTGTGCTGCGCTCCTCGTCCCACTGAAACTCACCCCACCTCCAAGATCAGGCGCTCTATAGTTTCCCAACGTGGGACTGAGAGAAGACTGAAGGTGAAATCAGTGTTGCACTTACCTGTTGCACTGTAACTGTTGTTCATCGAGGTGTCTTCTGTGCAGGCACGCGTTCCCTCCCACCTGCCCTGCTGTGAATTCATAGGATGCAGTTACAGTCTTGACACTCGGACTGGGGGAAAGGGGGAGCTCCTCCCTGCAGAGCACGTGACCGCTAGGCGCGAAAATGGCCTCTCGCGGGCTCTGCAGGGGAGGGGCTCCTTTGGAGTGCTTGGGAAATCCCAGCGCTAGTTGGAAGAGAGCCTCCGGTGGCTGCCTTGCGCACGTGCAGTCCCAGTGTGTGCCTGCACAGAAGACACCTGGATGAACTGCCCCTACAGGTAAAGTGCAACACCACTGAGGAAGGCCAGTTGGCTGAAACGTGCTTGGTCAGGGTCAATAATGGCCTATCTTTGGGATTAATGTACGATTTTATTCTGAATTGAAGCTATCTGTTGTTGTTGTTGTTCAGTCGCACAGTCGAGTCCGACTCTTCGTGACCCCATGGACCAGATCACGCCAGGCCCTCCTGTCTTCCGTTGTGCTCCGAAGTTTGCTTAGTTTCACATTTGTTGCATCGATGACACTGCCTAACCATCTCATCCTTTGCCGTCCCCTTCTTCTTTGACCTTCAACCTTTCCCAGCATCAGAGTCTTCTCCAGGGAGTGCTCCCTTCTCATTGGGTGGCCAAAGTATTTGAGCTTCAGCTTCAGGATCTGGCCTTCCAGGGAACAGTCAGGGTTGATTTCTTTTAGGATTGACTGATTTGATCTCCTTGCAGTCCAAGGGACTCACAAGAGTCTTCTCCAGCACCATAATTCGAAAGAATCTATTCTTCAGCGCTCGGCTTTCCTTATAGTCCAACTCTCGCAGCCATACATGACTACTGAGAATACCATTGCCTTGACCATACGGACATTTATTGGTAGGGTGATGTCTCTACTTTTTATTATGCTGCCTAGGTTTGCCATCGCTTTCCTCCCAAGGAGCAGGTGTCTTTTAATTTCATGGCTGCAGTTACCGTCTGCAGTGATCTTGAATCCCAGGAATGTGAAGTCTGTCACTGCTTCCACTACTTCCCCATCTATTTGCCAAGGAGTGATGGGGCCGGATGCCATGATCTTTGTTTTTTTGATGTTGAGTTTCAAGCCAACTTTTTCGCCCTCCTCTTTCACCCTGAGCAAGAGGCTCTTTAGGTCCTCTTCACTTTCTGTCATTAGAGTGATATCATCGGCATACCTGAGGTTGTTGATCTTTTCCCCAGCAATCTTAATTCTGGTTTGTGCTTCATTCAGGCTGGCATTTTGCATGATGTACTCTGCATATAAATTAAATAAGCAAGGTGACAATATACATCCTTGAGGTAATCCTTTTCCTATGCTAAACCAATCAGTTGTTCAATATCCAGTTCTAACTGTCGCTTCCTGACCCTTACACAGGTTCCTCAAGAGACATGTGAGGTGGTCTGGTACTCCCATCTCTTTAAGGACTTACCATAGTTTGTTGTGATCAAAGGCTTTAGCGTAGTCACTGAAGCAGAAGTAGATGTTTTTCTGGTGCTCCCTTGCTTTCTCCATAAGCCAGGGAATGTTGGCAATTTGATCTCTAATTCCTCTACCTCTTCTTCAACCCAGCTTGTACTTCTGGCAGTTCTCTATCCACATACTGCTGAAGTCTAGCTTGTAAGACCTTGAGCATAATCTTGCTAGTGTGTGAAATGAGTGCAATTGTGCAATAGCTTGAACATATCTTGGTGTTGCCCTTCTTTGGGATTGGAATGTAAACTGACCTTTCTAAGGCCCATTTGACTTCACATTCCAAGATGTCTGGCTCAAGGTCAGTGATTCCACCCTCATGGTCATCAAGCACATTGAGGTCCTTCTTGAGGCTATTACTTGGGCCTATCTTTGTTTTTATTGAATCTGTAATCAATACATGTATATTTTTGTATATTTCAGAAAAGAGTTTAGACACAGAACTCTTGGGCCCTTATGTTCTGATTTCCTTAACCTTTTGGTTCTTAATTCAATTCATTTGGGGTTTTCCTCCCCCTTGTCTTTTGCAGGCTTCATCTGAGCCATCTAGACAGGAAGAAGCCATTGAAAGAATCAATCGTGTATGGCGGCATTCGGAGAGCCCATTTGCCTTGCAAACCGAGGGGGTGAGGCCGCATGCTGCTGAGGTCTTCTCCCCTTAGAAAGCCCTGCGAGGCCAAGGGAGAGGCTGCCGAGGGAGGATGGGGGAGTACGCCATCTCCAGTGACTGGGTGAGTCGGGGCCGTTCTGATGAAGCTGCCGTGGCGTGGCCAGGGTTGATCGTGTGGGCAGTGGGAAGGGTCAGCTTCTCCGAGGGCTTGCTACTTCGAGCTACTTCGGGCATACTTAAGTTTCCAGTCAGGTGCTGGAAGCAGAACTTGTGGGGCAGAAGGCGGCTTTGTGGATTGTGTGATGCTGGGGCCCAGAGCTTCACTGCCCTCCAAGGGCAACACTGGGGCATCCAACATCTGCCTTGGGAAAGATCTCATACAGCAGAGCCACGGAGTGTCTGGTAGCTCCTTAAGGACAGCCACACCTGAATGTGTCTTTCTGGTACCACGGTTTTCTTGCTGTTTTGGCTTTCAGCTCTTAGGATTTGGGGAAATGCAGGGGTCTTGGGTGGATCTGGAATCCGTTCCCTGTTACCTGCCCACTCAGCTTCCATGCTTTCTTTGTGGTACTCTGCAGTCCCTTCAGTAGCTGGGATTTCTGACATCCTTTCCAGACGTCTGGAAATGCCCTGACTGCCTGCAGGACTGCTCAGCGCTTTCCTTACCAGTCTGGATAGTGCAAAGCCCAGCCCAGCCCAGCCGCCCGGGCAAGCAGGGCTCTCAGCGGTGGCAGATCCACCATGAAGCAGACGGAGCACGGGCTCAGGGCACCAGGGCCAAAAGGGGCACCACAAAGTTGGGAAAAGGTTGAAAGGAGAAAAAAAGAATGAAGATTTGTAAAATACATGCGGTGGTGCATTTTTGTATAACTTTAGGTAGCCAAAGCTTGGCTTCGTTTGCACAGTATATTGTGTTATCCTAGGAATAAATTTTTGTATGGCTGCCACCTGCCTGGTCTATCTGGTCAGGCGGGTCAACCACTCAAAGGGACTGGGGGTCCGTGTGGGAAGGCGGGGGCACCCAGATGGGCCAGGGCTGCTCAGGGCACCAGGGAGCCTTCACCCGCCCCCGGCTCTCAGGCTCTTGCTAGGGCTGCGGCTTCCGTTCCACTTCATAGCCCGGGCTCCTTTCCGGTTTCCCTTTCTCTCAGCCCCTAGGAAACAGTGTGGCCACATCCTGGCAGCTGAACTGCCACGGCTGATGGGCACGTTCTGGTCCCCACAGCCGGCTAAATGCCTTCCAAAGGAAGGCGGCTCTTTTGCCTTAGCCCAGTTGTGGGCCATCCTGTAGTGACGGCAGAGGCTAGCCAAACATGGCTCAGGTGTGAACTCCACAGCCCCTTCGAGGCCACCAACTTAGCCAGCCACAGGGAGCCAAGCTTGGTGCTCAGGTGCAAATGTGTGTGCATTGGGGCACCATGGGAGCCCACAAAGGGTGTGCAACAGGTCACGGGGGATTGGGCCCCAACAAGACCAGACCGAGCGGCTGCAAGCAGAACCTGGGTGGGTCCCTGGAGGAGGAAGGGGCCATCTGTCACAGTGGTTCCACAGGCACTTCACAGTTTGTGACGCTTCCGCTGCAGGCGAGACCACAGCCGCCTCGGTCCCAAGAGAGACAGAAGGGCTGCTTTCCCCCTCCCCCACCGCTTAGCTCTTCTCCTCCTCCTCCTCCTCCTCCTCCTCCAGACGCGGTGAGGGCTAGCCAGGGCCCTCTGGTCCACCGGCCCCCCCATGACCCTGCACCCTTTGCTGGTGACTCCTCTGGCCCATACAGCCCCCCCCCCAATTGGAAGGCTTTGTGCAGCAAGAGTCAACGGGAGCCTGCCAGGGCGCCTGGAAGACCAACAGTGTTTTATTCCAAAGTCAGCTGCCCTGGACTAAAGCCTGCCCCCCCCCCCCCCCAGTACTCCTCTGTGGCAGCTCAGCTCAGGAGCACGGAGGGTCGGCCAGCAGGGAGAGCCCTGATGCCCCTTGGCGTGGCTGAGGGGTCAGTTTGCCTCTATTGGCTGGAGGCTGGAGGAGAGTGAAAGTCCCACAGGGGTCTGAATATCGTGCCACCGGCCCCATGGACATGCTGCTAAGTACTTACTCAGAATTAAGTTAAGAACATAAGAACATCAGAGAAGCCCATATTGGATCAGACCAAGGGTTAGGGCGCACCGGCAGAGAAAGGCGGCAGGTGGGGGGGGGCTTTGGAGGCCTTTGTCTGAGGCGCGCCTCGGCGCGCCAGCAGACAAAGCTGTTGGCGGCGTTGGTGGGTGGGTGGCTGGGAGGGGAGGCTCTCCAGAGGTCCTTCTCTGCCTGCGCGCCTCGGCGCACAGGCAGAGAAAGGCGGCGGGTGGGTGGGTGGGTGCTCCAGGCACGCGTGCCATAGGTTTGCCACCGCTGTCATAGGGAAAGTGTTCCAACCCTTTTATCATTCTAGTTGCCCTTCTCTGCACTTTTTCCAAAGCTATAATATCCTTTTTAAGATGTGGTGACCAGAACTGTACACAGTATTCCAAATGAGGTCGCACCATTGATTTATATATTTATATAAGTTCCATTCACCTCCATGGACTGGCCCTGACAGAACTGCACTGAGACCTGTGGAGTCTCTGCTTTGGAGATCTGCTGTGGTATAACTCCAGAACAGGGGCTAGGGACTCAGTGGTAGAGCATCTCCCTGACCTGCAGGAGATCCCAGGTTCGATCCCTGGCATCCCCAGCTAAAAGGACCAGGTAAAAGGTGATGCAAAAGACCTCTGCCTGCCTGAGAGCCCGGAGAGCAGCGGCCAGTCTGGGTGGAGAACACGGCCCTCGACGGACGGGTGGTCGGGTCTTGGGTCAGTATGGGGGTCGCTTCACGGGTGCTCATGTGTATTGGAGGCTGGTATAACTCTGTGACGTGCCATTAAGATTAGCTGCTTTTGCCTATTCTGCAAAAATTCCAAGGAAAAACAGAAAAATCTTACCCTAACTGTCCTCCTAGCAGATAAATGCCATGAGATTACAGAGGAGGTAGCTAAATTTTGCTCAGCAGCAAAATCTATCTGTGCTTCCTTGGAGAAATAGTTATGTTGTGTTTTATTATGTTTGCCCGCGCGCGTGAACTCTACTCATTGGCTTCAGCTCATTTAGGGGGGTGTTTGAATCCACTATAGTTCAGGGAGCCCTGCTGTCCCTGGGCATTCCTGACACAAGCTGTACACGTGTCTTTAGTTCTGTTTCACCAATAAAGAGATTCTTCTACTTAAGCCCTGCATTGTGTGACCTGACTAAGGAGCCTGACAGCTCACAACTGAGGGGGTGTGGCCCCAAATGCCCCACTGTGGCTCCGGGCCTGGTTGGATGCGTGATTTAAGCCTCACATGGCTACTGGTACCTGGTTGGCAAAGCAAGTGCATGTTGGCTGCTTCTTACAAACAGGTACACACACATACATGCAGGATGCATTTGCATTCACTGTAACGTGTGAACAGGGCTTGAGTTGTTACCTGCTAAGGAACTGACTACATCCGTGAGTGTTTTTAGTAGTGCCATTGGCAGGGATGGGGTTTAAATCAGAGTTAGTTGGCCCTGGCTCCACCCACTCTTTCCTGCCCTGCTCTCTGCCACTTTTGGTGTAGTGGTTAAGTGTGCGGACTCTAACCGGGGAGAACCGGGTTTGATTCCCTACTCCTCCACTTGCACCGGCTGGATGACCTTGGGCAAGCTGTAGTTCTGATAAGAGCTGTTCTTGAAAAAGAGCAGTTTCTGTCAAGAGCTCTCTCAGCCCCACCTACCTCACAGGGTGTCTGTTGTGGGGAGGGGAAGGGAAAGGAGTTTGTAAGCCGCTCTGAGACTCCCTTGGGTGTTGAAGGGCGGGGTATAAATCCAGTCTCCTCGTCTTCTTCTACCAGACCCACTGGGCACCAGCCACCCCTGCTTAGCACCCAGCAATGTGGGAATGCAGCCCTGCCTGAGCCAGCACACCCCTGCATCCGGGGGTGAAGCAGCCTGACCTCCCCAGCTTTCACACAGGCACCTCACAGGGCAGTTGCCACCGTTGTACCCAATATCGCGGGTTGGGACCAATGCTCCCTCTAAGCGGCGGAGTCTTGTGAGCAAAAATTCTCCTTTGTGAGCGACTGGCATTAAAGCTGTGAGCGAGCGATGTGGCTACTGCATCAATTAGCTCGCTCTGGAGCTGTCCTTCCTGAGCTAAAATGAAAATGTGTGAGCCGGAGGCTAAAAAACTGCGAGCTAGCTCACACTAACTCCGCTTAGAGGGAACACTGGCTGGGACCAAGACTTCTAAGTAACACTCCTCCCCGAAGAACATGGAATATAACGGGAAGACAGACTCCATGTTTTCGGGAGCTTCTTAATTTTTTCAGGAGCCTGATCCGTCGCAAAATGGCGGCTTGGCAGGTGGAGCCAGTCACAAACGGCAGCTTGTTCAAAAAGTACAGAACTTTTTACTTCCTGGAAACAATGGACATTTGAAGCAAAAATTAAATATATGCAATACTTCCTTTCCTATTGTACATAAATGTCTTTTACTGGCTTAAAATAAAGTTATTTTAGTTATCACCAAAAATTGTACTATTTAGCATATTTAGGGCATTTAAAAGTATAAATGTTTTCATTTTCTGTAAGAAAAATTGCAAGGGTGCAGAGTACTTGAGAAAGAGATGTGAACTGCTGCACCCGATGCTACCACAGCACACGTATTTTTGATTTTTGCCATCTGAAAGGCAGAGAAAAATAAAAGGTAGAAAAATTCCATAGTGTCTCATTTGGACAGAAACACTCGAACAGTCACAGTAGGGAGGACAACCAGCAGGTTCGAATTATAACACTGGAGAAGAGCCAGGAGTCCCAGGAGCACCTTAAAGACTAACAAAATTGGTGGCAGGGGAGGCGCTTTCGGGAGGCACACAATGCAAAGAGCGAGACGCTTCCTCTTAAGACGTGAGCCGCGACTCATGGAGGCTCAGACCCTGCCACAAATGTTGTCAGTCTTGAAGGTGCTTCCAGACTCTTGCTTTTTCTACTGCTACAGACAGAGTAACATGGCTACCCATCTTGATTTATAACACTGGAAAACAGAGAGCACTACGATTGGGGTCCCAAAACCGTCTGGCCCTGCTGGGCTCCAGAGAAGCCAGGCTGGCTGGGACAAGGGCCAGGGCCTTCTCAGTGGTGGCTCCGTACTGGTGGAATGAGCTCCCAGAAGACATCAGGCCCCTGCGGGACCTATTACAGTTCCGCAGGGCCTGCAAGATGGAGCTCTTCCACCAGGCCTTCGACTAGGGACCCGCACCATATAAATTGAGGCCCTGGCCCCAATATCCACACCAATATTAACATCAACAACGTGATTAACAGCCAACATAATCCAGACTATGATGGGAGCTGACTGCCTGTTTGTTGGGTGTTATTTATGCCCGCCGCTGTGTATGAATGATTTTAGAACTATTTATTTATTTATTTATTATTTCAGTTCATACCCCACCCTCCCCGCAAGCAGGCTCAGGGCGGCTTTGTAATATTTTATACTTATACTGTTATGATTTTCTCTAAATTTGTTTTAGCTGCGCAATATCCTATGTAAGCCGCCCTGAGCCTGCCATCATGGGAAGGGCAGGGTAGAAATTAAATGATAAATAAAATAAAAATAAATAAAAGAGTTGCACTTACTTATTTATATTATATTTATTTATTAATTAGATTTCTAACCCGCCCTCCCACCAAAGCGGCTCAGGGTGGTTTACATACACGTTTAAAACCAGCATACAATTTTAAAACCAGCAAAAATACAAACTTAAAATACAATGGCATAATTACCTGTAACTGTTGTTCATCAACATCTTCTGTGCAGACACACATTATTTAAATTATTTATTTATTGCACATATCCCACCCTATCCGAAGATGGGCTCAGGGCTGCTGACAACAGAGATAAAACTATAAATATACCCTTAAAAATCAGATAAATAAAAACAGAATGGCAGCAGAAAATAACCTAAGTCCAGAGCAGCCTAATACCTTTCTTGTTAGGCGTTAGTAGGATAGTAGGTCCCTGTATTTGGACTGGATAGACCACTTGTGGTTGGTCCGGTACACCCTGCCCAGGCTGTCTGCCTCCGAGTTTAGGGTCCCTGCTCTGTGTATAGGCCTGGGAAACGCCCCGATGCTTGTAGCTGTCTCCCAGACAGCTATCGCTTCCATACAGAGCCTCCAGACACTGTACAATCCCGCTTGTTTTAATAATTAATGGGGGAGGTATTGTTTGTTTGAATTAGAACCCTCTCGCCCCTGAGGATATCTGCAAAAGAGTTAAGGGGGAATCTAACTCTATGCAGCTCTAGGATGTTGATAGGAGGTCTCTGCTAACAGAGGACCCCTGTCCCTGAAAAGAAAAACCTTCACAGTGGGGCCCGCAATCTGACGGAGATGTATCCATGGAAAGGGTGATCTGGGGATCCCAGAACCCGAGCTGGACCTCGGTAAACAGTTGGATCTCCTCCAACCACCATTACAGCAACCTCAGTGCTATCCTGGGTGTTATGTCTCCATAGGAGAGCCATGCTAAGCTTGAGCCAAGGCAAGGATTGAAATCCCTGCACTCTTATTGGTTGCCTCTGAACTATGCTCCAATCAGGACTAAGCGTAATGCTGTGGAGGGAACAAACCTCATTGGTTGTTATCTTTGTAATCTGATTGGTTACTTATCTTTGTAATCTGATTTCATACTTTTTTGTATGAAATCTTTCTGATCAATATTTAAAATTTATTAGCGCAATATTCTTAAAATTTATCAGCGCAATATTCTGCACAGTTTTTGTTATCTCCTCGGTCTGTTCAGGGACTGCGGCCATCAGCTTGAGACATGCCATAGTTGGGCGCCACAAGTGATCACCTCGAAAGGGAACCGCTCAGGGTTGGCTGGTGGAGGTCGCCCCACCCTGCAGCTGAAGTAAGAAGAGCAGGCTGGGGTGCTTCCGAGGCATGCGGCAGCAAAAAAGCAACCGAAGGAAGGGGGCACCTGCGGCCAGAGCACATCAGGGCTTGGGCGGGAAAACCTGTGTGCATCAGCTCCGGAAGGGGTGGGGCACCCCTCCTTTAGTAATTTTAAGCTGGAAAAAATGTTCAGGGGACAGTCTGTGCAGGTGCAATCCCCACATGGGGCTGCACTGAAGACGGAAGTTGAAACACTGGAGTCTCTATCACTAAACGATATAATATATGAATGCCAAAATTATTTACATTAAAAGTTTTCTTGAAAATGTCATCGGTCTTCAGTATATGTAGGAATTATTATTATCTAATGCTGTAGCTTGTCTTAAACAAAAACACGTACATTTAAAGCACTGTTTCCCCAAGTGGGCAATACTGCCCCTTGGGGGGCGCTGGAACGATCCAGGTGGGCGGTAGGAGCCTTGGGTGCAGTTGGGGGGCATTGAATAAGAATAAGGGGGTGGCGGAAGCATAAAGAATGAAGAGTCCAGAAAAGCGGCCTTTGCCTCCCTTCTCCTGGTCTTCCCTGGGGTCAGGGAGAGAGGTGGAGGTGGAGAGAGGTCCCCAACAACGCTCCCTCTAAGCTGTGGAGTCTTGGGAGCAGAAATTCTGCTTTGTGGGCTCCTGGCATTCAGGTTGTGAGCAAGCGATTTGGCTGCTGTGTAAATCAGTTTGCTCTGGAGACATCCTTCCTGAGCTAGGACAAAAACGTTTGAGCCAGAGGCTAAAAAACTGTGAACTAGCTCACACTAACTCAGCTTAGAGGGAACCCTGGCCCCCACAGCCCATCACAGCCATGCATGTGCAAATTGCAAATGCATGCGCACCCTTGTAAGGCTGGTGTTGCTGCTGGGCTATTGTGTGGTGGCTGCTTCTGGCCTCTGGCTTCAGGCCAACAACTTCTTTCTTGACTTACAACAACATCTTTCTTTCCTATGTGCAAATTTGTCACTGCATCTTTTTGTCCACTTCTTGAAGGTAGATTTCCAGGGGGGCGCTGAGTAATTTTTTTTCTGAAAAGGAAGCGGTGGGACAAATAACTTTGGGAACCTCTGATTTAAAGTAAAACTTTGCATTTTATTCCACTCATTCCAAAATGAAAGAATATCACAGAAGTTTTTTTTTTTTTTCAGAGCTCCCCAACATTTCCCAATTTTTTTTTTTTCCATTGTGAAAAGTCCTCAGTCTGTTTCATGGTATCAGGGCTGGCTCACCCACTAGGTGAACTAGGCACTCGCCTAGGGCGCGCAGGCCCCCAGGGGCGCCAAATGGTGCCCCACCCCCGTGAAAAGCACCCCCACCCCCGCCGCTGCCTCCCTGCCGCTGCCGCCAGTGAAGAACACCCTGCTGGGGCGCAGGAGGCGGTGGCAAAGCTTGCCTGCCCGCCCGCTGCACCCCACCCTGCCCCTCAGGGCCCAGAGCTGACCATAAGGCCTCTCCCTCCCCCCGCTGCTGCCATCAGGAAGCTTAGCCAGGCGGGAGGAGGAGGAGGAGGAGGAGGCGGAGGCCGGCCAAGTGCTCTCCTCCCTTCCCCTCCTGCCCCGCCAGGGCCCCCACCTGGAGCCCGCCACGCCCCTCGGACCAACCCATCTGTCCGCCCGTCCTCCTCCTGCCAGGCATTCCTTCCGGCCTGCCCCCCTGGCTGGCTCCGCCCACGGGACACAGTAAGCATTTAAAGAAACACACACACCAAAACAAGAAATCATTACAGAGGGAAATACTCTTTAAGACAAGGTTTTTATTACTCTATAAGAGAAATATTTCACAGAATTTTTTTCTCCCCTCCCAGTGCTCCCCAAAATGTCCCAATTATTCCGTTGGAAAAACTGAAAAAGTCTTTGCATTTTTTCATGCTATATATTTTGAGTGTGAAAAACCTGCCTTTAAGAAGCAGGAGTTGTACGTATATGTAAATACCAAGGAAGAACTCATTACTTATAGGTTGGTTTTAAAGAACAGATCAGCAGCACAAGTCTCCAGATAGCCAAAGAAGAAACCTGGCTGAAGCACTTCAATTTAAGCTCATGACGGCTTCAGAGCATGGTTTGGATTCCCTTTACTGCTTACAGGCACAGACAGGCTTCATCAGCCAGCTACTAGGTTGGATCCTCTCTCATTCCACCCACAGCAGCCTGCCCTTTCCAAAGTCAGACTGAATGGCACAAGGTCTGCTCATCCCCAGAGACAGGCCTAACCACTAGGTACTCTGTCCTCTCCCAGAGGTAGAGCTAAACCACTCTGCCACACTACCAGGTAGAGCTAACCTTCATGCTGCCCACTCTTGTGCTGAGGCAGACCAGAAAAGATGGCTGCCCTCTCCCTGAGGCAGACCTGGGCAAAGGCTCCTGCTCAGGGTTCCCTCTAAGCTGAGTTAGTCTGAGCTAGCTCACAGTTTTTTAGCCCCCAGCTCACACATTTTTGAGTTAGCTCAGGAAGGATGATCCCAGAGCAAATTATTTGATGCAGTAGCCCAATGGCTCGCTCACAACTCTAATGCCAGTAGCTCACAAAGTAGAATCTTTGCTCACAGGACTCCACAGCTGAGAGGCAGCATTGAGTCCTTCTCTGAAAGGTGATTGGATGCTGGAGTAGCACTCCCATAGGCTCAGTTCTGGAGACAGGTGAGTGGCTGCTTCCCCCTTCACAGGGCAGAACAGCCACCTGGGCATCATTTGGTCGAACTGGGGCGATGAGCGCTGAAGGTCTTGGACTGCCAGGCAAACTGGAAACAGAGACGTCTCCAGGTCTGGGTGGCATACACCTGAGGGCTCTTAAGGAACCCCAGTCTGAAGTTGTTGGCCTACTTTATAGCTCGTTTCTAAAACCAAACTGGAAATGCCAAACATTAAAGTGATTTTTAAGAAGGGCTCCAGGGGCATCCAGGAAATTACAGGCCAGCTAGCCAGTTCTGGCTGAGTTCCTCAAAACTGTTATTAAAGACACATGATTATGAAGCACACAGAAGCATAAAGCCTGCTGAGGGAAACCGGCATGGTTTCTGCAAAGGGAAGTCCTGCCTCACCGGTCTCTGGGAGTTCTTTGAGGAGGGAGATCTGGTAAAGAATAGGATTGTGCCCTTTGAAAAATTTGCTTTAATTTCAAAATCAGATTTCAGGGAGGGCACCAGATTTCAGGGAGAGCAAATTATCTCTGTTTTTACTGTACAGGTTCAGGATTCCATTTCAGGTAGGTTTTTTGGATTCTGGAATTTGGGGAATAAAAGTGAAAGTGTGCAGTCCCCTTTTCCTACCCTACAGTGGGCACTTATCCTACGTGATATTTAATCAGGACAGGCCGTCTGCTCTTCAGGTGGCAGTAGTAGAAAGCTCAGCACTACCGTCCTTCTCTCTCGAGGGGAGGAGGACATTTTGATATGCTCAAGGCAGGAAACTGATTGCGCTTTTCATCTCGGGGGGGGGGCCCACCCCATCTTTTTCCTCCCCTCTGTCTGAGTTCCAGAGATTTTCCTTTGGGTGCGCTTTGTTTTCCTCTTTCCAGGTGTGCGCCTTCCTGTGTGCCTCTCCCTTTGGTTAAAAGACACACCTTTTCCGTTCTTCTGGCCGCCCTCTTCCTACGGCTGTTTGCCTTTGGCCCGCTGCTTCAGCCATGGTGAAGTCTGCAGCCGAGGTCTCCGACCGTGCGACCTCCTCCGAGGGGGGAGGTGATCCCCGGGCAGCGCCGTAGGAAACCCCTGCAAACCTGCTTGCCCAGCTATCCTGCCACGGCAGAGATTCTGGAGAGGGCCATAGGCCGCAAATCAGCTTGGATCATGAAGAAGCAGGCTCGAATTTTGACACCAAAACTGCACCTGCTACTGATCAGCCGGGACAGCCTGTATCGGCCCACCAGGCCTGCGCCATGCAGCCTCCGGTGGCCATCGGAGCAGTGAGATGAAGGGAGACAATAATAGCTCCCCAACCAGGGGGGAAGCCAGGTGTGGGGAGAGCCCTTTCTTGTCCCACCAAGCTTCCAGGACTTGCTAGAACAGTTTGTCTCCAATCAGTTAGAGAAGAGGGGAAAAAGACCTTCTTTACCCTCCTGGAAAAGGCCGCCCTCACCCCTCCCTCTCCCGTCAAACACCTTCCAAAGAAATCAGCTCCTTCAGGGCCTCTCGACACAGAGAAATGCCCGGACTCCTCTCGGCCAGCAAAGGCTGCCTGTAAAAGCACCTTCCCCATTAGCAGCAGCTATTCAAATTTCTCAGACTCTAGGGCTGAGGATGGGGACTCCCCCTGAGGCTCTGAGGTTTCTGAGGCAGATCTGGATAAAGAGGAAGGCCGGTTGTCTGAGGACCAAGTCCCTCCACAGAGCAAGCCGACTCCCTGCCTTTTTTCTCACAAGGAGCTTCCCACCCTCTTACATGAAGCGTTACAAATCCAGCCGCTTCCTGCCCCTAAGGTGGAAATCCCCAGGGAGGAACAGGAGGAGGAGGAGGAGGAGGAGGACAATAAATGGACCCCTGAGGTTTTCTCTAGGGTTAAAGAGCTGGGTTCAACCTTTCCCTTCCCTTCCTTTCTAAAAACTGAGATAAAAGAGGAATGGTCAGACCCTACCGATAACTGTTTACCCTCTGGACAGGCTAAAAGGATGCACATTTTTCCTCCCAAGGCTGAAAGCTCTGGGGGTAGATGCTCCCGTGGCTGGCTTAGCACCGGGGGTGGCACTTCCAAAAGAGGGAGAGGGCACCCTTAAAGACCCCAATGATCAACAAAGTGACTCGGCTCTCCGCAGAGCCAATGAGGCCGTTGCCTTCTCCAGTAGAGCTTCTGCTGCCGCTTCTCTGATGGCAAGAGCCTCATGCGTGTGGCTCCGTAAATTGTCCCAAGAATACCCAGGTATAAATCAGTGCCTGTCAAGCTACATGCACAAACTGGAGGGGGCAGCAGCCTTCATGTCTGAGGCTAGCCTGGACATGATCGAGTTCTCAGCAAGGGCCATGGCTTCCACAATGGTAGCTAGAAGACATCTCTGGTGTAAGTCCTGGAATGTGGATTCCTTTTCTCAGCCTCATGTGTGTCAGAGTCCTCGGTTAGTCAGCCAAACACCAGGCCTTATTCATTGAAACAATAATAGTGTTTATTAAGCTGCAATACTAGGTCACTAGAACAGAAGCATTGTTAAGAATAACTTGGATACATGAAGCATTGAGATATACTCTAAGGGGGGGGAAGGGCCCCCACCTTTCCACCAATAGATGGGTAGCGCGCGCGCGGGAACACCAGAAAGCAGTAAATAATAGTCTACCCGCCATCCCACCTTTCCCAAGCCTAGCTGTTGCCTTTAGAAAGCGATAGTAGACGCACAGCCTGGCATTCAAGGCCACTCTTGGCCTGGGAGATGAGATATGGCCCGGTTGCCCAGGCAACATCCCACCAGTCCAGATACATCAATCAACACCCTACAGTCCCATCCTCCCTCCCTCCTCCATCCCTTATGGCAGGAATACCTGACAATGTGGCATCTTGGCCTTTCCTGGGCGGTAAGCTGTTTGGGGATAGCCTTGAGGATCTTAATTGAGACCAAGGACAAGAAGAAGGTCATGCCATTCACCTATAAAAGGGAGGACAGAAGGCAGAAAAAATATGGTTCCATGATTTAGATAAGACTCCAAGCGGCAGATGTGAACCAAATCCAAGCCTAACTTCAGAGCCACAAGTCAATACTGCAGCCCAAGCACCGGCCTTGAGTAAGGGATGAAAACAGCAGCAGCAACAACAGTTGATGCCAGGCTAGCGCTGGTGGGCACACAGGGTGCCGTCAGACGTCTGCTGGAGAGTGCCGCCATCGAACCTGTGCCATCGTTGCAAAGTTTCTTAGGCATCTATTCTATTTTTTTTTCATAGTTCCCCAAACCAACGAGGACTGGAGGGCTACCCTCGACCTCAAATTCCTGAAAAGGTTTGTGAGGTTCAGGAAGTTCAAAATGGAGACCAATTGAAGACCATTGCAGAGGCCCTCCAGCCAGAGGACTTCACGGCCTCCACTGGTTTGATCGAGGCATATCTTCCTGTGCCCATAACACCCCGGGGCAGACAGTAGCTGAGATTTGCCTTCAGTTGAAAACACTTCCAGTTCAGGGCCATGCCATTTGGGTTGGCATCAGTGCCCCTGATATTCACAAAACTAATCAGCTCACTTGTTGCAAGCCTGCATCTCAAAGGAGTCCACATCCATCCCTACCTTGACGACCACCTTCACAAGAGCAGGCCCTTAGGGACATTCTGGACACGATCCGGTGCCTCTCCAGTCACAGCTTCCTAATCAGCCTCTGGAAAAGACAGCTAACACCTGCTCGAGCCCTCAATTACTTGGCGTCAGCGATAGATTCAATCCAGAAAGAAGTGCTTCTTCCACTAGACGGAGCGGAGAGGATCATTCAGACCATAAAGCAGGTTCACGCCTGCTGGGTTCCATGACTGGTGCCCAGGCACACCCTCGGGTTCCTCTTCAGATCGTGGGGAGGAACATTTATGAGTCTTTCGTGAATTTTTTGAGGCTCTGAGAGTTAAGAGCGGTGGACTCTAATCTGGAGAACCGGGTTTGATTCCCCACTTCTCAACATGCAGCCAGCTGGGTGACTTGGCATCGGTCACAAGTTCTCTCAGAGCTGTTCTCTCAGGAGAAGTTCTCTCAGAGCTCTCTCAGCCCCACCCGACTCACAGGGTGTCTGTTGTGGGGAAAGGAAGGGAAGGAGATTGTAAGCCGCTCCGAGACTCCGAGTGAAGGGCGGGTTATCTTCTTCTTCTTCTTCTTCTTCTTCTTCCTTCCGCTGTAGCCATATCAAATGCTCATAAGCCCTCCGAACGCATATCAGAGTTAGCATCAGTCAGTATCTCAGGAAGAAGAAGAAGAAATTGGATCTATACCCCGCCCTTCACTACCCGAAGGAGTCTCAGAGCAGCTTACAAAGTCCTTTCCGTTCCCCTCCTCCTGTGAGGTAGGGGGGCTGAGAGAGCTCTCTTGAGGACTGCTTGTGAGAGAACAGCTCTGAAAGAACTTATGACTCACCCAAGGTCACACCAGCAGCTGCATGTGGAGGAGTGGGGAATCAAACCCGGTTCTCCCAGATTAGAGTCCACGTGCCTAACCACTACACCAAACTGGCTCTCAAGGAGAAGGGCCTCCTTTTGTGGATAACCAAGAGACACTTGCTGGTAGGCAAATCCTTCCAAGTGACCACAGGCCTACAGAGCACAACAGATGCCCACTTGATGGGCTGGGGAGCTCACTGCGCACTGGGCCACAGGCGGGGGACCTGGTCCCAGCAAGAAGCTTCCCTCAGCCTCAGTCTTTTGGAACTGCGTGCAATCCGTCTGGCACTTCTCCACTTCCAAGACCATCTGCTGCAACTGAACATATGTACGTGGACAGTCAACCCCCCAGCTAAGGCACGCATGAACCGCCAGGGAGGCACCAAAGCCAAGAAGCTACCGCAGGAGTCAACTATCTTCGTGCCCTGGGCAAAAGAACATCTGGCCTCTCTCAGAGCAGAACACACCAGTGGCAAAGCAAATATTCAAGCAGATTGGCTCAGCCACCCCAGGCTGGACCAGGGGGAGTGGTCCCTCATCCGGGAAACATTCCAGTCCCTGGTTCTGCATTTTGGCCTACTTTGTGTAGGTCTCTTTGCCTCCCCAACCAATGCCAAGACCCCCAGACTGTTCTCGAGACATCAGTGTCAACAAGCAGAACGAGTGGATGGATGTTCTGGTGTCCTCTTGGCCACTGGGCCTTCTTTATGCCTCCCCCCCCCATAGCTTTGATTCCAAAGATTCTGAGCAAAATGAAACAGGGGAAGGCAGAGTTGATTTGCCTGGCCCCTCTCTGGCCCAGGAGCCCTTGGTTTTCCAGCCTGCTGAAGTCATCAGGTCAGCCTCCATGGGAACTTCCACTGTTGCCCAGTAAGCTAACCCAGGGTGCCCGGCTTTGTCTGACAGGGTGGCGGTTGAGTGGCAAGTGCAGGTCGCCCAGGGTTTGTCTGATCAGGCCATTCAGACCATGATGGCGGCCTGGAGAAGCTCCACTTCTAGAATTCACAACAGGTCTTGGAAGGCTTTTCTCAGATGGTGCAAGAGGAAACGCCTGCAACCAGACACCCTGGATCTTCCTCAGGGATCGTCCTTCCGACAGGATGGTGTCTCTCAGGGTCTAAGAGCAAGCACTCTCTATGGCCAGGTAGCTGCTCTGGGCACCGCACTTTCATCACTTGGTGGTGCACCCCCTTCTAGGCACCCCGGGGTGAAGGGATTTCTGAGGGGAGTTGCTTTGTCTCGGCCCCTTCCAGTGCACCGTTTTCCCTCTTGGAGACTTCCGGTCGCTCTTCAGGCTCTAACCAGGCCTCCACTTGAGCCTCTGAGGGAGGTTTCACTGAAGCTCCTTACCCGGAAGATACTTTTCCTGGTAGCTGTTACATCAGCAAGACGAGCCTCAGGGATAGGTGGTCTTTCTTTCCATCAGAAAGGGC
This sequence comes from Gekko gecko, assembly GCA_029375565.1. Classification (NCBI taxonomy): domain Eukaryota; kingdom Metazoa; phylum Chordata; class Lepidosauria; order Squamata; family Gekkonidae; genus Gekko; species Gekko gecko. The sequence continues at coordinate 77,742,861 of JAPDNY010000013.1, read as the reverse complement.
TCATGCATCCTCCGGTAAGGACGTGATTGTCCTGCACACAGATCCCACCTCCGTTCCCAAGGCCGACACACCATTTCACAGCTCACAGGAGATATATTTGCCATCCTTCAGCCTGAAGCCATCTCATCCTAGGAAGAAGACGTGGCACCTGCCTGCCCTTCGCAGAGCACTTCGCATTTATTCCAGAAGGACCAAGCCATTTAGGAAGTCCGATTCTCTTTTTCTGGCTTTTCATCCAGCAGTTCAGGGGGGAGGGGTTTCCGAGGGTACGCTAAGCAGGCGGCTGAAGGACTTTGCATCTTTGCGGCATGTGAGTCTCAGGGCCTTCAAGTCCCAGAGGGGATCACAGCTCATTCGGCACGAAGCGCTCCTCCGTCAGCAGCGTTCGACACAAGGGCATCCATTGCAGATACCTGCAGGGCTTCAGTGCCAACGTTTATCAGGCACTACACGATGGACTGCATCGCTGCGGCTGAGGCAGCCTTTGGGCAGAGAGTCCTACCGCAAGTGGTTTAGTCCTACCGTGATCTCTGTGCTGGGCAGCAGTGTTCCCTCTAAGCTGAGTTAGTGTGAGCTAGCTCACAGTTTCTTAGCCTCTGGTGCACACATTCTTGTCTTAGCTCAGGGAGGAGGGCTCCAGAGGAAACTGATTGACGCAGCAGACAGATGGCTCGCTCGCAGCCTGAATGCCAGGAGCTCACCAAGTGGAATTTTTGCTCACGAGACTCCACCGCTTAGCGGCAGCATTGCTTGGCCGTCACTTTTCCCTCCCTGCCTCAGAGGGGCTTTGTAACATCCCAGCCTATCAGAGTGTCCTCCCCCCCTCGGGAGAGAACGGAGCGTTGGACTTACCGCGAAGGCTCCCTCTTCTCGAGGGCAAGGAGGACACTCTGGACCCATCTGGGTTGGGGGGTCTCTGTTCAGCCTCTTGCACGTCCTAACGGGCGCCTGGCTGCCAGTCTCCATGCCCAGTGTTCTTTCACCGTTCTAGCAGTTTATGGCTGGCTTCACAGGGTTCTGTAAGCCTTGTTGTCTGTCTCTTTGGCATGCATGGAGCTGCGGAAATGTCCAGGCTGAGGGTGGGCTCCCCGGCTCCCCCCCGGAGATGGAAAGTGCGATCAATTTCCTGCCTCCGGGACTGTGGGAAGAGGAACCCCAGAGTGCCAGAGTGTCCTCCTCGTCCTCGAGAAGAAGGAACCTTCATGGTAAGTCCAGTGCTCCATCATCAGAGTTGGGACTTTTCCCATTGCTGCGTGGAAAAAATTGAGTCCTTAGGTAAAAGCTTAGTCTGTCACGGCTGGTGCTCATCTAAAGAGCTGGAACTAAGCGAGAGAGTTTCTTTCGAATATAAGAAGAGCCCTGAGGGATCAGACCAGGGAGGGTCCATCTAGTCCAGCCTCCCGTCTCACACAGCGGCCAACCAGTTCCTCTGGAGGTCCAACAACATGGCATGGAAGCTGAGGCCTTCAGAGGAACATCAGAAGAGCCCTGCTGGGTCAGACCAGGGAGGGTCCATCTAGTCCAGCCTCCCGTCTCACACATGGGCCAGCCAGTTCCTCTGGAGGGCCAGCAACAGGGCAGGGAGGCCGAGGCCTTCCCCTGAGAAGGATACCAGAAGAGCCCTGCTGGGTCAGACCAGGGAGGGTCCATCTAGTCCAGCCTCCCGTCTCACACAGCGGCCAGCCAGTTCCTCTGGAGGTCCAACAACAGGGCAGGGAGGCTGAGGCCTTCAGAAGAACCTCAGAAGAGCCCTGCTGGGTCAGACCAGGGAGGGTCCATCTAGTCCAGCATCCTGTCCAACATAGTGGCCAACTGGTTCCTCTGGAAGGCCAGCAACAGGGCAGAGAGGCCGAGGCCTTCCCCTGATAAGAGCATCAGAAGAGCCCTGCTGGATCAGACTAGTGAAGGTCCATCTAGCCCAGCCTCCTGTCTCTCACAAACTGGCCAACCACTTCCTCTAAATGGCCAACAACAGGACATACAGGCCAAGGCCTTCCCCTGATGTTGCCTCCTGGCTCTGGGGTTCAGAGGCTTAGTGCCTCTGAACATAGAGGTTCCCCCCTCAGTCGCCATGGCTAGTAGCCATTGATACACTTATCCTCCATGAATCTACCTATCCCCCTTTTAAAGCTGTTTATTCCTCTGGCAGCAAACCCCACATTTTAATCACTCTCTGTGTAAAGTGGCATTTCCTTTTGTCTGTCCTGAACCTACTGCCCACCAGCTTCCTCGGATACCCTCGAGTTCTAGTATTTTGGGAGAGGGAATTTCCCCCCCCTCTGTCGTATGAACCACTATAATTTTATAAAAGCTTCTCTTTCTTCTGCTGCCATCGTGGGGAAGCAAGATGTAGCACCAGAGTTGCCAGGATGGGAGACATGCATTTCTGTCCCTGCTGTGCTGACGCCTCACCCTGTAATGTCTCTCCCCCTCCCTCCCTCCCTCCCTCCCTCTAGGCTCTGAATTACAGCATCTTAGACAACCTCTCCAGCTATGACGAGGAGTACCTGTGCCCGGAGGCAGAAGACGACACCAGGCCACCCCTGAAGAAGCTCTTTCTGCCCTTGGTCTACCTGCTCATCTTCGTGCTGGGGGGGCTGGGCAACGCCCTGGTGCTGGTGATTCTGCGGCGCTACCGTCACAGCCACACCTCCACGGAGCAGTTCCTCTTCCACCTGGCCCTGGCCAACCTCCTCCTCGTCCTCACCTTCCCCTTTGGGGTGGCGGAGTGCCTGGCAGGCTGGGTCTTCGGGCCTCTCCTCTGCAAGGTGCTCAGCGCCGTCAACAGGATCAACTTCTACAGCAGCAGCCTGCTGCTGGGCTGTGTCGGCGTGGACCGCTACCTGGCCGTGGTGCACGCCGTGAGGACCTTCCAGAAGCGGCGGAGCCTGTCCGTCCACCTGACGTGCCTGGGGGTCTGGCTCTTCTCCCTCCTGTTGACGCTGCCGGACTTGCTCTTCACGGAGGTCTGGACAGACGGCAACAACATCAGCACCTGCCACTTCCAGAAGGACGGCATCCATGGCAGCAATGCGTGGCTGGCCACTCGCTTCCTCTATCACATCATGGGCTTCTTCCTGCCCTTGGTGGTCATGTGCTACTGCTACGCAGCTATCGTGCGGGTCCTGTGCCAGTCCCAGCGCCGGCAGAGGCAGAAGGCCGTCAAAGTGGCCATTTTGGTCACCGGCGTCTTCCTGCTCTGTTGGAGCCCTTACCACTTGGTTATTTTCCTGGACACCCTCACCAAGCTGAGTTCCAGTGGCTGCGGCCTGCCGTGGCTGAGCACGGCCATCATAGTGAGTGAGATGATTGGCTACAGCCACTGCTGCCTCAACCCCCTCCTTTACGCCTTCGTGGGCGTCAGGTTCCGCCGCGACGCGTGCCGCCTCCTGCAGGAGCTGGGCTGCCTGAGACAAGCTGCTCTGCAGGACCTCCTGGGCGCCTGGGGGACGGAGAGCACCACCGAGATGGAGACTGCCCTCGGCGCGGCGCGGCAGCCCTCCGTCCCCGGCTCTCGGACTTTCCAGGCCACGGCGCTGGAGCCGTCTGCTTCCCCCCACCCTGACTACACACACGGCCCCACGAGCAGGTGGGGGGCCGGCTCAGCCCAGGAGTGGCCGACCAGGGGCCTTTTCGCACCCAGGCCCTGCCCTTGGGACGGAGACCCGGCTTTTGCCTAGCCCTGGGCAAATTTTGCCCACAGTCCTTGCTGGGGGGATGCGAGGCCCCCAAACGCCCCTTCTCTCCCTAAAAACGGGGGCAACTGCCCACCCCCAAGGGCTTTTCTGCATGGTCCCCATCCAGCGTTTCCACGGGTACCTGGGCATACGCTGCATTTTCCTGCTAGAGGGTTTCTGGCCGAGGCGGCCATGGGGCCCCCAACAGACAGCCCAGCAGGAGGGCCTCCCCTCCTTGCCCCTTGGAAGGAAGAGCTGCCGGGGGGGGGGCATTCCAAGTCAAGCAAAGCGCCACTTGCTGGGGCCAAGGAAGACGGGCACACCGTGTCCACCCAGCTCCCTGGCCCCTCTTCCATCTTGTTTACGGCTGATCAGAGAGGGGGTGAAGCCAGGGCCTGGCCCCGCCCTGCTCAGCCCAGGAAGGTGGGTGTGCTTGCCTTGTTAGCCCCTCTGAACCCACCTGGAGACCGACCCTCCCTCCCCCCATAAAATAAACAGCAGCCTCCCTTTTGGATGCACAAGCCGGACTCTCGGCCAAGGAAGACGGAGCAGCTTTCAACCCCGCCCCCAAGGCCAGTGCAACACAGCAAGGACCGACACCCCCCCCCACCTCTGTGAATCCACCACCCAGTGGGGGGGGGGCAGTGGCCACAGCTGGTGAAACGCCAGCCTCAAGCCCAGCAGGGAGTCCCTGGGGGAGATGCATTCGAGGAGTCCCCCCCCCTCCAACGGCCCAGCCACCCGACAGGCTTTGCCGCGGCACCTACGCTGCACCGCTGAGCCCTCCGGCCCCCTTTGGCCCGGGAGGTGGCCGGGCATCACCCCTCTCCTCAAAGGCTTGTGCAGCAGGGGGCTGGGGGGGGACACACACACACACTGCATGGCTGCACGGCTTCTGTACACAACTGATTTCTGTGTCAAATAAAGTGTGAAACCGCCTCGGGCTGAGGTCTTTCACGTCAGCTGCTCCTTGGAGGGGAGGGGGAGAGGGGTGGGGGTGGGGGCTTCCTGCCTGCCAAGCAGAGGCCTGGCCACTGAGGCCCCCCTCCACTTCTGTCATCTTGTGTCCCCTTTGCTCCCTCAGCACCCCCCCATCTTTGGATGAATCCCGGGGCAGGCAGTCAGACCGAGGGGAGGGTTCACGGCGGGGGTACGGGGGTCACGCCTGCCTGTACGGACTGCATCTGGCACCCAACCGGGGGGGGCACTTTGCTTCCCTTCCCCCATCTGGGCCAGAAGCCCTCCTGCCCCAGTTTGGCACATGTTAAAAGGGAGCCAAGGGGGGGGGGCTGCTGAAAGAAGAAGAAGGAGAAGGAGGAGAAGAGGAGGAGGAGGAGATTGGATTTATATCCCCTGGCCCTTCACTATCCAAGGGTGTCTCAGAGCGGCTTGCAGACTGCTTTCCCTTCCCCTCCCCACAACAGACACCCTGTGAGGTAGGCGGGGCTGAGAGAGCTCTTGACAGGAACTGCTCTTTTTCAAGGACAGCTCTGACAGAACTGTGGCTTGCCCAAGGTCATCCAGCACCTGCAAGTGGAGGCGTGGGGAATCAAACCCGGTTCTCCCAGATTAGAGTCCGCGCACTTAACCACCACACCAAACTGGCTTGGTGGTGCTTTGGCCAGATCCCCCCCGCCCCGGCCCTGGTTTCTGGCTTCATCTCCCGGCGTCCCAAGCAGAGGAGGGAAGGTGGCCTGGCCATGCTGGGGCAGCCTGCCTTCCCATGCAGCTATGGAGGCTCCGGAAGATGAGGGTTCCTGAGCCAGAAGGGAAGGGTGCACGTGCCCCCCCCCGACTGTAGACCAGAGGAAGCCTTCAGTCGAGAAGTCTGTTGGGAACAGACCAGCTCGGGGGGGGGCTCGCTAGCTGCTGGGCCCCTTCGGCCATCTTCAAAACCCTCCCCACCCACCAGAAATGGGCATGCCCCCCTCAGGAAAGGGCAGGGCCCCGCTCAGGCACACACAGGTTGTGGGGGGGATAGTAGAGAGCATTTGAGAACGCCCTCTTTGAGGGGGTGGGCAGTAAGTAAAGCAGGCCTGTGATGGAACCTGCAATACAGGACATACTGAGTGTATCTGAGCATGCACAGAGTGTCTTCTCACCATCGCTGAAAAGCAACCACCTTCTACCAGCCTCCGGGGGGGGGGATTCAGGGGGCTTTTGAGAAAGAGGAGGCCTTCCCGGCTGTGGCTCCTGCAGACCTTCAGGGCAGGGGGCCGGCCCTTTTCCCTCCCCTCACCCCCCCCACAGCCAAAGACGCCAGCAAAAGCCGTCTGCCAGGCGAGGTTTGAAATGTCTCTTTTTAATAAAAAAGCACCCTATAAAACAGGTCAATCAATACGTTACAAGCAGCACGGATACCCAAAAACAAGCCTAGAAATCATTTCAAAATAAAAACCAAGAAGATGTCTTCACATATTGTATTTATATATTTATATTTATATATATATATTTATATATATATTTATAGAATGGTACAAAATGCATGGAGGGGGTGGGTTCCCCGGGTTCCCCCCCTCCAGATGACAGGCAACCGGCCGGCCCCCACCCCCCCCTCTGGGCATCAGGAACAGCTGGGCGTTGCCCCCTCCCCGCAGCTGTTGCCATCACCTGGGGCGGGGGCAGAGAGGCTGCTGCCGCCGCTGGGGACAGAGGCATGGTTTGGGTGGCCATGGAGAGCGGGCCCCACGCAGGCCGGGCAGCTGAGCAAGAAGCACGAGACGCAAGACGGGACGACATTCACAGTGCCAGGCAAGGCGGGCTGGCAAACGAGACACCGCGGGAGCGAGGGGCCACAGGAGGACACGGGGGGGGGGTCCAAGCAGCAGCTTCTTGGTTGCTTCTCAGGGCAAAGGGCTTATCCCCCCCAGCCCCCCACCCCCGCAGTCACCTCCCAGAGACCCCCCTGCCCTGACAGCCCCATCCTCATCGTGGCCCCTTGCAGGGCGGGTGGGCAGGCAGGCGGGAAGCTGGGGGCCACTCGGAGGCTGAAGCGGGGCATGGGCTTAGGGCTCCACACACAGAGAGAGCCGCAGGGTCTGGGGCCATCCTCAGCGTGGGCTGGCAAGGAAGCACGGGGGAGCTCCGAGACCCTTCCCCAAGACGGGGGTGGGGGGAGAGGGGAGAAGGGTCTCTCGGCCCAGGAGTCCCAGCTGGGCTCTCATCGCAGCCCCCCGCCAGAGAGCCCTGTCTTCCCTCCTGCTTCTCTGTGCAGACAGAGCGGTCCCAAGAGGGGAAAACGGGAATAGCGCCCCCCCCCCTCGGGAACAAATTCAAAACAAACGCCTGGAAAACCCCAGCAAGGCCAAGGACGTCTGGCTGCCCGTGTCTAGTTGGTTTCGCAGCAGAGCCAAGGGGAGGCCGGGCTCCCTCACGGCAGCTCTGCCTGCCTGACCAATGCGGGGTGGGGAAGGGGAAGCAGAAATCGCACCGGTGGCTCGCAGCACCTCCCAGGGACTGACAGGCGAGTGGCGGAGGGGAGTGGGGTGGTGGGAAGAGGAGGAAGCCCGGCCCAAGTGGCCTCGGGCCTCCGGGGGCGGCAAAACGCTCTCCGGGAGGCCTGCAAGCATGGGGCCGGGGGGGGGTGTCTATTCCGCCTCGCAGCGAGTCCCAAGGCCCTGATCCGCAGACAGCCCCACGGCCTGAGGGGCACGAGCACTGCCTGCCGGCCTCTCCCACCCATGGCCTGGGGGGGCCAAGGGCGCCTGGAGAGATGCAGCCCGAGGCCTGCTCTGCATCAGGGCGAAGGAGCCCCGGGGGGGGCGGGGGGGTTGGGGCAAGGCCTGCCTGGTGAGTCCACGATGAGCCGGCTTTGGGTCAGTGGGGTTTTCTGTTTCATTCCAAACAGGTTTTTGAGGCTTCTATTAAAACACAGAAATACAACAATTTCAAACCAGCAAAACTTTTGTCGTCGCTCCCCCCCCCACCTATTTACAGCTTTCCCAGTCCCTCTTGCACATCCTGGTTGCTTCTCCTCACAAAAAGCAGGAAGGAAGGAAGGAAGGAAGGATTCACCCTCGGGAAAGATTCAATCCGATCTCCGTGCCCCGGGGGGGGGCGGCCTCTGCTCCCGCCGGCGTCCTCAGAAGGGCAGGTTGGCCATGCTGCCGGCCCCCGGCCCCCCCCGTAGCTCATCTGGCTGTCCAGGGAGACGCTGCGCTGGCGCAGGGGGTGGGCGACCAGGAGGTTCTGCTGGGGGGAGGGCCCATGAGGGAGCCCTGCGGCGAGAGCAGGTGGCCTGGCGGGGCATACATTTCGCCCGACACGGACATGCTGCGCTGCTTGGCCTGCATCAGCAGGAAGTTCTGCTGCGCCATCAGGTTCTGCTGCGGCAGCATCATGCCCTGGTGCATGCTGTTCCCCCCCATCATGGCTTGCTGGGGGGCCAGGCCTGTCCTGCCCAGCACGGGCACCTGTCCGGGGTGGCACATGGCCATGGACCGCGGCATGCCCTGGGGGCCGGGCCGGGCGGGGCCCTGCTCCACCATCATGTTCTGCAGGTTCATGAGGTGGAGGTTGGAGGGGGGCTGGGCCTTGGCGGGCTGCCCTTCGCCCTTCGGGAAGTACTGCAGGGTGCTGCTGGGCTTCTCGGATGGGATGATGCGCGACAGGTCGAACTCCGGGATGCCGGTGGGCGTGGGGCGGATCACGTCGCTCAGCTCCGGGTCGTTCAGCACCGAAGCCACGCCGGGGAGCACGGGGGGGTAGGTCTCTGGCATCCTCCCACCCATACGCTGCGGCGGCGGGACCATCGGGCCGGGCTGCGGCGGGGGCAGGTCCTCCGGGGGCAGCCCCATGCCAGGCGCGTAGTGTTGCTGCTGCTGCGGCATGCCCGGTCCCCCCGCCCCGGGCAGGCTGCCCCCGTTGGCAGGAGGCTGCTGGAGGCGAGCCGGGAACACCAGTTGGCCGGGGGGTCCGCAGGGCTGACCGAGCGAGTCCTGGGCCCCGGGGGGCAGCATCATGGGTGGCGGGGGCGGGGCGCCGCTGTGCAGGGGCAGGCTGGAGCCCAGCGGGCTCGGGGAGGACATGTTGGGGGCCGGCGGCTCGTGGGAGAGCGGCTGCTGTCCGGGGAGGCTGAGGGCCAGGGGGCTCTGAGCCGGCGGTGCCCCCACCGAGTTCATGTGCAGCTGGCCGGGCTGGCCGCTGCCCACACCTGCGGGGGGAAAGAGAGAGCCGTCAGGTCAGCCTGCAGTGGAGGAGAGAAAACCACGCCTCTTACCCACGGGTCACAAAGCCGGCGAAGAATCGAGAACAGCCCCCCTCCCTCCCCCGGCAACTGGCACCGCCAGCCTAGAGGTGGGGGGCAAGGGCTTCGTTCTGCTCAGCCCTCCGCCTCTGACGCGCCCCCCTCCCGCCATGGGGGCCACGCCGTCTTGGAACGGGATGACCCTCCCCCATTGCTCCCGGGGCTGCCGGGAAGGCTCCACTCTCAGCCCTTGGTGGACCTTCCGGGTGGGGAGGCGCCGCTCTGCTCAGTCGGAGAGGAGAAAGCTGGGGAAGCCATCAGACACAGAGGGGCCCCAGACACAGAGGGGCCCCGGCCCCTCATGCGGAAGGCTCAGGGCCGTCCCACGGGGCAGAGAGGGATTCCCAACGAGCCCCTGCGGCAGCCCTGAGGGGTCCTGCCAGCTCGCCCGCCCCCCGCCCCCGGACCTACCCGCCATGCCCCCCGGCGGAAGCATCGGCCGGTCCGGCAGCAGCTCATCATCGGAGGTGGCGATCGTCTTGATGGCGTTGTGGTAGAGGGGGTGGAGCTGGGCAGGGCGTACTTGGACATCTGGCTCATCATGAGCGACAGGGGGTTCTGGGATGGGGGCGGATCTGGGGAGGAAGGAAAAGGCAGGTTGGGGTTGCCGGGGGGCGCAGAGGAGCTGCTCCGGGGCCCAAGGGGCAGAGAACCTGCAACGGCAAACACAGCGAGCGCCTGAGCGGCAGCGTCCCCCCCAGCAGGGCCTGCTGGCCTGAGGCCCCTCGGAAAGGGGGGGTGCGTGCAGCTCAAAAGAGCCCCCCCCCACAAACACAGCTAGGCAAGTACACCAATTAGAACCCAGGACAAAAGGGCCGAAATCATACTCTCTCAGCTGGTATGTCAAGCATTTTCATAGAATCATAGAGTTGGAAGGGACCTCCAGGGTCATCTAGTCCAACCTCCTGCACCATGCAGGAAATTCACAAATACCTCCCCCCTCCACACCCAGGGCCGGCTCGCCCACTAGGCGTTCACCTAGAGCGTGCCAGCCCTTAGGGGCGCCAAAAAGCCCCTTCCCCGCCAACCCCCCCGCCCCTTCCCTGGCTTGCCGGCACGCCTTGCAGCTGTGGGGCGCGTAGGCAAGCCGGCGCTGGGACAGAAGGGGGTTTAAATCCCCGCCCCTTCCCTGGCTTGCATCTTGCCCGCCCTCCCCCTGGGGGGGGAGAGGAGCGGGGGCGGCATGGTGGGTCTCCAGGCCCCACTGGGAGGTTGGCATCTGCACCCCCCCAGCGTGCACAAAAGCCTCGAGCCAGCCCTGTCCACACCCCCAGTGACCCCTGTTCCACACTCAGAAGATGGCAAAACCCCCTCCAGGACTGCTTCCTGACCCCCCAAAGTGGCGACCAGCATTCCCCTGGGCGTGTCAGGAAGGGCCACGAGAACAAAGCACTGAGCCAGCCCTTCCCGCCCGCCCTCTCTGTGGTCTGCCCGAGTTCGCAGAATCAGCAATGCTGCCAGGTGGCCATTCTAGCTTCTGTTTGAAAACCTCCAGAGGAGGAGAGCCCACCACCACCTCCCGAGGAAGCCTGTCCCACCGAGGATCCGCTCTGACTGCCGGGACGTTCTTCCTCATGTTTTGCTGAAAACTCTCCTCTTCGGGGCTGTGGCCACCCTGGGACATTAAAACGATCTGACTGCCAACCAGACACGACCTCCTCCTCCCTACCGGGGGAGAAACAGTTTCGCGGTTCCCTGCTTGCTTAACCCCTTACGCTTGGATCACGACCAGGGTTCCCTCTAAGCTGAGTGAGTGTGAGCTAGCTCTCGGTTCTTTTAGCCTTTTCTGTCTCCGCTCAGGGAGGATGGGGCTCCAGAGCAAACTGATTTATGCACCAGCCAGATCGCTCACTCACAACTTTAGCGCCAGGAGCTCACAAAGTCGAATTTTTGCTCATAAGACTCCCCAGCTTGGAGAGAACCTTGACCATGACTGCGGTCAAACGGCATTCTGAGGGTTTTAAACGGCCGGCCGGCCGGCTGGGGAAGCAGAACTCGTGTTTCTCCTCCGACGCGGATTCCCGCTTGGGGCTCCCCGTTCCCCTCGTGCTCCCCACCCCCCCGCAGGCACCCCTTACCTTGCTCGATGCTGCCAAGGGGTGCAGAGTTGCTCATTCCGATGGCTGGCTTGCTCTGGCCGATGGCCGGGCTGGAGAGGGCATTTTTGGGCGATGGTGCCCAGCCTGGGGAGGACGCGGCCATGGATGGCGACTTGAGGTGGCCGGGAGAGCTGGCCGGGGAGCGGGCGCTGAGCACAGAGCTGAGCACCTGGGGGGACTCGAGAGGCCCGCCGGGGGCGCCGGCGGCCGGCAGGTTGACCATGGCCGAGGGCGTCTGGGGGGACTTCAGGTTGGCCGAGGGGGAGGTGCCCAGAGGAGAGTGCACTTGGCTGAGGGTGGGGGACTTCAGGCGACCCACGCCGGGAGAGTTCATCGGCCCCATGTTCAGGGCCAGGTCAGACGGACGCCGGCAGAGGCCTCGGCCCGGGGCTTGGGGCATGTTTGTGGAGGGGGCGTGGGTGGTGGGGGGCAGGGGAATGTGGCTGAGCCGGGTGGTGCCGCCCGCGGGCCCAAACATCTCCGGCGCGCCCCCCATCTCCTGCGACACGGCCGGGTACGGGCCCTGCCCACCCGAAGAGAAGCCCGGCTGCCCGGGGCCGGGGAACGGCGAACCCATCAGCATCTTGTGGGCCCCCCCCAGCATGGCTCCATTGCCACTGGGGACCCGAGCCCGGGCGACATCCTCCGCGGGCACCAGCTCCGGGCCACGCAGCTTCTGGGACAGCAACACCTGCTGCTGCTGCTGCTGCTGCGGGGCCATCTGCACGTTCAAGTTCATGTTCATATTGACGTTCATGTTCATGTTGAGGTTCCCGGGGCCCAAGGAGGGCTCCACGTCCCGCAGCGGGGGGCTCAGCACCGCCCGCGCACCCCCAAACTCCAGGCCCAGCGCCTCGCTGGCAAAGAGGGCGGGATCGACCTGCCGATGGGCCTGCATCATGCGCTCCATCTCCACGCCGAGCGGCCGCTGCATCCCGCCCTGCCGCTTCTCCAGCAGCTGCTGCCGCAGCATCTCCTCCCGCACCCGGGGCGCCAAGAAGCGCTCGGCCTCCCCCTGCCCCGGCGGGTAAGGCAGGTTGGCGGGGGCAAAGTTCCCGGGGCCCCCCATGGGCACCTCCTCGCTCCAGGCCATGCCGGGCCTCGCCGGGCGCTGCATGGTGCCCAGGGGGCCCAGGGCCTCGAGGGGGGGCATGCTCTGCATCCCCCCAAAGCCCCTCTGCATCTGGCTGCCTGGGAAGCGCGGCCCCGCAAAGGGGGGGCGCATCTGCAGGGGCTCCTGCAGGGGCTCCCCGGGCAGGCCTCGCAGCAGCCACTGCTCCCCGGGCTTGCTGTGGTAAGGCGGCGGAGGCCCCCGCAGCACCATTCCGCTCATGGGCTGCGGCGGCGGGAGGAGCATCTCCGGCAGGGGCCGGCCCCCGTGCATGCCGACCTGCTCCTCCTTGCGCCGCTTCTCCTCATAGTACTCCTCCTGCAGCTTGCGCCACGCCACCTGCTCGGGTGTGAGGCTGTCCTGGCCCAGCCGCTGCATCATCATGCTCATCTGCTGGCCCATGTCCACCCCGGGGGGCACGGCCCCCTCCTGCTCCAAGCCCGCCCCCCCCAGGCTCTGGGTCTGGGAGATCATGGACTGCAGAGGCTCCTCGTACTTCTTCATGCCGGCGCCCGGGGGAGGGGCTGGCGGCTGGGGGGGAGGGGCCTGGGGAGGCAGGAGGCCGCCTTCGCCCGGGCCCGGAGCCCCCTTGAGGAAGGGCTCTGCCTCGCTGCTGCTGCGTAGGAGCAGCCGTTCGATGTCCCGCAGAGTCTGCAGCGAGCGCTCCCGGTGCTCCAGCTGCTCCTTGGAGAGGCCTTCCGTGCTCAGAGGGTGGCGGGGGCCATTCCCGGCAGAGGGGACCCCCCCGGGGGTGGCTCCTTCCCCGAGCAGGCCGTCTGCAGCACTCCCTGGCAGGGAGCCAGGGCCCGGGGGCGTGTTGGGACGGGTGCTGCTGGGGGCGGTGCCGCCGCCACCGCCGCCGCCGCCACCACCACCGTTGCCCACCGAGTTGGGCGTGAGGTCCCTCCGGGCATCGTCAGCAGCTCCCTCGGGTGGCAGGGTGCTGGCGGGAGGCAACGGTCCTTGGCCAAGGCCCAGAGGGGCGGGAGCTGGGGGTGGAGGCGGCACATGAGGCGGAGGCTGGCCCTGAGTTTGGTTGCTCGGCGGCACGGCGGCCTGAGACTGTGGGGTGCTGGCGGGAGACGGGCTCATGGGCAGCGGCTCGGGAACTGCAGGCAGCTTGGAGGCAGGGACCTGCAAAGAAAGAAAGGGGAGGCTCACGTCACAGTTCTCCCCCCTCCCCTCGGCCCTGGGGCCCAGCAGCCCAGGGAGCCAGCACCGCACCAGGCAGGTCCAACTCTCCACTCGGCCTTGGGCCCGCCACCCACCCCCAGCCCAACTTTCCTCCCTCACAGGGCTGTTGTGACGATGGAGTGGAAGAGAGAAAAAAAACAGAAGCCACACGGACTCCCCAGTGTGGAGAAAGGCGGTGGGGGCTGTAGAAATGAGGCAAGGATTCTGCAGTTCAATGGAGGAGCCCCCCCCCCTTCCGGCCTCCTACCTGGTCCAGCTTGGCCCGAGGCACGTGCTGCTGGTGGTAGCCCAGGATGGAGTCCGAGCGGCCCTGGAGCACCGCCTCCGCAGCCCTGCAAAGAGGCAGCAGCGGCTGTCAGGGAAGCTCCCGAGGAGACCTCGAGGCCCTGCTGGGGAGGGGGGGGGGCAGCCCGCCCCCGGGAAGCGAAGGGCTGGGGCCCAGAGCAGGCGTGCCTCGGGCAGGCTGAGGGGAAGGCCGCCCAGCCCCCCGCTGAGCCCGGAAAGGGGTCAACAGGAGAGGCGGGCTGGGAGGGGAGTGGGGCGGTCCTGGGGAAAGAGCCCCTTTGATCCCGCCCTCAGGCCACCCTGCAGTGAAACACACACACCCCACCCCGAAACCAAGGCTCCCTCTCAGCTGCGGAGTCTTGTGAGCAAAAACTCTACTTTCTGAGGCACCGCCATTAAAGTTGTGAGCGAGCCATTGGGCTGCTGCATAAATTAGCTTGCTCTGGAGCTGTCCTTCCTGAGCTAGGAAAAATATCTGTGAGCCAGAGGCTAAAAAACCGTGAGCTAGCTCACACTAACACAGCTTAGAGGGAACACTGCCCCAAATCCAGCCGTGGCAGAAAAGAGACCGGCGCCAGACCCAGCGGAGAGCCCCCGGTGCACTCACGTGTTGGCCAGGTGCGTGGTGAAGACGTAGACGACCTGCAGGGGCTGCTTCCCGCCGCCACTCCCAGCCTCAGGCCGCAGGCCGGGCGCCGCACTGTGGGGGGTGCCGGATGCATTGCTCTCACTCAGGGCGGGCAGCGGATTGGGTCCTGTGCCCAGCTGTGAGGCTGCAGTCATCGCCGACTCTGCTACATTACAATCTGTGATGCGAGGAGGAGGAGGGAAGAGGGACGGGTGAGCGAGACGCTCCCACAGAGCCAGCCCCCCCACGGGTGGAGTGGAAGGGGCCGCCGGGCAGAGGGGGCGTCTGTGTGCGTATTGGGGGGGGGGCAGTGGCTGCCCTGTGACCACCGGCGCTCCTTTCCGGGGCTTTGCTTTCTGCAGACTGTCCAGCAGGTGGCAGCACACAATGGGAGCCCTCCAGCTATGACTGACAGCGTTTGGCTAGGATGGGGGAGGGCATGGCCTTCCCACCCCAGTTTGGGACACTTCTGTTTCCAGAGCAGGGCGGGTCCCGTCCACCAGTCCTTCCAGCAACCGCTGTGTCCTAAGATGGCATTTCCTGCTCAGACTTGTGCAACAACATGGGGAGACGTGCCCCCCCCCCCCGAGCAATGGATTTCATTGCAGTTGCCAGCTACACATTGCGTTTGCCTGTTGCTGGGGGGGGGGCTGCACATTTGCAACAGAAAGAAGCCCTTTAAAACTGCCCCCGAGAGTGCTGGAGGACTGGCTTTCGGCTGGTGAGCATCAACCAGGAAGGAAAAGAGGAGAGGTGCACGCTCCTCCTGCCTCCACCCAAAGCGCATGCACGCACACACAGAGGAGCAGAGTGAAGAGAGCGCGGCTGGAGGCGACGGGGGTCTCTGGGTCCCAGGACCAGATGGGGGAAACCTGCTTGGCAGCCAATGCTCCCTCTTAGCTATGGGGCCCTGTGAGCAAAAATTCAACTTTGTGAGCTGCCAGCATTAAAGTTGTGAGCAGGTGATTTGGCTACTGCATAAATCAGTTTGCCCTGGAGCCATCCTTCCTGGGCTGAGACAAAAATGTGTAAGCTGGAGGCTAAAAAACTGTGAGCCGGCTCACGCTAACTCAGCTTAGAGGGAACCCTGCTGGCAGCCCAGCTCTCTCGGAGGCCCTTCTCCAAGCACCCCCCTTCCCGGTGGAGGAAGGTGGGGGTGTTCTCAGTGCCACCCCCCCAGTCCTGAAGCACCCCTCCTCCTCACAGCCAGGCCGGTTCACCCGGCACCTGCACAGACAGCTTGGGGAGGAGGCAGCGTGTGAAACCCACCTCCTTTCGTGGCACCCTGACTCACATCTCGGGGATGGAACCCACCGCTCCGGGCTTGGTGGCCGAGTGGCTGCATTTGTTTCTAACCGGACCCCTCACTGTCTGGAGGGCCTTCAAAGCAACACTCCAAGGCCCACTGGGGGGGGGGCATGCCCCTCCATTATTCTGTGCTCGGAGGGAGGAGGCGCAGACCCAAAGGCTGCCCACCTGCCTCTTCCTCGCTGGGACTTCTGCTCGCTCTTCTTGCTCTGCAAACCCAGGGAACTCGGTGGCAGCACAGGGGAGCCCTCAGAGACCAGGGACTCCGGACCCGGGGGGTGGGGGGTAGGGGTAGGCGTGGCTCGAGCTCCCAACTAACTCCAGCCCTGCCCCAAGATCCCCGGGGGGCCCACGAGGCGGGGGCCAAGCTGGACTCACTGTGGGAGCCGCCACCAAGCGCCTTCTCATCCTCCTCGCTGTCCGGGCCAGAGCACCACTCGTCCCCGCTGTAGGGCTGCTTCCTCTCCAGCACGCAGCGCCGCTTGCTCCGGGGAGCCACTTCTCCTGCAGGGGAGAGAAGATGAGGCCCCTCGCCGGGTGAGGCACCCTCTCCCAGCAGTGGGCGAATGGGGACCCCCGCCCCCCCGGCCCCGGTGGGCGTCCTCACCTTTCAGCTCCTTGTCCAGGGAGGCCGCCTGGACTTCTCGCCGCTCTCCCGAGTCCACGGAAACGCTCCGCTCCCGCTTCACTTTGCCTTTCAAGGCCCCAAAGACGGGGAGGGGAGCTGGCGTGGGCTTCAGTCCAGAGTTGCCGGGAGGGGGCTGCCCCACTTTGCCACCATGGTTCCCGGCCCCCACGCCCTTCGCGCCCGGGTTGCAGGAGGGGCCTTGGCTCACATGGTGGGGCTGGGGCTGGGCGCTGCTGCTACCTGTCTTGCCATGACTGGTCAGTTTACTGTCCGGGTGCATTGGATTGGCTGAGACCGGAGGAAGCCCCAAGGCTCTGCGGTGTCTTCCTGTTGCAGGGGAGAGAAGAGAGACGCAGGGGTCAGCCAGGGTGACGGCCTCAGTCCAGAAGCAACGGGGGCAGGTTGCCTAGTCCCGTCCCGTCCCCCGCCCCCCGGTCAAGCGGAAGCCACGGGATCTGCCAGCCCCTTGCAATGGTAACACCAGCAGACAGAATCAGGGAATCATAGAGCTGGAAGGGCCCAGTCCAACCCCCTGCACCACGCAGGAAATTCACAAATACCTCCCCCTCCACACACACCCACAGTGACCGCTGTTCCATGCCCAGAAGATAACAAGAAAGCTCCAGGACTGCTTCCTGACCCCCTAAAGTGGCCATCAGCATTTCCCTGGGCACGCAAGAAAGGGCCCCGAGAACTAAGCACTGAGGCAACCCTTCCTGCCCTCCCTTCTCATGATCTGCCCAAGTTCACAGAATCCGTGTGGCTGTCAGATGGCCATCTAGCCTCGGTTTGAAAACCTCCAAAGGAAGAGAGCCCACCACCTCCCAAGGAAGCCTGTTCCACTGAGGAACCCCTCTAACCGCCAGGATGTTCTTGGGAGGAGGAGGAGGAGGAGGAGGAGGTGGTGGCGAATGCTCCTTTGCTGGACGTTTTTAAGCAGAGGCTGGACGGCCATCTTTCGGGTATGTTGTGGGGCTGTCTTTCGGCTACGTTCCTGCAGAGTGCAGGGGGTTGGACTAGATGACCTGCAAGGACCCTTCCAACTCTAACATTCTAGGATTCTATGATTCAAAGAAGAAGAAGAAGAATTTATACCCTGTCCTTCACTCGGAGAACAGCTCTGACAGAACTATGCCTTGCCCGAGGCCATCCAACAGCTGCAAGTGGAGAAGTGGGGAATCAAACCCAGTTCTCCCAGATTAGAGTCCGCCTGCACTTAACCCCGACACCAAACTGGCTACTCGGGGGAGCATTTGGAGCCCCTTCCCGAAGTGTCTGGACCGCTTGGAAGGCTGCAGCCAAGCTAAGACGGAGATCGGCACAGAATGAGACGCAGCACAGCGGGCGGGCCCAGCTATGGCGGCAGAGACTGGCGCACATGGAGGTGCCCATGCAGCAGTCCAGAGGGCAAGGCAGCTGGACAATGTCCACGTGCAGAACGGCTGAGAAAGGGGCTCAGCGGAGGGGCCACGCAATCCAGCTGCCCCACCCATCCAGACCCAGGTCTATTTGGCCAAGGTGGGTGCTTGGAAAGGGCCTGGCACGGGGCTTTGGGGGCACTCCCGCACAACCCAAGAGGGGTGCACGGAGACCCAGCCCTTCCCTGCCCCCACCAAAGGGGTGAGAGCGGGGAGACCTGAGCCACAGCCCCAGAGCTTGGCCCACGCAGCTGCCCTGCCCACAGGACCAACAGGCTGCGGAGGGGCCCGTCCTGCACCAACACTGCCCGAGTGCTGGGTGAGGACTAGGGGGGCCTTGGCTTCTAAGTCCTCCTTCGCCCTGGGCAGCTTCGGCAGCCTGGGGCCAGCCGCCTTGCAAGGCTGTTGTAGGGATACGGCAGCGGAGGGGGGGAACCACACACACCACATGGGGCTCTCGGGAGGACGGGTAGGGCACAAGTGCGGGCAGGCCGGCAGGCCGACAGAGTGCCAACAGGGACGGGGCAGTGCCACCACGCTGGATTGCCCCACTGCTGCAAAATGCCAACCGCTGCCCCACAGGAAAGTACAGGAAACGATTCCTGACTATGTAGACATTAAAAACACATTCACATTAAAACTTCTAGGGGCAGAAAGGCAGAATAAACGGTTTGACATTAATAAATGCCCTCAGCCAAAGAGGCCCTTCCAAAACAGCCCTGCGTGGCCCTGGCCAGCCTTTGGCAAAACCGCCCCCCGCCCTGCCCCGGGGGGGGGGAGCATAGCTAGCTAATTCTGCACTGGAGGCAAGGCTATAAAATGCGCCCCCTGCTCTTTCAGAGCAGTGACTTCGGTAAATAGGTAAGTACAGCAGCAACAAGAGTCACGAGAACACAACGTTTATTCTCATCATCATCACATACTTTTTCTGTGCCCCTCAGCTCTGTGTGCCCGACTGCCTTGGCCCTGGCACAGCTCTGCCCACCCCCACCCACGGAAGAGGAGGAGGAGGAGCCCCCCTCCAGGCACGGCAGGGGCTGCTCTGGGGAAGGACGGGGAAGGCCCCTGAGCCTTGGCGGAGGCCGCCTGGGGTCATCACACGGGGGGGGCACAAACAGGAAGCCACTGTCCCGTCCCCCCCTCCCCCCCGCCCGCCGGCCAGCAGGACCCAGGAGCCCCAGCCCCCCAGCCGCCCCTCCCTCAAGCAGAGCAGGGCCCTCCGCTGGATCGGCCCTTCCGCCCCCGCCCCCCTCCAATGCGCTGGCTGGCCGAGGGGGCTGGGCGTGGGCTTGTCCAGTTTGCTGGGGCCCATTTCACTGCCCCCGGCCAGAGCCTCTAGGGCTGCCGCCCTTTCTGTGGGGAAAGAGGGGCCGTGCCCAACAGAGGCCTGCGTGACCCAGCCCAGCCGCGCCTGACCTCTGCTGTCCTGGCTGAGAGAAGCGGCCCCTGCAGCTGGGGGGAGGGGGAGGGGGAAGGCCTGGCCGGGCGCACCTCTAGCTGCCAGTGCCGGCCCACTCCTTGAAGGTGGGACTTCGCCCAGCGGGGAAGGGGGCACTGTCCCTTTAAGTGTCAGCTGTGACCGGGGCTGGCTGAGTCTCTGGGGGCCTATTAATAGCAGCTGGAAAGATCACATCACTCCTGGGATATTTATACCCCTCGTTCCACACCAGGAGAGATTGGTTTCCCTGCTGCCTCACCCGGGCCTGGCTGCGAGGGGGGGAGGGGGAACGATGGGCTACCTGCGGCAAAGCCTGCCTCGCCAGCACACCCCAGGGGGTCAAGGAGGGAGAGGCCACGGGCCTGTGCCAACCCCCACAGCCTGTGCCATTCGCACCACGTGGCACCTGCAACCCACATCCCTGCCACAGGCCCCACAGCCCTCCTGGAGCCCTGGAGCACGGCCTGCCCTGTGCAGAACACCAGGTGGCCCAGGGGCCTCTCCGCTGCCCAGCTGGGTGGAGCTGCCCGCTCTGGGGAACTCACCGCTGCCCTGACTGTTCCCTGCAACCAGCCTGCCAGCTCTGTCCCTCTTGTCCCCAGAGGCCCTTCCTGGGCATTAGACTGGGGGGGGGAGGCATTCTCTTTGGAGAGCCTGGGTGGCCCCGCTCTTTCAATTGCTTTGGGGTTTTTATTATGCATACATTGGGCAGGGAAGACTCTAAGCCCTGGCTGCTCCAAAAGGCACAGAACAGATCAAGACCGACCTCAGGAGCACCTTGGCCGGACCCCTCCAGAGGGACCCCTCCTCCTCCTCCTAAAGCAAGCCCCCCACCCCCTGGGCTGCTGCCGATGTCACTGCCAGCCCAGAGTGCCTGGCCATTTGTCTGGGCTGCTGCACACTCCAAGCACGTTCCCAGAGATTAATGGGCGGCTTCCCTCTTCTCTCCTGCTTTGCAGAGGGAGAACTTGAGCCCGGGAAAGATCTGCAGGCGGAGGGGCTGACAGAGGCACCAGGTCCGCTCGGAGACCAGGCCGGAGTTGGTTCCCAGTTTCAAATCCAGCCAAAACAACTGCTGATACTCAACACGCTCTGCACCCCCAAAAGAACCTCTGGAACACCACAAACGACACCCCCCCATATTTCAAGGAGTCTACCGTACAAGACGACCTATGCTGTTCCCTGGTCCAAAGCCTGGTCTTTGCACTACCTGCTCCAAAGTGGGGCGACCCCAGAGAAATGGAGATGAAGCCCCACTGCTGGACCTCCTGAGGGCCCCGGGTATTTTTGGCCCCTGTGTGACAGAGCGTTGGACTGGATGGGCCATTGGCCTGATCCAGCATTGGCTTATGTTCTTAAACTGGAGGAAATGCACCACCACACAAGCTCTGGACCACCCTGTATCCTACACCTTGGGGACAGAGCCCTGCAAGGTGACATACGTTGGTGCCCAGGCCAAATGCACCAAGAACGTCTACTGGGCTGCCCCAGGAAGCCTAGATTACTATACCAGAAAGAGGCACTGACTAAGAAACAGGGGCAGCGGCCTCCCTTCAGTGCCCCCAAAGAGCTTTGGCCCTTCCCAGACCGTACACCACCCCCAGGCTCAGAGAGCTCTGACCGGCACGGGGCTCTGTGCCGTTCCCAGTTCCAAAGCCCGGCTTACAGGGAGGAAGCAGAAGCTGCCCAGGCAGCTAAAATCAGGCCCTAACAGCCTCTCCACTTGGCATCATCTTCTCTCTCCCCCAAAGCCCGAGCAAACCAGGTGCCTGTCGACTGTCTCCTTCCTCCACCACTGAAGACTCCTGCTGCCCTGCTAGGGAGGAGTCATCGGGGGCGCCCCTTCGCCTGCTCCTCTGCCACAGGTGGGCAGTGCGGCCTGCTCTGCTGTTTGGCACCGGGAGGGAGCACTGCTTTAGTCTCACTTGACCCTCCCCCATTTTATCCTCACAACAACCCAGTGAGGCAGGCGAGGCTGAGAGAAAGCAGCGAAGTCACAGCCGCTCAGTGAGCTCCCTGGGCTGAGCAGGGATTTGCATTCGGGCCCAGCACTCCAACTACCATAGTCTGAGGCAGCAGGGCGGCTTCTGTCCTCTCGCCGGGCTGTTCCAGCCTCCTTGCAGGTGTGCATGAAGGTGGGGAGGGGAAAGCTCCAGCCCCCCCCCGCCAACGATCTCACATGAAGAACCTCTGCTCTGGAATCACACACTTCTAAGACTGCGGCCATCCACTTGGGACTTGAGATCTGTGGCAAAGGAAATGCCTGCCAGGCCTCCGTCCCTGCACACGGACACGCATCCTGAACCATCCCCATCCCCTGGTCCAACAAGTCAGTGCGGTGCCCACAGACTGGCAGTGGTTCTCCAGAGTCCCAGGCAGACAAAGGTCCTTCACATCAGTTTGGTGTAGTGGCTAAGTGCGCAGACTCTAATCTGGGAGGACTGGGTTTGGTTCCCCACTCTTACACCTGCTGGATGACCTTGGGCAAGCCATAGTTCTGTCAGAGCTGTCCTTGAAAAAGAGCAGTTTCTCTCAGAGCTCTCTCAGCCCCACCTACCTCACAGGGTGTCTGTTGTGGGGAGGGGAAGGGAAAGGAGCTTCTAAGCTGCTCTGAGACTCCCTTGGGTAGTGAAGGGCGGGGGATAAATCCAATCTCTTCTTCTTCAGCCTGATCCTTTTAAGTGGAGATAGCGAGGACTGAGCCTGGGACCGGGAGAGGAGTTCTCCTCCCTCGCCAGGAACGGCACGGGGGCTCCATCCTCGTCTGGACCCGGCTGCTGAGGAGGCCTGACCCTGCCGCTAGCCCGGCCCCCGGTTGGGCCATGTGACCTGCAAGCCGTATGGATGAGCCAGGCCCAGCACCCACGGCAACCACCCTCCCTCTTCCCCGGGAAGATGACACCATGCTCATGCACGTGATGCCTGCCTGCAGGAGGGGCTGCGGCTCAGGGGTAGAGCATCTGCTTGGCACGCAGAAGACCCCAGATCCGGGGCTGGCGTCCGCATACCTGCTCCATGCTGGGGTCCAGGGCTTCTTGCAGCACCCGCTGTCACTGGCCACGTACCTCCCCGGCTGCCCCCCCACCCTTGCAAGCACTCCAGCACCCACGCTCCCAGCTGTACGCTGCCCGGCATCATCACGGAATGGGGAAATGGGTGGTAGAGGGCTCCGTGGGCGGCCAGAGGGCTTGTGAGGGGGCGGAGGAAGGGGGCATGGGCACATGGGTCAGTGGGTGGGAAGGGGGGAATGATGGAGGGCCGGCTGGTGCTGGCAGAGGAGAGGAGAGGAGAGGGGCCCTGGGCACTCTGCTCAGGCCCCCATAATCCTGGGACCCGTCCTGCCCAGGTCCAATCCCTGCTGCCTCCAGTTGAGGACCAGGCCAGAGGTGATGGGAAGGAGCTTGCCCTGATGCCCTGGAGGGCCGGAGCTAGTCCGAGAAGACACGACTGGCCTATGAGGCAGCTCCTCGGAGGCCCAGCAAAACTTCTGCTCACGTGTGGCCGCTGTGCACCTGCCAAGCCTGCCAGTGGGCCGGCTGGGCTGGGCTGGGCTCTACCCGGCAGGCCACAAGCAGCGCAGACCCTCCCTTGCTGAAGGGCCAGGGAAAAGAGCCAGCACACAGCTGCCCACTGCCTGTAACAGGCGGAAGAAAGACAGCTGCCCATTTCCAAAGCCCCAGAGGGTGACCTGCATCCAAGGACAGGCCTTGGATTCGAAACACAACACAACCATGGTCTGGGGACCAGTCCTTCTGAGGGCCACCTCCTCCCGAGTTGCACGAACAGGCCAGGGCCTGGGGGGCTGCCCCACATGGGGGGGGGCACCTCCTTTAGTCACTGGATCCAAAGGAAACGGCAGTGAGAAATGCAGGGAAGGGGGGTTGGTTTTGAAGCCCATTTCCCATCTGCATCTTTCCTCAATAAACCCGGATACTATTTAATTCACCGATGGACATTCTTTCTGCCCCCCAGAGACACTCCGGGAAGGGGGCCCATGAGACGCATGACGACAATGTCAAACTGCACAGAACATCAGCAACAAAGTTTTAAAAGACCAGCAGCAGAACAGCAATAGTGCGACCCAAACACACAGAGCATGCTGGCACCAAGAAACCAATGAGCAGCCGCAGCCCCATAGATCTCTCACACCTCTCCTGGCCAGGAGACCACCCAGCACCATCCCTCGGGAGGGGGCTCCCACACAAAACGTGGCATTTCCTCTCACAGTCAGCACACTAGCTGGCTACTAGGAAAACTAGCAGGTTGGTTTGCATCTGCAAGACACTTCACAATCTTTGACCACAGAGTCAGCGGCTAGTCAGAGGCAAAGCGGGGGAGGGGGGAAATATAAATGCTGGGAGGCCCAACTGCCCCTCTTCTGTGCCCGGTGCCCTTTGGCCCTCAGCAAGGCCGCCAACTTGAAGACCGCAGAGAAATGCCCTCTGCCCCTCTTCTGTGCCCGGTGCCCTTTGGCCCTCAGCAAGGCCGCCAACTTGACGACCGCAGAGAAATGCCCTCTGCCCCTCTTCTGTGCCCGGTGCCCTTTGGCCCTCAGCAAGGCCGCCAACTTGAAGACCGCAGAGAAATGCCCTCTGCCCCTCTTCTGTGCCCGGTGCCCTTTGGCCCTCAGCAAGGCCGCCAACTTGAAGACCGCAGAGAAATGCCCTCTGCCCCTCTTCTGTGCCCGGTGCCCTTTGGCCCTCAGCAAGGCCACCAACTTGAAGACCGCAGAGAAATGCCCTCTGCCCCTCTTCTGTGCCCGGTGCCCTTTGGCCCTCAGCAAGGCCACCAACTTGAAGACCGCAGAGAAATGCCCTCTGCCCTAGAATTCACCCCAATAATTCAGCCCTTGGGCTGCACTGCACCCACGTCACAAGAGGGAAGAAGAAGAGATTGAATTTATACCCTGTCCTTCACTCGGCTCTCAGAGCAGCTTACAAACTCCTCTCCCTTCCCCTCCCCACAACAGACGCCCTGTGAGGAAGGACAGCTCGTCAGAACTATGGCTTGCCCAAGGTCATCCAGCAGCTGCAAGTGGAGGAGTGGGGAATCAAACCCGGTCCTCCCAGATTAGAGTCTGCACACTTAACCACTACACGAAACTGGCTCTCCCTTCTGCAGACCTGTAGCTGGCAGAGAAGACAGGCCCGGGGAATGAGGCCTCCCGTCCCACACGTGCCAAGCACCCAAGCTCTTAGCTGGGCAAATGGCAGGCATGGGGAGCTAAGGGGTTGCCATCTCACACCTTGCTGGAATGTCACACCTCAAGGGACAGAGTCATTGACAGCCGAAAGGCTGGACGGTTTTCTCTTCCTCTTGAGGCAGGAGGATCAGAAGAACCATGCGGTGGGGGACTCTCCAAGGGGAGATTGTAAATCCCCAGGACCAGGGAAGGAAGCTCTCTTCTTATGGCTCCTGACTTGGGAGGCACAAGCCACGAAGGGCTAAGGCTTTGCCTAGAGACTAGGAACGACAGGGAGAAGTCCCAGCTCTGAGAACTAAGGGAATGATGGGCTTTTATCTGTTGCAACTTCAGGAAACACGAGCCTGTCCTAATTAAACACCATTTAGGATAAGTACCGAGTGCAGGGTGAGAGGATTGTGTATTTGCACCTTTTCTTTGTATCCTTGCTTAGCCTGATGCTTGAACAGACCATGTACAGTGTTTTCATTTTTGTTAAACTTTTAAATGTTTTGAACACGCTAAGCAAGGTCTCCGTAAGCACACCACTCCTACTTGGTCTTGCTACCTGAAGTGCAGCATTGAGGAGGGGCAGCAGGTAAGCCCACCACCCCTCCAGGGTGACAGCTCAGAATTACAGAGTTGCAATCAATCACCGCCACGCCGGCTTCATAGAACCAAGGGGAGGTGCCACAACTAGGTGGAGCCTCTGAAGAGCAACACAGGCATAGAGCGCTGTGTGCGCCAACCTGCTTTGCCACTGTAGGCGGTTACTGCGTAGTTTGTAACTGAAAGGGGGCAATGTTGCCAGGCAGAGACGTGGGGTGGCTGTGGCGTTTCCAACCTCCTGGGAACACAAGAAGGAAATGGGCCTTGCTGGTCTGTTCCTTCACGAAGGCCAGGGCTGCAGCTACAGAGGTGGGCAAGGGACACTCCCTCCCTCCCTCTTGAACACTAAAACCAGTCCCTGGAGAAGAGGGGGGCTTGAGCCCTTCCCCTCGGCCCACTCTTCCACCTGTGAGCACAAACAGAGGTGGGGGCAGCTGTGCAGGTTTGGCCTAAATGCCCAGAACGGCCCCAAAGCAGGCACCGGGACGGACTAGACTGAGCTGTGGTTCTCTCTCTGTGAGGCAGCACATGGCTGTCCCGGAAAGACAGACACAGCAGAGTCATGCAGGCAGCCCGAGGGGATGATCCTGCTGAAACACAGAAGGGCACCTTCAGGAATCCCCCCCTGCAAAGTGCCTGCCTCTGGGTCCAGAAGCCCTCTACAATCCCCACACCACCACATGACCCCTCTCATCCACACCATGCTTTGCCCGCCCGCCCGCCCCCCCCCCGGCCGATTTTCTCTTGTGCATAAAATTCTGTCTTCCTCTCAGTGTACACCGGGCAGGGGGTGGGGGGGGAGAGAGCTAGATGCCTTTATGTTGCTTATATTTAGATTTCCCTGGAAAACCACTTCCTTATTATTAGAAACCCATTCTTGCAAGGTAAAAATAATCCACAGAACAACAACACATTTGAGTTTCCTCCACCCTGAAGAAAAGGTGTGTGATCGGGGGTGGGTGGGGGAGGCGAGGCGAGGCTATACACCTGTCCTCCTGGGATCCTTGGGGGGGGGCATCCAGAGCTGCCCAGCCTTCTCACGAGCGCCTCAACCAAACCAGCTCCCACGGGGGTGCTGGGTCTGAATCGCCAGGATGTGGCCACCACCTTTGAGGCTGGGGGGCGGGCACTCCGCCTGAAGAGGGTGCCCCTGCCCTCTACTCCTACCGGGATCACACTCTGCTCCAGCATTCTGCAGGGGCAAAGAAGAGGGCCGTGGGATCCTGCAGGCAGCCAGGAGGGAGGGGGACATGCTTCAGAAAGGCCCCCCCCCCCTGCGACACCAGCCCTCTGCAGCCAGAGCTGGAGAGACGTTCGGGATTCCTTCGGCATGATGACGACCACCACCACCACCACCGGCTGAGGCAGTGGCCAGGGGCCAGGCCCGTCCAGAAATTGGCCAAAGGGTCACAACGACAGCCCCCCCCCCCCATACACACACACACACCACTTACTGGGAAAGTGAAAGATCTGGGGGCTCAGGTGGTGTTCTCCTCCGTTTTACCTGTTGAGGGCCATGGAGCTGGGAGGGAGAACAGGATACTGGAGGTGAATGGCTGGTTACGTAGATGGTGCCGTTGAGAGGGATTTGGTTTCCTGGACCATGGTATGTACCTCCAAGATGAAGGACTGTTGGCGACAGATGGGGTGCACCTTACGAAGAATGGGGGGAATGTCTTTGCTGCAAGACTTGCGAACCTGATCAGGAAGATCTTTAAACTGAAGCCAACAGGGTTGAGAAGAAAAGCCTGATGTTGTGCGGCATCCCCAACACTAAGTTCAAGAAGGGGAGTGACCAGAGAATAAATGAACGAGAGAGAGGTGAGTTCAGTAGTTTTCAGGTAAAATCGAAGGGACCTCCTGTAGGAAAGGATGTCTGTAATCTGAAATGTCTTTATACTAATGCACAAAGTATGGGAAATAAACAGGAGGAACTTGAACTTCAAATATTGGAAAGTAATTATGATCTGACAGGTATCACTGAGACTTGGTGGGATGAGTCTCATATATGGAGCACAGCAATTGAAGGATATACCTTGTCCAAACGGAACAGAATAAACAAAAAAGGCAGCGGGGTAGCATTATATGTCAAAAATTAATACGCTTGCACTGAAATTCAGGATTTTGAGAGTTGCCCTGTTGAAAGTGTCTGGGTAAGGATAGAGCAGGGGGGAAAGAAGGGGATATTGTTGTGGGGGTATACTACAGACTTCCCAATCAACCTGAGGAACAGGATAATGCATTTGTACAACAGCTTGCTAACTTTCACAGAGACAGGATGTTGTGGTTATGGGAGATTTCAACTATCCAGATATTTGCTGGAACTCTAACTCTGCTAGATATGGGGCATCCTGCAGATTCTTGAATAGTCTTGCGGACATCTTCGTCTCTCAGAAGGTGGAGGTGGGAACCAGAGGATGTGTTATCCTAGATTTAATTCTGACTAACAAGGAAGAACTGATTGATGAAATTAATGTGGAATCCTTGGGGAACAGTGACCATGTCAGCTTGGAATTTGACACAGAGAAGGATGTGAAACCATGGCATAGTAGGACTCATATCCTGGACTTCAGGAAAGCTGATTTCAAAAACTCAGAGAAATAATAGGTAGGATCCCATGGCTGGAAATTCTGAGGAGGAAATCTGCACAGGAAGGATGGGTGATGCTGAAAAAGGAAGTGCTTAAGGCACAATCGCAAACTGTTCCGGTAAGTAAGAAAGGTGGGAGACGGGTAATGAAGCCAAGGTGGCTGAACAAGGAACTCTCTGAAGAGCTGAGTAAAAAGGGAAATATACAGAAAATGGAAGGAGGGTCAGATTACTAAGGGTGAGTACAAGAAGCAGACTCGAATCTGTAGGGATGGTGTCAGAAAGGCTAAAGCGCAGATGGAGCTGAGGCTTGCGAGGGATGCTAAAAATAACAAGAAAAATTTCTATGCCTATGTTCGGAGCAAAAAGAAGAACAGGGATGGGGTAAGCTCATTGTTAGGGGAAGACAGTCAAGTCTTAACAAGGGATGAATACAAAGCAGAGTTACTCAACTCGCATTTTGTGTCAGTCTTTAACTGTAAGGTGAGCCGTATACAAACTGAAGAATGCAGGGCATATGAAGGAAGGAGGAACTGCCAGTCCAGAATAAGTAAGGAAATGGTTAGGGAGCATCTAGCTGTCTTAAATACTTTCAAATCTCCAGGGCTGGATGGCTTGCATCCCAGGGTGCCTCTGGCTCTAAACTTTGAGATGTCCTGGAGTGCTGGTGTTGTGCCAGAAGACTGGAGAAGAGCGATCTTCAAGAAAGGAAAAAAGATGGACCCAGGAAATTACAGACCTGTCAGTTTGACATCAATACCTGGGAAAATTCTAGAGCAGATTATTAAACGCTCTGTCTGTGAGCATCTTGAACGGAATGAGTTAATTGGGTGTAGCCAGCGTGGGTTTATCAAGAATAAGTCATGCCAGACCAACCTTATCTCCTTTTTTGTCAGAGTTACTAAAATGGTTGACTCTGGCAATGCTGTGGATACAGTGTGTCTAGATTTCAGTAAGGCATTTGACAAAGTTTCTCATGATATCCTTGAGGATAAGCTGGTTAAGTGTGGGCTGGATGGAGCAACCGTTGGATGGATTCATGGTTGGTTGAAAAATCATACCCGATGAGTGCTCGTAAATGGCTCTGTATCTACGTAGAGGAAAGTCTTGAGTGGAGTGCTGCAGGGCTCGGTATTGAGCCCAGTGTTGTTTAATGTTTTTATAAATGACCTGGAGGAAGACATAGAGGGGATGCTTATCAAATTTACAGATGACACAAAGCTGGGTGGGATTGCTAATTCTGAAGAAGAAAGAGTCAGGATTCAAAATGATCTAGACAGGCTGAAACAGTGGGCTGAGACAAATAAAATGAATTTCAATAGAGATAAGTGCAAAGTCCTACACTTAGGTACTAAAACAGGGGTCCTCAAACTACGGCCTACGGCCCACGGGCCACATGCGGCCCGCGGAGGACATTTATGTGGCCCGCTGAGTGTTTATGCCCGCCCCCGCCGAGTGTTTATGCCCGCCCCCCCGCCGAGTGTTTAGGCCCGCCCTCCCCCGCAAGAGCGCCCAGGAGCTGAGGAGGAGGAAGGGGCGAGCAGGCTGGTCGTGGGGGAGGGGGCGAACGCGGCGGCGGGGCGAGCAGGCTGGTGGGGGGGAGGGAGCGAATGCGGCGGCGGGCGAGCAGGCTGGTGGGGGGAGGGGGCGAACGCGGCAGCGGGGTGAGCAGGCTGGTCGTGGGGGGAGGGGCGAACGCGGCGGCGGGCGAGCAGGCTGGTGGGGGGAGGGGCGAACGCGGTGGCCCTCCAACGGTCTGAGGGACAGTGAACTGGCCCCGTTTATAAAGTTTGAGGACCCCTGTACTAAAAAATCAAAGGCACAGATATAAAATGGGAGGAACTTGGCTTGACAGCAGCACATGTGAAAGGGATCTGGGTGTTCTGGTTGATCACAAGCTCAACATGAACCTGCAGTGCGATGTGGCTGTGAAGAAAGCTAATGCAGTCTTAGGATGCATTAGCAGAAGCACTGTGTCCAGATCACGGGAGGTGGTCATTCCGCTCTATTCTGCTGTGGTCAGGCCTCATCTGGAGTACTGCATCCAGTTTTGGGCACTACATTTTAGGAAGGATGTTGATAAGCTTGAGCGTGTCCAGAAGAGGGCGACCAGGATGGTGAGAGGGATGGAATCCAAGTCTTATGAGGAAAGGCTGAAAGAGTTGGGTATGTTTAGCCTGGGAAAGAGAAGGCTTAGAGGGGACATGATTGCCGTCTTCAAGTATTTGAAGGGCTGTCATGTAAAAGATCGAGCAGATCTATTCTATCTTGCTCCAGATTGCAAGACTAGGTCTAATGGGTGGAAGTCGTTACTGGCTAAATATCAGGAGAAACTTCCTAACTGTCAGAGTGGTTGAGCAGTGGAACAGTCTGCCTTAGGAGGTGGTGGATGCTCCTTCGCTGGACGTTTTCAAGCGGAGGCTGGACGACCCTCTTTCGGGTATGTTGTAGGTATGCAGGGCTATCTTTTGGCTGTGCTCCTGTAGAGTGCAGGGGGTTGGACTAGATGAGCTGCAAGGTCCCTTCCAACTCTAACATTCTAGGATTCTATGAAAGGACTGTTGCCACCTTCCCTGCCAAGACCTCCCTAACACGGCAGGATCTGCCCGCAGGGGATGGACACTGGCTCCCCGGGAGTCAAAGTAGCTTAGCCTGGAAGGAAAGCAGTTGGCCAAAGAGGCCGCAGTGCAGTCTCTCCTCCGGCGCAGGTCAGCCTCCCACTGCCTGCCTGTCCAGGTGCTGCAGGGAGGCCAGCGCCACCGGACGGGGTGTGAACGGGCCCCGAGTCCAAAGGGAAGCAGCCCCCCCACCCCCACGTGCCAAAGGGGCCTCTCTCCCCGGGGACCCGTTGGCCAGCAAGGAGGCCAGCCTGAGTGGTCCCTGGGGCCGGGGCTGGTCCTCCCCCCCACCCCCCAAGGGCCACCACCCGGCTCACTCTCCCCCTGCAGAACCCAGCGAGCTCACACACCCGTTCCAGGCCCCGGGGAGCCAGGCAGCCAGGGCTGTGTTGTGAATACATGAAACTGTCGCTAAGTGAAGACCAGGGGGGGGGATCCAGGCAGGAGGCAACGGGGGAGAAAGCGGTCTGATTTCCAGCCAACTCCCTGACTCAGCCAGCTTGGTTGCCTGCCACGCACCATCCAAAACAAAACATTTCTGCAGCTTGGGGGGGGGAGGGAGATCCTGGCCAGAGCGGCACCACAGGCCGAAGCGGCTTGCCCAGCCGGGCTCAGCTCCAGCGCTCCCATGGGTCCCCGGCTGGACAGCCCCACTCTGGCGGAGGAAAGGAGGCTTCCCCCTGAGAATGCTGGGAAATGATGGCCCCTGGCTCCGGACAGCGGCACCGGCCACCGCCGGGGAAAGGGACACGGGGAGCAGAGGAGGTCTTGGGGTCCCACCCTGCTTCCAAGCGGCACATCCTGGAGAGATCAATCGGTTCACGAGGCACCAGCCACAGCAGCCCCTGGGGGCATACCCGCCCACGCCAAAGCAAGCCTGCCAGGCCTAGTCTCAGGCCCACCATGGCTGGGCACAGCAGAAAGGGCACCATGCCTCCTCCCAGTGCTGGCCAAAGAGCAGGATGCACCCCGTCCCCAAGTCAGAGGCAGCTGGTCCCCCCCCCCGCTTCCCACGACGGCTCCTCGCTGGGCCAAGAGGAGAATGAGAGCGTTCCCGTGGAGCAAGAACACGGCTCCTTTGCGGCAGGCAGGCGTCTCTCTCGGGCTGGAGCCAGAAGGTCTGGGAGCAATTTCTGCCTCCCACGTGCTGGGCCGAGTTTGTACTGGGGGTCAAAGGTCGGTGCTTTTCCAAAGCACTCTGGGAAAGATGCCAACTGGAGCAAACTGCTAACACCCCTCCTGCTGCACAGACCAGTCTGGGGCTGCATTTGCCCATCGCAAGAAGTGCCCGAAAGCTCCACCCTCGCAGGGAAGCCTGGCCTCCTGGCCCAGGAGGAAAGAGAGCCACCCTGGAACTGGGCAGCCCAAGCACCAGCGGGCAGAGGCGGGCTACACTCTGCAAACATGGCTGCCACCAGCTGCTCCCAGGAGCCTCGCATGCAGGGTGGCAGGAAGGGAGGCCCAGAGCTGGAAGCCTTTGACACTGCTGGGGGCCGGCCCCCAAGGGGAGGAGAAGATCTTCGGCACCAGCAGAGGGAGGTGAGAGCCAGTGAGGCACAAAACTATATGTGATGTCATTTGGGGTATAAGAACTTCTGCCCTTCCTGGCAGAATACAGTTTTGGAATTGCTGAGGTGCCCAGGCATTCAGTCCTGTATTCCCTGTTTTCAATGCATTAAACAGATATTCATCTAACCGTGTGTTTCCAGTTCGGCACGGGAGCATACAGGCACAGATTCTGACACCCCAAATGACATCACGTATACTTTATACATTAAAGAGTCTCTAACTGGTATCAAGCAGTTGACATCATTTGACTTTAAACCTGACTATGGGTCTCTCGTGCACTGCCAGTGACTGCATTTGCTTATCTGCTCTTCAGAGCAATGGGAACATTCGGGGACACTGAGAACCTGCCGGACCTCCCTCTTTCCCTCGTATCTGGGAAGCTGGGTGATAAGGGTTGTGATTCACATTCAGCTTTGCTCTCAACGTCCTTGCAGCTTCTTGAATACACATTCCATTCTTAGAGGTAAAGGCTTCCCTTGCTCGAAAGCCAGTCGAACCCGACTCTAGGGATGCGGTGCTCATCTCCATTCCCAAGCTGAAGAGCCAGTGCTGTCCGAAGACATTTCCGTGGTCATGTGGCCGGCATGACTAGATGCCGATGCGCATGGAACGCTGTTACCTTCCCACCAAAGCGGTACCCATTTATCTACTTGCAATTTCTTGCTTTTGAACTGCTAGGTTGGCAGGAGCTGGGGCCAGAGATGGGAGCTCATTCCGTCATGTGGCACTCGGGTCTCGAACTGCTGAACTACTGACCTTCCAGTCCGCAGTTCAGCATCTTAACCACTTTTTTTTTTTTTGAGCCACAAAAGGACTTTTCCTTTTATTCCATGATTTTTGAACTTGCTTAGGAGCCTTTGGTGAGGAACTTTATCA
Organism: Gekko gecko; assembly: GCA_029375565.1. Classification (NCBI taxonomy): domain Eukaryota; kingdom Metazoa; phylum Chordata; class Lepidosauria; order Squamata; family Gekkonidae; genus Gekko; species Gekko gecko. The sequence goes on along the minus strand of JAPDNY010000013.1, from coordinate 77,710,387 downwards.
AAAGCTTTCTGGAAGTCAAGGTAAACAATATGTATTGGGTCCCCCTTGTCCACGTGTTTGTTCACCCCCTCAAAGAACACTAACTAGCATCTTAACCACTTGAGCCGCTGCAGCCCCTTTCTTATTGCATTCTTACTGCATCCTAATTCTATCCCCAGAGGCCTCTAATAATGCTTTCCCTTAATATATATAGCTTTGTATACAAAAGGTGAAGTTATAAAATATATTCTACTATAAGCTTCTCTAATCAGAAGACTCTAGGTTACCTACCAAGCTCTGGATCTATTATAATTAAACCTTTGAAGGCACAGTGACCGCTGTCAATATATAAATATGTCAGACCCCCACATTCATAAATCACATGCATTTCCCCCTTGTCCTACACCAGGCAGCCTGCCTGCGGGCTACATCCTGCTCCTTCCTCAGCATCAGTCCAGCAGCCCCCAGCCTTTCCCCGGAGCTTTGCACGGCCAGGCCACTCAGGGCCAGCTGGGCAGGCTGTGATCACCGTGGACGGGTGTGCCGCTCACCACGCCCAAAGCACCAAGGCCCTCCTCACAAGACAGCCGAATTCTGCCCTGCTCCGGATCGCAGCCCCTCCTGGCCAGAGGAGGTGGAAGGAGAGGAAAAGGGGACAAGCGGAACTGTTCATAGAACCACAGAACCAGAGAGTGGGAAGGGACCACAGAGGCCATCTAGTCCAACCCTGCCACCCCCCCGCTCCATGCAGGATCAGCCTAGAGAATCCCTGGCAAGGGTTTGTCCAGCCACTGCTTGAAGACTGCTGGGGGGGGGGCTCATCACCCCCTAGGCAGCCAAGTCCACTGCTGAACTATTCTTACAGTAATTCCCCCCCCCCCAATATGCAGCCGGGACCTTCCCGCCCTTAATTTAAACCCATTCTTGCGAGTCCTCTCCTCTGCTGTCAACCAGCTCCTGCCCTCCTCTGACAGCCTTTCAAATATTTGAAGTGGGCAAAGGTACACCCCCCCCCAGCACTCTGCCCCCAGGAGCTGCACACAGCTTCACGTGAAGGGGAGGCAGTAACCCCCCCCACCAACACACACACACACACACAATGTTCTTCTGGCTCTTGCCAACTGGGCGCATTTCCCAGCCAGGCTGCCTGCATGTGCTGTCTTGCCCTCTGTCCCATCCAGCCTGCAAAAGCCGCAGGCAATGCAGAGAGTTCCCTGCTAGTCAGTCACTCAGCCCCCTCCCCGGATGCCCTGCTCCCACCCTGCGCAGAAAGGGGGGGGGTAGCGTGCTCCTCCCCCCTCCCCCAACGGTTGCTCCTTGCACGTGACCCCCTCCCTTCTACCCAGGAAGAGCCCTGCTCAGCCACAACTGGGTTCCTTCTGCGCTGCCGCACCACAGGAGAGGTGCCCCAGTGTGTGCTGGGTCCCGGGGGGGCCCTGTGCGGAAGCTGCACCGTTGGCTTCCCAGGGCTACGACTCAGTCTCCCGAAGGCCCGACCCGCCAGGCCAAGGTGCTGGGGCACAGAACAGGCCTCGCTCTCACTGGTGCTTCCGGAGAGCAACCAGAAGGCAGAGCCCCAAAGAAGGGACAAGATTCTGCACAGTGTCTCAGCCAGCAGAAAAGCCCCCCAAGGCCTCGTCCTGCATTCCTCTGCTGCAGCCAAGAGGGAAGCGGGAGCCCCCGCCCCGCCCCCGCCCGGGTCCCTCCCTGCCCTCAGGGCTCCAGCACGATCCACGTGGCCCAGCCTGCTGCATGCGAGCCCTTCGTGCGTCCACAGTATCTCCATGGGCTTGACCCGTCCTCTCACCTTCAAGCAAGTTTCCAGACCTTAAGACTCCAGAAATAAAGCTGAAAATGCCGGGGCCATCCCTGGGAAGGTCCCGTGGCCAGGGTGGGGGAGAACTTCAGCTCCTCGTGCCTAGCCAAAGCCCTGCCCGTCTCCTGCTCCGTCCTCCACTGCAGGGCTGGCTCAGCTGCCCAAGCAAGTCAGGTGGCGGACCACCCCTGACCGGAGGGCAGAGCTGCTGCGAGCCTTCCCCGGCCAGGGCAGTGTGTTGGCCCCTGGGAACAGCAGCTGAGAGACACCCGTGGGGTCCAGCCCCTTGCCCCACCCGAGTGCTCCGCAGGGCCTGGGCCACGGCCTCCCCCGCCCAGTGCTACAGTGCCTCACAGCCAACGCCCCCTCTCAGCTGTGGGGTCTTGTGAGCAAAAATTCTACTTTGTGAGCACTGCCATTAAAGTTGTGAGTGAGTGATTCGGCTGCTGCATAAATTAGTTTGCTCTGGAGCTCTCCTTCCTGAGCTGAGACAAAAATGCGTGAGCCAGAGGCTAAAAAATGTGAACTGGCTCACACGAACTCAACTTAGAGGGAACACGGCCCACAGCCCCAGCTCGCCAAGATCCACAGTCCGGCTGGGGAGGCCTCAGACCCAGCCCTCCTGGGCCTCCGGACAATCCCTGGCCCTGGGAAGGGGGAGCAGCTGGGTGGGAGGGGTCCGCTCCCCTCTCCCCCCAGGAAAGCCCGCGGGACTCCCTGAACCTCCGTCCTCCCCACACACGCAAACACACGCCGCACTGTGCCGGGAAGGAGGGTGGCACGCCTCCCAGCCCGCCCGCCAGCCCTCCCCAGGCCCCCACTCGTGGGCCTGCCACCAAGACACCGCGCAAGGAGTTTGTGTCATTTCCCCACGGGCGGGGGGGAGGGGGGGACACATTGGGCTGTGCACTTCTCATGTGCCGTCTGTAAACTGTCAGCAGAACCATTCAGGTTGGTTTAATTGTTTTTAACTTGACTTGTGGGAATGTTGTTATTGGAAACGTCCTCCCCTGTTGCACCGCTGAGGGCGGGCTATAAATAGAATTAATTAAATAAATTTGTCCCCTGCCCTTTCTGGGGAGTGGTGGGGGTGGGCACCTGTGCGGGGCTGGGCCTCACTCCACTGACCGGAGGGAAAAGAGGGAGAGCCCCACACCCCCACCTGACGGCCACCCTGGCCTGGGCTCCTCTCGGGGGCGTCCCTGGGCCCTCTCCCCCAAACCACTCAGCGCCACTCCCTGCAGCAGCGCAGGGCTCCGCTCACTGGCCTGAGCCCTCTGCAGCAATTCACTCCACAGACCCCCCAGATGTCTGCTTGTGCCACGAAACGATTATCTGGGTTGAAGGAGGAGAGGGGGGCATCTCCAGAGTGGATGTCTAGGGAGTTCTGGGGGGAGTGTCATTCAAGCGACACCCCACCCTGTGCTCTCCACAACGGCTTCTGACCTCAGCCGCCCTCTCAGCTGTCCTGCGGAAGGGATGCCCGCTCCTCTTTCGGATGCTACCCTCCTGTGTGTGAAGGTCTGGTCACTCAGCAGTGAGGTGTGCAAACGTACAGTCAGCCTCTCACCAAATATCGAACCAGGAAGACAGCTGAGAAATTCACAGGGAAATGTTGGGGGACTGGCAGGTGGACAACAGGGCTGGGGACCACAGGGGGATTATCCCACCTTTAGCCAACACAGATTGTCAGAGGTGACTCTGCCAACACCCTTCTGCCACTGATCAATCAATCTAGCAGGGCTGGAGGAATGAAGCTGGAGTGATGCGATAAGAGATGGCACCCCCCCACCCCCCTCCAAGAAGACAGCCATTACGAGGCCCCCAAGCAAGGGGGTGCAAGGCTTCAGGCTTACCAACACAGAAGCCAAAGCTAACTGATGGCCGGGCATCACCGAGAGAACCTCAAACTCCCCACCCCACCCACCGGATGACAGTGCAGCGCGGACCCCATGGCTCTCCAAGTCCCTCCCACATTACGCTTCTCCCCTGGGGCTGGATGTCCCCCCCCCCCCGCTATTCCAACAACATCCTCGACTCCTTCTGAAAAATGGAGCTGGAGCCAGGGATACTTCAAGCAACTTTTCAGTGGGGGGGAAACAACAACAAAACAACCATTCCACTAAAACCTGCACTGCACTCTTGTCAAAAAACCATAGAGCTGGAAGACCCCTCCAGGGTCATCTAGTCCAACCCCCTGCACAATGCAGGAAATTCACAAATACTCCCCCCCCGCCCCCGCCCCACCACCCCTGCTCCACGCCCAGAAGATGACAAAGAACCCTCAGGATCCCCGGCCAAACTGCTTCCTGACCCCAAAGTGGCCATCAGCATCTCCCTGGGTTGTGTAAGAAAGGGAAGCAAAGAACTAAGCAAAGAACTGTCAGCAAAGTCCAGCAAAACTGAGGCTTCAGTTCCCAGCTACAGGGGGGAGCTGTCAAGACCTCCCCCGATCGAAAGAAACGTCCCAGACTAAAGAATTCAGCTGCTAACAACCAGATCCTTGACGGAGCCTTCCTTAGGATGTCCCTCCTCCATTTTTTTCTGGAAAATCCACAAAGAGGGCTCTTTATTTCCAAAACACATCAGCAGCTCCTCCCCCTCCTGGCGGCAAGAGGAATCCACAGGAGGAGGAGGAGGTCCGGAAGGGCTGCTTCTCAGGACTGCAGAAGAGAGGCAAGGCCGGAGCAATTGTCAACATGTTTCTGGAAGGTTAAACAGGCAAGAATCAAAGTGGCCCTCAACCAACCGAACAAGCAGGCCAAGGGCACCTCCCACCAGAGGGGCAGGCATGTTAGGTCAGGGTCTGCCTATGGGGGGGGTACCTACCTCCCACTGGCTGGGCAGGAGAGGCCACGCAGGAGGCTCCTGGCCCACTCCTCAGACTGTGGCAGCCAGGTGGCAGGGAGACCCCTGCCCGCTTCCTTCGCCACTTGCAGAGGCGACAGAGGCCTCCTTGAGAGGGGAGGGTCACGCAGGAGCTCCCCAGGGCAGTGGGGAGGGGGGGAGCCCGGTGCCTCACGCACAGAGCCCCAGTGGTCCACCTACCAGCCGGCCCCTCTAGCCCCCAAGCAGACAAGGGAGGCCTATGCCAGGCAGAGCGGAGGCTGGTTTTGCTGCACCCCCAGAGGGACACGACTGTTTCCCTCAAGCCCCCCTCCATTAGGACCCTAACCCAAGGAGAAAGCCGGCACAACCCGCAGGGACTGCGGACAGCAATGCACAGGAGCAAGTGAAGGGAAGAGGAACAGCAGCTCCTTATTTAGTTATTTATCTGAAGTATTTATTAGCAGCCTTCCTTCCGTCTGAAGCTCAAGGCAGCTGCACCATCACTAAAACATAAAAACCACAGTGTAAAACCACCATTCAGGACTGCTAATACAATTAGCCAAATGAGGCCCTAAATAAAAGTGTCTTCGACTGCCCCCTGAAGATCGAAAACCTGGGGAGTCCCGGCCCGTGTCTGCGGGGCCACCAGTGAACAGGCCCTCCTGTGTGTGCCACCAGGCAAGGTTCTTGGGTTGACGGGACAGGCAGGAATCGCCCTTCCCCAAAGAGGACCCTCCTGAGCAAGAGGGCTGGGATGAGCTGATCTGCCTGGAAATGTGCCCTCCCAACCCATCCTCCAGCATCCCCCCACTGCTAACACCCGGCCACAGCCTCGCTGAAAAGGCATCCAGCAACACTGGGACCGGCCCGACATGGGCACAGGGTGGCCTTGCCCATTCATCCTCAGTACCAGGCAAGACCCTGCCCTGCCAACCTAGGGCAGGCTCAGCTGCCTCCACCAACACGCCCCCCTTGCCTGGGGTCAACCACTCCTCTCCAGAACGGGACAAGCCGGGAGCGACTGCCCCTGCGCCCACTGGGCAATGCCCTCTGCCCACCCTGATGTCCGGGGTCCCTTCCCTACCATCAAGCAGGATGCAACTCTTGACAGGGGTGGGCGGGCTATGCTCTGCTCCCCCTGCCCTGCCCCTCATCTCGCAGCCAGGACCCTCTCCTTCAAAAAAAGAGGGGGGGGAGAGAGAGAGGCAGCCGCTCTTGGCATTTCCTCTCTCCAGAACGGCTGTAAAAATTTCCAAGCGGGGTGGGGGGCTCAGCTCATTAGCAGCTGCAGGGGGAACCCTGGAGCGGGGCCGGAGAGGGCTGGCGGGGGACGGGACTCTTTCCTAATGCAAAACAGCTCCGGCCTGGGACTGAAAATAAGAACCAGGCAGAAGGGAAGGGGTGGCGGCAACTTGGGGGGGGGGAAGCACTGGGCTCTGCTTCCAGCCCCTGTTTCAGGAGGAGTCGCCTCCCCCTCTCCGCCTGGCCTCGTCGCAGACGCTGGCCGGCCTGGTGAGTTGGCACCAGGCAGAGGAAATTCCAGCTCTGTTGCTTCTGGCAGCCAAGCCGGCCTCTGGCTGCAGCCGCCTGGAAAGCCGCTACTCAGCAGTTTTCTTGCCATGCGGAGGACTCACTCCAAGCGGCACCCCCCCCACACACACACACCCTACCTCCTCACCCCCCACTCCACCCCCACCCACCCCACACTGATTTGCTGGGAACCTGACAAGGCCCTGCAGGGTCGGCGCGAGCGAGGTAGCGGCTCCTGTTTGGGCCGGAAGGAGCACAGCCCACCCAATCCGGCCCGGAGGAGTCCTTTGCCAGGGAGGAGTTCAGCCCAGGCCACAAGGAACAGGCAGACACCCTAACCGCCTTCAGCCCACCCAGCCCACCACCGCCAGCATCTGGCCCGGCCCCAGCTGGGCACGGTCCCACCTGGGCACGGCCAGCGCCTGAGAACGGCCTCATCCCCTCCTCAGGAATGCTGCCCAGGGGCTCAGCGGGGCACAGTTTCTAAGGAGGGAGAGGCCAACCCTCCAGGGCCCCCCCCACCCCGCGCAAGATCCCTTAGACCCCCAAGGCCAAGGAAGGCCCCCCTGCACCTGCAGCACAGTGCTCTCGTGCAGAGTTGCCAACTCCGGGCTGGGAAATGATTTGGGGGTGGAGCCTGAGGAGGGCGGGGTCTGGGGAGGGGAGGGGCCTCAGCAGGGAATCATGCCACAGAGAGTCCACCTTCCAAAGCCGCCATTTCCTCCAGGGGAACTGGCCTCGGTAGCCTGGAGATGAGCTGGAACTGCGGGAGTTTTCCACTTGGGGGCTGGTGGCCCGACTGAGTCTGGAGGGGAAAGGGCGTCCTGTGCCCCTGAAGCTATTCACCTGAGCCCAGACTGGTCCGAGAGGGGAGCAGAAGCCTTTTCAGGGAGGCAAAGACATGCCCCTCAGGTGCCGGCCGGCGTGCTGGGCCCGTGCACCCGCCAAGGCCCGGGCAGCCTCCTCGCCACCAGGAGCTCCTCGCAGGGCCTCCACAGCATCTGCCCCCTCCCTGCCGCCGCACACAAGCCACAATTGCCCCTTCCCTCGGGGGGGGGGCAAGGAAGAGCAGAGCACGAGAGGGAGCGGAGGCAAGAGTGGGCTGCAGAGGGACCCCTTGGCTGTCCTCCACAACCAGCTCAGTGGCTGCAGTTTGGTGCCGTCTCAGGAAGTAGCAACAGAAACCCAGCCCTGCCCTTCCAGGCTGGCAGCCCTCTGGGCTCTCCTGCACGGCTTCCTCAGGGGCCTCGAGAGGGGTCAAGGACAAGCGCCAGCAGAGCCAGCAGAGCCAGCCTCGGCCCCCCCAGCCAGCTGCCGGCCACTGTGACGACACACTGGGCTGCTGGCGCTCTGGTCGGGCACGAAGTCAGGCCCCAGGCCTGTGGAGCTCAGGTGGGTCATTTGGGGCCGGTGGAAGCGCCCTGGGGCCTGCTGCAGAGAGCGGCCCGTGCCGAGCCCCGCCCCTTGCAAAGCCCTCTAACGGGCAGACTCCGCCCTGCCATGGACCCCCCCTGTGGCGCCTCCTCGGCTCTCTTCCGGAGCTTCAGCACCCCCCAATCCCACGCGTACCTCCACATTGCAGAGGGGACAGGAAACAGGTCAGTCACCAGCCGCAAAAGGCCGAGCGCAGAGGATGTCGCCTAAGCTGCCTCCCCACAACCCACGAGAGGAATCGGGACCAAGGTAACCTTAGGAACAGGGCAGAAGAGCAGCCCGGGGCAGAAACGGAGGCCGAGCAAGCAGAAGAAGCTGGGAAGGAAAGGGAGTGCAGCCCGCGCGGCAGGGCCAGAGACAGGAGTTCTCAGGTGCCGGACCACCCCAGGAGGGACCTCGAGGGGGAGGGAGTCCCGAGGAGCTGCAGCCTGAACCAGTGCCCGTGGGGGCCCAACGCCAAGGCCCTGCTCAGCCCACCTTCCTTCCCTGGCGAGTGTTCCTGGCACTCCAGCCTCAGCCACAGTTCCAGACCGCCGCAGCCTCAGGATGCCCACTGTGCCAGGCGTCCCGAGGAAGCCTCCAGAGGTCGTTGCAGTTCTGCCTGTGAGGTCTTCTGCCTGCGGCAGAGCACAACCGTGCCAGCGACATTCCCGCCAGAGTCCCCCCCCCCAGAGCCCTGGGAAACGGCAAGGCAGAAAATTCACCAAGACCCGGGTATAAAAACCAGGCAGCAGGGAAGAGGGGACCTAACCGGGCCAGGAAAGGGGAAGCGCCAGGAGCTGAAGGAGCAGGGCCAAGCAAAGAAGAGCCAGGAAGGCCGGGCTGGTACTCTTCCTACGCAGGAGGGCCGTTGTCGGGGCCAGGCTGGGATGTTTCGTGGCTCCAGTCTGAGAGCCGCACTCAGCGTCCTCCGTGAGCTGGGAAGTGATTCCAGGATGCCCCACTCATCCTGCTCAGTGGCCCTCTGAGAAAAACAGCCTCCCCCCACTTGCTAGTGCCTCTGGGGTGGCCTTAGGACCTCAGCCTCTTCTGGGGACCCTGTCCTCCTCCCGGCCAGCAGACGAAGCCCCAAGGCACAGCCGGGCACCCAGAAAGGCTTCGACTCACGCCCCGGGCACCCTGTGGCGGCGGAGTGTTCAGGCTGCAGCCACGTGCACGTCCAGGAAGGCCTGTCTGCAAAGTAAATGCATGGATCGTACTGCCTTGAGCTAAACAGGGGGGGTGAGAGAAAATGCCTCCGAAAGGAGGTAGACCAAGGTGGGTAGCCCTGGGTTCGCCCGTCTGCAGGAGCCCCCGAAAGACCGACAGGACCCGTGGCAGGGGAGGAGCCTTCCCGAGTCATGGCCCCCCTTCCCCAGGCACAGCCAGAAAGTCAGCCCACCGGTCCCCCGCATCCCGCAGAGTGGGGCGACTCGTCACAAGGCCGACGGATCCCCATTCCGCAGGGCGAGATGTGGGCACCTTCCACGGAGACGGAGCAAGCCGGGCAGCTCACAGAGTTCCCTCCAAGCTGAGGGAGTGTGAGCTAGCTCACCGTTTTTTAGCCTTGGCTCAGGAAGCCAAATCACTCGCTCACAACTTTAATGCCAGGAGCTCACACAGTAGAATTCTTGCTCGCAAGACTCCACAGCTGAGAGGGAGCCTTGGTAGCCACGTTGAGCCCCTGAAAGACCCACAACATTTGGGGCGGGGTGGGCGCTCCGGTGAGTCAGGGCAGCCACGGCTTCAGAGAGGGCTGGACACTGCCCCTGACGAAGTGGGCCCCTTCCCCACCAGGGCTCCTTCCCTGCCGCTAGTCTGTTGATCGTCTTTACGGAGCTCCTGGACGCTGGCTCTTTTCTAAGAAAGGAGAGGACATCGGAAAGTCTTGATTTCTAGGGCCAGAAAGGCACAAGTGCAGATGGGCAGAGAGAGAGAGAGAGAGAGAGAGAGAGAGAGAGAGAGAGAGAGAGAGCGAGCGCGGGCACAAGCCGGCAGCTGCCAGCACCCTGACCACTCACAACAAGGAAGAAGCACCCAGGCAGGGAGAATTTGGGACGGGGGAAGTGAAAGTTGTTTCCCTTTAGGCTGCTGGTGGGCTGCAAACAGCCGGCCCTGACAGGTGGGGGAGCTCAGGCCGGGCTTCCGTGACCAGGGACTGAGACCACAGCGGGACAGGCCCCCAGCTTCTGCTCGTGTCCCCCGGAGCAGGGCCTGCGCCCTAGACTGGCTGGACCCACGCCGGCCCCTGCTTGCCCCCCGGGCACCTGGGCGGTCTGAAGGGAGGAGCAGTCCCGCGTTTGGGAGGGCAGGCCCGAGGGCACTTCTCGCTTACCCCAGCCGTCCCTTCAGACCACCCAGCTCACCCGCTTGCCCCCGTGCCCCGCAGTGAGGTCCACCGGCCACGACTTGGCGGGGCGCCGCCAGGAAACCTCGCCCGGCCGGCTCCTCCAGCCCTGGCAGGCGCGACCCCCGGGGAGCAGGCGAGGGCAGGCCGCGCACAGGCCCAGCAGGGCTCCGTCCCGACGGGCAGCGCCGGCAGGAAGTCGGCGAGAACAGGCCGCCCTTCCAGGGAGGGTCTCCGCGCGCGCCGCAAGAGCCGAAGGAGAGGCGCCCGGGCCAGAGCCAGAGCCAGAACCAGGCCCAGGCCCTCCCGCCGCCGCCGCGCCCGCCCCCGTCTCTGGGCACCGCGGAGCACCATCCCTCGTCCGCGCCGGGCCGGCTCACGGCGCGCACCCCCTCCGCACAGCCCCCCGGAACGACAGCGCGCCGCGCTCCCGCTGCTCCGGCCCACAGCCCCGCCGGCCGCCCCCCGACGCCGCCTGGCACAGCCCCCGACACCGGCCCAGCAGCCGCAGCAGCAACAGGAGCTCCACGCCGACGGTCGGCGTGGCGCGCAAGCAGCCTCCGGCCCGGGCCGCCCTGGCGGCAGGAAGGCCTAGCGGCCGGGCACGCAGCGGCCGGCCAAGGCCCAGGCCCGCGCGGCAGCCCGCCCTGACAGCCGCGGCCGACGGGGAGGGAGCGGCCCGGGGGTGCCGCCCGGCAGGCAGCGGGCACGAACAATGCATGCCCCGGCGGCCATCGAGGCTCCCGCCCGCGCCCCGCTTACCTGCTCAGGGAAGGCCGCCGCCTCCGCCGCCGCCGCGGGGCTGGCCCATGGCGGGCGGCTCTTTCGCTTTCACTTGCCGGGCCGCGCCGCCGAGGACGGGCGGACCGAGGCTCCGGCGCCGCCCCTTCGCGCTTCCGCCGCCGCCGCCGCCGCGCCCGGCCCGGCCTCGCCCTGCACTGGAGCCGGTGCCCACGGGCAGCGCCCGCCGCTGCCTGCCTCTGCCCGCCGCCCACTGCTCATTTGGGGAAGAGGAGCCGCGCTCGCCCCGCTCCGCTCCAGACCCGCCGCCGCTCCAGGCAGGCGCCGCCGCCACCGCCGCCGCCGTGTCAAAATAAGAGCCCGCCCCCGCCGGCTCCGGGTTCCGCTTCGCCGCGGCCTCCCAGCGGCCTGTCGGGGACCAGCACCTGGTGGGCGGGCGGGAGGCAGGGAGAGAGAGAGGCAGGGAGCCGGCAGGCACCGCCCCCCGCCCCGCCTCCGCGGGACCCGAGAGGGAGGCCGCCGACCTGACGAGCAGAGACCTCTCGGCTGCCTCCCTCCCTCCCTGCCCAGGAGCGCCCTCGAAGCCGGGCTGCGGCGCGCGGTACAGGCGGCTCCCAACCCCGGAGGACTCGAGCAAGCCGGCCGGGCCGCGGAGAGCCCCGTCGCCCGCCCCAAGCAGAGAGCTGCCGTCCTTGCAAGACGGGCGCGGGGGGGGGGCGGGGGCGAGTCTGTCTGCTTGGGATGGGACGGGTCGGGGGCGCTCTCGCCCGGAGCCCTCGACGCCCTAGGTCCTGCGCGCGGCCCCCCGCGAAAGACCTGGGCTCCCCCATCTGTCACCCCCCAGGGCCTCCGGGCCGCCAGCCCAGCCGCTGCCACTCCCCACCCCACCCCCACCCCCGACGGTAACCGGATGCGAGCCGAGCGGCTGGGCGGGGAGAGAAGAGCCGAGCGGCTGGATGCGCGCTGGACACAGCCCGGACGCGGCGACGCTCGCCGGCCAGAGAGCCCTGGCAGCCCGCAGGAAGGAGCTGCGCCTTCGGGGGAGGGGGGAGAGCTGCTACTCCCCCTTTCCGAGGCTTCCAGGGGGGTAAGCGCACTTGAAGCGGGATGGATGGGGCATCTTTCCCTGCCCTGGGCGGCGGGGGAGCGTAACAGCGGCCAGCACTGCAGGACTATTGCCAGCGTTTCGAGGTAAGGCACACACGGGCAGCACGTCGGGGGAGGCTTGCGAAAGGCAGCGGCGGGGGCCCCCGTGGAGGCGGCCGGCGGCGGCTACGGAGCCCTTGGAAGAGACTTGGATCCTGCGCGCGGAAAGCCGTCGGCCGCCCAGAAGGCAGGGGCGGCGGATCCCGCGCTTCGGACCGGCGGGGCTGCTGCGGCCAGTTTTGCGGGGCACACCCCCTCCCAAGAGCCGGAGGCGCCGCAGCCAGGCCGCCTTTCCCTGCGGGGCCAGCGCGGCTGGGACTCTTACGCTGACAGGGCGCCTCCCTGGCAGGCCGGAGCCCGGAGACGTCGGCAGAGGCAGGCCCGGCGGCGGGCGCCTGCAGCTGCGCTCTCGGGCCGGGCCTTCTCCCGCCCGGGGTGCCTGCCGGACGCCGGCTCAGCTCCCTCGGGAGGCCGGCGCGCAGCCCGGCGCCTCGAGGGAAGCCACGCCCGCGGAAAGCGGCGCACTAGTCGGCGTCAATAAAAGCGCCTTCGAGCATGTGCAGAGTGGCTTTCCGGCAGGCACCCCGGGCGGGCTGAAGTCGGGCGCCTGTGTTGTGGGCGGCGGCGGAGGAGGCCGGGCAGGGAGGGGAGAGGAGGGACGCCCCCCCGCCGGCCTTCCTCTGGAAGCGGAACGAGGCAGTCGACGGGCGCTCGGCTGGGGGGCGCCGCCGGCCGGTTGGGACAGACGCCTCCGGGCGTGCGGCAGTCGAGGCGGGCCGTGCCCTGCGGGGCGTTTGGCTGTCCCGACCCCGGTCGCAGGAGAGCAGAGCGGAGCAGCGAGCCGGGGCGCGCGGATTCCCCCGGCCCTCGCGGTGGGCGGGCGGGCGGGCGGGAGCGCTCTTCGGGAGCCCCCTGCAGCCGGGGCCCGGAGCCCAGGCCGGAACGGGGGCGCCCCTCCTCCCCCGCGCGCCTCTTGGACTCCCTCCCTCCCTCCCGGTGGGAAGCAGAGGGAAGGGCGCCTTTCGGGAGCTCGTGGGGGGAATCTCGTCCCCCTGGTAACGAGAGGATTCGGTGGGAGAAAGGGGGGGGCAGATGGACTGGTCGGGTGGGGGTGGGGCGGAGGGTCTGCCTAGCCAGGGGGCCTCTCCCCCCCCCCGCCAGCCCACTGCGCCTGCCCGTTGTGGGTCTCCGCTGGCCCCAAGCTCAGCCTCCCTTTGCTCAGGGTGGTGGGAGAATCCTGGAGCCACTGGCCAGCGCTGCTCCTTCCCAGGCTAGAGCAGCCCTGGACGGGGAGAGCCAAAACCCGCGGCCTGGCCTGCGAGTGTGCCCCCCCCCCGGGGGGTGCCTGTGTGCGCTTTCCCTGAGGCTCCCAAGGGGGCGGGAGTCCCAAAGGAGTGACCTTGTGGCCCCGCGTTGGGGGGAAGTGGGTGCCATTGGCTTCCTGTCCCTGGTCTCCCTCTCTGGCTCCCCAGGGTGAGTGGCTGGAAAAGCAGGAGGCAGTTTTGAGGACCCCCCCCTTCCCCCAGCTCTGGGTCTCTCTTCTCCCTTGGGAGGTGCTCCATGAAAGGGCAGGGGAAACCGGCTTCTGCCGAATCAGACCTGTGCGCGCACACAGACACCCCCCCCGCCCCGGTCCATGGCGCTCCATCCTGTCGCCTCAGACTGGCAGCAGCTCCCCAGGGTCTCGGGGGGAGGCCTCTCACGCCACCTCCTGCCTGGTCCTCAGACTGGAAAGGCCAGGGATTGAACCTGGGACCTTCTGCACGCCAAGCGGGGGTTCCACCACTGAGCCACCCGCCCCTCCTCCCCTTAGAATTCCTTGCGAAGCCGGTGTGGCTCTGGAAGGTGCAGAGACCGAGTCGGTGTTTTCAGGGTGAGGAATCCAGCTGGGGAGGCTCGACTGTGGGCCCGAGGCTCCCGTCCTGCTGCGGCAGCTGGACTTCCATGGTGCCCATCATTTGCCAGGTACTCAGCGCTGCAAAGTGCCGAGTGACGCTAAGGAGCAGACCAGCCAGCTGGTGTGAAAGAGGCGGAGGTGGCAAAGGCTCCATCCGCAGCAGGGCCCAGACTGCCTGTCTGGACAGAAGAGCCACGGCGGCAAAGGCTCAACCCCCCCCCCACCCCAACCCCGCACTTGCTTCTGAGACGGGCAGCAGCAGAGTGGGCTGTTCCTGGGTCTGCCACAACAACCAGTTGGAGTGCACAGCGGAGCATCTGTCGGCATGGCTCGGGGCTGCTGGCTGCTGTGTTTGGGCACCCGTGTGTTCAGACCAGGGTGTGAAGCCAGCCTGTTCCCCCGGATGCTGTGCTCCAAGTGAGGCCCCTGGGAAGCCTTGCACAGTGGGGGGGGGGCCTCGCGGGACCTCACCAAGGCCAGAGTTGCAGTGAGCCAGTTCCCTGTCTGGGGACTGGTTCTCTCTGGGTGCACCTGTGCGCTAGAGCAGGAGATGCAGTTACACAGAGTCTCTTCCCTGCTCCATGCCAGAGGCTCTCAGGTGGGCCCTTTCCTGGGAGCTGGGGGCTTCTCTGTGCCCCAGGGCCCAGCGGCGGTGGTGGCGGCAGAAGTGTGGCGGCAGCATCCTGGGAGGAGCCTCTGTAGTTATCTGGAGAACCCGCCTCACGGGGGGGGGGGGCTTGCGTGTGCACCACAACAAGTAGCCTGCTGCTTCTTTAAATGTGCCTGAAGTCTTGGCAGTCGATCTGCTGTGGTGGGGGACCGAATCCCCCCTCCCTCCCAGACCTTCTCAGCCACTGTGCTGGGATAATTAGATGCGAGGGCTCAGCGCAGACGATGCTCCAGTTGCCTGGCAACTAATGGTTTCCATGGAAATGGCAAGCCACCGCCTCCAAAGCCGTGAGTGAGCAGGGCAGCAGGGGCAGGGATGGTCGGCTCCTCCAGAAGTGTGCAGAGGCCTGGAGGTGTGTGTGTGGGGGGGGCGAAAGGCACGGCATCGGCAGGGAGATGGTGTGAAGGGTCTTGACCTTCCCCGAGCCTCAAGCTCCCCTGGCAAGGGTGGCCCCCCAAGGCCTCCCTGCACCCCCTGTTAGTGTTGCCCCGCACCCCCGTGCCTTTCCTAGCGGCTGGGCACGTAGAAAGGAGGGAGGCGACGCTTTTCCCTATGAGGGGAAATTTCATGTTTCCAAAAAGAACAGGAGCAGGGCCGGGAGAAGAGCTGGCAACCCTTGGCGTGCCAGGTCCTGCCCGTACGTCCACCCACCTCGTAGCAATGGGCCAAGCACCAGCTTATTGATTGACTTATTTCATTTTTATACCGTTTCTCTTCAGAAGTGGTTTACAGCAATGAACAACTACATCAATTAAAACAAGTACATCATTTAAAATAAATACAAAAGTAATATATATAGCCAATAATATGGAACGATACAAAAGAATACAAATACATAAAACCAATCTAATCTTTACCCTAAAACCGTAGGAACCTCTGCAAACATCAAAGACTGCCTGCAAGCCAACTACACTTCACAATAAGGAGAACCCCGAGAATCCTGGAATAATTCTACCCCCAATGTCTTGGGATGTCATCAAGTCCTCTGGAACACAAATGTCTTGGAGGGAGCCATGCTCTCAGAGGCCCTTCCCTGGTGGGAGAAAGTCCTCCTCCCCAGGGGGGACCCAGGACCCCCAGCCGGTCATCACGAGAGAGGCGGTCTTGTGGGCATGAGGGTCCCAGCTTGAGCTGGTTTGGCCCTGGAAACTGCTGGTCTGGCTTTGGCCTCGGGGCCCCTTCTTTGGCCCAAGAAGCTCTTCTCAGGTTTGAACGTTCCCTGCAACTTCTGGGATTCCCCTCCCCCAGCTCTTAATTTCGGCCATCTTCCCATGAACTCTCACCCCCTGAAAGCACAGAATGTGAATGCATCAAGCAGCCCAGCCCTCAGTGGCAACAAGGCCCCAGCTGGGTTAGCTGCTCTGCGCATCTGCAGTCTTGTACCGCCGGCCACCCATTCGTTCTGTTCCGTCTGCTCAGGCTCAGATGGGACAGGATGGGACCTTAGGGCGGCCTTGGCTGAGCCAGCAGCCCCCTCTACTGGTGAGGGGCTCCTTTGCCTCACCTTCTTGACCTTAGCCCCCCACGGGGGACGGGACCGAGAGCCTGGTGTATCCCTCTCCTTCCAAGCGTTCTGGCTGTGCAGGCTGGAGCGCTGCAGCGTAAGGACTGGATGTTCACCCAGAGTGCATTTCCCACCGCTCCCTTTGTCTGTTTTGCCCCAGCCATCCTGCATCTCTCATTGTCTTTGGCCTCACAGGCGTCTCAGAGGCCCAGCCGCCCAGAGGGCCACGGCCAGCAAGAGCAAGACTGGCCAATTTCTGTGGGCTTCAGTAGGTTCACAGGGCTCGTGCAGTTCTTGTCAAACCAGGGAATGCAAATCAGGAAGGTGCGCAGAGAGGCAGGGAGTCGCCCACAGAGATCCACAGCCCAGGCAGGACTGGCATCTTTCCCTTGATGGCAGAGCTTTCCTGACAAGGGGGTCGGGGGAAGGAGCTTGTTGCTGGGTCAACTCCCTCTCCCCCTTCTGCAAAGGAAAACCCGGGGGCTGAGCAGACCCTCCTCCTGAATATTGCTGTTGTAGCCAACCCAAACAAATAACCTCCCTGTGGGGATGTGAGAAGTTATTAATCCTCTCTATACGCTTTCTGTGCTTCACCGTTGTTGTTGCTTCAGTTCCGTGAGACAGCAAGAGGAAGGCAGGCGAGGAGAGAATGGCCTCGGCAGACGTGTGCCCCACAAAGGTGTGGTCCAACCAGAAGAGGCGGCTGTTGTTCCCACCAAACAATGCAGTCGCAGTTGGCGTTTCTGTGCGCAGTGTTTTGACTTTCTGCCAGTCCTCACACGGCTTCCGGCTGTTGAGGGTTTCCTGATTCTGCCTGAGCAGGGGCCGTGTGTGTTTGTGTGAGTTGTTTTGTAGTCTAGGTTACGCCGGCTGCCGGGCCAGCAGCTCAGGAGAAAGCTTTGCTTGTCTCCATTGGCGTGCAGGCAGGGCTGCGGAGGGAGGCCTGGGAGCTGCAGAGGAGGCCTGGCCCGTGTCCCTCCCCGCTGCCACAGACCCCTCCAGGGATTTGCAGACTGGGGGAGGGGGGAGGGGGCAGAGGCTGGACTTCCTTCCTCCCAGCAGTGAAAGACACACACTGAGCCAGACATGGCAGGGGAAATCAAGTCACCTCCCTGTGTGTGGGAGAGGGAACTGCTGGCATTCAGGATCTACAACCGTGCTGGGGTGGGTGTCAAAAGCACGAGGTAGCTGTCTCTCCCTCCCACCCCCACCCCCACAGCTGCTCATGCTCCTGATGGGGGGGGGGCAGGCAACCCTTCCCGTTCATGGGTACTGAAAGAAGGTGAGCGGGAACGTGGAAATCTCAGTTCTTCCTCTTCTTCAACAAGCCCTTTTCTCCTGATACTGGGTCAGCTGGGGGTGGGGGTGGGGGTGGGGGAGGCAGCTGAAAGCAATTGGGTGCAGCAGGGTAAGGTGTGGGGGGCAGGATTGACCTCTCTTCACCTGAGCACTCCTTTTTTGCTTAAAAAGACCCCCCTCCTTTTAGGAGTCCCAGGAAGGGTGGGTATTCACATGCTAATTCATGCCTGCTGCCCCAGTGAGGATTCTCACTGCTGGTGGTGCTGGGGTGTGTGTGTTATATCATTCTGAAATTTGGCAAGAAGTAAATGATATTAGCTAAATTAAATTTGGGTAGATGACACAGCCCTTGAGAACATCTTCCCACTTGGGTGAAAAACAATAAAGGTCCGAGGCAAAAAATGTGTCTCCCATTCAAACCAAAGCAAACCACAGAATAAAGAATCCAACAGAACTAAGGCCTCTCATATTACGATTTACATTCATTTGTAGTCGGCCTGTCTTCCTGGGACTGAAGGCAGATTGTGAGTAGGGGAGAACTGTTCTGTCAATCAGTAAGCCAGTTACCAAAGACGATAACATTTGAGCACTGATGCTGCATGGACTGGTGCACTGAGGCAGCTGTGGTTCAGGCCACGGCATAAGGTGAGCCTCCGACCCGGCCTTCCCCCAAGGGCTCAGTGCAATAACGTCCCCTTAAGATGTATCCTGTGAAATGTGTGGGGGCCGTGACAACCAGAGGCAGGCCTGTAGCGGCCAACAAGCAAACACATAAAAACGATGAAAGAACAAAGCAACCTGAATTCGACGGAAATGATATTTCTGTGCCACTTCCACAGGGTGTTGTGGGAGTATGGGATGACTTCAACCAGAAGGGCATCTGTTGTGTTCCTTGTCACTCTTACAAGTCCAAAGCGCTTTTGATCACCTTCCACCCCACAGATGCACACCTCAGTAGTCACCCTTGTAACTGCTTTGCTCACCATGCCAAAGTACTACCTGTCACTCTGGAGAGGGCCCAGGTGAGCCCTTGCTCTTGGCAGACTACCCTTGTTTCAGAGGAGACCCTGCAACATTCCTCCTCTCTGTACTCAAGCTCCACCCCGCCACACACACACACTCTGTCTGGTGTTAGACTACAGAGGGAGCAAAGCTCAGCCTTCCTGGATCAGGCGAAGGTCCAGGTTGCCCCTTGCCAGCCGCTGGCAGCCTCCGTCCTGGCCAGCAGCCATGCCTGCCAGGGAAACCACATGCCAGTGGCACAGAAGTCTTAACAATGGGAGGCGTGTGCATTCCCTCTCCTCCTTGGTCAGACCCTACCTGTTGAGGAGGATGCAGGTGAAGGACACCTTTATGCCCTGGAAGTGTTCTGTGGGGGGGGGGATGCTCCTGGAGCATTTGGCCAGTCTGTCTGCCTTTGTGGGTCCTTAGAGGGCAGCAGGGCTTCTGTGATGGTGCCTGGCAGGAGCTTCCCCAGGGGCGTGGGATGGGATGCCTCAGCCCATGGGTTTCCCACGGGGCAAGGGGGCAGAGTGGGCTGGCAGGCTGGCTCCTCTTCTGCCCAGCCCCAAAGACCCTTGATGTATCTGGGCTCCTTCCCACAGAGAGGTGTCTCTTGGCGTTATGGCTTGGCGGAGCGCCAACTTGCAGGCCAGAGTCCCCAGCAAGGGCTTGCCCAGCAGCACTTGGGGCTTTGGAATGGGCAAGAAGAAACACATTCCTTTGCCTCTGGTGAGCTGCAGCTCACCCTTTCATCACACTGTTCTGCGAAAGAGTCCAATTTAAGAAAATGCCGTGTTGTAAGGGGATGCAGCATTGAGGGAAAGGAGCAAGCAAGTCCTATCTGTTGGTGGCAAAGCCCTGAGGAAGGGAGGGCAACGTGCACACCTCCCCCCTGGCTTGCCACCCTCCAGTGGGTGAGTCCTCCTGGCCGCAGGAAAAGCTTCATTTGGGAGGCCAAGGCAAGGCCACAGGGTCCACCCCAGTAGCTGCCTGCAGAGCTGATAGTTCAGACAGCTCAAGGAAGCGAGCCCAGCTACACATGGGAACAAGTGGTGTCCATGTCCCAGGCTGGCTTGGAACCAAAGTCCTCCAGCTAGGCTTCCCCAAGGCGGCCCTGCTCAGTGGTCCCCCCGCCACCCTGGGCTGAACAATTCCTAGCACCATCCCCCCACCAGTTGGGGGGCACTTGATCGCCCTCTGGTGCAGGCTCAGTGCGGGCATCTCACTGAGTGCTGGCACTTCTCAGCCACCTCTGTGCCATTCTTTGGGCACCTGTGTGGCCTGCCGCTGATCTGCAGCTGCTGTCTGCCGGAGACGCCTCAAAAGGCTCCAGCGTTGCTCCCTGCCAAACAGAGCCAGGCCACGGCACCCCTGCCCAAAGAAGCCGGCCGCAGCGTCCAAGGAGGTGGGATCAGGCGCGGCGGGGGGTGCTTGCAAGTCACGGGGTCCTCTTCCCTGCTGGCTGCCCTCCTCGCTATCCTCCTGGGGGGGCGAGGGGCAGGTCCTCCCCTGTCCACCCCCCCCACTGTGGCAGGCGGGACCTGGTCAGTCTGGTGGACGGGGGTGGGGGGGCAAACACTGGCCCCAGGGCAGACCCGGCAGACGTTCCTTCTGCGCTGGCGCCTGGTGCGCCTGGTGCGCCTGGTGCGAGATTCACCCCCCCCCCGGTCTCGTGGCAGGAAAGTGCTGCTGCCCTGTCGGGGCCCGGGAAGAGCTTGGCCAGCAGGGGCGGAGGGCAGCTCGCCCCCCCCCCCCGCCGCGTCCCCCTCCCGAGCAAGAAGGCGCCTTCTGCCTTCATCAGCGGGGCCAGGCCGTTGCCATGGATACCCTGCAGTGCCGCCGCTGCCCTCTTGGGGAGGGGCGCAGGTGCCCCCCCACCCCCGGTCTCCTGCAGAGGATGCCCGCCAGCCCCCCCCCCCAGCAGCACCCTGCAGGCGGCGGCGGGGCGGGGCGGGTGCGCGGCCATTTCCGCCCGTTGCCATGTGGCTGCCGCTGCCCCTGCCGCCCTTCCCCGGGGGAGGAGGAGGAGGAGGAGGCCACCCGCGCGGCCCTCGGCTGCGGGGAGCGAGCCCGGGGGAAGAAGCTGTGCGGGAGGCCTTGGGGCTCAGAAGGGGGGGGGCGCCTGGCCGTCGGGCCCGGCGTTGTTCCCAGGCCCGGGGCGCTGGCGGGCTTTTCTCCTCCTCCGTCCCGAGGTGGGAAGAAATGCAGCCCTGCGTCCTCCCTGGAAATCTGGCTGGTCTCTCAGGGGCTCCTGAACTCGCCTCTGACTGCCCCTCTGCAGACCCACGGGGAAGCCCCCAGCACAGGACTGTCCTCCGGCTGAACCCAAGGAAGCTCTGTTTGGGCAAGCGGGAGTCCACTGGCACCCAGACTGGCACCCACGGAAGGGGCCACTGGGGGTAGAGCACCACCTTGCCTGACTCCCTCTGGCCACTGCCCAAGGAGCCAGCTCTGGCTCCCGGGGCCTTTCCAAACACCCTCACGGGCTCCGATCTGTCCCTTTTCTTGCCGGGGCTCTGTGTGTGTCTGTGCAGCCCCTCCCCGTCACCACAATGCTGCATGACCTCACAAGCACGCACACACGTGGCCGGCTCGCCAGTGCAAAAACCTTGCAGCCACCCTTCAAAGGTTTGCTTCCAGGTGAGTGCCAGAGCTCACCAGCCGGGCAAGAGCCTTTCTGGGGGCTAGCGAGATGGGCTCTTTCACCCTGGGGCCCGTGCGGAGGCTGAGTGGGAGGTGAGCCGTCCCCTCTCTTTCTTCCTTGCGCTTTTCTCCTGTGAGGACTGAAGAGTCGGGAGAAGCAGCACCGTGTCTCTTCTGCAGCCTTGGCGATGGACAGGTGTTTTCTGTTGAGCAGCGTCCCTTGGCAGTCGAGCTACAAGCTGGTCCAAAAGTTGACCAGGAAGAGGAAAGGGTGAGGCTGGGCGAGTGGGAGCCTGCTATCTTGGGCAACTTCCAGATGGCCTTCTGGGGGGAAGCCAAGCATTCAGGTGGGCTCATTCCTAAGAGAGGACGTTCATAAGAACATAAGAGAAGCCAGTGTTGGATCAGGCCAATGGCCCCTCCAGTCCAACACTCTATGTCAGACAGTGGCCAGAAATACCAGGGGCCATGTTCTTCTTGGTCTTCTGGGCTGGCAACACAGAGACTAATGAAGGCCAATCAAAAGTGTCGCAGAAAAATCCCACCCACCCTCAAAGATCAGTCACTGGTGTAACAAGAGAATATAATGAGACAGTCATATCAGGAACGTGGCCAGTGACAGAGTCGGTCATGGTGGCGTGGGTTTTGTTGCACAGCTAAGAACCTTATGCACCCGATCACTGTATGGAGAAATTGCAAGCCCCTAAAGGAGGGGGGACGGTAAGATTGCTGCCCAGACCCAAATTTGGATTGTGATTCTGAGGCAAGGAGCCACCAGGACGGCAGCCGGTGAAGAAATGCCCTGCATCCCAAGAATTCCCAATATATTTCCAGTTCTCGTATTTTGGGAGAGGGAGAATCATTTCTCTGTCTCAGCTCTCTCTACCCCATGCATAATTTTATCAACCTCTCTCATGTCCTCCCCTAAGTTGTCCCTTGTCTAAACTGCAAAGTCCCAGCAGACTCTCCAGCCGCTCCTGGCAGGGAAGGGGCTCCAACCCCCTCACCGTCTGGGTCGCCCTCCTCCTCCGCCCTCTTGCCAGCTCTGCCATGTCCTTCCTTGCGATATGGGCACCAGAACTGTACACAGTGTGCCAAATGAGGCCGCCCCATCGACCTATACTGGGGCATTACAATATCGGCCGGTTTGTTCTCAGTCCCTTTCCTGATAATTCCCAACATAGTTTGCCTTTTTTAACCACTGCAGCGCCCTGGGTTGACACTTTCATTGAGCTGTCCATTAGGACCCCAAGGTCTTTTCCCCTCTCAATCTCAGCAAGTTCAGACCCCCATTAGCCTATACTTCCAGTTGGGATTTTTGTGGCCCAGTGTGCATCACCTTACACTTACCAACACTGAACTTCATTTGCTACATTGTCACCCCCTCACCCAGTTTGTGGAGGTCACAGAATCATAGAGTTGGAAGGAACCTCCAGGGTCATCTAGTCCAACCCCCTGCACAATGCAGGAAATTCACAAATACCTCCCCCTCCACACCCCCAGTGACTACTGTTTCATGCCCAGAAGATGACAAAAAACCTCCAGGATCCCTGGCCAAACTGGCCTGGAGAAAAATTGCTTCCTGACCCCAAAGTGACAATCAGCATTTCCCTGGGCGTGTAAAAAAGGGCCACAAGAACTAAGCACTGAGGCAACCCTTCCTGCCCTCCCTCTCAGGATCTGCCCAAGTTCACAGAATCAGCATGGCTGTCAGATGGCCATCGAGCTTCTGTTTGAAAACCTCCAAAGAAGGAGAGCCCACCAGCTCCCAAGGAAGCCTGTCCTACTGAGGAACCGCTCTAACTGTCAGGAAGTTATTCCTAATGTTTAGCTGGAAACTCTTAATTTACTTTCAACCTGTTGGTTCTGGTCTGACCTTCTGGGGCAACAGAAAAGAACTCCGCACCATCCTCTATCTGACAGCCCTTCAAGTATTGAAGAGGGTTATCATATCACCTCTCAGTCGTCTCCTCTCCAGGCTAAACATACCCAGCTCCTTCAACCTTTCCTCATAGGACTTGGTCTCCAGACCCCTTCGTTGCCCTCCTCTGGACATGTTCCAGCTTGTCTATATCCTTCTTAAATTGTGGTGCCCAGAACCGAACACAATACTCTGGGTGAAGTCTAACCAGAGCAGAGTAAAGTGGTACCATTACTCTGTGTGATCTGGACACTATACTTCTGTTGACACAGCCCAAAATCACATTTGCCTATTCAGCAACCACATCACACGGCTGACTCATGTTCCGTGTATGGTCTACTGAGACCCCTAGGTCCTTTTCACACATACTACTGCCAAGACAGGTCTCCCCCATCCTATAATTATGCATCTGATTTTTTGCTACCTAAATGCAGAACTTTACATTGAAATTCATTTTATTTGTTTTAGCCCAGTTTTCCAGCCTGTGAAGATTGTCCTGTATCTTGACTCTGTCTTCTACTGTACTTGCTACCCCTCCCAATTTAGTATCATCTGCAAGTTTAATAAGCATTCCTTCTATCCCTTCATCCAAATCACTGATAAAGATGTTGAACAAACCAGGTCCCAGGACAGATCCTTGAGGCACTCCACTTGTCACTCCTCTCCAAGAGGGCGAGGAACCATTCACAAGCACTCTTGGGTGTGATCTGTCAACCAGTTACAGATCCACCTAACATAGGATCCAAACCACATTTTTCCAATTTGTCAACAATAATATTATGTGGAACCTTATCAAAAGCCTCAGTGAAATCAAGATAAACTATGTCTACAGCATTCCCCTGATCCAGCAAGGTAGTAACTTTCTCAAAAAAAGAGATAAGGTTAGTTTGACATGTCTTGTTCTTGAGAAACTGTAGTATGGATAGGGATACATAATGATTTTTTGATTCATATTATTCATATACTTAAATCTTTTTGATTTTATGGAGATTTTATTAGGATTTAATAAAAGCCTATTAAGTGGTAGGGCCTCTCTTTTGTAGGTTAGAGTGTCTTTTTAGCTGATGCTGACAAAAAAAGGTGCAGGTGCAGCAGAAGATAGGTTTTTCGGTAGAGGTATTTGCTTGAAGTATAAAGTTCATGGTTTTAGTTGTTTAGGGTAAAACTCTGCAGTGTCTGGGTCAAAAAGGGCTTTAACACTTTTTGTTTGGGTAAGAAGAATCCTTGAGGTATTATTATTAAGGTTAGGCTAAATAAACATTTAGGATATTAAGTAGGCACACCTTTTTCTGTATTTGACCAATGAGTGAATTACTACTCAGATGATGCTCCGTGATTTTGTGACCGATTATGAATCCTGAATGTTATCTTCTTAGCTATGTTATTCTGGGTATAAAATTTCATGTACTTCCTTATTGTGCTCAGAAAGCAGCCGATTTTTATAGGCTTGTTTGGCCTAACTGTTTTTAGGTGTTTTAATTGCAATTAAAATCAATGAACATTCCTCCTCATTTTGACCTCTTTTTGGCTGGAAACCTATTTGTACAACAAAACCCATGCTGCCTCTTCGTAATCACAGCCATTTTTTCTAAATGCTCAAAGACTGTCTGTTTGATTATTTGTTCTAAAACTTTTCCAGGTATAGACGTCCAGTTGACAGGTTGGTAGTTACCCCAATCCTTCCTTTTCTCCTTCTTGAAGAGGGGGACAACATTTGCCCACCTCCAGTCTTCTGGCACCTCACCCGTTCTCCAAGAATTCTCAGAAATAATGGCCAGAGGCTCAGAAATTACATCCATGAGTTCTTTTAGTACCCTTGGAAGCAGTTCATCTGGCCCTGAGGACTTAGTCTCATTTAAAGAAACTAGGTGTTTCTGTACTACCCCTATGCCGATCCTAGGCTGCAACTCCATTCCCTCATCCTATGTTCTGGTTTTGCCATGTTGAGCCCCCTTTCCCTCGCGAGAGAAGACTGAGGAAAAGTAGGAATTGACCAGTTCTGCCCTCTCTTCATCACCTGTTAGAATTTCACTTTCCTGTCCCGGCAGTGGGCCTGCCATGTCCTTGGCTCTTTTTCTTACTTTGAACATAAGAATAGAACCCTTGTTTTGTTGTTTTTAGCATCTCTCGCTAGCCTAAATTCATCCTGAGCTTTAGCTTTCCTAACTCTCTCTCTCTAAAGGCACTGGTTATTTGTTTATATGCATCCTTGGTTACAAGGCCCTCCTTCCACTTTCTGAACGAGTCTTTTTTATTTCTCAAATTCCTTAGGAAGCCGTTTATGGAGCCACCTTGGCTTCTTTAGGCTCCTCCCATTTTCCCTTCTCATAGGAATCGTTTCTGATTGTGCCTTCAGCATTTCATGTTTATGAAACTCCCATCCCTCTTGAACTCTCCTTAAGTATTTCTGACCATGGGATTCTACCCAGCATAACTTTCAAAATTTGCTTTCCTGAGGTCCAACCTATACCTCTATGTACAGCTTTTCCCTTCCCCAAGACTGTAAATTCCAAAATTACAGGGTCACTACTACCCAGGGTACCCACTACTCTTACCTCATCAACCAGTTCTTCCCTGTTGGTAAGACTCAAGTACCAGCCCCAATACCAATCCTTGTGGAACCTCATTGCTTACTTCCCAGTTTGGTGCATTGGTTAAGTGCACGGATTCTAATTTGGGAGGACCGGGTTTAATTCCCCACTCCTCCACTTGCAGCTGCTGCTGTGACCTTGGGTCAGTCACAAGTTCTCTCAGAGCTGTTCTCTCAAGGATAGTTCTGTCAGAGCTCTCTCAGCCCTGCCTACCTCACAGGGTGTCTGTTGTGGGGAGGGGAGGGAATTTCTAAGCCACTCTGAGACTCCTTTGGGTAGTGAAGGGTGGGGTATAAATCCAATCTCTTCTTCTTCTCCATTGTGAGGACTGTCCATTGATTCCTAAGTCTTTGCTCCTGTCATTTAACCAGTTTTTAATCCGTAAGAGAACCCATCCTCTTATTCCATGACTGCTAAGTTTACTCAGGAGTCTTTGGGGAGTTACCTTTTGAAAGTCCAGGTACAGAATGTCTACTGGATCACTGTTGTCTACATGCTTGTTCACCTTTTCAGAAGCCATGCTGATTTTCTCTCAGCAAGCTTTGTGCCAACTATTCTGTCTCTAACCTGTCTATCTTCTGTACCAGGTCGCTCAACAGCTAGAAAGTCCCAAGCGGAGACTTGGGGCACATCACATGATAAAAAAACAATATGATCAGGTTGCACAAGACATCCAGTAAGCAATGCAATACGACTCACCCGATTACAAAAGTTAGAAAACCAGAGTTTCAGATGCGATAGATCATCATGCAGAAAATGGAATTGCAAGAGAGGAGAGGCCAATGCAGCAACAGCCTCGGAAGAATAAACACTGGGACAGAGCAGACCCCCGTTCTGTTCCTTTCACAAAGAAGCGTCCCCCTGAAACGTGTCTTTGGTCTCTGCAGCCCAATTCTGTTTTACACAGTCTGCAGAAGGAGAACAACTGCGGGAGCTTTCCCACAAGATGGGAGGGAGGCACCACGGAGGGAGGCATGTGAGTGGGCAGCTGCCAGTCGTACTCGTTCGTTGGGTGGCACCGTGAAAAGGTGTTGTTGAGACGAGTGAAGCTGCCGCAGTAGGACACAGCGAGAGAGACATGTGGGCCCCAGGCCCTTAAGGGCCTTGTAGGTAGTGACCGGTATGTTGAGCGGAGCCTGGTAACTGGCTGGCAACCAATGACTACGTGGCGTGGCTATGGAAAGGGTCTGCCAAGGTGCAGAAAGTAACTGAGCTGCACCAGTCTGTAGCAAAGGGAGCTTTTGAGTTTACCTCAGAGTCATCATGCACAGTTCATTGCCACAGTCTAGCCTCAAGGATCCATGTGACCAGATCAGGTGGGCCAAAGGAAGGAGCCCTCTTCTGGGCTAAACGAAGATGGAAGGAAGCATTTCCGCAGCTGCATCAACTCGCTTGTCCAGCAGAAATGCGGGGATCAGACTGACTCCTCTGAGGCTCTTGACCAACTGCACAAGGAGTTAGCATCCCTGAGTAACCAAGATGGTGCATTCTGAGCCAACTAGAGTTCCCAGGCTGACTTTAAGGCACTGCAAGTAGTCTAGCCTTGAGGTAATCCCAGCATGGAAGCACACAGCCACATCAGCTGAGTCAAGGTAGGCTAAATTAAGCTAGTAGAAGGTTTCTTTGGTGGTGGCATTAGGTTCCTCCTTCTTCAGCTGCAATGTTTAATGGGCTATTTCTCTTCATGTACCAAAGTCCTGTGGAACACGATGAATGTGTCTTTTCCTTAACCCAGGAAACTCAAGTGTCCCCCACCCCTTCAGAATTCCTTGGGCTTACCACCCAGATAAAAACAGACAGGATTCAAACAGTGTCTGGCTACCAAGCCCAGGTAAAAACTGTCTCTGGTAGAATCTCCATGTATCCTCCTGAAATTGCATTCTTTCTGTGCCAAGGCCATTAAAACCCCTCAATCACAATCAGGTCCAAGGCCAGGCCATATAAAGCCCAGGGCTTCCCGGTGCTGTCAGGAGCCTGAAGCACAAATCCTTGCGGTTTTCACAGGGAGACTCCTGAAATCCATTCCCAAGTCCAGGGCTTGGTGGTGTCGCTCTTGGGCAAAGCTGCAGATCCAAGAGCCGGATGCCGACAACTTTTGCAAGGGGGTACCCCAAATTATTTCATGGGGCCACTTGAAAGCAGAGGTGTGAGGGGCGATGACGCAATTCACACAGCCCGCCCCCCAGGTCTGGATTGTTATGCCACTCCTGCTCCACAAGGGGTTCAATTGGGGCGGATTAAGGCTCACTGGTGCCCCCTAAGCGCTGACCAGTCTTGGTGCCCCCCTCATTGAAATGACTGTCATGACAACAGAATTTGGCTCCATCATTTTACTTTCAAGCACATGCATTTTACTTTTAAACACAGCCTATGATACTGCACCTCGCTAACAAAAAAATAGAAGATAACCCGAGGGTGCACCATGATCAGTTTGCACTAGTTTTATCAGTTTATTATTTTTTTTTCTCTTTTCACCCTTTCCCCAACTTCGTGGTGCCCCCTTTGGCCCTGGTGCCCTAAGCACGTGCTCAGTCTGCTTAAGGGTTAATCTGCCCACTGGGATCAATGCAACAGTCCCAGGGCGCGCTCGGTGCCCACGGAAGCCAGCCTCGTTGCCAGCGTCGACGGAGGAAAGGGCCCCAACCCGCCAGCACCCGCCATGGCCACGAACGAACATCCGCTAGGCGCGTGCCGGATCCCCGAGGCCGGCCATGCGTCCTGCTTGCGCGCCCTACTCCGGCCGCGCTGCGGCGGCGGCGGCGCTTCCCGAGCGGGGCCCCTCCGGGCAGGGCGAAGGCCCAGGCGCCCACCGGCCGGCCACGAGGTGGGCCCTTAAAGGTGCGAGGCCGGCAGGAAGCGGTCCCTGCCCCGCGGAGCTTGCGCGCAGCGGGCCGATGGAGCTGCGCCTGCGGAACGCGGCCTTTTGGGCCAGCCTGCCCCGACGGCGCGGAGCTGCCTCGGGCCTGAGCGGCGACCGCTCGCCTGCAGGTGGGGCGCGACACGACCCTGGGGCCCCGGGACCCGCGCAGAGCCCTGGCCGGCCGGGGGGTGGCCCTGCTGGGCCCGAGCTCCTGCGTCTCCGGGCAGCCCCGGGCGCGGGGTGGGGGGGCCCCGCGGTGCTTGAGGGCCGCGGCCGACGCGCTGTGCCTCTTCTCCCCCCGCAGAGGCCGAGGGGCAGCCGCACCTGTGGCGGTGGGTGAACCCCAACCGGGTCTGCCCCATCGCCGGGCGTCCTTGGCCGGCGCCCGGCCCCGAGGTGGCCTCCGCGAGCCCAGCCTGCCGTCGGGAAGAGGCGCGCCCCTCGCCCAGCGGAGCAGCCCAGGTACGTCCGGCGGCGGCGGCCGAGCCTTCGGCTGGGGAGCGGCCTCCCTTCTCCGACCCGGCTCCTCCTCTCCCGTCCCCGCAGGGCCCCTCGGCGGAGGAGAGTGCCGGCCCAGGGGGCGCCCCCAGGCCCGCCGCCCGGCGAGGAAGGGGCCACCGCTGGCGGGGCAGGAAGCAGAAGAGGGCGGCCGGCGGCTGGCCTCACCCGCCCCTCAACTACTGCCTCCTCATCAGCCTGGCGCTGAGCAGCACCGCCGACGGCAGCCTGGCCGTCCAGGAGATCTACCAGTTCACACGGTGGGTGCCCCGGCCCCGCCCTGCCAGGCCCCGGCCCGGACCCAGGCCCTTCCCCACCCACCGGGATTTGGGGGCGGACTGGCTCTGGCGGAGGCTGCGGGGGGCGGGCTCTGCTCCGCTGCTGCGGGTCTGCTGCTGACCCACCCGGTTGCCAAAGGCCCAGGGCCTGCCCAAGGCTAGCGGGCTGGTGGCCTCCCGCCCTTCTCCCCCCGGGGGGTTGGGCAGGAGCTTTGGGCTCCAGTGAGCCCCCGCTCTGGTCTCTCTTCCCGGCAGGCACCACTTCCCCTTCTTCCGCACGGCTCCTGAGGGCTGGAAGAACACCATCCGCCACAACCTGTGCTTCAGCAGCAGCTTCCAGAAGACTGCAGAGTTTGTGTGCCTGGAAGGGAACCGCAAGTCCCGTCTGTGGAAGCTGACCCCCGAGGGGCGCCGCAAGCTGCGGGAGGAGGTGCAGGCCCTGTCGGAGGCCCAGCGGGGACTGCTGCACCAGAGCATGGACAGCCCAGGTAGGCAGGCAGGCAGGGGGAAGGAGGCGCGCCTCTGAGGGGCTTGAACCACCAGGGGACCCGAGTCACAACTCCCCTAGGAGGTAGGCCAGGCAGCAAGCTCCCGCGGCAGAGGAGGCATCTGAACCTGGATTTCCCAGAGGACCCCAGTCTGACCCTCTGCCCACTCCACCACCCAGGGTCCCTCTCTAGGCCGAGGGGCATCCCTGGCTCAAGGCCCTCTTCTGTTCTCTTTGCCGCCCCCCCCCCAGAACTGATGAGGTCTCTCTTTGGGCTTTGATCCTGCCCCCACTCGTTTCCCATGGAAATATGGAGGACGCCGACTCCTCGGCCAGGACAGGAAGAAGAACCTCTGCTGCCAAGAGGAGCTGGGCCCGCAGCTGGTCTCCTCCAGAAGGACAGGGTTTTGCTTCCCAAATGAGATACTTTGGGGAGAGAAGAACACGGGGTTGGTGTTTTCAGCTGCAGGATGCAAGGCTGCTGCATTACTGCCCATGCAGGGCTCTGTCTTCTGCAGGAGAAGGAGGAGGGTTGGGCAACCACGGGACGAGGCCAGGAGGTTCCTGCTCGTTGTTGCTCCTGCAGGCAGCCTGGGAGCTGGTGGTGGGGCAGGTGGGGTGCGGGGCTCCTTGAACACGTTCTGTTTGAGGGTCCGTTGAAGTAAAAATGTGCAGTGAGCTGCGTGTGTGTAGCCTTTTTTCCAGAATGTTCAGGGAATAAACCCAGATCGGCTCCAGAAGTACTTTCAAATCGCAGCCACTGGGCCCTTTCCACACTCCCGTGTGGCTCTCTTTGCCCGCCGGGGTCTCAGACCCCAAGGAAGGGAAGAGGGGGCTGCTGAACTACAGCCGTCTCCTTTTAGAGGCCTTCCCCCCCCCCCGCAGTCATGTTTTCTTTCATGAGAAGCTACTGGGGGCTGGTGGGGGCTCCCCTCCACTTGACTCTGAGGACAGGCCGGTGGGAGCCAGCCAACCTACAAGGAGAGGCGTGACAAGCGTGCCCACTGGGGGAAACGGGAGATGGCGGAAGGCCCCACTGGATATGGTGGGAGCCCGGAAGGCCAGTTGAGTTGCTTGGGCTTCACAGGAACACCCTGGAGCAGATTAATTCTCAGCCACACGAATACAACATCTAATTTGAACATGGACACTGGTATTCGAGCTAAACCCAAATGCCAGCGTTGCTGCCACATACACACAGACAACATGATCACTGGACCCAACAACATCAAAAGGGAATTAGATAAACATATGGAGCAGAGGTCCATCAGTGGCTATTAGCTCCAAGGTTCAAGGGATGCTCTGTATTCTTGGTGCTTGGCAGGAAGAGTGGGAGGGCTTCTAGTGTCCTGGCCCCCCTGCTGGATCTCCTGATGGCACCTGGTATTTTTGGCCACTGTGTGACACAGAGTGTTGGCCTGGATGGGCCGTTGGCCTGGTCCAGCATTGGCTTCTCTTATGTTCTTATGTTTTTATCAACTGCACCATTTCAGGCACATTCACTTGCTCCTCTTCTAACTTTGTATATGCCATTAAATACCAGCAATGCCCTTAAGTTCTCTACATAGGGCGAACAAGACAAACCCTACGCCAAAGGAAAAATGGACAGATCACGAAACCGAGAAAGCTGTCAGAGAACATTTCAGCCTTCCGGGGCACTCAGTGGGGGACCTCAAAATAGCTGTTTTATTGCAAAGGAATTTCAGAAACCGACTGGAATGGGAGATTGCTGAATTAGGAGTTATTACAGAATTTAGGACAATGGAACCCCCAGGGCTTAACAGAGATATTGGTTTCTCACTACACACGCTAGATCACTTAGTTCTCACTTATACTAAACATGGTTGGTTATAAAAGTGCCAGTGGGCTCAAACTTTGTCCTCACATCTTTTAAATTTGATTACCTGTATGCTAATTTGCTGCTATTCACAAGTCCTACCAAATGCCTTAATCCAATTTTAGCTATACAGTTTTGGGCACCACACTTTAGGAAGGATGTTGACAAGCTTGAGCGTGTCCAGAAGATGGCAACCAGGATGTTGAGAAGGTTTGAATCCAAGTCTTATGAGGAAAGACTGAAAGAGTTGGGGATGTTTTGCCTGGGAAAGAAAAGGCTTAGAGGGGACATGATTGCCGTCTTCAAATATCTGAAGGTCGGTCATGTAGAAGATGGAGCTGATCTCTTCTCTCTTGCTCCGGATTGCAAGACTAGATCTAATGGGTGCAAATTACAAGGGAGTCGTTACTGGCTAGATATCAGGAGAAACTTCCTAACTGTAAGAGTGGTTGAGCAGTGGGACACAGTCTGCCTGGGGAGGTGGTGGAGGCTCCTTCCCTGGACGTTTCCAAGCGGAGGCTGGACGGCCACCTTTTGGGTCTGTTGTAGGTCCGTAGGGCTCTCTTTCGGCTTGGCTCCTGCAGAGTGCCGGGGGTTGGACTAGCTGACCGGCAGGGTCCCCTTCCAACTCTAACAGTCTCTGCTTCTATTGCTCAGTGGCTTGTGCATCTTGACTCTGCTTAGCCCTTCCCGGCAACTGAACCACCCATGGGCAGTGGCGGAGGAAGCCTGGTTCCGAGGTATGCGGAGGGGCGTGCCTAGTGCCCAGGCAAGCTGACCCCCAGGACGAAGCTGAAAGGCGCCGCCGCCGCCGCCGCCGGACTCAAAATCTGCTCCGAGCCGACCCCCGCGGGCGCCCTCGCCTGCAGCCCCGCCCCCCTCCGCCGCTCTTCCAGCCGGCCGCTCGGGGCGCAGCGGGAGGCCCGCCCCCGGCCGCTGACGTCACGCGGAGGCGCGGCCCGCCCCCCGGAAGCCCCGCCCCCGGCCTCCGCGGCGCGCAAGATGGCGGACGAGGAGGAGGGGGCGGCGGGGCCCGCTGGCGTTCCCATGGCGACGGCGCTCTTCCGCTGCCCGCTCTGCCGCCGCACCGCCTTCTCCGGCCGCCGCGGCCACCTCTACAGCGCCGGCCACCAGCGGCGGCTCCGGGCCGTGCTCGCCCGCCTCCGGGAGAAGGTGCGCGCGGGCGCCGGGCGGGGCGGGCGGGCGGGGCGGTCCCCGGGCGGGTGTCCTCAGCGGCGGCCTCCTCCTCCTCCTCCTTCTCTCCCCGGCCCAGGTGGAGGCGGCCCGGAAGACGCTGCGGCGCGCCCTGCTGGCCCCCTACGACCCCGCCGCCCACGAGGAGCGCTGCTGGTGCGCCCCCTGCCGGCAAGAGGTGCGGCGCCACCTGAGCCACGGCGCCCTCGCGGCCCTGCACGGCGGCCTCCTCCAGCACCTGGCCAGGTGAGCCCCCCGGCCCCGCCCCCTCCGCCGCCGCCGCCGCCGCCGCGACAGCCCCGGTCCGCCTCCCCTCCTGCAGGGCCGGTTGCCTTGAGCGGGACGGGGGGGTCGAGCCCCTCCCGGCGGAGTCCGGGTGACGCACCTTTTGGCCCTGGCTCGGGAAGGGGGGCTCCGGAGGCAGACCAGTTGACGCCGGGGCCAAGCCACACTCGGCCACGGACTGAATGCCGGGAGCTTTTGCTCACAAGACTCCTCCTCGGCTTGGAGCGAGAGAAAAAGATAAAAGGGGCAGCCTTGTGTGCGGGACTGGATCACCCCTGACTGGATCACCCCAGAGACGGGCTGAGCTTGGAGCCCAAGAACCGGAGCCGGCCGGGGCTCTGGGAGTAGCCCACTCAAGTGGTGATGTTAGGGAAATGGCCTCTCACTGGGCGTGGGGCCTGTTTGGCTGTGGCAACTGCCTGCTGTTTCACAGAGCCCAGGCTCTGCAGTCTTGTCTTGCTCTTGCTGGAGCCATTGCTAGACTAGATCCCGCTCATCCATGGAACCTCCACTGTTGAACAGGCAGTGGGGAGTGGTGGCTGAGGGGTGCCTGGGGGGGTGGCAGGGCCGGCCCCAGGTGTCTGGGCGCCCTAGGCAGGACAGCCTGGGGCGCCCACCCAACCGGGGATGCCAACCTCCCAGTGGGGCCTGGAGATGGCCCAGCGCCGTTCTTCTGGGCGCCTCGCAGCTGCGAGGCACCCAGTAGAGCCGGGGTAGGGGCGGGCTTAGAACACCCGCCCCTTCCCTCCCAGCGGCGGCGCCGGCTTTTCTGGGTGCCTCGAAGCCATGATGCACCCAGGAAAGCCGGGGCTGCCGGCGCTGGGCGGGAAGGGGGGCTTTTCACGGGGGCGGGGGCATTTTGGTGCCCCTGCAGAGCCGGTGCCCTAGGCGAGCGCCTAGCTCGCCTAGTGGGCGAGCCGGCCCTGGGGGGGTGGTCTTTGTCGGTATGCCCAGCAGGGCTCCTGGCCCCCAGGCCTCTTCTGCCTCCCCTGCATTTTGGGAAGGTCGCACAGAGAGAGAGAGAGACTGGATGTGTGTTTTCTTCACCCATCGTGACTGGATCGGGAAGGGGGCCGCTCAGGACCCTTCAGGGGTTTCAGGCTGGCAAGAGGGAATGCAGAGGGTCCCACCCGTGACTCACCAATTTTTGGTTAAGCCACTTCTGAGATCTGTTCTAAGAACTGATTTAGTTTATTGGACTACATTTCAGTCCCACTTTTCTCCCCAATGGGGATGCGGAGTGAACGCCTGAAGGTGCCTCTTACCTGATCAGGGCCCCCCCGGGTCCATCGAGGTCACGATTGTCTGCTCAGGCTGGCAGAGGCTCTCCGAGGTCTCAGGCGGAGGTCTTTCACACCCCCTCATGCCTGGTCCTTTTCAAACTGGAGGTGCCAGGCATTGACCCTGGGACCTTCTACATGCCAAGCTGATGTTCTGCCACTCAGCCACAGCCCCACTCCAACAGGTGGCTTACAGCATCCTCCTCTTTTCATTTTATCCTCACAACAACCCTGGGAGGTAGGTTAGGCTGAAAGCGTGTGCCTGGCACAAGGTCACTGAGTGAGCCTCCCAGATCCTAGTCCAGTAGGAACTACGCTGTGCTGGCTTGTCGTCATTCCACCCTTTAGGCAGACTCAGCGGAGACTGTGGTCCCTCATGAGGCCTGCTGCCCCTGCCCCTGCCTGGGTTAGGAACATAAGAGAAGCCAATGCTGGATCAGGCCCATGGCCCATCTAGTCCAACACTCCGTGTCACACAGTGGCCAAAAACACCAGGGGCCAGCAGTGGGGCCAGGACACTAGAAGCCCTCCCACTGTTGTCCCCCCCCCCCGCCAAGCACCAAGAATACAGAGCATCCCTTGTCTCAGACTGAGAGTCCCTATCTATACCTTGTGGCTAAGAACCACTGATGGACCTCTGCTCCATATGCTTATCTAATTCCCCCTTGAAGCCGTCCATGCTTGTAGCCGCCACCACCTCCTGTGGCAGTGAATTCCACGTCTTAATCACTCTTTGGGTGAAGAAGTACTTCCTTTTATCTGTTCTAACCTGACTGCTCAGCAATTTCATGGAGTGCCGAGAAGTTTTTGTATTGTGAGAAAGGGAGAAAAGTACTTCTTTCTCTACCTGCTCTATCCCACGCATAATCTTGTAAACCTCAATCGTGTCACCCCTCAGCCGTTGTTTCTCCAAGCTAAAGAGCCCCACGCGTTTTAACCTTTCTCCATAGGGAAAGTGTTCCGACCCTTTTATCATTCCAGTTGCCCTTCTCTGCACTTTTCCCAAAGCTATGATATCCTTCTTGCGGTGTGGTTCGTCATGATACAGGCCTCCTCTGGGGCAGGAAGCACAGTGTGAATTGCCCTCCTCTCAATGAGCCGAGCCTCCAGGGAGAGCACAGTCCAAATGGTGTGTTCTGGCCTGAGCAGTGGTGTTCAAAGTATGTGCCGCTAAAGCAATCTTCTGGTCGGTCTTCTTTTTCAAGCCCTGAACACAAAAAAGCCGTCTGCACATTCTGGTGGGAGAACAAAGCAAACCCCAGCCTGAAGTGCCAGTTCCTGATTTCTTCTGAGGATTATGAGCTGTGAGTAGACCCTTCGTCTGCAGCGTGATGGTTGCTGTGTGGCAGCTCCTTTGCTAGCTCAAACTGCAGCTCTTGGGCAGAAGGAGCTTGTTTGAAAGCAAGCACTGGAGCGTCTTGGCCGCTCTACTTGCTGTGCACCCAGGCTGGCAAGACTCATGTGGAGCGAGGCGGGGTAAGAGGGGGCCCACCTGGCCTCTTGCGGCTGCCCTTTCCACCGTGCCAGAGGCTCCAGGAAGAACTTGCCTTGTTCAGAGAGCAGCAGTGTTGCTGCCCTGTGTGGTCTACAGTAGAGACTGAAGAAGTCCTGGGTCTTTCTAGCACCACAAACCCGTGCCTTGGATTTTATTCCAGCTTCAAGACATCTCTCACCAAAGCTCTGGATGCTTACGAAGAAAGCAAGGATGAAGTCATTCAGCAGGTGAGTGTCATGCTGGGATGGGCGAGAGCGGGGCCTCTGACTGGGGTGCTCTTTCGTCTCTTAGACTGATTGTGTCTTCTGCCCTCTCTGATTACAGATGGCAGCTCATATCCGGGAGGTGGAGCAGAGCCGGCAAGAAATGGTGCAGGCCATCTTAGAGGTTTGTGTGCCCAGGATGCCAGGGGGCAGTATCCACTATCGTAGTCGCGTTCCTGCCTGCGGCCTCCCTCCCCGTTTGTCTGTCTGTTTCTTGGCTGGTGACCTTGTGTATTGGCTAGAAGGTGTAAAGGTGTACCCACCCGAGGGATCTCTCTTATGATGCTTGGTTTCCTGCCTGTGGCCTTTCTGGCCTCTTCCCATGTGGGAGCTCTTCAGGCTCACAGAGAGAGGACAGGCCTCAATGTAAAGGGGGCCCTTTGGGCAGTGCTCTGTGGCTCCCAAAACCATTAATGGTATGGATTAAGTGTCTCCTCCCTCAGTGCAGGTCCTTTGCTTTGTTGACAAGCACCAGAACTGCTCAGCTAAGTAACTAAGAGAGCCAGTTGGGTGTCCTGGTTAGGAGTGCTGACTGTAATCTAGGAGAACCGGGTTTGATTCCCCACTCCTCCACGTGCAGCTGCTGGTGTGACCTTGGGTCAGTCACAAGTTCTTTCAGAGCTGTTCTCTCAAGAGCAGTCCTTGAAAGAGCTCTCTCAGCCCCACCTACCTCACAGGGTGTCTGTTGTGGGGAGGGGAAGAGAGATTGTAAGCCACTCTGAAGGGCGGGGAATAAATCCAATCTCTTCTTCTTTCCCATACTGCCCAGACCCATCACGTTTGGTGTTGTGGTTAAGTGCGCGGACTTTAATCTGGGAGAACTGGGTTTGATTCCCCCACTCCTCCACTTGCACCCACTGGATGACCTTGGGCAAGCCCTAGTTCTGGTAAGAGCTGTTCTTGAAAAAAAGAGCAGTTTCTGTCAGAACTCTCTCAGCCCCACCTCCCTCACAGGGTGTCTGTTGTGGGGAGGGGGAGGGAGTCTGTCAGCCGCTCTGAGATACCTCTAGGTAGTGAAGGGCGGGGGGGTATAGATCCAGCCTCTCCTTCTTCTTGTCAGGAGGGTGAGTGGCATGTCTGTGCCTCTGCTTAAGGGGACTGGGCTGTTTTGGGGGTCCCGCCTGCCTTTCTTATTGCGAGGGGTTGTACTCGTCGTACTTTTTGCTGGGACCTGGTGGAATCCCTTCCTGCAGAGCAAACTTTACTCTTGTTTCTTGGAACAAGCATTTGTTTTTCCTGAATCAAACTCAGCCACAGACGGAGACAGAGCTGTGCCAGGGAGTTGCTGTTGTCAAGACCTGTACAAGGACCCAAAGGTAAGAGGCCTGTTTCAGGTGACTAGCTATGGCATTGCTTTCAACACCTTGATGCTACCAGACACCCACAGGAGTAGTTCTCTGCTCCTTTCTGGACAAGATGGGTCTTTGTAATGCTGGCTGGCCCAAGTGTACTTGCAGCCTAGTCCCACGCTGGGTGGAGATTCTCCAGTGTTCCAGTGACTTCTCCTGTGTTCTAGTGATTTCTTCTTTGCCATGGAAGACAGTGCACAACCAGGCCCAAGTGGGAGTGCCAACTCTACCAGAGAACAGCTTGGATCTCCGTGTAGTAACATGCTTGAACTAGATTGGCAGGAAGCAGGGCAGTCCTTAACGTTTATCGGCCACCAGGTAAGTGCAGCCAGAATCCTGCAGATCTGTTAAATCTCAGCGGAGGTGATGCTTCAAGCCCCTGTAGCGTGAATGGCACCTGACCCCAGGAGTTAATTTGCAGTGTTGTCTCTTAATTCCTTAAGGAAGTGACAGTAGAGCAGGGGTGTTCTACCTACAGTCTGCTTCTCTTTGAGAAATGGCATTGCACAAATAATTAGCAGAACGGTACTCTTACTGAAGCACACACATGCTGTCTGATTGGCAGCTGCTTCTGTATTATGTCTGTCAACATCTCTGATTTTTCACTTTTTTGAAACACAGGAAACAAAAGGGAAGGGCAATGTGCATACAGGTATGTCTGAAGATTTGCTTGTTTTTCTTACTGCTTGAAACATTTCTGAACATATTTTAAATCAGTCGGTATCTCTGGATGTTTATGGCTGGAGGAGCAAGCTAGTGTAGCTACCAAAAAGGGGGGGAAAGCCCTTCAGATCAGCTTGGAATGTCCAGTTGGTGCAGAACACATAATACACTCTCTCTGTTGGTTACTGATCAGTTACTGGGTTCATTTCAGTGTTCTGAGTGTCACCTGCAATGCTTTCAGAGGGTACTACCCTGCCAATGTGGAACTGCCTGTCTTGGGAGCTCTGGGAGGCATTTTTATCAAGGCAGTAAAAATGAAGCATAACAGCTCAGGAGATTGCTCTTATAATGGAATAGGATTATAGTTTTAACCCTTTTTGCTACACTGTCTTCTACTTTTGTAACCCACCTGCATTCTGCTTTATGGTATGTTGTGCCTTAGACAATTTGTGTCTGCGTTGTTCTTCAGTTCTGTAATTCAAGCCCTATTGCATTGTTTTATGCCATCTGATTGAACTGTTTTCTGCACCTGTCATCTGCTTAGAGGCCCAGTGAAGGCAGGCAGTAAACAGCAAAAATAAACCTATTCCTGTTTTCATCCTTAGGAGCCAAACCCCCCTGGTTGCTGGAAGAGGAAGAAGAGAAAAACACAGGGCAAATTGGACCCTCATATGAAGAATTTCTCAAGGAAAGTAAGTGGTGATTTGGGTAGTAGGGAGGGGACACGCTGGATGTCTGATACCTGAACAGTATCTCTTTTCTTCCCCAAGAAGAGAAGCAGAAGTTGAAGAAGCTCCCACCTGATCGGGTTGGGGCCAACTTTGATCACACCTCTCAGACAGGAGAAGGCTGGCTTCCCTCCTTTGGACGGGTATGGAACCACGGCAGGAGGTGGCAGTCCAGGTACGGTTCTGGTCACTGCGGAGTAGTCAGTAACTACCTTCCCTTTGAATATAGCCATTCTGTTGTAATGTCAGCTAAGAATGGTTTGCCCATTTCAACCAGTACACTGTTCCAGAGAAGTGACACTATGTGAGCTTTTTTGGGTTCTTGCTTATAAAAGTTTGTCAAAATACATTTAATTTCAGGCTGCCCCAAGTCTCCCATCTTTGACAGAGTACATCTCTAATAGCTGGCTAGAGCATCTCAGTAGCGGCTATATTATGCTCCAGTTACCAGTGTGTGAAGGATTTTTAATTGATGTCCTGCTGAGTAGTTTCTTGGTAATGCTTTCTCTAGGCACCAGTTCAAGGCTGAATCAGGACAGAAAAAGCCAAAAATGAAGAAAAGGAAACTGCCTGAATGCTGATGAAAAGTTGATCCTGTGGTGTTTTCCTTCCCATGGAATTTATATATAGATACAAAATCCAGCATCTGAGTAAAAGCGTGTTTTTTGTCTATTTATATTAAACCATTATTGTAAAAATACGTTCTACATCCTCATTGAAGCTGCAAATAGGAACAGACAGCTTCCTTTTCCTGAGCTTCTTTGCGCGACGCCACATTTTGTACTAAGGAGCAGCCTTAACCACACACTCAACAGAAAAGCAGCAAACACAAGACACAACTTGATGTGAGAGATCTTTTTAAACACCACCAGTTTGAAAAGTTCAATTATTTTATTTTTATGAACATACACAAGAATTTAAGCATCACTTCTGATCCTGTAAAGCAAACAGAGAACGAATGAGAACCATATTGTGCTGCTTCGCTGGAACCCCAACAAGCCATCCTCGGGCCCGCCAAAGCGTCTCACCTTCTCAAGCATCCTCCCCAGCAGCTGGTGCGTCCCCTCCCTTGGTGTTGCGGGTGTAGATCACCTGGGCTCTGTGCTTGGACACCAGCTTGATTAGACCTGAAAAACAGCACCGGTCCATGCGTAAGACAAAAGGACCATTCACGTTTCTGTTTTTTTGTGCATACTAAGCCAGTTTGGAAAAACCACCTCAGGGCAGCACTCACAACACATTTCTGGGGAAGTATCAGCATCCTTCCACGGGTGTGGGAGAGTGGCTGCTGGCCAAGGTTCCCACCTTTGAAGGTCCAGGTGGGTGCTCAGGCCCAAAGTAATACTGTTGGATCTTTACATAGATTCCACCACAGAAAGAATAAGAATTGCAAAGCAGCAGCTATCTTTCTTGTGGTAAGAGACCCTTATCACGAGTGAGTAGGTTTCAGGAAAAGCAGTTTAAATATGACTTTCTGAGGCTGGAGAAAGAGCAATCCTACCCCCATCTTAGTCTCTCTTTCAATATAAGGGATGAAAAGCTTTAACTGTCTAAGGACCAAAATATTTAGCTCACTTTTATTTTGACTTTACTTTTCTCCCCAATTTTAGCCTCAACCAGACTGTAAGAAACGGCACTATTTACTTCCTGCCTCCATCTGCACTCCCCCAACTGTCATTCTTTAACAAAAACGATTCACTGCAATGAAATGTATTTTATCTCAGTTCTAATTCTGTCCTGCTCCACTTGTCAATTTCAGCTACATTTTCATCCTGCCTTGTTGTAATATACAGGATTGGGGGAGGGGGCCTGCTTCTACCACAGTTCATAACGATCCACTTCATACAAACCCAAGTCCATCATTTTAAGGATTCTCCTATAAATTCAGGATTGTGTGTGCACCTGGAAGCCATGGTGACCTGTGGTGACTGATCCCTACTGGAGACTTGGAGAATATTCAGAGAGGTGCCTGAGTAAATCCTGCCCCCACCTCCCACCTCTGGTATTCCACAAGGAGGTCTCCCACCCAAGTACTTGACAGAGTCTACTCTGCTTAGCTTTACGGAGCTGGCTTACCTGGACTACCCAAGTCAGGGCTACCTTAAGAATTACTGATCCCCCTCCCCCCCCACGAAAACTGCAGGGCTGAGCGAAGAACAATATCCAAGACTCACCCAGTCCTATTTCAGCTCTCCACCTGTTCACAGAGGAGATTATCCCATCACTACCTCAAAGAAATCCCAGGTTTCTCAAAAGGGGTGGGTGCGAGGGAGGTTTTACATAACCAGTGGGACTGTGGCATGGGGAAGCGGGCCCTGCTCTAGGTGGGTTCTGACAAGCCCTTCCTGGCATGCAACACTCTGCCCTGCCTCGAGCGGACCTGGCACGGAAGGGGTCCCCTGGCGGCGGTGGCGGCAGTGGGGTGGGTGGACCACACCCGGGCCTACCTTTACTGAGCAGCTCCTGGAGCGCGGCCCTGGCCAGAGAGCCTCGGATCTTCAGCCTCTCGGAGACCACGGCCGGCGTGATGAGCTTGTAGTTGGGCACCTCCTTGCAGAGCTTGTCGTAGGTCGCTTTGTCGAAGAGGACGAGGTTGTTGAGCTTGTCGCGGACTTTCCCTTTGGACCACTTCTGCTCGCGGAGGGAGAAAAGCGCCCGGCTGAAGGCCGCCCCCCCCTCCGGCGGGAGGAGAAAGCGGCCGCGCCCCGGCAGAAGGGCCCCCCCTCCCTCCCTCCCGCCCGCTCACCTTCTTCTTGGCCTTGCCGCCGGACTTGTTGACGGGGTCCTTGTCCTTCTTGGCCGACTTGCCCGCGTCCTTCTTCTTCTTGTCGTCCTTGGGAGGCTGCGGGGGGAGAGGGGGGGGGAGGCAGGCGGGGGTGAGGGGGGGGGCGGCGGCAAGTGGGCCTCCTCCCCCCCCCCCCCCGCGCCGACGGGCCCGGCCACGCGGCCGGCCTACCTACCATGGCGGAGCGGAGCGAGGCGCGGGGGGAGCTGCGACTGCGGCTGCTGCTGCTTCGCCCGGCGGCTTCCGGCTGGAAAGGAAGGGGCCGCGCGCGACAGGGCGGGAAACCCCGTGGCGGAGGAGCACTTCCGTCGGGCCGGCCCCGCCCCGCCCCTTCCGGCCCGCCCCCTCTCCCTCCGTCTCCCTTCCGGCGGCGGCGAGGGACGGGGGCCGGCGATGGCCATCTTCAGCGTGTTCGTGGTGAACAAGGCCGGCGGGCTGGTCTACCAGCTGGACCACTACGCGCCGCGCACGGAGAGCGAGAAGACCTTCGGCTTCCCCCTGGAGCTGGTCCTGCGCCCGCACGACGAGCGCGTCCTGGTGGCCTTCGGGCAGCGCGACGGCGTCCGCGGTGAGCGGGCCGGGAGGAGCGGGGCGGGTCTGCCTGCCTGCCTGCCCGCCCGCCCGGGGCCCGCGCTGACCCTCCTCTCCCCCCCTCCTCTCCCCCCCCGGCAGTGGGCCACGCGGTGCTGGCCATCAACGGCCTGGAGGTGAACGGGCGCTTCACGGCCGACGGGCGGGACGTGCTGGACTACCTGAGCCACGCCGCCCACTTCCCCGTCGCCATCCGCTTCGGCCGCCCGCGGCTCTCCTCCAACGAGAAGCTCATGCTGGCCTCCATGTTCCACTCGTGAGTCCCGCCCGGGAGCGGGGGCCGGGGGGGGGGCGGGGCGCGGCGGGGCGGGGCCGGCGGCGGGGCTGACGGGCGGCTTCCGCCCCGCAGGTTGTTCGCCATCGGCTCGCAGCTGTCTCCCGAGCCCGGCAGCTCCGGCATCGAGATGCTGGAGACCGACACCTTCAAGCTGCACTGCTACCAGACCCTGACCGGTAGGGCCCGCGGGGCGGCGGGAGAGGGGCCCGGGGGGACGGGACGGGACGGGACGGGGCCCACGCACACCCACCCGGCCGGCCAAGGCGGGGGTCTGAAGTGGGCCAGCCTGGAGGCCCGGAAGAGGCCGGTCCGGGGACCGCTGCTCCCCGTTCTTCCTCCCCCCCGCCCCCTCCGGGGCCAGGCCAGCTCTCGGCGTCCTTCCTTCCCGTAGGAATCAAATTCGTCGTTCTCGCCGACCCGCGGCAGGCAGGGATCGACTCCCTCTTGCGCAAGATCTATGAGATTTACTCCGACTTCGCCCTCAAGAACCCTTTCTACTCCTTGGAGATGCCCATCAGGTAGGGCTTTGCTTACCCGTAGCCCTGTACGGAGCCATGCCAGCGCCAGCGTCTGCCTGCGTGTGTGTGTGTGCCCGCGCATGCCCAGTGCTCCTCAGGTTCTTGCCTGGACAAACTCAATGTAAGCTTGGAGCAACAAGGAGGATGGGGGGAGGGGGCGGGCTGGAGACCAAGCCCTGATGAGGAAAGGCCGAGGGACTTGGGAAGGTTCAGCCTGGAGGAGGTCCAGGGGGGCCTGAGGGCTGCCCCTTAGAGGAGGGCAGGGGGCTGTTCCTGTTGGTAGCAGAGCACTCGCAATAAAGGGGTTTCAATGAAGGGCGGGAAGGTACTGGCTGGATCTCAGGAAAAGCTTTTGACAGTCATCATCCATTCCATTACAGTGGAATCAGCTGCCTGGACAAACACTTGCCAGGGACGCCTTA
This sequence comes from Gekko gecko, assembly GCA_029375565.1. Lineage (NCBI taxonomy): Eukaryota > Metazoa > Chordata > Lepidosauria > Squamata > Gekkonidae > Gekko > Gekko gecko. The sequence goes on along the minus strand of JAPDNY010000013.1, from coordinate 77,667,249 downwards.
GGCTGATCCCGCACTGAGCAGGGGGTTGGACTGGATGGTCTGTGTGGCCCCTTCCAATTCTGATTCTGTGGTTCTTTTGGCACCAAGAGGCGTCTTTTCCCCCCCAGAGCCAGGACCACTGAGATGCCATGAGTGGTCTTGCAGAGGAAAGCAAACAAGCATGGTCAGGCTGTGCCGAGATGTTCTTTTTGATTGTTACAAGAGGCTCCTTCTCCCCCTGCAACAGCTATTCCTGCCGAACTAACTTTAAATGCTGGCACGTAGCTGAAGCCCAAGTAGTGGTGCTTCCATTATAAATCCCCTGGCAAGAGGACGGAGCAGGGAACTTGAGCTATGACTCAGGGCAGCTGGGCGAGGTCAGATCACTTCCGTGGGCTGGCTTGCATACACACACACGTGGCCGTGTGCGCTTCTCTTTAAGACTGTATGCTGGTCCAGAATTTCTGTCTTTTGACGCCTTTGATGTTTCAGGTGTGAACTCTTTGATCAACACCTGAAGCTGGCACTGGAAGTAGCAGAGAAAGCAGGACCATTTGGACCCGGCCTGTAGGACGGATTTCCCCCATTTCAGCCTCTCGATGGACCCCTGGCAGGCTGTGTTCCTTGCTCTTCTCCACACAGGCTTTGCAGCTAAGATCACCACGGATGAGGGTGGTCAGGAGGAAGCTGCGAGCTTAGCTCCATCATTTCCTAGGGCTGCCTTGTATATTTGTGTGTGTGTGTGTGTATATATATGTGTGTGTGTGTGTGCACGCGTGTGGCTGTTACAGTGTATACTTCTCCTCACAGCTGCAGCCTTGTGTAAATAAAGTATTCCAGACAGAAGCTTCCGTTGTGAGCCGGCACAGAGCGGGTGTGCACTGAAGCTCAGCAGAGAGCTGGGAAAGCTCACGGGGGACTCGCGGGGCTTAACTGCAGGGGTGGAGGGTCGCGTGTTTGGAAGGGAGCGCGCTGCACAGGACTGGATGCTTCTGTTGCAGAGTTTATTTGTCAGTGGATACTTCATTACAGTGGACTGATTTGGAGCCATCTCCACTCTCGCTGCAAGATTTTCTCCGAATGGCAGCTGCAAAGCTGCTGGGGGCTGCATGGCTTCATTACCAAGGAGGAGGGGGAGAGACTAGGAGTTTTGCTTCTAGCGCTGGGTGATGTGCAAATACCCCACGGGAGTAGCCTTCGTAGGCTGTCCGAGCCCCAGACATTTCTGGCAATCCTTTCCTAAGCTCAGTTACATTTCCCTGAAGCACACTGGCAGTCTCAGGAGACAGACACGTCACTTTGGGAAACAAGGTAGCATCCTTCCTTCCCCGTTGTTCACGCAGCTTGCAGGTGGGGCAGCGTGTGGTTCTGCTCACTTGCCACCCTTCGTGCAGTGAAGAGACAGAAGGCAATGGGGGTGGGTGGGTGGGTGGGGGGTTGGTTCGGGGTCACCAAAGGCACCCTCACTCCTTGCCTTGGCTACGCTTGGTTAATCAGGTCCGCCTAGGATGAATGGCTCAAGCCACCCGGGCACAGTGGGGCTCTGCCGGGCATTTCAGAAAACCGCCAAAGCCTGCAGCCCCCAAGCTGGCTTCTGCCCTGCCTGTCCTGTGGGGGTCGCGAGAAGATCCTCCACAGCTGTGCGACTCCCGGGCTTCAGTCCACCTTCTTTGGCACGCGGCCCATCTTGGTGCGGATGTTCCTCAGGAAGAAAAAGGCCACGGTGCTGGCAGAGCACATCAGTTCCGCTACCCAGAAGGCCGTTCCCCAGCTGTAGTGCTTGGCGATGGTGCTGAAGGGCAGTCCAGCCAGGAAGCCTCCCACTGGAAAGCAGAGGGCAGAGTGAGCGGGGGCCGTGCGGCTCCGGGGGCCAGGGCAAGAGGTGGGGCGCCACTCACCGTTGGCCATGAGCGCCACAATGGCATGCGACGTCCCACACAGGTTGGACGGGGCACTTTCGTTGGCTATGACGCCAAACAGGGCAATTGGTCCATAAGAACAAAATCCAAAAACAGCTCCCAAGATTAGAATCCATAACTAAAAAAAGGGGGGCGGAAGAGGAGGAAGTCAGGCATGTGGGTGATCGGCTGTGTGCCAAACCTCTACCCTCCGCCCGGTTCCCTTCTTCATTGTGTTTGCAAAAACAGGCTTCCTTTGCAGCACATTAAGGAGCCCTTTTGCTCTTCTGGTGAAAGGAAATGCTGCTTGTTCCCAGGTTGGTTGATTAGCTTAGTGGCAAACGCAGAACAGCTACAGCGCTGAACTATGAGCAGCGTTACTTTACAACCAGCACACCTGCGGCATCCCAGTAACTGTGACCGCAGCACAGATTTTGGATTATATTTAGAACAAAGTTTGAGTCCAGTCGGGCACCTTTGAGACCAACAAAGTTGAATTCTGTCTGTCAACTTTTTGTGTGCCTGCTGGGTGGTCTTCAAGGTGCCCGACGGGTCTCCCAACTTTGTTCTGTTGCTTCAGACTAACATGGCTCCCCCCCCCCCGAATCGAGATCCTCTTTAGTCTGACAAGTCACGATGTCCACAAAAGGGGCCAAAGCACTGTGACCCCACCCCACAAAGAATTCACCCACCCAGGCAGACCCTCCCTGCTTTTTCACAGGCGCCCCACGGCTCATGGAGCGTGTTTGGCAGACGGCAGCTGAGAAGCAACGGGGTGGTGTGTGTGCCCGTCCCCTTCCCTTTGGACCTCATGCTCAACCCCACAGAACCATGCAGCAGAAGAGACAGAAAAGCTCAGAGAAAGACCTCATGTTCTGTTAAGCCCACAAGGATAGCAAGAGGGTGGAGGGCTACAATCCAAGAGCTGCTGTCCTGAGAGACAAAGAAGGAAACAATGAGCAAGGTGCAGGGAGAGGACCCAGCGGCCCCCCCCCCCAAGCAAGCGAGAGCCTCTCCCCCGCCAGCTCCTCCTTTGGGCTCCTGCTACTTCCAAGGCCTTGGAGGAGGGCTGCCTGGGAATCCTCCCTCGCACGTGGTGCTCTCGGGCCCAAGGGACTGCATGGCACCCAGAAGAGAAGGGGGCCCTCTCCCAGCCCTGCCATCCCCAAGAGGTGCGTGCGCAGAGTCGGAAGCAACAAGGAGAGCTTTGGCACCCCTTCTCCTCCCTCCTCCTCCAGCCCAAGTTCCAGTGAATGGCGACGAAAGGCTGACGTGCAGGTTACCTTGGGAGAGCTGCTGGTGACGGTGACCCGGAAGAGGTACATGGAAGCAGACATGCCGGCCATCATGGAGAGGAGGAGTGCGTGCCGAGGGTTCCCGTACTGCGATAGGCCCACCTGCGGCACACCCCCCGAGGATGAGCTCCTGCCAGGAGGCGCGAGGGCTGCTCTCCCCACCAGGCCTGTCGGGACACCCCGGAGGCAGGGACCAGCCGCCCAAGTCTTCCCTCTCCTCCCTGCTGGTCATCTGGAAACGGCCCTTGCCAGCCAGCCTCCCCTCTGCCATCCCCCACCGGGCGGGCGGGCGGGCGGGCAGGGTGATGCCCACAAGCGGAAGGCCGGAGAAGAGCCAGCGGTGCTCCTCCTCCGGTCAGCTTACCCGGGCCACGGCGCGGTCGGAGAGAAAGCCGGCTGCGATGCTGCCCACCAGGCCCCCAACTTCCAAGGCACTCATGTAAGAGCTTCCTGCAGAGCCAAGAGAACATCAGCCAGAGAGCGCGGACATCCCCTGCTCCGGGCTCCCCACAGGGCTGGCTTCCTGGCCGCACGCAACGGGGCCTGTGCGCGTGAAGTGCCCCTGGCCCAGGCAAACACTCAGCCGCTGACCCGGTCAGGAGGACCTGGCTAGTGCCAGAAACAGTTGGAGGTCGAGGGGGGAGGGGGGTGTCCCATGAGCCCGGTCCTCCCGCGCCACCAGGCCCGGCTTCCCTGACTCTGTTTTCAAAAGTGTTTAGCGCCCGCGAGGCATTGAACTCTCTGTCTGAGAACTAGGCCAAGCTGGTACAGCATACCGACGAATGTCGACTGCCCCCTCTCCTGGATGAGGAACAGCTGCCCCCAGTCCGTGCAGCAGGTCTTGACCCCAAAGACCACCAGGTAGCCAGTCGACAGGACCCAGAGGTAGGGGGAGAGCAGGAGCTCGGCCAGGGTGCTGTCCTCCGACGCGGAGCCTGCAAGGAAGAGGCCGCTCGCAACCAGAGCCTTCCCACCCGGCCCAAACCACGGCTCCGATACCCCCGTGGCCGGGCCGCAGCCCGCTAAATGCGCTCTCCCTCTCCAGCCTGGCATCAAGGCAAGCGGCTCAGCGCCCTTCTCACGGAATTCCAGAGGCTGCTGGCACCTGCCCACGTGATGGCATCGTCTCTGCCTGCTGTGCTGCTCTGCGCAAAGGCGGCGGGTCCCCGCCATGCCACTCTGCCGCACGGCTTCCTCCCGCCCGCTCCAGCTCCCCGGGCACTCACCCTTTTTCCCTTTCTTGGGCCCCGGCTCAATGTTGGGCAGCCCCACGTCCGAGGGCTCGTTCTTGATCAGAAGCAGGCATCCCACGGAGGCCGCCACGCACACCGAGCCCGAGAGCGCCAGGGTCGTGCGCCAGTCGTAGCTCAGCGCCATCAGAGCAGCCACAATCGGGCCCAGCCCTCCGGCCAGGTTCATGCTGGTGGAGAGGACCGCCCACCACGTCCCAAACTGGGAAGGCTCAAACCACTGCAGGGAAGAGGAGAAGAGCCGGAGTCGGTGCCGGGACACTCAAGGCCTCAGCAGTGTGTGGGAGATGCGCTCGAGCCCAATCCCCAGCTGGCCCGAAACCTCATTCTCCGGAGGGGAGTGAACGTGAGCCAGGTCAGACAAACGGGGCCCAGGCTCTGCTATGGACCGTGGCCCCGGCAGCCCAGAGCCAAGGGGCGACCTGCAGACCGGCCCCGTGAGTGGGACCGGCACCCAGTCTGGAACTGCTTCTGCGCAAACCAAAAGGAAACTCCACTGAGCTTTTGGGAACACCTTCAGCAGAATCTTCCCTGCAAGACAAGTCAGCCAGCAGGGTGCGACACTATTCAACTACGAACTGGGTATCTTAAAATCAGGACTTTATGGCTTTAAAATTCCATCCCTCCAGACCCAAACAATAATGAAGGGACTGGCTGTTCTCAGGGACACCTGCATCCTCAAAGGCCACAACTGCTCCGAGCGCAGCAGCAGAACCCCCCGCCCCCCTTTATAGCAAGCCTTGCCTCTCGGCCCCCCCTCCCCGCCCCTGGGCACACCACGAGGCCCGCTTGCTCAGCATCATTTGACACCCTCTTCAGCCAGCCTTGGCAGGCTACTGTGGAGGGAGGGAGGGGGCCAGCCTCCCAAGAATCCCTCCAAGTGGAAAGTGAGACGGCCGGCTTGTGTGACTTAGCGCTCCCACCGCCTCTGCCAATTTCAGACCCAGAAACAGCCTCTGGGCGGCCCAGGACAGGGCAAGAGCAATGGGGCCGTCTCTGCTCCAGAGAGCCACGTGTTCCAAAGCAGCAAGCAGTCTGCTGTCCACCTCTGTGCAGGGCCGGAGAGGACAGCTGCCACTGCCAGACCTCAGTCCCGCCGGTGGAAGGGCTCCTGCCTGCAGCTCTCCTGAGGCCATTTGGCGTGTCTGGGAAAGCGGCTGCGGTCCTTCCTTCCCCCTGTGCTCCCTTACCTTGCGAAGCACCTTTCCACAGGGAGGCCACCCGAGGCCCTGGGCTAGCCCATTGAGGAACCACAGCCCAGCGAAGATGGCCACGGTTGAACTCCAGGAGAAGACCACGTTGACGACGCCCACCAGCAGCAGGCCGGAGGAGAAGAGCCAGCGGGCACTCATCTGGTCCGAGAGGACTCCGCTGACAAACTTGCTGATGGCGTAGGCGGCAGACTGGCTGCTGGTGATCAGACCTGCATCGGGGAAGGGACGGGACCGGGTGCCGTGGGTGAGCATCACGCGGGGCCCAAGCGGACGCCGGCAGCAACACCGGGCCTCCTCTGGACCTTTCTGGCGCCAGCACCGGCAGCCACCCTCCTCAGCCATGGCCCAGACTCCACCAGGAGAGCCCAGGCCAGTCTTCTTCCTGCCCCTCAAGCAGGGCACCGCAGGGGCCAGAGCAGCCTGAGACAGCCATGGGGGACGCCTGAATGGATGGGGGGGGGAGTGACGATGTTCAGGCTGCGCAACGAAGGGAGGGGAGCTGGGTCATCAGGCCAGCACAGAGCCCAAAGGCAGGCTTGATAAACAAGGGCTGCTCTTATTGGGAAAGCGAGGGAACAGCAAACACCCAAGCCCTATCTCTGAGAGACACGGGCCCTGGCCGCCAGAGCCCTGGCTGCCTGCCAGAGACAGACCAGAACAGACCAGCCGAGAGAAGCCGTTGCCACATTTGGGCACAGTTGGGTTCCCACGCACAGGAAAGTAAACTTTGTTGTCCACTTGTCCCAGGAGAACACGAAAGGCACACCTTGCAGCTTCAACCGCATCTCTTCCAAGACCCTAACCCTCCAAAATGAAAACTCTTACCCAAGTCGTCTTTATCCAGGTCTATCTCCTCCATGACGGAAGGCATTACGAAGGAGAAGGTTTTCCGGTTGAAGTAGTACAGAGTGTAGCCAGCATACATGGCGGCAAATATGATGAACCGGTAGTAGCCATAGCTTTTCCCCGCCATGGCGGTGCCGGAGTCCTGTCTCCTGGGCCCCCGAGGCGGCTCCTCTTCCCGGCTGCTCCAAAGCCCTGCTGGCCGGAGCCGCGAACCCTGCAGCTGTTGCTGACGACGGGGGGGGGGGCAGGGGCACGCAGGGCTCGCCTGGGAGGCTGCTGAGCTGGGGCGTTGCAGGCCTCCCCTCCCGCCCTCCCTCCGGCCCACGGCCTCCGCCGCCGCCTCCTCCGGGAGAATGATTAACTCCGGGAACACGCCGGGAACCTGCTCTTTGGTATCGATCTCTCCACCTACAGGAGAGCACAAAAGAGAGCGAGCGAGCCTGGGGTCAACAGGGCGGTCTTCAGCGCGGAAAGTCCCCACTCCCCCCCCCCCCGCCGATCGAGGCTCTCCTGGAACCGGGCCCGGGTAGCCTCGGCCACGGGGGGGGGTGGGGGTGTGCGTGTGTCTAGATGGAGCAAGGCGCCCCCGCCCCCCGCCAGCAGGCTCCAGGCTGGGCATTGCAGCGACTTTCTGGCAGGGTTGCCAGCCTCCAGGTGGGGCTGGGGATCTCCCGCTTTGACAACTGACCTCCAGCTGATAGAGACCAGCTCCCCTGGAGGAAACGGCTGCTTCGGCGGGGGGACTCCCTGGCCTTCTCCCACGCCCAGGCCCCTCGCCCTCTCCCGGATCCACCCTCGAAGCCTCCCGGTGCTTCCCGACCCAGCCCTGGCAACCCTACCCGGGGAGGGCAAGGCCCGGGCACTGCCACGGACACGCAGCCGGCGCCAGGCCAGACCGGCCTCCCGGGCAGCAGCAGCGGCGGCGGCGGCTCCCTCGCACGGGGCCTCCAGTTCGGCGGCCGGCGGCCCTCGACGCCCGTCGCCCGCGTGCGTGCGCGGTGTGTGTCAGTGTGCGCCCGCGTGCCCCCCCCGCCCCGAGGCGCCACGGAGGGGGGGGGGCGGCGATAACCGGGCCGCGCGCTTCCCCCTCCGACCGGGCGGGGGAGCCCACGAGCCGCCCCGGCGCAGCCAGGCCACGTGGCCGCGGACTCCGCCCACGACCGCCGGACCCGGAAGGCACCGCCCCCCCCGCGGCGCCGGCCACGCCCCCCGCTCCTGCTCCCGCCCCCCTCCCCCGCCGCCAGGGGGCGCGCTGGGCAGTCGGAGGCAGAGGCGAGGCAGGCAGCGGTAGAAAAGCACGTCGGTTTTATTGGAACCACTTTCTTTACAGAAGGAAACTGAACAGCCGAACCCAAGGCCCAGGGCAGCCCACCGCCCCCCCAGGAGTGAGAGCAGGCAGCCGGTGGGCTCTCTGCTGCCCCCCCTCCTGGCCAGGGCCACCAGGAAACCCCACAGGGGTGGTCCCAGAGAGGGGGGGGGCGGCCACCCTCCTCCCACACCCAGACAAATACTTTTCAGGGAACCCAGGATTTTACATTCAAGGTCCAAGTGCTCTCCCGTCACAGTAGAATGCACGCCACGCACTGGCCGGCACTGAGGTATACAGGCAACAAAGGCCCCGCTTCCCATATGGTCTGCCACGCCCTGCCCAGTTCCCACGAGGGCACCCCCTCCCCCCCCCCGGACTAGAGCGCACTTTGCAGCCATGGCAAAATCACCAACAGCATGAACCGTCTCAAACAATGGCAGGAGAAAGATGCCCTGCACGGCTTTTCCCACAGACCTGAAGGGGATGGGTTGGCTCCTCATGGGACCCAGCAGGGCGAAGGCCTTGCCCCCCTTCCAGCACCTCCGCCTCCACCACCAGTACCCAGGCAACATGAGGCCAAACACTGCAGCATGAGACCAATGCACCTCACAAGTCCCTTGACTGGCTGAGGAAGGGCTGAGAAAGGACCCCGGGCCTGATTCAAGGAAGACAGAAAGAGGTGGCTGAGGTGTGCACATGCACAAACCCAAAAGGATCCAATTTGTGTTTTGCCTCTAACCTCTAGTTAAACCCTTGGGCAGACTGCCTTTTGCCTCTGCTTCCGGAAAGCTGAAGCCTCAAGGCCCCTCTTCGGCCAGATGCAGATCAGCCGCTCCCGGTCTGCTCGCTAGCTGAAGGGGGGTCCGTGTTCAGCTACGAAAGGCGGCTAGGCCATTCAACAGAAGGGGCACATACATGCCCAGAAGAGGGCAGACTTTGTCGGGAAAACCTCGCCAGGGTGCCCAGGTTCCCACAGGACATAAGCAAACCCCGGCGCTGCCTTCCCACAGTAAGGCTAGCTCCCTGCTAAGGCTGTACACTGCAGAGCAAAACAAGAGGCGGCAGACAAGGACAGCGTGTGGCTCGGTCCCACTGATGCAGCAGGGCCCTCTTGTGTTACGACAGAGGAAATGGAACGGGCCTCACCGGCTCCTCCGAAGCAACCAGACTTTGCCAGGGCAAGTTGACAAAAAGAGGAACCCTGCGGCAGAGTGAGCACTCCTCGGCCACCGTCTTGAGGCACATGGCAGCGCTGCCACAGCCAGGCACCTCAGGGCCTTCGCTTCGTATTGCGACTGTCAGTTTCTAGGAGCCACTCCCTTCAGGCCCCGCGGCTCTTTCATTAGTTTTATGTTGTGCAGAGAAACGGGATCAACTGCCCTACCCTAAGATAAAGCTACAGCTGGAGGTTTCAAGTTGTTTCCATTTAAACGGAGCTAACACCCCCCCCCCCTTGCAGGATGAGGCCTGGCACAGAGCACTAGTACCTAAAACAGTCGGACAGGCAGCAAGTGGTGGCAGTGCCGCCTCCAGTAGGAGTGCTGCAAAACACAGCAGGGGGGTGGGGGTGGCCAGCGGGGAACTCAGTGTCATCCTTAACACAGGAAACAGACAAGACAACAGACACCAAAATTAGCAACCAGGAAATCCCTGACAGCAGGTGGGGGAAAGACGTGCAGCTCTATTGCATTCTGCTTTCAGCCTGCCATTATCCACCAACCGGGTCCCTTAAGAAAACAATGGAATTAACTGCAAATAAATAGACATTGACAAACAGGATTTCAGAACTGTTATAATTCATCGTTTGTTCTGGTGTCTTCTCTTGCTTCTGAATTCTTTTCTGTTTGTTGGTCTGTAATAAAAGAGAAGCAAATGAATCAGGATTTATATCTCCAATGCATGCAACAAGGGGCTCAAATCAGAATGCCCAGAAAAGAACACCTGCTTGTAGAAGAGGGCAGTGAGTTGTCGTGGCACAAAGAAAAGACCACAGGGCAAGCAGACACTCCCTTGCCCTCGGACAGTGTAACGAGGCAATGGCAGGCACAGATGGGGCTGGTGAATTGGGGGCACCCAGAGAGGAGAAACCTGCCCCCATTGTTATTCATACCTAGCCTGGTTGAACGACAACCATACGGTAGAGAAAGAAGTACTTTTCTCCCTTTCTCACAATACAAGAACTCCTTGTGGCCACTCCATGAAATTGCTGAGCAGTCGGGTTAGAACAGATAAAAGGAAGTCCTTCTTCACCCAAAGAGTGATTAACCCATGGAATTCTCTGCCACAGGAGGTGGTGGCAGCTACAAGCATGGACGGCTTCCAGAGGGAATTGGATAAGCATATGGAGCAGAAGTCCATCAGTGGCTATTAGCCACAGGGTATAGATAGGAACTCTTGGCCTGGAGCAAGTGATGCTCTGTATTCTTGGTGCTTGTTGGGGGTGGGGGGGTCAACAGTGGGAGGGCTTCTAGTGTCCTGGCCCCACTGCTGGACCTCCTGATGGCCCCTGGTGTTGTTGGCCTCTGTGTGACACAAGAGTGTTGGACTGGATGGGCCATGGTTGGCTTCTCTTATGTTCTTAACAACAGGATCTAATAACCCCGTGACACTGTGGGGACAAGGAGGAAGGAAGGAAGCAAATTCTGTTTCAGGGCAGCCAAGGAGAGCAGCCGGGGGTGGGACAGAATGGCCGAGGCACAACTCTCTCTGAGACCTATCTGGCCTTACATTGTTCCACATGGTGGAGGCCGCTGCTCCTGCATATGGAGGCAAGAGGAAGACCATGCACAGCCCGTCAGCTCTGCCCCACTCCCGGGGCAGTCCTCTTACCTGTGTTTGGTCTTGATTCGTCATCCAATACGGAGCTCTCCACTGTGGGGGGCTCTTTGACAGGACTGGCATCATCTGGCTTCTCTGTCCCAAGCAGAAGAACAGGAGACGCACGGTCAGGCAGACTGAGTCAAGCTGCATCCGACTGGAGAGTTGTTGGGATACATGCAATGACACCCCCCCCCGCCTCGCGCCATTTCCATCATATAGAATGCAACAGCTGGGGTGAAGACCACTCGGCCCACCCTGGTGTTCAAATATCCAGGAGCCTTAAAGGTCTGGAACCCCCGCCCCGCCTTGCCCCGCCCTCACCTCCTTGCTTCTCCTCCTTGGGCGGAATGACTTTCTCGTCCTCAGGAGGCACGGTGGCATTCTTGCCCGCTTCCGTTTTCGTGGCGTTCTCCTTCTTCTTGGGCTTGGCAAACTTGGCCTTGTTGAGGAGGTACTGGACTTCCCGGTCCAGGGCGGCGATCTTCAGGCTGATGTCTCTGGAGAGCAAGACGGGCTTCTCCGTGGGGGGCAGCCTGCTCTGCTCTGCCAGGGTCTCGTTCTTCCAGAGCTGAGAGGACAAACCCACCCTGAGCCGTCCTTCCCCAGGCAAGACCCGCCTGCCACTTTCAGTGCTGCCCTCTGCTGGGTGCCGACCCCTCTGGTGGCCCCGCAGCAAGCAGCAGGGACCTCTCCTAGCCTCAGGCAAGACCCGGCCTTTCCCCTCCCCCATGGGGGGGGTGGGGGGAGACGAGGAGGAGGCCGAGGGGCCCAAGGCAGCCGCTGCTGTCCCTCCCTCCCTCCCTCCCGGGCTACACACTCGGATCACGTGTGAACTCGGTTCTGCCATCAAAGGGGAGAACCAAAAGATGCTGTGAGGAATTAATTACCGTATGGTACAGCCAGGAAATCCTAAGACTGTCTGGCAGCCAAAACTTCCAGCTCTTTGAGCATTCTGCACCGTGAGGTGGTGGTGAGAGCTGGACTTGCTTCTTAAGGCAAGAGACGTTTCAGAGGCGGTTGGCCATTGCCTGCCTCTGCGTCCCGGCCCTGGTATTCCTTGGAAGTCTTGCTTCCAAATACTAGCCAGGGCCGACCCTGCTTAGCTTCCGAGATCTGAAAGGATCGGGCTGGCTTGGGCTGCCTGGGGCAGGGCTGCTGTGAGGACAAGCGCAATCCTGGGATGGACGAGATCTCCTCACAAGCCCCTCTTCTTACCGCTGTGGCATTTATAGCTGTTTCCAGGGTACTCAGCTCCACCTCTGTGAATATCTGATCAGCCTCCGGGATCATTCGTGCTCCCCTGAGAAGCAAGCAAGAACCTGGCTCATTTCCTGGCCACAGCTCTGCACTCACTCTCCCCCCGGAGGGCAGGTCACCTTCAGCACATCTGGGCTTCCCTGTTGAACTCAGGCAGGGAGCCCAACCTCCAGATTCTACATGAAGCCCAAGAGATTGTTCAAGCAGAGCAGAAAAGCACGCCCAGCAAGCTACTCTCACTTCTGCCCGGGCTCCTTCCCCGGCACGGCACGGCACGGCCCGACCACGCCCCCCCCCCCCGCGCTGCCTGCCCTCTTGTTGGTTTCCTTCAAGGAGCACAGGGATCCCTGCCACATCGCCACACTCGGGCTGAAACCCCGCGCTAGGAGTGTCAACATTTCCCTTCTCCAGGGAACTGCCCACAGCAGAGAACGTCAAGGAAATGCAGTTTTCTCCCCCCCCCCAACCCCCAGGGGGCGCTCGTACTTGAGGAAGATGGCGGAGTGATTGAGCAAACTTCCCAGAGCGGCCAGGTGCTCGGGCCACTGCCTCCTCTCCTCCACGCGGAAGAAGAGGCCCCGGCACAGCTTCTTCAGTTCCACAAGCCTCTCCTTGAGCTCCTGCGGATTGGAGCGGAAAGGAAACGTTCGCGACAGACAGGGGTGGCATGGGCATCCGCCAGCGGCAGTCCTAGAGGAGGGCGAGGGCTGCGAGGGCTAGGCTGCCGTCAGGAGGGAGGATTGACTGGGTGCCAGGCTGTGCAGGACTTCAAGGCACTGTCATGGCCCGGCAGAAACGGCACATGCTTGCTACGCTAGGTGTCCGGGGAATCTCCAGGCCGAGAGTGCTGGGAAAGACCCACCCGGGGAGAGCAGGGCAGGGCAAATGGTGTCAGCTGACACGAGGGAGCCCCTCCGGGCTCAGGGGAAAGGGGCCTGGACCTTAGTGGTGGCTGCAAAGCCTTCCTCTTCCATCCAGCTGGAGGCTTCACTGAGCTTCTGGAAGATTCCTTCCCTCTCTGTCTCAGAGGAAACAAGCTGGTACTCCTCCTGGTAGAGTTTGTCCTGGAAAGAGAGACAAGGAGTCAGTGCCCCGAAGGGCAGGCAGAGCGGGCTCCCCCAGGGCTCCCAGCAAACATGCTGGCCCTTCCGGATCTCAAGAACCTGACCTCAGAAAGCAAAGCAACCTCTGCTTTTCCCAGGGGAAGAGCAGCGGCATTCCATGAAGGCTCCAAAAATGTACACACACACAGGGATACCAACGGGGTACCTCCAGATTTAAAAAAAGGCCTGAAAATTGTAAAGAAAATGGTCTCTGTGTTCACCCCCCCCCAACAAGTGACATCTGTGCATGCGCCGTGTGTCACCCCTGGCCAACATCCTGGTTTGCCCAAGACGCCTCAGAACAAAACTTTTAAAAAACTGGCTGGGAGGTAAGAAAAACGGGTGAGGTGGCTGACTGGGGGGGGGGGGGATGGGGATAGAGCCGCATTACAGGGTTGGGGGGGTTAAAATGGAAAACGGAGAGACCAGGTTTGAGTGGGGAAAGCCCCAACTGGAGGGGCAGAAGTGGGGGCAGCAGAGGCCCCCCCCCAAATCTTTTAAACTGAAGACCTGGACCATCCAAAACTGTTTTGTTTCTTTATAATTCACTTCACTGCTTGCCATAATATCGGGGGCGGGGAGGGCATTCCTGGGGGAGGGCATGGGGGGGGGTGTTGATCAGGGAATGCTTGTAGCAGCCGTAACCATTTCCTTAAGCTGCGCCCCAAGGCCTGCTCCCCTGAGAGCTGACCTGGGAGGCTCTTCCGCCAGGCTAGAACAGATAAGGCGCCGTGTATCTGCCAGGGCTGCCCTAGGGACCTCGGGGCTGGACGATGACGTATACATGAGATGCGGGGTGTCAATTGCCTTACCTATAACTGGGGATTTTTTCCTGTTTTCTCAGTTCTGAGACAGAGCGTATTTCCAAAAGTAAGCATATCTCAATAAACTACCAATGCTTAAGTGTGTTGTGGAGAGTGCCTTAACTGGGGGGCCTGACAAAAACATCTCAGCCTCTGGCCCCCTCCTCCTACCTGGGTCTCGAAGATGAAGGCCTCCAGGCTGTTTGCCGACCTCTCCCGCTCCTGCTTCTCAAGGTCTCTGGCAGTCAAGTCTTGCAACCTGTCATGTGATGGCCAAAAGCACCCAGGTCGCAAAAGAGCAGCCCACGGAAAGCACCCCTGTGCCGTTCCAAGCACACCCACCTCAGCGCACAGGTGAGGGGCTGGAGGACGGCCTGGAGATTCACCCCAACCTACTTCTTGATGGAGCCCTGCAGTTCTTCCGGCAGAAGTTCCGCAACGTCATTGACATCTAGTTCCACCGTGATCTCTTCCACAAGCTTTTGTTTCTTTGGAGGTTTCAGCTTTTTCTCTTCTTCCTCCTCCTCCTGTGCTTTGGCACTCTCACCCCCAGGACTTTTGGCAGGTTCCTCCGCCTTCCCAGATCCCGGCTTCTCTTTGGCTTCCTGGAGAGGACAAATGTCAGGATGAACAGAAGCTGCTTGCCGGCAAGAACTTCACAGGGCGTTCTTATCTGGGCTTTGGCAAGATCCACAGGCTGGCCACAATTCAGAGGGCACTCTTAGTTAGCAGGGCCATGCGCACAGCAAAGGATTTTAAGAAGTGGGATCTCTGCTCCACAGAGCCAGCTAAGACAACACCAGAACATGAGAGGAGCCCCCCAGCCGCAAAGAGCTCACTGTGCAGCAAATGATAGCGCTTCAGTGGATTGTTTCAGGTGGCAGCTGTTCTCATGCGCAGCAGAAGATTTAGATTCGATAGCACCATAGCAACCAACAAGATTTTCAGGGATGAGCTTCTGAGAGTCAAAGCTCATGTATAATGAATCTGATGAATGGCGCTCTGGCTGTTGAGAGTTCATACTCCAAAAATCTTGTTGGACTCTTAAGGTGCTCTTGAACTCAGCATGAGTTCTGTAAGGGAAGATCTTGTCTCACTAACCTGTTAGTGTTTTTTGAGGGAGTGAACAAACATGTGGACAAGGGGGACCCAATAGATATTATTTACCTTGACTTCCAGAAAAATTCTGATAAAGTTCCTCATCTCCTAAGTGAGCTCAATAGTCATGGGATAAAAGGACAAGTCCTCTTGTGGATCAAAAACCGGCTAATTCATAGGAAAAATGGGCAATTTTCACAGTGGAGGGTGGTAAGCAGTGGGGTACCACAGGGATCAGAACTTGTTCATTAATGATTTGGAGTTGCGAGTAAGCAGTGAAGTGGCTATACTTGTGGATAAAAGGAAGTTGTTCAAGGTGGTGAGAACCAGGGAGGACTGTGAGGCACTCCAAAGGGATCTGTTGAGGATGGGTGAGTGGGCATCAATGTGGCAAATGAAGTTCAATGTGGCCAAGTACAAAATGATGCACATTGGAGCCAAAAATCCTAACTATAAATACACATTGATGGGGTCCGAGCTGGCGGAGACTGACCAAGAGAGAGATCTTGGAGTCGTCGTAGATAACTCACTGAAAATGTTGAGACTGTGTGCGACTGCAATAAGAAAGGCCAATGCTATGTTGAGGATTATTAGGAAGGGAATTGAAAACAGACTAGCCAGTATCATAATGCCTCTGTATAAATCAGTGGTGTGACCTCACTTGGAACTCTGTGTGGAATTCTGATCACCACACCTCAGAAAAGGATATTATAGCATTGGAAAAAGTGCAGAAAAGGACAACTAGAATGATAAAAGGGTTGGAACAATCTCCCTATGAAGAAAGGTTAAAGCGTTTGGGGCTCTTTAGCTTGGAGAAGTGACGACTGAGGGGCGACATGATAGAGGTTTACAACACTATGCATGGGATAGAGCAGGTAGAGAAAGAAGTACTTTTCTCCCTTTCTCACAATACAAGAACTTGTGGGCACTCATGGAAATTGCTGAGCAGTCAGGTTAGAATGGATAAAAAAGAAGTACTTCTTCAGCTAGAGAGTGATTAACACATGGAATTCACTGGCACAGGAGGCGGCGGCAGCTACAAGCATGTACGGCTTCAAGAGGGAATTGGATAAACATATGGAGCAGAGGTCCATCAGTGGCTGTTAGCCACAAGGTATAGATAGGAACTCTCAGTCTGGGGCAAGTGAGGCCTTGTATTCTTGGTGCTGGGGGGAACAACAGTGGGAGGGCTTCTAGCACCCTGGTCCCACTGCTGGACCTCCTGGTATCTTTGGCCGCTGTGTGACAGAGTGTTGGACTAGATGGGCCATTGGCCTGATCCAACCCTGGCTTCTCTTGTGTTCTTATGAAGGGAACCCCCACATTCAGAGGCACTCAGCCTCTGTATCCCAGAGCTGGGAGGCAACCTCAGGGGATGGCCTCGGCCTCTCTGCTCTGTTGCTGGCTATCGAGAGGAACTGGCTGGTCACCGTGTAAGACAGGACGCTAGACTAGATGGACCCTCCCTGGTCTGATCCAGCAGGGCTCTTCTGATGATCCTTGTTCCATGTTTACCTGGGAGTCAAGCTTTTCTTGTGCATTCTCTTCTTGGTCCTCTCCCGCAGAAGCATCTGCAGCCACTTTCTCTTGAGCAGGGGGTGGCGTCGGCACCTGCTGCTTGACCTCCTGTTCACCAGCAGCCCCAGCATCCCCCTTCTGGTCCTCCTTTCCAGATCCCGCTTGGCTCTCCTCCTCCTCCTCCTGGGCAGGCAGGGGTAAACATTTAGCACAACAAAGCTTTCCCAGTCAGGCAGAGCTACAGAGGCACCCACCAAGGCGACCGTGCCTGTGCTAAAGCCACCCAGCACCAGGGTTCCGCTGGTTCCACACAAGCACTCGAGGCACACGGCCCCACCCTGTGCCAAAGGGGAGCTCAGGCAACGCTTGGAGCAGGACCCCGATTTCTCCCCCACCCCAGCCACACAGTCAGCAGCGTAGCACTCACCTGAACAGTCTCTGTTTGATTTTCCGGGGCTTGTGGCGCAGTACTGCCTCCACCAAAGAGGCTGGAGATGGTGTTCCCAAGCTCTGCCCAAGAGAGAGACACGGCTCAGAGGCGCCGGAAGAGGCAGGCAACACACCTCCATGTCGCTCAGGGACTCTGGGACCCAGCTCACTGTCTGCCGCTTTGACTGCCCTGGTTGACAGCTCTCACCAAGAGGCACAGACCCAAGCGTCCTGAAAGCCAGCTCGTTCACAGAGCACTGCAGGGCTACTGGCCTGAAGGAGGTGACCGTCACTGACACCCTTCCAACCTGGCAGAAGGGTTGAACTCAGAAGCCTTTGCTGCATTTCTCTCATCTCGTCTGGTGGCAGAAAAGCAGCGCCTAGAACTTTGGAACAAGATATTGCCCCCCCGATATGCCCACTAATGCCCCAGCCCCCGGGAGCCTCCCCATGCAGTTTCTGCCACGGAGTTTGTCTCCCACGCTGTTAGATCGGTGGCATGGAACCACTGGGGGAGCCTGCCTGTGGAGTGTGCTGCCAGCCCTGCGCTGTTGGGACTCAGGTGAAGAAGCACTAGAGGCCCCAAATAGAGGCCTGGAATCAGTCACCAGCCGGGTGACGGTGAATGAACTGAAGCCGAGTCCAAAGAGAGAGTGGCGGGGGGGGCACAGAACCCAGGTGGGGAAACAAATACTTGTGCAGGAGGAGGAGGAGGAGGAGTCTGCACTCTCCTGGAAAGATCTGGCTGGTGGTGTGTGGTCTCCTGGACTCTTCTACGGTGGCTCAGAGCGCCTTCTGTGAGTGTAGCTGGCACGCTAGCTGAGCTTTCTGTTACGGCAGAGAGTCTCGGCCCCTGCCACTCGAGTTCTGACGTGACTCCTACATGTGGAGCTGCCCTTGAAGACTGTGCAGGAATGTCGACTAATTTTAAAGGCTGCTGTTCAGCTACTGAGAAGAACAAGCAGAAGGGAACATGTCACACCTTGTTAGAACACTGATTGTGGGTGTGATTCCCAGTTCAATTTGCTGGTTTTGACCAAGAAAGCCAAATAGTTTCCATCCACGGTATTGTTAAGGAGCATCTATTCCCATCTGAATCCTTTCACATATTAAGGTGTGTGAGCGAGGCCTTGCTTTAAGGTGCTGTCATTTGTGGGCGCAGAGCAGGGCCTTGTCAGCAACTGCCCCTAGTGCTGGGCAATATCTCTGCTGCAGGCCGACTCGGCCTCAATATCTGCTTCACTTCAGAGGTAATCTTGCTGCTACCAATACAATCATAGCTTGTGTTTGCGTGGCTCAGTCTACGTTCAGATAATCTTGGGGCAATTATTATTTATTTATTTATGCTCACAGCAGTCCTACACAACAGGCCAGTACGATCCCTGTCCTGGAGTTAAGGAGCAGAGACTAGGAGTGTGGCTTCCCTGAACGTCACTAAGGCTGCAAGCTAAAGAACACTGTCTCAAGAGAAAGGCCCCCTTGAATGAAATGGGACTTCCTTCAGAGCAGTGTGGCTTGGACCTGCTCCCTTACAGAGGCAAGATTTGAACCTGGGATGTCCTGGCTTTTCTTGTTGCTATGCTACTCTTGCTCCAGTAGGGGACAGGAGGAAATGATGCTGTTCTGTAGGATCTCCCCCCCCCCCCCCACAACTGGATATGAAGTTGTACCCTGCTACTGCCAGGCCTTTTATTGGTTTTTAGATTGGCTTCATTTAGAGGTTTTATGTTATAATTCACTTGGAAAACAAGAGTTACAAAGCAGTACATAAAATACAGCAAAATGTAAACAAACAAGCTGCAGTTGTCTGTCTGTCACCCAAACTGTTTCTCTGGAGCACGAGATTAGTCCAAGGCGGCCCCTCACGCACTGCTTTTGCCCCACCCCACCCCAGTGCTACATGCATGGCGGAACAGACTCGGAGGCCGAGGACAGAGGATCGCACGCTGAACTGCAAAGCTGGGGGGCAACAAAGTGGGGGGAAGGCTCCTCCTCCGTCCCCTCCCTAAGGAGCAGCAACTAACTGCACGGATGAGAGAGAGAGCGCTGGCCCACCGGCTCTGCAAGGCCTTACTTGTGAGCGTGGACTCCTCCTCTGGTTTGTCCTCCATGACCGTCTCGAACACGGATTCCACCTGGAGAGAGCAACACACCAAGCACTGTGAAGAGAGAGGAAAGCCCCCCGGGAAAGACCGCGCCCCCCCCCAGTTGCCCCAGGGCAAGCGGCTGCACTCACGCGGTCCAGGCTCAGCACGCCACTCTCGTCCATGTTGAAGTGCGCCTTGATGCCTTTGGACTCATAGTCCGCGTGCTTCCTGAAGCTCTCCCCCACGCCTCGCAGCCTCACCGTGGTGAGATTCAGGGACCCAAAAGTCCTGTAAAGTCCAAAGCAAGAGCCACAGTAGAGCTGCCTACCCAGCAGCCAGCAGGGGCCCACACGGACAGCCAGTCCTCGGATTTGGGGACTGGCGAAGCTCCCTGCAAAATGCTGCTCAGCTCTCGCTGTCCAGAGAGCCCCGGTGGCTCGGAGCCAGCCCCTTTACATCCTGCCGGCTCCCTCGCTTCGCCACCCTCTTTCGGAGGAGGCCCTTCCCCGGCACAGACACTGCAAGCCCCGCTGGTGGCGGCGGCAGCCCCAACACAGGGTGGGGGGGCCATCTCCCTGGCCCCCGGGAGCACACACTTACCGCAGGTCGCTCTCGCTCAGGAAGCCCATGTCTGCATAGTTGACGTGGAACTCGAAGTCATCCGTGTAGCGGTTGAAGGTGATGACCTTGCGCTGAGGGTAGGGAGCCATGCGCTGGAACAGAATCCGCCGGTTGTGCTTCAGGCTCTTGGGTTTGTCCTCCTCTTCCACTTCACGGGTGAACTCCACCTGGCCGGCAGAGGAGGCGAGAAGGACTCAGTCCTCTGGCAAGTCCAACTGCCACCAGGGCTGTCCTCTCCCCCCCCCCCGCCACCTCCCCAGGACACCCCTCACCACACAACGTGTGTCCGCCCCCCCCGCACGCTTGGCGACAGGCCACAGCTCACCTGGATGGGGAAAACGGCCGCATCCCTGACGAGGAAAGGCTTCACTTTGAAGGCCTTGCTCAGCGCAGCTGCCTGGTAGACCGCCCCCATCGCAGCTGCTTCATCCGCGTTGATGTTCTTCCCCAGCTCATCCCTGAGGTTGGAGACAGAGACCACATTCAGTTCCATTTGGGTTTGGCCAGAATGGCGGGAATGGCGGGGGGTGGAGGAGAAGAAGAAGAGAGAAGAGATTGGATTTATACCCTGCCCTTCACAACCCAAGGGAGTCTCAGAATGGCTTACAAGCTCCTTTCCCCTCCCCTCCCACAACAGACACCCTGTGGAGGGAGGTGGGGCTGAGAGAGCTCTGACAGAAACTGCTCTTTTTCAAGGACAGCACTTGCCAGAACTATGGCTTGCCCAAGGTCATCCAGCAGCTGCAAGTGGAGATGTGGGGAATCAAACCTGGTTCTCCCAGATCAGAGTCCATCACACTGAACTGGCTCTCACAAACTGGGAGGACAAGAGATCAGCCTGGCACTTACTTGCCAACAACTTTTAGCAGAATTTCTTGAACCTTCGGCACTCGAGTGGCACCTCCAACTAGGATAACCTGGTCAATGTCATTCTGGAAATTTGGAGGGAGATGGGAGGTTCAGCTGTCAAGGATTCAGGTTAGTTCCTGTCTTCCAGCCCTGCAATTTGGTCCCTGCAGATCTAGGCAGCATGAGCAGCGACCCCACCCCACCCGTTGTGTGATGCAGATAATCAGATCTCAGAAGCTAAACAGGGTCAAGACCCCATTACTTGGAAACCACCAAGGAAATCCAGGGCTGCTCCTCTCTTGCCTTGAAAACCCTGCAGTGCGGCCAGAAGTCAGCTGTGATCTGACGCCCCCCCCCCCCCGGCCCACCTGCACCTACCAGACTCATCCCCGCACTGTTGAGCGCCTGATGCACAGGTCCTGCGACCCGCTGGAACAAGTCAGCACACAAATCCTCAAACTCCTGCCGGGAAACCTTGGCCCTGAAGTCAATGTCATCCAGCAGGCCCTCAACCTAGGAAGGCAGGCAGGAAAGGAGACAGCATTCCGTCAAACGGTGCTCCCCACACACCAGTTTGCTCCAGAGCTCTCCAAGAAAAGGGGAGAAAACGCCCGGGTGTCAGGCCTTCCTTTTTCTGCTAAAACCCTGGAAGTCAGTAGCTGGGGCTGCAAAGCCTGACTAGCCTTGCAGTGACCGACGCAATCCCGAGCGGAACAACGCGCACCCGTGGCTCCTGAGGGCAGCTACCTGGGCCATGTGGTCAGCATTGGCGCTCAGCACGGTCTTCAGGCGATTGGCTTCCTTCAGCAGCTTGGCCATGGCCCGGAGGTTCCGCCGGACGTCCTTGGACGGGTGCTGCTGGTTGAACTGCTCGGCCAGGTGGTTGCGAAGGCGCAGCTCCATTTCCAGCCCTCCAAGGGTGCGATCAAATCTAGCAGAAGACAAGCAGGACCCTCCGCTCAGCTACCACCAGCTGCTCCGGGACACGGGGTGGCGGCCGGCATCTCTCGCCCCCCCGCCCCCCCGGACGCCTCCTAGTCACACACTGCGTGGCAGTCCCGCTGCCAGCGGCCGAGAGAGGGCCCCACTTCGCAAGCCTGCCTCCCTCTGGACGTCCCGGCCGGTCTAATTGCGAGGGAAGAACTCCTACCCAACGCCCAGGATCTGCAGCTGAGGCTGGGTCCCCGAGTCCTTCGTTTTCACCGTCTGGTAGGTCACAATGGTGCACACGGTGCTGCCGGCCCCCATGTCATAAAACATGATGTTCTGGAAACAAAGAACACCGGCTAAGAAAAGCAGGGAACAAACAGCACAGGTGCGCAACTGAACTCTCAGTGTGGTTTTGAGCAACCAGCGCTGTCCGCAGCAGGTTCCCGTGGGGCGCTTGCAATGGAGACTGAGCGGCCAGCCTTTTGTTGCTCAGAGCTAGCCTAAGCAGAGAGCGCGTTCCTTCCTCTGCAAAGGAGAGTGGAGCCCCCAAGCGCAGACAGGGAGCTGCTGATTTACTGCATTTGTACACAGCCACTTCTCCTCGATCAGGAAATACAGGGGGCTTCCGTCATTTTCTTGTCCTCTTTTTTTATCCCCATGACAACCCTACGAAGTGGATTAGGCTGAGAACCTGTGACTGGCCCAGGGCATCCCCCCCCCCACAGGCTTCTTCCACAGCAGAGCATGCGTCAGGCGTGGTCTCCATCCCAGGCTGACCCTCGAACCCATGACGCCATGCTGGCTCTACGGACAGCCCTCCCTTCATTTTGCAGGGGCCCTCCAGTCTTCCCAGAAGCACCTGGGCCGTAGCATCAATGTCCTTCCTCCGAAAGACGCCGTAGTTCAAGGCCACCGCGGTGTTGTCGTTGATGAGCTGCAGAACCTTGAGATCCGCCATCTTCGCCGCGTGTAGGACGGCTCTCCTCTCCGCCTGGTTGAAGTAGGCAGGGACCGTGATCACCGCGTCCTTCAGGGGCTGTTCTGCAAGAAGAACAGAAATCACCTCGCACGTCACATTAAAAAAATTTGGCTACTGAATGCAGACTGATGAGGCGTTTTGTTTCAGCTTCTGTCCCCCCCCAGACCCCCCCCCAGCCAAGCTTTGTGCCCCTGAACGGGCAGCCATTCCAGACCTGCAAACTCCTCGGCCAGGGAGCGAGAGTAGTTCAGGACCATGCCCAGGACCTCTTCTGGGGAATACTGGACTGTCCTGCAAGGAAGAACAAGGGAGAAGGGCGTCAAAGGGGGCACTACCGGCTCCAAAAAGCACCCTCTGGATCCCATCCTGAAAGGGCTGGCAGGAACCCCAGCCCTGTTCACAATAGCAAACAACCTGCAGCTCACCACCAGCAGCAGCTGTCTGGGGACAAGGACCACCTGACCCGAGGCAGGGGGTGCTCACTCGGAGCTCCCTTCCTCACTGGTCCCCATTCTCTGCGGAGTGTGCCACTCGAGAGGCCAGCAAGTGTTTGCCAAAAATTCTGTCACGCAGGAGCACCCGCCCCCAGCAAATGAGGTTCCCTTCCAACAGCCCACCCACGTCCTGATCTGTTCCATGTTTTCTGTAGGTTTTGCAGGCGGGGGGGGGGGAAGGGGACGGGGGACACACACACACGTTATGGAATGGAGCGGCCTCGCTGGCAGGAGGGACTTTCCTGCTCTTCATCATGGCAGAAGCAAACACAGCCAGGCCTCCAAGAGCTGAGGCTGACCACAACTTCTGACCTCCCAAGCTCCCACAGAAGCGCCCTTCGTGCCACACCGCAAAGGTGCCCCCGCTACACCACGTGGCCCACTCCAGCCCCCGACCCCAATGCTGGCCACTCACTCTGACAGCCTGAAGGCGACCGTTTGTCTCCGGGCGTCCTTCACCAACTCGTGTTCTGGAAACCGTGACTGGAACAGCGCCACCTGGGGGTTACCTATGTGCTTGCCCAAGAGGTCCTGGAAATATCGGAAGGCCACTTTGGGGCTCCTGATGGCCTGGGGGGTGGGAAAAGTGGTGATAAGAGTGTCAAGTCCTCAAGAAGCAGAAACCGGATCAGCAAATCATTTTCATTTATGCATGGTAAGGTGGCACTTCTTCACTGCCTTTCAATTCACATGCAGTTTAAAATAAAGTTTTGAAACCAAGTCTACAAATCCTCAATAATTAACTCATTTTAAATGGTAAATATACCAAGCAAGGGAGCATTTGAAGACAGACGATGCTCAAAGTCAAACATGCACATGTTCACTTTCTCGTGAGGCCAAGCAAAGCACATGCAAGACTTCCGGATGTGTGAGTTCTGAAAATTAGCTGCCAGAAATGCAAGCATCTTTCTCCCTTAAAAGATTTGAATGCACTGGAATAAAATAGGGGGTAGGGGATCTTTTTCATTCTCTCCACTCACAAATAACAACTTTTTTTCCCCAATTTTTATGATGGAGACCACTGAGAGAAAAAAACACCATAAAACATTATATGTTTTTGAATGAGCAAAACGAATCTTAAGGCAAGGTTTTTCTTCACTCAAAATGTATACCATGAAAAAACCCAGGGGTGCTTTCAGTTTCCCAAAGGAAAAATTAAGAAATCTGGGGGCGGACTGAACAAAACTCCTATGAGGAGATACTTTTGGAATGAATGGAACACAAGCTTTTACAAAATGTATAGTATGAAAATCTTTACGTGAACAGCAATAGATATTGATAATTCCAATCTTTGTTGTAGACACGTACAATATGTTCAAGAAGACTTCATTTACAAACAACTAATTCTGACAACACTTAATATGCTATACTCTGTTTATCGATAAAACCTTACAAGAGACTCCAGCATTTCCAATGTAGTGAGCATTAACAATATCCAAATATGCAGGTGGTCCTACTTCTCACGACCATACAAGAGTGTTTCTCTCCAAATAACACACTTTTGCCCATTATACGTTTCAATTTCAAGCTAAATCCCTCTCTATGTCTCACATGGCAAAAATCAAAGTCTATGTACTATAGCAGCATAAGGCACATATATGCAGTGCTTCAAAAATTAGACACGAGGCAAAGGAGGGAAAGAAATTTGTCCTCTCCGGCTCACCATTCCGACAGCACTGTCCCCAAAGAGCCGCTCGTTCTCCTTCAGGGCTACCGCCACTGGCGTTTTCCGCCGAGATTCCCTAAAGGAAGAAGAAACGTTCAACAGAAATCTTTCCTCGCCTCATAGCCACTGTTTTTCTGTTGGGCCTCAGCTCCAGAACTTGTGAAACAACACGAGAAGAGCCTCCAAGCAGCTGCTGAACACCTTTCCTTCTCAGATGCATCGCAAGGTGGACAGGCAGTGGGCGGCACCACATTAGGACCCAGGGCCTCTTCTCTGGAGGCTGAGAGCATGACTTTTGAATGCTTTGAATTAAGACGTGGGGAATTCTGAGAGCGTGAGGCATTGAAACTGAGGAGAGCTCATTTTTATTCATGCGTTTATTTGTCTGCACCATCCCCAAAGCCTCTCCCAGTCCACTTACTTGTTTAAAACAATTTCCATGGGAACCCCAGGCTTGACAATGGCTATCTTCATGGACTCGCTGCCCAAGTCCACGGACATCACAGCCAGCGAATCTAACAGGCAGAAAGAGTCAGATAGACTCGGCAGGAAGAAGAAGGCCGGGGGTGGTGGGGGGAGGGTTCCACCATTTTACACAAGACCTGTGTCCCCCCCCCCACGCCCCGCCCGGCCCTCCCACCTGGGCCCGGCCAGAGTTTCAGGACCCTGGAAAGCGGCCCCCCTGCCCCGCTGCGAGGGCATCGCCCAGATCCCCTCGCGTGCCGCCCTCCCCCCGCCCGGCGTCCAACCTTCGCCGGACTCCGGGCGGCCAATCCCGGGGCGCCTCCTACCTGAGCGGCGGGGCAGGCAGGCCAGCAGGAGCAGGGCGGCCAAGGGCCAGCGGGCCATCCTGGCGGCGGCGGCGGCGTCCTCCTCCTCCTGCGGGGGAAGCGAGAGGGAGCTGAGGGGGCGGGGCTGGGGAGCCGCGGCGGAGCCCAACCAGACCCCGGCCGATCCCCCCCCCCCGACCCCCACGTGCCTGCCGGGCCCGCTCTGCCGCCACCGAGGGAGGGGAGGGGAGTGGAGGGGAGGGGAGGGGAGCGGCCCAGCCGCGGGACCCCCCCCTTTCCCTCCCCCGCGGTCGGGCTCACCGGGGCCGGTGCGGGGGCGCCTGCGAGCGTGGCCCGGGGAAGCGGCCGGCCGGCGTCTCCAGTCTCTCCTTCCTTCCTTCCTTCCTTCTTTCCTTGGCGGAGCCTCCTCCAGCGTGCACGCGGCGCCGCCTGATTGGCCCGCCGGCCGCGCCCGCCCGCCATTGGGCCACGTCGAGGCTCCGGCCGGCCCCCGAGAGGGAGGAAGGGGGCGGGGCGCCGCCGGTCGTGACGCGAGGCAGGGGCGCCTCTGGGCATGCGCGGCCGCTTGCCGCAGCCCACGGCTCGCGAGGGCGCCGCGTCGCTCCACTACAACTACCGTCATCCCGCGCGCCGCGGTCACATGACTGACCCCCGGGGCCCGGCAAGATGGCTGCCTACCTGCAGTGGCGGCGCTTCGCCTTCTTCGACCGGGAGACGGTGAAGGAGCGCGCGGGGCTCGATGGCGGCGGCGGCGGCGGCGGCGGCAACGTCCTGCTTCTGCCGCCGGGCATCGCGGTCTGCGACTCGGGCCGCGGCAGTCTGGTCTTCGGGGATATCCTTGGGGCGGCGTTGCGGTGGCGAAGGGCCGGGCCGCAAGGGGCTCGAGGAAGGCTGCGCCGGCGCCTGCGGGCAGCCCGACCGCGCTTGGACGCGGGGCTTCGGACTGGCGGGCTGGCCGGCCTTCCAAGGCGGCTTGGAGTGCCGGGCTAGGAAGACTCGCGCTCAAACTCGCGAAGCGGTCCGGGGATCGGGGAACCTTGGTCTAGCTTCTCTCTGTTCAACCAACCGACCGTGCGGGGCCGGCGGTGTAATTGAGTGGGGGGAGGGGACGCAAGTTTGCTGCCCCGGGTTGATGGGTGGGAGGGAGGGAAGGCATGGGGGGGGGCTGCTTTTCGACAGCGGCTTCTCTGTAATCCCGAGAGGGCCTTAACGGAAATCCACATATGGAAGGCCAGATATGGTTCCTGCCACGCTCCCTGGAACTCAGCAGCTTTCAGGCTTATAAACTGAGAGTGACTCACCTATATCAGTTGAAGCAGCACAGTATCTTGGTTTCTGTCGGGGAGGATGAAGAAGGTATTAATCCTTTGGTAAGTTGGGGAGTGCAGGGAGTCTCTTCCTGGCCGACCAGATGCTTTTGTGAGTCTTGCTATCATGGGGAAGGAGTCTGATTGCAAACAACAGTGCCAGTACGGTGGCGGTGTGGCTGGATTTGGATGTGGGAGACCCAAGTGAAAATCCACTTCAGTCATTGAACTTGCTGGATATCCTTGGGTCAGTTACACATGCTCAATTTAACCTACCTCATGGGTTGTTCTGGGTTAAAAGGCAGAGGCCACACTGAGTGAACTCAGTGGGTAGTTAAACTTTGTTCTGCTGTTCCAGCAGGAGGAGTAAAGAGCTATCTTTTATTGACAGCAGCAATTAGCTTTCATTGCAAGAGAATTACTCCAGAGGAGAGTGCTTTTGCTAAATAAGCCTCCTTATGATGATATGCAGGTCAAAGTCTGGAATCTAGAGAAACGTGATGGTGGGAATCCTCTGTGTACTAGGATATTCCCTGCAATACCAGGCAACAAACCCACAGTTGTGTCCTGTCTCACAGTCCATGAGAATCTGAACTTCATGGCTATTGGTAAGTGGAAGCAAGGCCAGTGCTGCTGCTCGATATGCTAGCAGAGTGGAAAGATATTGTAATCAGCTTCAGCTTTAGAACAGTGTTTCAGCTTTCCATGTTGATGCAATTGAACTTTTAGTGTGTTTTCTACTGGTAGAGAGCACCAGGTGTTCTAGGGTTGCCATGAGAATTCAGTACTCTTTTCCCCTTTGCTTCCTTAGGCTTCACAGATGGGAGTGTTGTGCTTACAAAGGGCGACATAACGCGAGATCGGCACAGTAAGACTCAGACTCTCCATGAAGGCAGTTATCCAGTTACTGGCCTTGCCTTCCGCCAGTCTGGCAAAACAACTCATCTCTTTGTTGCTACCACTGAGAGCATCCAGGTACGCTGCTGGGTTGACTGAGGGAGGGATCAAGATGGAACAACCTACTATCCCAGCTAATGAGTTTCATCGTTACCTTTATCTGGTTGACTTTACAGTGCTACACGCTTTCTGTAAAGGATTATCCACGGCAAGAATTGGATATCCGCGGCTGTGGGCTGCGCTGCTCTACACTGAGTGACCCCTCCCAGGACCTCCAGTTTATCGTAGCAGGGGATGAGTGTGTGTATCTTTATCAGCCTGATGAGCGTGGGCCATGTTTTGCTTTTGAGGGGCAGAAGCTTATTGCCCACTGGTATCGGGGCTACCTTGTCATTGTGTCCAAGGACCGGAAAACCTCTCCAAAGTAAGGCTTCTTAGGACATACTTGTTTGGGATTTGTTTTACTGTGTGTTTCTAGAGTGGGATGGAAAGAGGCCTTCTAATTATCTTTTGGTGCTTTTTCTCATTCTCATTGGGTGCAGAGCCAAGCTATTGATATGGGGCCTGCCCCAGCATAACTTTCTTGTGTCATGTCCTGTTGACTGTCATTGGGCAAGCAGGTGTCCTAAAAGCACCTGCAGGGAGGCATTGTTGATAGTAAAGACTTGGAGACAAAATGATACTTATGAACATCCTCCTTCCCCATATTTTCCTGGGGCCCTTTAAAAAAAACCTTTCAAACTCTTATGAATTTTCCCTCTTTTGGAGTGAGTGAAATGCTTTGAAGGATGGGGTATTACTCAAAATGTTTAGTATGAAAATTTCTATATAAAACAAGCTGAAGGAATGGATTATGATGGTTCTTATGTATACTGTAAGCATATGCAACATTTTCAAGAATACATTGAAATTTAAACAATTTTGGCAACAATCAATATGCATTTAATAGTGTACTATTAATGCATTAATGTACTGTGTAATGTAATAAGATACTATTATAAAATTGAATATTTTCAGTGTTAAGAAGTTTAATAAGATTCCAGCATGGTGGTCCTAGGTATTGTGATGCTATTAGAGAGTTTCTGTTCAAATATTATTCAATATTATTTTCTACGTAAGCAATAGAGTCGCGCTCTACTCAGTGTGACACCACTTGTGACCAGAGATATTTTATCTCTGAAAATGGGGTCTTTACTGCTGGTCATTAAGACTAATAGTTCCTGATAAATTTATTTATTTGGATTTATATCCCGCCCTCCCCGGAAGCTCAGGGCGGCTAACAACAAGACACGCATGCCAACTTTAAAACAGATTCAAACAGTGTAAAACCAAAAAACATATAAAACAACATCCAAGCAATATTAGAACAAGCAAGTAAAAACAAGATGGGGCAGATCGTAACTCCCGGCAGAATTGAACCCCCGGTAGCCGAACAGTAGCTCGTCATCCCCTCTCCTGTTTGGCTACTGGGGAAGTGAGTGGAATAAAACAGATTTTAGGTGTTTCAGTAATAGTAACAGTCATACAACTTATAAGTGCAGCTTGCCATCACAACGTGCAGTAGCAATGAGATCTTTGAATCAAGACATTGAAGGCAAGAAGGCACAAACAGGCACAGGTGGTGGATGTGAGGGGTGGAGATTATGCAAGGAGAAACAGCTTGTGGGAGTGGGAAACTGCTAGGTTAGATATGAAATCCACGTCTATGGAGTGTCTAGTTTTCCCAACTGTGAGCAGAAGGCTGCCGCATTTGCCTGGAAATGGTGAGGTTACTAGACCAAGAATTACTCAGGCGATGTGTATGGACAGTTGTTTCCTCACTTCTGTGTTGTGGGGGTGCATGAAATGAGGTCTGGGGGGGTCAGGCTTAGAAATCCAGGGAGACTCTCCCTCACTCTTGTTCCTCTGTGCTCCAGGTCTGACTTTGCTGGTGGCGACCCACAAAACTCTGACAAGCAAATCCTGAACGTTTACGACCTCAGCAACAAGTTCATCGCTTACAGCTCCGTCTTTGACGACGTGGTGGATGTTCTGGCCGAGTGGGGATGCCTGTATGTGCTGACCAGAGATGGAAAGCTCCATGCGTTGCAGGAGAAGGATACGCAGACCAAGTTGGAGGCAAGGGGGGCTCGTGGCAAAAGCCTCTGGGGCTGGCAGGGGTCTGGGCCAAGGCCTTGCTGCTTCTGGCAGGAGCTGCATTCGGAGGCCTGGCACCCAGCTCCCCACCAGGAGTCATAAAGGGGTTTGGCTTCTGCCTCTGGCAAGCCATCTGAATCAACAGCCTCTTTTCACACTCAACAGATGCTCTTCAAGAAGAACCTGTTTGAAATGGCCATTAACTTGGCCAGGAGCCACCACCTGGACAGCGATGGGTTGTCTGAGATCTTCCGCCAGTATGGTGACCATTTGTACAACAAAGGCAACCACGACGGGGCCATACAGCAGTATATCCGGTAGGCAAGGGGGAACGGAGCCTGGTGGAGTTTGACTCTGCCTGAGGTGCCCTGCCACCTTTCTTGCAGGGTTCCTCTTGCATCCTTTCCTGTGCAGCGATACTAGGGGAGCACAGCCTGGAAAGAAAATGAGACACGAGAAAGCATGGTGTGCAAGTTTTCCTGGCAGATGAATCAAAACTGTACTTGACTTCTTCTCTTTTTTTAATGTGTGTGCCCCAGGGTTCTGGTGGAGCTGAGATCGTGGACAGGGAGACCCATAGCTTGCCTCTAAAGGGAGTGGGGCCGTGGCGCAGCAGGGAGAGCACTTGCTCTGCATGCAGAAGAGCTGGCTGTTCAATTCCTGGCATCTCCTGTCTGTTTTTGTTTTTTAAAATCAGGTTGATATTATGACCTCTACCCAAGGCCCTTAAGAACCACGGCTAGTCAGTGTGTGTGGGGAGTACTTTAAGGAGAATGCCCACCGCAGGGATCTGCCAGATCTGACAAGTGCAGGTTTTGAGATGCAGCTTTCATTTGCCGAGCCGTGACTGCAGAGTATTCGGGTACCTCAGGCAGCCGTTGCCCTGCACCATTTGGGGAGGGGGGGCTGGGTGCTGTGGCTGCTCTGCTGCCTCCCGCGTTCCCTCCAGCAGGGTAGGCAGGCCTCCGCAGGCACTGCCTTAGAGGGGTCCTCAGGAGACGCCTTTCTCCCCAGTACCATCGGGAAGCTAGAGCCGTCCTATGTGATCCGCAAATTCCTGGATGCTCAGCGGATACACAACTTGACGGCCTACTTGCAGACCCTCCACTTGCAGTCCCTGGCCAACGCCGACCACACCACGCTGCTGCTGAACTGCTACACCAAGCTGAAAGACGTCGCCAAGCTGGAGGAGTTCATCAAGGTGCGATGGGGCAGGGGTGCCGGGGTTGCTGTCCCAAAGCTCTCGGGGCTTGGTGGGTGTAGGGCTCTTCTGCGCAGACTTCAGGCACCTCCCTAAAGCCTAGGGAGGCCTCTTGGGGGGCACCTCCTGCAGGACCGCGCTGTTCTTGGCTCAGGGAAGCTTTGCCCCTTCCCTCTGTGAGGTCCCGGATCGGAAATGGGAGCGGGGTGGCCGGTGAGGGGGAGGCAAGCCAGGGCATTCTTGCCGAGGGGAGCGTGGCCCTAGTGGCATTCTGCTCCAGACACCAAGGAGGCGGGTGGGGTGGTGGTGGTTCACAGTCCCGTGGAAGCGAGTGGAATTCCTCCCGAGGGCTACATGGGAGCCGCTCTGCTGTGTCTCGCTCCGTAGACGAGCGAGAGCGAGGTGCACTTTGACGTGGAGACGGCCATCAAGGTGCTGCGCCAGGCCGGCTGTTATTCCCACGCGGTGTACTTGGCTGAGAAGCACGCCCACCACGAGTGGTACCTGAAGATCCAGCTGGAGGACATCAAGGTGAGGAGCGGCCTGCCTGCCTGCAGCCATCAGTCCTCTGACCACTCCCGAGGAAGGGTCTCAACAGGGGGCAGGGGGATGGATCCTTCTGCTGCCCCCCCCCCCCGTGGTCACCTAAACTGGGCATGAAGCCCGTTGGATCCCATCTGCAGGAACATGAGCTTGCTTGGCACCAGAGCGGGCACCTCGCAGGCCTTCACTGCTTGCTCAGTAGGCCTTTCCCAGCCTCCTTTTTGACTTTTAAAAAAAAATTCTGGAGCTCAAGGCTGGAGTAGCAGGTCTTTTAAAAGGACGGCTAAACCGCTATTGCTCCCATCTCCTACTGGGTGGGATCCCATAAAAGGAGGGGGTCAATGCTTGGTTGTGCAAGAGCAGCGGCAGGATTGCTGCTTAGTTCGACCCCCACCCCTGGGTGGGGGGCAGCTGCTTTGGAACTTGCTCAGTTGCTGGAGGGGAGGGACAAAGCACCACCATGAAGCCCCCCCACCCCCCCTGCAGAACTACCAGGAGGCCCTGCACTACATCGGCAGGCTGCCCTTTGAGCAGGCTGAGAGTAACATGAAGCGCTATGGCAAGATCCTCATGCATCACGTCCCCAACGAGACCACCGAGCTGCTGAAGGTCCTGTGCACCGTCTGCCGGCCAGCGGGGAATGGCGAGGGCCCGCCAGTGCCTGAAGGGCGGAAGGTATGCCTGAGCTTGGAGGGGAGCAGCCAGGGCAAGGGGTCACCTTGCCATCGTGCAGCTGGTGACTGTGAGGGGGCAGTGGGTAGAAGGGAGGAGCAGAGGGCCGCGGGCACGGAGAGGGACTGGGACACTGTTTGTCTGCCGAGGACGCGAGCTGGGCTGCAGGACGGGCCTTGGGTGTCTGGGGGCGGCAGGCAGCCTGGCACAGGACTCTGGCATGTGGAGCTCCCGGAGTCTTCCTTGCTGGCAGGCAGCTCTCCAGGGCACTGGCCTCCTCGTTGACATCACAGCCTCTTATTGTGGCTGTCGTCAGTGCGGGTCCCGCATTCCTCTGCGTAGCCCTTTTGGCCGTCCTCTCATTTCACTAGTAGAAAATCGGGCTAGAGGTGGCCCACTGTCCCTGGAGGCCTTCAGGGCTGAAGCCACTTTGCCAAGCTGCGGGCAGATATTTCTCGGACAGTCTCCGGTGCAGGTGGTTCTGCTGATGTGTCCCAGCCGTTTCTCGCTTCGCAGGCCAGCCCGGAGGAGTTCATTCCCATTTTTGCCAACAACTCCCGAGAGCTGCGAGCCTTCCTCGAGCACATGTCGGAGGTGCAGCCCGACTCTCCACAGGGGGTGTACGACACACTGCTGGAGCTCCGCCTCCAGAACTGGGACCACGAGCGGGACCCAAAGGTACGTCTGTGCCTCAGAGGCTCAGGTGCCCAGTGGGGCTTGGCAGGCTGCTTTGGGGGACCGGTCTTCCAGCATCCCTGCGTAGCGGTGGACGTGGTGGCCACCTTGAATACGTGAAGCTGCCTCCTACTGTGTCAGACCCTCAGGGTCCACTCGGGCTGGCAGCGGCCCTCCAGGGCCTTTCACGTTGCCTACTTGCCACATCTTCTTTTAACTGGAGATGCTGCTGGGGATTGAACCTGGGACCGTCTGCATGCCAGGCAGATGCTCTGCCACTGGGCCACGGCCCTTCCCCAAGCCGTCTAAGGACGTGCACCCCTCCCCGTGCTGGCCTTGGCCACAGGGTTGCTTGCACACGCACCCCCCACCCCACGACCTTGAAGCTTTCTTTGTTTTTTAGCAGTAGAAAAGGACAAGAGTACAGCAGTAGCTTAAAGCCTAACAAAATTTGTGGCAGGCTAGGCGCTCTCGGGAGGCCCTGCAGCCACTTCTTCAGGTCCCTGGTTTCAAAGTCTTTTCAAGCCACCTTCTCACCCAAATTAGGGCCCCCAAGGCAGTAAGTAGTGAAACCATTCAATGCTGATAGACACTGGAGGATTGGTTTCCATTTTATTTATTGTTGTAATATTTACACTTCACCTATCTTTGTGGTTCAAGGCAGCTTATAGCAGATTTTTAAAAGTTCTCGTTAACGCCAGATGACACGCCCCAAATCTCCCCCCCCCAAGTGTGTGCGCGCGTGCGCACATGTGTAACAACCACATGAATGGGAGGAAAGGTCAGTGAGCACCAGACAAAGCAAAAGAGTTCACCTGCTGGCAGAGGGCAGGGACAGAGGGTGAAAGAGGAATCTTCCTGAGGTGCGAATTCTGTCGTTTTGGTGCCACAACTGAGCATGCCCGTCCTTGGGCTGCCACTCATCCCGCGTCAAGGGGCGGGGGCAACTGAAGCAGGGCCTCCCAAGAGGACCACAGTGGCCAGGTGGGTGAGCACGGGAGTCGGCAGTCCTTAATGCAGGAAAGCCCCAGTCCTTCCTGGGCTTTGGAGGCAAGGGCCAGCACCTTGAACAGGCCTGGCAGCAAACGAGGAGCCAGCGTACGTGGAGCAAAACTGGGACAACATGATTCCTGCAGTCCTCTCCAGACAGAACCCCGGCTGCAGGACTGGGCACCCGCTGTAGATTCTGGACTCTCTTTAAGGGCCAGCCCCAAGCAGAACACATTGCAGTAGCCTCATGTGGACGTTCAGGCCAAGCCAGACCACCAATCCCTCTAGCTCAGCATGGTCCACTCTGATCCGCGGCATCTTGTCACATTTCAAGCATGGAGAAATGTCGTCCCCAGCCCAGCACCTGCTACCAGGGACAGGACCGGGCCTGGGACTGTCTGCGTGTCAGGCAGGTGCTCCGCGGCTGAGCCTGGCGTTCCTTCTCCCTCCCCTCCCCTGATGCTTTTGTGGCTTTGGCCTCCTGGCAGGTGAAGGAGAAACTGCACAATGAAGCCATTTCCCTGCTGAAGAGCGGAAGGTTCCGAAGTGCCTTCGACAAGGCCCTGGTCCTCTGCCAGATGCATGGCTTCAAGGACGGCGTCCTGTACCTCTACGAGCAGGGCAAGCTGTGAGTGCAGAGGTGGCGGCAGCGGCTGCCCTCTTCCTGGGCACGTGCACGGGGAGGGCTCTGTTGCCAGCTCACTTGGCACGTGCCCAGGGGCATGGGGAGGAATGGGCTGGGCAGGGTGGGGTCCCAGCTGGGCTCCCACGGATCCGGAGGCCTGGCTCTCAGCGGCCCTCTCCCCTTGGCCAGGTTCCAGCAGATCATGCACTACCACATGCAGAACGAGCAGTACAGGAAGGTGGTGGAGGTCTGCGAGCTGTACGGCGACCAAGAGCCTTCCCTGTGGGAACAAGCCCTGGGCTACTTTGCCCACAAGGAGGAGGACTGCAAGGAATACATCACGGCCGTGCTCAAGCACATCGAGACCAAGAACCTCATGCCCCCCCTGCTGGGTGAGAGGGATGGGCTTTGGGGGCAGGCCCCCTGGTTCTGGGAGGGAGGAAGGGAGGGGTGGGCACGCAGGGGCTCCTTGGCCCCGAGGGGAGCTTCTGCAGGGATGAAGCGGGCAATGATGAGCAGGCCGCAAGCACAATGGGAGCTGCAGTTTGAGGTGAGGCTGGCCCCTCCGGTCTCTCCCTTTCCGGGAAGGAGCTGCCTGGCCAGCCCTGCTGGGATCAGCTGCCCAGAGAGTCCTCGTGCCTATTTGGGGGTGGGGGGTCCGTTTCAGGACTGCCCTGTTCCGATGGCTCAGGGTGGGTTGCTGTGCTGGCCAAACCAAAATCCCCCGCAACATGTTGGTTGCGCGCTGGCCACTGAGGATCAGCCCAGAGGCTTCTGGGTTGGGATCGGCCTTGGAGGGATCGGTGCCCCACAGCTGCAGTCTGCCAGCTGTTCCCCCTTGGAGCACTGATGCTAGTCAGCAGAACCCCCTCTTGAGGGGCTGGATTCCGGTGAAGGTGTCCTTCCAGAATATTCCGTGCACTGCACTGAAAGCCAGGCCTGGCTGCTTGTGGCACCCAAGAGTGGCCTGGAGGGAAGTCACAGAAGACTTCCAAGTCAGGCCCACGCGGCTTTCGTGGGCTTGCAGCTGGGTCGGTCTGCATGAGGCTGGGGCTCCCCCAGGCAGCGGGGGGCTCAGCTGTCTGCCTGCAAGCGTCAAGCAGGCGCCTCGGCCTGCCCTCCCCTCTCGCCTCCCCCAGTTGTGCAGACCCTGGCCCACAATTCTACAGCCACCCTGTCCGTCATCAAGGACTACCTGGTCAGCAAGCTGCAGAAGCAGAGCCGCCAGATCGAGCAGGATGAGCAGAAGATTCAGAAGTACCGGGAGGAGACCAAGCGGATCCGCAAGGAGATTGAGGAGCTGAAGAACAGGTAGCCGCAACCCCGTCTGGTTTGCTCTGGCCTCCAACCCTGGCCTCTGGTCAGAGGGAATACGGCAAAAAACAGGAACACAAATCCAGCCCAAAGGCTGAATCAGGTACCACAAAGGTTGAGCAGGACCAATATTAAGAATTAATTAAACAAAATTAATTACTTGTACAGTGCGCCTAAAATACAAATTAAAAACGGCGGCCTTGAATATAGCCCCTAGATAAAAACTACTAGACTAAGTAGCCCTCAGTGTTTTTAACTTGCATTTGAAGTGAACTTGTACAATAAATCGATTTATTTTAATGCATTTTTAACATTGTTACTGCTCGGCCTTTGTGGTACCTAACTCTGGTCAGAGGGAGACCTTCCTGCCGGATGCTTCTGTACCTCCAGCCTTACTTGGTGTGGTGATGCTCCAATCCAGTTTCTTGGGTGGGGCTCAGATGTTTGTTAGGAAAAGTCATAAGAATGTAAGAAGAGCCCTGCTGGATCAGGCCAATAGTCCATTCAGTCCAGCATCCAGCCTCACACACTGGCCAACCAGTTCCTCTGGAGGTCCAGCAACAGGGCACAGAGGCCGAGGCCTTCATAAGAACGTAAGAAAAGCCCTGCTGGATCAGACCAGTGGTCCATCTAGTCCATTATCCTGTCTCATGCAGTGGCCGACCAGTTCCTCTAAAGGGCCAACAACAGGGCATGGAGGCCAAAGCCTTCTCCTGATGTTGTCTCCTGGTGCTGGGCTTCAGAGGCTTAAGAGCCTCTGAATGTGGAGGTTCCCCTCAGTCACCATGGCTAGTAGCCGCTGATAGACCAATCGTCCATGAATCTATCTAATCTCTTTTGCAAGCTGTTTATTCCATCACACATCCTTCGACAGCGAATTCCACATTTTAATCACTCTCTGTGTAAAGTAGTGTTTCCTTTTGTTTGTTCTGAACCTACTGCCCATCAGTTTCATTGGATGCCCTTAAGTTCTAGTATTTTGGGAAAGGGGGAAAAAATTCTCTTTGTCAACTCTCTCCACCCCATGTATAATTTTATAAACTTCTATCATATCTGCCCTTAGTTGTCTCTTTTCTTAACTGAAAAGTGCTGCAATCCCATAGTCATCTTGGTTCCCCTCCTCTGTACTTTTCCCCAGCTCTGCAATGTTCTTTTGGGGATATGACGACCAGAACTGTACACAGTATTCCAAATGAGGCCGCACCATAGACCTATAGTGGGGCATTACAGTATTCCCTGTTTGGGTTCTTAGTCCCTTTCTAATAATCCCCAACAGGGTTTGCGTTCTTCACCATTGCAGGACACTCGGTTGACACTTCTGTTGAGCAAACCACTGTGCGCCCAAGATCTTTTCCCCTCTCAGTCTCAGCAAGTTCAGACCCTGTTTGCCTATACTTGAAGTTGGGGGGGGAGGGTTGGTCTCAATGTGCATCATCTTACACTTGGCAACACTGAACTTCATTTGCCACATGGTCGCCCACTCACCCAGTTTGTGGAGTTCTTTGCAGTCAGCCTTGGTTTTCAGTATCCTGAGTAGTTTTGTGTCACCTGCAAACTTGGCCACTAAACTCCTCAGCCCTAGTTCCAGATCGCGGATGAATAAGTAGTACCAGCCTGTAATTTCCTGGTGCCCCTCTGGATCCCTTTTTAAAAATGTGCCACTATCCAGCCTTCTGGTACAGCAGCTGAATTCAGTGACCGCTGACCTATGTGGGTTAGCAGAGTGATGGATCTCACATCTGAGTTCCTTAAGAACTTTGTAGCATGTGCCAACTCCGGCCTTCCCCGGCCCTCCCGGCAAGGGCGATGTGCGCCTCCTCTGTTCTCCGGCTCACCGGCTGTGCCTCCCTCCCTCCCTCAGCCCCAAGATCTTCCAGAAGACCAAGTGCAGCATCTGCACGAGCGCGCTGGAGCTGCCCTCGGTGCACTTCCTCTGCAGCCACTCCTTCCACCAGCACTGCTTCGAGAGCTACTCGGAGAGCGGCTCGGAGTGCCCGACCTGCCTGCCGGAGAACCGCAAGGTGATGGACATGATCCGGGCCCAGGAGCAGAAGCGGGACTTGCACGACCAGTTCCAGCACCAGGTAGGGCCCTGCCCCGGGGGTGTGGGTGGGGGGAGGCAAGAGGGGAGTCCTGGGGGAGGCCCCTCCTCCCCCCTCCCCCGGGGTGCGTGGGTGTCTCTGCCTGCCTGCCTGCCTGCCTGCCTCTCTCAGGGCGCCCCTCCTCTCTCTCCCTCCCTCCCCCCCCCCCGGGCTTCCCGCAGCTCAAGTGCTCCAACGACGGCTTCGCGGTGGTGGCCGACCACTTCGGGCGCGGCGTCTTCAACAAGCTCACGCTGGTCACCGACCTGCCCCCCGCGGGCCGCTCCGCCGCCGCCGCCGCCGCCGGGCTCGAGGCCGGACTGCAGCGGGACCTGCTCCTCCACGCCCAGCGGAGCACCTAGCCGGGGGCGGGGCGCCCTCTCCCTCTCGCCCCCCTCCCCTCCCTCTCATTAAAGAGCGCTCCCGGCAGCCTCCGCGTCTCCCGCCTTTCCTTCCTCGCGCGGCTTCCTGGCTGGGGGGAGGCGAGGCGAGTCCTAGAGCGGCGGAGGGGGAGGGGGCGGGGCCTGGCCCGGAAGCGGGGCGGGGCCGGCGCTGGGCCCGGGAGGGGCCGCCAAGGACACCGGGCCGCCGCTCTCGCCATGAGCGCGCCTCCGCCGGCGGTGAGTTTCCCCGGGGGGGCCTGGTCGCGCCGCGCGGTTCCGGGCCGGCGGGGCGGGGGCGATCTCCGGCCTCCCCTGCAGAGAGAGCGGGCCGGGCGCGGCGGCGGCGGCGTTGCGGGCTGCAGAGGGGGGGGTCCCTCCGTCCTCTGCCGGGGCGGGGGGGGTGCGAGGGCTTCCTGGAGGGCGGCAGGCCGGCGCGTCTCGCCACTCCCCTCTTCCGCGTGTCGGCGCCGACCCCGCGAGGTAGGCCAGGTGGCGCCCCTCTCTCCCTGCTGCGGCGGCGGCTCAGCCCTCCGGGCGGGGGGCTCCCTTGGGCCGCCTCTGCCCCGCAGCCCGGCCACCGGTGGGGTCTCCGCCGCGCGAGGGTGCGCCGGCGCCCCGTTTTCTGGCCCGCGGCCCGCACCGGTCTGTCTTGCCTGCCTGTGTGTCTCCGCCCGGGGAGGGGGGCTCCTGCGGGGCAGACTGGCGGACGCGGGAGCCGGGCCGCTCGGGGCTTTGGAGGCCGGGCGGGGCCCGGGACGCGGCCGCTCGGAGGGCCCCTGACCGGGGTGGGGGGTGGGGGGCGCGCGTTGGGCGGCGGCGGCGGCGGCGGGGCCCGGCTGCTCCCTCTTGCCCGGCCGGCCGGCCGGCGTTTGCGCAACCCGCGGGGGCAGGGGGGCGGGGCCCTCTGGAGCGCTTCGTCGAGCCGGAGCTTCGTGGTTCTCCGCACGGGAGGCGGCGGAGGAGGAGGGCGATACTGGCGGCGGCGGCCCGCAGGTCTTTCAGGGCGGCTCCTGGCCCTGCTGTCCCCGTGGAGGGGCGGCTGGGGCTCGGACCGGGGACCCTCTGCAGGCCGAGCCCTCCTCCGACCTCCTTGGCCTCTGTAAGGAAAAGGGCCAGCGCGCCCAGGACTGGACAAAAGGTTGCAAACTGCTGCACAGCCCAGCTTTCTCTTCAATCGGGCCCTAAAGTGGCTTACACCATAGGCCCCCATCCAGTGCTCCCTCTGAGCTGTGGAGTCCCCTGAGCAAAGCTTCTACTCTGCGAGCTCCCGGCATTCCAGGCTGTGAGCAAGTGATTTGGCTGCTGCATCAGTGAGTTTGCTCTGGAGCCCTCCTTCCTGAGCAAAGGTGTGAGCCAGAGGCTTAAAAAACGGCACACTAACCCACACGAATTCAGGTTAGAGGAGACACTGCTCCCATCCTCCACTTTATTTTCAGAACAGCCCTGTGAAGTTGGGTTAGACTGAGTGAGGTGGTGAGCTCCTCCCCCCTTGGCAGTCTTCCAGCAGCAGGCGGGCAAACTCCTGCCAAGGATGCTGGGGGGGGGGTTGGGCTAGATGGCCACTCTGGCCCCTTCCAGCTCTCTGGTCCCGTGAGTGTCTGTGACGAACCCAAGGGCACGCAGTGAGCCTCCCTGGCAGAGAGGATCTTCCGGATCTCAGTACAACCTGCTAACCATTCTGACACAATATTGAATTAATAATATATTATTGCTAAATACATTATTGCAGATTAATTGTTACACAATTTATGTACATTTTTTAAAAAAAATCATGGTGCTCTGTGTTCAGAGTACAAAACGATTTCTTTCCTTCAGTGCACCCCCGGCCAGGAAAAGTCCTCAGATTTTTTCCTTCACATTTTGAGTGTCTGGGGCCCTGCTTGTAGAGCCTCCCTTCTGCTGTTTCATGCCCCAGATGACTCAAACTCTGTACCCCCCTGAATCTTGGGTGCACGACCACTTACTCCAAGGAAGGGTTCCTGTTGGAAATGTTACAGGCCACAGGCAGTGCTGGGCAGGCTGTTAGGCTGATTGCCATTGAGTGAGGAAGCCGGGGGGGGAGGTGCTTGTGTGTTGTGCCATTTGACCCCCCCCCCAATATGTGGGTAAAATGTCTCTTGTTCACTTGCAAAAATGGTCCCATTGTGAGCTGCCTGGGCACAGGAGGGTGCCTCCTCTTGCCACGTTTCCCCTAGAACAATTTCTTTCTGTGCAGAACCTGGGCAGCTCCTTCTTCGCAGCGCCTGCAGCTGCGCTTCCTTCCAGGCTCAGCCCCTTTAGACCTCCCGCCTCTTCCTTATCTCTGGCCCCACAGCATGCCTCATTTTGCAAAGACGGGGGCTCCTGATCAGACGTGGGGCAAGTCGCTGGCAGAGACCTTGCAGAGCGGGAGATGGCAGACGGGCCCAGCCAGGTAACAGGGGGTGAGAACTGGAAATCCTGCTTGCCCACAGGAGTGCTCTGGGGGGGTGCTGCCCGGCACTGTTTGGCAGCGGCCTCCGTTATTATCAGGTGATTCAGTGGCGGAGGCTGCGGTCTCCCCCCGCCACACACACACACACGGCTTTGTCATTCTTTGAGCCGAGGCTCTGCAGCAAGGTGCCAGGCTACCCACGAACCCTGGCCCCTCTGCAGGAAGGGCCTCCTAGGCCTTCCTTCTGGCCACCAGCTTGTGGCCTTCACTGTCTGGGCTTCATCCATTGGGTGGCTGTGGGGCAGAGGAACTCAGAGGTTTAGTGGCTTTGAAGGTGGAGGTTTCCCTCAGTCACCATGGCTAAGTAGCCAGTGAGAGAACAATCCTCCATTAATTGATCTAATCCCCTCCACAAACTGTTTCTTCCTGTGGCCACCAATTCCACATTTTAGTCACTCTCTGTGTAAAGTAGCATTTCCTTTTGTCTGTCCTAATCCTACTGCCCATCAGCTTCCTTGGATGCCCTGGAGAACTAATCTTTTGGGAGGGGGAGAAGAATTTTAAGAGCCTTGGACAAGGGAGGCTTGACTTTGAATTTCCGCTCTGCTGGGAGGCCAGGGGCAGCCAGCTTCCCTCTCGGGCTTGTTGCGAGGATTAATCGGAGGGAGGGAGGGAGAGCCACGCCTGCGGTTGGGGACGGAACGAGACTGGGAGGGACCCAGAGGTGGAGAGTGGAGCGGGGAACCCAAAGGAAGGGCTCTGCTGCAAGCGGCGTGGCATTGAGAGTTCAGCACGGGGAAGCAACGGATGGAGACGGGCGGGGGTACGACGACACTCTGGCGCCTAAGGAACTGTTGGTGCCCCATTCGGGCTCATCTCTGAATGTTGCGAGGCTGCCCAGTGTGCCCTTGGTGGGTCAATCCGTGCTGAACCTTCCCAGGTTCCCTTTTCTATCTTTGTGGGTCACACAGTCTGGCTCTCGCACACACGCAATGTGGGGAGGAAGGCACTGGTCCTGGCAAACTTGCCCTGGCATGTAGGAGTTTGTGGAGACTGAAGTTTCATTTCTTAAAATAACTGGAGGCAAACCTTTGCAGGAGGAAAATGGCTTGAAAAACCACACGATCCGCGTGGGAACCAGGAAGAGCCAGGTGAAGCCGCCACCCCCACCCCCCCCGCTTGGCTGAAGAAAGGTCTCTCTGTCAGTCTCCCCAGGAAATGTGCTCGGAGGCGAGGGGGTGGGGTGGCCGGCTTGGGAAGGAAGATAATGGGCCCCCCGCCCACCCTTGTGGTGGAGAGCAGCTAATCTCCACCTGCCAGCTGCTGAGAGAGCAGCCCCTTCTTGGAGGGGCCGAGCCAAGGGCAGTCCGTCTGCTCTGGGATGAGAGGGGAAAGGGGTTGGCACGTGTGCTGGCTGTGCCGCCCGGCTTCACTTCCCTGGCACTTTCTGCAGCGACTCCTCTTGTCTGACTGCTGCCCGGCCGGCCGTGGGTGCCAGGGCTGGCTGTGGAAGGAGCAGCACTTCCCAGGCAGGTGTCTCATCCAGGTGTCCCCTGGATGTGTGTGTGGGGGGGGCATGGCTGCTCCTCAGACAGGCTTTCCTGGCAGCGGGTCACTCGTTCTGCCATGGAGGCGGAGTTCCGTGTTCTCTGACCCTTCCTCTCTCCCTGTCTGGCACGGCAGCTGGCCCGGATCCAGACGGACAGTGTGGTGCAGATGTTGCAGGAGCGCCACCCCCACCTCCGCTTCGAGATCGGTGAGTGCCGGGGCCCCCGGACGGGAGGAGCCAAGCCCAAGTGAGCTTGGGGGTGGGTAGGGGAGTGGGGGAAGAGAACGGCAGTCCTCCGGGCACCGGCACAGCCCGTAGCGCGCTGGCCTGACATGTGGCTGGGCCCTTTTTCCTGCTGCCCTGCAAAGGGTTTTGGAGAGTGGGCAGTGGCTGGGCAGGACAGCCCCCTCCCCAAGTGACCCAGGCCCTCCCCACCAGACAGTCGCCTGTATTCAAACTGCTGGTGCTGGAGTGACATCCCCCCTCCCCACCCCCCCACCCCATTCTCTCTGTGTTTGAACAGTTGCCATGTCGACCACTGGAGACAAGATCCTGGACACGGCTCTCTCCAAGGTAAGCTCCACCCCCCGCCTCACCCGTGGCTGTGGCTGGCTCCCGCAGCGGGGTCTTCCTCGCCTCTGACAGGCGGCCTCTTTCCCCCGCTTAGATTGGAGAGAAAAGCCTCTTCACCAAGGAGCTGGAAAACGCCCTGGAGAGAAACGAGTGAGTGCCCT
Source organism: Gekko gecko (assembly GCA_029375565.1). Classification (NCBI taxonomy): domain Eukaryota; kingdom Metazoa; phylum Chordata; class Lepidosauria; order Squamata; family Gekkonidae; genus Gekko; species Gekko gecko. Next base: position 77,624,493 of record JAPDNY010000013.1, on the reverse strand, counting down.
TCTCGGCGGGCCTGAATTGTGCCCTGCAGGTGTCGGTGGTGGGGTGGGCACTCACTGGGGCGGGGAGGGGGAAGGGGGCTTCTTTGGTGCTGCTGGCCCCTTGCCAGGCAGTGGGCGCCTGCAGAGCCAGGGCAGGCTGTCCTGAACGAAGCCCGTGGCCTGCAGGGCGAGAGGGCATGGCAGGGCAGGGCCAGGGAGAGGAGCCCAGCATTCACTCTCAGGGTGCCCTCTCGAAGGAGTGTGTGTGAGGGCGTGCTCCGGTGTGTTGCATACTGCTTGCTAAATCGTTATCACAACAATCCTGAAAAGTAGGCCACACTGAGAACGATTTGCTCAGGGCTGCCTGGCTCCTGTTGCAATTCTGCCGCCTCCACTCTTGGATTCACCGGTCTGGCATTTGCGCCACCCTGCCCACGCTCTGTGCTGCTCTGGTTTCAGGGTTGACCTGGTGGTTCACTCGCTGAAGGACCTGCCCACGACCCTGCCCATGGGATTCACCATTGGTGCCGTCTGCAAGTGAGTGGGAGGGCCTTTGCCAGGCGCAGCTCGGCTGTCGTGGAGCACTGTGGCCCTGGGCCCGAGGGAGGGAGCTTTGGCCAACTGGTCTCCTCCCCTTCCCTCTGGCGCTGTGCCCACGGGCGATCCAGTCTGGGCAGGGCCCCTCCCATCAGAGCCTCAGGTGCACCGTGGTGCTGGAGCTCTTTGGGCTGTGCAGGGGGCAGGGAGAGGGAAGGCCCAGGGAGTTCTGCTGCTGCTCAGCTGACCCGTTTCCTGGCTCTGTGCAGGAGAGAGAACCCCCACGATGCCGTCGTCTTCCACCCCAAGTACTCTGGGAAAACTCTCGACAGCCTCCCTGACAAGAGGTGAGTTTGCTGCTGAGCGCCCCCCCCAGCCACATATCCTCTGCCTGCTTTGCCACTGCAGACAATCTTTCCGGATCCTGGTGGTATTGTCCCAAACCTTCATCAGAGCCTGCTGGATCATCAGAGCCGTGGCCTGTCTCCTCCTGCACTCCGCCTCACACCGTGGCCAACCATTTGCCCCGCAGGTCCAACCTGGGCACAGAGGCTGAGGCTTTCCCTTGCAGCCCCCTGCATGAGCGAGGTGGGGGCCAGAGGCTGGTGGCCTCTGGATGGGGAAGGCTCCCTTTGGTCGCCTTGGCAAAGGCGCGGTTGATGGGACTAGCCATGAATCTGGCTGATTCCCTTTTGCGGCTTCCTATGTTTGTGGCTGTTGCTACTTTCACTGACAGTGAATTCCAGAGTTTAATTAGTCATTGATTAAAGAGGCATTCTCCTTTTGTCTGTCCTGAACCTATTTCTCAGCAGCTTCACGGCATGCCCCAGAGTCCTAGTAGCTCCTTCGATACGCTTTCTCTGCTGCATGCATCGTTTTACAAACCCCTCTCATGTCTCCCTTTAGCCATCTTTTTTCCTAGACTGAAAAGTCCCAGTCTCTTGGAGTGCCTTAAGAATCCCCGGGTATATGCCACCTGGACCTGCAAGCGTATTAGTTTTCTGTCTGCCCTGGCAGTCCTAGAATGTCATTTCTCATCACCTCAGTTTGACCCAGTCCTTCAGGCACCTTTCTCCAAAACGGGCTCTGGCATGAGCACTTGCCCCACATTTTCCACAGCGAACCCAGCTGCAACCAGTTCATTCTGTTTCAAAGGTCCGTCCGTGCTCTCTGTCATGCTCCGTAGAGGGAGATCTTATTAAGCAGAGCTGAGTTTATGTTGGTTCCTCTGGGTCTGTGCTCAAGGGTGTGAACAGGATCCCTGTAGCCGAAGCCGAGGCCTGCTGCAGTCCTGTTGTATAAAGCCAGCCTGTCTTTTGAGTCAGCAAGTACAGGGCTGGGCTGTGTGTCCAGGACCTCTGTTCATCAAGGACTGGTAGTTCCATTAAGTGGAGGATCAGTGTCCATGAGAAGAAGAGGAGGAGGAGACTGGGTTTATACCCCGCCCTTCACTACCCGAAGGAGTCTTAGATCGGCTTACGATCTTCTTTCCCTTTCCCTCCCCACAACAGACACACCCTGTGAGGTCGGTGGGGCTAGAGAGCTCTTTCAAAGACTGCTCTTGAGAGAACTCGTGACTGACCCAAGGTCACACCAGGAGCTGCAAGTGGAGGAGTGGGGGAATCAAACCTGGTTCTCCCAGATTAGAGTCCACACACTTAACCACAACACCAGACTGGCTCTCAGTTTGAGGCTTGGCTGGGATTAAAGTGCTGAGCTCAGGGCAGCACTCAGGTTGGTGTGAAGGGCATGGAGCAGGTCTGGGCTGCAGGGTTGATCCTGGTGAGAGACGTGGGATGGCATATTCTGGACCATTTGCCAGTCCCCTGGCTCCAGGAGCCTCACCGGCCCTGAGTTGGGAGAACAGTTGTTTGTGACTCCTTGGGTCGCGTGCAGTGCTTAGCCTCCAAAGGTACTCTTCCTCCCTGCAGAAAAAAACATCTTTAAGTTGCTCAAATGGTTGGTTCCCTTTCAAGAGGTTTTTAGAGCATGTCTGCATTACATTTGCCACCCTGAGCCTGCCCATGCGGGGAGGGCGGAATACAAGTTGAAAATAAATAGATTTGCATGGTAATTTTTCAAAAAAGCAACACTGCAGTTTAAACTTCTGGGCTATCACTAAAATCTGCTTCTACCCATCCTGCTTACCAGTGGCCAGGGGGAGAGGCTGCTCTCGCAGACCCCATAGACCCCAGGAGTTGAGCCAGCCCTCCCCAGTGGATGTGGGGGGCAGAAGAGGGGCCCACATATGAGCAGGTGGGGAGTCCCAGGTTAGAACGTGGGAAGGAGTGCCGGGAAGTGCCCCTGCCTGGGCCTTCAGAGAGCTGGGAAGCCTGTCCAGCAAGGGCCAGCAGATCTGACTCCCCAGCCGCCGCCGCCTCCACCTTGTGCCCTGGATGCAGAGGAGCGGCCAGCCCATAAGGGCAGTGCTCTGGGCGCCCAGGAGAGGATCTCCCTGGCCCTGGCTTCATGCTGATGTGTGCTTCTCTCCAACTGCTCTCCTCCCAACAGTGTGGTCGGCACCAGCTCCCTTCGTCGAGCAGCTCAGCTGAAGAGGAAGTTTCCTCAGCTGGAGTTCAGGGATATTGTATCCTTTGGTGGTTCTGCTGAGTGCCTGGGATTGTGCCTCTCTTGCATCAGAGGCGCATTTGGGTGCCTTCCAGCAGTGGGCGTTTGGGAGGGGGGGTTCCTCCTCAAGAGAGCCCATAGCTGTCCACCCAAATAACAAGCCAATCTTTGCCTTGGCATGGCACTGTGCAAAAAGGAGTTGGCAGTAATCCAGCTTCCTGGGGAGGGGGTGGGTACCCTTTCCTTCTGGAGACTGCTCTTTGGTCCTTTTTATGCACAGTCTCTACAACACCTTTGCAAGGCAGTCCTCTGTCGCTCCCATTTTACAGGAGAAAAATTGGGTCTGAGAAACGGCAGCTTGGCTTTGCATCCCTCTTCCCCAGGGACAGCCAGCCGGAGAGGTGCAGCTTTTCAGACCGCTCCTTCCCCTGCCAGGAACTCCCCACCCCACCCCGAAAAGAGGCAGCCGAAGCCAGCTGGTATCCCTTCACTCCTGTGGCACCAGCACCGTCTGGGGGCACAGTGCAAGCCAGCGTGCCTCTGGCTCTAGCAGGTGGCAAGGTGTGCATTGTTGTTTTCACTGAAGCTGTCCTGCAGAGAGGGAATTTGAACACACGCTTGAGGAAGCTGGATGAGAAGGAAGACTTCAGTGCCATTATCCTGGCGGCGGCTGGCTTGAGGCGGATGGGCTGGGACAGCCGCATTGGCCAGGTGAGCCGGGGCAGGATGCCTCGAGTTCCTGCTGATCTGTGAGCAGTCAGTGCTTGTGCCGGGATGTCAGCCAGGAAAGTGGGGGGGGGAATGCGGGGGGGACACACACACACAGAAGGGATGCTGAGTGTGATGCCCAAGGTTGCAGGACAGAGCAGAGCTACAGACTTATGCAAGTTACAAGTGTGCTGGGGCCACAAAGATCTTGGTTGGTTGCAAGGGGTAGTATGGGATAAGGACACAGTATAAAAATATAAAAGGCAGCAGTAATTCAGGTCCGATTGGAAAGCACTTGGGTCCTGTGTAAGGCAGGAAACTGTGAAACACCCTGTAATTGCAGTGCTGGTGACTGAGGTTCAGATAGTCTAGGAAACCAAGTTTGGGAGGGTTGCCCCTTCCAAAGGCAAAGCCTCCTCTTTTGGAGGTAAATGGCCACATCTGTCCTGTTTTAGGATTTCCCTCCGGGATGGCTGCGTTGTGTATTCATCAAAGCAGAAAAGAATTGCAGGCAGCCAAATCAACCCATTAGAAGCAACCCCCAAAGCAGTAGCAGTTGGGGAAAATGGCTCTATTAAGAGTAGCTGCTGTGTCCCAAAGGGAGACTTTGCAGTCTAATTGCTAATTTTGCTTCCTTCCAGATTCTGAGCCCCACAGACTGCTTGTATGCCGTTGGGCAGGTATGTAAACTGTCCTCTATTCCACCTGGGCCCTGGCACATGGTTTTTATGTCTGCAGTTGCCTTGGCATTCTGCCTGCTGGCACGTCAAGTTTAAGTGGGGATCCCAGGGCCTGAGGTGCTTCAGTGGCCCAGGAACTCATTTCCAGTGCTGGAGGGTATATGCGTGTTTGCTTGAGAAACTGCAAGCTATATCCAGACCCACCCACCCCATTTCCACAGGGTCCTTCCCCATTACAGGGATCTGGGGAACTGTGTTTACAGAATCCCTTTTATTTTTAAGCCCCCCTCCCCCCCCGGTTGAAACCTCTATCCTTCAGGGGGCTAATGGAGCCCCTGCTCTGGTTGGGGGCATTTCTGTACCTGGCCAGCCCCCGCTGGTGCCAGAGGCTGAGAGGGGCCTGCTTGCTCCGTTCCTGTAGGGGGCCTTGGCAGTAGAGGTGAGAGCCAAAGACCAGGAGGTCCTGGAGCTGGTCTCCACCTTGCATGACACGGAGACTGGGCTGCGCTGCATTGCCGAGAGGGCCTTCATGAAGCGCTTGGTAAGCCACCCGAAGGCAGCCTGCTCCTATTGGGGGAGGTGGAGTGGGGGTGCAGAGGAAGACGAGAGGGAAGCTGCTGCTCATAAGAACGTAAGAGAAGCCAACGGCCCATCCAGTCCAACGCTCTGGGTCACACGGTGGCCAAAAGTACCAGGGGCCCTCAGGAAGTCCAGCAGTGGGGCCAGGACACCAGGAGCCCTCCCACTGATGCCCCCCCTCCCCCAGCATCCAGTAACCCACAGGGCGCTTTCAATTCCAGGAAGGTGGCTGCAGTGTCCCAGTGGCCGTGAGCAGCGTAGTGAAGGATTCACAGGTAATGCCAGCAACAACCAGATGCTTCTCAGCTGGGATGGGGCACTAGAAAGGGGAGTCCCAAAAGAAACCCCTTCCCCCGTTGCCTTCTGCTGACTCACCTCTGCTTCCTCCCCTAGCTGTATTTGACTGGAGCGGTCTACAGCCTGGATGGAGCAGAAAGCCTCCAGGAGACCATGCAAACCAGCGTGGATTTCCCAGAGGAGGTACCAGCATCTGTCACTTTTACAGTATCATTTCCCATTTTCCAAGCTGGAGGAGTGCTGGGTGACAGCTCAGGTCTCCAGTGAAATTGCTCCTCAGTTGCATAGCAGGCCTTGTGTCCCCAGGTACAGGTGCCCTAGCGGGAGGCATGGCTCCTGTGGAAGCCCTCTGGCTCTTTGCTCTGCGGCAGTCCCTCTCCATAACCTGCTGCCTCTTTCCTCAGGACACAGACGGGCCCAATGACGACACGCAGCATGTGGGCATCAGTGCCAAGACTACCCCTCAGGAGGCTCAGCAGGCAGCCGAGAAGCTGGGCGTGGGACTGGCAGAGCTGCTGCTCAGCCAAGGAGCCGGGCAGATCCTCACTGTGGCCAGGCAGCTCAACGAGGCCAGAGAACCAACGGGACTGCCCCTGGGGAGCAGCAGAAAGGCTGTGCCCCAGCCACCTTGCCCTCACCTGGCATAAGCAGCTGCCCCCTGGCTGGCAAGGACTGGGTCCTGGGGGAGGGCCCTATTCCCACTGCTTCTGTTCCAGGGAAGGACTGTTACTGAAAGCGATTAAAGAGATGATGGAGAAAGTGGCGCCTGGTCATTAAGTGGGTTTGCACATGCGTCGCCACCCCCCCCGGTCCCCAAAAGGCTCACGCGAGAATATAGCCCCAATCCCCCCCCTTAACCCGGCAGGCTCCTCCTCCACCTCCCCCCCAGCAAAGAAAGCGAAGGGCGAGCGGGTCCCGTCGGGCAAGAGTCCTTTTAATGAGCGGACACCGCGAAGCGGGCGAGTTCGGCGGCCCGGCAGGCAAGAGTCAGTCAAAGTCCCGGCCGGCGGGCCAGCGGCAGCCTCCCGGGAGAGGGGTCGGGGCGGGCCGCGTCCTTCCGGCGGGTGGGCGGGCGAAGGCGGCGCTCCCTGGGCGGCAGGCAGGCAGGCGGGCGATGGCGGCGTCCCGTCCGGCGCGCTAGTACTCCTGCGAGGGCTGGTCCGGCAGCTTCTTGCCCGGGGCGGCGGCGGCGGCCTTGCGCGGGAGGAGGGCGGCGGGGATGTGGGGCAGGACGCCGCCCTGCGCGATGGTGACGCGGCCCAGCAGGCGGCCCAGCTCCTCGTCGTTGCGCACGGCCAGCAGCACGTGGCGGGGCACGATGCGGGCCTTGCGGTGGTCGCGCGCCGCGTTGCCCGCCAGCTCCAGGATCTCGGCCGTCAGGTACTCCAGCACCGCCGCCAGGTAGACCGGCGCGCCCGCCCCCACCCGCTCCGCGTAGCGCCCGCGCCGCAGCAGCCGGTGCAGGCGCCCCACCGGGAAGTGCAGCCCGGCCCGCGACGAGCGCGACTGCGCCTTGCCGCGCCCCTTGGCCCCGACGCCGCCTCCGGCCCCGGCTCTCCCGCGGCCCGACATGGCGCCCTCCCGGCACAGCGCTGGCCAGCCGAGGAATGCCGCCGGGGACCCCGCCGCCGCGCCTTTACAGCGCCCGCGCCGCCTCCCCATTGGCCGGCTGCTCCGGCGCGCTCCTCGGCCTCCCGCTCATTGGCTGGCGCCCGGGGCCAATGGGGCAGCAGCGCGCCCGATTCAAAAGCGGAGCCCGGCCAAACCCCGCGCAGAGGAACGTCACCACCACGGAGCCTGCGCGGCGCGAGGCAAAGGGCCGGACCGGCGGGCTCCCTCCCTCGGTTCCCCCGCGCATTTCAGCCAGGCCTCCTTCCGGTTCAAAATGCTTCTTTGCTCCTTCCTTAATGGAATCCGGCATTGGGGGGTGGGGGGCGCTAAATGCAGCACACCTCATTGCTCTGGCTCGGAGGATGACTGGAACACGCCTGATGCAGCCACCTCCCTTCCAGCTAAGCCTGCGTGGGGCTGGTTAATACCTGGATAGAACAACTGGCAGGGGCTAGTCTGCCACTCCTCCACTGATCAGGAAGGGTGGTGGTGGTGTATTCAGAAGCACTGCGGGTTGGAGTAGGCTGGAGGTGCTCTACAACTCTGCTGTCTAGTCCCTCATTCCCAGTATTGCCACCAAGATGGAGATTAAGGCAGCCAGGGCCAGGTACTCAGCAGCATCCAAGACATGGGCACACATCCACAGATTAGGGACAACCATCAGGTTTATGAGAACAGAGTCCTCCCGGATCAGGCCAACAGCCCTTCTTGTCCACATTTTTGCTGCACACTGTGGTCAGCCAGGTGCTCTGGAGGGCCAAGGCCTCTCCCTGGCACTCCCTCCTAGCACTGGGATTCAGAGGGTTACTGCCCCCTTTAGTTTACATAGCAGGTAGCCATTAAGAACGACTCCCCCTGATGATAGATCAAGATTGGGGGTGGGGGGCTGTGTTAGTCTGTCTGTAGTAGTAGAAAAGGGCAAGACTCCAGTAGCACCTTAAAGACTTAACGAAATTTGTGGCAGGGCAGCTTTCCTGAGTCAGGGCCCACTTCTTCAGTCTTGTTGGTCTTTAAGGTGTTCCCGGAGTCTGCATCTTTTCTTCTGTCCCTGAATCTGTCCAGTCCCCTAAAGCAGTGTTTTTCAACTAGTGTGCCGTGAGATATTGTCTGGTGTGCCGTGGGAAAAATTCCAATTTCATCCATAACATATGAACAATTATAAAATAAAGTATTATTTCATAATAAAGTAATTATAAAATAATTTCTTTGTGTTTATTTGATTCCTATTCAAGAGAATTACTATATATATAGTCAATATAGGCACAGAGTTAATTTTTTTTAACATTTTCTAATGGTGGTGTGCCTTGTGATTTTTTTCATGAAAAAAGTGTGCCTTTGCACAAAAAGGTTGAAAAACACTGCCCTAAAGAGAACACAGGCAGTCCCCTTGTCATGTGATATCTAATTTGAGCTTCAGGGCAGTGTTCCCTCTAAGCCATGTTAGTATGAGCTAGCTCAGTTTTTTAGCCTTCAGCTCACACATTTTTGCCTTAGCTCATGCAGGATGGCTCTATCAAACTAACTTATGCAGCAGCCAGATTGCTTGCTCACAACGTAGAATTTTTGCTCACAAGACTCCACAGCTTAGAGGGAGCATTGCTTCAGGGTTCAAAGTTAAGACTCCCTCTTCTCTCAAGTTTCTCTTGCTGGCTGTTCACCCAGGAAAACACCCCAATGTTATCCTAAACAGAATTCTAGACATACTTACCCCAAGCAGGCCTCAGCTGAACGCAGAAGCACCTGACAGCCCGTGCGCTTACCTGCCAGCATGTGGTGCTTCTACCTTTCACAAAGTGTAGCATCAACCTGGATGCTGGTCAGCGTGCATAACTCATGTCCTCCTGCCTTGGTGTGCCCTGCCTTCCGTGGGCCCACCCCTTTCCCCCATCACAAGCCCTGGCTGCTGTTTCCTGAGGGAGAAGCCAGTGTCCTTCCCTCACATACGCAGCCTGTCTGTGTTCATACTATGCTTTGAAGCGGGAAGGGACCTCTAGGATGAAGCTGGGCGTGTCTTCTTTCATCCTTCTACAGCAGAAGTCAGCAACCCCCACCAGGTGCCTACAGACTGCCACTGCAGCAAACAGGCAGCACTGCGACAGGTAGTGACGGAGAAGGTGACGGGCCCGGCTTCTGCCCATCATCGCCTCCCAGGCCAGCACACCCCAAGCAGATCTCCGAGATGGGGCTTGGCTCGCTCGGAACACAACCCTTGCTGCCTCTCCCCTCCCCCACCATTTTACGTGCCAGCAAACACCCCCCCCCCCAACACATAGACACTTAATAGGGAGATGTTGAATCTCATCTTCAGCACTTGGGCCGAAAAGGCTGCCAACCACCCCACTCTAGAGGTAATAAAAACAAACAGCTAGAATTAAGGGTGCAGGAGGAGGAGGAAGGCTGCCTTCTCTGGATACCTGCAGTTTCCACTACTAGAGCATCTATTCAAACCTCTCCGCCCCTTCCCCTCTGAGATTTTGCAACTATGGGCACCTTGGCATGAGCCACAGAGAGTGCAGAGGCAGGTGACACCATGTTGGTCTGCAGGAGAACAGTTGGATTCGAGCCCAAGACCACCTTAGAGACCAATGAGATTTTGGGGGGGCACAAGCATTCAAGAATCAAAGCTCTCTCCGTTCGTTATCTAGGGAGCATCGAGAGGTCCTGGTCAGTGCTGAGAGACAGAGACAGAAAAAGGTGGAATATTTATTTCAGACCACTTCCAGGCCTTGAACAGGGGAGGAGGAGGTAGATTTCCATCTCGCTGCTAAAAGGGGAAAGGACCATTTGGCTGAACACTGTGGGAGGACTCCAGTGCACCACCCGCCACTCTAGGAAGCCACGAGGCGTCCCTGCGCAATCACGCCTTCTGTTCCTCCTCAAGCCAGACAGGCGGAGGCCTTGAAGGCAAAAGGAGTCTTTTCATTTTGCTTTTCTGTATGTTCCTCCTTGATCCCCACCAGTCACCATTCTTGCCAACAAAATAAGCCGCCCCCCCCCCCCGAATTGCCACTCCATCAGGCTCCTCTTTCCTCGTAACCCAGCAAGCACAAGAGACGGCAACACGGGACTGTGTACGAAGCCACCCGCACTGGCGAGGATGTGGAGAGTCCTGCAAAAGATGGCCGAGGAGCAGCAGCGGCAGGCGCCTCCGAAGGAGTTTCAGGCAGAGGTTAGCAGGACTGACAACACAGAGCCTCAGCAGCCAGTTTGCTGCCTCCCCCCAGCCCCCCAGGACAATCACAGCCACATCCTTAGGAGCGAGCAGACCAGGCAGCGAGGGGGGAAACAAGGGCAGAGTCCACCCACGCACTAGGTTAAGCACACAGTGGGTGCTTTGAGGCCACTGGACTTTAGCTGTGAGGGTTTAGGTCGAAGAGTCAGCCACAGATCCCTTCCACAACAGTCTTCTCTCGCCACTCTGGCACACTGAGGCCAGTGACAGAGTACAGGAAAAGCAGGGTGAAAACACGAAGTAAGAGGGTGTCCTCTGAGCAGGAGATGTGCAGCAGGAAGGGCAGCCATTCAAGCCCAGGCAGCTGGGGACCAGCTGCTTGCCTGCTTGGCCTTGTCCACAGGCCCAGCAAGCAGGACAGCAATACTCCGCTTCCTGACTCTCCTCCGTTCCCCCCTGCAAGTGTTAGGGCCCTTTCCACATTCGCCAGTGTAATGAAAGTGCTACATTCAAAACCCCACCAGAAGCACCACACGGCCTCGAAGGCCATCTTCCGAGAAAGCCTTCTGTCTCTGGGAAGCAAGCTGGCTGCCGTGGGCAACTGAACCGCAGCACATGTCCTGGGTGCCAGCCGCAGCTCAGATGTCATAGAAGAGCCGCACCAGCTGGTACCGGATGGAAAAGGCGATGATGCTCCCAGCAACCTAAAAAGGAATGAGGGGCGTGGTGTCATCCCAGAAGGGGGGTTTGGTCCCCCTAGTGGGCAAGCCGATCCCATTGGGACCATCCTCAGTTAGGTCACTGGCAACACACTCGTGCGGTTATCAGGAAGGACTGGAAGTCTGCCACCCTGGCTTCAAGGCTTCCCCAGGCTCTCTTCCACCCCAGATTCTTCCTTAGGGGCATCAGAGAAAGCACCACTGCCAAAACCTTCCAACCACTTACCTGGATCATCAGCAGCAAGACAGTCAGGGTTCTCTCAGGGGTTGGTCCGATCAGCTTTATCACCAAGTTAATGAGAGTCATGTTACTGCACTCCACGTATTCGCCATCTTTGTCCACACCCTGATGTACGTCGACGATGTGGAGACGCTCAGACACCTGGGGAGACACTTTGGTTGCTGGTGCCCCTCCAGGGTCCCCAGGCCCTCCTCTGTTGGCCCAGCCGTCCTCAGCAGAGCCCTGCTGGCCAGGTCTCGGAGCCCACCCTTCCCGAGGAGGGGCTAGCACCCGAGAGGCTCCTGCCGTTACCTTGAGAATGGAAGCTCCCAAGGGGGAGAGGCTCTTGGGCTTGAATCTCGAGTAGCTCATCTCCAGCTTGCCTGTCTCGCGGTTGAACCTGGGGATGCAGATGGAGCCAGATGTGAGGCTGTGCCAGGATCCAGCTTCCTCCGTGAGGTCGTGAGGAGGGCCTGGGGGGGGGGGGTGTTCCAAAGGCCAGCCCATCTCTGCAAAGACCAGACCAAGGAGGCGACTGGGAGGGGGGACGGTTCTTCCATTGTGGCTCCCCACAAAGAACTTGGGGAAGCGACACTGGCAGAACATACCAGCCAAGAAGGAACAGCTGTCCCTGTTACCTGGGCAGCCGATGGCGTGGGCAGGGGATGACGTGGAAGAGTTGAGGCAAGGAGTAGAGGAAGTTCAGCACTTGTGGGATAAAGAAGAGCAGCATGGTTTTGCTGAAGTGCCCCAGGATGCCCACCACAGCGAAGGTCATGCCAGCAAAATAACAGAAGGTGTCACCCACAAACACCCGAGACGGGTACCTGCATCGAAGCAGAGCAGAAAGAAGTTAGCTGCCATGGAGGCAACATGGCCCAAAGGCAGGAGCCTGAGAGAACGGTGCAGGCGGGCACTCCCTGGGGAAGCTTTGGAGCCCCGTGTTTTGCCCGCCACTGCTACACACAACGGGTGAACGGCTTAACACAGGGTGGGAGGACCACTGAAGCAAGCAGGGGAAGGAAAGAGATGCGGGCAGCCTAGAGAGCACTCATCAGTGTCCACAAGAGAGGCGGCTGCTGTGCTGTCTGGAATTTGGCAGAGGGGGCTGGGTATCTCCATCCTCGGGGAACTTCTTGTGCAGGACTCCCGAGCACAGGAATATCTTGTTCCGAAATTCCAGAAGGGCTTGTTTGCAACAGAGAGAGCCAGCTGCTGCTCTACCCCTTTGAAGGACGTGCACCGCCCAGGCACACCGCACACCCACACAACGCACCAGCAGCTCTCTCCAAGGGGCAGCTGCACACCGCAGACTGCCTTCCATGCCTCCTCCTCCTCCCCCAAGAGAAACAACTGTGCCTTCCCAGATCCACAGAACATCTCACCAGTTATGATACAGCAGCCCCAATGTGGTGAAGAAAAAGGGAATCATGAAGTAGAGAGAGAAAGTGTGGTCATCTCTGTAGTCTCCTGTCAGCAAGGAAGGAAGAGAAGAAAGAGGCTGGGGGTGAGCCAGTGGGCATCAGCAGCAGGGATCCAGCACCAGGGCCATTTCTGTGCCCACTGCTCAGCAGGCAGCCGTGCAGAGTGGGTGCCCTGCATCTGCTGCTAGGCGTGTAGCCCGAAACTCTGCAGAACATCCCGCCCCGTCCCCCCCCACAATCCCTAAGGTTAAGCCCCGCTCTACCATTTAATTCTACGATGTTGAAAGTGATGATGGAAGCAGCTATCACCAGCGACTGCCCGGCCTCCAGCCCGTTAATCCCGGCAAGAATGTTGATGGCATTGGTGCAGAAGACGGCCAGCATGCCCATGTACACATAATACAGGATGCCTGTGGGAAAAGAGGAGCATCTCTGGCACACCTCCTGAGGACGCCAGCCATGTTGTTGGCCCGAAACAGGAGACCAGCCACACGCCTTTCCTGAGCAGCCCCTCCCCCCCTCCACGTGGCTGCCCCCCGTGACATCAGCTCCTGCAGACAGATGCTAAGACACAACATCTGCCCTGCGTCACCCGGGTCAGCATCAGCCTGGGACAGCCCCGGATCACTCACCCAGGTCCAGGTGCGTGCCCAGCAGCATCCGGAACGGCTTGGGCACCACAATGGTGGTGTTCCCAAAATTGGTGAAGTACACCATGAGCAAGGGCAAGGAGGCCATGGTAGGCAAAAGGAGCTTGTGGCGCCACCGCAGGTTGAGAACATCGTCCGCAAAGCCCAGGAAGATCATGCAGCAGATGGCCAGGAGAGAACCAATGAGAGCCACGAACTGCCGGGAGAGAGAGCGTGAGGCCCGGGCCTTGTGCTCAGCCAGCCAGCCAGCCTCCTCCAGTGTTTGCCAGGCACTCACCTCATGGTGCGGGAAGGCCCTGCACTGCTCTTCCACCAGGCAGCTCAGGAAGGGCACCGGGATGAAGCAGAAGAGAATGATCAGGAACACTGCGCCGCTGATGACCCCTTGGGATTCTGGGCTGGAACCAGACAACCACACAGAGCATTTAAGAGTCCCGCAGCCGGAACACGTGCCTGTTCCACGTACACTGGGGCCAGTGTTCAACAGCCTGCCTGCAGCATGCAGAGGATCTGAGGGGCAAATCTGCCTGAACCAAACTCTGCAGGGAGTCAGACAAGCAGGAGAGCAAAAGGAGGCACCCTTACTGATCAGCAACTCTTGGCCCTCAGAAGTACAGCTCCGAGCCCCCTTACATGTCTTTGTGAGGAGCGCCAGCACCCCTCCTCCAGCACAGAGCCCCGCAAGAACACCAGAAGAGCCCTGCTGCATCCGCCCAGTCCAGTATCCCCTCTTGCACAGTGGCCCAACCACTTCCTCTGGAGGTCCAACCACAGGGCGGAGAGGCAGAGACCTTCCTTTGATGGCACCTCCTGGCTCTGGGGTTCTGCACTTTGCTATCTCTGAATGTGGACGCCCCCTCTAGTCACTGGGACTGGCAGCTGTTGACACATCTGGCCTTCAAGGGTCTAACTCCTTTGCCAGGCCCCCTATGCCTGCGGCCATCACTGGCAGCAGCTCCCGTATTTTAATCACTCCCCGGGCAACCCACTACTTCCTCGTGTCTGTCCTGAATCTACTGCCCTGCGGCTTCATTGGATGCCCTGCTGGAGCTCTGCTGTTTCGGGAGGGGGGGGAGACCCCTTCCTTCCTGTCCATCCTCTCCTGCAGCGTCGCCGCCTTCTTAAGACGCTGGCCGGTCTCTGGGTCGGTCTCCTTCCCCCCGGGGGGGGGGGAAGAAATCTACCCTTGCCCCCCTCCCCTCCCCGCCCGCCCGCCTCCAAGGCCAGGGGCGGGCCCTGCAGCGCGACCTCTCCGCTGCCCCCCAGCTGCTGCGCCCCTCGGCCTCGGGACCTTCCCCCGCGGCGGGGCTTCCTCCCGAGCCCCCCTCCCCTCCCCTCCCCCCGCCCGCGCTCAGCTCCGGGCGCCCGAGAGCGAACCCCCCGCCCCGCCCTCCCGCCGGGAGCCCCGCCCCGCCCTCCGCCGCCGCCGCCGGGCGCCGCTCACAGGGGCTGCCGCGAGGCCTTGTTGAGGTCGACGCCGCAGAGGCGGGCGGCCACGAAGTGCTCCCGGAAGGCGGGGATGAGCGTCACCGTCGCCACGAGCCCCCCCAGCGAGCCCAGCAGGTTGACCAGCAGCGGCACGGCCGGCAGGGGCCACATCGCGGAGGGCGGCGGGCAGCGCCTCCTCAGCCCGGCCTCCGCTCGCCCGGAAGTGCCGCCGGAAGCCCCTCCGGAAACTAAGCCCTACGTCGCCGTCGTCGCCCCCCCCCGCACCCCGGCCTCGTCCTCTGGAAGCCGCCGCCGCCGCCATTTTTGGTATTGGCTGCGGTGCTCCACGGCGAGGCGCGGCCTGAGCACACCTGGGCCCCCGCGGGCGGGCGGTGCCCTCAGACGCCGGGGGCCCGGGACTCTTGCGGGGGAAACAACAGCGCACTCGCCCCCCCCCCGGTTGCAACCGTCGTCATTGCGGCAGGCCAGTTGCCCACACCAAAGATGGCAGCGCCTGTCCTTGTCACGTGACAGCGGCCCTCCCTCTCCCTCCTTCCAGCCACACGTCGCCCTCCGAGGATTGGCGGAGCCGGGCGGGCGGGGGGCGGGCGGGGGCGGGCGGGGCCCCTAAAGGAGCCGCTGCGGGGAGGGGCTTTTCACACACACACCCCGCGGCAGAGTTCTGCGTCTCCGCCCCGCCCCGCCGGTTGGGTGTCTTCGGCGGGCGACCCCTGCCCCCCCCTCGAGCCCCCGAGGCTGCAGCGCTGAGCCCCGGGCAGGCGGGCGTCCTCCGGCGGCGAGGGCGGGCTTGCTCAGCCGGCCGGAGGTCTGCCCGCTTGCCTGTCTGCCGTCGGGCGCCCTAGTCCGCGGGGAGGGTGGGGGTGGGCGAGAGGGGCCCCCACCCGCCCGCCCGCCCGCCCGATCCCTGGCAGGGCCCGGCTCCGGCCCGAGGGGGGCGATGGCTGCGGCGCCCGCGAGGAGCGGTGGGGGGCCTCCCGCTGGTGCCGGGCTCCTCCTCCTGGTCGGGGAGAGCCGCGCCGGGCCCGGTCCGGCGAGGGCGGCTGTGCGCCTTTAAGGCGGCGGGGCGGGGCGGAAGGGCGGGCGTGGGGGCGGCGCCGGCCTGGGCCCTCCCCAGTCGAGCCGCTGCCTCCGAGCGCGCGCGCAGCCCCGCCGCGGGCCGCCCCCGGCACCATGTAGCTCGCAGGCAGGCAGGCAGCCCGGAAGGGGACGGCGGCGGCGGCGGCGCTGGCGATGCGCCCCGACGGCTCGTGAGCCCCGCAAGCCGGCGCGCCATGGAGCCGGAGCCCGCGGAGGCGGAGGCGGTGGCGGCGTCGGCGGGCCTGGGCTGGGCGGCGCTGGTGCTGCTCTTCGGCGCCTCCCTGCTGACCGTGGCGGCCTGGCTGCTGCAGCTGACCCGCGGCTTGTGGCGGCGCGCCCGGGGCCGGCCGGGGGAGGCGGCGGCGGCGGCGGCGCAGGGGCTCTGGACGGCCCTCCTGCGCCTGGGCTGGGCCCGGCCCGGCGCCCCCCGCGAGGCGGCCGGCGCCCGGGCCTTGCTGGCCGCGCTCTTCGCCTTCCGCGCCTTCCGCGAGAACTGGCGGCGGGCCTGGCTGCGCGCCCTCAACGAGCAGGCCCGGCGGCACGGGGTAAGGCGGGGGGCTGCGCCAAGGGACGGGGCGGACGGGGCTCTCCGGCGGCGGGGGGAAGAGGCGCCCGCTTGCCCTCTTGGCAGGCCCGCAGACGCCTGCCCGCCCGCCCGGGACAGCCTCCCGGCTCTTCGGAGCTCGAGAGGCAGCCCTGCGGGCCCGGGGGGCTCGGGGAGACCCGGCCCCAGCTAAGCACCTGTTTGCTGCGGGGCTCCATGGGCCGTGATAGGCGGAGGGGTTTCCTGCCCCCAAGACCGCCCCCGAGGTGTCAGGGCCCCCCTTCCCCCCCGGGCTGTGCTTCCTGCCAACTGTGCTGGGGTGCCTGGCCAGAGCCGTCGAACAGGGAAGTGGCAGAACTCAGCTCCCCCCTCGTCCCCGCCCCAAACACCAGGGCTTTGCTGTTGCGGGAGGCCGGGCTCGCTCCTCCCGGTGCCGCCTGGGGGCCTGTCAGTCACCCCCTTTGCTTAAGTTCCGCTCTGGGTGGAGTCAGCCGCTCCTCTCCTACCGTTTGTGAATCAGAAAGGATCCGGGGTGGGGGCGGGGTGGAGGGAAGGCTCCTTTCTGCCGAGCCGGTGCTCCTGCCTCCCCCGCCCCCCCACCTCTCTGCATGTGTTTGGCTATTATTTTCATATGCAGGAAATTCTCCTTCTTCCGGTAACTCGTACACCAGTTCTGCTGATAAAAATGTTGGGCAGGGAGCGGAGGAGATTATTTGAACCCGAGCCTAAACTAAGATTCCAGCTTGGCCAGGGACTCCCTCGCTTGGGGAGTCTGGGAAGTGGGGGCCATATCAGATCACAAACATGGGCTTGGTTTTCCACCTGTACAAACGGTGGACGCTTGACTCAGTTTCCTGCTAGGAGTGCGCACCACAAAATGGATGCGGTTGTTGTTGCATTATGCTGTGTTTGCTGCTTTTAATGTGGGAGTAATAACGATGCAGGATATTCCATTTCTTCACGGCAGTGTATGGATGGCAGCCCACAATATATTAACAACACAAACTCCTGTCCAGTAAGGCTGACCAGAGTTTGGTAAGGGGGCAGGCACGGTCAGTCCCTGGTTTTATCTTTGGCACAGTGAGATGACCAGTGGCCAAAGTCTGGTGGGAGGGAGGGAGGGAGGGAGTGATGTGTGTGTGGGGGGGCATTTTGGAGCTGGACTCTACACCAGGGCCAGGGAACACTGGAAGCTTCACAGAGATGTCCAGGGTTATTTTGTACTGTTAACACACGTGAACATTAAAGCCCCTCCACTCTTTGCCTGCAGAGATTTGCTCCCTCTTCTTGTGATCAGCCAGCAAGGTCAGCCCTGCTGCCCCCCCCCACCTGGTCAGAGCCTGAAGCGAGAATGTCCTTGCCAGTGCCCCTGCTAAGCTGTGGAGTCTTGTGAGCAAAAATTCTACTTTCTGAGCTACGGGCCTTAAAGTTGTGAGCAAGCGATTTGGCTGCTGCATAAATTAGTTTGCTCTGGAGACATCCTTCCTGAGCTAAGACAAAAATGCATGAGCTGAAGGCTAAAAAACTGTGAGCTAGCTCACACTAACTCAGTTTAGAGGGAACATTGGGACTCCTCGCTGCCCTGGAGCGTGGCTGGGATGAGTGTTGGTTTGTAGCTCCGCCTCATGCTCTGTGTTGCTGCACCAGAGAGGGTCCGGGTCATGGGGGCCCAGTCCAGCTGCCTGCCAATTGGGGGGGGGTGTTGTCCCTTCTGTTGGTGACTGACTGGCCAGCATCCGAGCCTGTGCATCTTCTGCCCCCAATTCTTCCAGGCGATCTTATGAGGGGCTGTGGTTAGGCTGACCACGTTCCTTTCACAGAAAGCACAGGAGTGAGCAAAGAACAAAATCATGAACTGTGGGCATTACTTGCTAGAGAGTCAGGACTGGTTGGACCTCCGAATAAAGTCTTTATTTACATAGACAAGCCTGAAATCAAAGATTGGGTTCCAGAATGGATTCAGTTCTGGGGGGTGGGGAAGGAAATCTGGGCTTCTTAGATGTGAGTCCCCTTCTTAAAGGTGCTGGGTTCCCTTAGATCAGAATATCCCTTGGGCAAGGCTCTGGGGATGGAGTCCCGGTAGAATTCGGACTTTCTCATAAGGAGCTTTCCCACACACTTGATGCTTCTTCTCCTGCATTGGGGGTGGGTGGGGGTGAGGCCAGGCCCTCCTCCTGACGGTTAGTAGAGAAACTGTTTTCTCTTCTTCTCCTACACTTCCCATTGGAAGCCCAAGCAGGGCCAGTTCCAGATTTTTGGAGGCCCTGGGCAGAGCATTCCCAGGGGGTCCCTTCCCACCCACGCACCGAGAGGTCTCACTGCCTGCCTGTGCCTCCTCCCCCGGCCTCCATGCTCGCAGCCACCTGCACTGCCTGCAGCCCTTTCCCCTGATGGTGCTGGGCAGTGGGTGCACCTGGGTGCATGGGTGGTGGAGCCCTCACCAGGGAGCAGGCAGGGAAGTGGCACCTGGTGGGAGTCGCCCACAGAAGCCCTGGCAGCCCCCCCCCCTCCCCCCGAGGGTATGCTGATGCCTGCCCTGAGCCCAAGTGGACTCTGGGACGCATTCCCTTTGGGAGCCACTGGCCCCACCTGCCCCTCCTGGACTGGTTTCTTTCTTCCTCCTCTGTGCCGTAGTTATCCCTCATAGCAACTTAAAGGACTCTCAGACGTGAATTTCCTGAAAAACAGAACACAAACGGGGTCTTCCTGGGGGGAGCTGAAGCCTGCCTTCAAGTGGGCTGACTGAAAACAGCCACCCCGGGGTCTGGCGCGACCAGTCTCCTGTCCTCCTCCCCCCGGCAACACCTCTCAGAGCTCTTAGCGCCAGAATCGTGAGCCTGCCTCCTGCAAGGAAGAAACAGGGCCGACCCCGGGTGTTTGGGTGTGGAGCTCTGTGCGAGGTGGGCTCCATCTTGGGAGCTGAGGCGCTGGGCACCCCTCTTCTGGTGCCTGGCCACGCACAGACCCATCTTGCTGCCCTTCTGTAATGCCCCCGCTGGACGGGATTGGCGTTCTTGTAGCTCACCAGCTCGAGAGCCAGTTCTTGGGAGAGCCATATGGCGCTCTGTGGCCAGGTATCCCTTTCCCGGGGGGGCTTCTCAGGACTGGAGTAAACACGGGATGAACAAAATCCTTTTGGGCCTTGGCTTCTCCGCTGTTGTGGGAGGTGGCTCTTGGAGCTGTGCCGGCAGCATCCAGCTGTTCTGGTTTGGCTGAGCTGTGTGGCTCCAGGCGCTACACTTCTCAGTGCCGAAATCTGACAGGAGCCGGGTCTGCATTCTCTGCCGCCACCCGTTTTCATGCTTTTGATTTTGGCTGGCTTCGAGGTGTCGTTCATATGTCGGAAGCCATCTTGGAAACAGACATTATTTCTCATGTTGAATTTATTGTGTGTGTGTGTGTGTGGGGGGGGTCTCCTTTGGCTTTTCCTTTGGCTTTTGAGGCTGATGTTCAGCTGATTGAGTGAGCTCAGGCTTGTCCTCCTGCCAATAAATCCGGGCCCTCTGAGTGCCGTCCTGGCACCAGCGGTGGCAGCCTCTGTGTGATGGGTCCCGCTGAGCCTTGTTCATGCAGGCAGAGGGGCAGGGCCAGCCCCCAGGGGCACTCCTCGTGGTGGGATTCCGGGCCTCACCGGCTCCAGCCTGCCCAGTGGGGGACCAGGAGGAGGAACCCCATCGTGTGCAAATGCTCCCCCCCCCCCACACACACACCTTCCTTGGGCTTCAGGTTTGGGCTCAATGGGGAGGGAAAGAGGCAGCACACGGTTCCAGGGCTGATGGGACCCACAAACCGAGAGATCTTTTCTGCTGTGGGATCTCTCTGCCGGGGGGGCCAAGCCCGTGGAGGTGTGTGAAGGAGTTGTTGTTTCTGGGTCCCTTGTGTGTGTGGTGGGGGGGCCGTGCCCGTCCCTTCTCTCCTTGAGCCCCAGCCAGCACCATGTGAAGGCGAGCCTTGACCCACACGTGTGTGGTGGTGGGAGGGCCCCCCCCGCTTTGTCCCTGCCGCAGTGCTGCCACTTCTGCCACACGGAAGCTGGCATTCCAGGCCCCTCTCCCCCCCGGCTCCCATGGCAACTCTGCCTGTGCGGCACCTGAATGCCTCGGGCAGCCTACGGATCCGCTGTGATTGGCAGAGACGGCAGGGCTGTTCTCTGAGTCACTCCACGGCCACCAGCGGGCCAGCGGTGAATAACGGAGGAGCCCTCTCTCCCTGCCACTGTCCCGGGGCCCAGCCGCCGCCTCCGTCCACCCCCGGGTTTCCCTGGTTGCCAGGAGCTCCCCAGCAGGGCAGGGCAAGCGACTCTCCTCTAAAAACCGCCCTCGAGTGGAGCGTGCTCTGCCTCAGTCAGTGGGTGGGCTTGTGCGGCTTTAACGGCTGCGGGCCAGGCAGAAATCCAGCCGGAGAAGCTGTCTCTGTTGCCTCTCTGGGGGCCGGGAAAAGCTTCGCCTCTTGAGTGTCTCTGTCAGGCAGTGACGGCAACCTGACACGGGCCTCGCCAGCACCGCCTTGTTTCTTTAGGAGATGCACCTGCTGCCTCTCCAGGTGACCTGCCGGCAGCAGCTCACGGGGCGAAAACCAGACAAGGTCCTGGCGGGCTGTCTCCTTCCTGCTCTCTGGGGCTGAGGCCCCTGAGCTGCCTTCCCCACCACCCCTGCCAGCCTTTAGAGACCAGCACACTTTCCAGGGTATCACCTGTCGGGAGTCATGGCTGCCTCCGCCAGGCGGCTGGAAAGCTGACACCTGGGGGGGGGTTGTCTCGCCTTCTGCTCCTGCAGACCAACACGCCTGCGCACCTGCAGCGGTCTGGCCTTCAGGGCTGGCAAGGGCAGGTGTGGCGTACCAGGGACACACTCTGGGAACGGAGGGCTGCCTGTTGGGAGTTCCCCGGGGGGGGGACAGGACGGATGGGAGGCTCTGCCCACAGCCCTCACCTGGCCAGTGAGCCGCCAGATCTTTCCTTTCATTTCCTTTCCCTGCCCGCCTTCTCTCCCTGTGTGTGTCCGGCCTGGTCCTTGCCAGGGCCCTCCTTGTGCTGCAGCTAGCGAGGGCTGCCAACTCTGGATTGGGAGATTCCTGGAGATTTGGGGGCAGGTCTTCGGGAGGGAGCTCAGCAGGGATGTGATTCCACAGAGCCCACCCTCCAAAGCGGCCGTTTCCTCCAGGGCGATGGATCTCTCTAGCCTGCGGATCCGTTGTAATCCCAAGGGAGGGGCTATGGCTCAGTGGTAGAGCCTCTGCTCGGCAGGCAGAGGGTCCCAGGTTCAATCCCCGGCATCTCCACCTGAAGAGCTGAGGCGGTAGGTGGTGGGGAAGACTTTTCTCTGCCTGAGACACACCCCGGGGAGCTGCTGCCGGTCTGAGCAGGCCACATGGGCCGGGGGGTGGTGTGTGTGTCTGGCTCACTTGAAGCTGCACCTGGCCTCGGGGGGCAAAGCAGCCGGCCTGCGGTTGTGGCTTGTGTGGTGGTCAGAGGCTTGTGGTTCTCTTGGCAGGGCAGCCGGTGGCACAGGGGGCCCCATTTCAGGCCTAACCCCATTTTGTTCTTTGCCAGAGCTCCATCCAGATTACCTTTGAGGACAGCCCTCAGCTGCTGCCCGGGGTCCACATCCGTCACGTGAGCTATGCTGACCAGTCAGATCGCAGCATGGTGAGTGGCTCTCTCTATGCACCTTCCGTCTCTCTGATGGCCCAGGCGGAGGGGGTGGGGCAGGTCGGATTGCATAGCAGAAGGGAAGGGAATGCCAGGCCTCCACCCGCCCCCATGGAGCAGGAGCCCTGCGTGATCTTTTGGCTCCTGCCTCCTTTGCAGTGCTGGAGCTCAAGTCTCAGTGGCCGCCTCGCAGCTGGGCCTGTCCCGTGTGTGTGTGTGTGGGGGGGGAAAGTTTTATTTTTACGGGGCAGCAAGGCAGTCGGCGACCTCAGCAGCTGTGATCATTCGCTTGGGATAAAGTGAAAAACTTCCTGCCAGTCTAAAATTTGGCAATTGCCAAGGCAAGGTGGCAGTTGCAAAGAAGTCTGAAGGGGGCGCTGAGAAAGGGCACATACTGTGACCCCAGGGCCCCCGACCCCCAGATGTCCAAGGGGTAGATTTGTGTTAGCCGAACCTCGCCTGGACAGACTGACCCCAGGGTCAGTTGAAGAGACTGGCGGAGGGAGCCCAGACGGTTCTGCTGCCGTCGCCCCTTGCAAACGTTGTTCTCTGATGTCTGCCTTTCGGGTGGTCCTTCACGTGGGCACCATGACTCTCCCCCCTTCCTCCCCAGGTGTTGTGTTGCCACCTTTCGGCCGATGCCATGCAGTTCCCTGTTTCGGTCACTCAGCAGTCACCAGCTGCTGTCTCTATGGACACCTATTATGTCACCCTGGCGGTGCTGCAGGCCCAGGTAAGTGCCAGGGCCGGGTGCCTCTGCTCTGTGGCTGCCTGCAGAGGAGCTGGCTCTGAGATGGGGTGGCCGGCGGGTGGCGTGTTTGTGGCCGGGCTGTGGCTGCCCCTGAGCTTGACTTGAGCCTTCGTGCATGTTGATTTGGGTTGTTTTAGCTCATTGGGAGGCATCTGTACTTTACAAGCAGGGGGTTCAGCGTCCCCCCCGTCCCCCCGGAAAACAGCTTCACCAGTAGTGGTTCCTAATGCTAACGAGGGCTTTCTTCTGTTTGCCTGGCCCAGCTGGTGATACATCTGGAGGAGGTAGAGGACGAAGGCCTGCTGGTCTCCTGGGCCTTCAAGGACAGGCCGGACTTGAACCTGATGGTGGCGCCGAAGTTCCAGCTACATGACGTGAGTAAAGTGCCAAGGCCAGTGGGGTGGGGCAGCCCCTCCCTGTCCTTGGACCGGGGGGCCCTGCGGACCCCTCTCCTGTCTCGGCAGCCGCATCCGTAGAATCCTCGCCCTCTGGCACTTGGGTGCTGGTCAGCCCCGTAGCCAGGGATTGTTTTGTGAGGGGGCCTTGGGGGGGGGCCTGCCAGCAAGGGGAGCCCCGGTGCCCCTTCCAGGGCCAGATGAGTATCCGCTTGCCTCCTTGCCTTGCCTGGCTGGGCTTAGCTGCTGCTGGTTGGCTGGGCGGAAAAGCACCTCTCAGTCCAGCCTCTCCATCTCTGCTGCTTCTTGTGCCACCCTCGTCCTCCTCACCCACAGGCAACCGGGGGGAGGCCCATGGAAACCACTAGGGGGCCGAGCCCCGCGGTAGCTACGGGCCTGGGGCTGGTGAAGAACAGGGTGCCCCCTGCAGTGCTCACTGTGGCACGTGCCCCTGTTGATGTGGCAGTGGGAAACGCTGCCAGTTGGCCGCTGACTTGTGGCTCTGTGGGGTTTCCCAGGGAAGAGACCCTCGGAGGTGGTTTTGCCCCTGCCTGCCTCTGTGCAGCGAACCGGACTCCGGGGGGGGGCCTCCCGTCGTCCCGATACCAAGCAGGGCGGACCCCGTGTAGCGTCTGAGGCCTGACCAGGTCAGGGTAGCCCTGGGCCCTCCGGCGGGTGGTTTCCCTCCTGCTTGAGAAGAGCTCTGGGCGGCTGGGGGCCGGGAGAACCCCGAGCCAAGAGCTCACGCTGTCCTTCCATTCCACTTCCGCGCTGCAGATGGGCGGCCCTTGTTCCCCTGAGCCCCCCTGCCTGTCTGGGGCGGTGCCGCTGCCCCTGCTGGGGAGGCGTTTTGGCCCATCTGCCTCGGGGGGGCGGGGGGGGCGGGAGAGACTGGGTTAAAAGGGTCACCGTTTTGTCCTGTGCAGAACGTGGCCGGCGGCCGGAGCTCCCTGTGTCACGGTGGAGATGACCGCCTCTCTACCCTCCCCCTTTGGAAGCCGACCGGGAGTGGCCGCCGGAGCTCCCGGCTGCAAGCAGGCGCCTCCTCCGCTCTGCTTGTTTGGGTAGCAGACGGCCCCTCCTTGGGGAAGGGCCCCTTCAGCCCCTCGGCTTGCCTCTGAGTTCACGTCCTCCGCTGTGCTCCCTCCAGGACAACGACGGGAAGGTGGGCCTGTCCACCATCAAGGAGCTGATCGAGGACTCGGTCGTCAGCACTCAGCCGGCCATGATGGTGAACCTGGAGGCCTGCGTCGCTGGTGGCAAGGTGCTGAAACTGGGGCACTTCTCCAAAGAGGAGGGCGGACTGCCCCCCACCCCCCGGCGGCCTTGTGTGGGTTGTGGGGTGGGAGACGGCCCCTTTGCCCCCAAGCAAGGAGTCCCGGAGCGGGCTGTGCGTGGCCCAGGGCTGGAGGGGGCGCGTCCAGGGCCCCACGGGCACAGTCTCCCCGTCCCTCTTCAGCTGCGGACTGAGCTGCGGGTCTGCAGCTGCCTCCCTGCTCAGTGGGAGCCTCTCTTCTGCGCTTCCATCCACAGGCTTCTTGCAACAGGCACCTTCAGGGGTCCCCGTCCGGCACAGCAGCAGCTCCCGTGCGCAAGCTGCTGCTTCAGCACCTGCGGGCCCTGCGCTTGGACTGCGAGGAGGCTCAGGGTATGGCGGAAGAGCTGCGAGGTTCCCGGCCCCGACCCCATCTGGCGGGGGGGGGGTGCTGTCTTTGGCCACTGGGGGGGGGCACTTTTCCTCTTGCCATTTGGCAGCTCGGGGGTGGGGTGGGGGGAGATCGGCCTGCTTCCTCAGGGGTGGGGGGGCCAGAACTGAGCGAGTGGTGCTGGCCGCTTGGAATCCAGACATGTGCTGCGTGGGCTGCCCTGTGGGGGCGGGTCTTCAAGAGGAGGCCGCACCTCCCAGCATGCAGCATACTCCGCGAGAGTACAAGCAGGGAGTGGATTGGAGAGCAGGTTGGTCTGGAGGTGGAATGTGGGGGCTCAAATCCCTGCTCTGCAATGGCTCAATGAGTGGCCTGGGACAGTCTCCCCCCCCCCCCATTTTCAGTTCCCTGCCTTTAGAATGCAGATGTTGACATCCAACTTAGCAGGCTGGTTGTGGGGAGAAACCAGGACAGCTGCAGCGGGGGCAATATGGAGGGGCTGCACAGGGCGGGCAGGTGCTTGTCCTGAAAAACACCTCCTGGGCGCAGCCAGACCTGTTCACAGCACTTTGTGTTCTGTGCCCTTTCCGGTAGGTGGGCAGCTGTGCTGTGTGGTGGAGCTCGACAGCCCATGGCAGCGGAAGCGGACCCAGGCGGTGCCGGTCAGCAGCTCCAGCCCCCCGGGCCAGGTGGAGTGGGCCGACAGACTCCTCCTGTAAGGAAGACAGAGCCTCCCTTTTGCAACTCTGGGCGGGGGGGGGGTTGCTGCTGCTGCCCGGGGTTTCCCAGGGGAGGCAGAAATGCCTCTCGGGAATCTCTCGTTTGCACTGGCATGGATGCCAGCGGATTTGGGCCCCAGCGGAAGTGCTTTCCCAGAAGCATTTTCATATCCTGCATGCTCTTGCCTGCTTCCCTGGAAACAGCTTCCTTCTCCTGCAGAATCCTTTTCCTTCAGGGCTTTCCCCCCTGCTTTATGGAGTGCCATGTGGGAGGGGGGAGCCTGTAGGGATCCCTCTGAAGCCTGGGGGCTGGAGCAGGAATAACACACACACACCCTTTGTCTCTGTCTGCCTGGGCAGGGAGCTCGGACCCAGAAGCAGGGAGCTGACGCTGAGTGTGCTCGGGAGCAGCAGTGCTGGCCAGGGTGAGTGTCCCGGGGGAGGGGACGGCAAGTGCCTTCCGCCATCCCCCTTTGGGGGCAAGGGAGGTGGGCTGCTTGTGTGGGGCCCGGGGAGGGACAGCTCCACCCTCCAGGGCTTGAACTGGGATGGCCAGGGGCTCAGGGGGACGGGTTCTCTTGACCTTGCCTGTCGCCGCAAGACGTTGAGGCTGGCAGCCTGGAGAGAGTGCCCGGCCTCTCCTTTCAGATCCTGCACTTGGTGCCCCCAACCACAGGCGTGGGATGACGAGAGGCAGGGCCTTTCTTAGTGGTGGCACCTTGCCTGTGGATTCACCTTTCCCTTGCGGCTGGCCAGGCGCTTGCTTGTTCTCTTCGAGGCACCGGGCCAAAGGGTCTTTCTAACTATTGGGGGGGGTGATCTTTCAACACGGCTTTTATGATTGGCAGAATTGTTTTACGACCCTTGTTTTTAAACAGCAAAAAGTTTGGGGGGCTGAGTTTTCTTAATTTTAACGGGCACCTTGAGCTGGTTCTCTGGAGAGATGGCCTGGGACTTTTCTAAAAGGTCAGCGAGATGTGGCATGAATTGGCCGCCTGCCTTTGGCGGGGGTGGGGGGAATATCCCTGGGCGGGTGCTGCAGAAGTCACTGTGGTGTGGTTTGGGGCCCGGGAGGTGCTCGGCCCTGCGGGGTTCCCATTGCTGCTTTTCTCTTGCAGACACCCTCTTGGGATTTGTCACGATCCCACTGAACTCTGCCTCCCAAGAGCCACGTGGGCAGCAACAGTACCAGCTGAATCCCAGGGCGGGCAAGAGGCTGCCTCCTGCAGCGGCCCTGATGGTGGAGGTGAGGAGTGGGGGGGAGGCTTGAAGTCTGTGCTGAGAGTACCCCCCCCCGGACAGGGACTGTGGTGCCCCCTGGGCGGACTCGTCCAAATGCATCCCGTAATTCCCTTCCCCACTTTCCTTGTATTTGTGAAGGATCGTTGAGGTTCCACCTTCAAATAGAGACGAGCAGGTGGCAGAAAGACAGCAGGATGGGGGGGAGCTGCCCCTCCGGCCCCCTGGCCGCTGCCCCCAGCTGCTCTCCTGAGTCTGGCTCCTGGACTGAGACGTGCTGACAGCAATTTAAGAAAACAGCTGAATTAATATGAATCGTTTATGACTTAACATCACATAAAAGCTCCAAATTCTTTAAATACATAATTTGTTCATTATTAAACGTGCTTCTTATTATTAAGCATACTGTTGGTCATTTAATACATGCATAAAATACAGTTCATACAAAGATGAACGGGGGATTTGCAGAAAACTCTATGACCCCAGAAAAGACTTCACAATTCCGATGGGCTGAAAAGTGCGATTTCTAAATGTCCATAAAGCAAGTAAATCCAGTCCTTAAGACTTAAGGCAGAAAGATACGCTGCAGTCGTGAATCCAGGCCTCAAGACTTGAGACAAACCATGAGGAGCTGCAGGCGAAACAAACACTCGTGCTTTTCAGTCCACCGGAATTGTGACGTCTTTTCTGGGGTCATGGGGTAAAGGTAAAGGTTCCCTTGCTCGAAAGCCAGTCAAATCTGACTCTAGGGTTGTGGTGCTCATCTCCGTTTCAAAGCCGAAGAGCCAGCGCTGTCTGAAGACGTTTCTGTGGTCATGTGGCCGGCATGACTAAACACCAAGGCGCACGGAACGCTGTTACCTTCCCACTGAAGTGGTACCTATTTATCTACTTGCAATTTCTTGCTTTCTAACTGCTAGGTTGGCAGGAGCTGGAACCAGAGACGGGAGCTCACTCCGTCTTGCGGCACCCAGGTCTTGAACTGCTGAACTACTGACCTTCTACAGCCTGCAGTTCAGCGTCTTAACCACTTGAGCCACCACAGCTCCATAGAGTTTTCTGCAAATCCCCCGTTTATCTTATGTATCAATTGTATTTTATGCATGCATTAAATGACCAACAGTATGCTTAATAATAAGAAGCATGTTTCATAATGAACAAATTATGAATTTAAACAATTTGGAGCTTTTATGTGATGTTAAGTCATAAATGAACTGACACGTGCGGCAAGGACACGTCCGGTGGGGGTAGAGGGGGAGGGGGAGGCCCAGTTCTGCGGGGTCCCTGCTGGGTCTGCGTGCCGGCTTGTCTGATGACGTTTTTGCCTTTGGCGCCTCTTAGCTGCTCTACCAGGAGTCGCCAGAGCTTCAGCCGGCACCGGGGCTGCGCACCAGCATCACGCCCACCAAAAAGATTGAGATGGACCGCACCATCATGCCCGACGGCACCATTGTCACCACGGTCACCACCGTCCAGTCCAGGCCCAAAATGGACGGCAAGCTTGGTGAGGCCTGGGGCTGGGCCTGCCCTGAAGGGCGCTTGCCGACCGCTGTGATAGGTCCCTTCTCCCGTTGACGGAGGGAGAGGAGCTGCAGCGCTGGTGCAGGAATGGGGGGGGGGGCGTGTCAGGCCACCGTCCCAGCGAGTGCTGGAAGCCCTAAGGGGAGGCACTCAGAGCCACACACACAGCCCCTCCACTGGCTCCGTCTTCGTCTGTGGATTTCGAGCAAAAGTGGTGCTTACGGCTGACACACCAGGAAGGCAGTGCACACTGGGACAAGAAATCCCAGCTTCCAGTGCAGGCGAACACGGCCTGAACTTGCTGCATGTGAGAGGGAAGACGATCTCGGGGCCATAGGAGTGGCTAGAGATAGCTCGATGAAAGGGTCGACCCAGCGTGCTGCAGTGATTAAAAAAAAGAAAATCTGTGTTGGGAATTAGTAGGAAAGGGACTGAGAATAGAATGGCCAATATTACAATTTCCCCGCACAGGTCTGTGGTGTGGCCTTATTTGGAATGCGGTTCTGGTCACCGTATCTCCAAAAAAAAAAAAAAAAAAGACACTGCAGAGCTGGCCAAAGGACGGGCAGCCGGCAGCCAAGGTGATTCAGGGGTTGGAGCCCCTCCCCTAAGAGGAATGACTGCAGAGTCTGGGACTTTTCAAGTTTAGAGAAGGGACAACGAACAAAGGGGGGACATGGTAGAGAGTCATAAAATTACACCTGGGGGTGGAGAGAGTTGACGAAAAGACATTTTTCTCCCTTTCCCAACATATTAGAACTCGAGGGCATCCAATGAAACTGATGGGCAGTAGGTTCAGGACAGACAGAAGGAAATACTACTTTACACAGAGAGTGATTAGAATGTGGAATTGGCTGCCAGAGGATGTAGTGATGGCCACAGGCATAGACCGCTTTAAAAGGGGATTAGATAGATTCGTGGAGGAGGGGTCTATCAGTGGCTACTCGCCATGGGGGCTGAGGGGAACCTCCACGTTCAGAGGTACTTAAGCCTCTGAATCCCAGAGCCAGGAGGCAACATCAGGGGAAGGCCTCGGCCTCTCTGCCCCCGTTGCTGGCCCTCCAGAGGCACCGACTGGCCACTCTGTGGGACAGGACGCCGGACTAGGTGGACCCTCACTGGTTACGTGCTTATCAATGTCTGTAAAGGGCGTGTGTGAAGGTGACTGCCCTTTGTCAAAATGCCGCTCCTGGTTCCCACCTGCCATCCCCGGGGCTTGCCTGTCTGCCAGGGCTTGGCGGCGGGGTTTGAATGGCAGGTATCTTCTAAGGGTGGGGGAGAGATTTGGGGTCTGCTATTTTAGTTTTGGCTGGGGGTGTTTTTAACTATTATCGTAAGCTGCCTTGGACCTCAAGGAAAGGCAGGATATACATGTTTTAATTGATAAATAAAAGTTGCAGTCCTCGCTCTGAGCAGCAGTGGCTCTGGGGGACCAGGGGAGGCCAGCAGCCCTGAGCTCCGTGGGCCGGAGACGATGAGATGGGGCAGCTGGGTGGGGGAGGGAGAGGGTCAGCCCCTCCTCCATTGGTTCTGCCCTGCCCCATCTTCCAGATTCACCCTCAAGGTCCCCGTCGAAGGTGGAAGTGACAGAGAAAGTGACCACCGTGCTTCCGGAGAACGGCTGCCCGAGCAGGGCCTCGCCCACCAGCAGCAGTGAGTCACCCCACAAGGAGTGGCCTCAAGGCGGGGAGGGGCAGGCGTCCCTCCGGGGGCACCCGAGACGGTCCCGCTGCCTTGGCGCCTGCTTGCTTCAGCCAGCTGGGGCGGGGGGGGGGTGTGCAAAGGCCGGCTGCAGCTGTGGTCTCTTTGGGCAGCGGGGGAGGGATTCCCCACCCGCTTGCGGCTCTGAACTCGAGGGCCCCTCCGGCCTGCCTTTCTCCCAGGAAGCAGCCACGTCTCTAACGGCTTGGACCCTGTCGCTGAGACGGCCATCAGGCAGCTGACGGAGGCCACCAATCGACCGGCCAAGAAGACGCCCACCAAGCGCAGCACCCTCATCATCTCGGGGGTCTCCAAGGTAGCTGGGGACTCACTGGGCTTTGCGCAGCAGCTCTTTCTTGGGAAGGGGTTGGGGGGTGGGACACCTTTCCCTTTTCGCTTCTACTGGCCTTTCCTTTTGGCTCTCCCCCCCCCCCAGGTACCGATTGCACAAGACGAAATGGCTCTCTCCCTTGGCTATGCTGCATCTCTGGAGGCCACGCTCCGCGAAGACTCCATCATGGGCGGCATGCTGGACCACACTCAGAGCACCACAGAGCCGGAAGCCTCCTCCTCCTCAGCCCACAGGGCCAGCCAGGAGCTGGATGAGACCACCCGCTCGGACATCTCTGAGAGGCCCTCGGTGGAGGACGTGGAATCGGAAACTGGCTCCATGGGGGCTCTGGAGACCAGAAGCCTGAAAGATCACAAAGGTGAGAGAGGCGGCCTCCCCAGTCCCCGGACTCCGCTGGCTGCGGCTCTCGGGGGGCCTTTTGCAGGCACAGTGGGGCAGAGCTGTGGCTCAGCAGCAGAGTGCCTGCCTTGGGCACCACTGACGGCAACTCCCGTCTGAGTAGACGGTCCTGCCATGAGCTGGGTGGGTCAGGCTCGTCCGAGACCTTCCGACCTCAGGCGCAGAGTAGGGTTGGCCCTGCTGAGTCCTCAGATGGGAGACCAGCCTGAGCTGGGAATGGCTATGAGGAAAGGCTGAGGGCCCTGGGAATGTTTAGTCTGGAGAAGAGGAGACCGAGGGGGGACACGATTGCTCTCTTTCAATACTTGAAAGGCTGTCATTTGGGGGAGGAGGGCAAGGAGCTGTTCCGGACCGGTTGGCAGCAGAGGATCATAGGACCCGAAGCAACGGGTTTAAATTACATGCAGAAAGGGTATCGGCTGGATATTAGGGAAAACTTTTCCACGGCCAGGGTGGTTCAAAGGCGGAATAATCAGCTGCCTGGGGAGGCGGTGAGCTCCCCTTCACTGGCAGCTTTCAAGAAGAGGCTGGGCGAATATTTGTCAGGGATGCTTTAGTCTGGTCCTGTATTGGGCTGGGGGCTGGAGGGGATGGTCTGCATGGGCCCTTCCCACTCTCTGGTTCTGTGACCCGTTTCAGGACCAGAGCCCGAACAAGGGTCCCTGCTCTCTGGTTCGGGGTGCTGGCCCAGGTCCTGGTGCTCGGGCTCTCGCCCCGTGGGGCTCTCACCGCGGCCGGCCGAGCAGCTCTGGATGAGACTCCCGGTGCTCAGTCCCTTTTCTCTCCCGCCGCAGTGAACTTCCTGCGGAGCGGCACCAAACTCATTTTCCGAAGGAAGAACAAGCAGAAGGAGGCCGGCCTCAGTCAGTCCCACGACGACTTGCCAAACGCCAGCGCCAGTTCTGCCCCCAGGAAGAAATCCGGCAGCTTCTCCCGGCGTCTCATCAAGCGCTTTTCCTTCAAGTCCAAGCCGAAGGCCAACGGCAGCACCTTGGCCACAGACAAGCACTGAGCCGCTGCTTCCGGGAAGACCCCCCCCCACTCCGTCTCTGCCTCCCCCACTCCGTCTCTGCGCCACGGCCTCGGCCCCTCTCCCCTCCCCTGCAGCGGGAGTGGCCGCCAGAGCCTGCTGCGTGGAGTGCCTGCTGCACAGCGTCCGTGAGGGCCGTGGCCCCTGGAGCGGCTCTGGGGAGAGGGATGCCACAGGCCGCCTTCAGCCGGGACCCGCAATCCTGGGAGTGCGGGTGGCGGAAAAGGTGGGTGGTGAACGGTGGCTTCTGGACGGCTTCGCTCCCTCTTCTGGGCGCATTGGGCACCTCAGGAAACGGAAGGAGGGCCGGTACGCTGGCTGGAGGCCGGCTTCTCCTGTGCGTGTGGGAAATGCGCTCCTTTCACATTCTCGGGGACTCCAGTGGCTTGCGCTTCTGGAGAGGTGGCTCAGTCCCTGGAGGAGGGGCCCGCTGTGCTAGCCCTCGTTGGGGGGGGGTGTCTCTGCCTCCTCGGACCCAGCTGGTGCCTGCGGGACGTGAGAAGGGGGAAGGCAGACTTTTGACCAAAAGGTGAGGGGAAACGGCTGTCTTCTGTGTGCACGAGGGGCCCTCCTTTGACCTTCACCAACTGCTGGAGCCCAGGATAGCCTGTGGGGTGTCCGCTTGCCCGCCCCTCATCCGGCAGGAGGCGAGAGTGTTCCAGGATCGGTGGGAGTGTGGCGCTGGTGCCTCCGTCCCAAAGGGAGGCATTTTTCTGAAAGCCTGTTGGGACTCTGGCAGGGACCCTGGCGAGCAGTGCCCGTGGGGGGTGGAGGGGGGTGCCGGAAGGGGTGACTCTGCTTTGACTGGGCTGGTCCCTCTCTGCAGGGGGGGGAGGAGGAGTGGGGGGCAGTGGCTCTCATGAGGGGGAAACAAGCTCAGTTCTCTCAGGTTCTGCAACACTCGCAGAAGACACTTGGTAGACAGAAAATGCCTTTCCTTTGGAGGGGTGACTGCAGGCAGTTTAAGGGGACGGACGGGCCTAGAGAAGTCTGTCGGGGGTTGGGCACAACAGAGACGAGGCTGCCACACGTCTGCCCGGCCTCTGTGTTCTCTGTTCCCTCCCCCTTGGGAATGTTTGTTGTCCTTTCTCCGTAACCAGCTCCACCGTCCTGCCCTGTGAGCTCCCGAGGCTGCCCCCTCCCCCGGACTTGCAGTGGTGTGTGTGTATGGGGGGGGGCCTCCTGATGCTGCTCCTCTTGTGTTTGGGGGGAGTTCCCCATCAGGCACGGTAACTGAGGAGGAAAAGGCCGAGAGTAGGGGGAGACGTGTGAAATCTTGCAGCAGGGTCTGCTGGGGAGAGACAATTGGGGGGGGGGGAGTCGTGCTGAAGAAAAATCCAAGATAAATTCCTCCAGGGGACAAAAACAGGGAGGGTGGCTGGGGGTGGGGCTGGGGTGCTCTGTGCGGGTGCTGGCCCGTGGGCTGGATGTGCAGCCGAAGCCTGTGTGGGGGGCTGGCTTGGCCTTGGAAACAAGGGCCACCCCAGGGCACCTAAGAGACCGTCCAGGGCTCTCCAGGGAAGAAAACCGGTGAGGAAATAACCTCCCGGGGGTCTCTGTGCAGCCGAGTCAGTGGCGGACAGGCACGAAGGTGCCTTTTCCTGGGGGCACCCTCTGGGCGAGCCAGAGCCGTGAGATGGCGGGTCTCCTTTGGCTGTGGGGCGATGGGAGCGGCAGTGCAAGCCCAAGTCCTCCACACACACGCGCATGCACCTCCTCTTCCATAGGAATCAGCCCAGTTTGAACACAGCAGATTTATTGTTTGCCAGTTCATGTAATGCTTACGGGCAGTGGCTGGACTCGGTGCCTCCATTCTGCAGTGCGGAGGAGCCAGGCTGGGCTTGGCAAAATCACATTTTTGGCATGTTTGCCCCCCCCCCCAGGCCCTTGGCTGGGCTCACAGGTTTCGGCTGGCAGCAGCTGTTCCAGTCATGAGTCTCGACTCTACAGCACAGGCAGCAGCACGGGGGGGGGCGCTTTCTGCTGCTCAGGGTCCAGCCAGCCTCCCTGGTGGGATCTGAGCCTCTAAAAGGCATTTTCTTGTGGATTCAGAAGTGCTAGGCGAGCCCCCAGGAAACCAGCACAGAGTGTGAACATTCATGAGCTGCTGCAGTGAACATCTGGTGGGAAGGAAACCCTCTGGGGCGTCCCCCCTCGCTGCCTGCTGAGAAAGGGCCTGTTCTCCTGTTCCATCCCTTCTGAGTGCAGTGGGGGACCTTGTCCCGGAGCTGCAGGGGCTCGACGACGCCGGCATACCACGAACCAGTCCCAAGCAGAGCCGGTGTAGTCGGCTTTTTTGGTCTGTGGGGGCTTGCCTGTTGTTGCCAGGTGACCAGTGAAGGGGGGTGGCAGTGGCGGCAGCAGAACAACACTTGTTAAAGGAGCATCTGCAGGGCATTGCTGGAGTCTTACGCGCATGCTCCATCATCTTCCCCCAGCAACAGCCGCTTGGGGGCTCAGTGACCCTTTTCTTGCCCTGGAATGGGGACAGAGCAGGTGCTGTGTGTGTGTGTGGGGGAGACCTCATGGCTGCCATGAAATCTTGGGGGGGAGGGATAAAGCAGTGGGGGATGCAGGCTTCTCCTGACAGTGGTGTTGAAGGAAGCAGGGGCCAGCAAACTCTGCAAAGGGTGGGCTCCTGACCCGCCCCCTCCATCCCTTACCTTCTTTCACTGTGACTGTGGTGCCCCCCCCTTCCTCACTGGCGCAGCTGCTGGCCAAACCCCTAAACTGAGCCTGAGCTGCCCCTCGCCCCAACACGGGGGCTCTGCTGTACCCGAGGCCTTCTCTGTGGGTGGATTATTGTAACCCCAGATCATTTAGATGCAAAGAAATAGGACCTGTGTAGACCCTTAAAAGGCCTAGATGAGTGAAAAGAGTACCTAGAGCCTGATTGTGACACACCCGCTGCACCTTCTCCCCGTGTGTGTTGGGGGAGCTCCACAGCTGTGTGGCCTTTTTAACTTATTAAACATTGTGGGAATGACCTCTGCTCAGCCGCCTCCCGCCTCTCTTTCCACTCCAGCTCAGGAGAGGGTGCCTGTTGTGGGGGTGGGTCGGTGCAAATGATACCGATGGGGATGGGGGGGAATGCTGCGACTACCCCTCCTCCTTTGCTGCCTGTCCCACCTGGGCTGCCTTGGGGGTCTCACTCAGGCTTTCTTCCAACTGCTGAAGGCTCAGCGTCCCTCAAGCCGGGAGCTCTGGGGTGACCCTTCTGGCTCCCCCCCACCCCCTTTCCACTAAAGCTTAGGCTGGGCTCACTCTCAGCCTACCTCACAGGGTGGTTGTGAGAATAAAAATGGGGGGGGACAAACCCACCGTGCCCTGTTGCTGAGCATTTTAGAGAAGGGTTGGGGCCAGGAATAAAAGACTGGCATGCACCCAGGGGTGAAGACGAGCCCTTCCTTCCCTCAGAGTCCTGGCCGCAGCTGTCCCGCGGGTTGGCTTTTGCTGGGGGGGGGCGCCCTCCCTCGCTGCTCGGAGGTGGGAGAGCCTGGCCGGGGCGGTGTCCTGCGGGCGGCCCCCCCCCCCCCGCCGCTTAGGGCAGGGGCCGTGTGGGCCAGAGACCCGGAACGTGGCCCTGCTGGGGTCTCGGTGCCCGCACAGAATAGGCTCGCGAGGCGCCGCGAGGACCAGCCCGGTTCCCGCGGGGGGATGCAGCCGGTCGAGCGAGCGTCGATTCACGAAGCGGGAACAGTCCGGCGGGGCTGTCAGGCGTCGCCGGCCTCGAATTCGCTTCCGCTGCTCGGGAGGGGCAGGGCTGCCGGCGACGGCGCATCTGCTCGGCGCGCAAGGCGGAGGGGGCGCCACAGCCCCGAGGCCCGGGAGGGCGGCTGCCTGTCGGAGCGGGCGACGCTGACCTCGAGGCGCCGGCACTCTCGCGTCGCACCCCCGAGCTCGCTTCGCGGCGGCCACGCAGCGGAAACGGCTCCCGGCGAAGCAGCGTGAGCGGCCGGCCACCTGGGGAAGGGGCGGGCTCCGCGGGGTCTCGAGCTGCCCCGCGCCCTCCGGGAGGCGTCCTCTCCCCGCGGCCCGGGAGGCTGGGGTGGGGCCGCCCTGCTCAAGAGGAGAAGCCATCGGGCCGCGTCGCCCTCGAGGGAGCCGCCCGGGGCAGGAGACGCCGCCACCGCCCGCCAGGGGCCGCAGCCGCGCTTCCGCAGGGCGGCGGCGGCATTCCGGGGCAAGGGCGCTCCCCGCGGCCAGCCTCCTCCTGCGCGTGCGGGAAAGGCCCAGAGCCTGGCGGGAGCTGTAGTCCTGGCGGCTGTGCGAAGCGGCGCACGCGTCCCGGGCCGCCCCCCATGCGCAAGCGCGCGGGCTGTTTTTGCCGCCACGGGTTGTCTCCGCCTTCTCGCCTCGAGCGGGCCGCGTGGGTGTCTCTCCGCGGCTCCCCAGGCCCGCCCCACATAAAGCCCGGCTTCATGCAACAGCAACAACAACGCCGCCCCGACGGGGCATCGACGACTGCAAAGGCAGGCCGCCCCCGCCGCCAGCAGCAGCAGAAGGGGCCGCTCGAGGCTGGAGCCCCGGACAGACGCGCGCCCCCGCCGTTGCCGCCACCAGCCGCGGCTGAGAAGGAATCCAGGCCCGCTCTCTGCCGGCCCGTTCCCGCCCCTGCCTCCGCAGCTGCCCGGGGAGGGAGGCGAGGCTGGGAGAGCGACTGGCC
This sequence comes from Gekko gecko, assembly GCA_029375565.1. NCBI lineage: Eukaryota > Metazoa > Chordata > Lepidosauria > Squamata > Gekkonidae > Gekko > Gekko gecko. The sequence continues at coordinate 77,588,210 of JAPDNY010000013.1, read as the reverse complement.
GGGAAGCCCGTCCTCAGCTGCGGGGCCCCAAGCGCGCCCCCCCCCCCGCGGCTGCCCCCTTCTTCCCGCGGGCTACGTGTGGAGCTGGGCTGGTTCACAAGAACAATAGGATCCTGGAAGGAACCTGTGGAGCAGGAGTTGTAACGCAGATATCCTATCGCGGGGAGTGTGTGTGTGTGTGTGTAGGGTCTGGTGTTTTGCACGCATGTAAGCGGGGCTTCAGCCCTGCTAGACTTGTCTTAGAGTTAAGCTGAATCGCTAATAAACGGTGAGCTGATCCCTTTACGCGTCTCGGACCCAGTACATTTTACCGAGCCTGCGCGGAAAGGCCAGGCTTCAGAACGAGCCAACTCTCCCCCTCCGTCTCTGCATTTAGGGGGCGGGGCCGTTTCACTTGTAGCCCACCTGGATCAGGGCGGGGATCACAGAAGCAGATCAGGAAATGTTAACCGTTTGGTCAAACAAAAACAGACCCTAACCCAGACCTGCCGCCACGCTGGAGAGAAGCCGCGACAGTTGAAGGCAGTCCAGTCGAGGGAGAGACGCTGCCTCCGAGAAGAAGAAGAAGAAGAGTTTGGATTTATACCCCGCCCTTCACTGCCCAAAGGCGTCTCAGAGCGGCTCACAAACTCTTTTCCCTTCCCCTCCCCACAACAGAAACCCCCTGTGAGGTCGGTGGGGCTGAGAGAACTTCTGACAGAAACTGTCCTTGAGAGAACAGCTGTGCCAGAGCTTGTGACTGACCCAAGGTCACATCAGCAGGTGCAAGTGGAGGAGTGGGGAATCAAACCCAGTTCTCCCAGATAAGAGTCCGTGCAGTTAACCACTGCACCAAACTGGCTCTGGTTAAGAAACGTCGCTTATCAAAGCAGCCTCCCGAGCCGACATTCGGGGGGGCAGCTTTCCTGAGTCGCCGCGCACTTCTTCAGATACAGCCAGAAGTGCTGCCCGTAGCTGCACGTTGTCCTGGGAGGAGATGCCCGCGCAAAAGGGCGAAATCCTACCTGTATCCGAAGCAGTGAGCCGTGACGCTCGGACGCTCGCCCCCTGCCCACACCTCGCCGGCCTTTAAGGTGCTCCGGGACTCTGGCTCTTTTCTGTCCCCGCTTTGCACATTCTGCAGGAGGGCGGGGGCGGCGGGGCGGGGGGGGCTCGCCTCCAGCCAGCATTCAGACCAGAACCTGTTCAAGATTTTTTATCAGTTAAAAGAAAAAAACAGCAACACCGTTTCGAGCGTGCCACACGCGTAAGCTTCAGTCCCCGCGAGCGGGAAGGTTCTCTCCGGAGTCAACAGGTGCCCCGGCCCGAGCCCCTTCCCCACAGCTGAGCGGGGCGCCAGCCAGCCAGCCGATGCGGCGGCGGCAGCAAAGCTTCGCCTTTGTCGTCGTCCCCGACGGCTCCGCAGCGCGCCGCGAGGGTCGCGGGCGCGCTCTGCCTCCCAGCCCTCTCCACGCACGGCCCGCCGCTCCGGAGCGAAGAGAGGTGCCGCCGGACTCTGGCTCCACCCCACGCCGGAGGCAGAGCGTCGGGGAGGTTCGCCTTTTGGCCCATCGAGGGCGGCCTGCCAGCGGGGAAGCCGCGGAGCGGTCGGAGGCGGACGGTGCCCGCGGCCTCCCTGTCCGGCTGCGCCGAGGGGACGTTCCCGGCCGTGCCACCCGTTCGCGCGCTCTCCGGCGGACTGTGCGCGGCTGCTGACGGGGGCTCGCCCCAGGGCGGGAGCCGCCTCTCGGGTCGGGCCTGCCGCTGAAGGCCAAGCCAAGCCAAGCCAGACCCCCTCCCCGGCCCGGCAGGAAGGGCGGGTTGGCTGCAGCGGGAGCCCGGGCGGCGGCGCCCCCCCCCCCCGCGAGGACCAGCAGCCCCGGCCCGGGCGGCGCGCCAGCCAGCCAGCCAGCCGCCTCCCTCCCTGCCTCCCTCCCTCCGCCACCGCCCGAGCAGGCGCGGCGGCGCGGACTACAACTCCCAGGGATCTTCAGCCGAGCAGCGCCGCCGAGTCTTTCCGCCCGGCCAGCCACCCACCCACCCACCGCACCCACCGGGAGGAGCGCAGAGGCGGGCAGGGGCGCCCTCGGCTCGGGGCCCGCTCGGAGGAGCCAGCGGCGCCGCCTCCCCCCCCCATGCAGCGGCTGCCCGTCCTCGGGCCGGAGTCCCCGCGAGGCCGCCCCGTCGAGTCCCCGCCGCCCCCGGGGAGCCTGGCGCGGCTGGCCTGAGCTCGAGGGCGCGGAGCTGCCTGCCACTGGGCTCGCTCGCTCGCTCGCTCGCTCGCTCGGCATGGCCCGCCCCGCGCCGCTCCCGCCGCTCCTCCGGCTGCTGCTCCTGCTGTGCGCGGCGGCGGTGGCGGCGGCGTCCTCGTCCGGCGGGCGGCCCGACGGCATCCGGCTGCCCTTGCGCGGCGGGCGCGGGGCTGGGCCGCTGGAGGGCCGAGCGCGGCGGGCGGCCGCCCCCCCGGACCACGACCAGGCCCGGCCGCGGGGCAGCTTCGTGGACATGATCGACAACTTGCGGGGCAAGTCCGGGCAGGGCTACTACGTGGAGATGACGGTGGGCAGCCCCCGCAGAAGGTGAGCCCAGCCCAGCCCAGCCCGCGCCCTCCTCGGGGCTGCCCGGGCCGGCGCTCCGGCGCCTGAGAAGAAGCGGCTCGGCCGCCGGGGGGGGGCGGGGGGGCGTTTGCTGCCTGGCCCCGGGGAGCCTCCTTGCCCTCCCCGCGCACCCCTCTGGCCGGAGCTGGCCGAGGCCTTGGAGCTTCCCGTTCGTGGCCGGCGCCAGCGCGGGGAGGCGTCGGGCATTTCAAAACCAGGGGCGGGCGGGGCGGGAGCCTCGCAGCTGCCGTGTCCCCGTCTGGCAAGCCGCAGGGCGGCGGAGAGCCGCCCCATGATGCCGGAGGCCGCGGCGCTGCTGGAAGGCTGGGGGTGGCCACAGGGGATGGTCGGCGGGCCTGGAGGGCGGGTTGGGCTGTGGTCGGCCAGGGCTCTCGGCTCCCAGCCAGTTCCCATGGAGGGGGGCAGGGATGGGGAGGGCTGCTTGGGAGGCCAAGGCCGGGTTTCCGGGTCAGAACCCACCCACGCCTTTGGCTGGGGAGTTTGTGTGGATGATGGAGGGAAATGCCCCGAACCTGTTCCCGGCTTGCCAAGGAGGTTTGCTCATAGCCACCTGGTTCCAGGAAGGCTCCAGCGGCCTCCCGGCCCGCTTCCTGCTCAGCCCTGGCCCCCTGCCAAGCAAGCCGGAGTCACCAGCCGCATCTGCTGCTTTCAGTAGAATTAAAGGTTCCTTATGTAAAGGGTGTATGCATGCATGCGAGAGAGCGCACATGATGATAAAGCACCCGCTTGCGCATGAATCAGTCTCCCTGTACTTCTGAGCAGAGGTCTACGTTAGGGTAGGCGTAGTCTTGGTAATACAGGCCTTTAAAGTCCCTGCCAGGCCGAGGCAGAGTGCCCAAGATGAAGGCAGCACAGGAGTGTGTGGACGCGGCTGCCTCTGAATCTCTTTGGGATTTGACCAGGTTCGGTGTTTGTTGGCGCTCATAAGTTCCCTGTGCACAGGGCCGACTGTGGGCTGAACGTGCAGGGCTGCCTTCTGCCCAGTGAGACTGCTGGGCCACCCAGCCCAGCACTGGCTGCCCAGACATGCAGTGTCTCTCGCTCTCTGCCTGGGCCAGAGAAGGTCCTCCCTCCGTGCTTGCTGCCTGAGCACTCCACAGACTTCTGTGTGCAGAGCAGGTGCCCTGGTGCTGAGCCCCAGGTGGTGTCCAGGCGGTAGCGGAGACAGGCGTGGGTGGAGACCTTTGATCTCCCCAGCCATCTTGGGCTGGCTTGGGGGGCCCAGCCTCCCCACCGTCCTCAGCAGGGTCTGTCTCCGGCTCCCTCCCGGTTGTGCTGATAGGCAGCAGGTGTGACAGTCTTACGTGTGGTCTGCTGGGCTGTCCACTCTCGGTCCCTCTCCATGCGAAGAGGCAGCGGATCCTTTGACTCTCCCTGCCTGCACGGCGCCCTGCGTCTGGTGCTTGCAGTCACTGCACGGCAGTTCTAATCCGGTTCCTGGGGAAGGCGTCAGATCGGGCCTTATGCCCGTGTGTTGTAGCACATACCCGTTCTCCATTGTTTACGTTTCGTACTTTTTCATTGTAGCTGCTTTGTATACATCGTTCTCTATTACATGCTCTTCAGCTTTTTGGCAAGTTGTAATTGTTGAGTCTGTTAACTACCCCTGTTCTTGTCTTCTGTTATCATTATATAGTAGTGCAGTGAACATTATTGAATGCTGCAGTCACTGCACGGCAGTTCTAATTCGGCTCCTGGGGAAGGCGTCAGGTCGGGCCTCAGGTCAGTGGGTTCTCACCTGGCTTGTAATAAACCCAGAGTGCCAGAGTGCCATGCGGCCCACTCCTACACACATCGACTCATAAGGAATTACGTTTGTGTGGGACTGAAATGCTTTGTGCCAAAACGTTGTGTGATGGGAGAGGCAGTTGTTCAGTGGTAGAGCATCTGCTCGGCATGCAGAAGGTCGCCAGTTCAATCCCCGGCATATCCATTTAAAAAGATCGGGTAGCCGGTGACATGAAAGAACTGAGGTCCCGGAAAGCGGCTGCCTGTCCGAGTAGACCATACTGCCCTTGGCAGGCCAAGGATCTGCCCGAGTGTCAGGCCGCTTTCCGTGTGCCCTCCCTCGTTCCGGCAAGTGGGTGGGGTCGGCAGGGCCAGTCCAAGGGGCCGGGGGGCGGGTGTGGGGTGGCCTTAGAGGGGTGGGAATGGAATCCTGGCAAGCGCCACTCAGGGGCCTGTTCCCTTGTGCAATGTTTGTGGAGGGGCAGATGCGGCAAAATCCCTCCCTCCCCACCCCCGCACAAAAGCCCAGTGAGAATGAGCTCTTCAGCAAGTGCACCCCCATCTCCCCCCTCCATTCAGTCCCAGCTGTGGTTTGCTGCTTAGTGCTGAAGCATCACGCCTCTTCCAGGGGCTTAAGGGAGACTCTTCTGAGGCCAGGATGAAGGCTGCCCCCCCCACTGTGAGACTTGGCAGGGCCCCCTAATGCCCACCCAGGCAGCTACCCACCGGGCAGCACTGCAGTGTGGCAAAGGAGATGGGGGGGGTCCGTGCTGGTGCAGGGTGTTGGCAGGGGTGGGCAGAGCCTAACAGCCCTGTGCATATTGGCAGTTTATCACTGAGAGGTTGCTGCCATCGGGAGGTCCAGCAGTGGGGCCAGGACACCAGAAGCCCTCCTACTGTTGTCCCCCCCAAGGACCAAGAATACAGAGCATCCCTTGCCCCAGACTGAGAGTCCCTACCTATACCTGGTGGCTGATAGCCACCAATGGACCTCTGCTCCATATGCTTATCCATAAGAACATAAGAGAAGCCAACGTTGGATCAGGCCAATGGCCCCCCCAGTCCAGCACGCTGTCACGCAGAGGCCAAGAAGACCAGGTGCCATCAGGAAGTCCAGCAGTGGGGCCAGGACACCAGAAGCCCTCCCACTGTTGCCCCCCCCACCCAAGCACCAAGAATACAGAGCCTCACTTGCCCCAGACTGAGAGTCCCTACCTATACCTGGTGGCTGATAGCCACTGAGGGACCTCTGCTCCAGATGTTTGCCTGTTTGGCTTGTAAATGGAGAGACAGAAGGCAACTGAAAGAGGAGAGGGATGCACATTTTGCCAGAGCAGAGGAGGGGGGGCGCCATGGGAATGCTGCTAGGATTCACCTCCTCGTGGTGAGGCCTCACCTGCTTGGCCCGTAGAAAAGAGCCAGAGTCCGGGAGCCCCTTAAAGACTAACACGGTTTGTGGCGGGGAAGCCGCTCCAGTGAGGCACTGCCGCCTCTTCTTCAGGGGCAGTGTCGAGCTGCATCTGAAAGCAGTGGCTGCAGTGACTCACGAAAACTCGACCCCTGCCCCAAACATTGTTAGTCTTTAAGGTGCCAGGGGACTCTTGCTCTTGTCGACTGCTACAGACAGACTAACATGGCCACCCGAGTTGGTTCACCCTTGGGTAGAACTCCCCGCCCCGTGTGCACATGGGGCTTATTCGCACATGCGCCTATGTAATCCGTCGCTGGTGGTGTCGGCTCTTCCTGTGTGCGTGGGGCAGGGCCCCAAGAACTTGATTACAACCTCAGGTTTGTCTGGGGAGTTTATGGTGGTCCTGAGTTCAAACGCCGTTCTCTTGCCCCAGTTCTAGGGCACAGAAATGCAGCTGCGGGTGCCAAGGAGCCTGCTGATCTTCAGAGCCTCCCCCCCCACCCCCCCCAAGTCTTAGTCCTTTGTTAAAAATTGCTAGAGGAATAGGGGTGACCTGAGTTTATACACATGTATTAAAAAATCAGCTTTCTCGTCCAGCAGAGCTTCGATATGCTCCCCACTGCTGAGAGCTACCAGTAGGCTGAAGGATCCAGAAATGAGATTGAGTGAAATGGAATAAAAATGGTGAAGAAATCTTGCAGCGATTCCACATGGAGAGCCAAGAAGTCCCTGACAGCTGGCTTGTGACCTCGTACCTGAAGCAGCACACTCAGACTTGAGACTGGGTTGTTTCTGGCCACGTTGGCCTCCAAAATAGCTCTCCCCCCCCAACCCCAGCATGGCTGTGGGCAGCACCATTGATTTTGTGGTCTGTGGGGGAGGAGAGGCCTCCGCCTGGCTGCTTTTGCTGAAGAGGTGGGGGTGGCTTTAACGGGTGTGTGTGTGTGTGTGTGTGTGTCTTGAGGGCAGATGTCAGGACCTCAAGGGGTGCCAGGGTGGTTGAAAGTGGGTGCCACTCCTGACTTGTTTCCCAGCTTGGAAATGCCCCTTGTTCTGGTGGGCCTCCCGAACCCCGGCAGACCCCTCCCAGCCGGCGCGGCAGCCCTGACCTTCACCGGCTGTGCGGGGAAACTGATAGGCCTGCAGCTCACTGCAGAGGAGGCCGGCTCAAGGGCAGCGGCGAAGGGAGTTCTGCTGCAGACCCGGGGAGGCAGAGGCTGCACCACTCTCGTCCTCCCGGGCTGTTGCAGCCGACAGTCTGTGGAGACATGCCGGACCGAGCAAGAGGCATGTAAATGTCTGCATGCGTGTGCCAAGCCTACTCTCTGTCTGCACCTGAGGGATCCTTCAGGTTCCCCCTCTGCCTAAGCTCCTGTGTAGCCGAGAAGCTTGCACATTCCTCTCATCCCACCAAAAGGTCCTGCGCTGCCCAAGCTCTGCTGTCTTCTCTTTCTGGAGTTGTCTGTTATTTCTAGGCCCCCTGGAGCCAAGATGAAAGGCAGGGAGAAGCATCTGCATAAAGAAGCGCAGTGTGGCCAGCCCGATCTCCCCAGGTCTCAGAAGCTAAGCTGGGACGACCCTGGGAAGCGCTTGGGAGGGGCGACCCTCAGGGAACACCACAGCTGGGGATGCAGAGGCTGGCCACACCAAAGCCACCGCTCTGGAAAACGCCCCAGCCCCCAGGAGGGGTCGCCAGAAGTCAGCCATGACTTCCAGGCAAGCACATGAAACACACGCACACAAAACACGCACACAGAAATAAAACGTCGGGATGGACGTTGCCGCCTGCGTGATCCCCGCTAATTTCTGCTGCCACGCAGTTTCCTGGGCGGCCCCTGACCTTTCCTCTTTCCTCCCCCGGCAGTTGAACATCCTGGTGGACACCGGGAGCAGTAATTTCGCGGTGGGCGCGGCCCCTCACCCCTTCCTGCAGCGCTACTATCGGCACCAGCTGTGAGTATGCCAGTCTGGGCCGGGGGAGGGAGGGGGGGTACAGGGAGCTCCAATCCTGCACAAGAGCTGCCCCACTCCTCCGCTCGGCCGGGCCTCCGTCTCTGAGGTGAGGGCTGGGCACCTGCCCTGCGCACTGGTCTGCCCGTCTTCTCTTCCAGGAGAGCCAGTTTGGTGTCGTGGTTAAGTGCGCGGACTCTGATCTGGGAGAACCGGGTTTGATTCCCCACTCCTCCACTTGCACCAGCTGCTGATGTGACCTCGGATCAGTCACAAGCTCTGGCACAGCCGTTCTTGTAAAAGAGCAGTTTCTCTCAGAGCTCTCTCAGCCTCACTTACCTCACAGGGTGTCTGTTGTGGGGAGGGGAAGGGAAAGGAGATTGTAAGCCGCTCTGAGACTCCCTTGGGCAAACTCTTCTTCTTCTTCTCCTCTTCCACCCTCTGCAGAGGCTGGCAGGGAGGCCCCAAGGCTGGCTGGGGGCTTTTGAGTTGTGAGGCGGGGGATGCGCGGGCACTGCCTGGCCCTCCAGCCGCCTGGCCCCCTGGTGGACTGGAGGACGCCTCCCCTGGCTGCACCTTCCCCCCCTTGTGTCAGATTGCTTTATTCACACCTTGTCTGGAGAGCTAAACTCAATTCAGCCTCCTTAGGAGAACACTGCGCAAAATGTTCCAGTTAGGTCTCTTTAAGGGAAACTCTCCCGGAGAGAGCCTTATCTCTTGCAGCACAATAAAAGACTGTTGGGCAGGCATCAGATCTCTTTCCAGCAAGACAGAGAACTTTTTTCGAGTTGATAAGTTTATTTAAAGTACAACTCTTCTACTGGCAAGAAATCATTAAATAACTAATTGTGCAGACTGATGCACAGAAAGCAGGTCGAATGGACTTACTTCTGCTGTCATTCTAAGTCTGGTTGAAATAATGGATACAGTTCTCTGGAGTTCAAGGCAAACTAGGTCTTAGGCTGATAGGCGGAATGCTGTGCTCAACCGAGGGAAGGCCTCCTTTGACTGGAAGCCCCCTGTGGAAAGCCTGACCTGTGCGTGCCCTCCAAGTAAAACAGGTGGTCCTGGAATGAATGATGCAGACAGGCAGTACAGGTGAAGTAGGATACCTCTCGGTCATGCTCCTTGAACTCTCAAAAGAAGGTTACGGGGCTAAAAAGAAAGCTGTTCAGAATTAAAGAACAGTAAATCTGCTGTTTCGTCAGCTACACTAGTGAACTGCCTGAAGAGTCAGTCCTGACCAGCAGGAAAGGTCAGTGGTACTTTGCCTGACCAGCAGTTGAACCTTACATACAAAATGAAGCCACACCAGAATACATAGATGAACATGCAGACAAGTAACTAAAATCACGATGGTGGCAACCTCCCTCCCTCCCCCCCGGCCCCCGGACTCTCCCTGTTGGGCCTGCCTCGCTGAGAGACCAGACCGGCACCCGTTCTGGCCTGCAGCAGCAGCTGCAGCAGCAGCTGCAGCAGCAGCAACACCCTGAGCAGACATTTTAGCCCGCCTAGGCATCTGTCCCTCCTTCTCCCTGGGCCTCCTGCAGCTCCAGCACCTACCGGGACCTGCGGAAGGGCGTCTACGTGCCGTACACGCAAGGGAAGTGGGAAGGGGAGCTCGGCACTGACCTGGTCACCATCCCGCACGGCCCAAACGTCACGGTCCGCGCCAACATTGCTGCCATCACGGAGTCGGACAAGTTTTTCATCAACGGCTCCAACTGGGAGGGGATCCTGGGCTTGGCCTACGCGGAGATTGCCCGGGTGAGTCTGCCTCCAGCCCCACCATCTGCAGGCTCCCTTAGTTATTTCTCAACTTCACGGATCCCTCCTGCCCTTCCTCCCCAGCGGGGGCCCAGAGCAGCTTGCATCGTGCTCCTCTCCTCCGGTTTATCCGCACGACAGCCCTGTGAGGTGGGCTGGCCCGAGGTCACCCCACGGGCCTCCGTGGCAGAGTGTGGGCTTGAACTTGGGCCTCCCAGAGCCTGGTCTGATCCGGCGTGGTGCATTGTGGGAGGAGGAGACCTCAGTCCTCCAGGGCAAATGAAGATCCCAGTCGCCCACGCGCCTCGTGTTTATCATCACAGCAGAGTTGGATCAGCCCTTTAAGTCGGGCCGCTGTCACTGTTTCCATCACGTTGCCGATCAGGGATTAAGCGAAGGGGGGCGTGGGCTTGGCTTGAAATAAGAGGCTCCTATCTCGGGGGCTGCTGGATCCCTTCCGGCAACTGGAGGACTTGGGGGGGGGCATGGGCGGCCTGCTCCCCTTCTCAGCGGGCATGCCATGGCCCCATTCTAAGCTCCGTGGGGGCTCGTCTGTGCCCTGGGCCTGCTCCGCTGCCAGTGTTTCCAGAGCCGAGCTTGGGGCCCAAGGGCGGCAGGCCTTCATCTCCCTTCTGCCAGACCACAGGCCTGCCTTGCTAATCCCGTGTTGGTGGTTTCTCCTCTCCCAGCCAGACGACACGCTGGAGCCCTTTTTTGACTCGCTGGTGAAGCAGACGCGGGTGCCCAATGTCTTCTCGCTGCAGCTGTGTGGGGCTGGCTTCCCACCCAACAACTCCGAGGCCCTGGCCGCTGTGGGGGGCAGCATGGTGAGTGTTGTGGGGCCAGCACGGGCCCTGGGTTGCTCTGGGCTGTATCCATCCCACCACTGCCAATGGCTGGAGTCCTGGATCTGGGCTGGAACTGTGGCTGGAGATGTAAGATTCCCATAAATTTTGAAATTACGGGGAAATTGTGTGTACGTACATTTAAAGTTTTCCCAGAATGTCCATGTTTTTTGGAGGGGGGAGGAAATTTCCTCTTTTACTGACTGAACAGCATAAGAGAATTCATTGATAACTTAAACTACAAAATTGTGCTATTCAGCGTATTTGTGGGAGTGTCCCCAGGCCTTGAGAAAGGGTTGTAAACTTCTGCACCTTTTTTGCCATCTGAGAGGGAGTAAAAATAGAAGTTGAAGGCAGAAAACAATTTCTGTAGTAAACAAAGGAAAGTACAGAAAATGTCTCACAGAGTCTCATAGAACTGCCAGCAACCTCCAAGTGGCAGAGATCCGTTCACCTGGGGGAAATGGCTGCTTTGAAAGGTAGACTCTCTGGGGCATTTTACCCCATTGAAGTTCCCTCCCCAGCCCCACCATCCTCACGCTTCAAACCCCCCCCACCCCAATCTCCAGGTATTTCCCAACCCAGAGCTGCCAACCCTAGCCTCTAAGGACGACGGGGGTTGCTTTGCAGAGGCAGGCAATGGCCAATCTCCTCTGCCCATCTCTTCTCTGGAAAGCCCCGTGGGTGGGGTCTCTGTGAGTTGGTTGTGAGTCGATGGCATGCTCTTCTTCTTTCACCATATAAGAGGTTTCCCCCCCAGTGTTAACAAAACCTTATTTTTTCCTTTGGAAAATCTGAGAACGTCCTCAGATTTTTTTTTCATGCTGTACACTTGCAAGTGGGTTCCGTTGGGGTTGCTGTGTTGGTCTGAAGCAACAGAACAAAGTTGGAGTTGAGGGGCCCCTTTCAGACCAACAAAGCCTTTATTCATGGGGTAAGCTTTCGTGTGCACCCACGACGGCAAATGGAGAAATCTTGCCTTCAGCATTTTGTGTATGCTGCAAGAGAACGAGCAGAGGTCCATTGGCGAGTGGGGCCAGGACACGAGAAGCCCAACCAAGCCCCAAGAAGACAGAGCATCCCTTGCCCCAGAACGAGAGTTCCTACCTGTACCTTGTGGCTGGACCTCCCGGTGGCACCGGGTATTTCTGGCCATTGAGTGACCCAGAGTGTTGGACTGGATGGGCCATTGGCCTGGTCCAGCACTTGGCTTCTCTCTGACGTTCTTATGTTAAAACATTTCATGGGAGTTTCTTTTTCCAATTTTTTCATTGGAGGAGATGGTGGAAATACCAACTCTTACGGTGTTTTCCTCCCTGAATATTTCCATTTTTTTCCTCGGGCCTTGACATCTCCAGCTGTGGTCCAGGCCTCCTTCTTACAACATGCACAGTAGCGATGGAGGTGAGAGCACTTATGAACATGTGCAGAGTGCCACCTTCTCCCCCGTGAGTGAGCACAGTCAGACTCCAGCTGTTTAGGTTTATTTTGGCTCAGAGGGCTGCCGGACTGTATGGGGCAGAGGGCCCGCACTCCAAGCGACTGCGGAGGAGGGTGCCTTTGAGCATGTGCTGAGGCACTCTCCCTCCACACCAGGGCCACTTGGGGAAGGAAGGCTTGCCAGGCCCTGGCCAGGTGGGGAGGCTGGGGTGTCCTCGGGGTCTCTGCTGACGCCTGCCCCCCTCCCCTCTCCGGCAGATCATCGGGGGGATCGACCCGTCTCTCCACACGGGCAGCATCTGGTACACACCTGTGCGGAAGGAGTGGTACTACGAGGTGGTCATCGTGAAGGTGGAGATCAACGGGCAGGATCTGCGGCTGGACTGCAAGGAGGTGAGCGGGCTGGCGGGGGCCGGAGGGCCCGGCTGGGGGCAGGGTGTGGGCATGGGGGTGGGGGGACGACGAAAGACCACCTGCTGTCTTTGGTCCTCCCTCTGAGCACGAAAGCCTTCCGGAGTTTTCCATCTGGTGCAGTGCTGGTTTGGAGGGGGGGTGCCTGTGGTGTGTGCGCCCACGGCCGGAGCAACCGAGCTGACCCCCGTGCCCTTCTTCCTCCCAGTACAACTACGACAAGAGCATCGTGGACAGCGGGACCACCAACCTCCGCCTCCCCAAGAAGGTCTTTGAGGCGGCCGTGAAATCCATCAAGACGGCCTCTGCGGTGAGGGAGGCGGGAGGCGGGAGGGGCTGCTGCCTGGCCTGCCCGGGGCTCCCCCCCCCCGGCAGTCTCCCCCTCCCCTCCCCTCCCAGGAAGGAGCCAGACCAAGCCGGGATCCTGTGCTGATGCGTCTCTGCCCCCGCCCCCCCCCCGCCCAGCTCCGGAGCCAGCAGATCCCAGCAGCCTTGGCCACCTCTGGCTCCGCTGCGGTCTGGGCATGCAGATCATGGCATGGGAAGGGGGGCTTGGGAGCAATGCTCCCTCTAAGCTGTGGGCTCTTGTGAGCAAAAATTCTACTTTGGGAGCTACCGACACTAAAGTTGTGAGCGAGCGACTTGGCTGCTGCATTAATCAGTTTGCTCTGGAGCCCTCCTTCCTGAGCCGAGACAAAAATGTGTGAGCCGGAGGCTAAGAAACTGTGAGCTAGTTCACACCCACCCAGCTTAGAGGGAACACTATTTTGGGAGATGTCCCCCTCCCTCCTGCCTGCCTGTCAGGCAAGCAGCTCCCCCTGCTGACGCCGTGGCTTGAAGTCCCGCTTTGGAGAGTCAGCTGAGATCCACTTTGTGTGCTGCCTTGGGTGGGGGAAAGAGAAAGCAAGCCCCCCCCCCCGGCAAAGCTGAGTTCCTCGCCCCGTCTCCTCCTCTCTCTGGACCAGGGGCAGAAGGGGGCGCCAAGGTCCTTTGGCCAGTTGGAGCTGCAGCAGCAGCCGCCTGCCCTGGCACTGTGGCACTGACGCCTCCCTCCCTCCCTCCTCCTCCTCCTCAGACAGAGAAGTTCCCTGACGGCTTCTGGCTGGGGGAGCAGCTGGTCTGCTGGCCAATGGGCACCACCCCGTGGCACATCTTCCCGGTCATCTCCCTCTACCTGAAGGGCGAGACAACGAACCAGTCCTTCCGGATCAGCATCCTGCCCCAGGTGGGTGCCTCTGGGTCCCTGGGGCGGGGGCTGCGGCCAGGGGCTGCAGAGAGGCTTCCTTCTGAGGTGCCAGCCACAGGCTTGGCTTGGGGTCTGGCATGTCTGGACTGGGGGGGGCGGGGGGCATCTGCTGGAATGCTGGCCCAAAGATGTGGTTTTCAGTAGTTTTGAAAAGCAGCTAATAAATTGTTGGTGGGGCTGGGGAAGCCATGACTGGGATGGGCCAGGTGAGGCCAATCTCCTCAGTCCTCGGAAGCTAAGCAGGGCCGGCCCTGGTCAGTCTTTGGATGGGAGACTCCCGAGGAAGCCCCGGGTAGCAGCTTGGAGGCAGGCATTGGGGGAAGCCACCCCTGAATGCCTCTTGCCTTGGAAGCCCTGTATGCACACTGGGTGGCCCAAGGAGAGTTAGATAAACATCTGGAGCAGAGGCCCATCAGTGGCTATTAGTCACAAGTTATCGATAGGAACTCTCGGTCTGGGGCAAGTGATGCTCTGTATTCTTGGTGCTGGGGGGGGGCAGCAGTGGGAGGACTCCTAGTGTTCTGGCCCTGCTGCTGGACCTCCTGATGGCCCCTGGTATTTCTGACCACTGTGTGACCCAGAGTATTGGACTGGATGGGCCATTGGCCTGATTCAACATTGGCTTCTCTGCTGTTCTTATGTCCTTATGAGAGCAAAGCCCCATGCGGCGCAGAGAGCACAGGGGTCCGAGCCTGCCCTCAGCTCCCCACTCTGTCCCGTAACTCCCCGGGGGACCTGCTTTCAGCCAGGCCTGCCTTACAGGATGGTTGTGAGGATAAAAGAGAGAACCTGTGCATGCCACCCAGAGCTCTGCAGAGGAGGGGTGGGCGAAAGATGTGACAGACAGGTTTAGATCGGGGAGAATAATGTGGGTCTCTGTAGTCCTGGTCCAACGATTCTGATTGCTGGGTTGCGTCGGCTCTCCCATTTGTGAGGTGCCAAGAGTAAAGGTGACTCTGGGCACGTGCAGAACGCTTTCCCTGCCACGCTGGGTCATCACCTTTCTGCCATCTCTTGTTTTGGGAGCGCCTGACGCTGCCTCTCTCCCTCTCTGTCCACCCCAGCAATACTTGCGGCCAGTGGAAGACGTGGCCACCTCTCAGGACGAATGCTACAAGTTCGCCATCTCGCAGTCTTCCACGGGCACCGTCATGGGCGCAGTTGTCATGGAGGGGTTCTACGTCGTCTTTGACCGCGCCCGCAAGCGCGTTGGCTTTGCCGTCAGCACCTGCCATGGTGAGTCAGGCGTCGGCCCGCAGCTGTTGCCGGGAGGAAGAAAGGGGGCAGTGGCCCCCAGTGAACCGGCCGGGTCTCTTTGGGGCTTGTAGAGGGAGCTGCTGGGCCCCTCTCCCTCTGCCAGGGTGGGGCCGCTGGACCGCAGCACCTGCACATTTGTTTCACCATCTTGTGGTTGTTTTACTGGGGTTTTAAACTGGATTATTGTCAATTAGCTGCTGTAGATTTTCCGGGTTGTCTGGCCATGGTCTTGGCATTGTAGGACCTGACGTTTCGCCAGTAGCTGTGACTGGCATCCTCAGAGGTATAACACAGAAAGATGGAGGACTCCCTGTGTCAAGGATGGTGTCCCTCTGTGACACAGGGAGTACTCCGTCTTTCTGTGTTATACCTCTGAGCAGGGGTCTTTTCGTAGAAAAAGAGCTGCAGGAGCTCATTAGCATATGGTATGCTAATGAGCTACTAGGCTATAGCTCATTTAAACCCCTTCTCACTAGAGTTGGGCCACAGAAGGAGGAAAGAGGGAAGGAAAGAGAGAAAGTAGAGAGAAGGAAAGAGGGAAAGAAAGTGAAGGAAAGAAGAAGGAAAGAAGGAGGGAAACAGGGAAAGGAGGAAAAAAGAGAAGAGAAGAAGGCGGGAAAGAGGAAAAGGAGAGAAGGAAAGGAGGGAATGAAAGAAATTTGGCGGCAATTTGGCCCCATTATATCCTATGGGCCATTGAAGTCAATGGTGAAAACATAGGGTATATTCTGGGGGCTGGAGCGGAGGGGGTTTGAGGAAGAGGCTCCAAACTCACAGGGTAGCTGTTGGAGCCTCTCCCCAAGATACCCACCAAGTTTCAAGAACATTGGACCCCCAAACAGGTTGCCCCCATTCCCTCCATTGTTCTCTATGGTGGGGAAAAAGTTATGTTTTTCCCACGGTGCGTCCTCTCCAACCCCCAGAATATACCCTATGTTTTCGCCATTGACTTCAATGGCCCATAGCATATAATGGGGCTGAAATTGACATTCGGCTGGCAAAAGACTCCCAAATCCCTTGTGCTGCCGAAACTGACATGCGGGAGCCTTTCTGCCCTCTGAAGCTGCGGAGCTGCGTTGGGGTGCACTCCCCCCCCAAAAAAAGACCCCTGCCTCTGAGGCTGCACTCACGGCTACTTGCGAAACGTCGGGGCCTACAATGCCAAGACCACGGCCAGACAACCCAGGAAATCTATAACAGCTAATGAACTCCGGCCGTGAAAGCCTTCGACAACATACTATTGTCAATTGTTTTTAAATGTTTGATTTTGTTGGATCTTTGTTGTGAACCACCGTGAGCCTGCTTACGGGGAGAGGGCAGGATAGAAATAGAATAAAATAAAAATGAATAAATTCTCAGGGCCAGCGACCTGTGCGGCGAGAGTATTAAAGCAGGCTGAGACCCTCTTTCCTTCTCGGCCGGCCAAGCCCAGTCGGCAGTGGGGGGCGGGGGGCTGGTGAGGCTGGCGTGGGCCTCTGTCCGAGGTGGCAGGGGGGCGCTTCCCCTCCCACGGCCCTGACCCGCCTCTGTCTCTCTGGCTCCAGTGCATGATGAGTTCCGGACAGCTGCCGTGGACGGGCCCTTCCTGCAGCCCAACACAGAGGACTGTGGCTACAACATTCCCCAGACGGACGAGTCCACGCTGATGACCATCGCCTACGTCATGGCAGCCATCTGTGCCCTCTTTATGCTGCCACTCTGCCTCATGGTGTCGCAGTGGCGCTGCCTGCGTTGCTTGCGCCGGGGCCACGATGACTTTGCAGACGACATCTCCTTGCTCAAGTGAGCCTATGGAGGCAGAGCTGTGGACCGCGTGGAGAGCAACGGACTCCACCTTGGGCTGGAAGAGCCTTGGTCTCCCCGGGGAGAGGGGCCAAGCACGACCCCCAGCTGGAGCAGGGACCGGCGCGTGGTCCGGCCACAAGAGAGGCATCCTTTCCCTCCGCCAGGAGGGGCCGGTGGCGATTGACAGAGACACTGTTCTCCTGGTGGGGAAGAGGCTGGCCTCGCTGGCGTGGGGGGCTCCCTCTGCCCCGTGCTGAGAGACCGAGGAACGTTTTGTCTGCTTGCTTGATCGTTCCCCTGTGGCAGGTGCTGCTCTGTCCTCCTGGGGGCTTGTGCCACCGAAGGGCTTTCTGTCAAGAGCTGGGTTGCTTCTAGATGGGGCCTGCAGAAGTAGCTGTTAGTCCTTCACGGTTTCGTGTGCGTGTATATTTATAAAAGCGCAGGTGGAGAAGCCAAGCTGTTCCCCACTTTGGGCTGGAAACTCCCCTCCCCACCCCCAGCACAGGGAAAGGGCGCTTCTGGGATGCCTCTGGAGGAGGGGAGGAGCCCGTCCTTTACCGAAGGCGGGGGAGACCTAGAGGTGCTGGGGGGCTGCAAAGAGGGAGAAGGCTGTGCCTGCCCACCCCCCACCCCCAGGACTGGCCCACAGGGCAGGGTCTTGCGGAGGGCTTGGGGTCCACCTTGAGCACAGGCTCTGCATGGATTGGCACTTTGGGGAGCTCCCTCTGGCCTGCCAGGCAGTCTTCGGTGGGGGCCAACGGTTGCAGGGCTCTGCAGGGCTCCAGGTAGTCCTCTCGCTCCCTCTGTGTCTTAGCTGAGCTCTTAATCAGACAGAAAACTGGAGCCCTTTCCAACTTCCTTGCCAGCAGGGTTGTCTCAGGAGGAACACGGACCCACCTGGCCCTGCATTTCAGGCGCTCCCGGGCGGGGGGGGCTTCTCCTCTTCCACTTGTAAGGTTTTCTGGCCCAAAAGACAACCTGCTGGGGCTCGCTGTCCACCGGCCCTTCCTGGAGGGGGGGGGTGTGATGGGCTCTGCAGGGAAACCACAGCCCACCCTCAGCCTGCAGGTGTGTGGAGAAACCGGACCCCCCACCCCCACTGCCAGGGCCAAGACTGTCCCTGGCAAACATTCTGCCCCCCTCAGGGGAACAGCCGGTAGCCCAGGCTCCCCTCGACCCCCTCCTAAGGAGAAAAGGCTGGTTGCTCAAGCTGACTGGCAGCAGGTCGTGTGCCCCTGGCCACTGCTGAGCTGCTCCCCCACCTGGGGCGGAAGGGCCGGTCCTGGGCACCCGCAGGGCAAGTAGACCCGGGTGAGGGGCCGGGCACACCGGCTTCTGCCTGGGGATGAGCATTCCAGGCCAACACTTGGACCACTGCTGCTTGGTCTCAGCAGCATTTCTGGGAGGAGGCCAGCCCCGTGCGGGGGGGACGGGGGACACCACGTAGCAGTCAGCTGAAGGGACTGAGGCTGCAGGAGGACTGCCCTGCCCCCTTGCCCTGCACAGCAGTCCTCTCTCCCACAGCGTAGCGGAGGGTCTGTCCGAACGGCATCTTTTGACAGGTGTGGCCCAGCCCCAAAGTGCCCCCCTGTGGTCCTCGAGTCCTTTGTCCTTGTCTCTTGCTGTGGGTACGGAGGCCGTCGTGCTCTTTCTGCTGGAGGCTCTCTCTCTCTCTCTCTACGACACGCCGTGAATGTCTGTAACGTTGGCCTTTAACTGCCCCCACTTGTCTCAGTCTCGAGTGAAGGAAGAGGAGCCAGACAATCTTTTTAGTTTTGTTTTCGGTTTGTGTTTTTAAATAACTGGCTGGTTGTTTTTTGGTGTTCTGTGCTTGAGCTTGAGTTGGTGGCTGGAGGGGTGACGTGGCATGGGAGCCCCCGGCCCCGGGAAGCAGCTGCGCTCTGTGGCCTGTGTGCCGGACGTGACTCCCCCGCCCTGTCCCAGGAGAGCCAGACGGGCTGCAGTCCCCTCCAAGCCCCCTCACACCTTCCCGGAACCTCCTTAGAACCTCCGCCCCGGCACTCACCTCCCCCCCCCCGTCTCCCAAACCCGCCTCCCATCTTGAACTCCTCAGGCTGCTTCCTCTTTGGGGGGAGGGCCCACGCGTCTGGCCTCCCCTCCGAGCCATTGAGGGGGCAGCGACGGACCTTCTCTGGACATCACGGCTGCCATGTTGTCCAGGGAACGGCTGCTGCATTCTGCCCCCTGGCCTGGTTCCGACATTCCAGGCTGCCTGGTGACTTTTACCGGAAGACGAGCCGTGGGCACTTTTTATAGCTGGGCTGCCTGTGCCTTCCGAAGCAGGCGGTGCGGTTGCGAAGGGGCCCTCTCCCTGCCCCCCCCCTTTAGAAGAACGAGGTGGGCCGAACAGTGTGGTTAAGCTGCCCAAAGCGTCAGGTTCTTGCGCACACAAGCACCAGCCTGCAGTCCTGTGCAACACCGAGGTAGGCAAGGGCTCGACCAGCTCCCGAGGTTAAAAAGAAGAAAGGGAGAGAATGGAGGCCCCGATCAGAAAGTTGGGACAGACAGAAGTGTCACCCAGGAGGGAAAGGCGGTCCCAGACTCAGATCCTGCAACTGGCAAAAGACACGCACCCACCTGGGGCGGGGACCTGAGCAAAGGAAGCCTGCCCAGGGCGGTTGAGGCCCCTGCCAGAGCATTGGGAGCAGAGGGAGGGACCCAGCTCTGCCCCCCAAAGAGTTGGCCGGGATTGGAGGCAAAAGGGGATGGCGCACGGGCAAGGGCCGGCGGAGCGATGCCAGCTGTTTGTACCTGGCCTTCTCTCTCTCTCTCCCCCTCCTGTCTGCGTCAGTCCGGAACACCCAACACCGTAAATTACTACCTTGCAAGAGAGAGAACGGCCTCCTGGCTGCCTGATCCCTGCTGGGGCACAACAGCTGGCGAGAGCCGCGCCACAGGCCGGGGGGGAACCGGAGCCAGAGGGACGAGGCGAGACTCCCGCATAATATACACACTTTAATTCTGAACTAGTCTGTATACGGACTTTCTATACACACATTCCCTATAGAATAAAAATGTACATGTGTATACATGGCTGTATAAATATAGAGTTGTAGAAATCCAGGGTGCCCCTCGCAGGCAAGTGCCCTCCCCCCCCTTCCTGTGTCCAGCGGTGGTCATTTCAGCGTCGGGCAGAAGGGACAGGCGTCGTTCGCGTTGGTCTGGGCCCAGAATTTAATGCACTGGAAAGAGAAATGAATTTCTGTCCCGCTTTCCCCCCTGGCGGTGGGACTCATAGCTGCTGACGTGGTTATCAAACTGGTTTTAGTTCAATCCAGAGAACTGCAATCCAGTGCTGACTGCTGGCCTCCTCTCAGGAAACACCAGAAGCCCACCTTAGAAAAGCTCCACTGCGCACGGTTTCCCAGAAAGGTTAGGGCCTCCCTCTTACCCTCAGGGAGACAGTCGTGAAGAACACGAAAGCAGACGCCAAGAAAGGCTGAAACCGCTTGCACTGCCCCCCAAAGAGTAAGGGTGGCTGTGGGCGCGCTCTCTCTCTCTCCCGGGTGGGCTATTGTGTGACCTCCAGAGTCCTGTTACAGATGGCTTACAAACAGGAACAGCGCCATAGTATCAACTTGCCCGACCTAAGCAAGCCAGCAGTGTAAGAGGAGCATAAAAATACCGAAGAGGCGGACGACAGGCCACTATTAAGTCCAGCTTAATGAGCAGTGTTGTGGCCTCTCCCAGGAAGGCATTCCAGAGGTAAGGGGTCACCACTGGCTGTGCCCTGTTTGCCACCCACCTCACCTTGGTTTTGAGAGGCAGCTCTCGGTTGGCAGGCTGGAGAGGTGGGGGGGAGGCAGTCCTTCAAGTCCCCTGGGCCCTAGCCATTGGGGGCTCTGAAGTCTGGGCAGCTGGTGCAGATCTTTTTGAACACCAATGCAATATGATCCATACCTCCAGTTCCCAGTATTTGGGACCACTGGCCGTGGTCAGAATTTCTTTCCCTTGAACCCCTCACCCAGTTCAGCCCTCCAGAAGCTACCAGAAGTCTACGTGAAGCCTACTTCCTCCCTGCTGCCGTGAAGAGAGGAAAGCAGGACACCCCCGGATCCCAGCCGCCGCAGGAAGCAGTCTTGACCCGCACGCAGCTCTGTCCCCTGGCCGGCGCCACCCAGGCTTCCCCAACCCTCCCATCCCGGGCACTCACCTCCTTGTGCAGCACGTGGGAACAGGCCATGGGGTGGAGGTCGCTGGGCTGCACCAGCTTCTGGCACATCAGACAGAGTTTGCAGGCCACGGGAGCCTGAGGGACAGGAAGGGAGCCGTCAGGCGGGCCGGAGAGAAGCAGCAGCTGGCTGGGATCCAGGGAACGGCCTGGGCCCAGAAACTCGGGCGGGGCCCACTGGCCTCCCCAGGGACAGGGAGAGTTCCGCTCACCTGGGCGGGCGTCCCAGCATAGGGCACCTGTGCCGGCGGCAAAAACATCGGGCTGCTGATCTGAGGCAGAGGAGCAGGGAACATGGAGGAGCGGATGCGACCGAGAGGCTGCGGCAGAGAAGACGCAAAGGGGGGGTTGGTGCTAGTTAGATTGCCTCCCCGGCCACCTCAAGGGGCCGGTGTGATCTCAACCCTCCCCCCCCGCCACGTGCCAGCCTACCTGCGCCCCAACGGCGGCCACCCTTTCCTGCCGCTCGGCCAGCCTGGCCGCCACCAGCTGGTTCAGCTCCTCCATGGTGAGCCCTGCCAGGGTGCGCCGCGCTGCTTTGATCTGCTGCAGGACGGCCGTCAGCTGGGCTCTGGGGAGAGAGGCGGCTGAGGAGGGGCCCGGAGGGAGGGAGCAGCTCCCCCCCCGCCTCTCCTGCAACCTTCTAAAGAGGCCGGCCGGCCTGCCTGCGAGAGTGTGCCACTGGAGGAGAGACTTCTCCCCCCACCCTCGGCAGCCAGGCCGGAGAGCAAAGCCCTGTTGCTGCACCTGCCCTTCCAGCAAGGGATCGTGGCCACGGTGAAAGACACACACACACACACACATCCCGTGCTGCAGGCACTGCTCTCCTGCAAGGAGCTCTGCTGCCAGTTCAGGGCCTCTGGTTTGTTTGCTTCACTTACACCCCAGTCTGTCTCTTCCCCCCTTCCTCACCTCCGTTCTAGCCTCACAACAATCCTGTGAGGCAGGCCAGGTGGCGAGAGTGCCAGCAGCTCAAGGTCACCCGACAGTCTCCCAAGGCACAAGTGGGGATTTGAACCTGGGACTCCCCCGTCCTAGTCTAACGCTCTTAACCACGACACCACAGTGTGATCCCCCCCGGGTGGTCATGGCTGGGGAGGTCTTCAGGGCAAACTCATTGCCCCCCCCACACACACGCACACTTCAGCACTTGAAAAAGGGAAGCGAGAAACTGCCCCAGGCAACCCCATCTACCCCCCCTGGACCCCCACCTGCCCCAGACAGCCTCCCGGGCCCCGCTCCAAGCGCTCACTCACTTATTACACTGGGGGAACCGGGTCAACAGTTTCTCCAGGATCTTGTCCAGCTTGTCCACGGGAGGAGGGGGTCGGTGGAATTCCATCGGTGCTTTGAGCCCGCCCAGGCCCGGCGGGGGAGGCAGCGTGGCCCCGGGGGCCGGGCGGGGGCCACCCAGAGAGGAGAGCCCGGGGCTGTTCCGGCCCTGTGGTGCGGCCGGGGGAGGGGAGGGCTGGCTGGGCCCGGAGACGGAAGAGGTCAGCAGGGGGAACGAGAGCACGCGGGGGTCTGCGCTGGGCATAACCATGGGCAGGGGGACTGGCCCCAGGGGGAAGGGCAGGCGAGGGGCCAGCGAGGAGTTGAGCGGGAAGGCCGGCAGCAGGAAGTCCGTCTGGAGGAGAGGAGAGGAAAAGCCGTCAGCTGATTGGCCAGGTGGCTCCCAACCCCTGCGACCCCCCATGACCCCCGTGGGCCACCAAGAGGCCTCGGGAGTGGCTGGCGAGAGGAGAGGAGAGGCCGGCCCACAAGCGGCTCAGAAATCTGAGTCCCCGGAATCGCTCCCTGGTCGGGGGAGGGGGGGAGAGAATCACCTCCAGGGGGCGGCGGCAGGGGGGCGTGGGGATCTGGGGGAGGCTGCTCAGCTTGGCTCCCTTCCGCACGAGTTGGATGTGGTCGTTGAACCGGTCCTGAGAGAAAGACACGAGGGGTCAATGAAGGAAAAATGAAAGGGTGCTCCAGGGGGTTGGGGCAGTGTGGTGCAGCGGTTCAGAAGCCCCCACAGCCACAGATGGCCTCGGGCCAATCATTCTGACCTTGACCTCCCTCACAGGGGTGTTGTTGTTGTTGTTGTGGGGGCAACGCAGGCAGGTAAGGCCCTCGTCTGTCACTCCTAAGCTCCCTGAAGGACTGGCCGGAGGGCAAGAAGAGACAGATGCCGCCGCAACAGCAGTGGAACCTCCCTCCCTTCAAGAGCCCGAAGGCCCTCAGGCCGCCTGGCTCACCCACCGAGACCCCCCCCGTGAGGCGACAAGCCCACCCTCCCACCCCCTTCCCAGCAACAGTCTGGCCAGGGGAGACCAACCGCCCCAGAAAGGCGAGGTGGAGGTCGCATCCAGTCTCGGCAAACCTGCCTCACCTCTGAAGAGTCCCAGGGTGGGGGGTGTCTTTCCCTCCGACCAGCTCAGCCAGGCCGCACCACCCCCGGCTGGCCTTTAAGAGTCTCCCACCCCCCAAGGTCACCCCATGACAAACGCACTCACCCGCACGCTCTCCTTGGTCACCCGTATCGTCTTCAGCCTCTTCTCCCACTCTTGCTTGGCCTGGATGGTCTCCCGGGTGGGTGGGGCGGATCTGCTCGGGCAGGAGAGCCCCGTCAGTGAGCTGCTAAGCCCAGGGGGGAGGCAAGGCAGGGAGCCCAGGACACGGGGAGGAACCCAGGGCAGGGGAAGATGCCCAGCACGGCAGGCCAGACACAGCTTGGCCCCAAGTTCAGAGGAAAGGAAAACACCCCCACAACTGGTCTGGGGCTTCCTCAAAACCATTCCAGGGACAGAACCGTGGCTGCCTGTGGCTAAGCGGGGGACCCTTGGAACAGGGCGGCCAGGACAGAGGACCCTCCAGCAACGCTCCCTCCTCAGCAGGGGAGTCTTGTGAGCTCCTGGCATTGAAGTTGTGAGCAAGTTGATTTGGCTACTGAATAAATCAGTTTGCTCTGGAGCCCTCCTGCCTGAGCTGAGGCAAAAATGTGTGAGCCGGAGGCTAAAAAACTGTCAGCTAAAGGTAAAGGTTCCCTTGCTCGGAAGCCAGTCGAATCCGACTCTAGGTTTGCGGTGCTCATCTCCGTTTCAAAGCCAAAGAGCCAGCGCTGTCCAAAGATGTTTCCATGGTCATGTGACCAGCATGACTAAACACCAAGGCGCACAGAACGCTGTTACCTTCCCACCAAAGTGGTACCTATTTATCTCCTTGCAATTTCTTGCTTTCAAACTGCTAGGTTGGCAGGAGCTGGAACTAGAGACGGGAGCTCACTCCATCTTGCAGTACCCAGGCCTTGAACTGCTGAACTACTGACCACAGCCTGCAGTTCAGCGTCTTAACCACTTGAGCCACCGCAGCTCCTAAACTGTGAGCTAGCTCACACTAACTCAGCTCAGAGGGAACACTACTTCTGCATGAGCAGAGGAGAGACGGGCTGGCTGCCAAGAAGCAGGGCATGAGCCACGCCCGGCCGGCAGAGCCCCTCCGGACAGAGAGACACCCCCCCCCCTTGCATGCCACTCACTTGAGGTAGGTGAGATGCAGCTCAGCTTCTTTTTCGGCCTCTTCCAGCTTCAGCACCAGCAGCTCCTTGCGGCTCTCCAGGGACAGGATCTGGCCAGAAGAGACCTGGGCTGCTCAGCAAAGAGAAGCCCTTGCCCACCACGCAGACGCACCGCCTCCCCTCGCCTTGGGGTGTGTGTCTGGGGGGGGGGGGCGTCCCGTGGAAGCAGCCAGAAGGCCCCAGCCTACCTCCGCCTTCCACGCCCGCTCCGTCTCCTCCAGGATGGACTGGTTGATTTCGCTGTGCTGGATCTTCAGCTTGTCCAGTTCCATCTCCCAGACCTCCCTGCAGAGCAAACAAGGAGCTCTGCCTTAGGAGGGAGGCGGCAGCGCTGCTGGGGGGGGGGCAGCACTCCCCCAGGCAGGAATATTCCGCACCAGCCAGAAAAGGGGGGCGGGGGAGATAAAGGTTTGCTAAATTATGCAAGCAGCCCCTTCCCCCTCCTCAGAGCATGCGGGAGGAGCTCCCCCCTCAGGACACCCTCTGCCAGGGGGGTTGTGGTGGTGGTGTGTGCTTCCAGCAAGTGTCCCCAACTCTGACAGAAGCCTGGGTGCTGCAGAGCAAGCAGAAGCCGACCGTGCTGTCGCAACAGCTGCATTAGTGCAGCAGGGAGGGGGCCAGCCGGTGCAAAGAGCACTCCGTGTCGGAGGCCCCCAACCCTGAAGCAGGGAAGGTCTTCGCGCCACGCACAGCCGTGGGGCCTCGCTTCGTGTCAGACTCTTGAACAAACTTGCTCCCAACAACACGCTCTGGGCCGTGGTTTGTTTAGAACACGGCAAACGAGGGCCCACGTTGGACACTTAGGTGGTCTACGCTGCAGCCGGGAGGGGAAGCGCCACACCCACAAGCGCATCCAAGCGCCCAGGGAGGGGGAAGGAGGAACGGGAGCCAAACTGGGAATCTGCACAGCACAACCGACCACAGCACCGGCCGTTTAGAAACAGAGCCTCACTTCTCCTCGGACTGTTCGGCGATGAGTGAAACAATCTTGTTCTCCTTCTCCTCTTGCTCTTTCAGCAGCCTGCACACAGATTGGGGGTGGGGGAGAGAGGCCAAGGCCAGGCCTTTCAACCGTTGCTGCCCAGGCAGAGCTTCGAGACCCCTGCACCCCCCCTGCCCACACAGCCTCAGCTACAGCTCCTTGGGCAGCGGGCCAGGAATCGCGCAGACCGGAAGCTGGGCCTTCAGAACCCGCCCGCATGAACAGCGCACGGTTGCAGCAGGCCTTCCCGGGCACCGCTGCCAAGAACCAAAAGGTCTCCAGGGCTCTGGAGGCCAAAGGAAGCTTCTCAGCAAAGCAGACTCGGGGAGGACCCCAGGATCGAGCCCCCCCCGCCCCCCAGGGGCCCCAACCTTTGTTCCAATGTCCATGGAAAGTCAACGCTCGGGCCCTGCATCCAGTTTGCAGACATACCTTCTGCCTTTTTCACAGAGCTTCTCGATTTCTGCCTTCAGGTCCTGTTCCTTTTGCAAAAACTCCTTTTTCTCCTTTTCCATTTTCTTCTTGGTCTCTTCCCGTTTGACAGTCACATCCTGAATGGCCTTCAGAATCTCCTAGAGTAGCAGTAAGACGTGCTTAACGCTTATGTACTTCTGCAGACATTTTTTTAAGAAGCTCCACTGCAGGCCTGTGTTACTGTCCCATGCTGCAGATGGGGCGGGTGAGGGGCCAGAGAAGAAAGAACGGCCTGCCAAAGCACGCCTAGCCAATTTAGTGCAGAGACGACATTCGGACTGGTGACGCACCTGGGACCATTTTCTTAGCCACTCCACTAGACCAAGAAGGGTGCTACAGACAAATGGACACGGAGGCCACACTCCCCGAAATTGGGTATAAAAGAGCCGAATTTAACAAATATTACACTCATGTTTTTACTGGAAAATATGCAAATTTGCTTTTTATTAACATTAAATGAGATTGCTAAAAATAAAAATAAAAGGGGTAAAAACAGATATTGATAATATTTATCTATCCAATGATACTTGGAGTCTTGGGGGAGGGGAGGCTTTGAGAATGCACTTAAAGTTAAAGCTGCTTTCTTCCTCTGTTCCCCCCTACTTCAAGCCTACCCAGGGAGGGAAACAGTGGCTGGGGAAGGGAAGACCGATTGGGGAGGCATGCCCTCCCCTTCACTTCCCCAGCCACCCTGCCAGGAGCCACACAATATATGTGAAAGAGCACAGTTTGGGCACCCCTGCTCTATGAGGCCATTATAGTCAATGGCAAATCTCCTAGGGTATATTCAGTGGGCTGGGGGAGAGGGGGTTTGAGGTAAAGGCACTACGTTTGCAGCGTAGCTGCTGGAGCCTCTCCCCAGTGTGGGAAAAACAAGCCCAGCCGAATGTCCCAGAGAATCTCTGCAGTAAGTAGTAGGAAGTGAAGTCTGTGGGTGTGGAGGGCACGTTTGCAAGGCCAGCAGCTGAACCAGTGCAATGGGCCCAGCAGAACCAGCGCCACTGCGGCACTGCCAAAACCCAACAGCTCTTCAGGCCCCTGCTCCAAATGTCCATGCAGAAGGAAGTGTTCTTCCTGACCCCTGAGAAAGCCCCGCAGTCCCCTGGCTGAGCTGAAGGGGGCAGCAGTGGGGAGGAGGGGCTGGCTGTGGTACCTGGTGATTCTTCATCTCTTCCTCCCGGCGCTGCTGGAGATGCTTGAGCTGCACCTGGAGCTGGTTCTCCACCTGCCTCTGCTTGTCCAGCACTTCCTGGTAGCGCTCCTTCAGCGAAGCCCGCTCGGACATCATCTTATCCTGCCAGAGCCCCAAAAGGAGGTGAGGAGAGGCGAGGTGAGGCTCCCGGCGCTTGGGCCAGGAGGAGACCAACTCCTCCCTTCCCCCTCGACAAGAGTCAGATAATGAAGGCAGGCTTGGGGGGGGGGGGGGCTGGAACGGAACAAAGGGGAGGGACTCCTTTTCTCCAGTGTTGCCAGTGCAAGCAGCCCAAGCCGCAGGGACTCACATCTGCTCCAAACTCGCACACGGAGCAAGCTGGACGGTGGTCCCCGGGCCTCCAGAGCTGCATCTTTCCTGGCGGCCACAGAGCTCTCGCTGAGACAGACGGAGGCCAAGCACGGGGCAGGCCCGAGGAGGTCCACACACAGACATGGAACCCCCAGGGATGGGCACATCTGGGCCCTGTGCAGATGTACTGGGGGGAGCTCTTATCCCTGTGGCACGCCCGTCCCGGGGGCCTCTCCTTACAGCCCACAACAACGGCTACACTGCAAAGGCAGCCCCTGCATGGGTGAGTCCAGCATCATGGGGCACAAGGGCCCCTGACACCTCTGCCGCTCCAAGGCTCTGGGCTCCGTATCACCACGCTGGAGAGCGGGTGTCCACGTCCACAGGCAATGGATGCCAACATCCCTCAGGCTGCAACTGACTCCCAGGCCCAAGAACTTCAAGGGAGAGACCATGAGGGTGCCATCCTTCACATAGGGTCCCAGCAGGGCCCCCCGCCCCCGCTGCTTCAGCCCCGCAGTGACTGACACGTCAATTGAATCTGGCAAAGACGCTCGAGGCCACTTACCAGGTTCTTCTCAATATCCTGGTCTGTGTTCACTTCCAGGTCAGCCGTCTTGAAATCAGTCTGCAAAGGGACAAGAGAATCCTGCCTGTCATGGGCATCAAGAGGCTCAGCAGCGACTCTTTCATGGTGGCTCCGGGGACAGCCCCAGCCTTCCAGTGCCCTCGGCTACTGTTTTTAAATGGGCCCAGGGAGCCCCGACATTCCTGCGCAGTGCTGTTTTAACAATTGCATTTACTTGATCATAATAGTGAATGTGATGGCCAAGTGGTTGAGGAGAACAACCTGAAGGTGAATTCAGATAAGACGGAGGTGATGCTGGCTGGAAGAGATACTGCTTTGAATGGAATTTTTCTGTGTACATCCTATGGAGCATTAGCCACAAGGTATAGATAGGAGCTCTCGGTCTGGGGCAAGGGATGCTCTGTATTCTTGGTGCTGGGGGGGGGTCAACAGTGGGAGGGGGCATCTAGTGTCCTGGCCCCACTGTTGGACCTCCTGAGGGCACCTGGTATTTTTGGCCACTGTGTGACATGGAGTGTTGGACTGGATGGGCCACTGGCCTGATCCAACATTGGTTTCTCTGATGTTCTTATTTTTTAAATGTTGTGATTTTTTTAATGTTTGCCACCTGGGAACCTTAATTGGGTGAAAAGGAAGTATAAAAGGTTTTAAAATACAGTAAGTAAAATAAAACTCCTGCTCAGGGCCAATAAGTATCCACCACCGTGGTTGCAGAGAAGCCCTTTAACGAGCCAAGCAGGCGGCTCACCCACCACCGCCTCCTCGGGGTATGACGAGGACCCGCCCTCCCTCCCAGTCTCCCACAGCCCCCGCCTGTGTGTGCCCGTCGTCCCCCGCCCCCGCCAGCGTGCCCCAGACCTGGACTGCGATGTTCTGCAGGGACTTCTGGGACAAGGCTTCCTGATCGGGGCTTCCCGCCAAGGGCGCGTCTTCCACATCCAGGCACCCGTTCTGCCGCCTGTCGTGCTGCAAGATCAAAGATCCCAGCTCAGCCTCGGAGCAGAGGAGGACGGCGCCGGCCTGGTCCGTGGAGTGGGCTGCCTGCGGGTGCGGCGGGGCCATCTGGAGCCTGTTCTCTCCCACCGCATTGTCCGAGTCGGGCAAAGAGGAGAACTCCTCACTTGAGGGACGGGCCTGCGGCTGGGGGAGCGGGGCCTCGGCGGGAGGAGACGGAGGCTCTTCGGGGACCTCTTGCGCCTGGGGGGCCAGCAGGGAGGAATCGCTCTGCGGCAACACAGGGCCCCTTTCTGCTGCCTCCAAGCGATCCTCTTCCGGGTCCTCACAGATGGCAGGATGGGGGTGGGCAGCGGCCGGCGGCAGGCAATCGTCGTGGGGAACGGAAAGGTCACTTGCGCTGGAAGGGGCAGAAAGAGAAAGCTCCGTGAAGCCTCAGTGCAAGCTGTACCCTTACGTGACGGACAAAGCCACGACTGCCTCTCCGTGTCTGCGGGGCAAGGAGGGAAGGAGAAGCCACAAGGGGACAAGGCCACTCTGCCCAGGAGCTCCCGACGGAAAGACCCCTGCTCTACGTTTCAGGACTTTTTATTGCTGTGCGTGAAAACACAATGAGGGGAAATACTGAGGCCAGAAGTAAAGGAGAACCCCCGTCCCGTTTGCATGCAACTCTTCACTTCATACCCGGCTTACAATCTAGGCAGGCTGGGCTAGCAGTTGCTAGGAAACCAAGGAGGCTCCCTCCCTCCCTCCCTCCAAGTTCTGCCCGGCGAGCTCCAAAGCCAAATCCTTCTCTTCGGGACGCGGACAGTGTCCTGCCACAACTTTGACAACTGCCTTGTTCACGATAATACTCAAGGCTTGTGCAACACTTTAACACATTCCAAGTTCCTCCCATATATAATTACCTTGTTGAAAGTGCTTAAAAAGCCTGTCAAGGAAATTCACATTAACTGCACTGGGGGAAGGGGTCAAGGCAGCAGCCATCTTGAATGCATTTTCCAGTCTGTTCTGGCCAAGTCGATTGTTCTCTGATTTACCGCAGGGGCCGGGGACACCTCACGCCCGCGGATATCCACCAAGGTCCTCCATCCAGGCCTGCTAATTAGGCTCACGCCGTTCAGCTGTGGATCTGGGGGGGGGGCTTGCTCGCTGCCTGGTTACTGGCTGAAGACAGCGGGAGACTGTGGCCAGCGGTTTTCCATCAAGATGGCCAGTGAGAAGCAATGTTAGCCTTTCCTTCCCCCTTCCCTTAGCTGCCAGGAAGGTAGTTGTATTATGCTCTACGACTCTTTGCTCTGGGAGCCAGTGGTGCAATGCTAGGACTCCAGTGACGGTGGCTAGGTAGCTTTCTTGTTGTTCTGTGCATTTTACTGCCACTGAACTGTATGCTTTGTTTTTACACTTTCCCCTGAACGTCTTCCATAAAGCCTCCTTTTGCTTTATTGCGCGTTTACTCAGGGAGTTACTGAGACCAAACCCAGGTACTGCTTGGTTATGCTACTGCTCCAAGGCAGGGTCAGCCTTGATGTGGGGGTTGGGGGGTGGGCAGGGTAGTTGAAGCCAAGAAAGAGAGTTGCTTGCAGAAGGCAGTTCATGGCTGAGGAAGAAGTCCAGCTGGGGGGTTCCCTGCCTTCACAACCTGAACACGAGAAAGCTTCTAACCCTCATCCAAAAGATCAGAGGTTGCGTCAACCCGATAAGAACACCACTGGCTTCTCCCCAGCTTTTCTTCCCTGTGCTAGAAGCCCTGCTCCGAGGGGAAGGCAGCCTCACCAGCTCTGGGGAGCATTCGCCGAGAGCATTAACTAACACGCAGACGGAGGCGACCAAGTTATCGACTTTGAATATCCAGCAACTTTTTGACAAAGTTCTCCACCAAAGGCTTGTGAGTAAACTTGGCCGCCAGAGAATGAGAGCTCCCCTTGTGGAGTAGGAACCGGCTGAAGAGCAGGAAGGAGAGGCCAGGAGTAAATGGGCCGTCCCCGTAATGGGAGGCAGGGAGCCAGCCAGCCAGCTCTGGGGTCCTGCGAGGACCTGTCCTGGGACTGGTGCTGTCTAACTTGCGCATGAGCGGCGTTAGGGCAGGATGTTTGCAGAGGATGCCGAGTAATTCAGAACAGCAGAACACCAAGCAGGCTGCAATGCTCCAAAAGGGTCCCTCCCTTCCACACTGGGGTTTCTGGGGGCTACAAACTGGCATCAAAGGGTTGCTCTGAGCATTAAGTGATGCTGCAGCCCTCTGGAACTGGGGGGGAGGCGTGGGTCAGACTCATCCATTCCTCTCCCGCCATGCTCTGGATGAGTGCCAAAGCGGCAAGGGACGTTGCAGAGCACCTCCCAACCCTGTGCAATGAGTGAGGGGCTGCCCAAGTGACTGAGAGTGTATCAGGAGACAAGGCTGGGGGACCACCAGAAAGCCCCCTCCATCACTGGGTTCACATCAAGGCACCAGACTTGGGGCTCCTGGCCAAGAGGCCCAGCCGGCCCTCGTCCAAATCCCCAAGAGAATCAGACGGTGACCAGAGGGAGACCAAAGGCCTCAGGGGCCCTGAGGACCCAGGATGGTCACCCTCCCTCCCTCCCTCCCTCCCCCTCCCCGGGCTGCCAAGCAGCATTTGCAGGAAGAACTGCAGCAGGTGCAGCGTCTGTGGCTAGTCTCCTCTGCCCCCCCCGGGAGGGGGGGCCCATGGGCAGACAGGGTCACAGGCTCTGCAGGCTTCCTGGGCCCGCCCGGCCCCCTTGCCAGTCTCCTCCGAGGGATGTTCACCACCACCAAGCAGGCCGAAGACAGGTCCACGCAGCCAGCCAAGCCTACCTGACAGGTCCCGTGGAAAGGTCCGAGTCGCCAGAGCCCGGCTGGCCGGCAAAGAGGCTGGTGCCGCCCTCCTCCGGGGTCTGCTCGGATGCCATGGCTCTTCCCCTGGAAGCAGAGAGGCCAGTGGTCGGTTAGCCAGAGCTGCCCGAACAGGACTGACTCAGGAAGCAGGGGGCGGCTCCTGTTACTCCAGGAGGCTGGGAACAGGCAGCAGGGGAGGGGTCCCGTGGTGGTCAGAAGGCAGCAGCCCTGGCCTAAGGCGCCATGTGGGGGAGGAGACACCCCCGGGGGCCTGGGAGCAGCCTGCAGGGGAGCCCGGCAGGAAGTGGCCCCCCCAGGCCGCCTGCCCGTCTCCTGGAGCTGCCCCGGTGCCTGAGCTCTTTCTTGGGGTCTCCTTCCATTCCCTTCAACGCTTTAGTCCCCTCTCCCCCCCCCGTGGAGACCCCAGAGGAGCTCCAGCAGTCCTCCCTCCCCTCAGACCGGCCCTGCCAGGAAGGCTCAGCGGAGTGTGTGAGTGGCCCAGGGCCCCCCAGCCTGCTGCCCCGGCAGACGGGGGATTCCAAGCTGGGTCGCTCCCCCCCATTTCCTTCCTTCCTCCCTCGCTCTGGGGAAGGCCAGACCCGACGGACGGGCGGGGAGGGGCTACTCCCGTATTCCCCCCCAAAAAACCCCCGCAGACTCCCCCTCTGCGGAAGAGGCCCGGCGGGAGGGCGGGGGGGTCGGCAAGCAGCCCCTCCGCAGGCCCCAGCAGCTCTGCTGCAGCAGCCCCACCGAAGCACCCGCGGGCGGGCGGGCGGGCGGGCGGGGCAGGCTGTGCGGGGGCTCCTCACCCCCCCCACCCCGCGGTCTCCTCGGGGCCTGGGCCGCCCGGCTGGCGGCGGGTACCCGGCGGCGGGTGGGGGGGGGGAGGCTGCGGGCCAGAGGGGGGCCCTCCTGCCCGGGAGACGGCGTCGGAAGGCAGAGCCCTTCCCCGCGGCGGGCGGAGAGCAGGAAACAACCCCCCCACCACCACCACCCCGGGCTCCGCCCGCCCGCCCGCCCGCCCGCCCGCCCGCCGGAGTGGGCGCGGGGCGGCCTGCCAGGCGGCCCGGGAGGGAGGCCTTTGCTTCCTCCTCCTCCCGGCCCAGGAGCATGTGCAGAGCGCGCCCCCCTCCCTTCCTCCCCCCGCAGCCCGGCCTGGCTCACCTGCGGCGGCGGCGCGGCCCACCGACGGGCCTGCCTGCCTGGGAGGGCGGGAGGCGGGCGGGCTCCTCCTGCCTGTGGGCCGGGGCGGGCTCGGGGCCGCCGGACGTGACGCGCCCGACAGCCAAGGCGGCGGCTCCGGCTCCTCCTCCTGCTGCTGCTGCTGCTGCCTGGCCCCGCCGCCTTTGTAGGCCCGGCCGGAGCTGCCGCCGCCACTGCCAGAGCTGCCAGAGCGGAGTCCCGCCGAGCCGCCGCCCCGACCCATGCGGCCCCCTGCGCGGTGAGCCTGCCCCGCCCGGCCCCCACCCGAGGGGAGGGAAGGGACCGGGCTTGGGACCCGGGCGGGACGGGGCGGGAGGGCTGCAGCCGCCTCTTCCTCCTCCCCCTGACCCCCTTCCCCCTTAGCAGCCGGTGGCCACGCGCCCCTTCGGGGCTCCCGCGGCCTGCCCCTCCACCGCTGTGACGCTGGCCCGGCGGCGGCGGCGGGGCCCTGGGAGAGAGGGGAGCGGCTGAGCGCCCACGGGTCTCCGTCCCCGTCTTCGCCGCCCGGCGCTCCTCCCGGGGCCGGGCGGGCGGCGGGAGCGGGTCCCCAGCTCCTCCCTCCCCCGGGCTGCCGGCTGGCTGCTCGCGGGGGGTGGCGGAAGTTGCCCGCGCAGTCCGCCGGCCGGGCGTGGGCAGGGGGCGTGGGGGGGCTCCGTCCCGGCGCTCCGGCTCCGGCCCCCCGGTCCCAGGCAGGGCAGGCCAGGCCAGGCCGGGAGGGGGCGGCCGGCCAGTGGGTCTCTTCCCGGGGGGAGGAGGAGGAGGAGGAGGAGGGCGCCCCGCCCCGCCCCGCCCCGCCCGCTGACGGCCCCCTCCCCTTCTCCTCCCTTCCCTCCGCAGCTCGCCTGTCGGATGCGGCCCGGCGGCGGGGAGGCGCCGTCATGGAGGACCGTGATGGAGGCGGCGCTGTGGGCGCAGGCCTGCCTTTGGCTGCTCCCGGCCTGGAGCCCCTCGCGGGCGGCCCGCGGCGTGGCGGAGGGGGCCGGGGCGGCGGGCGGGCCCCCGGGGGCGGCGACCTGGGCCGTGCGCTTGAGCGCTCCCGAGGGCACCTCTGAGGAGGCGCTGGACCGGCAGGCGGAGGGGCTGGCCCGGGCGGCCGGCCTGGTGAGCGTGGGCCGCGTCGGGGAGCTGCGGGGCCACTACCTCTTCGCCTACCGGCCGGGGGGCCCGCGCGGTCCGGGCCCGGAGGAGGTCGAGCGGCGGGCGGAGGCGGCCTTGGCGGGGCACGGGAGCGTCCGGTGGCACGCCCAGCAGCGGCTCCTCCGGCGGTCCAAGCGCAGCCTGCACTTCAACGACCCCAAGTTCCCCCAGCAGTGGCACCTGGTGAGCCGGCACCCGCGGGGCGGGCGGGGCGGGGCGGAGCAGGGGGCGTGTCCACCGGGGGTCTTAACCAAAGACCCTCCCCCTCCGGTTGGTGGAGGGCAGCCCGGTGGTTCTGCAGCAGCCGCCAGTGCCGGAATGGCTGGAGGGGAGGGGAGAGGCAGGAGCGGCAGTGGCCCTGGCTGGCACAAGGCAGGGTTGGGCAGAGGGCGGACTGTCCCCTTGCAGGGTGGAGAGAGGGCCCAGGGCCCAGCAAGAGCCGTGGGTGCCCAGGAACTGTGCCCAGTCCACGGGGAGGCTGGCTGGCTGGCTGGCTCTCCCTTCGCCACCCCAAGAGCGCCCTCCGTACTCCTCGTCTTTAGAGCAATCGCAAGAGCCCTGGGATGGACATCAACGTGACCGGCGTGTGGGAGAGGAACGTGACTGGCCAAGGAGTGACGGTGGTGGTGGTGGACGACGGTGTGGAGCACACGATTAAGGACATCCAGCCCAACTACGTGAGTAGCCCCTGGCAGTACTCGTGGGGGACGGGGGGGTCAGGGAGCGGCAGTGGCTGGAGGCGGAGGGTGCTCAGGCCCCGGGAGAGGGTGGCTGCCCCCAGGAGGATGAAAAGGGAGCCCGGCTTGAGAGTGGAGAGACCCCCGGGTCCGGGACCCTGTTGTTCTGCGGAGGCAGTCCATGGGCCTTTCAGGTGGCCAGCGGAGGCGGCCTGTCCAGCTAGCTCTGAACAGTGGGGCTCATCGGGCAAAGTGGGAAGGGAGCTGAAGGCGGGTGCTTTGTTGGGTTCCACGCTGGGAAGCACTTCCCTCCTGCTCCCTCCGCTCCTGGAAGGCCTTAGAGGAAGAAAACCATCTTGCAGGGTGGTAGGCAAGACCAGCCCCCAAACCCTGTAGCAGGCAGAAAATGCCGTCCCCCAAAGGGCCGTGGTTTGGTTGAAAGAGCCCTCCCGGTAGCAAGACATAAAGGTGAAGCCCAGCAGCATCCTTGGTCAGCAGCAGCTCTGCAGGCAGGCCGAGGCGTCAGATTTAAACGGGCAATGACAAGGAGGTGCTGCTGCCGTGGCTTTGCAGGCGGCCCCTGGGCAGAAGGACCCTGTTCTGGCCTTGATCCTGGTTCTGTGGGTGCCCAAGCGCTGCTGCGGTGACTGACAACTTCTGGCAGCAATCAGTGACCACCCCGGGCCCCTGGAGGCCTCTCTTGGCCTTGCAAGCGGCAGCCGGGAAACAGTCTCGATGGGAAGAGGAGAACCAGGAAGCTGGGCTGTTTCCAGGCTGGGGGAGGAGCCCTGGCTGGCTCTGCTTGGCAGCGCTCTCGTGGTCCAGCTGGAACTCGCTTGTGGCAGCAGCCCCAGGGGGCTCCAAGAAGTTGCTTGTGCTGCTCACCCGGCCCCTCCCTGAGCCAAGAAGCCCCGCCTGCTGCTGGCTGGCTGGCTGGGGGGTGGGGTTAGGGGTAGGGGGGCTACTTCCAGTTTGCCACTGGTCCTCTTGTGTTCCCAGGCTGCAACAATTCCAAAGCTTGCTTCTGCTATCCTGGTGTGTTTGCTCCCTAATGTGTTTGAACTTTTGGGAGGGGTTGTGTCCCATTTTTCTCCAGAGCTTTCAGCTCTGGGCCTGGTATTTTCCAGAGCCCTGAAGGCAGCTACGACTTGAATTCCAATGACCCTGATCCCATGCCCCACCCCGATGAGGAAAACGGGAACCACCACGGGACCCGATGTGCCGGAGAGATCGCCGCCGTCTCCAACAACAGCTTCTGTGCTGTGGGAGTTGCCTACGGGAGCCGGATTGCAGGTACCCTGGAGGGAGGTCCCCCCCTCCCCCTTTGCTGCTTGGGAAGGGGCTCGCAGCACGAACTCTGTCGCATACGCATAGCTCAGCAGACATTTGTACATGATGTTATGAGGGGGAAAGGGTAGCTGCTGGGTTCCAGAGGGAGAGATGCTTTGCCCTGTTGCAGCAGAAGTAAAGAGGGGTCTTGCAGTAGCTTAAGGACTAACCAGATTTGATTCCTGCATAAAATTTCATGGCTCACTTCTTTAGATGTAATTGTACCAAATTCAGGATCTGACGGAAGAGCATCAGCCCAGCGAATAGCCCCGCTTAGCCCAGGCTGGTCAGAGCTGGGAAGCTAAGCTAAGCAGAGTTGGCCCCAGCGAGGAAGACAGGGGTTTCTGTGCAGTGGGGTGGCCGTGAGTCACTTGCCGCTTTACGGCACGCTGTTCATTCAGTATAGGGGGGCGAATGAGGGAGGAGAAAGGAGAATTACGTGATGCACGTGCCAGTCTTTAAGTGGTTTTTGCAGATTTATGCTTGCCACGCTTTGCACTGCGTGATTGCCAAAACAAAATATTCAGGACAGGAAAGTTTCTGGCATCCAGGGGGCCTGGTGGGGCTGGGACGCAGTGGATGGCCTCCGACCAGAGTTCTCTTCCCTGGAGCCTTAACGCTGTTCGGCAGACTCTCTTTTCCCTTGGAAGAGACACCCGACTCCTGTGCAGAGCGCCCCCTCACCTTTCAGCCCAAAACCAGCCTCGTTCTCTCCCGTCTTGCCTCCCTTGCTTTGGGCTGCTCTGCCTTAGGGAGTCGCCCCCTGCCCTTATTTCTCCTTGACCCACGCCTGGCGAGCCTGTGTGCCCGACCACTGGGCATTTTTATGATCCAGTGCATTTATAGCGGAGTTATGGGCAGGGATTGGCTACCCATTAAGTATGTCATGGCGGTGCTGTCATTTTAGGTAGGAGGGCAAAATAAGGGGGCTCCGGGGGTCATAAAATGCAGAAAGCACAGTGTGAAATGCAAAAGCAAAATCTAACTAAAAACGGAAGGGACAATTTCTGGGGTAGATTGGAAGTCCAGATAATTACATGTCACGCTGGATGTATCGCATTTTACGGCTCCTGAGCTCTGCTGTTTTCCTCCAGACTTCATATAGAAAAGCTCTGCCTAGTCAGGAGCTGCCGCCTTGCATCTGAACAGCCCCCCCCCCCCCGGCCCCATATCTCTCCTGCCCCTTTGCTCAGTGTGGGTAGGCGGGTTGTACTTGAGGACCACTGCCACGTTCTTGCCTGCGTGGTGCCCAGTGGAGTGTGGCAGAAGCAGCCATTATGCCACGACCCTTTGTGGTGCACTCTGGTTTCCTGTGGCCTTGCAGAGCCTGGGCATGTGCTAGAAGCAGAGCAGGGGCTTTTTTGATGGCACATCGGGCAGGGGAGGGCTGCTGCCAAATGGTCATCTCCTTCCTTGACCCAGGAGCCAGTTTGCCTTGCAAAGGTCTCCAGTGCTTCTGGAGGTCCCACAGCAGCCGTCTGTCAGTGGGCTTTGTGCCTGCCACAATGGCCACAGAATAGTCTAGGTCAGGAGTTTTTTTGGGGGTGCCCCCCCCGCTGCCGCTTCTCTGAGCCTTTCAGGCTCGAGGCTGCAGTGGCCACTTTGCACAGCAGAGGGCGCCCTCTGCCCATAGGGAGGGGTGCTACTTTGGTCCCCGGGGTGCCTCTTCTGCTCCGAATAATCCAAGGTGGTTCCCTGCAGGGAGCTTTGCTCCTGTGCTGTTGAGTTGTGATGCAGGTAGAGGAAGGATCGGTGCTTCTTGGGAACAGTGTTCCCTCTAAGCTGAGTCAGTGTGAGCTAGCTCACAGTTTTTTAGCCTCCGGCTCACACATTTTCTGTCTCAGCTCAGGAAGGGAGGGCTCCAGAGCAAACTAATGTATGCAGTAGCCGAATCGCTCGCTCACAACTTCAATGCCAGTAGTGCACAGAGTAGATTTTTTGCTCACAGGAGAACTCCACGGCTGAGAGGGAGCAGTGCTCGGGAACTGCACAAGAACATAAGAACATAAGAGAAGCCAATGTTGGAGCAGGCCAATGGCCCATCTAGTCCAACATTCTGTCACACAGCGGCCAAAATATACCAGGTGCATCCAGCAATAGGGCCAGGACACAAGAAGCCCTCCCACTGCTGCCCCCTCCAGCACCAAGAAGACAGAGCAGCACCTGCCCCAATGCCCCAAACAAAGTTTTCATGACCGAGGCTGCCACTCCAGCGAGTGAGAGGAGAGGGCCGGGCTGCTGGGACTGCCCCAGCTAAGGAGAGGCTTGGGGGGGGGGGGGCTGCTTCTACTCCTGCCAGGGACCGGCGGCTGCTGAGGGGTCACGTACCTGTCGAAGCCTTGCTGGCTGCCTGCCTGCCTGCCTCAGCTGCCCTGGCAGGACAGCTCAAGGGGCGGCTTCTTGAGTCATGGGCAGAGAGGGTGATCCCCCGCCCAGGGGCTCTGGCTGGCTGGCTGGCTGGCCAGAGCGGGGAGGCCTGGGATTAAAAAAAGGAGCTGGCCACCCAATGGAAGAGAGTCAGGGTCTGCTGGCAATTATAGATTAATTTCTTGGAACAGAAGAATCTTGCTGGATCGGACTCTCCTGCCCAACACCCTGCTGCACTGGGGAGGTGCTGCACTCCTGCCCAACACTGAGGCTGCCCAAAGCTTCCCCCCCCCCCAGCAGGCTGTTGTTCCCCCCTCAGCAGAGCCGCTCATCGGCTAAAAGGTCCTTCAGGTATCACTGGGGTCCTTCCAGCAGGCATGCAGCGGAGAAGCAGCCCCGGCGAGTGGAGCAGTGAGAGCTGCCTGGCGGGGGGGGGACGGGACGGGACGGGGGGCTCAGGCAGGGCCATTCCAAGCTGAGCTTTGTAGGAACACCTGCCCTGCCTCTGTATGGCTGATGGCATACAATTTGGTGTAGTGGTTAAGTGCGCAGACTCTATTCTGGGAGAACCGGGTTTGATTCCCCACCACTCCCCACGTAGCTGCTGCTGTGACCTTGGGCACGCCGTAGTTCTGTCAGAGCTGTCCTAGAAAGAGCAGTCTCTGTCAGAGTTCTCTCAGCCCCGCTGACCTCCCAGGGCGTCTGTTGTGGGGAGGGGGAGGGGAAAGGAGTTTGTAGGCCGCTCTGAGACTCTGAGTGAAGGGCAAAGGGGTATAAATCCAATCTCTTCTTCTTCTTCTTCCCTCCTCTCCACAAGATTTTATTTGTTTTATTGATTTGAACCATTTTCGTGCTGCCATTCCACCCGATCAGGGCCCCCAAAGCAGTGAACATAAGAAAATAAATAAACAAACAATTAAAAACCTTTAACATTATAAAATAATGCAGTAAAAACACATAAACAGACAATACCGGAACCAGGGAGGAGGGCCACTAATGGCTGTTGGGGGATGCCAGATGGAATAAAAGTCTCCACCCGTGGGCGAAAGACACTGATAGAGGGAGACAGGCAGATCTCCAGGGGGGTGGGGTTCCAGGGCCTTGGTGTGCCGTGGAGAAGGCCCTTTCTGGGCTTGCTGCCTGCCTGGCCTCAGGCGTCGGGGGCGAGGGAAGCAGGGCCTCTGAGGATGGCCAGAGTGAGCAGGTGGGTCCTGGGGGGGAGAAGGCGGTCCTAAAGGGACATGGGTCCCAGATCGAGGAGTCTGGGAAGCCCCTGCCAGCCCCACTTTCCCTCTGACCCCCTGGGGCACTTCACATCTACTGAGTGCTCTGCAGCCCCAGTGGGTTTTGGTTCTTGCAGGCCGGCGAGGCAGGCCGCCCTCCTCCCCTCTGTGGAGCAGACAGAGAGGAGGGCGGAGAGCTTGCCGAAAGCAGCTCCTTTTGCACCGGGCTGCCTCAGGACGAGCCCAGCTGGGTGAGGGGGAGGCCTTGGCTTGTGGGTGTGTCTGGCTTTGGGGGCCCCTCCGGCTCAGAACACCACTCCGTGTCATTGGCCATGCAGGGATCCGGGTTCTGGACGGGCCGCTGACAGACAGCATGGAGGCGATTGCTTTCAACAAGCACTATCAGATCAACGACATCTACAGCTGCAGGTCAGTGCCTGGGCGTGGCGGGGGGGACAAGCCCTGGCCCAGAAGTCAGCATGGCAGGGTGGCTTCCGGACTGCCTGTCAGCCTCGCGGGGCTTGGGGTAACCACAGCACAGGCACTGAGCTTGTCCTCCTCACACGGCCGTAAGTCCCCGGGGGCTGGTGAGTGAACCTGGGAGTCAGGACCCTCCCTATCGGCACGTCGGGGCTCTGGAGCACATTGGCTCACGTGTGTTCCTAAGCACCGCTTTGGGGTGTCTCCCTGCACAGCTGGGGTCCAGATGACGATGGCAAAACCGTGGATGGGCCTCACCAGCTGGGAAAGGTAGGGAGGAGTTAAGTTGTTTCACTGTGCTTTCGGGGCCTGGGAACTGCAGGACCCCCATCCCCAGCGCCCGGCCTGCTGGGAGGGCAGAATCACAGCAGCACGGCTTGGGCGCGTGGCCTCCTGGGGCAGGGCTGCTGCAGTTCCTGAGCTCGTGCATGCAAATGTTCCAGATCCACCCAGCTGGTCCAGTGCAGAGGGGGGGCTGAAGCCCCAATGCCCCAGGCGTTGGCAGACGGCTCTCAGCGGTAACAGGGGGCCTTGGCGCTCTGTGCGTGTCTTTGGTGGGGGTGCCTTTCCCATTCCCTGGCACGAGGAAGCCCTCCTCCTCCTCCTCAGGAAGCCACTTGTCTGCCCTCTCCTGCAGGCTGCCTTGCAGCACGGCGTGATTGCCGGCCGGCGGGGGTTCGGCAGCATTTTTGTGGTGGCCAGCGGCAACGGAGGACAGCACAATGACAACTGCAACTACGATGGCTACGCCAACTCCATCTACACAGTCACCATTGGTAAGGGCGTAGGGATACCTGGGTCCCCCCTGTTTTTACTGATATGGAAGGTTTCTATACGTGTGTGTGTGAGAGAGAGAGAAAAGCCTGTGCTCCTAGACGGGACCCAGAAACCCTCCTGCAGGTTGCAGGGCAGGCCTCAGCCATGGACCTTCTCAGCCCTTCCGTGGTGCCTGCTCGGGGTCTGACTCTCCTGCCATCGCCCCGTTGCACTGGAA
The DNA here is from genome assembly GCA_029375565.1 of Gekko gecko. Lineage (NCBI taxonomy): Eukaryota > Metazoa > Chordata > Lepidosauria > Squamata > Gekkonidae > Gekko > Gekko gecko. The sequence continues at coordinate 77,547,273 of JAPDNY010000013.1, read as the reverse complement.
CCACTTGAGAGTGGGGGTTCTCTGCCCAGGAGCCCCCCATGCCGGGCCTGTGTGCTTCCATCTCTCCAGGGCTCCTTGCCCAAGTCCGCAGTGTGAGTCTGCTGCCCAAAGTGCCGTTTTGAGAGACAGTGTTGCGTGACACAGAGCATTGAACTGGATGGGCCATTGGTCTGGTCCAGCATGGCTTCTCTTATGTTCTTACACGCTTAAACAAGGCCTTGCTTGTGGCTTTCCCTGTGGGATTCGACGCTGCTGTTGGAAGCAGGGATGCGGGTCTGATCCCACTGCACGGCTCTTACATTCTACACATGAGTCCACGTGGAGGAGAGGTCTATCAATGGCTACCAGCCACAGTGACTAAAGCAGAATTTCCATGTTCAGAGGCAGCCAGCCTCTGAATCTCAGCGCCAGAAGGAAACATCTGGGAAGGTCTCGGCCTTTCTGCCCTGTTGCTGGCTGTCCAGAGGAACCGGTTGGCCACTGTGTGAGGCAGGATGCTGGACTAGATGGACCCTCACTGGTCTGATCCAGCAAGGCTCTTCTGATGTTCTTAACATTAGAGGAAGGTCTTGGCTTCTAACCCCTGTTGTTGGTCCTGCAGAGGAAATGGCTGGCCACTCTGTGAGACGGGATGCTGGACTAGATAGACCACTGCTCTGATCCAGCAGGGTTCTTAGGTGGTCTCATATAGACCATGAATGTGGTAGACTTTCAGACTCTTGCAGCAATCAGAATAAAACAACTCGCTTCTGCAGAAGGATAGTTTATTGATGCAGTACTGGCAGGGCGCCTCTGCTTCAGGATCTGTGTTAAGACTAAAGCAAAAAGCACAGGGTGGACAGATATACATGGTTCAAGAGGGATCACTGGGCAGCATAGAGCCAATCAAGGTAAAAAGCGTGGCCCGTCAAGACATAACCGACCCACGTTCCCATAGACGATGTTACAGCTAGGAACCAAGGTCAGGCACATAAAACACAGAGATAAGGAGGCATCACTGAGACAGTAAGAGAATCGAAACTTAAGACATTCCAAGCAGCTCATTCCCCCCCCCCCCAAGTGAGCTGACATAGATTTTAGGCAGATTATAGTTACTGCAGGTATCAGTAGTCGTTTGTTTATGCCTTGACTGAAACTTGCTTCTGATTTAACAATGCGCTTGAACTGGTTTTGGTGTAGGGGTTAAGTGCACGGACTCGAGTCTGGGAGAGCCGGGTTTGATTCCCCACTCCTCCACTAGCAGCTGCTGGATGACCTTGGGCAAGCCATAGTTCTGGCACAGCTGTCCTTAAAAACGAGCAGTTTCCGTCAGAGCTCTCTCAGCCCCCCCTACTTCACAGGGTGTCTGTTGTGGGGAGGGGGAGGGAAAGGAGTTTGTAAGCCGCTCTGACACTCCCTTGGGTAGTGAAGGGCGGGGTATAAATCCAATCTCCTCCTCTTCCAAGTGGTCCAAATGTTGGTCACCCAGAAGAGCTGAAGCAGGTCTCCAGGGACTGGCATCTGGATGCAGGATTGATGCGCCAGAACCTCCCGGGCCCACGGCTCCCACTGTCTCAGTTCAGAATACAAAGGCCAGGCAGGAGACAGGGGGACAGATCCCACAAGATACCACATGCTGATCACATCCCGTGGACTTTCCCCAAAATAAGGAACTCCCCTTTAGTAGCAGCACTTCTGAAAGGTGGAGCTGACATTCTGTTGGAAAAGGGACTTGCCACCTAACCTGGGACACAAAAGATGGGGAGGGGGGAGCCCCCTCCCTAGGACGGGGCTGGGGGTCTGTGTGCCTGTTCTCAGTGCTTCTGGCCCACCTTTCTCCTCTCTCTCTCTCTCCTCCCCAGGCGCAGTGGACGAGATGGGGTACATGCCCTTCTATGCGGAGGAGTGTGCCTCGATGCTGGCCGTGACCTTCAGTGGGGGGGACAAGCTGATGAGGAGCATTGTGAGTGGGGCCTCCCTCCGAAGTGGGGAGGGGCAGGCAGGCTTCCCTTGCCCCCCCCCCCGTGGGGTTTCTGCTCATCCAGCAGGCTGCAGTGATGCTTTGGCTGCATCCCTGCTTACATGCTGACTTGGCTCTTGGCCTTGTTGTGAGAACACCAGAAGAGCCCTGCGGGGTGAGACCAGTGACAGTCCATCTAGTCTAGCATCCCGTTTCATGCAGTGGCCAACCGGTGCCTTTAAGAACATAAGAACATAAGAGAAGCCAATGTTGAATCAGGCCAATGGCCCATCTAGTCCAACACTCTGTCACACAGCGGCCAAAATATACCAGGTGCCATCAGGAGGTCCAGCAGTGGGGCCAGGGCACCAGAAGCCCTCCCACTGCTGCCCCCTCCAGTACCAAGAATAGAGTGCATCACCTGCCCCAGACTGAGAGTTCTCATTCTATACCCTGTGGCTAATAGCCACTGGTGGACTTCTGCTCCATATGTTTATCTAATTTCCTCTTGAAACTGTCCATGCTTGCAGCTGCCACGACCTCCTGTGGCAGTGAATTCCATATGTTAATCACTCTTTGGGTGAAGAAGTATTTCCTTTTATCTGTTCTAACCCGACTGCTCAGCAATTTCATAGAGTGCCCACGAGTTCTTGTATTGTGAGAAAGGGAGAAAAGTACTTCTTTCTCAACCTGCTCAATCCCATTCATAATCTTATAAACCTCGATCATGTCACCCCTCAGCCGTCGTTTCTCCAAGCTAAAGAGCCCCAAGCATTTTAACCTTTTCTTCATAGGGAAGGTGTTCCAACCCTTTTATCATTCTAGTTGCCCTTCTCTGCACTTTTTCCAATGCTATAATGTCCTTTTTGAGATGTGGTGACCAGAACTGTACACAGTATTCCAAATGAGGTCGCACCAATGATTTATACAGGGGCATGATGATACTGGCTGATTTGTTATCAATTCCCTTCCTAATAATCCCCAGCATAGCGTTGGCCTTCTTTATTGCAGCTACACATTGTGTAGACATTTTCAGCGAGTTATCCACTACGACTCCAAGATCTCTCTCTTGGTCAGTCTCTGCCAGATCAGACCCCATCAACGTGTATTTATATTTAGGACTTTTGGCTCCAATGTGCATCGCTTTGCACTTGGCCACATTGAACCCCATTTGCCACGTTGACGCCCACTCACCCATCCTCAACAGATCCCTTTGGAGTGCCTCACAATCCTCCCTGGTTTTCACCACCCTGAACAACTTCGTGTCATCTGCAAATTTAGCCACATCACTGCTTACTCCCAATTCCAAATCGTTAATAAACAAGTTAAAAAGCATGGGACCGAGTACTGATCCCTGTGGTACCCCACTGCTTACCACCCTCCACTGAGAGAGTTTCCCATTTATACTCACTCTCTGTTTCCTATTTATAAGCCAGTTTTTGATCCACAAGAGGACTTGTCCTTTTATCCCATGACTATTGAGCTTACTTAGGAGCCTTTGATGAGGAACTGTATCAAAAGCTTTCCGGAAGTCAAGGTAAATAATATCTATTGGGTCCCCCTTGTCCACATGTTTGTTCACTCCCTCAAAAAACACTAACAGGTTAGTGAGACAAGATCTTCCCTTACAGAACCCATGCTGAGTCTGCCTCAATAGTTTTTGTTCATCAATGTGCCTACTAATTCTTTCCTTAATAACAGTTTCCACCAACTTACCCGGTATCGATGTCAGACTGACTGGCCTGTAATTTCCTGGATCTCCCCTGGAGCCCTTTTTAAAGATGGGAGTGACATTAGCTACCTTCCAGTCATCAGGAATGGAGGCAGATTTTAAAGAAAGATTACATATTTTTGTCAGGAGATCCACAAGTTCACATTTGAGTTCTTTCAGAACTCTCGGATGAATGCCATCCGGGCCTGGTGATTTATTAGTTTTAAATTGTCCATCAGTCGGAGGACTTCCTCTCTTGTCACCGCAATCTGATTCAGGTCTTTCAAACCCCCTCCCGAAATCAGTGCTTCTGGAGTGGGCAAACACTTCTCCTCTTCCACAGTGAAGACAGAGGCAAAAAATGCATTCAGCTTCTCAGCCATTTCCCTATCATCCTTCACTACTCCTTTTACCCCTTGGTCATCCAAGGGCCCCACTGCCTCCCTGGCTGGCTTCCTACTTCTAATGTATTTGAAGAAAGTTTTATTGTTGGTCTTTATGTTTTTTGCGATATGCTCCTCATATTCCCTTTTTGCTTGCCTGATCACAGACTTGCATTTTATTTGCCATAGTCTGTGTTCCCTTTTATCAACCTCACTAAGACTAGCTTTCCACCGCTTAAAGGAATCCTTCTTACCTTTTACAGCTTCCATTACTTTATTTGTTAACCATGCAGGCTTTTTTCTATACCTATTTGTACCTTTCCTAACCTGCGGTATATATTTTTTCTGAGCTTCTAGGATTGTCTTTTTAAATAGTCTCCAAGCTTCCCCAATGGTTTTGACCTTCTCCACTCTTCCTTTCAATTTCTTCCTCACATGTCCCCTCATACCAGAGAAGTTACCCCTTTTAAAGTTAAAAGTGGTTGCGTCAGTCTTTTTGGGCAACTCCCTATCTGTACAAATGTTAAACTCAATGACATTATGGTCACTGTTTCCAAGTGGTGCAGTCACTTTTACATCTCTCACCAGGTCTTGGGTGTTACTTAGGACCAAATCCAGGATCGCCTCTCCCCTGGTAGGATCTGTGACCATCTGTTCCACAGCACAGTCATTGAGAGTGTCTAAGAACGCAATCTCTTTTTCCCGACTAGAACTCATATTGACCCAATCAATGTGTGGGTAGTTAAAGTCGCCTATTACAACACAGTTATTTCGTCTAGCCGCTATCTTTAATTCATTCATCATTTTATAATCCTCCTCTATCTTTTGATCTGGTGGGCGATAACAAACTCCCACTGTTAAGCCTCCTTTTGGACCCACTATTTCAACCCATAGCATTTCCAGAAGGGAATCCAATTCTCTTACCCTCTCAATCTTACTGGATGGTATACCCTCTCTGACATACAGAGCCACCCCACCTCCAACCCTTTCCCCCTATCCTTCCGATATAATTTATAACCAGGAATCACCGTATCCCACTGATTTTCCTCATCCCACCAAGTTTCTGAAATACCCACAATGTCTATTTCCCCCCCAACACCAAGCATTCCAACTCCCGATTTTACCTCGGAGACTTCTAGCATTTGTGTATAAACACTTATAGTTTCCCACGTTTGTTAAGCCCACAGCCTTCCTCTTGCTGCCTCGAGACCTTGCCAGGCAGTTCCTATCATTAGCCACAGTCTCAGTGGACAATTGTAATCCATTTCCTTGTACAAAAGTAATAGCTACCCCTTCATCTCTTTGAGATGAGCCATCCCGAACCAGAGACTTTTCATCTCCTGTCGGCTTTCCCCCATTTCCCAAAGGCTTTCCCTTTGGAGGGCCAACAACAGGGCAGAGAGGCCGAGGCCTTCATAAGAACATCAGAAGAGCCCTGCTGGGTCAGACCAGGGAGGGTCCATCTAGTTTAGCATTCTGTCTCACACAGTGGCCAACCAGTTCCCCTTGAGGGCCAACAGCAGGGCATAGAGGCCGAGGCCTTCCCCTGAGAAGAAGATCAGAAGAGCCCTGCTGGGTCAGACCAGGGAGGGTCCATCTAGTCCAGCATCCCGTCTCACACGGGCCAGCCAGTTCCTCTGGAGGGCCAAGTACAAGACAGAGAGGCCAAGGCCTTCATAAGAACCTCAGAAGAGCCCTGCTGGGTCAGACCAGTGAGGGTCCATCTAGTCCAGCCTCCTGTCTCTCACGCAGTGGCCAGCCACTTCCTCTGGAGGGCCAACAACAGGGCAGAGAGGCCGGGGCCTTCCTGTGATGCTGCCTCCTGGCTCTGGGACCCAGAGGTCTGGTGCCTCTGACTGTGGAGGTTCCCCTCAGCCACCACAGCTAGTAGCCACTGATGGACCTCGCTCTCCTCCATGAGTCTGCCTCACCCCCCTTTACAGCTGTTTATTCCTGTGGCCGTCACTGTGTCCTCTGGCAGCAGGTTCCAGTGAAGTCTCGGTCGGGGAAGAAGGGCTCGGCCGCCCAAAGAGGCTTGCCCACAAGCTTCCTCTCCCTGCTGCAGTGACTCCGCGTGAGGAGGCCCCAGCAGAGATCCCCTTCCGAGTCACTCTGGGTGGGGGTTCCAGGGACCCTCCCCTCCTCCAGAGCCAGTTTGGTGTAGTGGTTAAGTGCGCGGACTCTTATCTGGGAGAACCGGGTTTGATTCCCCACTCCTCCACTTGCACCTGCTGATGTGACCTTGGGTCAGTCACAAGCTCTGGCACAGCTGTTCTCTCAAGGACAGTTTCTGTCAGAAGTTCTCTCAGCCCCGCCTGCCTCACAGGGTGTGTCTGTGGTGGGGAGGGGAAGGGAAAGGAGTTTGTCAGCCGCTCTGAGATGCCTTTGGGCAGTGAAGGGCGGGGTATAAATCCAATCTCTTCTCTTCTTCTTCTTCTTCTCCTGGCACAATGGACTCCCCCCAACCTGAAACGGCCTCCTGACACTTCTGTTGACCCCACTCCCCTGCCGCCCGTGTGCTTCCCTGGCTGTCCTCGAGCAGGGGGAGGGGGGCCTGCCCGTTGGAAGGGGCGTTGCCCTTTCTTTACAAGCCGGGCTACTTGAGTGCAGGATCCAAAGTCCGCCCAGTGGGGGGGGGGGGGGCAGGAGGAAAGTGCCAGCAGGGCCAGACCTTGATCAGGATTCCAGAGGGCAGCCGTGCTGGAGGGCGGGGGAGGAGCTCGACTCACGCCCCAGAGCGCCTGAGCTGCTGACCAAGGGAGCTTGGAAGCTCAGTGCCCCCCCCCCCCCCCGATAAAACCCTTCTTGTTGGTCTCCAAGGCCCAGCTGGCCTCCAGTCTGGCTCCCTTTGGTGGCCAGTAGGGGGTCCTTTGGGCCCCACCCTGTCCCCTGGAGGCCATGAGCACCCTCGGCCTCTGCTTTTCTGCCCTCCTCCGGTGTCTTTCGTTTGTTTTTTTTTGGTTGTTTTTTGCCCAGTCCTGCCCGAGAACCCTTTCATCTCCACAGCAGGAAGTACCCCAAGGCAGGAGCTGCGTGTTCCAAGCAGGCACAATTGCAGAGCTTTTATCAGACACTTAAAAGTGAAAGGGTGGGGGGGGGTTATGGTGCAGCAGGCTACTGACATATTTCAAAGAGGGAGGGAGGGAGGGAGGGGGTGTGGGGTCTGGAAGTCCCGGCCCTCTATGCCACGTGGCCCAGCCCTGCCCTGCCTCAGAGAGGAGGGGAGTGCCCCCCCCATGGCCCTGGAGGAGCCCAAGCAGGGAGAGGAAGCTCAGAACCACCGCCCCCCTCCCGAGGTCCTTGCAGCAGCAGCAGGTCCTGGGGGGGGGGTCTTCCCCCTCAAAGAACAGGGTGCCAGTGGCCGGCAGACTCCGGGCAGCCCAGCAGTCGTTCCTGCACCTGCGCAGGAGAAGCATGGAGCAGGCAGCGCCTGCATCTTGCCCAGAGCGGGGGGGGGCGGCGGGAGTCCAGACGGTTTGCACTTGTCCTCAAGGGAGGGGGGCCTGCTGCTTGCCGGCTCCATCCCCCAAAGCAGAGTTCATCCCCCCCCCCAAGGCTTGCCCCTGAGTGCCGCAAGCTCTCCCAGTTCTGCTGGAGGAGAGGGCAGGGAGGGCAGAGCAGCTCAGCCGCTGGGCCGTGAGAAGGAGCGCCCCTGCGCAGCCAGCCGCCTTGAGGGCCTGCAGTGTGTGACGCGGGGGGGGGCTACAGCCACCAGGGGTTTGCTTGTTGCCTTTCTGTCCCGCCCCCTGTCCATCCCCCCCCGCCCCCAGTTAGTCCTCCTCCTTGCTGCCCAGGCAGGTGCTCAGCTGGGCCCTCCGGCTGCGTGTCCTTCAGCCCCCGGCCCCTCTGGGAGAGGAAGGCCCTCCCCTGAATGAGCCACCAGCTGCCGGGCTTGTGCCAGACTTTGCCTGAAGCTCCTTTCCCCTGGCGATTCAGGGGCTGCCCGCTGCCGGTCTCTCCTGCTCCGGGTCATCTTAGCTGGGGTGGGGTGGGGTGGGGAAGAGGCTGGCTGGGGCTCTGGTCTTCCTTGGCAGGTCCTCCCCCCGTCTCCAAGACGCCCAGAGAGTTGCCCTCACGGGCTTGGGATGAGTCCTGGCCCAGGGGCGGGGGGTGGGCTGGAGCCGAGTCCTCCGACCTCTCCGGCCTTCCCCGTGTCGCCCTGCCTGACCAGCGGTTCTCTCCTTTGCAGGCAACGACCGACTGGGATTTGCAGCGAGGCACGACGGGGTGCACGGAGGGCCACACGGGCACCTCCGCCGCGGCCCCTCTGGCGGCCGGCATGATCGCCCTCATGCTGCAGGTGCGCCCCTGCCTCACCTGGCGGGACGTCCAGCACATCATCGTCTTCACGGCCACCAAGGTGAGCCCCGCGGTCCCCCTCTTCCTCCACCGCTCCGGCTTGAGGGAGTCCAGGCCTGGGCGGGGGCTGCAGACTGAGGGTTCTCTCTGCCGGCCTGCAGCAGTGATGCCTCCCCCCGTCCCCCCCGCCTCCCTCCTTTGCAGTACGAGGACCACCGCGCCCAGTGGGACACCAACCAGGCCGGCCTGAGCCACAGCCACCAGCACGGCTTTGGGCTCCTCAACGCCTGGAGGCTGGTGAATGCGGCCAAGGTAAGGCCACCCCCCCCCCCCGGGCTTATCCAGGCCAGCCAGCGCCCCCGCTCCCCCGGGGTGGGGCCTCCTTCCCTCTGCACCCCGCCCACCTGGGGCCGGAGGAGGAAAGCAAGCGGGGCAGGCGCAGGAGGGGCCGCACGTTCTTCTGCCCCCCAAGGGGGAGGGAGGATCTCCCGGAGGGGGGGGGGAGGGGGAGCTCTGGCTCTTGCCCCGTCTTCAAACATTTTGGCCTTGGGAGGGACCAGCGGTTTGCTCCAAAGAATTCAAGGGGACGTATCCCACCACCACCACCACCCCTAGAATTTTTCCTGTCAGAGGTTTCTCCCCCGCCCTTTAGCCCCACTCCCCAGTGGCTGCAGCGGAGGGCTGTATTTGGATGCCCCCCACTCCGAGGCGTGAGGAGGGATTGGGACCAGTCCCGTGTCCTTGCCGAGCCGCTTCTCGGGGGTCCTACTGGCATCAGAGTCCGGGACGAAGGCCTGAAGGGTGCTGGATGTGGCCAGGAGTTTGGTGCTGGGGGGTGGGGGGAGCACGTAGAAGGGGGAGGCTGCCGGCAGTGCGACGTCTTCTTCGTCCCTGGCAGGTCTGGGAATCCGTCCCTTACTTGGCCTCCTACGTCAGCCCCGTCTTGAAGGAGAACAAGGCCGTCCCCTTGGAGCCCCAGCGGCTGGAAGTCACCTGGAACGGTAGGGGCGGGTTCCCCCCGGGGGGAGGGCTCGGGAGGGGACTGGTCACCAGAGGGGGGGCCTGTTCCTCAAAGTGTGCCTCTGTTCAAAAACTAAATAGGCTGAGCTGTCATGAGTTCCCATAGGGACCCCTGGAGCTCATCTAGGGGTTCCATCCCGTGGAGGGGCTGGGGCCCCCTGGGAGAGAATTGCCTCCCACAGAAACTACGGTTCCCAGAGTTCCTTGGGGCCCTAGCAACCATGGGGGGGGGTGTGGGGAAGAGCAGAACAACAGCAGGTCTGCCACTAGTGGAGGTGAGGCTGGGGGAGTGGGGGGGGCCAAGAGCCAGGTGGGGGCTCTGATGGCAGTCATTGGGGGCCGTGTCAAAGGGCCATGTTAATTAGCGTGTGCCTGGGGGGCAGGGGGAGAACAGTTAGGGGGCCAGAGTCCTGGTGCCAGCTCTCCCCTTCCCAGCCCACCACAGTCCTGCCCAGGAGGAGGAGGAGGACGAAGGGCCGGGATGGGCTGGGGTGGGTGGCAGCCGCCCAGACCGGCAGCTCCTTCTGCCCATTTTAGGGAATGCTGCTGCTCCTGTCTTGGCCACTCAAAGAAGGCCGGCCGCCCCCTCCTCCCTCCCTCCCTCCCTCCCTCTCCTGGCAGCCTCCGGGCTTCCGAGCTGTCTCTCTTTTTTTGTGCTCCTGGGGACTTTCATGACTCTCCCCCCCCCCCCCCGCAGTTCTGCTGGGCCCACTGAGACCATGTCCGGGGGAAGGGGGGGGTCTGATCCTTAAACTTCTCTTCCCGGCCTCCTGCGTAGCCCTAGAGGGAGCGGGGGAGGGCCGGCGCACTTTGGATACGTGGGACCCCAACGGGGCAGGCGGAGAGGTTGAGGGAGCTGGGGGGGGGTGTCTGGCAGGGAGTGCCCCTCCCCCCTTTTCCAGCAGTGCAGGGCCCGCTTGGTTTCCCTGCCCCGTGGGGACTTCTTTATCCTGCACTAACCCTGACCTGAGCGACGGCCCTGGAACATGCATGCACGTACGCACGCATGCAAACACCACCACCACCCCCGTTTCTGGGCTGGGCCTCTTTCCAGGGCTGAAGTCTGCCCCCTCAAGCCAGCTCCTGCACCTCCCACCCGTTCCCACAAGAGCCGGTTTCATGCCCAGGTGTACTGCAGGAAGCAGTGTGATCCTGGCACGTGTGCGATGGCCGGGGGGGGGGGATTTCCCTTCCCCCTCCCCCTCCCCCCTCCCCGTTCCCAGCCTTTGCCAGAGCCTTAAAGTTCACGGGGACTTGGAAGGAAGTTCAGGCCCTGTCTGATGTTTCCCCTAAAAGGAGTTCTTGTGAGCAAACTGGGCAAGCACAGGCAAGATGCTGGCTGGGAAAGCCAGAAACGCTGCCGGATGCCGGAGAGGCAGGCCGGGGCCAGGAGCCGCCTCGGGATTAACCCTTTCACGGGGACGGGGGGATGCAGATGGAAGGGGGTGATGCCTGGTCAGAGAGCGGGGGGGGCGGGTTCCTGGGGAATGGCAGGAAGCTGACTAATGCCAGCCCCCCTCCCCCCAGCTCCCTCCGGCCTAGCATTCCTGCTGATGGCACCAGGTGCCCCCCAGCCCCTCTGCCCTCTTCACCTCCCCGTGAGGCAGAAGGGAGGGGTGGGCTCCCGCAAGGGGCTTGGGGGAAGGGAGAGAAGGGCATGCCTCGAAGCAGACACCCGCTGGAGCTGCCTTGCCGGCCAGGAGGGTCCATGCACAGAGGCAGGCCGTGTACTTGGGTCGCCCGGGCAGGTTGCGGGATGCCCTGTGGTCAGGCCCGGGCATCCTGCGGCTACCCTCTCCTTGTGTTCTTCCTTCCCAGTCACAGAAGCCGACCTGGAGCTGTCAGGGATGAGGACCCTGGAGCACGTGGCCGTGACAGTCAGCATCGCCCACCCTCGCCGGGGCAACCTGGAGATCCGCCTCCTCTGCCCCAGCGGCATGGAGTCTCTGATCGGGACCGCGCGGAGCATGGACTCGTGAGTGCGGGGGGGCGGGAAAGCCGCTGAGAGGGTGAAGCAGCGTGGCAGTCTGCCAGCCCCAGCTGCCCTCTCCGTGTTCACAGGGGCTGTGGGAGCCTTGAGCCATGGGGGGGGCCCCCCCCAAGAACCAGTCTCAGAAACCTCCTGTGACGACAGCTGCCTTCCAGGTCGGCTGGGCCCAGGGCCAGTTCTCAAGCCCAGGGCCGAGGGGTCTCCTTGGGGTGGTGCTGAAGGCCAGTGGCACACGAGGAGCTGAGAGACCCGGGCTCAGAGCCTCAGTGACCGCGGCCTTGGGCCGGCCGAGCCCGGCCTACCCCACAGGGACGTTGTGAGGGTGAACTTGGCTCTCAGTCTGCTGCTTTGAGTGGATCTGTCTGGTGAGTCCCAGACCAGCACCCGAGATAACTTGTTGTCTCTTCCTGGCTTATCTAAGCCCCATTTAAGCCCCTTGTGGGAGAGAAGCGGCATCTCAGTATTGGCATAATACTCCCCCCCCCCCCGCAGTTTCATGGCCGCAGTTTCTGGCCAGAGGGCTCCTTTTCCTCCGTACGCTTTCGGGCAGCTCGATGCCTTGTGCTGTTCTTATGCCTTGTCTCAGCCACCCTGAGCGAGTCCCAGCATCTAAATGGTCCCAGTAAATAATGGTCGGTCGCCCTGCGCTCCTTCAAAGACAGTCGGGTGGAAAACAGAGGGCGGGGGGAGGGGGGGCCTTGCCTCCGGGCAGGCCTCCCTTCCCAGCGGGCCAGGGCCTCTCCTCACCACCCGCCCCCCCCCCCGCTCTTTCCTAGAGACCCCAGCGGCTTTGTGGACTGGACCTTCTCCACGGTGCGCTGCTGGGGGAGGAGGCCCAGGGCACTTACCAGCTGGTGATCCACGACATCGGTGAGTCCTCCCGCCTCAGGCAACGGCTGGTGCCCCTCCCACACTGGGCCCCTCCTGCCCCTGGGTGACCTCGCCTTTCTGAAGGCTCCTGGGAGGGGGCGAGGTCTGCAGAGCACCGGGTGGCCCCCCTCAGCCCCTCTGCAGCCTGCTGCGCCTGGTAACTGCTCTCCGTTCCAGGGGACGAGACGCTGCGGCCGGGGGTGCTGCAGCAGTGGCAGCTGGCGCTCTACGGCTCCTCCTGGTCCCTGGCTGAGATCAAGGAGCGGCAGAGGTAAGGTGAGGAGCGGGGCCGGGGCCGGGGCCGGGGGGCAGGCTTCCGGGGGGGGGCTCCTCTCCCCTCTGCGTGGCCCACTGGTGCCGGGGGGGCGGGCACTTGTTCGTAGGGGTCCCAGAAGTTGGAAGTGACTTGAGGGGGCACATCACACATGAACGTTTGAGGAAACCTTCCCGTTTTTAAAGGGAGCCTTTCTGCCCTTTGTGGCTTCCTTGACGTGAGTCATCAGCCACGCAGGCATCCTTTTGGACTGCTGATCTGGAGAATGCCTTCTGCCTGGGCACCAGCGGGTGCAGTTGCAAGTCGTCTCCAGGGGTCCTGGAGGGACCTGACTCTCTTCATCTCCCCTTCTACAGACTAGTCCCCTTCTGTGAGTCAAGTTCCCTCTTTTGAAATCCAAACTGCTTGTTTTGGGCCTCGGGGGCAACCTTCTGCTGACCTTCTGTGCTCGCTGTTTCCAATCTGATGCTCTTGGGCTCAAATGTCATCCGGAGTTTCTAGACTTGGCTATGGGACTTTACTGCTTCAATGCACAGGATGTTCATGTTGTCTAGAAAGCTTGTCTCTGTGGCATGACTGACGCACATATTTGCCCAGTGAGCGTGCAGAAAGGTGAAGTCACACAGTACATAAGAACATCAGAGAAGCCAATGTTGGATCAGGCCAACGGCCCATCCAGGCCAACACTCTGTGTTACGCAGTGGTCAGAAATACCAGGTGCCATCAGGAGGTCCACCAGTGGGGCCAGGACACTAGAAGCCCTCCCACTGTTGCCCCTCCCTGGATCAAGAATACAGAGCATCACTGCCCCAGATATAAGAACATAAGAGAAGCCAATGTTGAATCAGGCCAATGGCCCATCCAGTCCAACACTCTGTCATATAGTGGCCAAAAATACCGGGTGCCATCAGGAGGTCCAGCAGTGGGGCCAGGACACTAGAAGCCCTCCCACTGTTGCCTCCCCCCAAGCACCAAGAATACAGAGCATCACCTGCCCCAGACTGAAAGTTCCCATCTATACCTTGTGGCTCAGAGCCACCGATGGACCTCTGCTCCAGATGCTTATCCAATTCCCCCTTGAAGACGTCTATGCTTGTAGCTGCCACCACTTCCTATGGCAGTGAATTCCATGTGTTAATCTCCTTCCTTTGGTGACCTCCCTTATTTCCCTGCTCCATCTCAAGGTCTGCCTTTTGGCTTGCGGGGGGTGGGGGGTTTGACAATACACCACCACTTATATGTAGTAAACGTTCAGGTCTGGTGTCTCCATTCATAGTGATTCTATGGGGTAGTTTCTTCCCCTAATGTTTTCTAGGATATTTGACTCTGTTCTGTCTTTGATATTCCCTAGCCATGCGCACCTTGGCTTGCTGGCACGAGCCCTCTCTGCTAGGTGCTTTGCTTGTACCTTTCTGCAGCATGCCTGTTGTCCGTTTGCAGCTGCTTGGAGTCTGAAGAGGGGAGTGGACTGGATGGCCTCTTGGTCCCTCCCCAGTTTCACACAACAGCCCCCTCCCCAAATCAACATGACCCCTTCTGGCTGAGGGGGAGGAAGAGGGCCGTGTCCCCCCCCCTTGTGTGTCAGCCCAGCCCTCAACGCTCTTTTGCCCGCAGGCGTCTCGAGGAGGCGATGAGCGGCCGTTTCCTGGACGATGGGTTTTCCTTGCCTTGCCCGCCTGGCTTGAAGATCCCGGAGCAGGAGCCCTACGCCATCCCTGCCAACACCCTCAAGGTGCCACCTGGCGGGGGGGGGGAAGGGCCTCAGGAGGGGCCTGCTGGGTTCAGTGCGGCATGTTTGGAACGTGGTTCCGATGGAGCCTGTGGTAGCTACTGAGGTTCTGGTGTGCGGAAGGGGCCCCTGCCCGAGAGGGAGGCAGCAACCCAACGAGAAGCTGTGCAAGGGGGGGGTGAGTGCAGCCAAGTCTGTTCGGGGGGGGGGCGAGCTTCCTGCTGACATTTCTCTCCCTCCCCTCCCCCTTCGCATTGGCCAGACTCTGATGCTGCTGGGCTGCTTCGCTGTCTTCTGGACCGTCTACTACACGCTGGAGGTGTTTCTGACCCGCAACAAGGTGGCCTTGGACCTCACAGCCTGCAGCAGTACCCGTGCGTGCTCGTGGCCCACCAGAGGCAGGGCGGCCTCTAGCCTGGAGGAGGGGACGGAGATGGAGGAGACCCTCCCCCTGTATGCGGGGGGGGAGGACCTGGAGGTGGAGACCGAGACCGAGCCCCGTCCAGGAGAGGCGTGCTGAGCACTCGGGGGCCGGATCTGGCCGCCTCGCCCGGGGCTTACGGACAGCGGGCTGAGAGCATCAGGCACGCTAGCCGGATGGGTGCCTGGCTGCCCCTCCCGGTGGGTGTGGCCCGGATGCCCAGCCGCCTCGCCGGAGGAGCCCTTTGCACCGGCAGCTCTCCCAGCAGCCACCTGGGGCAGGGCCTGGCGCACTCAGTGCCTGAAGAAGGACAGGCGCCCCCCTGGAGCCTGAGCATGGAGCGGCCTCTGTGTGTCTTTCCCAGAGAGGGGCACAGGAGGGCATATTGGCCCTCGAGGGCCCTTGGCGGGGTTCCGAACCACCCGTGCGCTGGCTGAGTGGAACACGAGCGCTGCTGGGCTGCCCTGTGGGTCGGAGTCCAACTTTCGCTGCCTTATTCTGCTGCAGGCCCCGGAGCAGCAAGACCCTGGCTGACCTCGGCCAGTTTGGCCAGACACGACCGGACTGTCTTGCGAGGGAGCCCTGCTCACTTCTGCCTTCTCACTTTGTGCTTCTCTGCTCGCCTCCCACCGTGACTGGCTCGCCCTGCCGCCCGCGAAGGGCAAAGGGGAGCGGTTTCCTCCCTCTGGGTGCCAGCGGCAGGCGGGCACAGCCAAAGCCAAGAGCAGCCTTGCCTCTGCTGCCTTTCTCAACGGAGCATCCGGGAGCCAGCCGACCGACCGACTGGGGGCGGGGGGGGGGCCTTGCTCGGAGGAGGACAGCCCCCGGTGCCCTGCGGCTGGGAGGGATCCTCCCCCCCCCCCGCTGCAACTCACGGTGTTTGGCCCCCGCGGGGCCCGCATGAGCTTCTCGGCCTGCTTGGAGCTGCATCTGTGGGGACGGGGGGGGGGGGCTTTTGCGTTCTGTGCTGGCCAAAGAGCCGGGAGGGGAAGGGGGCTTTGCTGTCTTGAAGCCCTCCCTCCAGCTTGGGGGTGGCGGGTATTTTCAGCTCAGTGGGGTTTGTTTTTTAACAGATTCTTTTCTTTGCAGCTTTCCAAAATAAACAAATTTAAAAAGCCGCAGCTGGCTGTGCTTCCCTTCCTGTGGGGGGGACCCAGAGGCTGGGCCAGCGGGAGAGCCCCGTTCGTTGCCTCGGGCCTAAAGGGCGTCTCCAGGGCCACAGGGGGTGCGAGACGCAGCCGGAGCAGGAGGCAGAGGGACGGTGGGTGGGGTGCAAAACGGGACGGAAGGCCCTCCCCCCCCCGCCCCGCCGGACCGGGTTCAGAGCAAGTTGGGATCCGGATTCTTAGAAAGGAAGGCCAAAGGGTCCAGCTAGACTGGCAGGCCGTGGGTGCCCGGGCACAGAGAGGGTAAGCCTGAGCCTTCTCTGGCGCTGCCAAGCAGAGGCAGTTGGGCAGCTCACGCCCCCAGGGTCTGCCCCCCCCCTTCTGCTCCTTTGCTCGGTGGCCGGAGGAGACGGGGGAGTCTTTTGACCCACCCGGCAGGGCAGCTTCTGCCGGCAGCAGAGCAGGCCCGTTTGGGGGACCTGGTTGCCCTGGGCAGGGGGCGCCCCCTCCCATCTCTGGGGAGGAGAGTGAAGCGGGAGGTGCCCCCCTCTCCCTCCAGGGTCCTGGTCCAGCTGCCGCGGAGGAGGAGGAGGAGGAGGAGGAGGAGGAGCTTCTAATAAATAGCCGAGGAAGCCAAAGAGGTTCATAGTTTTTAATTGATGAACAAAAGAAGTACAAAATGGGTAGACGGGGAGGCAGTTACCCCTCCCCACCACTAAAGGTTTTTGTTTCCCTTGTGCAAGTTTTAGCCACGTCCGAAGATGCTGCAGGGGGGTGAGTTCCGACTGCCCTTGGGGGCGGGGGGAGGGGGCAGACGGCCCCTCGGCCTGGGCTCTGTGAATAGCAAGTCTCTCCGCTTGACCCGAATCTGTGCCATGCGGGGGTGGGGAGGGCAGCCAGTGAAGCGGGGGGCGGGCAGGTGAGGGGCCGGGGCGGGGGCCGGGGGCGGCCAGAGGGAAGGGGGCGGCCCCGCAGGGCGGCCTCGCCGGGCTCCTTGTGCTGGCAGCCAGGTCTCGGCGGATGGGTGGTGTTAAGGGCACCCGGCTGGCGCTTCCCTCGTGGCGGGATTCCGGGCGGGGGCGTTGGGGTGTTTAGCGTGGGACCAGGAGGGCCAGTCCTGCCCCGTCTAGCTGATGATCTGCCGGGGCCGGCCGTAGCCAGTCATGCCCGCCTGTGAGGCCCCCTGGTTGGAGCCCATCTGCAGGCCGATCACGTTCTTGCCTTCCTTCAGCTGGGAGGGGGTGAAGTCCCGCCTGTTCTCCTGGGCTTTCCTGGGGCAGGAGGGAGAGAGAGACGGCAGCAGGCTTGTGAGGCGGGGAGAGGACCCTTGCCACGCCAACAGAATCACCACCCCCACCCCCACCTTTGGGGGAACCTTGAGGCAAGCGGGGTCAGTGAAGGGGTGGCTTTCCAGACATCCTTCTCTCTGGGCAGGAACGGGCTTGCAGAATGCAGGGTGGGGGGCAGGATGGAACTGACTGGGACCTGCCCAGACAGAAAGCCCATGGACAGTGGGGGTTTTGTGCCCACGTTTGCCCGCCTCCCCGCCTTATGGGGGGGCAGGATGCCGCTGCCCCTCTCCACAAGGCTCAGCGGCGACTTACTTCATGAACCAGGAGGGGTCTCCTCGATACTGGCCATCGTCCTTGGTCACCGCGATGCTCCCCAAGGCTACCAGCGTCCTCTGAACAGCAGCCATGTCCTTAGCTGGAGGCCGAGAGGAAAGGAGATGTTCACAGGAGCGGGGGGACGGGGACGGGACCCACGGGCCTCCCTCCAGCGGGGGGCCAGGCCCTCCGTCTCTCTGGCCAGCCGCAGATCACGACCCTTCCACGGCTGCTGGCCTTCCTCTCGGCAGCCCCAGTCCCTTCTGGGCATTTGGCCCTCGGGGTTCAGGCGCATCCTGCCTCGGAAAGAGACCTTGACCCTGGGATCCCCACACACACACACACACACACCCGCCCACACGCACGGGGTCTCCAGCCAGCTGAAAGTCCAAGGGTGGGAGGGGGGTGGTGGAAAGCAGAGGTGGTTTTGCCCTGGCCTGCCTCTGCGTGGCAGCCCTGGCCTTCCTGGGGGGCCTCCCCAGGACCAGTCCTGCTTGGCTGCTGAGATCGGAGGGGATTGAGCTCACCGGGGCCCTCCGGGTCGAGGCACGAGACGCACAGAGGTGGGTTTCCACCGCCTGCCGCCGTGCAGCCAACCCCAGACTCCCTCGGGGGTCTCCTATCCAAATGCCAACCGGGGCCAACCCTGCATGGCTCCTGAGGGCGGGCGGGCCAGGGCCCTGCTCCCACTTGACTGCTGCGTAACCTTGCAGGCAAGTTCTCTGCGGCTCAAGCCACTGTCTAAAATGGGAGTGTCGGTGGTGTGCTCCGCAGGGTTGTGAAGGCAGCAGCACAAAGTTAACAGCATCCTGGAAGGTTGTGGGCCATCTGAAGTGCCCCCCCGAGCCTTTCACAGCATTCCCCCCCTGACACCCCCCCACACACCTTCAAAGAGGTCGACTGTCTGGAAGACGTCCGTCTTCACCACCCCGTAGTCCTCAGCCGCCTTCAGGAACTGGGCAATCTGTTCCATCTGCTTGAAGACCATGGTGGGGGGGGGTCCGGGATCTTCACGGGCTTCGAGCCGGAGGGGTGGAGGCTGTTGATGAGCTTGCCCAGGACCTGCCGGCGGGAGCCCCCAGTCAGCCAAGGCCGAGGGGGAGGGGGGAGGGGGAGGGCCCTGGAGAGGAAGGCCGCGTGGGGCTCCCCTTCCGTTCAGCCCACGGAGGTGTTTGCACGGTGATGCTCCTGGTGTCTGCCCTCCCCAGCGGCACGTGGTGCAGTTGGCAAAGGGGCTTAGCTGCTTGGACGCCCAGATGGCAGGCAGGCGGGGGAAGGGCCCCTCTGTGGGTGCTCAGAGCGGAAAGGCGGGCAGTAGGGAAACCTGTGCTCCCCAGCGCACATTCCATGGGCCCACTCGGCCCCGAACATGGGGTTGGGAGGTGGGGTCTGGGTGCCCAGGCAGAACTCACAATGCCGTTCTTCAGCCAGACCTGGAAGCCCAGCCGGCCACGGTCGGGGCGCCCCACTTCTGTCCCACACTGGGCCACGACCCACTCCACCAGCCGCTCCTCCAGCTCATCGTCGTATTTCTTCTCGATCTTGGCCTGGACGTCTCTGCTCAGGCCGAAGGAGGGACCTTTGTTTGCCATGTTCACAGGTGGGGGAAAGACCTGGTGGGGAAGAGGGAGGGAGAGAGAAGAGATTGGATTTATACCCCTTGCCCTTCACTCGGAGTCTCAGAGCGGCTTACAAGCTCCTTTCCCTCCCCCTCCCCACAACAGACACCCCCTGTGAGGTTGGTGGGGCTGAGAGAGCTCTGACAGAAACTGCTCTTTTTCAAGGACAGCTCTTGTCAGAACTACGGCTTGCCCGAGGTCATCCAGCAGGTGCAAGTGGAGGAGGAGTGGGGAATCAATCCCAGTTCTCCCAGATTAGAGTCCGTGCACTTAACCACGACACCAAACTGGCTCTCAGAGAAAGGGAAGGCGCATGCCCGTGAGCCCTGCATCTGCGGTGGAGCCCTGGCCTGTAGGGCGCCTCCCTTTCCCCCTGCAGGGCCTGCCGGGCAAGGGACAGAGGTGTGGCCCTCCACTCTGCTCCGCAGGGGGCCATTTCTCCCCAGGAGGAAGTTCCATTCTGAGCCAGAGTTCCAGAGAAGCAGAGCAACGGGGCACTTCCTCCCCCTCCCCCAGAGCTTCTTGCAGATGCCAGCAGTCGGCTTAGCACTCCACGGGGGGGGGGAGTAGGCAACTTCCCTCCCTCCCTCCCTCCCTCCTCCCTCCCTCCCTCCCTGTTGGCAACCTGAGAAGCAGCGGCTTCCAGGAGCTGGGCATCAGGCACTCTGGCTGTTGGCCGTGGGGCTCTCGGCTGCTGCTGCTGTGCCCAGGGCACGTGAGCCAGGCCCTTCCTGAAGCCGAGCTGGAGAGACCTGGGGATGCTCCACCCGCCCCCAGGCCCAGGTCAGTGCAATAGGCCTGAGTAATTCAGAATCAAAAAGGCACATTCACGTGTGGTTAACAAGAAAGGTGGCTGGGAATGTGAATCTCTCCAGGCCCACAACATTTTCATGTGCAGACGCAATAAGTGTGTATGTGCTGATGATCACCGGGCCCTGCTCCGCCCGTGACAGTGCTTCCCGGACAGGTAGCTGCTGTCCTCTGGCCTGGGAGGAGGACCCCCAAGCCCTGTGCCGGAAGCTTCTCCGGACGGGAGCAAGGCCTGGAGACGGCCAGGCGGGACAAGCGTCTGCTACCAGATGCCGGGCGGGGCCAGGGGGCTGGCCAGGGGCTTGCGTGCCCCTTTCCTGGTGCTTTTGGGTCCCAGTCGCTCTGAGGCCCACCCCCCGGATCTGGGTGCGTTTTCCGCTGCGCAGCCTGGAGCTGCAGCCCGGAGTCAGGAGTCCAAGGCTCCCTTGAAGCTGTGGAGTCTTGTGAGGCAAAATTCTACCGGCATTCCAGTTGTCAGCCAGCAGTTTGTCTACTGCCTCAATCAGTTTGCTCTGGAGCCATCCTTCCTGGGCGAAGAGGGAAACGTGTGAGCCGGAGGCTAAACAACTGAGCTGTCTCACCATGACTTGTCTTAGAGGGAACCAGGGCAGGGCAGGACTCTTCGAGGAGGCGTGTCTCCAAAGGGCCTGGAAGGGCTTCTTGGGCTTCTGCGACAGGCCTGGAGAATCGGGGGGGGGGCGGGGCCTGGGAAGGACAGACTGCGGGGAGGGGAGGGAGCTTGGCAGAGGCGTGGTGCTGCAGAGCCTCCCCTCAGAAGCTACCGTTTCCTCCAGGGCCACGGGTCTCTGTAATCGGGCACTCCGTTGCAATTCAGGGAGAACTCCAGGTCCCACCTGGGGGTTGGTAACTGTGGTTCTGTCCCTCCAGTGGGCTAGGCAGGCAGGTGCCCTTGTCCTGCCGTCAGAACCCCCCCCCAACTCCAGACACTTCCCAAAGGGGCTCAAGTAGCCGGCTTGGCTTCACCCCCAGCTTCCGTGCCCACAGTTGAGTGGCTGCATGCGCCCCCCCCCCTCCTGCTGAGGGTGAGGCTGGGGGTCCCGGAAGTGAGCACTGGGCAAAGGCCTCTTCTGAGGACTCCACTGTGGCTCTGGGAGACCGGGAAGGGGCCTTCTCCAAGGCCAGCGTGGACAAGTCCTCTCCCGGGGGCGAAAACGTGGACTCGCCGGGCAGAAGAGACGCTGGCGGCAGTCTGCTGCGAGGGACTCCAGTGTGGCTGTGCTGCTGCCCACTAGGGCTGTGCCGCACACACCTCAACGTGGCCACAAAGCCAGGCACTCCCCCTCAGCCTAGCCCACCTCGCAGGGGTGTTGTATGAAGCAACACGGAAAGAGAACTAAGGACACTGCCCACAAGGAAGAGTGAAACGAACTGGTGGTAGAGAAAAGAGAGGGAGAGGGAACCACCCATCAAGTCCCCCAACAAGACCTCTGACTCTGCAGCGCACGCCGTGTGCGCTCCCCCCCGAAGGGCTTTCTGTTCACCACCACCCCCCTCAGCTCTTGGCCCCCCTGCCCTCCAGTGCTCTCGTGCTTCATTGCCTGTCCCCACTCCTGCCGTGCCCCATAGCCTGAGCTCTCGCAAGTGCCAGCAGCACTCCCCTGACCCGGGCAGCTCTGCTGCTTTGCTGCATGAAGGGCAGACAGACCCACAAGCGAAGCTACCCCCTCCCGCATGGTCTCCTCCTCCCGGCCTCTCCCAGAGCATCCGTCCGGGGCGGCAAGCATTCAGCGCTGAACTCCCCACGGCCACACTCCCCCCACGCCCAGCTGAGTTAGTACAGGTTTCCCTTGCTCGAAAGCCAGTTGAATCCATCTCTAGGAATCTCTGTTTCCAAGCCAAAGAATCAGCACTGTCCGAAGACATCTCCGTGGTCACGTGGCCGGCATGACTAGACGCCAAGGTGCATGGAACACTGTTACCTTCCCACCGAAGCGGTACCTATTTCTCTACTTGCAATTTCTTGCTTCCAAACTGCTCGGTTGGCAGGAGCTGGGGCCAGAGATGGGAACCTGCTCTGTCACACGGCACTCGGGTCTCGAACTGCCAAACCACAGACCTTCTGGTCTGCAGTTCAGCGTCTTAATCTCTCTGAGCATCCCCAAATCCTACCCTCCTCCCCCAGTGCTTCCCTGCACCTGACCCCAACGGGCAAATCCAGACAGGACCAGGTTAGAGGGGTGCAGCTCTTCCAGGCCAAGCATTTGTGCCCCCCTCAGTTTCAAACCGGCCGCAGCCAAGACCTACATCCTTGCCCTCCCCCCCCCGGGCCCTGGGTGCCAGCCACCCCCGAGCCACACCCCGGAGACGCCACTCACAAGGCGCAGCGCCGGCTCTCACTCTCTTGCTCTCCTCCGAGGCTGCTGGGTCTGCAGTGGGCAGCGGCTGGCGCTGGGCTAAAAGGCTCCCGGGCGGGTGATGTCATGGCCGGCCCACCGCCGCCGAGGTCTCCACTCCAGGCACCATATTTGGGGAAAGACTCCAAAACAGCAGGAGCCGCCGCAGCCTCCCCAAGACATTCCCCGGATGCCGGAGGAGTCGGCGGGGCCTGCCCAGAGGCAGCGAGTCCTTTTTTAGGCAGGGCAGCAGCAGCAGCAGCCCAGATGTTGAGCAAGAAGGATGAGTGGGAGGGGGGGTGCCTGCGGTGTGCTCTGACCTCAGAGCTGGTTTCCCTGTGAGGTCAGAACTCTGCCGGGATCTGGGGAGGGGGAGCAGGACAGGAGGGGCTCCGAGGCACGGACCAGGCCGGGGGCTCTCCTCGTGCCCCTTGGGGGTGAAGAACGAAAGCGTCAACAAGCTGGATCCCAGAGCGGGCAACAGTGCAGCCCCCCCCCGCCCCCGGTAATGCTGCCTACATCATCTGAACTGTTTGCATTTTGCCTGGTGTAGGACGACACAGAACTGGGGCCCTTTTCAAATGCCCCCCCCCACCGGCTTTCCCTTTGCCCCTCCTCCTCGGGACTCTCCCCTCTTGTCCCTGCTTTACCAACGGGGGGGGAAGGATGCTGAAGAGAGAGTTCTCCTCCATGGCATAGATGGGACTGGAACCCAGCTCCGCGTCTGGAGAGCCTTCCCCCCACACACTAAAAACTGCTCAGATTATGGAGAAAGCGTGTTTACTCCAAAGGGAAGTGTGACACTGGGATTAGCCCCTGGGGTTCCAGGCCCCTGGTCTTCAGAGGATATTGCAGAAACACAACAGCATCCACGTGAAAGCCACTGCGGAGAACTTTCCAAAGAGACAGCCAGTCACAAAAGAACTATAGCTAAGCGATATCCAAAGAAGTGTTGTTGCTGTTGTTCAGTCGCACAGGGAGGTGGGAGGGATGGCCCCCGGGAGATATGTGGGGGGGGTATTCTTGTGCAATGTCTGCCCCACCCTCGACCAAAACGAAAGCCAGGGTGGTGTCAGGCCCAAGTTTGGATGGCCACTCTGCCATGGGACCTTGGGCTGGCCAACGCGCCCCGTGCTGTCTGTGGCAGTGCTGGCCACGAACTCCTGTCGCCTTGCAGGGTCAGAGCCCTGTGCAGCAGCAGCAGCACCACCAGGTGGGTGGGTGGGTGGGTGGAGCAGACGCCCCGTCAGATGGCTGCAGCTTGCGCCTGATAGATGGAGCCCCCTCTGCGGGCGGGGTCTGGGGCCCCACAGGCACAGCCATACTGGGGTTTGTCATTGTTGTGCAAGTCTCCGTTTAGCATCTGTGTGGGTGGAGATTCCTCCGGGCGGAGACTGAGAGGACAGCATGCCCAGGGCAGAACAGGCTGGCGGCAGTGACTGGTGGGGATCCGGCCCTTCGGCCATCTCACTGAGCCGTCCGTCCGTCTGTCCAGTGGCCCACCCCACTCCCAGGCACGGGGCAACAGGGGTCCAGGGGCACCTTGCAGATCAACAACACGCATCTCCACGTGGGCTGTCATGAGCTGCAGCCAGCCTCTCCAGCTAAGCCACAGAGAGCTGCAAGCACCCAACTGCCAAAGCCCCCCCTGCAGGCCCCCCCCCGTTTGGTGTCGTGGTTAAGTGCGCGGACTCTAATCTGGGAGAACCGGGATTCCCCACTTCTCCTCCACTTGCACCTGCTGGATGACCTTGGACAAGCCATAGTTCTGACAAGAGCCATCCTTGAAATAGAGCAGTTTCTGTCAGAGCTCTCTCAGCCCCACCTGCCTCATAAGATGTCTGTTGTGGAGGGGGGAAGGGAAAGGAGTTTGTGAGCTGCTCTGAGACTCCTTCCAACCTCTTCTTCTCCTCTCTACCAACTGTCAGTTGTGGCCTCAGGTGGGGCCTGGGGGAGCCACAGAGAAATGGGGCGGGGGGGGGGAGAGCTACCCCAGGAACGGTAGAAAAAAAAACGGAATCCAGTCGCACCTTGAGGACGAACAATAAACGACTCTTGCCTCTTTTGTACTGCCTACAGACAGACGAACACGACTGCCCATCTTGATCTACCCAGAGAACGGTGAAGCGTTGCTGGGCTAAAGGAAAGAACTCCGACATCTCTAGGATACTGAAGCACAGAGGCCAATAAGAGGCAGGTGTAGGGCAAGGATCCTGTTCCCTCAGGGAAATAGTAAGTGCAGGGCCTGCAAGGGGACGGAGGGGAACATCCCAAGAGACAAGCTGACCCTAATTCAATAGGCTGAGATTCAGTGGTTCAGGGAGAAGTTCCAAGTAAAATCCTTCATTTTCACGCTAACAGAATCACCATGTCAGTTCAGTAAGGCCGTGGGGCTGTGAAAGGATCAATGCCTCTGAAGAAGTGGGCCTGCACCCGAAAGCTGATACCCAGAAGAAAACTTTGGTTGGCCTTAGGGGTGCCTGACCGGACTCCAACTTTCCTCTTCGTGGGGCTGAAAGGTGCCAGCGGGCCCAGGCTTTGCTCTGGTGTGTGAAAGTGTCACCGTTCTGCTGATCCTTGCCGTCAACAATGAATGACGTGTGGTCTTCCTTGTCTTATCCACCCAAACTACTAAGGATTGAGCCCCTCTAAAGAAGAGACAATAAAAGAAGGAAGCAAGTCTGGTGTCGTGGTGAAGTGCGCGGACTCTAATCTGGGAGAACCGGGTTTGATTCCGCACTCCTCCACTTGCACCTGGATGGGCGACTTTGGTCAAGCCCTAGTTCTGCCAGAGGTGTTCTTGAGAAAAGAGCAGTTTCTGTCAGAAGTCCTCTCAGCCCCACCTACCTCCCAGGGTGTCCGTTGTGGGGAGGGGGAGGGAAAGGAGTCTGTAAGCCGCTCTGAGACTCCTCTGGGTAGTGAAGGGCAAGGGGAATAAATCCAATCTCTTCTCATTTCTGTTTTGTATTGTGAAAGGAAGGTGTTGGTGGGAATGGCTCCAGGGGAAGGGGAAGGGCTGGAGGGAGTTGTAGGAGTCACCTCCGGTTCCCAGCCACCCCCCCCCCAGGCTGCCTCTACAACAGCTGCCTCTCAGCCCAGCAGAGCTGCTGTGAGAACTGCCTTACTGGCCTGACTCACAGCCCCCGGCTGGCTGTAGTAACTGGGATCAGCTTGGTCCCTGCTGCCAGGAGGAGTGGGGTGTGTGGGGGGGGGGCTGAGAGCACCCGGCCACCACAGGGACCCATGGAAGACGTTGCTCGGAGTGCTGTTATGGGTCCTCCTCCTCCTCCTTCTCCCGGGACCCCACAGCCTGCTGCCCCCCACCCCACCTCACCGAGGGCTTCCAGGGCTCCTGCTGGTCTCCCCACAGGACTCTCCGCCCCCCCCCGTCACTGCCTTTCTTCTCAATGGAAAACTACCCCCTCCTCCCCTCTCAGAGGAGGCGCTCCAGGCCCTCCCCCCACCCTCGCGGCTGCCCTCTTCCCCCCTTCCGCAATCACTCTTCCGAGATTCGGCTATCACAGAGGAAGAGGAGGCGGAGGCGGAGGCGGCAGAGTAGATCTGTCTTTTATTTTTTGCATTTGGCAGCAGAATTGGTAGAAATGGAAACGGCAAGACAATGCCGAGGACAAGAAGACAAACAAATGACATTCACTCTTAGAAACACACAACCGAGACGGGGCTGGAGAAACGCCAGCCCCCCCGCCAGCAGCTGGAGGGGTGTGTGTGTGTGTGCGTGCGTGCCACCCCCCCCCCTTTGGCTTCCACCCCAGAGGCAGAGGCCGGCGAAGGCGAGGTGACAGGACAGGGCCCATCTCCCCCCGCCCCACAGAGCAGCAGGGGGCCCTCTGGGCTTGGCTCTCGGGGCTCAGTGGAAGAGCAGAGCCAAGGCGGAAGCGCAGGCGGCACAACGTTAAACCGTTGGTGGTTGTGGGACTGCTGAAGGCCAGACTGGCTGCCCGGCCAAAGAGGAGACGTGAAGAAGCAGACAGACTGCCCCTGCCCCAGGAAGTAGGCACTGGAAGGAGTCCCGGACTCTGTGTGTGTGCTTCAGGAACCAAGAGGAACACCCCCATCTCCGCCCAAGGCGACCTTGTTGGCAGGCGAGCTCTGTTGCAGTCCTCCTCCAAGGGAGGGAGGGAGGGAGGGAACCCGCGATGGCAGCATCCAAAGTCCTTGCCTCTCAAAACGGGGCCACAGCCCTAGGGAAGGTACCTGGGCTGAGCTGAAGGGTCCGGAGGTGGGCAGAGCTCCCCACACTCTCAGCACCCGTCTCCCGGGGGGGTCCTAATGGCAGGAGGACGAGGGCAGTGGCGAGACGCTTGGCAGACACCGCTGCAGCCTACCCCCTCCCCCAATCACCCCGACCCGGTCAGGAGAAGACAGGGGAAACCCCACAGCCTGGGGGGGGGCGTCCACAACCACTCAGCCCAACTCCCCAGGAATGAGCCGAGTGGGGAGGGGCCTCTGGGTGCTGGCAGCCAATGAAGCTCCTCGCAGTCCTTGGACTCCCACAAACCAAAGTCCAGCCCCTCCCCCCCCCCGCCCGAGAAACCTCAGATTATGCAGCGGAAACCAATTCAGAGCTGCCAGACGGCTTGGCAGCCAGACCACAACCTGCCCCCCCCTTCCCAGCACTGGGACGGGAACCCGGAAGCCTTCCCCCTGCAGGCACCACACGCCCTGCCCACAGATCCTGCCACGGCAACAAAATCTGTGCCCTCTGGCTAGCGGGGGGGTGTCCCTTATAGACCCCTCCGGGCAGGGTGCTTTTGCACGGCTACAGCACAGCAGCCCCGGAAGGGCCTCAGCTCCACGGGTGAGACGCCCTGGAGAGGCGGGCAGGAACCCAGGAGCCTAGAAGACATAGATCTTGTCTCGCTGGACGCAATCCAGGTCATCGTCCAGGGTCAGCAAGACCTGCGAGGAAGAGAGAGAGAACCAGGCTGGGGCGGGGTGGGGGGGGAGGTCTCAATCGACCCCTTCCACGGGGCAGAGCTCCGGGAGGCCTTGCTCTGGAGGCACAGCGGGGATCTCGGGGGCGGGAGGGGTGAGGAGGACGCCCATCCAAAGCGCTTCCCCCACTTCGTTCCTCCTGCCCTTTAATTTTGCTGTGTCTTCTGGCACAGCTGGCAGTCGATGCCCCACCACGGGCACTGCCCCTCCCCAGCCAGCCCCAGCCAGGGCACCCACCAGGAAGGAGCCGAACATGGCGATGGACGAGAGGAAGTGCCAGATGTCGTGGTCGTCAAAGAAGCCAAGCAGGATGCAGTCCCGGTTGTGCTCTCGGGACTCTGCCGGCGTTTTCTGGCAAGACCAACAAGGCGTGGCTGAGTGGTGGGCCACGCAACTTCACACCCACCGAGACGCAAGCCCTGAGAGGGGGAGGGGCCGAGCCGGCTTGAGAGGGAGGGGCTGTGGCTCAGCGACAGAGGGTCTGCTTGGCACGCGGAAGGTCCCCGGTTCGGTCCCCGGTTCAATCCCCGGCACGTCCAGCTAAAAGGACGTGAAAGACCTCGGCCTGAGACCCTGTCGGAGCAGACAGGACGGACCGTGAGGGACAGAGGGGGTGACTCAGAAGGAGGCAGCGTCAGGGGTGCGACAGGCCCCCAGCAAAAGCAGACACTGGCCCCTGTGGCCCAGCTGCGGGGGGGGGGATCTTCTCCGGACCCCCGTCCTTTCCTTTCCCCTTTCAGGATGCAGCTCGAGGGATCAGAGCCCAGGACGGCTCCAGCAAAGGCTAACCGCCCCCGTCCCCCCCCCGGATGCTGGGCGTCCAAACCTGGGGGAGAAACGGGGCTCACCTGCCAGGTGCTCAAGCCCTGGAAGAAGAAAAAGAGGGCGAAGCCCCACACGACAGACGTGCAGACGATGCAGAGCAGGGGGATCAGCCGGAGGCGCTCTCCACTCCGGAGCTGCAGGAGGAGAAGAAGAAGAAGAAGAGACTGGATTTATACCCCTTGCCCTTCACTTGGAGTCTCAGAGCGGCTCACAAACTCCTTCCCCTTCCCCTCCCCACGACAGACACCCTGGGAGCTCTTGACAGAGACGGCTCTTTCTGGGACAGCTCCGACAGAACTACGGCTTGCCCAAAGTCACACCAGCAGGTGCAAGTGGAGGCGTGGGGAATCAAACCCGGTTCTCCCAGATTAGAGTCCGCGCACTTCACCACGACACCAGACTGGGAGGCGTGGAGCCAATCAGCCAGGGACCAGGGAAGAAAGGGAGCGCCCTGTGTTGCCCGCCCACCCCCCACCCCCTTGGAGAAAGGGGCCCCGCCCAGCCAAGCCTCTTCCACACAAGCCCCCCCCCCCGCACCTTCATGATGATGTAGAAGGCAAAGTAGAGCAGCAGGTTGCAGATGCCGATGGCCAGCAGGTAGGAGGCAAAGTCGTTGGGCCGGTCGAGGAGACCGTAGGCAGCCCTGCGGGGGGGGGGGGGAGACACAGAAGACGCAGCCCAGGCGGGGGCACGTCAGCACAGGAAGCTGCCGGAGGCGGAACCAGACCCTCGGCCCCTCGAGCTCCATCGTGCCCATTCAGAAGGGCAGTGGCCCTCCAGGGTCCCCGGCACAGGTCCTTCGCCCAGTCCTTTTAAGTGGCAGTGCTGCTGGAGATGGAACCCGGGACCTTCTGCACGCCAAGCAGAGGCTCTGCCCCTGAGCCATGCCCCCCTCCCCCGGGAGCAAGACGGGGCTGCCAGCAAAGGGCACGCCCCACCCTTTCGCAAGACAGACCAGGCCCCAGCTGGTTCCTCAATGAGCTGGCAACTATCTCAATCTCGCCGGAGGCCCCAGCCCCAGTTCCGCCCGCCAGCTGTTACTCACAGCGACCAGTTGATGATATTGCCCATCACCAGCAGGACCATCCGATCCTGGAGACAGAAGGAGGAGGAGGAGGAGGAGGAGGAGGAGGAGGTCGGATTTATACCCCCCGCCCTTCACTACCCAAAAGGAGTCTCAGAGCGGCTTACAAGCTGCTTCCCCTTCCCCTCCCCACAACAGGCACCCTGTGAGGTCAGTGGGGCCAAGAGAGCTCTTGACCAAAACGGCTCTTTTTCAAGAACACTTGTGCCAGAACTATGGCTTGCCCAAGGTCATCCAGCAGCTGCAAGTGGAGAAATGGGGAATCAAATCCGGTTCTCCCAGATCAGAGTCCGCGCACTTAACCACTACAGCAGATTGGCTGGGGGGAGGGAGAAGTGCCAACGACCCGCAGAAGAGCCCATCTGGGCCTCCAGCCCATCTCGAGAAGGCGCCTCAGCTCTGCAGCGTTCCCACACCGTCGGGCCTGAGACGCACACTGGCTGCGGCAGCTGCTAGCCAGAGGCCGACCCCCAAAGACTGCCTGGAAACTGCAGCTGGCTGAGAGAGCGGCAGCCAGGTGACCAACATGATCTTCCCAAGTGAACATGGTGGTGCCAAAGGTCTCCACCAGCACCCAGACCTCTTTCTTTCCTGAGCACATTTCAGGGGGCTGCTCTTGACATAAGAATCCCCGACACCACCCTGGCACCAGCAACCAGGGCACCTGAAAGACTGCCCGTGGTCCCGTCTGCCGAGACAAGGCGGGTCCGGAGTGGAGGCAGGGTCTTCGCTGTGGCAGGAGCCACGGATCACGCAGAGAGCCCCCTGGAGCGGCCCCCATCTCTTGTCTCTGAGGCAACGGGTTAAGCCGTGACTTGGGCGTTTCAGCACAAAGACAGCTTGGCTGTTCTCTCTCAGCTGGTCTGCTGTGCTGTCCTATTTCAGGAGGCTATTTGGGGATTTAAATGGGGGGCTTCCTTTAATGCCAGCCACTCGGATGCTTATATGTACCACTCCTTTCATCTCGGTGTTTTAAATGCAAGAGCCACAAAACAGGAATGGTGCCTGGAAGGCAGGCGGAGCTACTCACCACATAGAGGGGCCCGCTGCACTGCCGGATGCAGTCCGTGTAAACCACATGCAGGATCCGGCGCAAGATCCCGGAATCTGCAGCGAGGGGGACACGCCTTAAGCCCTGGGGACTGAGGGGGGCCAGCCATTGGCCTGGAGAGGGGAGGAGGGCCCGCCCACTTGGAGGCTGACAGGTCCCCTTTCCTCCATGTTGCCTCCCTGCCCCGCGCATCCAGGGGCCAATGGAATCCAAGGGGGCGGGGCCTCAAGAGGTCTGTGCCCGTGGGCCACTCCTCTGAGTGCACACCCCAGGAAGGAGGGAGGGAGGGGAAGGAGGGCAGGCAGGCAGTGGAATGGAGGAGCAGGGGGGGTCCGGAAAGCCCGGCTCCAGCCAGCAGCACACGGGAGGGTCCGGTGGGCAGAACTCACCCAGCCTCCAGCGGCCCATGTAGTACAGCTGGGTGCTCAGCAGTAATGTGGAGACAATGTGGATGATGGAGAAGACAATCCAGAAGGCCGTGTTGCCCTTGCCAAAGACCTGGGGGAGCAAGAGCAGGGGTGGGTGGTGGCAGCGGCAGTGGGAACCATGCAGACCCCGAAGAAGCAGCCGGGTCAGTACCTGGGAATCAGACATGGCTCCCCCCCCCTCGCCTCCCAGGAGGGGCTTGAAACACATGAACACATGAGGCTGCCTTCTACCAGATCAGGGCCTCAGTCCATCCGGGGAGAGCTTGGGGGGCGCTGGGGAGAGCTTGGGGGACGCTGGGGCCACGCTGAGGAGAACTTGGGGGGTGCTGGGGCCGCGCTGGGGAGAGCTGGGGGGCGCGCTGGGGAGAACTGGGGGGCGCTGGGGGCATGCTGGGGAGAGCTAGGGGCGCTGGGGGGTGCTGGGGAGGCGCTAGGGAGAGCTTGGGGGCACTGGGGAGAGCTTGGGGGGCACTGGGGAGAGCTTGGGGGGCACTGGGGAGAGCTTGGGGGTCGCTGGGGAGAGCTGGGGGGCGCTGGGGGCCCAGAGGGTTTTCCCACGGAGGTTCCACTGACAGTAGACACTTGCGCGGGCGGGGTGGGGCAGCGGGCGGAGCACAGCCCGTGAGCACGGGGGCCCTCAAGAGGAGAAGGACAGCCCCCGGCCCCAGGCCGCCCCCGGCACTCACTCACCACCCCCACGACCGAGAAGAAGATGACAATGGCCAGGCAGGCGTAGGCGCTGTAGGCGCTGGCGTTGATGTCAGGGTGCCGCTTCTGGTAGAGCTTCAACATGCACAGCCCGGCAATCATGTACATGAAGGAGGTGTCTGGGGGGGGAGAGGCAATAGCTGCAGCAGCAGGGGAGGGTCACCCTGACTCCCCCTTGGAGAAAAGAGGTGCCGGAGGCCGCCGGGTGGGCAGGAAGCTGCAGCCATTGCCCCCCAAGGTTTGACCCTGAGACCACCTACTTACTAGACAGCTGGCCAATCAGCTGTGAAGGAAATGCACTTGACGTATGCTCAGGAGACCCTCTGTTATTCCTCTTGGCTGAACGCCTGAGCCGGGCCTCCCCAGGCGGGTCCCTGGAACACCTGCCCGTTGTTCCGTGGCATCTTGTCTCCCTTTGGCTGACCTGTGGGGCATTACGCCCGCCCCCCCCCAGTCCCCTTCCCACACAACACTCACCAAACTGGAAGTTGGTATAGTTGGGGCAGACGTGGTAGCAGGCGCTCAGAAGCCCCTCCATCATGAGAGCCGTGCCCATGGCGTAGAAGAGGCCAAAGTGCTTCGGGATCCCACACTCCTGGGCGGAGAGGAGCAGAGAGGAGAGGAGAGGAACTTTCCCCACCACGGAGAGGACCGGCCAGCTTCCTCTGCCCACGCCCCACCCCGCAAGCTGTCCCGGGACTGGCACTCAACCCAGTTGTGCCAGGCATGCCCTGCCTCCCTTCCCCAGGAGGGCCCACGGCGGTTCACGCGGCTCTCCCATTTGAACCGGGCAAAAGCAGGGCGGGCAGGTGGGTCGCTCTCCACACCCGAGCGGCTCTGCAGGAACAAGGACCCACAGGACGGCCAACTGCTGCATGTGCCGCCCTTGCCAACGGGCACCCAAATGGGCGCAGCTGCTTTGCCAACTGTTGCCCCAGCACCCCCTCCCCGCTGCCCTGCTGTTCCTGGCCCCCCGGACAGCAGGGGCCATATGGGCATTGGCCAGCTGGGATTCGGTGGCCCAAGCCACGAGGGGAGGGGAAGGGAGGGGATGAGGACGAGGATGAGGACAACCCCCCCGGTGCCCGTCCGCCCCCGCCCCCCGCCTCACCAGCGCCTGCCGGTCGTTGCGCATCAGGGCCCGGTTGTAGCTGATCTCTCGCTGCAGGATGATGAAGAGGAAGAGCAGCCCCAGCAGGATGTAGCCCAGGTTGCTGAGGATGTTGTTGAAGGCGCTGGACACAGGACGGGGGACGGCGTGGGCAAAACGGGGACCGCTCAAGCCCCTCCCTCCCTCCCTCTCGCCCCCACCCCTGGATGTGCTGCCAAAGGCCGGGGGGGATGGACCGGCCTGACCCTCCATACCTGAGGTTGCCCAGGGGGTGGGCACAGAGGAAGTTGTAGTAGCAGATGTCCTGGTTCCCGGTGACGTTCACCACCTGCAATGCAGAAGGGGACTCTCCTTGGGGCTTGGCCGATGGGGGGCAGAGCCCAGGACCGGGCGGGGGGGCTGAGCTGCCCCGTAGCAGCCCTTGGGGAGGGCCAAAGTCCCGCCTGCGCTCTCACACACAGCAGGGAGAGGCCAGGAGAGGCGCCACTCACCGTCTGGTACGTGATCACGAGCTGGATGACGGGCAGAGCGTAGAACACGGCGATGGTGGCGATGTTCCTGCCGGAGGGGCACAACCAAGGGTCACCCGGGTGGCACTCGCCCCCTCCCCCCGCCAGGACCCCACAGGCCCGCCTGCACAGGCCTTCGCCAGGGACGATGGCCAGGGAGAAGGGGGACCCGTCCCGTGCCCAGCCCCACCGGCCTCCCCGAGCCTCGCTCACCAAAAGTAAATCTGATACTTCTTCCGCAGCACCCGCTTGTCTTTCCGCGCCAGATCCGCCACGTACAAGTATTGCTGCACGGAGGGTGGAAGAAGGGGCACGGATTACGGGGTGCGGAGCCCTGGGAGCCAGACCCCCCCCCATCTCCTGCCCCCCAAAACAGGATCAGGCACCACCAGAGGTCAGTCCCCACAACCCACGCAGAGAGCCCCATAGCAAGAGGGCCCTATGGGGCAGATCACTGGTGGGGCCCGGGGGGGGGCTGGGGACACTCAGGCAAGCCAGAGAGGCCCCGCAGGCCGTTCTTTCCCAGAGGCTGCCCCCTCCCCCTCCAGGCCCCGCATTTGCATCTGCCCCCTTGGCATCCCACGGTCTTCCCTTTTCCGAACGGCAGCCAGGGGCACGATCCCTGCCAGTCTGCCGAGGGGAGCGTGTCTATGAGGGCTGCCCACGCTTGGAGCCTTTCTGGCTCCCACTTAAGGTGGCGCACGCAGCACCCCCGTGGCTCAGCTGGGCTGGACCCTTTCCCCAGAGGGCCAGATTGGCGCAGAAGGACTGGGAACAGGGAGGGTCGATTCCTCACGGACTCACTCACCTTGGTGCGGATGACGTTCTTGTCCGAGTCGATGTCGGCCAAGGTGTCATAGTCGTCCTCCTCCACAGAGCTGAGGGAGTCGAGCCGTGGACGCCCCACCAGGTTCTCCAGGGAACGGTCTGCAGGCAGGGAGGGAGGGAGGAGGCAGCGTGACCACTGAGGCCCCCTTTGCTCTCCTGCCTCCAGCGAGACCTGCCCAGCAGCACCCGTTTCAAGGGCCATTGGTGCCCTTGGGCATTTGGGAGCCCCCGACAGTCCGGGGGCAAGGCCTGCTGGCCCACGCAGCGATGCCACTGACCAACTGCCCCCCCTTTTTATGCCGGGCCCAGAGCTCAGTCCGGGAGGCCAGTTCCCACTGGGGCGCAACCTGTTCCGGGGCAGACTCCTGCCTCACCGAGGGAGCAACGATGATTCTTCCCCCCTCCTGTAATCACACCCGGAGACCGGGGCCTCCCCCTCCCTCCCGAGAGCAGCCACTGCACTGCGCTGGAAGGCGGTCGGTCATCTCATGCTGCGGGGGGGGGGGGAGGGTTAGCACCATGCAAAATCACACCTCCCCCCGGCTGGCAAGCTTTCTGAGGAGTGGTCTCGACTTCGCTTCCAAAGGGAATTCAGTTGATTGCCAAGGCTGGAGGCCAACGCCCCACCGCTGTGGGGGAACAGGGGAGCCTCCCCATCACCACGGCCCCCTCCCCAAATGGACGCAGCCCCTCAGAAAGCAGCAGCCGGTGCCAGATTGAGCGGCGGGGAGGGGAGGGGGCACCACATTTCTGGCCTGCCAGCCATGGAGGATCACTGCTGAGGCCCTGCCCATCACCCCCCCCGAGCCTTCCCCAGGCCACGAAGGCCAGGCAAGACCCCTCCCCACCCCGCCCTGGCAAGCAAGGGGGGGCCACAGCAGTGCCCACGCTTGGGGTCAGGAATGGGAGGCCCAGAGGCAGTGATTGGCTGTCTCTCTCTCTCTCTCTGCCACTATCTACCCATAACAATGGCCAAGTGTCGCTGGCGGCGCTGGCACGGCTCCTGCCCTTGAAAGAAAAGCAAACAGTTAACACCCGAGCGGCCGTCAGAGCCAGCGTCTGTTCTCCGGACCAGGCCGTGGAATCCCAGCTCTGCTCCTCGGGAACTTCCTCCAAAGCCAGTTCCGTCGACAGAAGGCCCAGGGGAGCCAGACGATCCTGACACCCAAGAGCGGGCGGGCAGGGCTGGTGGCCCCCCCCCACCCCCCTACGGCCTGATCTCAGCCTGCTTGCTGGGGCCTTCGCCCCCCGATGCCAGCTACCCTGGGCAGGGCCTCACCTGCATAGCCATAGGAGGCTTCCGTGGAGACCAGGCTGTCGGAGATGTTCTCCGCGCTGACTGTGGAACCGTTGTCTGGAAAAGCCACCGGGAGGTCAGGAGCAGAAGGGAGCAAGCAACGCCAGCACCAAGGAGCCCCCGCCCGCAGCCCTCCACCTGCACTTCCGAAGTGGAGCAGAGTAGCGGCTGTACGCCAAGGAAGGAGAGGGCCCGTCCAGCCTGGCTCCGTGGGGCTGTGCCCGGCTCGCAGACAGGGCCAGGGGGCTCCGTGGAAGGCAACACACCACCCAGGAGGGACTCACCAAAGGAGCCGTAGCCGTAGGCATTGTACGGTGGGTGCCCCAAGAAGGGGTCGGGGGTGGCGCCAGAATGCCCTGCAACCAACCAGCAGAAAACCGTCAGCCAACTGGGGCCGCAGAGAAGGGGACCGGGGGGTCGGGCGGGGGTGAGCAGTGGCCCCTGGACAGGACACCCGGGTCTCGCTCGGCCGGGCCCTCAGTCTTTGGGGTAGGAAGCTGGGGGAGCACTAGGATTTGCCCAGGAACCCCTGGAAGAGCAGGAGAAGCCCCAAGAAAGAAAGGTGGTTGGTGCTTACCAAGGAGAGGAGCTGAATGGGGGGTAGGCAGAGAGAGAGAGAGGGAGAGAGAGAGAGAGGGAGAGAGAATGTTACTGGCACAGGCCTGAACTCAGCTGCTAAGATGGAGCACATCGACTACTCATCAGGAACTTCCTGGTGTCTGCCGCAGAGACAGAGCCAAAGTCCCCCCAGCATCCCTGAGCTGCACCGGGCTAGCAGGTAGAAGCGACTCCCGGGCGGCTCAGGCACGGCCAAGGACCTCCGCCTTGCGTTCAGAGCCACTTGCAAAGGCAGAGGCAGGCACACTGGCTGGTCAGCCTTTCCTCCGTCGGCAGCCGTTTCCCCTGCAGCCTCTCTCACCACTTGACAACTTTCTGAAAGCTTCTTTTTTTTTTTTTTTGAAAGCCTTATAGTGATTGCCAACTTTTTAAGTCCCCAAAAGCATATCAGGTGGTGTGACCGGGGGGGGGGTTAGGGCGGCCCTGATGAGCTGACCGGAGGGGGGGGACGGTGCAGACCCGGGTGGGATCTCTGAAAATGTGCCTGTCCAGACAATGCGTTCTTTTTTTTGAGGTCACAGCAAAGCAGCTGGAGGAAAGCACAGGCTGAGGCCCAGGAAGGGAGGGCTGGCCGGCCCATGACGCTCGGTGGGGCTGCTCCAAAGAAACAAACAGATAAATGAAAATCCTGCAGTTGGGATCAATGCTCCCTCTAAGCGGTGGAGTCTTGTGAGCAAAAATTCTCCTTTGTGAGCTTCTGGCACTAAAGTGGTGAGCGAGTGATCTGGCTGCTGCATAAATCAGTTTGCTCTGCAGCCACATCCTCCCTGAGCGAAGGCAAAACCCCGTGAGCTGGAGGATAAAAGCACGGTGAACTGGCTCACACTGACCCAGCTTAGAGGGAACACCGGTTGGGATGCCAGAACGGCAAAGGGCCTCCCCTGCGGAGGCCGCCCAAGAGAGCCAGTGGGCACGCCAGCCAGCGCGAGCCCCCCTTCCTCAGAGAGCCACGGAGGGCACAGCCCCCCATCGACAGGGGCAGGCACCACAGAGCACCGGGGCTTCTGCAGGACTCTGAGCAGGAACTTGAGCACACACCTCCCCCCGCCCCCCCCCCCGGTTCCTTTGCACCTCTTTGAGCACCTTCAAAATGGGTGTGGGAAGGGACAATCCAGTACACACCACATGCTTCAACTTCCAAAGTTTTTTGACACGGTCCCTCAGCTAAGAATTCTGAGTAAACTTAGCAGTCACGGGACAGGAGAACCAGGCGGAGATAAGTACGGACGACAAACCGGTGAAGCGACGGGAAGCAAGAGAGCTGGAATAATGGGAAGGACGGACAGTTCTCTCAACAGGCGGAAGTGAACCGCGGGATCCCACGAGGATCGGAAATGGGACCAGGGCTTCTTATTGTATTCGGACATGATTTGGAGGGGGCAGCGTGGAGTGTCATAGCCGAGTTTGCAGATGGTACCAAATAGTTCAGGATGGTGAAAACCAGGATGGTGAGCGGGCACCCCACATGGCAAATGAAATTCAATGCTGAGAACCCAATGAAAACACCAACCCGGTGTGCAGCAGTGGTCAAAGACACAGACTTCGTGATAGGGATAATTAGGAAAGGGACTAAAAATAAAGTAGCCAATATTTTGCAACGCCCTGTATAAACCTATGGCATAGCCGCATCTGGAACACCGTGTACAGTTTAGATGACCGCATCTCGTAAAACACACTGAAGAGCTGAAGAAAGTACCGAAGAGGGCAACCAGGAGGGTTTAAGTGGTTGGAGCCCCTTTCCTATTAGGAAAGGTTGAAAAGGTTGGAGTTTCTAAAGAAGAAGGCTAAGTGGAAAACGTGATGGAGGTATATAAAATTATCCACAAGGTAGAGAGAGGGAACTTTTTCTTCTTCTCCCCAAATACTAGAACTCGAGGGCATCCAACAAAGCTGATGGGCAGTAGATTCGGCCTGGACAAAAGGAAATCCTTCTTTACTCAGTGAGGGATTAAAAAGCGGAATTCTCTTCCAGAGAATGCACTGGTGGCCACAGGCACAAGTGCCCTTAAATGGAGTTTACAGATTCAAGAGGAACAGGTCGCCCATTGCTGCACTAGACCGGTGGGCCACTGGTCTGATCCAGAGGGGCTCTTACAGTTCCTCCCAGGCAAACATCACACTTTCTGCCCTCAGTGATGCCTGGAGACCAAGGTGAAATCCTGTCGGCTTAGCAAACAGCTCCAGCGCCTGGGGGGGCCCCTGGAGGGCTAGAGTGGGTGTTTGCATCTGGCCTCTCTTCACCGGGCCCTGCCCGCCCTGCCCGCCCTCCCCCATCCTCTCTCTCTGGGATCTTCTCAGGCCCTGCGGAAGGGAAGCTGGCCGTGGCCTCAAGCAGAGAAGCTGGGCCCAGAGCCCACTGTCACTTTGTCCCACTAGAACAGCCACCAGGAAGCTGCCACTCATCAGGCCTCCCAGCCCCCCCCCCCCCCGCAGCCGCTGGGGTGCTGAGAGGCATACCAGTGTCGGTCCCGGGCGTCTCCACGGGGGCTAAAAGCCCCACCGTCCTCTTCCTCTGTTGGCTGCAAAAGAATGGCCAGACTTGGGCAAGTGGTCTTCAACTGACTGAGAGGCCGGGGGGCTGGCAGGGGTGGGACGACCCCACAACTCCTCTGAGAAGCGGGCACTGGGGCTGTCCGTGGCGGCCTTTGCCCCAGACTACAGGCCCCCATCCCCAGGCGGGGGGTCCCAGAGGCATAACGGGAGGGGGGCCATCAGACCACACGCCTCCCACCTGCCTGATCAAACCAGGATCCTCCGCCTCCCCCCCCTCAACCCCAGATCAAGCCAGGCAGCTGCAGATGAGTACGGAGCACAAGGGGGGACGCGGGGGGTGCTCCCACAGGCAAGCCCAAGGACCTTGGGGGTTGCCAGCCGCAGCAAGGCGGGGGCCGAACGCGGTACACACAGCGCCCGGAGCCTGCGTCCCACAAGGAGGTCTGCGGTGGGCTCCTTCCCATCCAGGTGTCAAGCAAAGCGGGGGCGAGGGTGGGGGCCCCCCTGCGGCAGCAGCAGGGCAGAACTCACCTCCAGGTCCCCCAGCAGGCAATGAGCAGCGTCACCACGTAGAAGGAGAGGAAGATGCCCAGGCAGAAGAGCGTCCCGCTCACGTAGGCCTGCACTGCAGGGAGGGAGGGAGAGAGAGAGAGAAGGGGAGGCCTGTGGAGGAGGAGCAGTCAGAGCGGGGGGGGGAGGGGGCTAAATGGACTGATAGAGGAAGAACCTTTGTAAAGCATCTCTCCCCAGGGCCCACCAAGCCTCCCTCCTTCCCCTGAAGCTTCCCCACCCCCGGCCAGGTTTGCCGCAGGACTCAGACAACCCAGTGCCAAGGGCGGAAGGGCAGGGGGGGCACCCCTGCCAGCTCCTGCAGGGTCTGTGCCACTGCCGTGCATCACCGGGCGCATGACCTGTGGCTGGAGGAGAGGTGAGGAGGAAGCTCCGCAGCAGGCTCTCTCTGCTCCCCGCGGAAAGCTCCACCCGACCCAGAGATACTTACAGGCGACGGCCGGGGACACCACCACGTTCAGGGCTTTCTGCCGGTTGCCTTGATCGACGGGCTCATCTGGAAGGAGCAAGGGGGGCGGGGGTTGGCCACACACAGCCCACTCCCCTCTTAGAAGCGCCGAACCCCACCAGGCAGTCTCCAAGGCGGTCTTCGTGGAAGTGCCCAGGTAGTCAGGAGCAGGACGGAAGCGCCCGGTATGAGCAGAGAGCTGCTGCTGCTACTGGGACTTCCGCTTGGGGCTCCTGGTACCCTGATCCTGTCCAACGCTCGGGGGGCCCCACCTTTGTCCTGCAGGACAGCGGCTCCCCTCCAGAGCATCGTTACCACCCCCATTTCTACTGACTCTCTAGCATATGTCGTCTCTTCTCCTCCAGCATTCTTTTCTGTAATGAATTTATTCTTGTAGCCCAATGGTTTCGAACAGCTCACGCTGACAGACCAGGTAAATCAAAATCAACTAAATATCGGCTCTCACATTTCATGTCTAATAACAATCAATAAAAACTTTACTGCTGCCAGAGTAATTTTAACTTCCATTCCAGCCAACAATTTGGCAATCCTTTGTGAAGAAATTACACTGCCATATCTCTCCTTTATATATAATTGAGTAGTGGGGTGGCACTTTCCGGCTCTTCCGTTGGCTGTGCAATGCGCTCCATCAGCCATTAGCCTGTTAGCTGCCACTCAAGAGTACTCATGTGCCTTTGGCCGGGTGCTGGGTCTGCTCCTCTTCCCTGTCCACTCCTACCTCAGCCACTGTTCCCTGTCAAAATTACTGGCAAACGGCTGTCTCTCCCGATGAAGACACTTCTACTTGGCGCCTCTGTGGAACTAACTTTTCCCTCAGTGTCTGCTGGTAGAAGGCAACCCTATCCAGGCCTTTGTAAGGAACTCATTGGGGCCCATCCTGACTAGGGTTGCCAGCTCCAGGTTGGGAAATTCCTGGATATTCTGTGTATAAGGAAAGAGTTTGGGGAGGAGAGAGGCCTCCACTGAACAGAATGCCATAGAGCCCACCATCCAAAGCAGATATTGTCTGGAGTTCAGTTGTGATACTCAGTGATCTTCAGGCTCCACCTGGAGGTTGGCTACCCTAGGCATAGCAGTTAGCGCTTCAGAGCAGGGTCTGCCAGGCAGAGATCAGTTCCCTTAAGGCATTATACCCTGCTGAGCCCTTCCCCTCCCCGAACGCTGCCCTTCACAGGATCTGCCCCCCAACTCTCCAGGTATTTCCCTACTCAGAGCTGGCAACCCTACTTCCTCTCAGTGCCTGTTGCTAGGCAACCAAGCTTGGTTCTGTCAGTAAAAGGCCCTTTCCACGCCTATTTTGGCCTTTGGGGCCAATCCTGACCAGGGTTGCCAGTTCCAGGTAGGGAAATTCC
Source organism: Gekko gecko (assembly GCA_029375565.1). Taxonomy (NCBI): domain Eukaryota; kingdom Metazoa; phylum Chordata; class Lepidosauria; order Squamata; family Gekkonidae; genus Gekko; species Gekko gecko. The sequence continues at coordinate 77,506,842 of JAPDNY010000013.1, read as the reverse complement.
TGTAGATTTTATGGTAGAGTCTATGATACCTGGCAATCTTCAGGCTCCACCTGAGGTGGGCTACCCTAGGCATAGCAGTCAGCACTTCGGAGCACCGTCTGCCAGACCCAGGTTCTTGCTGTGGAAACTGAATGGGTGATTTTGGGCCACTCACAAACTTTCAGCCTAACCTACCTTACAGGGTTGTTGTGCAAGTCAAAAGGGGAAGAAAAAAATTATATAAGCTGCTTTGGTTCCCATTGCAAAGAAAAACTACGTTTTCTCCTGGGTAACCATTGTTGCCAATTCTCAGGTGAGATCACTCAGAATTACAACTGCTCTCCAGATGGCAGAGATCAGTTCCCCTGGAGAAAATGGTGGACTCTGTGTCCTTATACCCCGGCTGAGATGGCCCTCCTATGACATCCAATGTGACGTGGCAGTCAGGGCTTCACAGCATGGTAAAGGCTGCAGGTGTGTGTGTGGGAGATGGAAAGCTGAAGAGTGAGGGGCAGATAACAGCAGGTTGATGCTTGGCTGGGAAGGAGAAAGAGTTGCCAACTCCAGGTTGGGAAATTCCTGGAGACTTGAAAGGTGGAGCCTAGAAAGGGTGGAGTTTGAGGAGGCGTGGGACCTCAGACAGGTACAATGCCATAGACTCCACCCTCCAAACCAACCATTTCCTCCTGGGGAACCACTGTTGCCAATCTCCAGGTGAGGGGTGGAGATCGCTCAAAATCACAACCCCTCTTCAGGTAGCAGAGATCAGTTCCTCTGAAGAAAATGGTGGACTCCACAGGGTCACCACAGCAGATTGACACTGAATGCCCAAGGCCAGGGCACTCTCCCAGAGCCTCTTTCTAGAGTTCATTGTATTTATTTCCATAATGGGCCTTATTCCTAGTTATATATAAAGCAGGAGAGCCAGTGCCATCTGATGGAAATAAACAGGTCACATTCAAATAAACAACGCTCTGGAGCACCAGTCTTTCCTGGTGTGCAGTTGCAAGCCCTGTCTGCAAAGGGAACCCTCCCTTAGCAGCCAATCGCTTCTTCCAAAGGGGCAGCACTCAGCTGAGCTTTAGTGTACTTCCCGACACGCTCATGTTCGGCAACAGTCCTGAGCTCCGTTTGGGGACACAGCACAATGCACTGGATGCAGCGGGACCAAGCAAAAACAAACTCAGACGCAACCTAGTGCAGAGCCCCCCCTCCCCATACTCACGCATCACTCACCTTTGGAAAAAGGGTAGTAAGGCAGCGCCCCCCCACAGGCTTCATCTTCTGTCTTCACCACCACCACCACGTAGAAACTGTGGCTCGGAAAATCCTTCTTCTGAAAGGAAGCCGCAGGCAGGCGCTCACCAGCGGATCTTTCCAGCTCCAGGAGGAACCAGCAGAGACCCCCCTGGGCTGCCAGGCCCCGGCTACCTGCTGCCGAGCCAGAGCCTCCCGTGCCAACCGCAAGCCAGGGCAAGCCTTGCCAAGGGCACCGCCAGGTTCACTGGGCACAGCTGATACCATCCAGGCCCCTGCTAATTGATGCCACTCAACACCGGAGACAGCAGGGAGCTCTGCGCAGCCCACTGGCGGGGCTCAGACTGCAGCTCGCCAAGCGCAGAGAAAGGACGCCGTACCTGGACGGTGATGGCCGCCTTCTTGGTCATGGTCTGGTACATGCCGATGAAGGCCACATTGTTGTCCAGGTCATAGACGGGGCACTACATGTGGAAGGAGGGGGAGGGAGAGGGAGAGGAGGGGCGGAGGGAGAATCAGCCACTGGGTGCAAGAGACAGGGAGCAGGTCAAGGGACCCCACCACCGCGGCCCTTTCCACGTACCAGGATGTCTTGGATGGAAATGACTGAGCAAGGGAAGGCGGTGGCCGAGGTCACCTTCACGATCACCGAGTCCACCTCCTCTGGAAACTCGTACTTGAAATACTGCCCAGGAGAGACACGGCCATAAGCAAGTTGCTTTCCCAAAGCCTGCCCCCCCCCCAAGACCCCTGGCTGGAAGCAGAGCTCCCTCCTTCCCCGTAGCCGGCAGAAAAGCATGACTGGTTCAGGATCTACTTCTGCAACTCCACGGAGCAGAACCCCAGTCCACACGTGCCCAGGCAGGCACACAGAGGACGGGGGAGAAGTGGCAAGAGGCGTCCTGGCAGAAGGGCACAGGAGCCTGCCCCCCCCACTCCAGTCCCGGGCCTCTTCCCAGTTGGACAGAGACAGAAACCAGGTCCCCTGGCAGCCCCTCCCCTCCCCAGCCCCACCAAGCTCTTCATGGAGCACTCTGGCAGAGGGGGCACTTGTGACAGGTACCTGTGGCTGGGCAGCAGTGGCATTGAAGTCCAAGTGTTGGTTCGTCCTGCCCAGGGAGTAGGAGGAGGAGAAGGAGGAGGAAGAGGAAAAGGGTGATGCCGGGGCAGTATTGCCGGCGATCCCACGAACCACAGAGGGGCTCACTTGGAGTCAGCTAGGAAGCCAGACACCCTGAGCTGAGTGGGCAGAAGGTGGCCGCTCAGTAATGGGGAAAGCACTCTGCACATGCTCCCAGGCGCTCTTCGTGCTTAGGCACAGGGCAGCTTCCAAGCTGGCTCTTCCCACCACTGTTGGCCCCCTCTCCCATCCAGTCACTCCCAGGGCATTTCCCCCCACCCTTCCTCTGAGGAACTGAAGGGGGGGGATGTGGTTTGTCCCTCCTCCATTTTGGCCCCGCAACACTCCACGAGGCTCATGGCTTGAGCAGAGGTTTGAACCCAGGCCTCCCCGGCTGTAGTGAGTCTGCTGTGCGACCGACTGCGGTTCCATCCCCTCCTGCCCCGCTCCTGCAAAAGGCACTGCCGCCTCAACGCTGTCCCCCGCCTCCTTGGGCATGGCTTCCAGCCCACGGCAGCTGCCACACCAAGCGCCGAGGCTCCTCCGTCCCTGCCCACCTGAGCACGAAATTCTCCACGCGGGTGACCTGGAGCTGGTAGGAGACGTTGGTGGGAGACAGGGTGGACACGTCCACGTAGAAGAACTGCAGCTCAGACTCATTCTTGGTCTGAGGTTGGCACAGGGTGCGGCCGACGTCCTGGTACAGGTACTTCCGCTGGAACCTACAGCCAAGGGCAGCGGGAGTGGGCTGGCAGGCAGGCGGCCGGGCACACTCCGGGCCAGGAGAGACCGCACCCTGGTCCCGCCCCAAGGCCCTCCCGCCCTCCGTCCCTGCAGAACCACCGGCCGGGACAAGGGCCCCGAGCCCCCCCGCCCCGTCCGCTGCGGGACTGGGGGGGGGGCCGCCGCTTCTCCCCGAGGAGGCCGGGGGGGGGCGGCAAATAAAGGCCCAGCGCCAGAGAGCAGCAGCAGCAGCAGCCTCGGAGCCCCCCTGGCCTCACTACGGCGGCGGCGGCGGGGGAGGAGGGGGCGGCGGGGGGCAGCGGCGCGCCTACTCACAGCCCGCGGAGGATGAGCGGCACCTGGAAGGACACCACCGCCTCCTTCTGCCGCACCACGAAGAGGACGGGCGTCTCCTTCTGCGCCGACGGGACGTTCACGGACACCCGGACCCCCTCCGTCTGCAAGGCAACCGGGAGGACGCAGCAGGGACCCCTCAGGAGCCGCACGGGCGGGAGGGCGACACCCCCCACCCCACCCCGCCCCGCCCCGCCCCCGCCGCCCGGACGCGCAGGCTTCCGCCTCGAAGGCGAGAGCGCAGAGAGCCGCCCGGCCCGGAGAGGGCGCTTCCCGGCGGCAGTTCTCGGGAGCGCCGAGCTGGGCCTGCGGCAACCGAGGGGCTCCTGCCCCGGCGCAGCCCCGAGACCGACGGCCTTACCGGAGCCCGCCCCCTCCCTCCCTCCCTCCCTCCCACGAGGCACGGCTCCGCGGGCGGCCGGGCGGCCGGGGCGAGGGAGGGCTCGGCGCGCGGGGGTGGGGGGGGCCCGCTCACCCGGTTCCGCCGGACGGTGTGGTTGAAGGCGTAGATGTTGAGGCGCTCGCCGTCCACCGTGCCGCCGTAGGGCTGGTCGAAGGCCGCCTCCTGCTGCCACACGATCTTGCCCCCCGCCCACCACGACGCCTCCCCGGCCCCCGCCGCCACAGCTCCCCCCCGCAGCAGCAGCAGCCCCAGCCCCAGCAGCAGCCCCGGCGGCGCCCTCCGCGCGCCCAGCATGGCCCGGCCGCCGCCGCCGCCTCCCGCCGCCGCGGCCCCTTTAAGGCGCCGGAGAAGGGCGGGCGGGCGGGCGCCACGGGAGCGCTGTCAACGCGGTGGCGGCGGCCGGCCGTGACGTCAGGGCGGGGGGCGCGCCCTTAAAGGGCCAGAGGGCGCCGCGGGGCAGGAACGCCATCACCCCCCCCCCGGACGCCTGGCGGGCCGCGGCTCCGGGCTGGCGCCTCCGCTGCTGCTGGGACGTGCGGAGCCGAGCCCCGGCGGCCCTTCCCGGGAGGCCCGAGCAGGTGGGTGGCCGCCTCGGTCCGCGCCCGGACTCCCTCGCTGGCGGCCCGTCCCCTGCCTCTGCGCCGCAGCCCGGGGCTTCCTCGCTGGCCTCCCCGCCGAGGAGGGGCCCGGAGCCTGCTTCGCTGGCCACCGCCGAGGGCTCCCGGGGCCGGGCCGGGCCGGGCCATGGCAGACGGGGCCTCCCCCCCCCCCAGCCGCGCATCCCCCTAGCTGGAAGATGCCCCAGGGTGGCAGGCACACCCCGCCCACTGCCAGCGGAGGAGGGGGTGAAGATAATTCAAGCACATTCCTGCTTGTCTGCAAAGAACTGGTCGTTCTTACCAACCGTTAACTTTGTTCTTAGGGAGCATTCAGGGCTTTAAAAAAGGCATTCCCTTCACCTTGCCAGAATTGGGAGCAGCAGCAGCACCCTCCCCCCCCCCTCAGGGCAGGTGCATCCGTGGCAGAAGGCGGGCGCTGCCGTTTCTTCCCCTGGGGCAACTGAAATGCCACCAGAGGCACAGGACTGCTGGCCAAACGGGCCCAGCCACCCATCTGCTCCCACCACTTGCCCATACTGCATTCAGCATAGCAAACAGTGCACCCCCCCCAATGCCACACCATGGTGGCCAGTTGCTCTGCACTTGCTGGGCTGCATCCTCCAGCGCATTTGCCACCGCTTGCTAGAGCTGGACCCCCAATCTCTTGCAGACAGCAGTGTTCACCTGTCCAACAAGCTCAGAACTAACCCAGGTCACAAGAGAGGTGCTCTGGCACACAAACTGAGGTGAAGTGACTCTGCACAGTCAGCACCTGGCAGAAATGAAACCTTTTGGCTCTGGGGCAAGTTTTGCCCCTGAAACTCATTACAAACCTCTGGTGCAGCTGCCTGGAAGCCACTGATTGCACCTGGCAGCGGCCTCTCTTCGTACTTTTGGGTGCCAACCAAAACTAGCTGGGATATCCTCTGGCAGCAACCAGCCCACAGGCTTGTTCCACAGCATGGGCTGCCACATCCCGGACCCTGGTACATGCGCACGCATGTGCACGCACACACACACAGAGTTCTTAATACAACTTGAGACAGAACTTCAGAAGTCCCAAACAGGCTCACCCCCTTCCACACAAATGAGACGGACACAGAGAAGAAGTCACTGGTGAAACATACATTTATATTGGAATATGCACTAAAGAGGGCACACTACCGGCCATCCATGCCATTTTGCCAAAGCAGAATCATTGCTGTTGTAGGGCGGGAGTGGCGGGTTCAGTCAGCTACTACTGAAGAGGGTGGGGGGGAAGCACACACTCCCTCCCAGCAGCAAAGCGAGGGTTCCATTGCGTTCCCACATCCTGCAGCAAGCAAGCAAGTTGCTGAACTGCACAATTCCCTCTGTAGGCCCCCAGTTACAGCCACGTACGCATAACAAGATAAAGACAACTATCTTTAACCTTTGTTTCACACTTCTCTTTGCTGCAATAAATATAAAATTGGCAATGCCCCTACACCACAGGACAAACAAGATTCCGGGCTGCAGCACATGACAGAAACAGCAACAAGACGAGAGAAAGGAACGATCCGAGTGAACGCTCAGAAGGCCAGGGAGAGGGGGGAGGGCAGCAGCTTCCGGAGTGGCCGATAGCGTGGAAGCAGACAGAACAGCTTCTCAGCATATCCCAGGATCAGGACTCCTGGCAGCTACCCAGATGGCTGACACTGGTGGAGGCTGACGGAAGTCCAAGAGATGCCACTTGTGCGAATGGCTGCGGGGGGCTGCTGCCGCATCTCCCAGTCATGCTGAGGGCAAGAGGGCCTCCTGGGTGAGAGAGGGCGCTGCCCTACTTCCATGGAGGAGCCAGGAAAGCATGTTGGGGAAATGGCAGGATGCTGTGAAGCTTTTCATCAATGGAACGTTGACCCACAAATAGCTGGTCAGGTCATGTGGAAGGAATGCCACAAAGTTCTAGGGAACATTTGGTCAGTAATATGTCCCCATTTCCACCAAAGCTTCTCACTGGATAAGCAGCAGGAGGCCAAGGCCTCAGCAGCGGTTGCCCAGCTCCATTTGGAACGTGCTCTGCTTCCTCCCCAAATCCTGCCCTCTAGGGCTTTAGCAATCTCTGCCCCCTCCGTACCAAGAGTCTCTAAAGGTCTTATTTCAAGAATGCTTGGGGCACTTTGGGGGTTCTCCTGCTTATGCTGGAGAAAGTCCGCAATGCAAGAGGAGATCAGGCAGACAAACTATAGGGAGGCACCTCCTCCGAAGCCGCCAAAGCAAGGACACAGGTCAGAGAACACGCTTACGTGTGGGGACCCTCTCTACGTGAAGGAAGCATTTTTATAACGGGCAGCCACAGAAGTCACGAGCACAAAACCTTCTTTTGGGGGCAGGGGAGAAGGTGCACATTTGTGCTGTGACTGACTGGCAAAGACCCAGCTGCTTGGCTGGGTAAAAGTCGGCCATCGAGGAAGCAGCTTGGCTCTCAAACAGTTATCTCAGAGACGTTCTCTCCCGTGGAGAAAAATCGTTAAGGCTTTGTTGCCCTTGCTGGCCTCCCTCCCCTAAACGGCCTCCTCGCAGGGCCCCCAGAAGCCGGCTGCTCTCCCCACAGGTCCCCCTCCCCTGTTGGAGGGGGAGCACGGTCAGGTCGGGAGAAGGAAAGGAGGCGGCACAACTTGGTCCTCTCCAGTCAGAGGCTTCACTGGCTTGAATAAAATGCTTGTACAAGACAGGCAGACACAACAAAGAAATCTACACCTTGGGACTCCTACACCTTCTGCCTCTTTCAGGCCAGGTGAGAAGGGAAAGGACTACAGATTATTGTATCTCGAGAAGAAAAGTAACAGTCATTTGCATTTTGCCATTTTTCTTTTCCTTTTTTTAAAAAGTGAAAACAACGAATACGAGCAGCTCTGCACAGCATCCTGCGGCACACGACATCACAGCGAGGGGAAATGTCAGTTCTACTGCTGGGGGTGGGTGACCGTGTGGGGGGGCGGAATGATTGCTGTCTAGCTGGGCTCCGAAACTACTGGGGGGGCAGGGGGGGGCGCCTTTCGAAAGCTGGGCATGTGATACCAAAGCACAGCTTTCCCAGGGATGCTCAGCAGGACAGCCTCCTCCGTTTCCACCATGAAAGAGGGAAACGGCATCCAGCAAGCCAGAGAAAACAAAAGGGGTTAGGAGTATTTTTTGATGGGCTCACTCACTGAACACTTCTCATTGGAAAGTGTCCAAGGTATGTTATCACTGGGGTTAGTTTGGCTGTTGCTCCTGCCAAAGCCAGAAAGGAGCCATGTGACTTGAAATGAAAAGCCGACCCCAGGAAGTCTGAGCCACTCCGGCTGTTAAACAAACTGTTTCTTTGGGTCCGGAAAGTGGACTGTGAGTGTGAATAATGGGCCAAGACAGAGAAAGTCTTAAGGGTGATTGAAATATGTCTGGCAAAAAACACCAAGGCGGGGGGGGGAGAACTGGCAGTGAGGAGGAAGAAGGACAAGGATGTTTGCACCATTAACAAGAAACAACTGAACAAAGTAAAATTCTTCTGTGGTCAATTCCACCCTGTGGGTAAGTGACTTACTTGGCAAAGCCAGGTGCCAAATGGGTCAGCTTCCCCCTCCTTCCAATGCTAAACACAACGCCCAGTAACATTCAACCATGGAAAGTGCTTTGAGTGAGGAGGATTCTGTAGTGCCGCCAGGGTGAAGCTGATGGAGCTGGGATGCCACTGGCCCTGCCGGGACTGGCCGCTCAGGCCAGGGTCGCCTGCTTTTCCTCGGGGGTCTCCTCCAGCAGCTGCATGATCAGTTCGTGGAGGGGCTTACAAATCTTGGAGTAGCCGGCGCCCGTTAGATGCAGAAAATCAAACATGTCATGGCAGGAGATGGTGCCGTCTGAATGCACAAAACCCACATCCACATCCAGCAGCTGAACACTGGCAAGTTTGGGCAACGAGGCCTTCAGGAGCTGGTTCACACGGCTGTTCTTCTGCCGCAGCGGGTTTGGCTTCTCGCCACGTGGTAACAAGCCCTGGAGGGAGGAAAGGGGACAGGAAAGAAACAGAAGCACTTCAGCAGGTGCCCTGGGTTCTCTTACTGTGCGGATCCCATCCCGGCATCGCTCTGAGCTTAACACACCACCTGCTACTTGGAAATCTGTCCCCCCATCTCGTTGCACACTGGTGGGCAATCCAGATGTCCTGTGCCCTGTGCACATCCCCGTCTGTGGGGAGAATATCCTCTTCAAGAAGTACCTGAAACGTTCATTCTGCCTCTGCTCTGAGAGAGGCCCCAGGTGGCTCCCTTGAGCGCTGCTACTCCCTTCCACTCCCATTTTCTCTTCTTTTTAAAGAAAAGGTTATTTTGATTTTTGTGTTATACTTCATCAGTCTTCCTCAACATTCTCAGCACACCATGCAGCACAATCTGAGCAAGAAAGGGATGCTGCTTAGTACTGATGCTTGCTTTCCTAAAAACAAATTCTCATGCCACAAAAAAGAAACCTACTTTTCCCCACTTTCTTTCTGACTTGGCATGACCTGGAAACCATTTTCAGCAAGGTGGGGCAGCCCTTTGTTCCTGGTTCAAGATCCTCTCCCTGAAGCAAGAGTTCCTTTCCCAGAAGGAACTGTGGCTCAGGGCAGGTGCCCACCCCTCCTCCCATTTGCCGCTTGACTTAATAAAAGGCTTTATATCGGCCTACTTCCTGGAGAAGCCCTCAGACAGGAAGCAGCCACCTCTCTGTGCTGTACTCTTCCCCTCACAATGTTACAGTTCCTCTTGATGGACGGGTCCTGGCAAAAGGCACACAGACAATGTCAAAAGCGCTGCCAGCTCCCTAAGCACAGCCAAGCGTACCAGTACAATAATCTTGGCCTGGGGCTGCCGCACATTGATCAACTTCACAATGGCTTCTATTCCACCCGCTACTTCCTCTGCTGTGTTTTCATGGTTATTTGTTCCAACCCAAAGAACAATGACCTGTGGAAGAGAAGAAAAATCAAGAGTGAAAGCAGGGAGTGATTCCTGCGTTATACTGCCTCAGGGGGGAGAGAAGGAAAAGCATGCACTGCTCAGGGCCCCAACAGTCCCGTCCCCTCACATGTCATCCTACATAGGCTGTAATGGTAAATAATACTAACAGACACACACAAGTAATAAGTGTTTATAAGCACAAGGCTATGCTTGGGCTGGAGAATCAGCCTGCACACTGGGTCGTTGGAGAAGAGTGGCGTTCCACATACAAACATACTCAGCACCTGTATTTACCTTGGGCTTAATATTTTCCAGTTCACCGTTCTTCAGTCTCCACAAAACATGCCCTGTTGTGTCCCCTCCAATCCCAAAATTCAATGCATGTAGGGGTGAAAAGAGCTTTCGCCATATCTGTAACCAGAAATCAATTTGCTTTGTTACCTTTAAACTGAACAAAGAAGAGCATTTCACTTAGAGCATTCTCAAGATGAAATATTCAGAGCCAATGATGTTTTGATGCACAAAATGGGGGCCCATTTGTTGAAATGGATCAGAGAATTGTCCCCTGGTGCACAAGTTCAGTGCAGTTTGGTGCAAGAAGATAATTCTGAAATTAAGGCAATATTGGGCCGACCAGTGTTACAAGGCCTGATCAAAACAAAACCTAGCACCCCCAGGGTCTGCTGAGGTTCTGACTACCCCGTATGAGGAACTCACTTTTGCTCAAGATCGAATGGCATTGGATCAGACCACAGACCATCTACTCCAGCATCCTTTGCAAAAATCTCAAAAACCAGAGAGCAGTTAGCTAGCTAATAGATCATAATTTACTTTCTGCCCGCTCCCATGAGAACAAGTCTCAGAATTATCTGCTGCTAGGAAAGACACCTTTCATGCCTCTCTAGCATGGAGCTCTACCTCCTACCCCTCAGTACCTCATACTGTTGTAGCAGCTGCACCATGGAATCTCCGACAAACAGCACATCTGGTTCCTTATCCTTGCAGTCCAAGACAAATCGGTTATGCTGGAGAACAGAAGTGCAAAAATTGAAGCACAAATACCACAATTTGCACAAGAAAGGAACGGCCCCACTAGTCGCCTGCCAGTCAGTCATCTGCACTTCCTTGCCTACAATGTCCACTCCACTGCCCCATTCAGAAGTGGGCGCGGGGGTGTGTGGATTGCACCAGAGTTCTAGGATGCTGAAGTGCATAAAATAACTAATACTCATGTGCATTCTGCTATTCCCAGCAGGCCTACTGCCTTCTTCCGCTAGCTAACTCTTTGAGCATTCATCAGTTTGGTACATTAAGAAAAACGGAAGCCAATGAGCCGTTCTAACCAATCCGAATGTCATGGGAACCGTACCTGTGACATCCATCTGTCATCACCCTGAACATCTTCAGCTGCATGTGGGATTGCGGCTGAGTTTGAGTCACCCTGGCTCATCCTCTCCCTGGGGAGACAGAAATTTTAGTATAGTTTTTGTGCCGGAAAGATTAGCAGTCGGAATCAGTGAGTCAAAACACACACATCCGCACTCCTATTCTGCAGCCGAGAGGTGCGCCGCAGCACGCACAGCAGCAAATGCATGCACCGAGGGGGGCCCGCGCGGATCCAAGGCACGGGGCCCGAGGCCTCCACCGGTCGCGTGCACAGGCCGCGGAGGGCGCGCGGGGCTCCCGCGGGTTCGGCCGGGCAGCGGAGGGCCGGGCGAGGGGACGGGGGGCGGTTGGCGGCGGAGGGCCCCGTCGCCGGGCTGGTCTCAGCTCGGGCGGCTCTGCGGCCCGTGGGCCGGCTCCCTGCTGGGCCCGGGGACCCCGGCGCGGCTGGGCTGGGGCGACTCACGCTGGCGGCTCCCCGCGCGCCTCCATCCGTCGCGCCTGGCCTGGCCGGGCCTGCCCCTTCCGCGCTCGGTCCGCCGCCCGCTCCTCAGGCAGGCAGGAAGGCGCGCGCGCCCCTCCTCCCCCCGCCTCCCCGCGCAGCGCGCCTGCGCCGAGGCCCGCCGCCACTTCCGCGCGCCCCCGCCGGCCAATCGGCGCCGCCCCCCGCAGGACCCCCCCCCTCCCCGCCTGCCCCTCCGGAGGGCGCGCCGCAGTCCCAGCTACGGAACGCCGGAGCGGACACGCCCGGACGGACGCACGGTGATGACGCCACCAGGCGGGGATGCGAGGTCAGCGGATGCGCGAAGTGACGTAAGGAGCCGCCAGCCGGCCGTCGTCCGTCCCCCGAGACGCGCGCCCGCCCTCAGCCTGCCCCCCAGAGGGTCGCCCCCCCCTTACCGGGCCGCGGCGGCGGAGGGGGCCTCCTGCTTCTGCTGCCCGTTGTCATCCTAGACAGGCTTGACCTGGAGCAGCAGCAGCAGCAGCGAACTTCCGCCCCCGGGCCGCGCCTCCTGCCCCTCGTGCAGTAGCAGAAGCAGCAGCTACGGCTCCGCCGCAACCGCGAGTCCTTTTGACTGGAGAGACTCGATTCCGGACTGCTTTTCGGTGTAAGCCGAGGGGGCGGTGGTGCGGACTCTGACTCTCTCTCTTGCATTTTACACTGTTATTTTATTTTGTTTGCATTTTTAAAAAATCTGTTTATCTTTCGGCCTGGAAAACAGAAAACGAGACTGAAGCTTCCCTGCCTGTGCACAAGGTCATTTTGGGAACGTCACGTGTATCTTATATTTTAAAAGTGTTTCTTGATTTTTATATATTGTTTTCCCGTGGAGTGCAGCGCTCCTATGGGGAAGGGTCTGAGCACCCTGGACTTTGCAGGGCTGTGAGCTGCAAGAAGAAGCATTTTGGGGCACATGCAGCTCTGGCTGGCCTCCGGCAGAGGGGCTTTCTCTTGGCAAGTCCTGAGATGCTGGAGTTCTGGTCACCACACCTCAAAAAGGATATTAGAACATTGGGAAAAATTCAGAAAAGGGCAACTAGAATGATAAAAATGGTTGGAACACTTTCCCTACGAAGAAAGGTTAAAACACTTGGAGCTCTTTAGCTTGGAGAAACGACAGCTAAGGGTTGACATGATTCAAGGTTTACAAGATTATGCATGGGATAGAGCAGGTAGAGAAAGAGGTACTCTTCTCCCTTTCTCACAATACAAGAACTCACGAGCACTCCATGAAATTGCTGAGAGGTCAGGTTAGAACAGATAAAAGGAAGTCCTTCTTCACCCAAAGAATGATTAACACATGAAATTCACTGCCACAGGAGGGGGTGGTGGCTACAAGCATGGACGGCTTCAAGAGAGAATTAGATAAGCATCTGGAGCAGAGGTCCATCAGTGGCTATTAGCCACAAGGTATAGATAGGAACTCTGAGTCTAGGTGTATTCTTGGTGCTTGGGGGGCAGCAGTGGGAGGGCTTCTAGTGTCCTGGCCCCACTGCTGGACCTCCTGATGGCCCCTGGTATTTTGGGCCACTGTGTGACAGAGTGTTGGACTAGATGGGCCATTGGCCTGATCCAACATTGGCTTCTCTTATGTTCTTATGAGAGCTGCTGCCCGTTAACCTAGACAGGCCTGACCTGGAGAGACCGACAACCTGAGGGTGTCTCATGTATTCCAGTGAGGCTTATGCATGTGTGTCCTGGGCTCTGCACAGGGAGGGAGATGGGCCCAGAATGGAGGGAAACAGCTGGATGAAGATGGCCACTTGGTGTGCTGCAGTGATGAAAAAAGGCAACTATAAGGGAAAGAACTGAAAAAAAACCATCTGGTACTGTTAATGCCCCTTTAAGGACATGGGGCATTGCCTCATTTGGAATCCTGTGTACAGAGCTGCAGAAAGTGCCACCCAAGATGATTAGGAGGTTGGAGCATCTACCCTATGATAAAAAGCTAATAATCCTTGAGAGTTTTGAGTTTAGAAAGAGATGACTAAGGGGGAATATATAGTGATGCGGGGGGATATATAGGGATGCATTAATATAGTGATGCGTAGGGGTGGAGAAATGGAGGGAGTGAACTCTTTCTTCCCTTTTCCATAGTAGTAGAACTCAGGGCACCCAATGAAGTTGTTGGGAAATCAGTTCATATGGGCTCCCAAATGTTTTCTGCTTCTGGGCTTTTAGTGACTGTTAATTTTAATAATTTTGTGTTTTTATTTTGTGGATTTGCCTCAAGCAAATCTCTGAAGAGGTGGCGTATCAGTGTTTTAAATAAGCGAATGAATCAATACTTCCATGTGCCTCTGGTCTGGGAAAGCTGGGAGCTGACTATCTGATAGGGTTGACACCAGTGATGCTCACAGTGTCCGGCAATATGATCAACAGGATGGGACGTCCAGTAAGCAGTGCAATGGGGTTTGGATTGCAGAAAAATAGGAGTGAAACAAAGCAGTGCAGGAACATGCTCACAGAAACACACAGGACACAATAGTGTGGTCCACAGTACCTTTCCCATTGTCAAGGTACCTTTATGAACCATTTCATTACAGTACAGCCTTATTGCCTGTGTTAAAAAAAAGCCCTCCTGAATAATTCAGTTTTGCATAACTTGCAGAAAGCCAGGGGAGTGGGAACCTTCCCGACCTCATCAGGCAGGCTGTTCTATGAGGCGGGGGCCATAACAGAAAATGGATGTAGATGGGCAGCTGTTGGTTTTGCCTGTTTGCAGGGTGCCACCTGCAGAAGTCCCTGCTCGGATAAGCAAAGCTGCCATGGCAGAGCAAAGGGGGAGAGGCAGTCTTGTATGTGTGAGCGTCCAAGGCCACGAAGGATAGTTGAAGGCCAGTACCTTGAACTGAACCCGGTAACTGCTGGGCAGCCAGTGGAGGGACTGCAGAATGGGGCTAACATGCATGTTCCGCTTAGTTCCCATCAATAACTGAGCTGTGGCATTCTGCACAAACTGGAGTCACTGAGAGGAGACCTACGTAGGGTGCATTACAGTAGTCTGGTCTCAATGTCCCTGTGTATCACCACACCAAACACCCCCCCAATATGAGACTTAACGGTTAATACTAAATATATAACGTTCCTCAAAACCCTTTTAATCACCAGATTACATCTGAGCATGGAGGGTTGCCTCTCCCCACCACCGGTGACTGCTGGCCAGCCCTTGGGGCATCTGGCACCCAGGGCAGGGTTGCCTTCTGACTCTTTCCTCAGCATGAGGAGGGACAGCAGCTGAGGTGACCGAGAGAAATGACAAAGGGGCCCCGTGGAGAGCAAGCTGGCGGTGGAGGAAGGGGAGTAGAATCGCTGTCGTCACCCTGCTGTGGGCAGCTTGCTGTTTTCCTGGGTGGCTGCTGACGTGGTGGTGGTGGTGACTTTACCATCTCCTCTGCAGCTGGCTTCCTGTCCATCCAGCAGCAGCCAGGGGGTGGGAGGAGAGTGCAGAGTCTGGGGAGTACTGGCAGAAGGCCTGCAGCTCAGGGAGGCTGGTGGCTCCAGTCCCTGTGGCTGTTTCAAGACAGGGTGGGGGAACCACCTGCTAAGGACAAATTCTGCCAGGCCATGGCCTGGGACACTTTTCAGGAACACGAATGGTGCTCAGAAGACCCACAAATGTGTTTATTAGATTTTTTAGTCACCACTCACCCAAAGGGACTCGTGGCAACTTAACATTAAAACCAATAAGGTAAAAAAAAACACCATAAAAACAAATGACAAATATAAAATGTTAACATTAATCTATGTGGCTCTCACCATGCCACGTGTTTACCCTCCAAAGTGCAGCCTAAACAATTCAGCTTTGCATGCCTCGTGGAAACAAGTCCAACGAGGCATGGGCATCCTCCGAGAGGGCATCCCACAGAGCGGGGCCACAGCTGAGCAGGCCCTTCCCCTGGTGACGGCCGACCGAGCCATCCCGGGGCCAGGCACCTGCAAGAGGCCCCCAGGTGATGACTGAAGGGAGGGCCGGGGGTTGTAATGGGAGAAGTCGTCCCATAGGTGTGAGGGTCCCAGACAGTTAAGGGCTTCAAAGGTTAACATCTTTGGATTCAGAGATGAATTAGTGGGCAGGGCAGCAGCTGCAGAACTGGAGTCATATGAACTGACCATGATGTTCCAGTCAGCTGCATTCTGGACCACCTGTGTTCTCCAAAGTGTTTTCAAGGATAGCCCTACGTAGAGCAAATTGCAGTAGTCTAATCTTGAGGTGACCATAGCACGGATCAATCTGGCAAGGTCTGACCCAGACAAATAAGAAGCCAGCTGGCGGGCCTGGCGTGGGTGAAAAAATGCCGACTGTGCCACCGTGGACACTTGCCTGTCCAGCCGCACCCCGACAAGAGTGTCAGCTGGACCCCGTGGAGCCTCAAGAGTGACCCTCCGGGGAGCATCCCAGTCCTTCCCAGCCGCATGACCTTCCACGTGACCTCAGTCCTTCCACAGCCGCTTGGATGGATTCAGCTTCGGCCAGCTCCCCCTTCACCACGGGACTGACTACCTCATCCCGGCACTGGGATGGTGCCAAGAGCCCTGCTGCTGGCTGCTTATTCAGCAGGAGGAAGAGCTGAGCGTCACCAGCATTTTGATGGCCCCCAACTCCAAACCTCCTGACAATCCTGGTTAGAGGCTGCACAGAGCCCATGTGACTCACCAGCGCCATTCCCTGTAATGCTCTCGTCATAAGCACCGTGGGAGAAGTGGGCCACTGTTTCCTGTGTGTGCAGGGCGTAATTTGTTTGTGTACAGATTTAAGGCCCTCTTCCCTCCCCGCCATGGGGACCCAAAGCAGCTTACATCTTTCTCCCCTCCTGTCATGGACTGCCCTGGGTTAGCTTATTTAGAAGGAAAGGTGCAGGTTTTCTTCCCATGGCCTTAAAAACCCTTCAGGCAAAATCATTGGCTCAACTCCTGTATAGCTCACAAATTGGACTTTCTGCCCATCTAAGGACCCTTGAAAGAGTTCAGTCTAAATTTCTTAGATCTCTGTTTGGCGTTCCTAGAAGCACTTCTGATGTAACACTTAGGCAAGAGGCTGGGGAACTCAGAGTTGAAGCCAAGGCCTGGGAGCGGGCTATAACACTCTGGCTAAAATTCATTACAACCCGAAGGGTTTAATACCTTACACCCTTTCGCCTCGAACCCTTACCCTGCCTGATCCACACGAATTCTTAATAAGTTAAATCAGATTGGCTTATTCCCAGAAGATCTCGGCTATGGAAGGCAAGAACAGCTGTCGCGCAGAGGCTTTGTGATATTGAATTACAAAATGAAGAAGCTTCGCTACCCAAGGACTACAGAAATATAAAATCTTGGCCTAATTTTACTACTGCCCCTAATTTAGTTAACATTACTTATGAGCCCTATAGATGGGCCTTTTCCAGAGCCCGTTTTGAGGCACTCCCTTCTGCTGTGTTGCAAGGTAAATTCAATCGAGTGCCAGTGCATGGGCGTAGATGCCTGCTCAGTTCCTCACGTCCTCCTGTTCTGCAGATTCCATCAGGAGGAACAAGACCATCTTATACTACCCCTTCTGTCTAGATTCAGCCCTCTGCAGTCTTATCTTTACTTTAGGCCAGAAGTCCTTCGTAAATTCCTCTTAGAAGATGTTCAGAGCTCATTGACTTATGCTGTGGCAAAAGTTTGTTGCTTGGCTATTAGGAAACGCAAACTTATTTTAGCTGGAAAAACTCTATGATTCTTTTATTAATATCATGATTGATATTATTTTATGTTACTAATTTGATTAATGTTTATACTATTCCCATATTATTACGGTTTTAATCCTTCTTATATTAGAATTGTACTGTTTAACTGGCTCTTGCTGTAATAAATTAGATCAATCGATCACATGGGAAGATCAGAGGAGGAGGAGGACTTGCCCCCGAGTCCCACCCCTGGCAGGGGCTCCCTGTGAGGCGGATACCTTAGTGCCTCCCCCAAAGGAACCTTTGCTGGCACTGGCACTGCCCCCTGAGCTAGGAGGGCCCTTAAGCCAGTACTCCCCCCCGCCCCCCCGCATGGACCTGCCTGCTGCCAGCCCGGCCCCAATGTCTCTCCTCGGCGCAGAGGAGGTGAAGAGCCAGGGCTGAGGGGGACCACTCTGGGTACAGGCATGTGCCCCTGGGAGACCAGAGCCTCCCCTCTGCTAAGGAAGCTCCGGAAGGAAACAATGCGTCGTGGTGGGATCTGGGCCCTGCTCCTCCTCATGAGTGGCGGAGTGGGCTCCACTTGCCGGCGGAGCCTCACGCGGGACACAGCAGCACCTGGAAGGAAACTCCCTCCGTGAGCCTGCAGTCCGGCTGGAGCCAGCGTGGGATCAGCTTGTCTGCAGTCCTCGTGGCTAGTCCACCAGCGGCTGGGGCTGAGGGCTGACTAGCTATAGGTGTGGAGCCGGCACTTCCTCTCTGCTGCTGTAGCCGTGCCTTGCAGGGACACGTGTCTGCACTCCAGTCCCGAGGAAGACGTGCCAAGGTTCCAGGACTCCCTCCACTTCCAAATACGGGTTGCAAAGAATGGGGGATTGCCAGCAAGAAGACAGGTCCAAGCAGAGATCTTCTTTTCCCTCAGTGAGAAAGTTCTGTTCAGCACAGATTCCTTTCACTGCCTGCTGCATTCAGTTTCAGAGACTCGGGGTTCTCCTTTCAAAGCAGGACTGAACCTCTCTGCCTTCCCTCTCGAAGCTTCCAGGATTGCTTCTTGCGTTAATACTGCTCTTGTGCCCTACCGGCCTGGAGGCTTCAGCCCCCGTCTCCCCCTGTCAGAAGACGCTCCCTCTTTTCCTGCATCCTTTGCGGCTTGTTCCGGGTGGGCTGAGGAGTGCAGCCAGAGCCAGGCAGGCAGAGGGGGCACCAGAGGATGGGCCTGCAGACAAAGGACTCCCCTGCCTGACGAGAGCCACAGCAGCACACGATGGAACCTTCAGCGAGGCAAGTGGCACAGGCCTGGCAACCTCCAGAGATTTCCCCCCAGGCAAGACCCGCAGCTTGAAGAGGAGCTGTGAAACCAAATCTGTGTCACTAATTTCTTTTTTTCAGTAGGTAGCTAAAGCACCCCTGTCTTATTTCCAAGGACACTCAGACTCCGGTGTTGCCATTGGCAACAGTTGGACCTCTTGAGGCTGATGCCGCAGTTTCCCTGGGCAACCTCTGCGACAAAGTTCTGCAAAAAAAGAAAAGAGCAGCACTAATGAATGAAAAAGTGCAAGGAAAGGGCCTCTCATCAGAGCGAGATCCACATAGGAAGGGGGGGGTCGGAGCTACTTGCCTGACCCAGGAAGGGGAGGAGGGGGCTTGGGGCAGGGGGGTGCGCAGTTTGGCCCCTTCTGCCGCTCTCTGCACTGCGGAGCAAGTTCTGAAGCAAGAGACGCTCAGCAGTGGTTTTGTCCCAGGTAGCCGTGTATGGGCCACTGTGTGAACAAGCGGCTGGCGTGAACAGGAACAGCACAGAGAGGAGAAGGAGATACGGGCAGCAGTCTCAGGGGATGGCAAACTGTGAGCCATTCCTGATACTTTTGCCTCTTTACAGCCTCAGGAAGGAAGACGGGGGAAAGCACAATGTTTCTTTGGCTGGTTCCAGAAGGATGTTTTGCAGCTTTCTCACAGCAATGCTCTTTTCAGGAGCATCTACCTAATATGTTGTCGAAGGCTTTCACGGCCGGAGTTCATTAGCTGTTGTAGATTCTCCAGGTTGTCTGGCCGTGGTCTCGGCAATGTAGGACCTGACGTTTCACCAGTAGCTGTGACTGGCATCCTCAGAAGTATAACACAGAAAGATGGAGGACTCTCTGTGTCAAGGACATCTCCCTAATGTCATCCTGTGTCAAGGGCATCTACCTCATGTCATCCTTCTGTTCCTCCTGCTTCTGTATTTCCAACTGCTTTGTTGCAACCCCTCTCAGACCTGGTTTGGTACAAAACCTTTGGAAACACTGCAGTCTGAGTAATTTCATATGCCACGTGGAAAGTGTGTTTTCCTGCTGGCCTCGTGCGTATCCATGCCATTTTGCTGGCCTCACCCACTGCGGCCATTTCCCTCACCCCACTGGAGGGCTTTTAAAAAACTGGGAATTGTTAGATTGCTGAAGCATGTAACAATCTATTGCAACAGGGCTCGTTCCCATACATCTCTAGCCCATTTTGTTGCAGAGTTGGAAGGGGAACAGTTCAGGCGACACAGTTCCCCTAAAACTCTGCAATGAAAAGGGTTGGAGACCTTTAAAAAAAAAAAGAAAAGAAAATATGGGAAGTAGTAAATCATGGAAATGGAGATACTGACGTATTGCAGTTTCCTTTTTTTATCAAGCTCTTGTGTGAAAGGGGGCTGGTGGACATGGGACGCTGAGGCGATGGGAGCGTGCTCCCTTGCCCCTGCAAATGCCTCTGCATTTGTTGCAGCCATGACAGACACCCCGAGATTCATCTCTGCCCGGAGTGAGAGCCGCCTCGCGTCGTGAGGACCATTCCCTTGCCAATGGCCGTCTGCATGGATCAGTTCACACTGAGGCGCCTGCACTGTCCTGTGCTCTGTAGCTACAATCACCGACATGTTTCGATTGCTGTAATGATGCATTGTCGTTCTTTTGGGTTGGTTTTACATTGTGGTTTTTATCACGTATGTTGTAATTTGTCAGCTGCCTCAGTGGCCCTCACGAGGGCAGAAAGGTGGGATATAAATCTTGTAAAATAAAGCAACGAATAAACAAGCTGGTTGGAACCCAGACCTCTGTGGTCTTGTTAACTGATCTTGGAAACATCCCATAGCTGAGTGGCAGAACACTCGCTCTGCAGGCGAGGAGGAGGAGGAGGCCTGCCCCAGTCCTGGGCGTCTGGAGGCAGAGGGCCACAGGCAGGGGAGCTGCAGGAGGTCATGGACAGGTGCTTTCCCTCCACACAGGTGGACTCCAGCTCTGACCAAGGAAGCGGCTGGTATCCGTAGCCAGCTAAGTCTGCTTACGTTATGGAAACACCATTTTCCCCATACTCCCCTTTGCTTATGGATCTCCCGCAGGCTGGAGTGCGGGTTTAATTGACATTTAGTGGACAATGATTTTCTCACTGATGGATACATGATGATGAACAGAGTTCCCCCTCTCCTCGCCAGCATGCCTCTGCTGCTAAGGGCGCGGGAGCCCAGCCACAAAAGGATCGGGCCGCTCCTTTCCTCGGCCACAAAAGAGCAGGCGGCTCCATCACTCAGTGGAGAGGGAAATGCTCTCGGCCCCGTTTTGTTTGCCTTCTTCCTCTGGGAATGGGAGCCGGGGGGACAGCTTTTTGCTCACCTTTGTTTGCATCCTGCCATTTCCTCTTCATGACCAAGGAGGCCTGTGAATGCAACAAGAGGTCGTTGGACCCCTTTGGGTTTCCCTCCCCCACCCCCTTTCCATTCTGATTCTCCCACAGAAGAGGATTCTGGAGGCGGGGGGGGCAGGAAGGGGCCAGGTGGAGGGGGGGCAGCTTGCCCTTTGCTCCTTTGCAGGTAGTTGGCCAGGCCACCTTCTGGCCTTTCTCTCTAAAGCACTGTGTGGCTGTGCTGCTGGACAGGCAAATGCCAAGCCTGAGAAAGAAGGGAACAGCCCTGGGAAGTGACAGCCAGCGAGAAGAGAGGAGATGACAGAACTGGCGGATGCCACCCAGAGGGAAAGTAAGGGCAGCATCCTCCCTGGCCATCAGCAAACAATGCGGGGGGGTAGGTTAGGGTGTAGTGTAGTGGTCTGGTGTGGTGGTTAAGTGTGCGGACTCTAATCTGGGAGAACCAGGTTTGATTCCCCACTCCTCCACTGGCAGCTGCTGGATGACCTTGGGCAAGCCCTAGTTCTGTCAGAGCGGTTCTCTCAAGGGCTGTCCTCAAAAGAGCTCTCTCAGCCCTGCTTACCTCACAGGGGGTGTCTGTTGTGGGGAGGCGGAGGGGAAGGAGTTTGTAAGCCGCTCTGAGACTCCAAGTGAAGGGCAGGAGATAAATCCAATCTGCTCCTCCTCCTCCGGCCAGATCCAGGTTGAGAAACTCTGGAGATCTGGGGGTGGAGCCCGGGGTCCAGTGCCACAGAGCCCAGCCTCCCCAGGATCCCTTTTCTGCAGGGGGAACTGATCTCTGGGGTCTGCCGATGAGCTGTAATTCTGGAGGATCCCCAGGTCCCACCTGGAGGCTGGCAACCCTAGGCAGGATGACCTTGGGCAAGCTGTAGTTCTGATAAGAGCTGTTCTTGAAAAAGAGCAGTTTCTGTCAAGAGCTCTCTCAGCCCCACCTACCTCACAGGGGGTGTCTGTTGGGAGGGGAAGGGAAAGGAGTTTGTAAGCCGCTCTGAGACACCGTTGGGCAGTGAAGGGCGGGGTATAAATCCAGTCTCCTCTTCTTCTGAAAACAAAAGCCAGAGAACAGATGGGGGGGTCTAGGCTGATTGCAGGGAACCACGGAGACACAGTTGCAGCCCAGATCCACGCAAGAGATGGGCAAGTGTCAGCTGGGTGTCTGTCTACTCCGCGCACCTGGGGACAGTCCACTTTTTGGTGGTGGAGATCTGCAGAGCCTGCCGGGGCAGGGACCCCCAGGCCGTTGAGGGCACTGTGCTGTCTGTCGGCATGCCGCATGGCTCTGTCGGGCATCCATACAGGTGGGGGCTGACCTGGGAGGACAGCCTTCCTGGCAAGGTGGCTGGTATGGAGTCCACTGCTCCGCCATGGGGCTGGGTTGCCTCTTCAGTGCCTTCCAGCCCAGCTCCTGCACCATCTGAATTGCCCACACAGCTGCCTGCCTGGCACAGCTGTGTCCCTCTCACAGGCATGCTGCAAAAGGGATGGCTCACCCTGTCTCTCCACGGCCTCCTGGAGCCAAGCCGCTCACAAAAGTGCAGGAGTGGGCAGTCCCCCAGAACAGAGGGAGCACCCAGTGAGGTCTGATGCATGGAGCCTGGGGGGACCCAAACATGGCCTGGGGGCAGCAGGAAACTCAGGGAGACCCCGCGTGGCAGAGGAGTCTGCTCCGCCTGCCCCCGAGGCTGAGGCTCATCCGCCGGTACTTCCCTCTGTCCCCCAGGCAGCAGAGCCCACCAGGACCCACCCGGCAGGAGCCGTGGGGGCAGCTGAGAGGAGGCAGCGTGCCAGCATAGCAGCCCCTGCACCAGCCACGGAGCCAAGGGGAGGCCTCGTTCTCTGCGGGATTCTGGGCCAATTCAGGGCTCACCAGGAGAGCTCCAGAACAACTGGGGCTGCTTCCCCTCTGTCTGTCTCAGCTGAAGTCAAGGAAAGGAGCATCGCTGCATCAGTCAGCCCCAGCCCAGGGGAAGTCTGCAAGGAAGGCACGTGCTGGCTCTCAAGGAGGCTGGCCGAACCGAAGGGCCCGAGGTCAGGATGCCTCAACTCTGGCGGAGCGGGACAGCAACGGGCGGACTCTCCAGATGCCGTTGCAAGGCAGAGGACTCTGGGCAGGGGCCTTCCTGGACAGTTGGGGGTGTGGCCTGCCTGGGGAGGGGGGCAGCTCAGCAGGGATGCGATGCAGCAGAGCCCACCCTCCGACGTCGCCATGCTGTTCTTGGGAACAAACCTCTGAAGTTCAGCTGTCATTTTGGGAGAGGGCCAGGCCCCCGCCGGAGTGCCGGAGTGACTGACGAAGGAAGGGGCGCTCTGCACAGTGAAGCCTCGGGGGCCAGGGGAGGCGCCATGTGCTGCCTGAATTGTGGGATCTCTTCAGGTCAGTGCGGGACCACCCCATGTTGTTTGGTTGGCTGAGCTCTAGCAGCCCAGGATGCGCTACTCATCCAAGAGAAGCAAGCAGATGCCTCCGGGCCGGCAGAGAGCCAGTTTGGTGTAGTGGTTAAGTGCACGGACTCTTATCTGGGAGAACCAGGTTTGATTCCCCACTCCTCCACTTGCACCTGCTGATGTGACCTTGGGTCAGTCACAAGCTCTGGAACAGCTGTTCTCTCAAGGACAGTTTGTGTTAGAGCTCTCTCAGCCCCACCTACCTCACAGGGTGTCTGTTGTGGGGAGGGGAAGGGAAAGGAGTTTGTAAGCCGCTCTGAGACGCCTTTGGGCAGTGAAGGGCAGGGCATAAATCCAATCTCTTCTTCTTCTTCTTCTGCTTACCCTGCACCAGATTCCTGGTCCGCTGCTGCTTCCACCCCCCTCCCTCCTGGGATGCGCTTTCAGTTTCCCCACTAAGAAAGATGGTGGCAGCGGCGGTGGGGAGTGCTTATTCCTGTAATGAAAAGGAAGGAGAGGCTGGATGGCCGTTTTCTGTCCCGGGTTCATGTTCTGTCCCTTCTGGTTGTGTTTCCAGGCCCTGGCATCCCATCAGAGAGTTCTGGCGAGTCTGACAGTTTCCTTACTAGCCGGTAATCAGTGGCAGATTCACCATTAAGCAGACTAAGCACCTGCCTTAGGACACCAGGGCCAAAGGGGGCACCACAAAGTTGGGAAAAGGGTGAAAAAATGTAGAAAAATGCCTTTCAGGTCATGAATATTGGCTTAGTTTGTACAGTATATTGTGTTTATCATATGAATACATTTTTGTACTGCTGCAGCCTGCATTGTATATCTGGTCAGACGGGTCAACAACTAAAATGGACTCTGGGTCAGTGTGGAAAGGAGGGGGGCACCAAGATGGGTCAGTGCTGCTTCAGGCACCAGGGAGCCTTCACCCGCCCCCACCTGTAATTGGCCTTTGTCCCAATAAAGGTGTTCTTCAAGCTGTTTTCCGTGTGGGCTGACGTGACTGCACGCTCCTCTGCTCTGGATAAAACTGAGTCCAGCTGTCTAGGAGGGGAGCCCTGGAAGCCCGCCCACCCCTAGAGGAGGGGATTTTTGTCTGTGGGAAAACACAGCAGCCCTCCAGCTTCCCTCCTCTCTCTGCTACTTTGGGAATGTGGGGGGTGGAGCCTGAGGAGGATGGCGTTTGGGCAGGAAGCCCAGTAGGGAAGTGATGCTGTAGAGTCCACCCAGCAAAGCTGCCAGATTTTCCAGGAGAACCGATCTCTGCAGTCTGGAGAAAAAAGTGTGAGTCCAGGAGAACTCCAGGCCTCAGGAGAAGAGGCTGTTTGGTGCAGTGGTTAAGTGCACGGACTCTAATAATCTGGGAGAACCGGGTTTGATCCCCCACTCCTCCACTTGCACCTGCTGGGTGACCTTGGGCAAGCCATAGTTCTGACAAGAGCTGTCCTTGAAAAAGAGCAGTTTCTGCCAGAGCTCTCTCAGCCCCAGGGTGTCTGTTGTGGGGAGGGGAAGCGAGTCTGTAAACCACTCTGAGACTACTTTGGGTAGTGAAGGGCGGAGTATAAATCCAATCTCTTCTTCTTCTGTTAACCCCCTGTGTTGGCCATACTTCTTGGGCTTTTTGCTCTCTACCTTACAACGGACTAGTGATCTGAGACAGGCTGGCTGTTCAGTTTCCAAAGAGACAGCAGAGCAGCCATTGTGTCTTCATCCAGCATGTTTTACTGCAACCTAAGAACTTCTGGCAGTGGGGGTGACTACCCTCTACATAATGGTTCAAGTCCGTGCAAACGGCAGTATCGAAACTTTCAGCATTTATTGATTTAAGCCATCCTGCCTGGCCCAACTTAGATGGCCCAGACTAGCTAGATACTGTTGGATCTTGGAAGCTAAGGAGGGTCAGCCCTGGTCCGGAGACCACCAAGGCATGCCAGGGCCATGACGACATGGAGGCAGACAGTGGCAAACCCACCTCTGAACGCATCTTGCCTTGAGAATGCCCTCAGCTGGCCTATGGGGTTGACATAAGTCTTGACAGCAGTTCCCATCATTGCCCTGCCTTTCTCACCATCCAGGGTTCAAAGGAAAGGGTTAAAATCTGAATAACTAAACACCCCAGGACTTCTTGGACGAGGCCTTAATTCCCTTCAGAGTCTTGCCTGAATGATGAGTGGCCTCACCCTGGTTGCAGAACCACAGCACAGGGGCTCCCCTCACTTCGTCCAGGAGCGCCCCCCCCTGAGATGCCAACAAAAGGAACCGGCTGCAAAGTCACAGACCGGAGGGATTTTAGGGAGGGCACAGATAGGAGGGGCTGTTGGGTGCAGGTGCTCTCCCGCCCCCCACACCTTTGTCCCTCTTTCTTTTTACTCGACATTCGGGTCTGACGAAGACCTTTGACGGATGGGAAAACTTGCCTGCAGTCTCACGGCTTGTTTTAATGATCGTATTGCATTATTTTGGCCGTCCATCTCTCTTCCTCTAGCAGAGCACCAGGGCAGACACACACCCCCTCCCCGCTTTGCTTTCCCCCCGCTAAAAGGCGAACCCCCGGAGGGAGGCCCCGCGCACTCCTCGGCTGCTGCCCAGTCCGGCTGTTCTGGCGCTGCTGACAGCCCGCCGCCGAACCCCGAGACCGACCTCCCCCGGCCGGCGCCGGCTGCTGCCCTGAAGGCTGCGGCCGCCTGTTGGCTTCCAACCGCTCCGGGAACGGGGAGGCTTGTGTGTGTGGGGGGGAGCGCTCCCGGCTGCCCGGCGGGCTTGAGGACTACGGAGGGGATGGCAGGGGCCGGGGTGGGCCGCGGAAGCGCCCCGGGACGGGACGGCCCCCCCCCCGCGGGCTTTGCACGGTGCCCGGTGAGCGGGCGGGGGAAGCTGCATCACCGAAGAGGAGCGGCTTTTCTGCGCGCCGGGCCGGGAGAGGCCGTGACCCTTTCTGCAGCCAGCCGGCCAGCCAGCGGCAGAGCCCTGCGCGTCGGGAGGCGACTGGGGCCCGCCGGGGCTTGGACGACGCGCCGCCGCTTCTTGCACCGGGCCGGCTGGGCCGAGCGACCCCGCATCCCGCAGGCGGAGCCGCGCCGAGTCCCCGGCCAGTCGGACCGCGTCCTTTCCGCCGGCGCCAAAGCGCCTGCGCGGGGAGGCCGGCCTCGGCGGCGCCGGGCAGCGATTTTGTCCCTTCCCGCTCCCCGTCGACGTCAGGCGCTTCCCCCTCCTCCCCGGCCAATCGGGGCGCCGCTCCCTTTTGCGTCAGAGCCGCGGCTCAGGGTCGCGCGCTCCTCCTCCGCCCGGTTGCCATGGCGGCGGCTGCGGCTCCGCCCCCGTGCGGATGAGCTCACGCGGTGCCGCAGCCCCGGGAGGAGGGGGAGGGGCGGCTGCTCCCTCACAACAAGATGGCGGCGGCGGCTGCAGCGGTGGCGGCGTCCGGTGGCGGCGGGGTCGGCGCCGGCGGGCCCCCTCCTCGCCCTCGCCCTCGCCCTCCTCCCCGGCGCCCGGGCCCCGCCTGCCCCCCCCGGCCCCGCCGCCGCCGCCCTCGGCCCGCCCGCCGGGCCCCGCGCGCATCGGCTACTACGAGGTGGAGCGCACCATCGGCAAGGGCAACTTCGCCGTCGTCAAGCTGGCCACGCACCTCGTCACGCGCGCCAAGGTGAGCGGCGGCGGCAGGAGGAGGGGGAGGGCCGCCTCCCCCCCCGGCCGGGCCTGACGCCGGCCTCCCCCCCGCCCCCCGGGCGCGCGCGCGGCCTGCCGACCCTCTCCGCCGCAGACAGCGCCGGGGCCCTTGCCCGCCCCCTGCCCCCGGCCGGTCACCTTCAGGCGCTGCGTGGCCCGCGGGGGCGGGCGAGGACCCCCCCCCCGCAGGGCCTCCCGCTGGCCGGTTGCTGCGCCTCTGCCGTGCGCGGCCCGGGTGGTCGGCCGGCGGGGCTCCCGGGGGAGGAGGAGGGAGGACGGAGGGGGCCGGCCCGGCCGGTGCTCGGCAGCGCTCGCGGGACTCCCGCCCGGGGTGCCGGGAGGTCTCGGGAGAAGGCCGGGAGCCGGGGTTCCGGAGGAGGGCGGGCGCCGAGCGGCCGATCCGTATCTGCGGGCGGGCAGGCGGGCCCGGGGGCGCCTGGGTTAGGGCGCTGCCCGGGCCGGCTGTTGGAGTCGCTGCGGTCGGCCCCTCTCCTCCGCGCATCCCCGGTCAGCCGCGAGGGATCCCAGGCGCGCAAGCAGGCAAGCAAGCAAGCAAGCGAGAGGCGGGCTGGCCTGGATCGGATGATTCAGAATGCGGGGCGGCGGGCGGGCGGGCGGGCTGAGTAACCGGCGAGCGTCCGTGTGTCGCAAGGGGTTTTCTTGCCGGGGGCAGGAGGGGATGTGTCACCTGAGAAGGCGGCTTCTGTGCTCCGGGCTGGGGGGGCGGCGGCCTTGCTTTCCCCTCTCCCCCCTCCCCCCGGTGCTGCATCTTCTGCTTTCTGCAGCTACCGGCGGCGGCTCTGCAGGGCTCAGAGGGAACCTGGAGGAAGCTCCACTCGCTGCCGGTAGGCTGGTCCATCGGAGCCCCCGGGTCCGCTTCCCTGTGGGGGCTGGCCCTTGGCGGCTCCCTGAGGCAGAAGGCAGGCGAGGCAGCTTGTTTCCGGTGGGCATTGGTGCCCCTGGGCAGCTGCAGCAAGTTCAGTTCTTAGACCTCAGGGGTGGCCTGCAGCTGATGGAACACCCAGTCCCTTCCATCTAGAAAGTGGAATGGCTTGAAAATAGTTCCTCTGTCATTAGCTGATGGTGGCTTTCATCAGTTCTGGTGGAGGCAAGCTTTGAACGTGGCTACTCCAGAAGAAGGAGGGAGGGTTAGTGTGAGGAGAGATGGAGGGCAAAGTGAAGGTGGGCTTCCCGAATCGCAGGAGCTTTGCTTTTCCTGCTGCAGCCTGGAGACCTCAGAGCCATGGGAATTTCCCCTGCAGTGCCTCTGGTGGTTTGGGGTGGATTCCAGACCATGGGAGCTTGTTGGCTGAGCAACCGCCCTCTCTTCCATTAAAGCGAAGCTGTATTCCTCTCCCACCTCTATATGGGGGGTTTGGTTGGAGTAATTCTCCAGAGGATTGTGGTGTTAGCTGCAGGAGGCCTTCAAAACGGCTCTTGACCCTGTTGATTCAGCTCTGCCAGTAGTTGGGATGGAGCAGTTGTCCCTCTAGAGGCACCTGCATTCTGAGAATATTTAGTCTGACCTGAGTGCTTGATTTAGTTGAGGGTTCGCTGTTATTTCCTGAAGACAAAACTCTGACCTGATACCTCAAAGCATGTTGTCAAGAGGAGAGGGGTGAGGAGGTAGAGCATCCCGGTGCCTCTCAAGCCTGCAGGGAAGCTGTCCCGAAGTCACCTCCGTTGACCTCGCTGTTTGGAGAAGGAGGGGGCACGATGTCTGTGCGGGGACCCTCCTTGTTTTTTTGCCTGCCCGTTATTGGAGGCCATCACTGCAGTGAATCAGAAATGCCTGACTGGCTGCAAAGAAAGCTGGAAACAAATGCACAATTGTTTGCAAAGCCCACCAGATAGGCCAGAGAGTTGAGCAAATAGGGACTCCCCCTCTTTTAGGGGGCTGGTCAGTGTCTGCTGAGGATTCTGCCTGGGGCAGGGCCGTTGGGCCCGGCTGATCCAATGCGGTGAGGTCTCCCAGGTTCATGTTCTGCTCTCGGCAGTAGTCATGGAGAAGCAGAGTGATCTGACTGTAACTAAGCAGCCCTTCCTGGTAACAGTTGTCAGTCTGTCATCTTTTGGTAAAGCAGCCGAAGCCCATAATCTTATTTGGAGCCTGTTTTGAGAAGCCCAAGGAAAATCTAACAAGGCAATTGTCCGAAGTCCACGGAACACAGAGGGAGCTTCTGTTTTTCCATGCTGAGCATTGTTTGAGAGAGGCAGATGAGGGGTTGTACGTCTTTATTGGACCAACCTAACTCTTAAAAATTCACAGAATTCTTTGTTAGATTTCTTTGAGACTCAGTTTTCCCCGTGAAAGATTGTGCTCTTGGGAGATACTGAAGATCCACAGGCTTCTAAGTGGAGACATCAGTGGCTTCTCTCCCGTGTCCATGTCTTTGAGGAATTTCGTTTGGTTCTGTGCCTGACAAGGTGACTTTTAAGAACAGGTCCAGAAGTTATTCTGGGTAGCTTTATTCTATCACTTTGGCTGTTTCAAAACTGAGCAGGAGCTTCAGTCTTCTCTGTAAATATGTGGGAGTGATTCCGTTTGTCTAGTGCATTTTTGCTGACATAGGAGACCTGTTTGTGAAATTCAGCATTGGGGGGGGGGGAGCGCGCGGTGGCCAGTGGCTGTTGTTCCCTGAAAACGGCAGAGTCATGGTTTCATTCTGTGCCGGTCGCTGTTTGTGCAATACACATGGTGGCTTGGGCTGTCGTGTAAATTTGAATTCATGGCAAGAAAGCTCCTGGCCAGGCAGGGACCAAGCTTGGGTCTGGGATGGGAGGGTTGCCCTGCAGGGGTCTCTGCCTTTCCGCTTCCTTTTTCCTTTTGCCTCATTCTCCCGTTCACATACTGGTGTTGCACGAGGAGGACAAAATGCTTTTTGACCTCTCTGTTGTGTGTCGTTTCTGTGTGTCCTTCTAGGACTTACGTGGTGAATTTTGACTTCTTAACCAGGCGGCAGTGGCTAAAGCTGCCTTCTTCCTAATAGGCTCTCAGATCCTCCTCCTCCGCCTGCAGATGGGTGGGGGCAGGTATGAGTATTTTAGAAGGAAGGGGATGTTTCTGTTGTGCAGCTTTGTGCAGGGCCCTGTCTGCTTCTCCCTTTGGGTAGGACCTCCTTTTCAGTAGCCATCAGGTTCTTGCTCTCAGAGTTCAGCTGTGTGTCTGCTCCAAGTACAAGCTTCTTTGCAGAAGCTGGTGGGGATGCGCAGCATCAGGGTGCTCACCACCTCTTTCCGTTGTGGAGTGCAGCCCTTGTATCTGCCCTCTGCCTTTCGGTGCACGTGTGGAACACGGAACTTGCTCACGTTCAGCTGCAGTTTTTGTGTCTGGCCCACATTGTTTCCATGTCAGAAGTCAATATGGGAAGGGAGCCTTGTGTAAATGAAGAGACGGCGTGAACTGTAATAAACACATGAAGCCGCCTTATACTGAATCAGACCCAGTATTGTCTACTCAGACTGGCAGCGGCTCTCCAGGGTCTCAGGTGGAGGGCTTTCACATCACCTGTGGCCTGGTCCTTTTAACTGGACATGCTGGGGATTGGACCTGGGACCTTCTACATGCAAAGCAGATGCTCTGCCAGTGAGGCACAGCCCCTCCCTAAGCTATTTGGCCCAGTGTCCTTCAAAGGACAGTTAGGGGCTCACCTGACAAATTTTGGTTTCATTTCCCTCTCCTGCTTCACCAGGTTACTGGGCTACTGATTGTGCAACGTGCAGAGTTCTCCTGTCAAGATCACTGAGAGGGTGCCACTGGGAGGGTGCCCCACAATATCAACTTCAGTAGCTACAACTGGGCAGTGGTGTTAAAGAAATCTATCCGTAATTATAGTGAATAGCGAATAACTTGCAGAAGGCAAGGGACACACTTTCTAGCCGCACACTCCCAGCGTAGTGCCCTGTGTGCCTTGCACCAGGCTGTTCCAGCTTTGCATTGATTATGAGTAAAGTACAGCTGTTCTTTTGCTGGCTCTTCATAGCTGGAGACTGCTGGCACGTGTGTCTTTTTGGCCCATAGGGAACCTCTGAGGGAGGGCAAAATGCTGCCAGTAGTCTGCTGCCGCAGTTGGGAAATGCATCCCTGTGAGGTCACTTCTGTCTTTTGAAGGCCGGCAGGGCCCCACATAGCTACAGTTCTGTGACTTGCCTGGATTCCCAGGGTTAGAAGGGGAGCTTCCGGCTGTGTTCTTTTCGCCAGCTAGCCTGCTGCTGCTTGATCTGTCAGAGGGCGCTCTCTGCATGGGACGGCTTCCTGTTGAATGCCCCTCGAGCGTTGGTTCTGTCTGGATACCCTGTCAGCCTTGGCTGTTTCAGTGGTATTGCTGCCTGCCCAACTGGACTGGGCTGGGCACCCCGTCTCCTCCAGTTTTTAGTAGTGAATCCTGTGAAAAATTCCTCTGGAGTCTGTTGGCAAGAAGCCTCCAGTAGTGTGCTTTGGGCTGGTGGCCCTGACATTTCTGCTGTTGAGCTCTGCTCAGGAGGCCTAACCGGGCAGTGGGAAGGATGTGGAAAGGGCTCCCAATATGTTTGTTTGCAGATTCCTTGGGGACCCTTTAGTGAAACACTGTATTAAATACAACCAGTCTTTTAACTGTCCTTCCTGGAATCTGAACCATTGTTGTTTCTAGAACATTTATGTGTTTAAAATATTTATAGCCCACCTTATTTTCTCGGTCTTAAGGTGGCTAGCAGCACAGCAACCAGTTGCAAGGAGACAAATCAGAGTCCATTGCAAAATCACCGCCTGCCGTCAAATCTTCTCTTTCCAAAATGCCCTCTGAAACAGAACTTTGTTGCAGAGTTTCCCAGATGGAGCCCCCAGCTATTGTGTGCCCACCCTGGCTGGCCCTTTGAAAGGACTGGACCGGCCACAGAGAGGACTCTGGACCCAGCCTTGCGTGATGGACAGTCTGAAGGGAGGGCCCCTTAAGGAGGAGGCTGTTTGAGAGGTTGGTGTGTGGGAATATGCCCTGAGATGTAAACAAAGACTTATCAAGCCACATCATTTACAGTCCAGCTCTCCCATCAATATCCAGGCTGGATAACACAATGCCGTCAAATAGCCTGAGACATCTAATAAGCAATGTAATAGGGCTGGCGTTACAGAAACCTAAAATAAAGTGTATGTATTAAACATGATGCATTAATGCAGAAAATGGTATTGCTTAAGTAGAATGCCATGCAGTGAGAGCCAGGTAATACATATTATCTGCTGTAGAATCATTGCTTTAATAAAGTACTTTTCTAAACTATTACATTATAATATAGCCTGTTTCATTTATTTAAAAATGCTCTTCTGGACAATTCCATTTTATGCGGTGTACAGAATGCCAGAAATGTGGGAGCCTTCCTGACCTTCTCAGGTAGGCCGTTCCACGAGGTGAGGGCCACAACCAAAGATTGCGTATGTACAGCCAGGTACAGGCAGTTGTGGGTTTTGCCCATTTGCTGGGTGGCCCCTGCAGAGGGCCTTGCTCCACTGAGTGAAGTGGTAGGGGTGGATCTTAGGAGGAGAGCCAGGCCTGCAGATGTGAGGGTCCCAGCCCATGAAGGGCTTTGCCCATGCTAGTCAGTACCTTGAATTGAACTGTGTAACTGATGGGCAGCCGGAGTGACAGCAGGATGTCTGTCTGTAATAGGCACCGCCCACCTGCCTCCTGATAGGAGCTGAGCTGCGACGTTCTGTACCAAGGGGAGTCTCTGTGTTGATGTTGAGGGGAGGCCGATGCGGAATGGATTGCAGTACTCTAGCCTTGGTGTAGCCAGCCAGATCAGCCAGGTCGTGGTGTAGGGGCATCGTCTGAGCTCAGTTGTTTTTTGCAGCTGCATTAACGTGCTGTTCCAGCAGCATTGCTGGGCTCACTGTAACCGCTAAGCTCTTAACTGAGTGAGCGTGAATCAGCTGAGCCCCAGCAAATGTAGGAGGCACAGTGTCCTTCAAGACCTCAGCCTTCCCAACCAGCCTTACTTCATCTTGTCAGGATTCAGTTTCAATTTGCTCACTCAGCCATTTAACCCAAGGAGTCTATTAGTCTGTGGCTAATGAGGCCCCTCGGCCATGAAGGGCTTTCCGGGGTGGTGCTCAGCACTTTGCATTGAGCCCAGAAGCAGGCAGGCAACCAGCACAATTGGTCTCGTTCTGGAGTGATACATTGCAAGCAGTTGACTCCTGACAGGAGTCTCACTGCTGCATTTCGTACCAGTTGAAGCTTTTGAGATGTCTTCAGAGGCATCCCTGTGTATAGGACATTATAGTAGTTCAACTTGAAGGCTGTGGTAGCATGGGCAGGTCTGCACTGTCTGAGTCGGGACGGCTTATGGGCATGCTGGAACTGAAAGCAGGCACAGCTGGCGACTGCTGACCCAGCACACTGTGTTCTCTTCCTCATATGTTCCACTCCTGTGGGAGGGGAAGGGTTGTAGAACATGCCGTTCACACAGTGTACACAACAATGTCTTGGTGGTGTGGCCTTCCTATATGTGGTGGCAGGCACAGGTGATATTTAAAGACCACATGCTGTGGGGTGGCTGGGTGGTTGGGCCATGCTCAAGTGAATAAGGAGGAACGACTGGAAGGTAGATCATTGCTGTAAACGCAAGTGGAGCTCTGTGATTTGGGGCTGCCGACATGGCTGGGTTGGAGAGCACGAGGAGTTCTCTTCCGTCCCTTGAAGAGAGGATGACACTCAGACAAAATTTGGCTGCTCTCCTGCTTGGAGTCCCTGGAGAGAGGAAGCTGGTGGTTCTGTCTCCATTGGGCTCAGAGTGCCCGCCGTCCTCGGCTTCACTCCCTGCCTGCTTCCAGGATCAGGGCAAGAAAAGTGCTCTGGTTCTCTGTCTGTGAGCTCTTAAGTTATTTCTTCCCCCTTGTACCTAAAACATGAACCTCATTTTCTCTCTCTCTTTGGTGCTTAAATCTCCCCCCCCCCGCCCAGCACTTTAGTGGAGGCCGTGGCTTCTGCAGCCTCTTTGCCAAACTTTTCAGACTCTGCTGTGGGAGAAATGGTGATGTCTATCTCTGGCAGTGAGGCAGAAGGACCTGGCAGGGAGGCAGAAGTCCAGGCCTCTTCCTGCCAGCAGCAGCAGCGTCGCAGAAGTGAGCAGAGGGCCCTTCAGGATCTAAAGGAGGCAGCACTGGCTATTTGCCCCAGCAGAGCCCCATACCATTCGCAGGCTTCCTGAGCGTGCATCTGAGCTTTTGGAGGAGAAGAGGAGGAGATTGGATTTATACCCCTGGCCCTTCGCTGCCCAAAGGCATCTCAGAGCGGCTTACAAACTCCTTTCCCTTCCCCTCCCTGCAACAGACACCCTGTGAGGGAGGTGGGGCTGAGAGAACTTCTGACAGAAACTGTTCTTGAGAGAACAGCTGTGCCAGAGCTTGTGACTGACCCAAGGTCACATCAGCAGGTGCAAGTGGAGGAGTGGGAATCAAACCTGGTTCTCCCAGATAAGAGTCTGCACACTTAACCACTACACCAAGCTGGCACCAAAATGCAATCGCCGTTGGCAAGTGAGATCTCCTTGTACTGCATCGAGGTTGGTAGGGGGTAGGCCAAAGGTTTTTCAGTGCCCCTAGAGTGACAGGCCTGGATGGAGCAATTTAACTCCCAGTGGCTCAGAAAGTGGCGGGCTGCCCAATGGGACATCAGCCATCAAGGAACTCAGACATCTTGGCCTACTGAAGCAGCCGTGAATGGCCCAGTGGCCCTGACCTGGGCACGATTGTCCTCTCTGCCTTTCAGAGACCAAGGTGGATTCTCCACAGTTAATTCAGTGGGCTCCAGCCAGGGCTCAGATAGAGAAGGGGAATTTTTGCATCATGAAGAACACCCCACCCCACCCCTGGCAATACACCAAACGGTTCTGCTCCCCCCTGAGGAACTCCCTTTGCTTCTGTGTGAAGCGCTCAGTCCTGAAGGCAGAGCAGCTCCAGGCTGCAAAGCAAGAAGATTTCGTTGGAGGGGACCCAGGCGATCGATCAGGCACAAGAGAGCTGGGATTTGTGTTTGCTTTCCTCGGCTCTTTCCTACAGAGTTTGGGACGAGTGGGCAGCCTCGCCCAGATTTCATGTTGGCCACTCAGAAGACTTATTCCTTTCCTCCCAAGGTTACCTTCTAAAAAGTGCCAGTTTGGTGTAGTGGTCATTCTACCAAAATAGAGAGTTGGATTTTTTAATTCCTGGTGGCAGCAGAAATCTACTAAGTTCATGTACACGGAGTGTGGTTTAAAGGAGAAACAGTCTCCTCAATAAGTGAGGACGCCACACAGCCACTATCCTGACCAGGTATTCCAAGGAAATCTCCCATCCAAGTACTAACCACCGTTGACCCTGCTTAGCTTCCAAGATCTGACGAGATCGGGCTTGCCCAGGCTGTCAGGGCACCGGCAAGGCACACTCTTCGATAAGCAAGGTTAGCTTTGGAAGTCTTCAGACTGAGGCTGGTGGGCAATCCCTCCCCACTGGGGACAGAAAGAACAATCTATTTCCTCTCTCCAGGGATTATGGCTAGGAGAGTCCCCAAATGTCCCAGCGTGTTGCCCTCTTCTTCGGGTGAAGGAAACCTTCACAGTCCATTCAGTGTTCTGTTCTCCACTGTACCAGCCAGTTCCCAAGAGCTACCATGGCGAGCGGTTTCTCGGATCCTTGTTTTGTTGGGCTGCCTGAGTTCTTGAGGGTTGCATCCTGAGGACAGCAGTGCACGCACCGAGGGAGAGGATCTGGTGTCACCTTGATAAATGGGTCTTTAAGCTTTGTGAGGATAATCGGTCTCCAGCAAGCATCCAAAAAAAGCCATGCTGTTGTGCATGGGATGAGTCACCTGTTTGGCAGAGAGCAGGTGGCTGAGGAGTATTCTGAGATTTTTTTTTGGGGGGGGGAGGTCTGTTTGTGCTTAATAAAGGATGTGGTGGGCTGGTGGAGTCCAGCTCTCTTTATAATCACAGATTGGTCATCTCTTGGCTCTGGTGCCATCCTCAACAGCAGATATCCTGCCTTCCCTTTTATTCCCCCCCTTATGTAATGAGCATTAATTGGCTTTGGAGAAGAAAGATGCTTCCACCACTGCAACTTGCCCCTGCTCTGACTGAAACGGGGGGGGAGTGTTATTGACACAACAGCAGCAAGGAGGAGCTTTTATTTTCTAAAGTTTTGGACTTTGACATCAAAATTGCAACCTGGAATGAAGATCTTTATGCCCATCTGGGCTATTCTCTTGGATCTTGCTTGGCTACAGCTAATTTTGTTGTGTTTTTTCCCTTGAAGTATAATCTAAAATGCAGGGGGTGTGGGGGGGAATTACTGAAGAACAGGGAGGCTAAGTCCTCTTTGCCTGTTGTTGCTTCTTTCCGTCTCTCTGACGTGTTTGCTTGGGATGTTGTGGTGGTGCAGTATTTGCTCATGAAAATCTGTGGCACAGCCGTCCCCATCTCTGAACTTATTTCCCCTTTTATCAGCTCTGTGATATTCCTCCATTTTCCAGGAACACCTTTTAGCAGCAGTATCTTCAGCTTTTAAAAGGTCATGGAGGAAGCACCATTTCTAATATGGTGCAGCCTGTACATATTGTAAAACATATTCCGTGTTGATTAGGCTTGTTTGCGCCAGTGTCCTCAAAGAGTATAAGGACAAGAAAGTGTAACTGAGAATATGGAAGTATGGTTATTCAAGTCTATCCCTAGCTCTTCCAGAAAGTTTCATGTGGCCTGGTATTAGTCCTTCTAATAACTTCATTGGGCAAAGCAAGAGTTGATGCACTCTATAATTATATTAATTATATAATGTCAAGAGATGCTGAATTGGGGTTAATTCCAATTGGTGCTAGCTTTGATCAGGCTGGAAGAGTTTTAGTCTGTTTCTGCAACTGGGATGCTTAATAGGTGGACGGTCTTGGCAGGTATATAGGATGGTACTGCCAGTTTGGTGTCGTGGTTAAGTGCGCAGACTCTAATCTGGGAGAACCGGGTTTGATTCCCCACTCCTCCACTTGCACCTGGCTGGATGACCTTGGGCAAGCCATAGTTCTGTCAAGAGCTGTCCTTGAAAAAGAGCAGTTCCTGTCAGAGCTCTCTCAGCCCCACCTCTCTCACAGGGTGTCTGTTGTGGGGAGGGGAAGGGAAAGGAGTTTGTAAGCCACTCTGAGACTCCAAGTGAAGGGCAGGGTATAAATCCAATCTCCTCTTCTTCTTGATGGGTGTATTGCAGTGGTGAAGCTGCAGGGGATGAGCTGGGAAGATCTGTTTAGCTTAGTTATGGACTTGCCAGAGGCGCGTATATCAGCTCCTCTCTTGGTCTCTGCCCCCTTCAGCAAGTAACAAAGGAACAGCTTTCAAGATGGCAGTGGGGGCAACCAAGATAACTGTTTGTTCAAAGTGCTTTGACCACTTATAAGGGAGGGGGTCCTCGGATATTGTATGGCTAGTGTTTATAATGGAATATAAATAGAAAGCAAGATGACTTCTGAACTTTGTCTTCCGAATCCTGCTCTAGCAGAAGCTCTGTGTCTTTGTCAGGCTGATGGAGCTTGCCATGGGACTGGGGTGTGTGTGTGAGAGAGAGGGGGGTGGGCAGGCCGAGTTCTGGTTTACTGTGTCATTGCCCTGCTTAAGTGTAATGTCAAGAGACTGTTGGAGGGGTGTGTGTGTGTAAGGAGCCTTGTATTCTTGTTTGAATTTTTAAAGATATTTTTATACCACCTTCCAGCTATGGCTCTCAAGGTGGTATACAGGCAAAATGCACTTAAGTAAGTGTAAGTGGTAAAAAACAGCAGGGACCCATCAAGAAAACCATGAGCAGCAGCAATTCCTGAAAATACAGCACATAAAAAGGCAACACAATAGGGTAAAATACATATTACAAAAACTTCAGCAGATAAACATGAATCAATGGGGTCTTAGTAATTGCCAGGCAAGATGAAATCCAGGGCAGTGCCTACAGGTGATTGGATATTGTACTGCTGTGGTCATTTTTCAACTGGACTGTCTTGTCCACACAGGAAAGTCCAGTTTTGGATTACGGCTGTAATGAAATGATAGAATGCAGCCCCACCCATGTAAGAAGGGAGACCCACTGAATGGCAGACACCCGAGTAAGTACAAATGGCTTGGCCTGGTGCCTCACATTTTTTACAGAGCCAGTGCGAGGTGGATAATGGTACAGAAGGTGGGCATAGCCGCGGTGCCTCCAGTGAACGAGCCCTGTTTCCTTGTGGCCGTCCTCTTTGTTAGACACAGAACAGGTGCCTGAAGGTTACTCTCAGGCAGACTTCTATCATTACATGATTGGTAAATCCATGGATAAAGAGTGGAGATGGAGCCAGTGGGCAGTGCGTTGGCAAAGACCTCGGTTCCTGCCCTTCCTTCACTTTGGGCCTGCTGGAAAATGAGCCTCTCACCTTCAGCTTCTTCAGGCGTAATAAACAGGAAAGGATGAGTTAGGTTTGTCATGTCTCTGCCACATGAAAGAGACAAAGTGCATGGTTCTCTAAATGAAACAAATTATTGCTGCTAGCAGTCTCTCAGGGCAAGGCTGCTATGTTGTTGACCCTGCAGTTGGCAATTTACCAGTTTCTCAGAATGCTGCTCTGCTATGCCAGGCCTCTTTCAAAGGGAACTTTAAATGTCTGAAGGGTTTTAGGCAGCTTGCATTGCAGAGTTGATTGATTTGATTTATTTATCAGACTCCTATCCCGACCGAAGTGGGCTCAGGGCAGCCTACAATACACCTAAAATAGAACTAAGAACAACATGTATGTTTTGTTGCCTTTTTGTGATAAAACTTTGTAATCTGCCTTGAGTTTCAGTGGGAAGAGTGGACCATATACGAAGTAAAGAGAGCCCGGGGTTTGCTGTGTTGAATGTTGCCGCCTGGGTTCCCCTGCAGCTGTGTTGTATGTTAGGTGTTCTGGCATACTCCCAGATGGAGCCCTCTGAACCTGGTGGGACTTTGTGATAAACAGGACCATACATAAGGGATCCCTCCGTACTTGGCTCCTTATGGAAAGACCTTTGGCAGCAATATTTGATATCTGAATTCTAGCTGGCCATATTTTGGGAAGAGAGGTGTTTTAATGGTGAACTTCCGGCTTATAGTCACAGGACAAAAGCTGCTGGGTGCCCCCTTTGAACTCTGGAGCAGGCTGAGCGTGTGCGCCTCTCTCTCTCTCTGTCTCTGTCTCTGCTGGAGCAGGCCTTGCTGTGCCTCTTCTGCCCAGGTGTTTTGCTTAGCTGCTGCGGATGAAGCATGCGGAAGGAAGAAAGAGTAACCTAGCTGGGCAGGGAAAACTCTGAACAGAGGCTAAAGTCTTTTAAAGTAGGATCAGAGATGACAGGCGTTTGGGTAAATGGATGGTCTTGGCCAGCTGCGCGCTACAAGAGGTTGTTCTGCAGAGAGGAAAAAAGTGTGTGTGTGGAGGATCTGCACAAAAGCCTCCTTTTCCGGGCTCAGTGAGGAGGGTGTAGTCGTGCATGTGCAGAGAATTGCTCCAAAATCCCACCCAGGACGAGCCGGCAGAGCCACCATGACCAAACTCAACACTTGAGCAGGAATGGCGACCACGGCGTGCCGGTAGCTCCTCCTCTGGTGTTGTTGGCTGGGCGCGGCCATTCAGGTGGAGAGGTCTCCAGCACCGTGAGTGCCTGTTATGGGCTGATAGCAGAATTGTGGTCCAAAGGCTGCTTTGTTACCGGGGGACTCAGATCCTCCGTAAGTGCATTTACTTGGCTTCCTTGATGGACACCAGCCCTCTTCCTTTTCAAGCTCCTTAAGTGCCGCCTGAGATAGAATTTAGTAATAAATTACAAGGCACAATTGTTCGTGGCTTAATCCTCGTTTAAAATTGGCCACAACTTATTGGACACTTCCAAGAAGCCTGAACTCTGTGCTCTGTTGCCAGGATGCCTCTCAGAGACATTTTGCTTCTACTGTTATTGATGAAAAATAGTGGGAGTGCTGTTCTTTTCAGAGCACATCTGAACTCAGCAGCTAATTTGTCACTTCAGCACCTGTGATCGATGATAGGAATCTTTACATCTCCCATAGGCATAGTCCAGGAGAAGTTGGTAATAAGTTTTCTGATAAGGCACGAGGGTCTGCTTTTCAAACTGCTCTTGAAATTTCCCCTGCTGAGGAGGAGAAAGCAAAGCAGGGCAGATGAGTGGAAGTCAGTGGAAGGGATGGCTTTGCAGTAACGCTGGGCCCTTTGGTGGGCACTGAGTTCTCTCTGTTCCATGGTGATGCTATAAAGATATCCCACTGGGTCTTGCCTGTCAGTATGGGGAGGGGGTGCGTGGGGGGGCTACTGAGTTAAAGAGGCTTGTGTGGCCTAATAAAGAGCATGTACAGGCATCTTCCAGAGTGCCAGACAATGGTGAATGTCCCATGCCACTGATGCTTTTGAGTGGGACTTATGAGAAACTGGAAGGCTGAAGCTGGACCCATATTAAATGTTGTGTGTATGTGTTGTGTTATGTGCTGTCAAGCTGCACCTGACTCACAGCTGCTGTGTGGAAATGCTCTCCAAAACATTCTGCCCTGAACAGTCTCGCTCAGGTCTTTGCTAGCCTGGGGCCTTTGCGGCTTCCTTGACGGAGTCCGTACCTCTCACGTTGGGCCTTCCTCTTTTCCCGCTGCCTTCTACTTTTCCTAGCATGACTGTCTTTTCCCAGTGGGTCTTGTCTTCTCATAATGTGACCAAAGTACAATAGTCTCAGTTTGGTCATTTTAGCTTCTAGAGGAGGGTTCAGGCTTGAATTGATCTAGAACCCACTTATCTGTCTTTTTGGCAGTTCACAGTATCTGTAAAACTCCCCTCCAGCACCACATGCCAGAAGAATCGACGTTCTCCCTACCAGCTTTCTTCATTGTCGAACTTTCACGCCCATACACGGAAATGGGGAATCCTGTGGCATGAGTTATCTCGACCTTGGACACCAGCAACACATCCGTACACTTAAGAATCATTTCTAGCCCTTTCATGGCCGCCCTCCCCAGTGTCCTCCTCCTCCTCCTTCTGTTTCTTGCTTGCAGTCTCCCTCTTGGTTGATGCTGGAGCCAAGGAACAGAAAGCCTTTCTTCCATTGTCGACCTTAAGGCTGTGTCATTCCCAGTCGTCGTTACTTTTGTCTTCTTGGTGTTCAGCGGTAACCCTGCTCTGGCACTTTCTGCTCTAGCCTTCGTCAGGAGTCGTTTCAAGTCTTCACTGTTTCTGCCAGTAATGTATCCTCTGCATATCTCAGATTGTTAATGTTCCTTTCACCAGTTTTCACTCTACCTTCATTGAAATCTAATCCAGCTTTCCTTATGCTTTGTTCTGTGTATGTACTGAAGAAATAGGTGGATAGAATAATCCTTGTCTGGCACCTCTGCCAGTTGGAAGCTGCTCTGTTTCTCCACATTCTGTCCTCCCTGTAGCCTCTTGGCCAGAGTACGGATTGCTCATGGAAACAATCGGATGTTGTGGCACTCCTGTTTCTTCTGAAGCCACTGAGTGGCCTGCCTGCGTATGAAACTGAGATTGTAGAGCTGAAGAGACATTGCCACGCGTTGCACTTGTGAAAGCTTCCAGAATTCCTGGAATGATTCAGGTTCCTCCGCCTCGGTTGTTGGGGAGATGCGGCACCCGTGCCGACTACTAGATGCTCGGCTGTGTTTGCACAGCCAGCTGCTGGTGGTGGCCACAGAGCAGTGATACTGTTCCTGAGGCAAGCTGTGGTTCTCAGAGGCACTGCGGGCCCCTGGCTGATCCTGTGTCCACACTAGGAAGCCTGCAGCTGTCGTCGAAGAGGCCTGCCCGGGTTCTGCGTTGACTCCTCCCTGTGGAGCCTGGTGCTGGAGGTTCTGGACAGGCGTCTCCACGAAAGCCACGCACACGGTGCACTCGTGTTTTTGTGCTGTTACGTGGGTCACGGTTTGAAACCGTCTAGGCCGGAGGGGGAACCTGATACAGGAGGGGGCTGCCCTGCATGCCGTGGGCTGTCTGCCTCCTGGCTTCGTGGAACAAAAGGGGGGCCTGCTGGAACGGTTCCATGCTGAGGCTTCCAGGAGGCTTAGAGGGGCTTATGCTCTGAAACGGATACTGTTGTAGTTCAGGAATAACAGCCACTGGCGGATATTAAGAGGCCCAGGAAAGCTGCCGAGAGCCCTGGATCAGGGGAACAAAGCAAAACAAAGCGCTCGTCTTTTTGAAAAAGATATCAAAGGGAAATGCATCAGGAGATAGCAACAGATTCGTTGTAACCTGCTCAGGAGTGGAAAAGGACTGAACTGCTAATCCAGGATGGTGGCCCTAAAATGGGATAGTTTCTAACAGCGATGGAAACAGGTCTGCGGAGATATAGTACCGTCGCTCACAAAAATTATGTCTACCCTGTGCACTCGCACTAGGTTAGCCGTTTGACGCATTCCATGTTGTAAGTTTTATTTATTTACTTCATTTATACTCTGCATCCCCCCCCCCGCCAAAGCAGCTTTCATCATTCGCCTCTCTGCTGCTTTATCCTCCCAGCAGGTAGGTCAGGCCGTGTGTGTGGGACTGGCCCAAGGTCACCCGGCCTACTTCCATGGCAGAGTAGGGGTGTGAACCTGCATCTCTTAGATCCTGATCCCACGCTGGAACCAGCCCTGTAACAACAGTGTAGGTAAGTATAGCTTATGCCTAAAGCCCTCCTGACAAAGGTGCCGCTCCGTTCTTCTCGAAGAAGGAAGCTGCTTGGCTTAGGAAGGAGCAAAGGGGAGGAACAGAAGTGTGACAGAGTGCTCTGGCCGAAGAGAGAGAGTCAACGTATTCCGGCGCTGCTTGTGGGTTGTTGCTACCACGCTTCTTTTTTTGGCCCTGTCCCGGGGGGTGTCCAGCACAAGGTGGTTCCCACGGGGCTGGGGGCTGCCTTCCGCTCTCTTTGCGCGGGACTCTCAGCTGCTGTCCTCCTCTTGTGTGTCGCTGAGTTCTCCTGTCCCAGGGAGCTTTCCTGACTTGATGCTGAGTTGGCACAAGACCCTGTATTCCGCGTCCATCTCTCTGGTGCTTCCCTAGGAACTGATTGGCTGATCTGTTATTTGCATGGTTTCTACACTGCCGGCCCATAGAACCTGTTCAAGGAGGCTTACGGCACAACACTTAACTCCAAGAGGAAGTCATACCAACTGAAAATCCAGAAAGAGCATAAAACCAGCTTGTGACCTACAGTTCCTTAAGATGAGTCTCATAAAATGCTTCTGAGGCAGAGCACACTAAAATCAATAGAAAAGATCAACCCCTTAATTAAAGCCCTGGATCAAAGGACATGTTTTAGCCTGGTACCTAAAAGATGGTGGGGTAGGCAGCAGCCAGGCTTTTGACAGGCATGGTGCTACCACTGTGAAATGCCCATGTCTGGTCACCACTGACCAGTGTTCCCTCTAAGCTGAGTTAGTGTGAGCTAGCTCACAGTTTTTTAGACTCCGGCTCACACATTTTTGCCTCAGCTCAGGAAGGATGGCTCCAGAGCAAACTGATTAATGCAGCAGCCAAATCGCTCGCTCACAGCTTCAATGCCAGTAGCTCACAAAGGAGAATTTTTGCTCACAAGACTCACAGCTTAGAGGGAGCATTGCCACCGACCCCCCCCCATCT
This sequence comes from Gekko gecko, assembly GCA_029375565.1. Classification (NCBI taxonomy): domain Eukaryota; kingdom Metazoa; phylum Chordata; class Lepidosauria; order Squamata; family Gekkonidae; genus Gekko; species Gekko gecko. The sequence goes on along the minus strand of JAPDNY010000013.1, from coordinate 77,463,604 downwards.
GAAGGCAGGGGCACAGCGAGCTGGGCTTGTGAGCAGGATTGTCGCTGGCTGGCTGGGCAGTGCCTGAGGAGATGGCCCTCGGGCCCCAGCCCTTGGAACCGCGCCCCGAGGCAGAGGGCAGCCAGTGTGGATCTCTCAGCTGCTGGCGGTAGCCTGGCCACCACATTTTGGGCCGGTTGAAGACTCTGGGCAGTATCTTTTAGCGGAGGGGAATGGAAATATGTACAATAATTACTTTATTTTCAAATTTAAACCTGTTCTACCACTTTAACAACCTAACACGAATACTTACAACGTAGCATGTTAAAATATGCCGAATCACATATTTGTGAAACTTCTAGAGTATCCTTAGTTTTCTGAAAGCAAAATTGCAAATGCTCCCAACATTGAAGAGAGAGGGGCTGTGAACTGCTGCCTGCTCTGCTACCTTGGCATGTGCCTCTTGGTTTTGACATCGGAGAGTCGGGGGAAAAGCCCGACTGCAGACAGAAAACGACGTTTCAGTAGTAAAAGAAGGTGTACTTGGATGGAAGCTGTCTTTTGCTGTTATAATAGTGCTAGCCACGTATTAGCAGCATATTTGGATACCAAGGTAAATATTATACTGTCGGAAGAAAACACTGAACTCTTCAAGAGAGCCGGTGTGGTGGTTAAGAGCGGCGGACTCCAGTCTGGAGAACTGGGTTTCATTCCCCACTCCTCCTTCCCATGAGGCCTGCTGGGTGACCTTGGGCCAGTCACGGTTTTCTCAGAACTCTCTCAGCTCCTCCTGCCTCACGAGGGGCCTGTTGTGGGGAGAGGAAGGGAAAGGCGATTGTAAGCCACTTTGAGACTCCTTAAAGTAGAGAAAAGCAGAATATTTTACGTGTTTGTTTATTAATTTTATACCCCACCCTATCCCCAAAAATGGACTCAGTGCAGCTCACAACTTAAAACCAGCAACAATGGGAACAGAAAAACAATAAACAACAATAGCAGATATAAAAACCAGCTCCTCTTCTTCTGCAAGAGCATATCAGACATATTTATAAACACAGTTATTATGTTTAAGCAAGGAACATATCTGTGAAAATACTTCGTGTCATATGCTGTAAATTCTTGCGTAAATTCATGCTATACACTGAGTGAGCAAAACTTTGTCTTAAAGCATTTTGCTCATTCCAAAACCATGTTTCACAGCAGATCTCCAGTTTGCCCCAAACAGTCACTTTTTCATTCAGAAAGTCCTCTGGGGACAAAAAAACCCCCCTGAGGCTTTGCATCTCGGTGTGCTGACCTTCCTTCCTTCCTTCCTTCCTTCCTTCCTTCCTTTCTTTCTTTCTTTCTCTCTCTCTCTCTCTCTCTCTCTCTCTCTCTCTCTCTCTCTCTCTCTCTCTCTCTTTCTCTCTCTCTTTCTCTCTTTCTCCTCTCCTCTCCTCTCCTCAGCCTGATGTACCTGGCAGGGATAAAATGGGGGACAACAGAGCAATGTTGTAAGCTGGTCTGGTTCCTCACTAGGATCAAAACAAGGGGAATAACTTTCTCGGTATGGCAGCAAGGAAGTCCTCCTTGTTTGTAGAGAGTGGGTGGGCAGCCTCTTCTGGCATGCTTAAACTGTAGCTTTGTGTGCTCAGTTGAGAGAACTCTTGGGCAGCTTATGGGGAGTCAAGACATGTACTGCTGGCTGTATTTGACAGTCTGTTCCAACAGCTGCATTAGACACCAATGTGTTGCCACAGCAGCACACCCAAAGGGCTTTCCCCAGACTTTGTGGGTGTGGTTCTCTTCCCACACAGTCCCTAAGGATGTGTGGGCAAGGGCTTTGGAATGCCACTCCGCAACATTCAAGATGTTCCTTTCTCTCCTAGTGAAGCAATGTGAACACTGCAATAGCAGAAGAAATAAACAGGTGCATGTGCACCCCCCCCGAATAAAATATTACTTGGGTCCACTTAGGAGTCAAGTGAGGAAGCTTAAAAAAGCCCCCCCCCAAATAGTAGTAATCTAGAGGAATGAGCAGTGTCCCAGTGCATCAGCCCACAGTGGAACAAGTATTTCAAGGCTGTCTGGCTGGAGCTCTGGTGACCTCCCAACTTCCCCGGTTGCTGGGAGCTTCTTAATTGTGGTGCCATTGCTGAAAATGCCACACTCAGAGCCTTCATTAATTCAATTGTCTGGACTGATGGCTGGATATTGTCATGATCCCCCAAGGGCTGTTTACTTAGGTGTGATTTTAACACACTTGGGGAAAGGGGTGTGTGGGAAATAAAGACTGAGTTGAAAACTTACTGCAAAATTTGTCAATCCATTAAAAAAAATCAAAATGAGGCCACACCATTGATTTATACAGGGGCATTATGATACTGGCTGATTTGTTTTCAGTTCCCTTCTTAATAATCCCCATCATAGCATTTGCCTTTTTAAAAATTGCTATCTCACACTGAGTCAATATTTTCAATGAGTTATCTACTGTAACTCCCAAGTTCTCTCTCCTGGTCAGTCTCCACTAGTTTGGACCCCATTTCTGTGTATTTACAGTAAGGATTTTTTGTTCCAATGTGCATTACTTTGCACTTGCCCATGCTGAACCTCATTTGCCATGTGGACTCCCAGTCACCCAGCCTCAACAGATCCCTCTGGAGAGCCTCACAGTCCTCCCTGGTTCTCACCAGCCTGAACAGCTCAGTGTCATCCACAAGCTTAGCCACTGCTGACTCCCAACTCCAAATCATTAATGAACAAGTTGAAAAGTATCAGATCCAGTACTGAGCCCTGCAGTGTGCCACTGCTTACCACCATCCACTGTGAAAACTGCATATTTATACTCTCTGTTTCCTGTTAATTAACCAGTTTTTAATCCACAAGAGGTCTTGTCCTCTTATTCCATGACTACTGTGTTTACTTAGGAGCCTTGGATGAGGAACTGTATCAAAAGCTTTCTGGAAGTCTAGATAAACAACATCTACTGGGTCACCCTTGTCCACATATTTGTTCACCCCCTTGAAGAACTCTTAACAGGTTAGTGAGACAAGATCTTCCCTTACAGCATCCATGCTGATTCTTCCTCAGTAGCTTTTGTTCATCAGTGTGCCTACTAATTCTGTCTTTAATAATGGGTTCCACCAATTTCCCCAGTATCATTAGACTAACTGGCCTGTAATTTCCTAGATCTCCTCTAGAACCCTTTTTAAAGATGGGGTTTACATTATCTACCTTCTAGTCCTCAGGAATGGAGGCAGATTTCAATGATAGATTGCATATTTTTGTCAGGAGATCCAGAAGTTCACATTTGAGTTCTTTCAGAACTCTTGGATGTATGCCATTGGGGCCCGCTGATTTTGTCAATTTTTAACTTGTCCATCAGTCAAAGGACCTCCTCTCTTGTCACCTCAATCTGACTCCAGTCTTTCAACACCCCTCCCGAAATCGGCAGTTTTGGAGTGAGCAAGCACCTCCCAACCTCCACAGTGAAGACAGTGGCAAAAAACACATTCAACTTCTCTGTCATTTCCCCGTCATCCTTTAGTAGTCCTTTGACCTCTTCGTCATGCAAGGGTCTCGCTGCCTCCCTGGCTGGTTTCCTGCTATTAATGTATTGGAAGACAGTTTTATTGTTGATCTTTATGTTTTCTGCAGTATGTTCTTCATTGTCCCTTTTGGCCTGTCTGATCACTGACTTGCGTTTTATTTGCCACTTGCCTGAGCTCCCTTTTATTCACCTCACTCCGACTAGCTTTCTATCACCTAAAGGGATCCTTCTTGCCTTTTACTGCTTCCATTACTTTGTTCATTAACTATGCAGGCCTTTTTTTATACCTGTTTGTACCTCTCCTAACCTGTGGTATACATTTGATTTGTAGTTTTATATAGTCTCTAAGCTTCCAGAAGGGATTTGACCCTCCTTATCTTTCTTTTCAGTTTCTTCTTCACAGGCTCCCCATTTGAGAGAAGTTACAACTTCTAAAGTTAAAAGTGGTTGTGTTGGTCTTTTTGGGCCGCTCCCTACTTACATAAATACTGAACTTAATAGCATTATGGTCGCTGTTCTCCACCGGTGCTGTGGCACCTGGGCTTTGGCCACTGTATGACACAGAGTGCTGGATTGGATGGGCTATTGGCTTGATCCAACATGGATTCTCTTATTTCTTATGTAAAAATCTTGTATGTCTCATTGGGAAATTTTTGCTGTGCTTTAGGACAGAACATCATGAACTACAGAAATGGAAGTTCTGGTGGAACCAACACCATCAGCCTGAACAGGCCGATGACATCTGTTAATGTTGAATGTCTGATTACAGCGGCATGCTAGTTAACTGGGGACACTGGCCTTGCAGAACAAGCTTTTCTTATGCTCCAAATATATATATTTTAATAAATGAGCCAGTGTCTTGGAGGAGGATATTGAGCACTGCTGCTCAGATCTCTTCTCAGCAAGCTGTATCTGAAGTAATTACTGAAGAATACTACCTCCAAATGAGAAGGGAGCTCTCCCTGGAGAAGTCCCCGATGCTGGGAAAGATTGAAGGTCAAAGAAGAAGGGGAAGGCAAAGGATGAGATGGTTAGACAGTGTTATCGAGGCAACGAATATGAAGTTGAGCAAACTCCGGAGCACGACGGAAGACAGGAGGGCCTGGCGTGATGTGGTCCGTGGGGTTGCGAAGAGTCGGACTCGACTGTGCGACTGAACAACAACACCTCCTAATACTGCCTGGGTCCTTTGGTTGTGTGTAAACTGTAAAATTGGAGCATTCCAGCAATGCAGCTGCCTTCCTTCCTAGCGTGTGCTGCTGATCAAGACGGCTCCCTTGGCATTCAGGAGGGAAGCTCTCTTCCTGACATCTTGGACTCTGCAGTCAGCTCTTAAAAGCACTCGAGGAGACAACCCCCCAACCCCCCGCGCTTGATGGGGTGAGTCATGTTTTGCCACAGGCACTGAAGCCAGATGTGCTGGTTGAAAGAAAAGGATGTTGGGTGAAGACAAATCCACGTTTGCTTTCAGCTGCACAGCTTGTGTGTGTGTGTGTGTGTCCATCCACATGCAGTGCACTGAGCCTGACAACAAACTTCGTTTTTCAGATGTGTAATTAATATTGGCTATTCTGTTCTTTCTAGAGGAAGCTTCCCTCTGCTTTTTTCTGTCTCTCTCACATTGTTCTTGTAAAATGATGGATAGATTGACAGAGTTTCTCATGATATCCTTGAGGATAAGCTGGTTAAGTGTGGGCTGGATGGTGCAACCGTTGGATGGATTCATGGTTGGTTGAAAAATCGTACCCGACGAGTGCTCATAAATGGCTCTGCGTCTACATGGAGGGAAGTCTCGAGTGGAGTGCTGCAGGGCTCGGTCCTGGGTCCAGTGTTGTTTAATGTTTTTATTAATGACCTGGAGGAAGACATAGAGGGGATGCTTATCAAATTTGCAGATGGCACAAAGCTGGGTGGGATTGCTAATTCTGAAGAAGACAGAGTCAGGATTCAAAATGATCTAGATAGGCTGGAACAGTGTGCTGAGACAAATAAAAATGAATTTCAATAGAGATAAGTGCAAAGCCCTACACTTAGGTACAAAAAATCAAAGGCACAGATATAGAATGGGAGGGACTTGGCTTGACAGCAGCAGATGTGAAAGGGATCTAGGTGTTCTGGTTGATCACAAGCTCAACATGAGCCTGCAGTGCAATGTGGCTGTGAAGAAAGCTAATGCAATCTTAGGATGCCTTAACAGAAGCATTGTGTCCAGATCACGGGAGGTGATAGTTCCACTTTATTCTGCTATTGTCAGGCCTCACCTGGAGTCCTGTGTCCAGTTTTGGGCACCACATTTTAGGAAGGATGATAAGCTCAAGCGTGTCCAGAAGAGGGCGACCAGGATGGTGAGGGGGTTGGAATCCAAGTCTTATGAGGAAAGGCTGAAAGAGTTGGGTATGTGTAGCCTGGGAAAGAGAAGGCTTAGAGGGGACATGATTGCAGTCTTCAAGTATTTGAAGGGCTGTCATGTAGAAGATGGAGCAGATCTATTCTCTCTTGCTCCAGATTGCAAGACTAGGTCTAATGGGTGGAAATTACAAGGGAGTCTATTACCAGCTAGATATCAGGAGAAACTTCTTCACTGTAAGAGTGGTTGAGCAGTGGAACAGTCTGCCTCGGGAGGTGGTGGATGCTCCTTCCCTGGGTGTTTTCAAGCGGAGGCTGGACGACCATCTCTTTGGTATGTTGTAGGTATGTAGGGCTATCTTTTGGCTATGCTCCTGTAGAGTGCAGGGGGTTGTACTAGGTGACCTGCAGGGTCCCAACTCTAACATTCTATGATTCTAGGTCACGATTATGTTAAACAGGTGAGTTAGTGCCAGGTGCTCTCGGTTAAGGTTGGTCCTGATGTTTCTTTGTGGCCTTTCCTTTTGCTCTTAGTTGCTTTTTGGTTTCACACATGAACACACATACGAAGCTGCCTTCTACTGAGCCAGACCCTTGGTCCCTCAGAAGTCGGCAGTGTCTCCTAGGGCTAGCTGTGGCTCTCCAAGGTCTCGGGCGGAGGTCTCTCACTTTACCAACTGCCTGGCCCTTTTTACTGGAGATGCCAGGGATTGAAACTGGGACTTTCAGCATGCCAAGGTGAGGCTCTACCAGAGGGCTCTGCCCTCATTAACCCCATTAATCTGAACCACAGCCTCTCATTAATCTACTGGTGTGTATTGTATTCTGGCCCTGAGTGGGGGAGAAGAAGGCTAGTTGGGTGGTTTAATCTGACGATTGTTGCACTTATGGAAGTAACTGGTCTACTTGAGGTGGCATACTTGCTTGCAACTGCTGGGAATCCTACCTGTGTTGCAGCCAGCTTCCAAATGTTTTCAGAGCCCTTCCTGATTAGGTGACCACCTTGCTACTATTTCTGAAGCTGCGGACCCAATTAAGCTGCGGACCCAATCAAAATACGCGATTCATTGTGTTTCATTAACCAGAGCAAGTTGTGTGGTGATGGGTTGTGCTGCATGACTGAGGGTATCCCATGTTCCGCATCTTATGTGCACCTACTTGGGAGTGAGCGGCACTGATTTCAATAGAACTACTCCTGGGTAAGCCTGCACAGGCTTGGGCTGCAGGTGATGTTTCTTTCCCTCCCCTTCCTTTCTAAGTGTTTTATTTTGGTATTGCCAACATGTTCACGGTCTCCTACCAGTGTCACACTAAGCTTTCAGCAAAATTCAGCAGTGCAAGGTTTGAGGTCATGCATTTGGGAGCCCAACTGCAACTTCTAGCAACTGGGTAAAAGTTACTGGGGAGGAAAGATCTAACAGTGATGGATCACAAGATGATGTAACTGCAAAAAAGGAAGAACAAAAAAAATGCAGTTGTGGTCAGTATTAAGGACATTAGTGATGGATAGGGAGCTTATAGCATTGCCCAGGTAATAATAAAAGAATATTCATTTTGTAGTGATGCTTAGAAAGTAAGGATTTTTATCCTGCTGGTTGTCAAAATCATATGTTTCTTTTTTTTTGGGGGGGGGGTAGATGGCTCGGTGGTAGAGAGCATGTGTTGCATGGAGAATGTCCCTGCTTCTGTCCCTGCCTCCTCCTAATTAACTTGTGGTTGAGAGCCTACGTGTGCTGGACTGACTTCACCAGGCTCCTGCAGAATGACAGTGAAGTAGATTTGTGTAATTGGGTTATTACAGAAAGGCTGGATCAGCAGTCTGGCTGTTGTGTTCCATATCAGCTGAAGGTTCTGAACAGCCTTCGGGGGCACCTTAAAGTCTTGATCCGGAAAGCTCAGGCTAACCCGACCTTGGAAGCTAAGCAGGTTCAGCCCTGGGCAGTATTTGGTGGATACCAAGGAACACCAAGGTTGCGGCACAGAGGCAGGCAGTGGCAAAACCACCCCTGGGCATCTCTTCCCTGAAAACCCCAGCAGAGGTTGCCATGAGTCTTGATGGCAAAAAACAAACATCAGGAATCAGTTCCTGAAGGTGGAATCCATGCAGAAAACAGTCCCAAGAAGCCGTTGCCATTGAAGATGTCCTTCCTGCGTGAAAATTAAAAGTGCCCTGTGTAACCCATCTACATTCTCAGGATTCTCCCGAAAGACCAGCCTGAACCCGGCTTTTGAGACAAGGGACCTTGAAACCATTTAATGGGGAACGCTAATGGCATGTTGCAAAGGAGTCCCTGCACATTCTATCCTTGAAGAAAAAGATTTGGCCCAGGCACTTTCCAGTTTAGAAGAGTAGAAGGCCTTTAAGTAGCAGCTTGATGTTGGACCAAAGGACACTGCATGTGGCCCTCGCTGTAGGCTCTGCCCAAGTTATTTAAGGCAGGAGACTTTGCTGTCTGCCTGGTAACGATTGTGTATGACTTAACATCAAATTAGGCTCCAAATATTTCTCACATATACAGTAGTATTCAATACATGAAATACAAGAAATGCAAGAAAGACTTAAGATAAACAATGTACGCTGGAATGTACGCTGCCGTCCTTACATTCACTTAGATGGAAGAGCACCTACAGAGTCAGGCTACACGTATCCATCATGAATAAAGAAAAATAAGGCAGTTTGGAGGCATTACTGGCTGAGAAGTTCCCGTGGGCTGTGCCTCTTTGGGAGTCCCCATTGACATGCAGTTCTGATGAAGGGATCGAAAACTCATCGGACCACCTGGAGGGTGAGTCGACTGCAGCCTATTTCTTATTGTCTGTCTCAGGTCCCAAGGGCTGGGTCTGCTTGCCGACGGCAGTGTGCTTTATCTGGTTTGTCTTAAGTCGTAAGAAGGGGATGTGCGTGCTTTATGGACATTTGAAGATCATGTTTTTCAGTCCATTGAAATTGGAATTTGTGAAGTCTTTCTTTTGGGAGTGTTAAATAGTAAATGTTAGATACTGCTTTAAATCCCCAGCCTATCTATTGTATTTTTTTTGTATTTCATGTATTGAATACTATTGTATATTTGAGAAATATTTGGAGCCTCATTTGATGTTAAGTCATACACAATTTGTATTTACTCGCCTGTTTCCTTAAATTATTGTGAGTTGGTAACAGGAGATGACTTTGCTCAAAGGCCTTGGCGCCTGCCAGGTTCTGAGAACACCATACAGGTGGGGCTTGTGTCCATTGCCTGAAGTCCACCAGATAACCAAGCAACTGATGGAGTAAGCGTCAGCCCACCCTGTGGGGGCAGGGCTGGACAGTTACTGTCTATCCAGAAGCCCTTCTGACCATTGACTGTGCTTCTAATTCAGGAAAAGGCAGGGAGAACCAGAACAAAATTTCCCCCCTCCGGTGGCCTAATAAATCCCAGAAAGTTTACATCTCTAGGGAGCAGTGTCATAGGATTTCTTTGCTGCCATTGCCTCATTTCTTCCTGTAGCTTCTAACTTTGCAAAAATTTTACATTTCTGTTTGTAAGTCATAACTAGGACCTTGAATTGAATCAGAAAACAAATCTTTAACTAATGGAATAACTGCAGAATAGCACTCACCATTTGCTTCACAGTGTCTTGTATTGAGGGGCCCCCCCCTCAAGCCTTAACCGTGTGAATGCAGATGGCCACTTGGTTTCTTAATGTTAAATGACCTTAACAGAAGTCCAGTGGCAGCTTAAAGACTGGTGTGTCGGGTGCCTCTGGACTCCTGTTTCATTCTCTACAGCAGACCCACATGGTTGACCTCTGAATTAGGTAGGTAACCTGTTTATGCATCTTCCAGAAATTACTAACCACTGTGACCTCCTTGTGCCAAGGTCGCATTGTGAGATTTACACAGCAGTGTTCTCCTGGTGAAACCCTGGGGTCTCTGTGCCTCTCAGCGTGAACCTTTTGAAATGTGGCTGGGGGGGAAGCTCTGCAGAGAGGGCCCGTTGTGTTCCCTTGGGCTGGCTCGTCTCCCAGGCTGCCTCTGCGAGGGTCATGAATTGTAGGCTTGCTGGCACTTGCCGCTCACAGGGGTTGCAGTACACCATGCCCAGGCAGGGAAACCCGCTTAGCCGTTGGTCCCTCTGATCTGCTCTCATTCTCGTTGTTTTGGCAACTATAATCATGGAGAGCTGCTAATACCGCTCGGCTGAATCTTCCCACCTCTTCTTTGCAGTGCCGTGCAGTCGGAGCAATGATGAGTAATTAGGTGTTTTTTCAAGACGTGCTCCTGTAATCTTTTAAGCTTGGATGGATAGATGCAGCAATTTAATCTCCAGATTGCACTGACGTGACGGAGCATTCCTCTTAAATGAATCATTGTGTTAACACACAGTTTTGTCAAGAAAGTGTATCTGACTGTGAATAACATTCCTGTACAGAGATGTGTACCCTGTTTTCCTGCACCACCCTGTTTCCCTTTGGCTGTACACAGCTGGGGCTGCTTAAAAGGGACAAAGCCAAGGGTTGCCCCGGGGAGAGGGGGGGCAGGCATGAAGCCCTGGTTGACAGGGATTATGAGAAATGAAGACCTCCTGTTTGTGGCCTGCTGTGGGATCCAGGGCCTCTGTTTCTCCTTAGGCCGGACCCCCCCCCCCCATGTCAGCTGCCAAAAGTACCTTTGCAGAGAGAAAAGAGCCTTGTGTAGTCTTTGTTTAACCTTGAACGTGGTTTGGTTCTGCAGGTGCTTCTTTTTTCATGTTGACACTGTGGTGCTGCCAATGGGTACCTGGTATTCCCTCTGTGTGCTTGGCTCAGGGCAAAGGCCCGCTGCTCGTGCCGATGGTCCTGCAGGAAGTGTTCAGGAAGAGGCACATAAATGTCTGTCTATGCTTCTTCTGTGGCCAGGCTCGTGGAGCAAAATCCTGGGAGAAAACAAGGATTCTAGAAATCTGATACGAGCAGCTCTTTTTTAGTCCCAATCTTAGGTTTGTTTGCCAATAACATGACCTGTAGCTCGATACAGGAAACTTGGTGTGTGCTGTTATTTACACCCTAAATGGCCCACTGCCTTCTTGAGGTGTGGGTGAACGTGGCACTGATATTATGCAGGAGTGAGGGGCTGGTTAAAACGGTCCACCTGTGGACACTAATACATTTGAGGGGTTTCCAGAATGCCTTGGGCATTCCAGTTGACACCTTTGTTGAGGCTGTGATGGAAGCCTGGAATGAGAAGCTCCTAAAAGTCATTGATAGGGTTGGGTCTGTGTGTGTGTCCCAACCTCTCCAGTTCTCAGAGCGGAAGTCAGCAACCCTGGAGGAGGTCTGGGATGACACTGGTGGAAGACAAAATCTGACAGGGTCTATGTAGAGCCCATTGGAAGACTTGTGATGTACCTAGAGTTGTAAAATTTCCCAGAATTTTGAAGACGTGAGAAAAACATACCCCCCCTTTTTTTTGAAAAATGTGTACATTTTGGGAAAGATTGCAATATATGCGATCCTCGCCTATCAAGCCTAAACAGCTCTTACTGGCTGAACATCGAATGTGTCTTAGCACATGAAATCATACTATTTTGCATATTTTTGAAATTTAAATGTATAAATAAATTTTCTATTAAAATTGCTGATGGAGAAAGAGTTTCATACTGCCCCAGCCTGTGCTACTGCAGCACATGGGCCTCGATTTTTGCCACCTAAGAGGTAGGAGAAAGCGAAATTAATAACAGTTTTTGTAGTAAAAGTATAATTTGGACAGAAACACACTCATACTTTATAATAGGTCCAACTACCAGCTCATTCGGATATTAAGTTGAACTTTATAACACCCAAAACACTGGAGCCCCTAATAGTGTATAGTTAAACATTATAGTAGTATTACCTCCAATAAATCAATGAATTGTGGACTTTAGAGCCCTATCAATATTTGAATGCATGACATATAGGCTGTAATTGCGTATGGGCTTATTTTTAGATATTTGGAAACCATTTATGGAAACGTATGTGTAGATTCACCACCACTGTTGTTATATTTTTGTCTTTATGCATATCTTTTTTCAAAAAATCTTTGGTTGCTGGATTTTAATTCCCCCCCCTTTTTCTGTTTTTTTGAAATAAATATTAACTTGCCAAATTATTTAAACAAAAAAATGAACTTGTCTGTTTGCAGAGCACATATGAGTGCATTATCATTAACTAGTGCTGCCAGACATTAAGCAGGGTCAGCCCTGGTTAGTACTTGGATGGGAGCCCACCAGCCAAGGAAGTCCAGGGTGGCTTCGCAGAGGCAGGCAAGGGCAATACCCACCTCTGAACATCCTTTGCCTTGAGAACTCTGCAGGAGTGCCGTACATAGCCTGTGACTTGATGGCGCTCTCCAGCACCAGTGCTGAAGACAGCCTTACGTAAAAATTCTCATTCTGCACATTTTGACAAAAGTTTGTTTTTCATTTCATCCATTCCAAAAGCAAACAAAAAAAGGCAGTTTTCCAGTGTCTCCCCGAAATTTCTCAGTTTTTCTATTGGGGAGAAAGGGTTGAGAAAAATTTGCAGTTGTTCTGCTTGGGTTATATTGCAGTACTGGTCTCGGACTTGGGAAGCTGTTTTTGAACAGAGATGCAGCATAGAAATGTGTACAGTAACAACTGGCAAAATGGCGGAAAACAAGAAGCTGATTCTACATTCTGTCCACGTTATCAAATTAAATCACATTAGAAGCCCTGCTAACTTAAGACAAGTCTAACCAGTTTGGAAAAATTAGTGGGTGTTTCCACACAAGCCTCAGTGGAGAGGGTGTTCCCCAGAGAAGGCCCTGCCCCGGAAGCAGGAGATCCTGGAACAAAGTCTTCTGGGTGACCTCAGAGTCTGGGCAGGATTGTTCTGGAGAAGGTTCTATTTAGGGCTTCAGAGGTCGAATCAAGGACTTTGCCTTGAGCCTGGAAGCAAACTGGGCCTCCAAGACCAAGGCTGGGCCCAAGGAGACACCGGGCTATACATCCGGATCTTCAGGAGAGTGCAGTCCCATCCAGCACGGGTTGTGTTTCAGGTTAATCACATCCCCAACCAGCCACACCTCCATTTTGTATGGATTCATCACCAGTTAATTTACCCTCATCCAGGCCATCACTGACTGCAGGCCGTGTGTGAGCACACACATGGTCTCCTTTGGGTTTATTAAAGAGGTAGAGCTATTGGCATGAGGATGCCCCTGTAGCACAGGCCTCCAAGTGACTTCTCTCAGTGTTTTTCCCCCCCGTGCAAATGTGCTAAGAAAATATTATTGGAACTAGAGATTACCATGGAATTCTTTCTTTGAGAAAATCTCTGAGGAAATTTGTTCTCTGCAGGGTGGAGTGAGGAGAGTATCCACCTAAGTAGCCCAGCTGAGAAGTGATTAATGTCATCCATTGAAGAATCACATATTTCAAGGGAGGCTGATCACTGACATAGGAATTGCTGAGGAATTTGAGCGGGGGAACCTTGTTTTCTCAAATGACCTCACTTGTCTTGCTTTTCAAAAAAACTCTGGTAAATTTAGGAAAACAACTTTGTCCCCAAGCAGCAGAGAAATGTGGAAGTTTCTGTTTAAAAAATTATATATATATATATATAGCTAAACTGGCTTTGGGGATAGGGGTGTACGTTCGGCTAAATCTGAGCCAAAAAATACCTGGAAAATACCTTATCAGTATTTTATGGGTATTGATTCAGCTGGATATAGATTTTGGATATTGTTTGTCTATCCGAAATGTCCAAGCCCTGCGTAGAGGAACTTAAAGGGGCCATGGTCCCTTTAAATGCCTCCCCCCTCCGTTGAAGAATGGGGGCACCTTCTGTGGGGACCCATAGAATTGGATCCCCTGGTCCAATCTTTTTTTTACCTCAAAAAACAGCCCCCCCTCCAGCCCCAGATACCCTGCATCGATTCTTCATTATACCCTATGGGGGCCATTTTCTATAGAGGTCCCCATAGGATATAATGGCCCCAAAAAGTTTGGGAATCCCGAGTATTCCCCAAGTCCAAGTATCATACCAGTATTGGGATTTGTGAATATTGGGAAATACTGATAATTTTTGGGTTCAGTGTACCCAAACCTGAAAAATACCGGGTTTTTTTTCTTTTGCACATCCCTACATGAGGAGGGGCTGTGGCTTGGCATGTAGGTTCAACCCCTAGCAGCAGCTCCAGTTGAAAGGACTGGGCAGTAGGTGATGTGAAAGACCCCTTCCCAAGGCCCTGGAGAGCAGCGGCCAGTCTGAGCAGACGCTGTTGACCTGGATGGACGGACGGTCCGGTTTGGTGTAAGGCAGCCTCAGGGGTGTGCTTAATCCCATCCGTGTCAATCGTCTGGTGGTGGAATCGGGCCAGGCACTGAGCATCCTGCGCTTTTAATGGGCTCATACAAATCTGAGAGTGCTTTGAGTAGATGCTGCCGGAGGGTGACTTTCCTGCACTGAGGCCGGGCAGCCTGGGGAATTTCTTGTGATGGATGAGTGGACAAGACAATATGGAGTTGATATGGACGGATCTGGTTTGTGTGTTGTGCAAAAGGAGCTTCTGTGCAAAAGGGACTGCTAAGCAGCTTCTGCCTGTGGCTCAGGGCTTTTTTGTTGTTGAGAAGAGGGAGAGGGAGGACGGGGGGGGTCCTGCTGCTGCTACTGTTGCTGCTGTTGGTGATACGTGTGGACAGAGTTGCCTGCCTTGAGTGAGTTCAGTGCTGATATATTGACCTCCCTGGTGATCAAAAGTTGACTGCCGCTGCTAATGGCCTTATCTGTCCAAGTGGTTAATAATTCACCAGCCTCTCAGACATTGGGTGAGTAGGAACAAATTTCAGGCCATCTTTGCAAAACGGGCATGAAGGTGTGGTTGTTTAGTGTACAGTCTCCATTTCTAGACACCCTCCCTGTCTCCTGGCGTTGGCCGTTTCTGGGGGTCCCTTGCCGGGTCTGTTGCCTCAGAAGCGTGGGACTCCTGCAGACTGGATCATCCTGCATCCTTGGTGTTTGCGGATGGCACTCTTTCATCACTCTCCTTGCCTGTGGAGGTGGAGTTGCAGGTCTTGCAGTTGTGGCAGGCTTGGAAGTCTGCTGCTGCTGGGCTCTGTGTGCTGAGCGGGTCGCCTGCTTAAGGATAACTTAGTAGTGCTACAGGAAACGCTTGTGGTTTGGCCCTTTTGACTTCTCTCTGAAATGCATTTGTCTTTGTACCAGCATTTAACATATATTTCTCATGTCCATATTACATAACTCTTACTGTCTCTTACATTTGGGCCATTCAGTCACCAGCTCTGTATATCATTATCCAAATGGCCTGGCGATGCTGTCACCATGACCTGACTGCTGTGGTTGAGTAGCTAAGGGAGCACAAGTTGAAACTGACTCCTGGAAAGACAGAGGCTGATGCTGGCTAGAAAAGCGGAGATCTTGAAGAACGTTGTGCTTCCTAACTTGAATGGGGTTCGGCTGATCCACACTTATGCAGTTAAGAGCCTAGTGCTTACAGTGAACCCAGTATTACTGCTGGAGAATGGCAGCTGCAAATAAAAATGTTTCTTCCTTCTTTGTTTAGCCCAGAAGATGGCTTGTCTCAGCTAATCTGGCCATGTGGATCCATGTCACACAGTCCCCCCCAGTGCTAGACTGCTGTAATGGACTTAGTTTGGGTCTCCTCTTGCAGTCAGCTTGGAAACTCTGCTTGGTACAGAATGGCACAACTTGGTTACTATCAGGAGCTAGATTGTTATTTATAGTTCTCCTTTCTCACTGAGTCTTAAGGTGGATTACACAGTCTAAATCCATGTAATCAACAGGATGGGGCATCTAGTAGAATGTGCAATAAGATTTGGACTGCAGAAATCTGAAACTCAGATAAGCTTTAATAGGACACATTAACCTATAGTGCATAGATTGCGTAGTAGGATCATACCTACAGCAACATCTCATATGTATGGCATACAGTAGCAGAGTCCACAGTCCCTGTCAAAAGCATGTTGCTTGGATGATTTTTTCCAGTACATCCCCATTTACCTGTGCAAAAATGCATACTATACCCATTTTGCAGAAGCCCCATTGGTTACTGACTAGCTTCCAGGGTCAATTTAGCTTCCAGGGTCAATTTAGGAAACATGGTAGGGGATCCAAGAAGCCAATAGGGATGAACAGAGGACTGCGTGATGTGCTGAGGGAGAAAAAGGAAGTGTTCAAGAAAGGGAGGCAAGGACATACCTCTAAAGAAGAGTATCTGTGGGTTGCTAGGCACTGTAGCTCAGCCATCAGAGAGGCCAAAGCTCACGGTGAGCTAAAGCTGGCCAGGGAGGCTCACGACGACAGGAGAATCTTCTTCAGATATGTGAGGAGCAAATGCAAGATAAAAAGTGGCAATGGGCCCACTGTTGGGTGAAAAAGGAGAAACTCTGACAGAGGACAGAGAGAGAACAGAAAGGCTTAATGCCTATTTCGCCTCAGGTTTTTCCCCTGAAGAAGAGAACAGGCTCATCTAGCGATGGTAGTAGGCAAGTCACAGCATCTGGGCTGCTTGTTGAGATGGACAGAGAGGTAGTTGAGAAGCACCTGACTGCATGGAGTGGGTACAGATCCCTTGGGCCAGATGGCATGCACCCAAGAGTGCTCCAAGAACTTTCTAGAAAACTTGTAGAGCCTTTGTCCATCATCTTCAAGACCTCTTGGAGGATGGGAGATGTGCCACAAGACTGGAGGAGGGCAGATGTTATCCCAGTTTTCAAAAAAGGGAGGAGGGAATACCCAGGAAACTACAGGCCAGTCAGTCTGACCTCTCTGTCCCAGGGAAGACACCGGAGCAGATTTTAAAGGGATCGATCTGTGAGCATCTAAAGGACAATTTGGTGATCCGGGAAAGTCAGTACGGATCTGTCCCTGACCGGTCCTGCCAGACCAACCTCATTTCCTTCTTTGATTGAGTGGCGAGCTTACTGGATCTAGGGAATGCTGTAGATGTTGTTTACCCGGATTTCAGTCAAGCTTTTAACAGAGTTCCCCATGATGTTTTGATGGGTAAACTAAAGGACTGTGGACTGGACTGTAGGATAGTTACATGGATAGGGAACTGGTTGGAGAACTGCGCTCAGAGAGTCGTTGTCAGCGGCATTTCATCTGAATGGAGGGAGGTGTCCAGTGGGGTGCCACACGGCTCAGTCCTGGGCCTGGTACTTTTCAGTATCTTTATAAATGATCTGGATGAGGGTGTGGGGGGGCTACTCATTAAATTTGCAGATGACACCAAACTGGGAGGAGCAGCGAACACACCAGAAGATAGAGGTAGAATTCAGCGAGATCTGAACATGCTGTAAAAGTGGGTGGATGTGAAAAAGATGCAATTTAACAAGGATAAGTGCCGAGTTCTACATCTGGGTAACAAAAATGAGGAACAGGCACACTGGATGGAGGATACACTTCTAAGTAGCATTGTGTGTGAACAAGATCTTGGTGGGAAGGGTGGACCGTAAGTTAAATATGAGCAGCCTGTGTGATGCGGCAACAAAAAAGGCTAATGCAACCTTGGGGGTGTATCAACAGAGGCCTCACATCCATATCGCCAGGTGTCATGGTCCCGCTGTACACTGCATTGGTCAGGCTGCACCTAGAGTATTGTGTGCAGTTCTGGAGGCCTCACTCCGAAAAGGATGTGGACAGAACGGAGCGGGGGCAGAGGAGAGCGACGAGGATGATCGGGGGCCTGGAGAGCAAGAAGCCCTGTGAGGAAAGGCTGAGGGACTTCTTGGGAATGTTCAGTCTGGAGAAGAGAAGGTGGAGGGGGACACATGATTGCTCTCTTGAAGTCTTTGAAGGACAGTCTCACTTAGAAAAGGGCAGGGAGCTGTTCCCGTTGACAGCAGAGGCTAGGATTTGTAATAATGGGTTTAAATTAAGGGTGGGAATGTACCCGATGGATCTTAGGAAAAACTTTTTGACGGTAAGAGTTGTGCAACAGTGGAATCAGCTGCCTAAGGAGGTGGTGAGCTCCCCGTCACTGGCAGTCTTTTGGCAGTGGCTGGTCAGGAGTACTGTAGTTCAATCCGGCATTGAGCAGGGAGTTGGACTAGACGGCCTGCATGACCCCTTCCAACTCTGTGATTCTGTGATTCTAGGGTATTGCTTGTCACCTGCCAAGCCCTCTGTGGCCCTGGTCTCACCTGACCTGCAGGACTGCCTCCCCTGCTAGGCTTTGCTGCAACAGCTCTGTTCCTATGAGCAAAGCTTTCTGAAGGTGCCACCTTCCAGGGAGCGAGAGATTGGCAATGGCTCCTTCGCACAGGTTTTCTGTGGTGATGCTGGCCTTCCACAGCGGCTGCCTGAGGCATTCAGAAAGGCTGCTGTGCGTCTGCCATTCCACAAAATGTGCAAAACAGAAACCAGTGTTCAGGAGGGCATTTATATAAGAGAGTAGGACTGGAGTCTGTTGCTCCATTTATTGTGATACCGTCTTGCTCTTAGTGCATTAGCTTCTTCTGCCTTTTAAATCCATTCTCTGCATTGTTTATGGTATTTAATGTTTCATAACTGTTTTCGTTTGCATTGTTTACTGCTACTGTAATTGTAAGCTTAGTACCCTGAGTACTAGATGTCCTACACTGTTCGATTGCATTAGAAAAAATATTTTGTAATCCACCTTGAGTCTCTGCTGGCAGGGCAAGGCTGCAAGTAAATAAATGGGCTGCTGGTGAAACGTTTGAGTCAAACCTGATCCGTTTGCCCCTCAGCTGTTGAATTGTTCAGACAGTGACCAATCTCTTCCCACTTCTGATTTTCTGTTTCTTCTCTCTATGTTGTGACATGTCCCCCTCCCCCAATAAAAAAAATCACAGTGGCTTTGTAGCATATTTGCTGCTTTCCTAGAAGACTAGAGTAGAAGTCACAAAGCTTGGAGTAGACTCACCAATTTCTGGACAGGTCCCTAGGCCAAAGGGATAGTAAACTGCCACACCTTGTGCTAGAGGGGCCTGGCTGTATGGGATGAGGGAGGAGCTCCCTTTCCCAGTTAAAGCCACCAGCGCATCTGCGGCACAGCCAGCTGTTTTCAGGGTGATTGCAAGTCCTGTGTATCCGTGTTTAAAAAGAAAAGTCTTTGGGGGTATTAAAAGTTTAGGTAGTAAGTTTGGCTAGTCAAAGGCACACTTCAGTTCAGACTTCTAGCCTGGTAATCGACTGGCTCCATGCTGTGATCTTAACTACAGCTGCTGGTGTTCAACTTTTGGTGATATCGAACTGTGTCCATTGGAGTTGTTGTAGGCTCTGAACTACCAAGGTGATCCTGGTCATAGGTGATACAAATGTAGAAAGAGGCTGGGCTACACATTGCCTCTTTGCACACGAAAGCCACCTGCACCAAGGGCAAGCCTGCCGTAATGTCGGGAAGACAGGTTGTACGCTCAGAGCCCGAGAACAATGCTGTGCTGTAGTTGGGTGCATCCTAGACTAATCACGGCTTCTTCAGAAAAGGTGGAGGCTGCAGGGCCAGGAACATGCGAGTAGAAAAACAGGAAGTTTTATTTAACCAGTATCACAGTGGTCCAGTATTAAGTGGGAAAAGAAAGCAACCCCCGCCTCCCGAAGCTAATATCTGTTGGAAATCTCTTCTTGCTCAGATTACCTGTGGCAGAGGTTGAGCCTTGTGTTGGGCTTCAGTAGTCAGCAAGCTATTGGTAATTTCCATTTAGAATGTAACAAAAGGAAGTCTGTGGGGTCAGCATGCCATTATACCCGCAATGGACACAACTGCCGGTTTCGATTTTTGACTGGTTAAGAGCTGGGGGTAGAATTTGGAGTAGTGATTAAGAGTGGTGAACTCTAGTCTGGAGAACTGGGTTTCATTCCCCACTCCTCCACATGAAGCCAGCTGGGTGACCTTGGGCCAGTCAGAGTCCTCTCAGAGCTGTTCTCTCAGCCCCACCTGTCTCACAGAGTGTCTGTTGTGGGGAGAGGAAAGGAAGGAGATTGCAAGCCACTCCAAGAGAGCCAGTTTGGTATAGTGGTTAAGTGGCGCATTCTAATCTGGGAGAACCGGGTTTGATCCCCCACTCCTCCACTCGCAGCTGCTGGATGACCTTGGGCAAGCCATAGTTCTGTCAGAGGTGTTCTTGAGAAAGAGCAGTTTCTGTCAGAGCTCTCTCAACCCCACCTACCTTACAGGGTGTCTGTTGTGGGGTGGGGAAGGGAAAAGATTTTGTAAGCTGCTCTGAGACTCTGAGTGAAGGGCAGGGTATAAATCCAATCTCCTCTCCTCCTCATAGTGAAGGGCGGGGTTTAAAGCAACTCTTCTTCTTCTTCTTCTTCTTCATCATCATCATCATCATCATCATCATCGTAGATCTGAGGGGTTGGAGACTCGACTTAACCTTGTTTTCTGCTGGGCAACCAGGCCTTGCATTTCTTTGTTGCACCATTTGCACTTTGCCTACAGGAAGAGGAGCTGCATTAAAACATTCCTGAACCGAGTGTCTTTTACGGCCTGCTGCCGTTATAGGCTTGCTCTTCTAATGAGAGAATGGGATAGTAGATCTTAAATCAGTGAAAGCTACGCTCAGACCTCAAGACTTCTTTAATGTGCTGGTCCAAGGCCTCACTTTTTTGTTTCTACTGCCTGTCCCTCCCTTATCACATTTATTTTCAGACCTCTCCTTATCCAAATCTGTTCTTCTCTGCCCAGCAATCTTCTATTAATTAAGCTTCTTGAAATTTTGCACTACTGGAAAGTAAGGGATTGCTGCTCTTTATACAAAAATCTGCAGCATAACAGTAGGGTTGAGGTCCGTTTATTTTTCACCTTGACATATTTAAAAATATTTTAGAGCACTCCAGACAGACAAATCCACAATCTGTGAACTGCAAAACTAAGTGCCTCTGGCCATGTGCTCCGGACTGAGCTCTGAGTTCATTGGGTGAATAGAAAAAGGAACGTAGCAATCTATACAGAAGCCTCTGGAACCCCCTGCAATTGGTTCACATGGCATGACCTATTGGAAGTCATTTTTAAAATTTATTTATTAGATTTCTACCCCGCCCTTCCCGCCACAGCAGACTTCTGTTACACAATACAATTACGATTTATCATCCCCATTCCATGATGAGGAATTGTTGAGCCATAATGTATCTTAAATTAAAACTATCTTTTAAATCTTTCCTCAAATATCTGTTGGAATTTTTGTTCTAACTTCTGATTTTAATCTGCTCTGGGCTGGTGAGAGCGCTGTGCATGAGAACCCCCAGGCCCAGCAGTTGCCGCCCGTGTTCTTCCTCTGTCTCTCCCCGCATTGACGGAGCACCCACTCCCATGTTGCCATGCGCTGTTGGCGGTGATGAGCAGCAAGCAAGAGATGTGCTGCCTGAGGCCAGTGCCTTACGTGGGCAGCTGTCTCACAAGGCTCCGGCTGCTTTTTGCCAGCCAGCTCTCTGCCTTTGGTTGGGGAGCTAGAATGTGGCAGAGTTTGATGAGGGAGAATGTTTGCCTCCTTACAGCCATTGTGCTCATGCGTGAGTGGAGGTGGAGTGGAACCAAAGGCTGGCACTCATGGCTGGGTGGCTTTAATACGAGGATCACGAGAGGCAAGGCTTAATTCCTCAGTGGCCGGAGGCAAAGCAGAAGTTGGGTCAGTCCTTGAGAGGAAGGAAGAAGGACTTTATCCCCAGAGGTGCCTTGGACATATTCATGGCCCCTTGGCTGTGAGTGCAGTCGGCCTGGCTGACTGGTGTCCTTTTAGTTAACGTCAGGGGCAGGATGCCAAGGTCTCTGGCTGGGGCTGCAGTCTGCCCAGCGTGACTTCCTGCTGCCTCCATTCCTGGAGTGTTGTTGATCTTGGACTCCTGGTGTTCTTCTGGTGTGGCATGCTGCTGGTGGCCAAGGCTTTCCCACATACGGAGCTGGACTTCAGAGGGTCATTTGAGGCAGATGGAGGAGCTGCTTCCCGCATGCCCGTCTGTCTCTGTGCCAGAGCTGCTGCCCCACCCCAGTGGATCCCCTTCTCACACACCTGGCCAGATGTGCAAGGTACTTCTTCAGGATGCAGACCCCTTCCCCATTTCTGTGGCACGGGTTTCCATTGCTTTGTCAGCAGGGTGAGGTCTTTCTAGCCTTCCGCGGAGACAAAGGCTGAGGGGTTGGAGAACTGCATTCCATTCTGTTCTCTTCATGCACGGGAGCTGACGATGCCGTCACTGCTTCCCCTCCAACCAGAGGGAGATCGGTGACACTCTGTATACAGTGATGTGCTGTATTCTTGGTGCTTCGGGGTGTGGGGGGGTGACAGTGGGAGAGCTTCCAGTGTCCTGGCCCCACTGATGGACCTCCTGATGGCACCTGGTATTTTTGGCCACTGTGTGACAGAGTGTTGGACTGGATGGGCCATTGGGCTGATCCAACATTGGCTTCTCTTATGTTCTTTTGACCTTGGATGTGTTCGCCCCATTCACACCCATCCATCTTGTGCAGATATACGTAATCAAAACTAGCAGACCCTTAGCAAACAAGCTGTTTCTTTTCATTCCCAATAATGGCTGGACTATTTAAAGTTATGAAGCAAGTGAGGAAGTACTCTTAGTCAAAGGTAGAGGACAGTGTCCATTGCTTTGTGTCCTTGCAGGTGTTGTTGGACCTGGCGTCCAAGCTCTGTCTTCCCAGGAGTTTAGAAGGATTGTGGGTGTCTCCCGGGCTCAGGCTAATGAGCCTCAGCCGCCGCTGCTGGCTGGCAGACTTCACGCCATGTGTGATGGTTTGCTTGCGAGTTGTGTGATGTAGGCAGATGTGATTTTGGTGAGTGGTTCCTCATGTAGTGGAGCAACTGGCACATATTGACTGGCCACTGTCTGGGGTCGTAGCACACTGTCAGTAAAATGTGGGCACCGTGAAGGGAACCGTTTTGATTTCTTTTTCAAAACTGTAGTGAGGATGAGTGAACCAAGGAGTTGTAAGTAGGGTTTAGAGAAATGAGTAGTACTGCCCGGTAACTTTTCAAAGTTTGTTTTGTTTAAAGCACTGAAATCCTACAACTGAAAGTCCAGTAGGTTTGCTTTTGAAGAAGAAGAGATTGGATTTATACCCCACCCTTCACTACCCAAAGGAGTCTCAGAGCAGCTTACAAACTCCTTTTCCCTTCCCCTCCCCACAACAGACACCCTGTGAAGTCAGTGGGGCTGAGAGAGCTTTGACAGAAACTGCTCTTTTTCAAGGACAGCTCTTGTCAGAACTATGACTTGCCCAAGGTCATCCAGCAGGTGCAAGTGGAGGAGTGGGGGATCAAACCCGGTTCTCCCAGATTAGAATCCGCGCACTTAACCACTACATCAAACTGGCTATCCAGTTTGCTCATATTGACGATAGTTGAGTTAAATGGCTCTGTGCTGGCATTTTGTCTTTGATTGTTTGTGATCTGAGTAGCTCCTGTGCTGGGTACACTTGTCTTCACAAGGAACGAGGAACAAGGTGTTGCTGCTGCCGCAACTCCACTTTCCCAGGTTGCTCACCC